>JAIOJX010000025.1:22197000-24597000 GCA_022376925.1 Tragulus kanchil | reverse complement strand
CTTGGACTGTAAGGTGGTGTCCTTACCCACTGCACCACCAGGGAACCCCTGATGCTATAATTTTTAATACAAGTCATATAAGCCTTTCCAAGCTGCCTCTCAGGAATGCTCTTGTTCTCTGTAAAGGAGTCAGGTCCTTGGAACTGCTTCATAGAGATGTTCTATATAATGTGATGTGTTATGAATGTAAGTAACTAAAATTGTGGATTTCATGTGTGACATAACATGATGTAATTCACAAGGGTCTGAAAATAATAACACTTATGAAAAAGTATAATTTTCATTCAATAAACATTAATGCTTACCATGTCAAAATCATGTCCATATAAAATTTCAAACTACATAACAAATGTTCATGTTATTCTTTATAATCCTTTAGCAAACAAAGATTTTATTATTCTCATGTATGTAATACTAGGTTCTAAAAAATAAGTTATTAAAGCACTGAATGGTTAAGAGAGCAAATAAATGGAGTCAGAACAGGAGTCAAATGGAGAAAAAGTAAAGAGATTCCAATTACTTAGCCCAGTGTGTTAAATAAATACAGTATGATATGTGCTTATAATAATCTTACATATTACCAGAATACTTTTATTAGTATCAACACTTAAAATGTTAGTCATCCTAGAGCAAATATGCCAACTTCTTCAAGTTAGATAGAGAACCCAAGAATTCCCAAAACATCTTTTTTACTTTTTTCCTCTCTGATCCTGCTTAAATTTGAAATATACTGATCCCACTTTTTTAAAAAAATTCTAATTGTCATATAGGATGCCTTCTTTAATATGAAAAAGGCCTTATTATCTGAAATGTAACATATTTCACAGATTGCTATTTTTTTCATTTTATATTGCACATCTAAATTTTCATAGTAAGCAAAGAATCTTTAAATACTCTTTTCAAAATGTAACTTTTTTTGACTAACTTTTTGACTTTTAAGTCATTTTGGGTGATATTATGATGAGATTCTTTGAATTTAATGAATCCTTGGGGTCATGCCAAAACATGTTATTTGGTTTCAGTACACAATCAAGAAAACTGTATCTGAAAAATTTAGTTGATTTTTTAAAGGATGTGCAAAATCCTATTTCAATATGAACACAGTTTCTAAACAAAACCATATGCTGCTGGCAGATCTTGGATAGTATTTCAAAACTGTTAACTACCCATAAACATTCTGTTCTAGAAAAGAATGTGAAGTTGTTCCATTTAAAACATTCAACATAGAAAAATTACTTCTTTTGATAAGAAGTATTTCTGTTGGCTCATACAAAAAGCATAATAAAAGAGAGAAAGTAAAGAAGGATGAAAGAATGAGAACTTCATGCATATTCATTAGTGAGCAAAAGATGAAAATAACGCAAATAAGGGAACCAAAGATGAAGTTGTTTGACTGAACCCCATAAGCTAACCCAGTAAGGGGAGAACTGAGAATTCATTATTAAAAACAGTGTTAAAAATAAGTTTTATAATCCTTAGCTAAAAAGATTTTATTATTTATGAGTCATACAGGTTCTAAAAAATAAGTTATTAAAGCACTGAATGGTTAAGAGAGCAAATAAATGGAGTCAGAACAGGAGTCAAATGGAGAAAAAGTAAAGAGATTCCAATTACTTAGCCCAGTGTGTTAAATAAATACAGTATGATATGTGCTTATAATAATCTTACATATTACCAGAATACTTTTATTAGTATCAACACTTAAAATGTTAGTCATCCTAGAGCAAATATGCCAACTTCTTCAAGTTAGATAGAGAACCCAAGAATTCCGAAAACATCTTTTTTTTACTTTTTTCCTCTCTGATCCTGCTTAAATTTGAAATATACTGATCCCACTTTTTTAAAAAAATTCTAATT
Source organism: Tragulus kanchil (assembly GCA_022376925.1). Classification (NCBI taxonomy): domain Eukaryota; kingdom Metazoa; phylum Chordata; class Mammalia; order Artiodactyla; family Tragulidae; genus Tragulus; species Tragulus kanchil. The sequence goes on along the minus strand of JAIOJX010000025.1, from coordinate 24,595,143 downwards.
GTCATATAGGATGCCTTCTTTAATATGAAAAAGGCCTTATTATCTGAAATGTAACATATTTCACAGATTGCTATTTTTTTCATTTTATATTGCACATCTAAATTTTCATAGTAAGCAAAGAATCTTTAAATACTCTTTTCAAAATGTAACTTTTTTTGACTAACTTTTTGACTTTTAAGTCATTTTGGGTGATATTATGATGAGATTCTTTGAATTTAATGAATCCTTGGAGTCATGCCAAAACATGTTATTTGGTTTCAGTACACAATCAAGAAAACTGTATCTGAAAAATTTAGTTGATTTTTTAAAGGATGTGCAAAATCCTATTTCAATATGAACACAGTTTCTAAACAAAACCATATGCTGCTGGCAGATCTTGGATAGTATTTCAAAACTGTTAACTACCCATAAACATTCTGTTCTAGAAAAGAATGTGAAGTTGTTCCATTTAAAACATTCAACATAGAAAAATTACTTCTTTTGATAAGAAGTATTTCTGTTGGCTCATACAAAAAGCATAATAAAAGAGAGAGAAAGTAAAGAAGGATGAAAGAATGAGAACTTCATGCATATTCATTAGTGAGCAAAAGATGAAAAGTAACGCAAATAAGGGAACCAAAGATGAAGTTGTTTGACTGAACCCCACACTCTATCATAAGATACAATATGGCAAAGTCCTGGCTGTCCATGTTAGAGACTGGTTTTCAGAGGCTGGAGTCAAAGGAACTGAAGAATTTGGAGTGACAAATCAATTAAGTAAAAGTGATTATGATATGCTAGGATGAACACAAACATGATCTCTGCCCATGAAACTAGAGCTAGGATCCAGTAAGGATGTTGGTGCAATAGTTTTAAATAAGTTAGAGATGTAGAAGTGGATTTGGAACCAGTGAAATAGACATAAGGCAACTGTTAAAAACAGTTCCAGGAGGTCTGTGGTTCTCTCTCATTCTAATGCTTAAGTATTTCAGATTGAGAAAATGCATAAGCACTAGCTTGGGGTGCAAAACATGATGGATTGGGCAGTGGTGCATAGCATATGCTAGCCTTCCTAAAGATAATGATTTCATTACCTAAAATTACAAAGAAAAAAAGAAAGAAAGGAAGGATAGACAAAACAAAACTTTTAAAAGATGTGAAAGGAATTATATTAGCTGGGGAAATGGTGGTAGGTTCAGAATATGGTGTCACACCACACTTAACTACAATGACTCTAAAGACAATTAAAACAAGTGAATACTTGTTTAGCTTATTTTGGTCATGTACTGTTGATGAATTGGATTTGGGTTTTGAGTAAGAAAAATGAAGGCAGAATTTTTCTTTGGTTTCCTGTTCAAAAGGAACCTAGTGAATTGTACTGATGATTTCTTTCCCAAGATTAAATTATCAAACCCTTCAAGCAGTTCTATATAATCAGATTATGAAGATGTCAAAATCCTATTTAAAACATTCAAAAAACCATAGGCAAAAATTAAACTGTTAACTACCCATAAACATTCTGTTCTAGAAAAGAATGTGAAGTTGTTCCATTTAAAACATTCAACATAGAAAAATTACTTCTTTTGATAAGAAGTATTTCTGTTGGCTCATACAAAAAGCATAATAAAAGAGAGAGAAAGTAAAGAAGGATGAAAGAATGAGAACTTCATGCATATTCATTAGTGAGCAAAAGATGAAAAGTAACGCAAATAAGGGAACCAAAGATGAAGTTGTTTGACTGAACCCCACACTCTATCATAAGATACAATATGGCAAAGTCCTGGCTGTCCATGTTAGAGACTGGTTTTCAGAGGCTGGAGTCAAAGGAACTGAAGAATTTGGAGTGACAAATCAATTAAGTAAAAGTGATTATGATATGCTAGGATGAACACAAACATGATCTCTGCCCATGAAACTAGAGCTAGGATCCAGTAAGGATGTTGGTGCAATAGTTTTAAATAAGTTAGAGATGTAGAAGTGGATTTGGAACCAGTGAAATAGACATAAGGCAACTGTTAAAAACAGTTCCAGGAGGTCTGTGGTTCTCTCTCATTCTAATGCTTAAGTATTTCAGATTGAGAAAATGCATAAGCACTAGCTTGGGGTGCAAAACATGATGGATTGGGCAGTGGTGCATAGCATATGCTAGCCTTCCTAAAGATAATGATTTCATTACCTAAAATTACAAAGAAAAAAAGAAAGAAAGGAAGGATAGACAAAACAAAACTTTTAAAAGATGTGAAAGGAATTATATTAGCTGGGGAAATGGTGGTAGGTTCAGAATATGGTGTCACACCACACTTAACTACAATGACTCTAAAGACAATTAAAACAAGTGAATACTTGTTTAGCTTATTTTGGTCATGTACTGTTGATGAATTGGATTTGGGTTTTGAGTAAGAAAAATGAAGGCAGAATTTTTCTTTGGTTTCCTGTTCAAAAGGAACCTAGTGAATTGTACTGATGATTTCTAAGATGGATTATGCCAGCAATGATTAAATTATCAAACCCTTCAAGCAGTTCTATATAATCAGAATCATTTTCTAAATAATTCTCAAACATCATATGCTTTTTAAATCCTCAGTTTTTAATGAGTGGAGTTTTTCAGAGATTGCATTGCTCTATTGGACAAAAGAAAAGTTAACAAGTGTATTCTTGTGCTCAAATGCTTAGTTTTAATTTATAGTTCAGTAAGATAGGTAAACTCTTTTAAGAAAAACTTTTTGGAATCCTCCATTATTTAAGACACTTCAGGGCAAGACATTTAATAATTTTAATGAAATAGGAGGAGTCTTTGAAAGTGACAAAGCTTTGAGCAATAGATGACTTGACAATTTCTATCTTTTCACTGAAAAAAATCAAGTTCATAGTTAAAAGCATTCCTATAAATACTCAAGGCCTAGACTGCTTTATTATTATTTATAGAATGTTAAGGACAAAAAAATTTTTTTTAGCAATCAGGATATATAAGAGTACTTTCTCGATTAAATAAAGGATATCTACAAATATTCCATAGATGGCATGATACCCATTGTATTAAGTTAATGGTGACATATTTAATTTCTCTCCCCTCACACAATCAGAGTGAAGGTGATGAGGACCTTTATCCTCACTACTATTTGGCACTGGAGTTGAAGTTCTACTCAGTGGAATAAGGCATACAAATTGGAAACAAAAGAAAACTGGTATTTTCAGAAGATATAATCACCTATGTACTAGAACCTGTAAATAAGTTTAGTGAGAACATCCTTTTTCTATAGACATTCGTCAACATCAGTCAGAGGCAATTCTTAAATATCACTGAACAGTCAAATGCAATTACTGAATATTAAAGGGGTAGATAACAATTTGCAACAAATAAGAGGCTAGCCAAAAGCTTAAAAGAAAAAGCTGAGGAGTGAATGAAATGTCTCTAAGGGAGACGGAAAGGCTATGGCACATTCCTGGAAATACAGAATGCTTACATACATGTGTATAGCTATGCACATTCCCAGGCAGCATGCATGGTAAGGAAAAAACTGAGAAGACCCTAAGCTGTCACCTCCAGTTCCTTAAGACTCTCTGTAAAAAGGAAGTGTAGTCTAAAATGAAGTTGTAAACTCTGGATGAGTGCTGAAGCTATGCTTCAAAACACATAGAAGAGCTCCATTGCAAAGACTTGTAGACATTTGAGACAGCTAAGAAAAATCTGTCTGTTGATTGGCTGATAGCCAAAGATTTCAATAGCCATACATGAGAAAGTGACTCTACACAATTAGTTCAGAAATATCACTAAACCAACAACAAGCTGGTGAGGGAGAAACATTACTACACTCTTATTTAAAATGTCCGGTTTTCAACAAAAATTGTGAGATATAAGCCCGGAGTTTAATAATTTTAATGAAATAGGAGGAGTCTTTGAAAGTGACAAAGCTTTGAGCAATAGATGACTTGACAATTTCTATCTTTTCACTGAAAAAAATCAAGTTCATAGTTAAAAGCATTCCTATAAATACTCAAGGCCTAGACTGCTTTATTATTATTTATAGAATGTTAAGGACAAAAAAATTTTTTTTAGCAATCAGGATATATAAGAGTACTTTCTCGATTAAATAAAGGATATCTACAAATATTCCATAGATGGCATGATACCCATTGTATTAAGTTAATGGTGACATATTTAATTTCTCTCCCCTCACACAATCAGAGTGAAGGTGATGAGGACCTTTATCCTCACTACTATTTGGCACTGGAGTTGAAGTTCTACTCAGTGGAATAAGGCATACAAATTGGAAACAAAAGAAAACTGGTATTTTCAGAAGATATAATCACCTATGTACTAGAACCTGTAAATAAGTTTAGTGAGAACATCCTTTTTCTATAGACATTCGTCAACATCAGTCAGAGGCAATTCTTAAATATCACTGAACAGTCAAATGCAATTACTGAATATTAAAGGGGTAGATAACAATTTGCAACAAATAAGAGGCTAGCCAAAAGCTTAAAAGAAAAAGCTGAGGAGTGAATGAAATGTCTCTAAGGGAGACGGAAAGGCTATGGCACATTCCTGGAAATACAGAATGCTTACATACATGTGTATAGCTATGCACATTCCCAGGCAGCATGCATGGTAAGGAAAAAACTGAGAAGACCCTAAGCTGTCACCTCCAGTTCCTTAAGACTCTCTGTAAAAAGGAAGTGTAGTCTAAAATGAAGTTGTAAACTCTGGATGAGTGCTGAAGCTATGCTTCAAAACACATAGAAGAGCTCCATTGCAAAGACTTGTAGACATTTGAGACAGCTAAGAAAAATCTGTCTGTTGATTGGCTGATAGCCAAAGATTTCAATAGCCATACATGAGAAAGTGACTCTACACAATTAGTTCAGAAATATCACTAAACCAACAACAAGCTGGTGAGGGAGAAACATTACTACACTCTTATTTAAAATGTCCGGTTTTCAACAAAAATTGTGAGATATAAAAAGAAACAGTTAATTATGGCTCATATTCAGGGAGAAAAGCAGTCAATAGAAACTTTCTAAGAAAATCTAGCTTCTGCACTTACTAGACAAAGATGAACATCCTTTAAGTATGTTTTAAGTATGTTTGAAGAATGAAAAGATCATGTCTAAAAACTGAAGGAAAATGTTAGGTCGATATTTAACCAGAAAAAAAAAAATGTCAGTGAAAATGTCAGAATTATAAAATAGAACCAAATAGATACTATGAAGTTAATCAGTATAATAATTAAGATAAAAAATTTTGCTAGAAGGTATCAATAGCAGCTTTTAACAGATTTAAGAAAAAGTCAGCACAGTTGAAGGCTGATCAGTTGGGATTATTAAGTCCATGAAATAGAAATAATCAAACAGAGCCTCAGAAAACTGTGAGACACCATCAAGCCTATCAGCATATACATAATGAGAGTTTCATAAGAACAGGAGAGACAAGACAGAGGGGCAAGAACATTTGAAAGAATAATTGCCAATTTTTTTCCAAATTTGTGGAGAATATTTATTTACACATCTAAGAGGTTCAACAAAATTCAAGTAGGATAAATCAAATTCCTAAAGGTAGAAGTGAAAAATATCAAATGCTTAGAAGAAAACAGATGTAAATATTGATAACTTTGAATTAGGTGATGGTTTCTTAGATGATGGCTATAGTGTAAACAAAGGAAAATAAATTGGACTTAAAGATTGAAAACTTTTGTGCATCAAAAGACACAATCAAAAGTAAAAGATGGGGCTTCTCTGGTGGTCCGGGCTAATATTGGTGTGAAAAAAACCCTAAGCTGTCACCTCCAGTTCCTTAAGACTCTCTGTAAAAAGGAAGTGTAGTCTAAAATGAAGTTGTAAACTCTGGATGAGTGCTGAAGCTATGCTTCAAAACACATAGAAGAGCTCCATTGCAAAGACTTGTAGACATTTGAGACAGCTAAGAAAAATCTGTCTGTTGATTGGCTGATAGCCAAAGATTTCAATAGCCATACATGAGAAAGTGACTCTACACAATTAGTTCAGAAATATCACTAAACCAACAACAAGCTGGTGAGGGAGAAACATTACTACACTCTTATTTAAAATGTCCGGTTTTCAACAAAAATTGTGAGATATAAAAAGAAACAGTTAATTATGGCTCATATTCAGGGAGAAAAGCAGTCAATAGAAACTTTCTAAGAAAATCTAGCTTCTGCACTTACTAGACAAAGATGAACATCCTTTAAGTATGTTTTAAGTATGTTTGAAGAATGAAAAGATCATGTCTAAAAACTGAAGGAAAATGTTAGGTCGATATTTAACCAGAAAAAAAAAAATGTCAGTGAAAATGTCAGAATTATAAAATAGAACCAAATAGATACTATGAAGTTAATCAGTATAATAATTAAGATAAAAAATTTTGCTAGAAGGTATCAATAGCAGCTTTTAACAGATTTAAGAAAAAGTCAGCACAGTTGAAGGCTGATCAGTTGGGATTATTAAGTCCATGAAATAGAAATAATCAAACAGAGCCTCAGAAAACTGTGAGACACCATCAAGCCTATCAGCATATACATAATGAGAGTTTCATAAGAACAGGAGAGACAAGACAGAGGGGCAAGAACATTTGAAAGAATAATTGCCAATTTTTTTCCAAATTTGTGGAGAATATTTATTTACACATCTAAGAGGTTCAACAAAATTCAAGTAGGATAAATCAAATTCCTAAAGGTAGAAGTGAAAAATATCAAATGCTTAGAAGAAAACAGATGTAAATATTGATAACTTTGAATTAGGTGATGGTTTCTTAGATGATGGCTATAGTGTAAACAAAGGAAAATAAATTGGACTTAAAGATTGAAAACTTTTGTGCATCAAAAGACACAATCAAAAAGTAAAAGATGGGGCTTCTCTGGTGGTCCATTGGGTAAGGACACCGCCTTGCAGTGCAAGGGGCTCCAGTTCGATCCCTGGCCTGGGAAGGTCCCACGTGCTGCAGAGAGGCTGGGCTGATGTGTCCAATTACTGAGCCGGAGCTCTGGAGCGCATACACCCAGAGCTGGTGCTCTGCAACAACAGAGGCCACTGAGATGGGAGGCCCACATGGGCCAAAGAACAAAGATGGAAGAAAATGGATAAATGAAAGACCAATAGAAGTGACCTGCCCTCCCCCCTCCCCCCAAAAAAAACAAAAAGTAAAAGACGACCCACACAATGGGTGACAATTTGCAAATCATACATCCAATAAGGACTTGAGAAAAAGTAAAAGTTTCTCTTTCATAGTTGCTTAGTCATGTTGACTCTTTGTGACCCCACAGACTGTACTCCACCAGGCTCCTCTGTCTGTGGAACTCTACAAGCAAGAATACTGGAGTGGGTAGCCATTCCCTTCTCCAGAGGATCTTCCCAACCCAGGGATTGAAGCTGGGTCTCCTGCATTGGAGGCAGATCATTTACTGTCTGAGTCACCAGGGAAGCAATATTCCAAATAAATAAAGAACACTTATAACTCAACAACAGTCACATAACCTAATTTAGAAGCTGGCAAAAGGTATGAATAAATATTTCTCCAAAGAATTATGTAAGTCGCCAACAAGCATATGAAAAAATCAACATAATTAGTCACTAGGGAAATACAAATTGAAACCACAGTAAGATAACATTTCACACTCATCTCCAAAGAATTATGTAAGTCGCCAACAAGCATGCAAATTTACACATCTAAGAGGTTCAACAGAAAAAAAAAATTTGAAAGAATAATTGCCAATTTTTTTCCAAATTTGTGGAGAATATTTATTTACACATCTAAGAGGTTCAACAAAATTCAAGTAGGATAAATCAAATTCCTAAAGGTAGAAGTGAAAAATATCAAATGCTTAGAAGAAAACAGATGTAAATATTGATAACTTTGAATTAGGTGATGGTTTCTTAGATGATGGCTATAGTGTAAACAAAGGAAAATAAATTGGACTTAAAGATTGAAAACTTTTGTGCATCAAAAGACACAATCAAAAAGTAAAAGATGGGGCTTCTCTGGTGGTCCATTGGGTAAGGACACCGCCTTGCAGTGCAAGGGGCTCCAGTTCGATCCCTGGCCTGGGAAGGTCCCACGTGCTGCAGAGAGGCTGGGCTGATGTGTCCAATTACTGAGCCGGAGCTCTGGAGCGCATACACCCAGAGCTGGTGCTCTGCAACAACAGAGGCCACTGAGATGGGAGGCCCACATGGGCCAAAGAACAAAGATGGAAGAAAATGGATAAATGAAAGACCAATAGAAGTGACCTGCCCTCCCCCCTCCCCCCAAAAAAAACAAAAAGTAAAAGACGACCCACACAATGGGTGACAATTTGCAAATCATACATCCAATAAGGACTTGAGAAAAAGTAAAAGTTTCTCTTTCATAGTTGCTTAGTCATGTTGACTCTTTGTGACCCCACAGACTGTACTCCACCAGGCTCCTCTGTCTGTGGAACTCTACAAGCAAGAATACTGGAGTGGGTAGCCATTCCCTTCTCCAGAGGATCTTCCCAACCCAGGGATTGAAGCTGGGTCTCCTGCATTGGAGGCAGATCATTTACTGTCTGAGTCACCAGGGAAGCAATATTCCAAATAAATAAAGAACACTTATAACTCAACAACAGTCACATAACCTAATTTAGAAGCTGGCAAAAGGTATGAATAAATATTTCTCCAAAGAATTATGTAAGTCGCCAACAAGCATATGAAAAAATCAACATAATTAGTCACTAGGGAAATACAAATTGAAACCACAGTAAGATAACATTTCACACTCACTAGGACAACTCTAATCAAAAAGACAAATAATAACAAATGTTGACAAGATGTGAAAAAACTGGAACCCATATATATTGCTCGTGGACAATAAATAAATGTGACAGCTATTTGATAAAAAGCATTTTGACAGTTTCTCAAGAATTTAAAGACAAACACCACATGACCCAGCAATTCAACTAAGACTAATCCAAGATAATTGAAAACACAAGTATACACAAACACCTGTACACAAATAAAGCACTCCAAATATTCATCAAGCGATGAATTGATAAATAATACATGCTATATATTGAAAAATTGTTTACTGTCCAGCCATAGAGATTAATCTTCTCAACTAATTAGCTAGATCACTTGGATATTCATATGCAAATAGTAAACAAATGAAACAACAATAGTCCTTATTTCACAGAATATGTAAAAATTATATGAAAATTAATTCCTAGGGCATACTGAATATATTTGTGTAATCTAAATTTATAAAGCTTCTGGGATAAAAACAGAAATATCTTTGTGATTTAAGATAAAAACATGAAAATTAAAAGTTAATACTTTAGTCTCTTTAAAATTAAAAACCTTTTCTCTTCAAAAGCCACTGCTAATGAACTTGAAAAACAAGCCACAGTTTGGGAGAAAAAAAAAATCATAAAACCTTTGTTATAAAGCAAGCCAAAGTTTGAGAGAAAATATTATAAATCATATTTCCTATAAAAGCTTTTATATTTCCTCAAGAACTATTGTGAATATTTCTAAGGTAAGGAGGCCCTGGTTCTGATCACTGTATGGTAAACGAATCAGGGTTTCTTTGCATATGTGCTAAATACTGGAGTGGGTAGCCATTCCCTTCTCCAGAGGATCTTCCCAACCCAGGGATTGAAGCTGGGTCTCCTGCATTGGAGGCAGATCATTTACTGTCTGAGTCACCAGGGAAGCAATATTCCAAATAAATAAAGAACACTTATAACTCAACAACAGTCACATAACCTAATTTAGAAGCTGGCAAAAGGTATGAATAAATATTTCTCCAAAGAATTATGTAAGTCGCCAACAAGCATATGAAAAAATCAACATAATTAGTCACTAGGGAAATACAAATTGAAACCACAGTAAGATAACATTTCACACTCACTAGGACAACTCTAATCAAAAAGACAAATAATAACAAATGTTGACAAGATGTGAAAAAACTGGAACCCATATATATTGCTCGTGGACAATAAATAAATGTGACAGCTATTTGATAAAAAGCATTTTGACAGTTTCTCAAGAATTTAAAGACAAACACCACATGACCCAGCAATTCAACTAAGACTAATCCAAGATAATTGAAAACACAAGTATACACAAACACCTGTACACAAATAAAGCACTCCAAATATTCATCAAGCGATGAATTGATAAATAATACATGCTATATATTGAAAAATTGTTTACTGTCCAGCCATAGAGATTAATCTTCTCAACTAATTAGCTAGATCACTTGGATATTCATATGCAAATAGTAAACAAATGAAACAACAATAGTCCTTATTTCACAGAATATGTAAAAATTATATGAAAATTAATTCCTAGGGCATACTGAATATATTTGTGTAATCTAAATTTATAAAGCTTCTGGGATAAAAAAACAGAAATATCTTTGTGATTTAAGATAAAAACATGAAAATTAAAAGTTAATACTTTAGTCTCTTTAAAATTAAAAACCTTTTCTCTTCAAAAGCCACTGCTAATGAACTTGAAAAACAAGCCACAGTTTGGGAGAAAAAAAAAATCATAAAACCTTTGTTATAAAGCAAGCCAAAGTTTGAGAGAAAATATTATAAATCATATTTCCTATAAAAGCTTTTATATTTCCTCAAGAACTATTGTGAATATTTCTAAGGTAAGGAGGCCCTGGTTCTGATCACTGTATGGTAAACGAATCAGGGTTTCTTTGCCATCCAAGAGATGACGCGAAATGTGCTAAAAATTCTGTGGCCTCGCTACACTTCAAGATACAGTAATAATATTCATCCTGTTTCAATCCTTGAAATACAAATTTACCACACTATCAAAGTTCTCTCCAGGAAAGAAAAGACTGGCCCACGAATCTGAACTGTATTCTAGAAGGAAAGAGCCAGTCATGCTATCTTAATTATTAATAACAAACCTTTTATTTTACCATTTTCCCAGCTTAGTATATGGTTATTTGGTCATACTTAAGTTAAAGCACATTTAAACTAACAGACAACTTATCTTCCTTGATAGAATTCTTTCAATAGACCAAAGAAAAGAATGAGGGGTAAGAAGCTGGTGCCATGGTTTTTCTTTATAGCACCCTCATCAATACAGTCCTTCATTCTTCAAGCTTGGTTTAGAGCTGCAAAAGGAGTTTCAAACCTATAGGCACACTGGAAGTACTTATAGAAGCTGTGTCCAAATTAGTAACCTAAACACCATTCTGTTCCGCCTCTTCAACCTTTGTTATTTTTAAATAAAGTGATACCACCCTCCATATACCATAAGACTGTTATATGAACCGTACGTGATAATGTGGTTATACTTTGTAAATTCCGATGCAAAATATAAAATTGAAGAAGGTTCTCATTTCTTCTAAAATTGTGACCACCAATTAAGCCTTTTTGAAGACACTTCAAGACATCTGTGAAATATCTTTGTAATTTTCATTGCTCTCTTTAAATTGTTCTAGTCTCCGATGAAGGTAAACCTAGAAATCAGTGTTTGCACTTGGGGACAGAACTGAGTTCAGCACATGCTCAAGTTGACTTTATAATTTTCTCCCAAGAATCTGAACAGGGCTACAAGAAGTGTTTTTCAGACGATGTTCCTCAAATCTTTGTGTTATACAAAGTCATGGTTAGAGTTGATTCAGTGCTTACCCAAATCCTCTGATAAACTAAAATCATGAGGAAACTGAAACTAAGAATCTTGTCAAGGAAGGTTCCTTTAGAGAGAATGAAAAAAAGCAGGAAATCTAAGCAGATCCTGGCTGCCTGAAGCTCTAGCCTAGAGGAAGAGGAGATGATTACTGCTCTATGAATTTTTGCATTTGGGTTCTGGGATCTACACTGCATTCTTAACATAAAGCTCCCTTTGCTTAGGGGAACTGGTCTGGGTTTTGGTTCTTAGCAACCACATTATTATCCCTGACTAACTGGACCAAGGCTATTCACAGACTGTACAGACATTCTTTCATTCACCTCAAACTGTCACAAAAATACAGCATAAGACTTATACTTTCACTTCACTCATAATTACTATGTTGACATCTCTGGAATTAAGCTTATTTTTCACTCTTTGTATTTAGGAGAAAAAAATGCCCATTTTAAAATTTAAATCCAGAGTGCCTAGTACCCTCAAATGTGTGGCTTCCCTGGTGGCTAAAGCAGTAAAAAAATATCTGCCTGCAATACGGGAAACCCAATTTTGTTCCCTGGGTCACACCCATTCCAGCATTTTTGCCTGGAGAATCCCATGAAGAGAGGCTACAGTCCTTGGAGTCACAAAGAGTTGGATATAAATGAATGACTAACACTTTACTTTTCACCCTTAAATATATCATCATTGATATATGCATCTTTCAACTGATTACTTTTATATTTATAGGAAAGAAAAAGATTATTTTAAAAATTTCCTTATTTAGGAAATACTAGGATTCTGTTGCACTTTCTGCTAGTAGTGTAACTTCTTTTCCCTTCCTGGTTTCCTCCGGCTACAAAGTTTATGCTTAAATATTTATTAAGACTTAACTCATTCTCAAAATTGTGACCACCAATTAAGCCTTTTTGAAGACACTTCAAGACATCTGTGAAATATCTTTGTAATTTTCATTGCTCTCTTTAAATTGTTCTAGTCTCCGATGAAGGTAAACCTAGAAATCAGTGTTTGCACTTGGGGACAGAACTGAGTTCAGCACATGCTCAAGTTGACTTTATAATTTTCTCCCAAGAATCTGAACAGGGCTACAAGAAGTGTTTTTCAGACGATGTTCCTCAAATCTTTGTGTTATACAAAGTCATGGTTAGAGTTGATTCAGTGCTTACCCAAATCCTCTGATAAACTAAAATCATGAGGAAACTGAAACTAAGAATCTTGTCAAGGAAGGTTCCTTTAGAGAGAATGAAAAAAAGCAGGAAATCTAAGCAGATCCTGGCTGCCTGAAGCTCTAGCCTAGAGGAAGAGGAGATGATTACTGCTCTATTTTAATGTGCCGGTGGCTTCTGGGATCTACACTGCATTCTTAACATAAAGCTCCCTTTGCTTAGGGGAACTGGTCTGGGTTTTGGTTCTTAGCAACCACATTATTATCCCTGACTAACTGGACCAAGGCTATTCACAGACTGTACAGACATTCTTTCATTCACCTCAAACTGTCACAAAAATACAGCATAAGACTTATACTTTCACTTCACTCATAATTACTATGTTGACATCTCTGGAATTAAGCTTATTTTTCACTCTTTGTATTTAGGAGAAAAAAATGCCCATTTTAAAATTTAAATCCAGAGTGCCTAGTACCCTCAAATGTGTGGTTTCCCCTGGTGGCTAAAGCAGTAAAAAAATATCTGCCTGCAATACGGGAAACCCAATTTTGTTCCCTGGGTCACACCCATTCCAGCATTTTTGCCTGGAGAATCCCATGAAGAGAGGCTACAGTCCTTGGAGTCACAAAGAGTTGGATATAAATGAATGACTAACACTTTACTTTTCACCCTTAAATATATCATCATTGATATATGCATCTTTCAACTGATTACTTTTATATTTATAGGAAAGAAAAAGATTATTTTAAAAAAATTTCCTTATTTAGGAAATACTAGGATTCTGTTGCACTTTCTGCTAGTAGTGTAACTTCTTTTTCCCTTCCTGGTTTCCTCCGGCTACAAAGTTTTATGCTTTAAAGATTGCCCAGCTAATGCCGTACTTGCTGGGAAGTTGAGGTATTATCTGTGCAGCTTAAATATTTATGAGTAAAAAGAAACTATAAGCTGAAGGGTGTGCCATTTATGAAAGCTTTAATGGATATAGTTTAGCCCAAAATGAAACCTGTTTGGGGAGCCCAAGTGCATTTGTTTAATGATACATGAAAATATGACTGTGTTCTTGGCACAGCATCAGCAAGTAATTGGAAAGCAGAAAATGCCTAACTGTAGTTGGTGAGACTTTTACTGCTGGAAGAAAAACTGCTGTGATTATAGCAGAAGACTATGTTAGCTAAATAACCATGCTTCTGGGGCTTAAATGCAAGGAATATTATTGCACATATGTCATTACAATGCAGTTCCTGTCTTATTAAGTGTGATTTGATCCCACGTGGGCAGTGGTGAGCAAATACAGGATAGCACGGGCACTTGGCAGTGACACTCGCACACACAGACGTCACTGGCAAACGCTGCACTTATTCTAACTCAGAACCACGTTGGCTTCAAATTAGACTTCTGAGAGACAGTGGGATGGTGGATATTCACAGCTTCCAATTAGACATCCGAAAATGTGGGGAGATGATCTGGGAGCTTCTGCATCACTTTCCTTCTTACCCACTTGCTCCCTCCTTATTTCCTATTCTTTTCCTTAAGATACAGAGAACAACTCAGGCTGAGTGAGACTCAGCTGTCTGCTTAGAGTGTAGATAGTTCCTAGTCACAACAGATGGACTTCAATATTGTGTGTTTGCTACTGGTGGACAGAAAGGGGATGGATCAAACAGAAAAGAAAGGAAGGCCCATATGGCAGTGGGTAGGGGGTGAAAAGCTTCAACTTGGGCTTCCTGTCCAGTCTGAATGGTGATCACGTCTATGAAAACCCTTTCTATCGCCCAGGAAAAGGACCTCTCTTGATGGACATCACACTAGAAATGTTGGGTCACTTCATCTTACCTCATTAGCTTCCAGTCTTTTGGATCAAGCTTAAAAGTACATGGTTTCTGTAACATTTATTCTGAAAATAGCCCTAATTACTCATTAAAGCTCATCTTATTTAGTAATTAAGAATTTAATGTATGATAAAACAATTTTGATTTGATCCATCCAAGTATTATTAATCCATAGATTATACTATATATGTGTGTAGGCATAAACACATAGAATTTTTTTCAGTTAAGTATGGTATACATTAAAAAAAAACTAAAAGTTATCCAACACTTTGTGGCCCATGGATAAGCCACAGGATTCTCCAGGCAGAATACTGGAATTGGCAATCTTTCCCTTCTCCAGAGGAAATCTTCCCAACCCAGGGATCAAACGCAGGTCTCCCACATTGTAGGCAGGTTCTTTACCATATGAGCCACCAGGGAAGCCCGTGTATCCACCAAGTTTCAAATAATTCTACATAGTTGAAAAAAGCAAAAGCTTACCTTCCTCCTTCAAGTAACCCCACATTCCCTCACTTCCAATTGTGACCATTTAAGGTTTCAGTTTTTTCCCTTGATATTTACCTTCATTGTCTAAAAACATATTAATACTGGTATATTTTTTATTCTTTTTAAAGGCATATTGCTTTCCCCTATGGAAGATTAGGATTTATTCTCTTACATGCAACCTGTTTAAAAAATAATTTGATGGCCCTTAAAATGATAAGGAGTATCTTATTCAGGACTATTGAAGTAGGTGTCAAGACTCTCACAACAGGAGAGAGAGATCAGGCTCAACTCTGAATATAGTGAAGACATCAGGGGATTGGTTGCCAAGAAGCACAATAAGGGAGTCAGTGGATGGGAAATTACTAAGAGGAGACATCAAGTGGAAGCGCATGCTTGCTAAGCTGACTTAACAAGATTTTTGCTGAGGAGTACTGGGTGAACAGATGCTAAGAGTGGTGATGAGGAATTTGATCAGATGTCAAAAGTGATCAGCTATCAAGGGTGGAAGGAATTCCTGCTAAATCGATAAACAGGACTTTTGTTAGAATTGGGCTTGCCAGGCGAAAAACATGATTCAGGAGGAAACTTCAAGGAAAAGAGGACTTAAGGAGCTTGCCTAAAGTTTGGCGGAAGCATTTTTCCCCTTTCTCAGACCTCTCTTGATTCACACTAGAAATGTTGGGTCACTTCATCTTACCTCATTAGCTTATTTAAAGAAAACATGGTTTCTGTAACATTTATTCTGAAAATAGCCCTAATTACTCATTAAAGCTCATCTTATTTAGTAATTAAGAATTTAATGTATGATAAAACAATTTTGATTTGATCCATCCAAGTATTATTAATCCATAGATTATACTATATATGTGTGTAGGCATAAACACATAGAATTTTTTTCAGTTAAGTATGGTATACATTAAAAAAAAACTAAAAGTTATCCAACACTTTGTGGCCCATGGATAAGCCACAGGATTCTCCAGGCAGAATACTGGAATTGGCAATCTTTCCCTTCTCCAGAGGAAATCTTCCCAACCCAGGGATCAAACGCAGGTCTCCCACATTGTAGGCAGGTTCTTTACCATATGAGCCACCAGGGAAGCCCGTGTATCCACCAAGTTTCAAATAATTCTACATAGTTGAAAAAAGCAAAAGCTTACCTTCCTCCTTCAAGTAACCCCACATTCCCTCACTTCCAATTGTGACCATTTAAGGTTTCAGTTTTTTCCCTTGATATTTACCTTCATTGTCTAAAAACATATTAATACTGGTATATTTTTTATTCTTTTTAAAGGCATATTGCTTTCCCCTATGGAAGATTAGGATTTATTCTCTTACATGCAACCTGTTTAAAAAATAATTTGATGGCCCTTAAAATGATAAGGAGTATCTTATTCAGGACTATTGAAGTAGGTGTCAAGACTCTCACAACAGGAGAGAGAGATCAGGCTCAACTCTGAATATAGTGAAGACATCAGGGGATTGGTTGCCAAGAAGCACAATAAGGGAGTCAGTGGATGGGAAATTACTAAGAGGAGACATCAAGTGGAAGCGCATGCTTGCTAAGCTGACTTAACAAGATTTTTGCTGAGGAGTACTGGGTGAACAGATGCTAAGAGTGGTGATGAGGAATTTGATCAGATGTCAAAAGTGATCAGCTATCAAGGGTGGAAGGAATTCCTGCTAAATCGATAAACAGGACTTTTGTTAGAATTGGGCTTGCCAGGCGAAAAACATGATTCAGGAGGAAACTTCAAGGAAAAGAGGACTTAAGGAGCTTGCCTAAAGTTTGGCGGAAGAGTCTTTATCATACCTTTTCCTCTGACTTTATCAATACCTCTCCTTTTTCCAGATGGAGATGAAATAATTTTTAGTTCTATCAACAGTCCATGTTTGTGTATGATTTCACAAATATACTCTATGTTGTTGATTGATTGGTTGTTGATTTCACAAATATACTCTATGTTGTTGATTGGTTTATTATGATTTATTTATTTATTTTTTTTACAGCCTATTGGTTTCCCTAAGGTTAATAATTGCCTCAATGCTTTTTTGGTTTTCTGCAATATAATCAAATTATTCTGAACTCATCTTGGTAATTATAAATCTTCTCTGAGTACATTTAAATATAGCAGATTATTTTTCTTCCCTCTCCTCTCTCTGGATCTCTTTTTCTTCTTGTTTTCACCTTCCTTCCCTCTTTCCTGTTTCCTTTATTCATTCCTTCTTTTCTTCCCTTTCTGCTTTTCCTTCTCCTCACTTTTCATTCTTTTCCTTTGCATTCCTTTGTTGCTGTTATTGTTGTTTAGTCAGTAATTTGTGTCCAACTGTTTGCAAACCCATGGACTGCCAGGTTCTGTTGCCCACTGGAATTCCAAGCCAAAAATACTGAAGTGTGTTGTTCTTTCCTTATCCAGGAGATCTTCCCAACCCAGAGATTGAACCCATGTTCCCTGCATTTGCAGGCAGATTCCTTATTACTCACCCACCTGGGAAGCCCCCTCTAAGTTTTAGGCAACAATAATAATGTGAAAAAATATATCTCAAGGCCCTTTTAGGGGAAAATTTAGACTTGTTCAAATTTTCTAAGAAAAATTAATCATTTGAAATATTGTCATTCTGTATGACAGACTCTAAGTCCACCTACATCTCTACAAATGACACAGTATCATTCCTTTTTTGGCTGAGTAATAAGTGGAATCTAGAAGAATGGCAAAGATGAACCTATATCCAGAGCAAGTATAGAGAAGCACGTGTAGATAAGGGACATGTGGTCACAGCTGGGGGAGAGGAGGAGGGAGGGGTAAACTGAGGGATTAGGATTGACATCTACATACTACTATGGACTATAGCCCAACAGACTTCCCTGTTCACAGGATTTTTCTGGCAAGAATACCTGAGTGGGTTGCCATTTCCTTCTCCAGGGGGTCTTCCAGACTCAGGGATCAAACCCTTGTTTCCTGCATCAGCAGGTGGATTCTTAATCAACTGAGTCCCCAGAGAATCTTAAGAGACAGCTAATGGAAAACTGCAGTATAGTTCAGGGAGCTCAGCTTGGTGCTCTGTGATGACGTGATGAGTGGAATGGTGGGGGGGGGAGGTCCAAGAGGGAAGGGATATATGCATACATACAGCTGATTCACTTCACTGTACAGCAGGAACCGACACAACATTGTAAAGTAATTATACTCAAATAAAAAAAAAAAGAAAGAGAAATGTAGTGATTATGACTGGAGGGAAATACATGCAGTGAAGAAGAGAAAAGGGGATAAAATTAATTCAGAGGAAGACAGGACCTGAATTATGTTGAGATTTTAAGTTGAAGTGAATGAGAAAGATTTGGGAGATGCTATTGCAATAGTCCAGGTGAGAGCGGGCAGTGATGAAGACGGAGCTAACAGCAAAGGATATGTGGAGAAATGGATGGATTAAGCATATATTTTGAGAGCAGAGTCAAGAGGACTTGGTGACCTACTCTGTGCTCAGTGACAGGAGGGAGAGCAGGGTAAGAGAAAGCATGAGAATGAGCAAGTTTGGGGTTGAGCAACTGGACTGTGGTGGTGTGACTGCGCTGAGATGCACAGACTGGAGGAGAAGAGTTTTGAGGGTTAAGAAGCTTGAAGACAGAAGGGAAATTGTGAAAGCATTGTTTTTGAGAAGGGAAACGAAATTTGCCAGGCAACATAATGGTACAATTTGAGATCTGAAGATTTGTTACAGTGTTAATTTCCAAGAACTTTCCATTCATTTTACACAAAATATCCTTTTTTCCCCTATCACATTCAATATACTTGCTTATCCCTCTGAGTATATATTTTTTCTTTTCAAGTTTTAATCCTTCATCCTATATCCAGAGCAAGTATAGAGAAGCACGTGTAGATAAGGGACATGTGGTCACAGCTGGGGGAGAGGAGGAGGGAGGGGTAAACTGAGGGATTAGGATTGACATCTACATACTACTATGGACTATAGCCCAACAGACTTCCCTGTTCACAGGATTTTTCTGGCAAGAATACCTGAGTGGGTTGCCATTTCCTTCTCCAGGGGGTCTTCCAGACTCAGGGATCAAACCCTTGTTTCCTGCATCAGCAGGTGGATTCTTAATCAACTGAGTCCCCAGAGAATCTTAAGAGACAGCTAATGGAAAACTGCAGTATAGTTCAGGGAGCTCAGCTTGGTGCTCTGTGATGACGTGATGAGTGGAATGGTGGGGGGGGGAGGTCCAAGAGGGAAGGGATATATGCATACATACAGCTGATTCACTTCACTGTACAGCAGGAACCGACACAACATTGTAAAGTAATTATACTCAAATAAAAAAAAAAAGAAAGAGAAATGTAGTGATTATGACTGGAGGGAAATACATGCAGTGAAGAAGAGAAAAGGGGATAAAATTAATTCAGAGGAAGACAGGACCTGAATTATGTTGAGATTTTAAGTTGAAGTGAATGAGAAAGATTTGGGAGATGCTATTGCAATAGTCCAGGTGAGAGCGGGCAGTGATGAAGACGGAGCTAACAGCAAAGGATATGTGGAGAAATGGATGGATTAAGCATATATTTTGAGAGCAGAGTCAAGAGGACTTGGTGACCTACTCTGTGCTCAGTGACAGGAGGGAGAGCAGGGTAAGAGAAAGCATGAGAATGAGCAAGTTTGGGGTTGAGCAACTGGACTGTGGTGGTGTGACTGCGCTGAGATGCACAGACTGGAGGAGAAGAGTTTTGAGGGTTAAGAAGCTTGAAGACAGAAGGGAAATTGTGAAAGCATTGTTTTTGAGAAGGGAAACGAAATTTGCCAGGCAACATAATGGTACAATTTGAGATCTGAAGATTTGTTACAGTGTTAATTTCCAAGAACTTTCCATTCATTTTACACAAAATATCCTTTTTTCCCCTATCACATTCAATATACTTGCTTATCCCTCTGAGTATATATTTTTTCTTTTCAAGTTTTAATCCTTCATCCTAGCCTTTTTCTCCCAAATTCTACTTACCTTTTTGCTTATCTGGGGCTCCAACGTTCACATTCCTGGCAGTCTTTGTTATGATTACACTCATGAAGGACAGTTGCTGTTGGAAGGGTATCTGAGAAAGTAGTTTAATTGTACACAGAGTTTCAATCTTATCTTTTATTGTGACCTTCCTTCTCTCTATAAGTCCATTCTATGGTAGTGGTGCTACCTAGTTTTGAGCCTTATAGGAATTCTGAAACTTTCATCAGATTAGCTCTTGGATTTTCCTACTCCTGGTTTAGGATTTAGTTTTCTTGAGTACTGTAAGGTCTCTGCTGTATCTTTTTCCCTTTGAAAACCCTGTAACTCTTTTCATCCATTCTATTTTCAATTCATGTTTATGAGTGAAATAAAACTCAACTACTATGATTTTGATTGAAATTCTCCAAGTGACCATTAATACCTGGAACCTCTATGCACTTTGCTAGATATTCCTGTCCTAATAATAGAAGCTATACAATGTTTCTTTTCATGCTTGTGCACTATACAAGAGTGCTGGTCTCCAAACTTAAGGCCAAAGCAATTCTTAATTCAATCTTTTCATTTCTGACCAACCTGATCATCAGAGATTACATGTACATGAGTAAAGCTTTGCACTTAAAACTATTCAGGTTCCCATTTCCACTTTCCTCTCTATTCATCAATTTCTGTCGAGTTTTTCTTTTTTGGGGGCTTGGTGACCTACTCTGTGCTCAGTGACAGGAGGGAGAGCAGGGTAAGAGAAAGCATGAGAATGAGCAAGTTTGGGGTTGAGCAACTGGACTGTGGTGGTGTGACTGCGCTGAGATGCACAGACTGGAGGAGAAGAGTTTTGAGGGTTAAGAAGCTTGAAGACAGAAGGGAAATTGTGAAAGCATTGTTTTTGAGAAGGGAAACGAAATTTGCCAGGCAACATAATGGTACAATTTGAGATCTGAAGATTTGTTACAGTGTTAATTTCCAAGAACTTTCCATTCATTTTACACAAAATATCCTTTTTTCCCCTATCACATTCAATATACTTGCTTATCCCTCTGAGTATATATTTTTTCTTTTCAAGTTTTAATCCTTCATCCTAGCCTTTTTCTCCCAAATTCTACTTACCTTTTTGCTTATCTGGGGCTCCAACGTTCACATTCCTGGCAGTCTTTGTTATGATTACACTCATGAAGGACAGTTGCTGTTGGAAGGGTATCTGAGAAAGTAGTTTAATTGTACACAGAGTTTCAATCTTATCTTTTATTGTGACCTTCCTTCTCTCTATAAGTCCATTCTATGGTAGTGGTGCTACCTAGTTTTGAGCCTTATAGGAATTCTGAAACTTTCATCAGATTAGCTCTTGGATTTTCCTACTCCTGGTTTAGGATTTAGTTTTCTTGAGTACTGTAAGGTCTCTGCTGTATCTTTTTCCCTTTGAAAACCCTGTAACTCTTTTCATCCATTCTATTTTCAATTCATGTTTATGAGTGAAATAAAACTCAACTACTATGATTTTGATTGAAATTCTCCAAGTGACCATTAATACCTGGAACCTCTATGCACTTTGCTAGATATTCCTGTCCTAATAATAGAAGCTATACAATGTTTCTTTTCATGCTTGTGCACTATACAAGAGTGCTGGTCTCCAAACTTAAGGCCAAAGCAATTCTTAATTCAATCTTTTCATTTCTGACCAACCTGATCATCAGAGATTACATGTACATGAGTAAAGCTTTGCACTTAAAACTATTCAGGTTCCCATTTCCACTTTCCTCTCTATTCATATAGCAATTTCTGTCGAGTTTTTCTTTTTTTTGGGGGGGGCTGGTATTTTTAAAATTTTTCTGTAACACTAAAACTATCTATGATATCATATTTACTAAGTGAGGTTTTCTTTTTACCTAATAATTATATTTCCTTTTATAAACCTGTCTATATTACAGAGGAGATAGAGATATTAATATAGATATAGGTATATAGGTACAGATATACATACACTGGGCTTCTTTGGTGGTGCTAGTGGTAAAGAACCTTCCTGGCAATGCAGAAGACATAAGAGACACAGGTTCAATCCCTGGGTCAGGAAGATTCCCCGGAGAAGGGCACAACAACTCCAGCATTCTGGCCTGGAGAATCTTATGGACAGAGGAGCCTGGCAGGATACAGTCCATTTGGGCCACAAACAATAGGACACAACTGAAGCAACTTAGCAACCATGCACACACATACGTAGGCACAGTATGCATTAAGCGTTCAAAATATCTCTCTATGTCTGAGAGGTTATTATTCAAATTATTATCTCAGTTTTAAATATGAAGTAACTTAAGCTTATAGAGGATAGATTTGTTCAAAGTTGCAGAGTATCCAAAGGTCCTAGAATTGAATGTAAGTCTTTTAATTTCAAATTACATGCTCTTTATACTTAATTGACTCACTTTTATTGTTCAACAAATATAACTTTATTACCTGCTAAATTTGTCTACCTGAAATTAGAGTAGTTGATGTGAGTGTATGGTTTTGTTTGTATGATTGTATGATGTGAGTACTGTAAGGTCTCTGCTGTATCTTTTCCTTTGAAAACCCTGTAACTCTTTTCATCCATTCTATTTTCAATTCATGTTTATGAGTGAAATAAAACTCAACTACTATGATTTTGATTGAAATTCTCCAAGTGACCATTAATACCTGGAACCTCTATGCACTTTGCTAGATATTCCTGTCCTAATAATAGAAGCTATACAATGTTTCTTTTCATGCTTGTGCACTATACAAGAGTGCTGGTCTCCAAACTTAAGGCCAAAGCAATTCTTAATTCAATCTTTTCATTTCTGACCAACCTGATCATCAGAGATTACATGTACATGAGTAAAGCTTTGCACTTAAAACTATTCAGGTTCCCATTTCCACTTTCCTCTCTATTCATATAGCAATTTCTGTCGAGTTTTTCTTTTTTTTGGGGGGGGCTGGTATTTTTAAAATTTTTCTGTAACACTAAAACTATCTATGATATCATATTTACTAAGTGAGGTTTTCTTTTTACCTAATAATTATATTTCCTTTTATAAACCTGTCTATATTACAGAGGAGATAGAGATATTAATATAGATATAGGTATATAGGTACAGATATACATACACTGGGCTTCTTTGGTGGTGCTAGTGGTAAAGAACCTTCCTGGCAATGCAGAAGACATAAGAGACACAGGTTCAATCCCTGGGTCAGGAAGATTCCCTGGAGAAGGGCACAACAACTCCAGCATTCTGGCCTGGAGAATCTTATGGACAGAGGAGCCTGGCAGGATACAGTCCATTTGGGCCACAAACAATAGGACACAACTGAAGCAACTTAGCAACCATGCACACACATACGTAGGCACAGTATGCATTAAGCGTTCAAAATATCTCTCTATGTCTGAGAGGTTATTATTCAAATTATTATCTCAGTTTTAAATATGAAGTAACTTAAGCTTATAGAGGATAGATTTGTTCAAAGTTGCAGAGTATCCAAAGGTCCTAGAATTGAATGTAAGTCTTTTAATTTCAAATTACATGCTCTTTATACTTAATTGACTCACTTTTATTGTTCAACAAATATAACTTTATTACCTGCTAAATTTGTCTACCTGAAATTAGAGTAGTTGATGTGAGTGTATGGTTTTGTTTGTATGATTGTATGATGTGATTATATGATTTTGCACAGAGTTTATTCTCAGGTAGAGATGGATCAAAATCATTCATGTTACAAATAATTTTTTAAAATCTTGGGAGACTTCTAAGTAAAAATAGAAGAACACATTTATTTACACTTCTTGCCCTCCAAATTACATAAATTACTCTGAATCTTGTTGTATTGCTTTTTAATTTTGTGTTGTTTTATATTCAGTGATAAGAAAGCCTTTCTCCGTGGAAAAAATCTGACCTATAACTTTAATATGACTACCATAGATGGCCTATATAGCCAGCACTACAGTTCTGGGCTTAAATTATAAGAAAAATCCATATACTCCAACATCAAAGTGAAGAATATTCCAGGAAGAAAAAAATAATGTTCTGTGCAGACGAGAAAGTTTCTTCAATCTTCTAATATACAAATAAGAAATGGAAGGAGTGCCAATGTGATTGGAATATAGAGAGAAAGGAGTTGTAAAGTTAAGGTAATAGATTGGGATTCTAATAGTCAGACTCAGAAATTCTAAGTAAATGCTAAGTTTCTAAGAATGATAAGATTCTATGTGATTATAAAAAGTCACTGGGGTAAAGTACATCAACTGTAGTCAAACAGTTACAGATATGTAATCTGATTAAAGTTTTTAAAAAAATACTCTGTTTGCTGGGTAGAGAGCTGAATGAGGGGGGGAATATTTTCGGGATGTTATTTTGGAAGTTAAGTCACAGGATTTGCTAGTGGATTGGATGATAGTGGTGACATTAAAAGAAGAATTAAGAATGCTTCTTTGGTTTTGGCTTGATCATCTAGGTACACAGAGATGGCATCTACTGATGCAGTAAGAAAGCAGAAGGAGCAAGTTTTGGAGTCACAATAATTATTTTGTTTGAACCTGTTAAATTTAGGATGGTTAGTTTCCACTCAATGGATGGACTGCTTGAAAATGAGTCTACAGACTTCAGTAATAGACAAACAGGTTTTGGATTATGATAATATTATTTAAAGCTTTTGCTCTCAATGAGATTTATTGTCTAGAGAAAAATATTTACTTGAAGCAGAGAAAGGGGCTTAGAACTGAGCCTTATGGCATTTCAACACTTCCATGTACAACAGATACAGGAAAAAGCAGCAATGAACTTTGAGAAACAGAAACCAAAGTGGAAGAAAAAAAAAAAAAACAGGAAAACAGAAAGATTGAAGGAAGGAGAAAAAATAGTTTTTAAGACTTGTTGACTGCGTTGAGTGCTGTTGAAACATAAAAAATATATATAAACTCAAATAAGTGATTACTACATTTGGCAAAGCTACAAAGATAATAGTAGTGTCCATGAAGTATGGAATGTGGAATCACTTTGAAATGATTTTCTGAGAAAAGTAGAAGACGAAAAGGAAGTAAAGTTGTAATTGCAAACAATTATTTTCAAAGGGTTCTACTGTGAAGTGAATCAAAGAAATGTAGCTGTAGATGGGAAGAGTGAGACAAAAGGACAGTTTGTACTTTTTTTTTTTTTAATCAGAGATTTAATGCATGACTGTGCTCATTGAACTGGTTTAGAAGAGAAAGAGAAGTCAATCTCGCAAGAAAGAGGGGTTAATCAAGGAGCAAAATCCTGGAGAAAGAAGAGCAGATGGCATCCAGAGCAGGAAAGGTTGGAATTTGATGGAAGTAATAACATTTCCTGCAGGCTGTAACTGGAGGCAGGCATAAAATATACAAATGCAAATGGCCTAGGAGATTTAATGGAAGGGAGCAAGCTCATGCGTGATTGCTTTTTTTATAACATCATTAAAAGAGGAACAAGGTTATCTGCTCAGGTGGTTGTATGAGGAGAACACTGGGGTTACTCTTTTCAAACTGAACTTTGGTCTATACATTTTTTTTTCCCCTGAGAAAAGCTAAATCAAACTGCATTTTTCAGTATCATTAGCATAAGCCAATAATGAAAAATAAAGATTTGTGATCCTTAAAGGACACATCACTAATCACTAACAACTTTTCACTCAGATATAAACCTGGATATAATACATATCTCTATAATTTTCTCTTGGACTCAAACTGTTAGCATACTGATGGTCGAGTACATTGAGTTATGATCGGCAGGAAAAATTTTCTACATCGTTGTACTTTTTGTACACGTGTGCCATATAAACCAACACTTGCTTATATTTCTGGAACATCTACAGTGTATAAACATCTCCCACAGTCTGCACAGGCAATCAATGCAACAAAGATAGAGTTTAATCCCTACTGAAGCCTATATCAATCATCATAATCAACTTCTATTTAAAACTACCAAGTACTAGTAGGAGATACTATACTCCTGAAACAATGAGGTGCACAACTATTTAATCCTATTTGAGAAAAACGTTGTATCTTCTCCATAGAACCTCTGAGACATTTTATTAAGAAGAATAGCATAGATACCTAAGAATGTAGGAAATAATTTCCATGTATTTCATTTGCACTTCAGTTGGATAAGATGCCAAAGTGACGTAAAACAGAAGACCATGTAGAACTTCAAGATTTTTCTTTGAGGGAAATATGCATTCACTCATTTTTCTTGATAATGTTTATTTTCAAATGAAAAGGAACCTGGACAGCAGATTATGTTGTCTAGATTTTCTACTAGGGGATCTTTAAGCAGAAAGTATTTTAATGAAAGCACACTATTGTATTGAATACATAGCAACTCATTTAGTGATTTAATAAGAATGGGAGAAAATGAAACAAGTCTTTTCATTTATATGAGACTCATTCACCTACATAATCAATTAATTAATGATAAATGTACAAATGGATTCGTTTTTTTCTTTTAGATCAATGGTGAATCATCCTCAGTTTTAACGTGGAAATATGAACTATTTCCAAATTGTGGACAGAGTATGAAAGGCTGCCTATTGTCACCCTGCTTATTTAATTTCTATGCAGAATACATCATGTGAAATGCCAGGCTGGATGAATCATCAGTCAGAATCAAGATTGCTGGGAGAAGTATCAATAAACTCAGATATGCAGATGATGCACTCAAACAACTCTTATGGCAGAAAGCAAAAGGAACTAAAAGCCTCTTGATGAAGGTGAAAGCGAAGAGTGAAAACACTGGCTTAAAATCAACATTCAGAAATGAAGATCATGGCATCCGGTCCCATCATCATGACAAATAGATGGGCAAACAATGGAAACAGTGACAGACTTTATTTTGCCTAAAGCGCTGATCACTATGGACTCAAACTGTTAGCATACTGATGGTCGAGTACATTGAGTTATGATCGGCAGGAAAAATTTTCTACATCGTTGTACTTTTTGTACACGTGTGCCATATAAACCAACACTTGCTTATATTTCTGGAACATCTACAGTGTATAAACATCTCCCACAGTCTGCACAGGCAATCA
Organism: Tragulus kanchil; assembly: GCA_022376925.1. Lineage (NCBI taxonomy): Eukaryota > Metazoa > Chordata > Mammalia > Artiodactyla > Tragulidae > Tragulus > Tragulus kanchil. The sequence continues at coordinate 24,568,027 of JAIOJX010000025.1, read as the reverse complement.
ATGCAACAAAGATAGAGTTTAATCCCTACTGAAGCCTATATCAATCATCATAATCAACTTCTATTTAAAACTACCAAGTACTAGTAGGAGATACTATACTCCTGAAACAATGAGGTGCACAACTATTTAATCCTATTTGAGAAAAACGTTGTATCTTCTCCATAGAACCTCTGAGACATTTTATTAAGAAGAATAGCATAGATACCTAAGAATGTAGGAAATAATTTCCATGTATTTCATTTGCACTTCAGTTGGATAAGATGCCAAAGTGACGTAAAACAGAAGACCATGTAGAACTTCAAGATTTTTCTTTGAGGGAAATATGCATTCACTCATTTTTCTTGATAATGTTTATTTTCAAATGAAAAGGAACCTGGACAGCAGATTATGTTGTCTAGATTTTCTACTAGGGGATCTTTAAGCAGAAAGTATTTTAATGAAAGCACACTATTGTATTGAATACATAGCAACTCATTTAGTGATTTAATAAGAATGGGAGAAAATGAAACAAGTCTTTTCATTTATATGAGACTCATTCACCTACATAATCAATTAATTAATGATAAATGTACAAATGGATTCGTTTTTCTTTTAGATCAATGGTGAATCATCCTCAGTTTTAACGTGGAAATATGAACTATTTCCAAATTGTGGACAGAGTATGAAAGGCTGCCTATTGTCACCCTGCTTATTTAATTTCTATGCAGAATACATCATGTGAAATGCCAGGCTGGATGAATCATCAGTCAGAATCAAGATTGCTGGGAGAAGTATCAATAAACTCAGATATGCAGATGATGCACTCAAACAACTCTTATGGCAGAAAGCAAAAAGGAACTAAAAAGCCTCTTGATGAAGGTGAAAGCGAAGAGTGAAAACACTGGCTTAAAAATCAACATTCAGAAATGAAGATCATGGCATCCGGTCCCATCACGTCATGACAAATAGATGGGCAAACAATGGAAACAGTGACAGACTTTATTTTCCTGGGCTCCAACATCACTGTGGATGGTGACTGTAGGCCTGAAACTAAAAGATGCTTGCTCCTTGGAAGAAAAGCTATGACAAACCTAGACAGTGCATTCAAAAGCAGAGATATCACTTTTCTGAAAAAGTCCATATAGTCAAAGCTATGGTTGTTATAGTACTTATGTATGGATGTGAGAATTGGACCATAAAGAAGGCTGAATACTGAAGAAATGATGTTTTCAAATTGTGGTACTGGAGAAGACTCTCGAGAGAGCCCCTTGGACAGCAAGGAGATCAAACCAGTCAATCCTAAAGGAAATATACCCTGAATATTCACTGGAAAGACTGCAGCTGACACTACATTCCAATCCTTTGGCCACTTGATGCAAAGAGCTAACTCATTGGAAAACACCCTGATGCAGCAAAGGACCGCGGGAAGGACAAGAGGAGGGCGACAGAGGACGAGATGGTTGCATGGCACATCACCAACTCAATGCACTTGAGTTTGAGCAAACTCCAGAGCTGGTGAAGGACAAGGAAGCCTGGCATGTTGCACACCACGGCGTCACAAACAGTTGAACATGACTGAGCAACTGAACAACATTTTTGTGTTTAATTTTTATGTTATAGTTGATTAATGATGTTATATTTTGGGGGGTATGAAGTAAGACAGAGAGAAACATCCTATGTTATTGCTTATATGTGGAATCTCAAAAAATAAGACACAAATGAACTTATTTACAAGCTAGTAGACTCACAGATTTATAGAACAAATTTATGCTGACCACAGGGGAAGTTTGGGGGTGGGGTTGGATTGAGATTTGAGGAATGACATGTACACAGTTGAAACAGGTAATCAACGAGGACCTACCTACTGCATAGCACAGACAATTCTGCTCAGTTTCCTGAAGATTATGTTTTTTAATGAAGTAAGAATAACAGGTACATAGCATCACAATATATGTATCTGAAACTTAAGGATTTTTACAAAATGTTCAGCAGAATTTCTTCACATAAAAATTATAATTTTGATAGTGAAGCCTTTACAGGGAAAGGAATTTGATAAACTGAGGCCATACAAGATAAATGCTTATACAGCACAGTTAAAGACATCATCTCTAAATTTTCTCCTTAAAACATTCATTATTTCACCTCACTTCCACTCCAAGTAATTCTCCTCTGCATGTTCTCCTTATCTCACTGAGAACAAACATTCTTACAGAAAATAAATAAAATATAAACACAAATTAAACACAGAATCTACAGAAGGCCATTGCAAAATGCACGTTAAGTTGCTTAGATGTTCTTTAATAAGCATTTATCACGGGTTGGCTCCCTGGGCAAATGTGACCAGGTCATTATCACTTTGGATCACATTCTCTCCAATTATACAATAAGGAATTGTTGATGTCAGAGGCCTCTGAGCTGCTAGCTCCTATCATTTGAATCAGACTACCCAGTGGCACCGCAGAGCCCTTGTGGGACGCCACTCGGACTGAAATAGAATTGATTAGGAGTGCGGGTGGAGCAGCGGTCCTGCAGTTACAGCAGCTGTCATGTTTCATTACTGTCTGTCCATTCACTGAACACTGATTACTCTGAGAGCTGTCACTTAGGCCTGACACAACCTTGCACAAGACTAGCACAACATCTAGGGAAATCAAGAAAGTCTTGTTGTACAAGGATTGGGCTGTATCTGCACAACACAATTTTCTCCATCTAGGGAGGTCAGATTTGAGGTCAGAGGACCTGGGGTAGGGGTAGGGCAGTATTGTAACAAGTTATCTCATTACCCCCTTGCAATGATACTTTTCCCCTCTAGCCACGGAATCCTGTGCATTGATCTACAGAACCAACATCTTTTGAACTTTCCATGTAAATAGATTTAGCCTCAAACTGAAAATCAAAGTTTGAAATGTGCTTAAAATACAGACAAAATTCCTGAAAAAGAGATTTGAGGAATGACATGTACACAGTTGAAACAGGTAATCAACGAGGACCTACCTACTGCATAGCACAGACAATTCTGCTCAGTTTCCTGAAGATTATGTTTTTTAATGAAGTAAGAATAACAGGTACATAGCATCACAATATATGTATCTGAAACTTAAGGATTTTTACAAAATGTTCAGCAGAATTTCTTCACATAAAAATTATAATTTTGATAGTGAAGCCTTTACAGGGAAAGGAATTTGATAAACTGAGGCCATACAAGATAAATGCTTATACAGCACAGTTAAAGACATCATCTCTAAATTTTCTCCTTAAAACATTCATTATTTCACCTCACTTCCACTCCAAGTAATTCTCCTCTGCATGTTCTCCTTATCTCACTGAGAACAAACATTCTTACAGAAAATAAATAAAATATAAACACAAATTAAACACAGAATCTACAGAAGGCCATTGCAAAATGCACGTTAAGTTGCTTAGATGTTCTTTAATAAGCATTTATCACGGGTTGGCTCCCTGGGCAAATGTGACCAGGTCATTATCACTTTGGATCACATTCTCTCCAATTATACAATAAGGAATTGTTGATGTCAGAGGCCTCTGAGCTGCTAGCTCCTATCATTTGAATCAGACTACCCAGTGGCACCGAGAGCCCTTGTGGGACGCCACTCGGACTGAAATAGAATTGATTAGGAGTGCGGGTGGAGCAGCGGTCCTGCAGTTACAGCAGCTGTCATGTTTCATTACTGTCTGTCCATTCACTGAACACTGATTACTCTGAGAGCTGTCACTTAGGCCTGACACAACCTTGCACAAGACTAGCACAACATCTAGGGAAATCAAGAAAGTCTTGTTGTACAAGGATTGGGCTGTATCTGCACAACACAATTTTCTCCATCTAGGGAGGTCAGATTTGAGGTCAGAGGACCTGGGGTAGGGGTAGGGCAGTATTGTAACAAGTTATCTCATTACCCCCTTGCAATGATACTTTTCCCCTCTAGCCACGGAATCCTGTGCATTGATCTACAGAACCAACATCTTTTGAACTTTCCATGTAAATAGATTTAGCCTCAAACTGAAAATCAAAGTTTGAAATGTGCTTAAAATACAGACAAAATTCCTAGAAAGGTTACTTAAAATCAAGAAAGAAAATGTTGCTCTCAAGTAGAACAGATGAGGAGCTCAGGTAAGGAAGGATGGTTACCACTGTGATTTAATTTTGTTTGCAACAAGTTCTCTTTTATAGCAACAAGCATATTTTTGTAACCAAATATCTAAAGACACTAGATAGACAAACAGAAACCTAGATAGATAAAACCGAAAAAGCAATCATAGGAACAAGGGGCGAGTAAGAAATCACAGAGGAGAAATGGCTTAAAAAACAGTGATCTAGGATAATTATCTCTTCCTTATTCATTATCTATTAACAGTTTTAAGTTCCCTGTCTCACACTTCTCATACCACGGGGTAGTCAGAGGTCCCTCTTTTGCAATCCTTCTTAGTTGTATTGAACAGAGGAGAAGCCAACTCACCTTTTTACCCTAGAGGGCATTTGGAAACACTATATATGTGTTAAGAAGGGATTTTTATTTTTTTTAAGTCCTTGAATGACTATGGGACACTGCTGTAATTTACCAGTAGAATGGTCATATATTCTGCAATGCATAGGACAATCCCACAAAATGAAAAACCTTTGTGGCCTAAATACCAATAGCATACATGTAGAGGAACAGCATGTTTCTCTAGAATAGTTGTTATCTCTCAGTGATACATGGTCTTCTATACAGACCCAGTTATAATTCAGCAAAACATTCCTCTTTTGAAGAAACTTTAGGAATATGTTACACTGAAAGTCAACAGCAGTTTTTCCTGTGCATAAAATGCACATTTTTTTAATACCCTGGTTATTTTGCATAGTTAAAACCAAGTTTTATTTTCAGAAAAAAAGATAAAGGAACCATCAAGGCAAGGTCAATTTATAAAACTGACAGGCATTTCCTCGGACTTCACTTCCCAATTCCTAATTTTCATTCTTCACTCAAGATAGCTTTCCTGTTCTAACCTACCACCTGTTGGAACCTACCACCCTTCATAGATAGCATTTTCCTTCAGTGCTCACTAGTTTCACTTACACCCATGTCGGGGCCTTTAGTTTGTGGGAATATGCAACTGCTCTGGGCCAACAGATCTACTCTCTGCTATGTTTCCCTTCCTCTGACTCAATAGCTAGGACAAGATGAATAGAGGGGGTGCTAACAGGAGGAGAGAGAGATGTTTAGGGTTTGTGTTTTTTTTTTTTTTTGTAAATTTCTATTTATAATTTATTTTCTAAAATGACAGGACCACAACTCTAATGTTAAATATTATGTTTAACTTCCTTTGAATGTTCTTAATCAGTTCAAAGATCTAGTTTCCACTTTCTCCTTCCTAATTCAATTCCATTAACATCCGTGGCTGGTCGATCACCATACTTGGTCTCATATGATCAGTATATCTGTACTTTGGCATTTACCAAATCTTTGTAGTCACAATCTCTCCAAGTAGTAAACACGTTAAATCAATAAAGTGATAGCTTCCCATTTACTCTCACTTTATTTCAGGATGAAACAGGCTAACCTCATACAAATTACTTCACTGAGTTCAATACAATAAATAAGGAAATAATTTTGTTCCTTTGTCCTAATACTGCCAAACTGCACTAGATGAAAACTGCTTTTATTCCATTTGTTTGGTTGTGCAGAAATTCAGTTATGGTGTACATCTGTGATTTAAACAACATTTGCTTTTATACTGTGCTTTCTCTAAAATTGTGTTGAAATTATTCTTTACTCAAAGTACGCTTTGGTATTTCCAGGGGAAAATTTTTCGTAGATTTTTGGCAGCAACTTCCTTCTTTCCTTCTATCTATCTATATCAGTGAATTTTAATTTAACAAACTCACTTGAAAGTATAATTTGTAAGCACAGGCAAATACAAAAAATAAAAAATAAACTAAGTATCATTATTAAAAAAAACGCTATAAGATGAAGATAGAAAACATGTGATCATGGTGAACTGAAACAGTAATAATTTTATAATATAATGGATTGATTCAAAACTTGGCCCTATAAGTACTTATACATTTAGGATTTGTTTCACAGAGTTCTACATCAGTTAAGGAGTGTGCCTTGTCTAATGTCATTAGTTAAAAATCTCCAGCAATTTACATTTTGCTACACAGTGGCTTTAGTTCCAGGGCAAGTGTTTAATGAAGGAAAACTGAATGGTGAATGAATGAACTATGTGGATCAGAAGAACAACCAAAGAACCAAAATGGATATGTTTCCTTCCTCTGACTCAATAGCTAGGACAAGATGAATAGAGGGGGTGCTAACAGGAGGAGAGAGAGATGTTTAGGGTTTGTGTTTTTTTTTTTTTTTGTAAATTTCTATTTATAATTTATTTTCTAAAATGACAGGACCACAACTCTAATGTTAAATATTATGTTTAACTTCCTTTGAATGTTCTTAATCAGTTCAAAGATCTAGTTTCCACTTTCTCCTTCCTAATTCAATTCCATTAACATCCGTGGCTGGTCGATCACCATACTTGGTCTCATATGATCAGTATATCTGTACTTTGGCATTTACCAAATCTTTGTAGTCACAATCTCTCCAAGTAGTAAACACGTTAAATCAATAAAGTGATAGCTTCCCATTTACTCTCACTTTATTTCAGGATGAAACAGGCTAACCTCATACAAATTACTTCACTGAGTTCAATACAATAAATAAGGAAATAATTTTGTTCCTTTGTCCTAATACTGCCAAACTGCACTAGATGAAAACTGCTTTTATTCCATTTGTTTGGTTGTGCAGAAATTCAGTTATGGTGTACATCTGTGATTTAAACAACATTTGCTTTTATACTGTGCTTTCTCTAAAATTGTGTTGAAATTATTCTTTACTCAAAGTACGCTTTGGTATTTCCAGGGGAAAATTTTTCGTAGATTTTTGGCAGCAACTTCCTTCTTTCCTTCTATCTATCTATATCAGTGAATTTTAATTTAACAAACTCACTTGAAAGTATAATTTGTAAGCACAGGCAAATACAAAAAATAAAAAATAAACTAAGTATCATTATTAAAAAAAACGCTATAAGATGAAGATAGAAAACATGTGATCATGGTGAACTGAAACAGTAATAATTTTATAATATAATGGATTGATTCAAAACTTGGCCCTATAAGTACTTATACATTTAGGATTTGTTTCACAGAGTTCTACATCAGTTAAGGAGTGTGCCTTGTCTAATGTCATTAGTTAAAAATCTCCAGCAATTTACATTTTGCTACACAGTGGCTTTAGTTCCAGGGCAAGTGTTTAATGAAGGAAAACTGAATGGTGAATGAATGAACTATGTGGATCAGAAGAACAACCAAAGAACCAAAAAGTCACTGGTTAACTAGTAAGCACTTGGAGAAAGACACTCAACTCATTACAAAGCCTTACAAGGACACCTAGAAAAAGATAAAGGGTCTAAACTTTGTGAAAGTAATTTTGATTTTGTGACTGTGAAAAATCGTTGGACAAATCTAGACACCTTAGAGTAATGCTACTTTGTGGGTATCCTGTTATGTTGAAAATATTCCTCATCTACACTACCTGAATATGGCAGCCTCTAGTCCTATATGGCTACTGAGTTCTTGAAATGGGGATAGTGTGACTGGAGAACTAGATTGTGAAGGTCATCTCAATCTAATTTTAGCTTAAATAGACACATATATGTGTGAATATAGGCCTAGAGAGTTCTTTCTGATGGAAAATAGATATGGAAGCAGCATCCAACTAAAAGTAATCAAGATTGGAAGTAAGCAGAGGCAACTCTCCCCTATTTCGCATTATTGTTGGTCATACATTCCTTGAATGGATATGCATATACATCATGCGCAGTGTCAACAGAAATCAATTAATATATATGTAATGATTTAGAAATTGTGCCAGACATGAACATTTCCTGAAAAGTGAATACACTGAATACTCTAGCTGAGAGGTAAATCAGATAAATAAGCATATATATAAAAACATCATTTCTACAAATGAAGCAAGTCACATAACTTTGTCTAAACAATTGCTTCATATATGATGATACATGTGCCAAGTGAGCGTACTTTATATTTGTAAGAAGCAGACTGCATACCTTCAAATAGTAAATGATACATTTCAGATAGATTATATTGGATAAAATGAGGGTATCTTATTCTCTAAAGTTACACTAGTGCAAAACTCAGTTCTAGGCATATAAAAGAGTCAACTGCTGTTCTTATCTCTTTTTTTCATAATGAAAACATTATCATCATTCTTTGTAAGCCATTTATGATGTATTTTTAAAATTAATTCTTGTTACACAGAGTTCTACATCAGTTAAGGAGTGTGCCTTGTCTAATGTCATTAGTTAAAAATCTCCAGCAATTTACTTTTGCAACGTGGCTTTAGTTCCAGGGCAAGTGTTTAATGAAGGAAAACTGAATGGTGAATGAATGAACTATGTGGATCAGAAGAACAACCAAAGAACCAAAAAGTCACTGGTTAACTAGTAAGCACTTGGAGAAAGACACTCAACTCATTACAAAGCCTTACAAGGACACCTAGAAAAAGATAAAGGGTCTAAACTTTGTGAAAGTAATTTTGATTTTGTGACTGTGAAAATCGTTGGACAAATCTAGACACCTTAGAGTAATGCTACTTTGTGGGTATCCTGTTATGTTGAAAATATTCCTCATCTACACTACCTGAATATGGCAGCCTCTAGTCCTATATGGCTACTGAGTTCTTGAAATGGGGATAGTGTGACTGGAGAACTAGATTGTGAAGGTCATCTCAATCTAATTTTAGCTTAAATAGACACATATATGTGTGAATATAGGCCTAGAGAGTTCTTTCTGATGGAAAATAGATATGGAAGCAGCATCCAACTAAAAGTAATCAAGATTGGAAGTAAGCAGAGGCAACTCTCCCCTATTTCGCATTATTGTTGGTCATACATTCCTTGAATGGATATGCATATACATCATGCGCAGTGTCAACAGAAATCAATTAATATATATGTAATGATTTAGAAATTGTGCCAGACATGAACATTTCCTGAAAAGTGAATACACTGAATACTCTAGCTGAGAGGTAAATCAGATAAATAAGCATATATATAAAAACATCATTTCTACAAATGAAGCAAGTCACATAACTTTGTCTAAACAATTGCTTCATATATGATGATACATGTGCCAAGTGAGCGTACTTTATATTTGTAAGAAGCAGACTGCATACCTTCAAATAGTAAATGATACATTTCAGATAGATTATATTGGATAAAATGAGGGTATCTTATTCTCTAAAGTTACACTAGTGCAAAACTCAGTTCTAGGCATATAAAAGAGTCAACTGCTGTTCTTATCTCTTTTTTTCATAATGAAAACATTATCATCATTCTTTGTAAGCCATTTATGATGTATTTTTAAAATTAATTCTTGTTACACTGAGTTTAGTAAGGCAGGCATTATTATTATTAATATTTTTTTCAGGAACAAGAAAAATAAAAAATTGATGGACCTAATCCAATACTGCATAAGTAATCAATGGGTGGAACCAGGAATTGAAATGGGTCCTTGGGAAATAAGGTTAGTCCTTTCTACTCTATACTCGTGGCCCTCTATTAATGATGATGATGATGATGATTATGATAACTACAGAGGGAATACAATGATGTTGATGATTATCACTGTTTATATGAGCCACAAATAGTTCCTATAAAGAGCTTTACACATACCATGCTGTACTCAAATTGAAGTACCTTCTTCATTAATTATACAGTATTTCATTTTTCATATGTGTTATTTGAAATTATAGTCTTTAAAATGTTTATGTCATATTCAAATAAGTTTCAAAGTTCTGTTTTTTCCTTCACTCTATGCTATTTCCTCAGACATTCTGGTTTCAATATTTTCTTCTTTTCTAGTTTATCATGCTGATTTCTGATTATGATCTTAATACTCAGAAAAAAACATTAAAAAGTTAAGTATAATTCAGTTTTACACCATTTGTTAGAGTTCAAAATACAGAACCTGTCAAATATTTTTGTAATGTACTCCAACTGGTGAGTCAAATTTTTAAATGTATTGTTTTTTTAATCAAATATGATTTGAACAAATCAATTATTAATGGGAATTTTAAAATATACCCAAAGCACAAAATCTTCATGCTGTATATTACACAGCTAATTATCTTTCTGACGAAGCTTTGTGTCCATACTATTTAGCTTTGATAAGATTTAACACTGTTTTGCACTACATTTATTCTTACACAGGGTGCTAATATTAATGTAATTAGCAAACTGAATTGATATAGTTAAGAAACAATATTTTGTCATCATACTTAATAATACAATAGTATTTTCCATAAGAATTTCCATTATTTAAATTTTTTTAACATTCTGAATAGCTGTAAGTAATGGTTCATTTCTTAAAATGTTTTTAAAAATATAATTGTTAAAAAAGTACATTTGTTGAGAAATTACAAGTGCTCTAATTAGGTTTCATGTAGGGATTTATTGACTGTTCACATAATTATCATATAATTAGACTATTATGTTGGTGTTTCCCACTGTAGGAATATTTACTTTGTCAAAAAATATTATACTGAAAACATTTACATGCAGTATCAGTCTTCAAGGATTTAAAAATCATTGAAACAATATTAATAAAAATAGAGGAACACAAAGTAGGTAAAAAATTATTAAGAATGAAAGAACAGGCTTATATTAAGTTCAATATCTTTTGCACCTACCTCCAAAAAAGAAATAAAATAAAAACTGAAAAAAGGAACGAAGGTTCCTTAAAAAACTAATAGGACTCTTATACGGCCCAGCAATCCCACTCCTGAGAATACAGTCTGAGAAAACCATAATTAAAAATGATATATGCATTCCAGGGCTTCCTTGATGGTCTAGTGGGTAATGACACCTCCCTGCAATGCAAGCGGTGCTGATTAGATCCCTGGCCTGGGAAGATCTCACGTGCCACAGAGCAGCTAAACCGATGTGTCCAATTACCGAGCCAGAGCTCTGGAGCACATGCGCCCTGAGCCAGTGCTCTGTGACAACAGAGGCCACCGCGATGGGAGGCCCACACGGGCCGAAGAACAAAGATGGATGAAAATAGACAAATGAAAGACCAACAGAAGTGGCCCGTCTGCCTCCCTCCCTCCCCATCCCCTGACCCTGCCTCCAAAAAAAGATAAAAAAAAAAAAAGATATATGCATCCCAATGTTCATTGTACCACTACCTACAATAGTCAAGACATGGATGGAAGGAATCTATATGTCCGTCAACGGGGGGGAATGGATAAAGGAGATGTGGTATGAATATACAATGGGATATTACTCAGCCATAAGAGGAAAAAATGGGTCAACTGTAAACATTTGGATGGAAATAGAGATTATTATACAGAGTGAAGTAAGTCAGAAAGAGGAAAACAAATACTGTGTATTAATGCATGCATGTGGAATCTAGAGAAAAAAAATGGTATAGATGATATAATTTGTAAAGTAGAAATAGAAACGTTGGTATAGAGAACAAATATATGACTACCAATGAGGAAATGGGGGTTGGATGAACTGGGGAATTGACATTGATACATACACACTATTGATAATCTTTTTCAAATAGATAATGAACAAGAATCTGCTTGTATAGCACAGGGAACTCTACTCAATGCTCTGTGGTAACTCAAATGAGAAAGAAATCCAAAGGAGAAGAGATTTATGTACTGTGAATGGCTGATTCATTCTGCTGTACAGTAGAAACTAAGCAACTATACTCCAGTAAAGACTAAGTTTTTAAAAAAGTAGAGAAAACCCAGTTCCATAAAGTTGGTAGATTGAACTACTTTTCACTTTCTCAATGCAACTATATCTGTATTTCAAATATTACATAATGAATAAATATAAAGCTGTATGTATATCAAAAAGGAATTCTCTAGAGCCTGAAATAAGGAAGAGAGTCATAGCTAGAGAAAGCAGTGTAGTAACCCATGGGGAAGATGGACCGGGCATTGGTCTGTGACACCATAGACTGTAGACCACTAGGCTCCTCTGTCCATGAAATTCTCCAGGCAAGAATACTAAGACTGGATAGCCATGCCCTTCTCCAGGTGATCTTCCTGACCTAGGGATTGAACCTGGGTCTTCCAAATTGTAGGTGGATACTTCACTGTCTGAGTCACCAGGGACACACCTTATGGACAGAAACAGAGCTTCAAATGCCAACACAAGGATTATAGAACTGGCCATGAGCTCATACAGTCCATGGGGTCACAAAGAGTCTGACTAACTCACAGACTAACATTTTCACTTTCCTGAGCTCATAAAAGATGGGCATTTGGAACTGAGATGCCCCTACAGAAGCAAGACACTGGAATAAGTAGCTCAAGAGTCAGTCGTGAATAAAGAACAAGCAAGCCACTGCTCCTTGGGTCAGGACATTGACTGGCAAGTGACTTCCCACGTGATACTAGTGGTAAAAAACCCACCTGCCAACGCAGGAGACATTAAGACATGAAGGTTCTATTCCTGGGTTGGGAAGATCCCCTGGAGGAGGAAATGGCAACCCACTATAGTATTCTTGTTCAGAGAATCCCATGGACAGAGGAACAATGTGGGACACAATCCATGGGTCGCAGATTTAAACACAACTGAGCGACTAAACAACAACAAAACAACATAGCACATATCTCCACTCTCTAGGTTTGAGATACAAATAATGAAAAATAGAAGCCTGAACTACTCAATTCTGTAGGTTCATAATGTCTAGCATCTCGATGGAATCGCACATCTAAAAATTAACACCACCAAGGAAACCAGATCATGCCTAGTTTGGGACTGACCCTGTGAGATACTTTATAGAAACAAGACAAGGTATTTTTCTTTTCAAAGGACATTTCTTCATCTCAGATTTCATGCGAATCCCAAAGGAAATCAGAAGGAAACAAATCACCTTTGTCAGGCCTGATACACCTCTTACCTCTCAAACACACACACAAAAGTTAGCTGCTAATAAGCTAAAAGCAAAAAAATATGAAATAAAGAAAAATTGGAATCCATTTACTCTAAAGAACGTGAGTGGCAGACAAAATAAATAGAAGGACTGGCACCCATCCCAAGAATTTGAGATGATGGAACAACTTGAAAGGGACCATAAACTATATGTTTTTAAATGATCAAAGATATAAAAGAAGACATATATGAAATATAATTAAAATAAAACCCATTATGAACAAAATAAAAAGATCTGAAAATATGTCTAATGGAATGTCTGGAAATAACATATGTAGTCACTAAAATTAAGAACTTAGTGTGTACTTTGAATAATTTAGTTTAGGCTGAAGGAGATTATAAAGAATAGTGTGTCCTAATACACAAATACACCCTTCTTCCCCGTGAACCTAACCTCTGGAACTAAGACCATGTTTCCCCAAGGATTTCTACTTTATAACTCATCGGGATCCAGAAGAGACCCAGGCTGCACAGAGTATCTTTTCCAGATGTCCTCAACATCACCAATCATCTTCAAGAAGGAGTCGAGTCATGTTTTCTCCAAACAGTCCTGCCAGGCAGAGATCAGCACTTGGCACCAGGCATGTGTTTAAAACCAGGCTTTCTCAAGTGAAACAGTACTGACTAAAGGGGAACCTTTTAATAAACCAGCTGTACCCTCCACACAGCTTGAGAGGGGAACTTGCCAGTTGGGACCATGGCCACTATCATCCTTAGGTGCCAAGTGGGGATGATTCATTCAGGAAAAACATGTAACTTTCCCAGATGTTATTACCATAGGATGCACATAGGTCCTGGCTTTCCCAATGCAGTCTCAGGCTAAGGCTTCTCATCCCAGGAACTACGAAAAGTGCTTTCTTCAGTTCCCAGAATATCCAGTAATGGGCAACACATTATTTCATTACCATCCCTAAACTCGTCAATATATCCTTTGAGTAAGTTAGTATCTTCCCTAAAGGGAGAAACCAGTGACTCAATTTGCACTATATCTTCTATACTTTGCCCCAGGTAGGGGTATTGGCATAATCTCTATTTTCTGAACCCATCCAAAATATCATCTGGAATTCTTGAACCATTATGAGCATGATTCCTTAAATCCTTCACTACTTCTCTGAAACGCTCTGAGAGTACAGCTATCTGCTGAGAACCTTTCCCTCAATGGCCTGCACAAGTGATGGCTACTTTATGCCACTTGGCAATAGAAATTTCAATAGAAGGACTGGCACCCATCCCAAGAATTTGAGATGATGGAACAACTTGAAAGGGACAAAATATGAAATATAATTAAAAAAAAAAAAACCCATTATGAACAAAATAAAAAGATCTGAAAATATGTCTAATGGAATGTCTGGAAATAACATATGTAGTCACTAAAATTAAGAACTTAGTGTGTACTTTGAATAATTTAGTTTAGGCTGAAGGAGATTATAAAGAATAGTGTGTCCTAATACACAAATACACCCTTCTTCCCCGTGAACCTAACCTCTGGAACTAAGACCATGTTTCCCCAAGGATTTCTACTTTATAACTCATCGGGATCCAGAAGAGACCCAGGCTGCACAGAGTATCTTTTCCAGATGTCCTCAACATCACCAATCATCTTCAAGAAGGAGTCGAGTCATGTTTTCTCCAAACAGTCCTGCCAGGCAGAGATCAGCACTTGGCACCAGGCATGTGTTTAAAACCAGGCTTTCTCAAGTGAAACAGTACTGACTAAAGGGGAACCTTTTAATAAACCAGCTGTACCCTCCACACAGCTTGAGAGGGGAACTTGCCAGTTGGGACCATGGCCACTATCATCCTTAGGTGCCAAGTGGGGATGATTCATTCAGGAAAAACATGTAACTTTCCCAGATGTTATTACCATAGGATGCACATAGGTCCTGGCTTTCCCAATGCAGTCTCAGGCTAAGGCTTCTCATCCCAGGAACTACGAAAAGTGCTTTCTTCAGTTCCCAGAATATCCAGTAATGGGCAACACATTATTTCATTACCATCCCTAAACTCGTCAATATATCCTTTGAGTAAGTTAGTATCTTCCCTAAAGGGAGAAACCAGTGACTCAATTTGCACTATATCTTCTATACTTTGCCCCAGGTAGGGGTATTGGCATAATCTCTATTTTCTGAACCCATCCAAAATATCATCTGGAATTCTTGAACCATTATGAGCATGATTCCTTAAATCCTTCACTACTTCTCTGAAACGCTCTGAGAGTACAGCTATCTGCTGAGAACCTTTCCCTCAATGGCCTGCACAAGTGATGGCTACTTTATGCTCACACTTGGAAGACAAATAGAAATTTCAAACTAGCACATCCAAAATGAATTCCTAACCTCACTCTTAAATTTATCCTCCTTCAGTCTTTTCCTTCTAAACCTCAGCCCACAACTTTAGAGATGGCTTTTCTCATCAATTTCTCTTTTACATTCCATTCAATCTATTGATGAACCATTTTGGCATGATTTTTCATTCAGCTGTATCATTTTTTTTTTTAGAATCCACATAAAAGGGATGTCATATGATATTTCTTCTTCTTTGTCTGACTGACTTCACTGAGTATCAAACTTATTCCGAATATGAGTACTACTTGCCATCTTCTCTAACATCATGGGGTTGCAAAGAGTCAGATCTGACTGAGTGACTATCACACTCTATAATATTGCTCTGGTGCCAGCTACAAACTTTTACTCAGTTTGCTACAGTCTCTGTCTAAAGGATCTCCTTTCTTTCCCTGTTGCTCTGTCTAGTATACTCTCAACATAGTAGACAGATCCTGCTATTAGTTCTAACATGTCTCAACCCCAAAACCTGAAATGGCTCCTAGCTTCACAGAGAATAACTGCTGATTTCCTTACTAATTTCACCCAATCCTTCCACATAATTCCTGACTTCTCTTCCATTTCTCTTATCTTTCCTAATTCAACTCTGGAAAAGTGGACACACCTCCTTAAACCCTTTTAAATGGGTGTGACCTTCCCTGTAGTCCTCAGTCTTGGATATTCACAGAGTCAATTCCTTACCAATCTGTGGTCAAGTGTTACTCAATGGGGCTTAGCCTGATGACAATACTTAAAGCCAGGCATGCAAGGATTCTTCAGTAACCACAAATCAATCAATGTGATACACCATATCAACAAATTGAGAGACAAAAATCACACGATAATCTCTGTAGATGTAGAAAAAGCCTTCGACAAAATCCAGCATCCATTTATGATAAAAACTCTTCAGAAAATGGGCATAGAAGGAACCTATCTCAACATAGTGAAAGTCATCTATGAGAAGCCCACAGCAAACATTATCCTCAATGGTGAAAAACTGAAAGCATTCCCTCTATGATCAGGAACAAGACAGGGGTGTCCACTGTCACCAATACTATTCAACATAGTCCTGGAAGTTCTAGCAATAGCAATAAGAGAAGAGAAAGAAATCAAAGGAATCTGGATTGGAAAGGAAGAAGTCAAGCTCTCTCTTTCTGCAGATGACATGATTCTATACATAGAAAACCCCAAAGACATGGTTACAAAGCTACTAGAACTAATCAATGAATTCAGCAAAGTCGCAGGATACAAAGTCAACACACAGAAATCACTGGCATTCCTATACACAAACAATGAAAAATGCAATGAATTCACAAAGTTGACTGACTAGAGTATCAACTTATATCCGAATATGAGTACTACTTGCCATCTTCTCTAACATCATGGGGTTGCAAAGAGTCAGATCTGACTGAGTGACTATCACACTCTATAATATTGCTCTGGTGCCAGCTACAAACTTTTACTCAGTTTGCTACAGTCTCTGTCTAAAGGATCTCCTTTCTTTCCCTGTTGCTCTGTCTAGTATACTCTCAACATAGTAGACAGATCCTGCTATTAGTTCTAACATGTCTCAACCCCAAAACCTGAAATGGCTCCTAGCTTCACAGAGAATAACTGCTGATTTCCTTACTAATTTCACCCAATCCTTCCACATAATTCCTGACTTCTCTTCCATTTCTCTTATCTTTCCTAATTCAACTCTGGAAAAGTGGACACACCTCCTTAAACCCTTTTAAATGGGTGTGACCTTCCCTGTAGTCCTCAGTCTTGGATATTCACAGAGTCAATTCCTTACCAATCTGTGGTCAAGTGTTACTCAATGGGGCTTAGCCTGATGACAATACTTAAAGCCAGGCATGCAAGGATTCTTCAGTAACCACAAATCAATCAATGTGATACACCATATCAACAAATTGAGAGACAAAAATCACACGATAATCTCTGTAGATGTAGAAAAAGCCTTCGACAAAATCCAGCATCCATTTATGATAAAAACTCTTCAGAAAATGGGCATAGAAGGAACCTATCTCAACATAGTGAAAGTCATCTATGAGAAGCCCACAGCAAACATTATCCTCAATGGTGAAAAACTGAAAGCATTCCCTCTATGATCAGGAACAAGACAGGGGTGTCCACTGTCACCAATACTATTCAACATAGTCCTGGAAGTTCTAGCAATAGCAATAAGAGAAGAGAAAGAAATCAAAGGAATCTGGATTGGAAAGGAAGAAGTCAAGCTCTCTCTTTCTGCAGATGACATGATTCTATACATAGAAAACCCCAAAGACATGGTTACAAAGCTACTAGAACTAATCAATGAATTCAGCAAAGTCGCAGGATACAAAGTCAACACACAGAAATCACTGGCATTCCTATACACAAACAATGAAAAATCAGAAAACGAAATCAAAGAGGCAGTCCCCTTCACCATTGCAACCAAAAGAATCAAATACCTAGGAATAAACCTACCCAAAGAAACAAAAGAATTGTACACAGAAAATTACAGGACACTCATGAGAGACATTAAAGAAGACTTAAACAGATGGAGAGATATTCCACGTTCCTGGGTCAGAAGAATCAATATTGTGAAAATGACCATACTACCAAAGATCATCTACAGATTCAATGCAATCCCTATCCAACTACCATTGACATTTTTCACAGAACTCGACCAAACAATAACACAGTTCATATGGAAACACAAAAGACCTCGAATAGCCAAAGCAATCCTGAGAAAGAAAAACGGAGCTGGAGGGATCAGCCTCCCTAACTTCAGACTCTACTACAAAGCAACAGTCATCAAGACAGGATGGTACTGGCACAAAAACAGAACTATAGACCGATGGAACAAGATTGAGAACCCAGAGATAAACCCACACATCTACGGGTACCTTATTTTTGACAAAGGATGCGAAACTATAAAATGGGACAAAGACAGCCTCTTCAACAAGAGGTTCTGGGACAATTGGACAGCTTCATGCAAAAAAATGAAGTTGGAACATTCCCTGACACTATACACAAAGATCAACTCAAAATGGATTAAAGACCTAAATGTAAGATCAGAAACCATCAAACTCAGAGGAGAATATAGGCAAAATACTCAAGGACATCAGTCAAAGCAAGATCTTCTCTGACCCACCTACTAAAATAGTGGAACTGAAAAGAAAAATGAACATGTGGGACCTCATGAAACTTAAAATCATTTGTACAGCAAAAGAAATTACAGGAAAACTGAACAGATAACCCACAGAGTGGGAGAGAATCACAGCAAATGAAACAACAGACAAAGAATTAATCTCCAAAATCTACAAGTAACTCAGACAACTCAGCACAGGTAAAGCGAACAACCCAATCAAAAAATGGGAAAAAGATCTAAAGAGACTCTTCTCCAAAGAGGACATACAGATGGCCCAAAACCACATGAAACGATGCTCAACCTCACGTATTATTAAAGAAATGCAAATTAAAACTACAATGAGCTATCACCTCACATTCGTCAGAATGGCCATCATCAACAAATCGACAGACAATAAATGCTGGAGAGGGTGCAGAGAAAAGGGAACCCTCTTGCATTGCTGGTGGGAATGTAAATTGATACAGCCTCTATGGAAGACAGTATGGAGATTCCTTAAAAAACTAAAAATAGAAGCACCCTATGACCCACTAATCCCACTATTAGGCTTATGTCCTTATATTCCAAACTGAAAGAAGCACCTGTATCCCAATGTTCATTGCAGCTCTTTATACAATAGCCAGAACATGGAAGCAACCTAGATGTCCATCGACGAATGAATGGATAAAGAAGCCCTGGTACATATATACAATGGAATACTACTCAGCTGTTAAAAGAAATGCAGAAGACTCAGTCCTAATGAAGTGTCTGATTCTAGAACCTATCATAAAAAGTGAAGTAAGTCAAAAAGAGAAAGACAAGTACAGTATACTAACACACATATATGGAATCTAGTAGGATGGTCTAGATAACACATGCAGTGAACTCATGGAAAAAGACAAGAGCATAGACAAAACCTAAATGTAAGATCAGAAACCTATACACAAAGATCAACTCAAAATGGATTAAAGACCTAAATGTAAGATCAGAAACCATCAAACTCAGAGGAGAATATAGGCAAAATACTCAAGGACATCAGTCAAAGCAAGATCTTCTCTGACCCACCTACTAAAATAGTGGAACTGAAAAGAAAAATGAACATGTGGGACCTCATGAAACTTAAAATCATTTGTACAGCAAAAGAAATTACAGGAAAACTGAACAGATAACCCACAGAGTGGGAGAGAATCACAGCAAATGAAACAACAGACAAAGAATTAATCTCCAAAATCTACAAGTAACTCAGACAACTCAGCACAGGTAAAGCGAACAACCCAATCAAAAAATGGGAAAAAGATCTAAAGAGACTCTTCTCCAAAGAGGACATACAGATGGCCCAAAACCACATGAAACGATGCTCAACCTCACGTATTATTAAAGAAATGCAAATTAAAACTACAATGAGCTATCACCTCACATTCGTCAGAATGGCCATCATCAACAAATCGACAGACAATAAATGCTGGAGAGGGTGCAGAGAAAAGGGAACCCTCTTGCATTGCTGGTGGGAATGTAAATTGATACAGCCTCTATGGAAGACAGTATGGAGATTCCTTAAAAAACTAAAAATAGAAGCACCCTATGACCCACTAATCCCACTATTAGGCTTATGTCCTTATATTCCAAACTGAAAGAAGCACCTGTATCCCAATGTTCATTGCAGCTCTTTATACAATAGCCAGAACATGGAAGCAACCTAGATGTCCATCGACGAATGAATGGATAAAGAAGCCCTGGTACATATATACAATGGAATACTACTCAGCTGTTAAAAGAAATGCAGAAGACTCAGTCCTAATGAAGTGTCTGATTCTAGAACCTATCATAAAAAGTGAAGTAAGTCAAAAAGAGAAAGACAAGTACAGTATACTAACACACATATATGGAATCTAGTAGGATGGTCTAGATAACACATGCAGTGAACTCATGGAAAAACAGAGCATAGACGCATAGACATATGGACACTGTGGGGAAGAAATAGGGAGGGGGAGGCATGGAGGGAGTAACATGGAAACCTATACTGTCATGTGTGGAAAAGATAGCTATTGTCATTGTGCTAAGGGAATAAGAGTGCCCACAATGGCATGGGGTGATGGTACGGAGGGGTGGAATGGGGGGAACTGAAGGGGTGGGGACCAGGGACATGCGTTTGACTGATCTGGTAACATACATGTCTGTGAACAACAAAACTCTGTAAAACCTTTAATATAAAGAAATAAATTTTTAAAAAAAAAGAAAAAAAATCACCATTGAGGGTACTCTTAATCTCTTTTATGTTGCATGATAATCACTTGTGGTAATTACTCAAAAAATGTTCAGGTCCTAATCCAGAGAACCTCTGAGTGTTAACTTATGTGAACAAAGGATCTTTTCAGATGTGATGAAGTTAAAGAGATTGAGACAGGAATATTATCCTGTATGATTGTAAAGAGTGAAATAAAGAGATACTTGAATACAAAAGAGGAGGAAGAGATGTGGTGTTGAAAGAAGGGACTGGAGTGATAGAGGAAAGAGGTCAGGAGTCAAACTGTGGAAGCTAGTAGAGGCCTGGAAGAAAGTTCCACCTAGAGTTCCGCTGATGTTCTGACTTGAACCCAGTGAACCCGATTTCAGACATCTGCCCTCCAGGACTGTAAGAGAATAAATCTGTGTTGTTTTGAGCCACCAAATTTGTGTTTAATTGTTACAGTAGCCATAGGAACCTATTTCACATCCTAAAATATAATTTAGTTTTTCTTTACTTGTTTCTTAATGTTTTTTTCCTTTTCCTTAATGTCAGCTCTTTATACAATAGCCAGAACATGGAAGCAACCTAGATGTCCATCGACGAATGAATGGATAAAGAAGCCCTGGTACATATATACAATGGAATACTACTCAGCTGTTAAAAGAAATGCAGAAGACTCAGTCCTAATGAAGTGTCTGATTCTAGAACCTATCATAAAAAGTGAAGTAAGTCAAAAAGAGAAAGACAAGTACAGTATACTAACACACATATATGGAATCTAGTAGGATGGTCTAGATAACACATGCAGTGAACTCATGGAAAAACAGAGCATAGACGCATAGACATATGGACACTGTGGGGAAGAAATAGGGAGGGGGAGGCATGGAGGGAGTAACATGGAAACCTATACTGTCATGTGTGGAAAAGATAGCTATTGTCATTGTGCTAAGGGAATAAGAGTGCCCACAATGGCATGGGGTGATGGTACGGAGGGGTGGAATGGGGGGAACTGAAGGGGTGGGGACCAGGGACATGCGTTTGACTGATCTGGTAACATACATGTCTGTGAACAACAAAACTCTGTAAAACCTTTAATATAAAGAAATAAATTTTTAAAAAAGAAAAAATCACCATTGAGGGTACTCTTAATCTCTTTTATGTTGCATGATAATCACTTGTGGTAATTACTCAAAAAATGTTCAGGTCCTAATCCAGAGAACCTCTGAGTGTTAACTTATGTGAACAAAGGATCTTTTCAGATGTGATGAAGTTAAAGAGATTGAGACAGGAATATTATCCTGTATGATTGTAAAGAGTGAAATAAAGAGATACTTGAATACAAAAGAGGAGGAAGAGATGTGGTGTTGAAAGAAGGGACTGGAGTGATAGAGGAAAGAGGTCAGGAGTCAAACTGTGGAAGCTAGTAGAGGCCTGGAAGAAAGTTCCACCTAGAGTTCCGCTGATGTTCTGACTTGAACCCAGTGAACCCGATTTCAGACATCTGCCCTCCAGGACTGTAAGAGAATAAATCTGTGTTGTTTTGAGCCACCAAATTTGTGTTTAATTGTTACAGTAGCCATAGGAACCTATTTCACATCCTAAAATATAATTTAGTTTTTCTTTACTTGTTTCTTAATGTTTTTTTTTTTCCTTTTCTCCACTGAATGTTCCAAGAGGGCATTTTGTGCACTGGAAGAGTCCTATTTGTCAAAAAGAGATTGCCACAAAGCAGCTGCTCAATAAATGTTGAAGGAATTTGTTAAAATTCCAGTGATTAAAAGTATGGACATATCACTAATTTTAATCTGGGTTAAAATGTCCAACAGTATATTTCTATATGGTTGTCATGATTGTTATTTAATTGCACTTATTTCAGCACCAAAGGTACAGTTGACCTCCTTAAGTCTGGTTACCTTGCAAGTCAAATTAAAGATTTAAAATTTTTGACACATCCAGATTTATGATTTTGATTGAAGTATTTTAAATTTAAACAACATGTTTCTTTTGGTTGATATCATCACTTCATTTCTGTAGTTCTCAATTATTTCAATAAAACAGTTTCCTATGATGATATCTTGGTGCTAGAGGTTGTTAGTCTTTAAAGATTTATTTATTTATTTATTTTGGTCGGGGTGGGGTAGGGAGGGAGGGGAGCAGGCGGGCTACTTCTATTGGTCTTTCATTTGTCCATTTTCATCCATCTTTGTTCTTTGGCCCGTATTGGCCTCCCATTGTGGTGGCCCCTGTTGTCGCAGAGCACCGGCTCTGGGTTCATGCGCTCCAGAGCTCCGGCTCGGTAATTGGACACATTGGTCCAGCTGCTCTGCGGCACGTGGGATCCTCCCAGGCCAGGGAGCTAACCAGCGTCCCTTGTAAGACTTTTCAGATGTGATGAAGTTAAAGAGATTGAGACAGGAATATTATCCTGTATGATTGTAAAGAGTGAAATAAAGAGATACTTGAATACAAAAGAGGAGGAAGAGATGTGGTGTTGAAAGAAGGGACTGGAGTGATAGAGGAAAGAGGTCAGGAGTCAAACTGTGGAAGCTAGTAGAGGCCTGGAAGAAAGTTCCACCTAGAGTTCCGCTGATGTTCTGACTTGAACCCAGTGAACCCGATTTCAGACATCTGCCCTCCAGGACTGTAAGAGAATAAATCTGTGTTGTTTTGAGCCACCAAATTTGTGTTTAATTGTTACAGTAGCCATAGGAACCTATTTCACATCCTAAAATATAATTTAGTTTTTCTTTACTTGTTTCTTAATGTTTTTTTCCTTTTCTCCACTGAATGTTCCAAGAGGGCATTTTGTGCACTGGAAGAGTCCTATTTGTCAAAAAGAGATTGCCACAAAGCAGCTGCTCAATAAATGTTGAAGGAATTTGTTAAAATTCCAGTGATTAAAAGTATGGACATATCACTAATTTTAATCTGGGTTAAAATGTCCAACAGTATATTTCTATATGGTTGTCATGATTGTTATTTAATTGCACTTATTTCAGCACCAAAGGTACAGTTGACCTCCTTAAGTCTGGTTACCTTGCAAGTCAAATTAAAGATTTAAAATTTTTGACACATCCAGATTTATGATTTTGATTGAAGTATTTTAAATTTAAACAACATGTTTCTTTTGGTTGATATCATCACTTCATTTCTGTAGTTCTCAATTATTTCAATAAAACAGTTTCCTATGATGATATCTTGGTGCTAGAGGTTGTTAGTCTTTAAAGATTTATTTATTTATTTATTTTGGTCGGGGTGGGGTAGGGAGGGAGGGGAGCAGGCGGGCTACTTCTATTGGTCTTTCATTTGTCCATTTTCATCCATCTTTGTTCTTTGGCCCGTATTGGCCTCCCATTGTGGTGGCCCCTGTTGTCGCAGAGCACCGGCTCTGGGTTCATGCGCTCCAGAGCTCCGGCTCGGTAATTGGACACATTGGTCCAGCTGCTCTGCGGCACGTGGGATCCTCCCAGGCCAGGGAGCTAACCAGCGTCCCTTGCACTGCAAGGTGGTGTCCTTACCCACTGGACCACCAGGGAAGCCCGGTTGTTAGTCTTTAAATCATATCCAGCTCTTGCAACCCATGGACAGTAACTTGCCAGACTTCTCTGGAATGTGGGATTTCCTAGGCAAGAATATTGGAGTGGTTTGCCATCTCCTTTTCCAAGGAATCTTCCCAGCCCAGGGATCAAACTCAGGTGTCCTGCATTGCAGGTGGATTCTTTACCAACTGAATCACCAGAGAAGCCTGACCTTACTAGGAGGGCAGTAAAACCCACTTAAGGAAGGTTGCTCATGATACCCACTAGACTTTCAATTGTGATCTTAGGCATTTAAGAGGACTCAAATTTTGTGAAATAACTTTTAAAATTCATGCAACAAATATTAATGATCACTTGTATTTTTTTCATAAATATGGTAATGTTGCTTAACATGAACTCTTGAATGGAAAAAAATGGTTTCATAAGTAGTACTTATGTTTTAGAATATCATTATGTAATGTTAATTACACTGAAATGAAAACATGTCTAACTAAAGTCAACCTGTATCAATTTTGAAAAATAGTCTTTCCATAGCATTCTCAATCAAATGTCCACAACTATTTGGCAGAAGCAATACAATAGATATCCATATACCTGAAACTTCAGTAAAGGTCTTCAGATGAATTAATTTTGTAACTACTAAATCATGTTTCTGAAGACCTTATTTCAAACTGTGGATGGAGAGAAATATATTTGGATTTGATGGTCTAAATAATCTATATGAATCCTTTGATGTCTGTCTCATTTATAGTCTCCTCTGAAAATTAAACAGAATTTATTTGTATTTTTATTCTCCCTAACTCTCTTCTTGTGGCTCTTAACCCAAACTTTCTTTCTTTGAACCTGCTGCTAAATATCGCATCATAAACATTATAGAATAGCTTCTATTGGTCTTTCATTTGTCCATTTTCATCCATCTTTGTTCTTTGGCCCGTATGGCCCAGGGCCCTGTTGTCAGAGCCGGCTCTGGGTTCATGCGCCCAGAGCTCCGGTAATTGGACACATTGGTCCAGCTGCTCTGCGGCACGTGGGATCCTCCCAGGCCAGGGAGCTAACCAGCGTCCCTTGCACTGCAAGGTGGTGTCCTTACCCACTGGACCACCAGGGAAGCCCGGTTGTTAGTCTTTAAATCATATCCAGCTCTTGCAACCCATGGACAGTAACTTGCCAGACTTCTCTGGAATGTGGGATTTCCTAGGCAAGAATATTGGAGTGGTTTGCCATCTCCTTTTCCAAGGAATCTTCCCAGCCCAGGGATCAAACTCAGGTGTCCTGCATTGCAGGTGGATTCTTTACCAACTGAATCACCAGAGAAGCCTGACCTTACTAGGAGGGCAGTAAAACCCACTTAAGGAAGGTTGCTCATGATACCCACTAGACTTTCAATTGTGATCTTAGGCATTTAAGAGGACTCAAATTTTGTGAAATAACTTTTAAAATTCATGCAACAAATATTAATGATCACTTGTATTTTTTTCATAAATATGGTAATGTTGCTTAACATGAACTCTTGAATGGAAAAAAATGGTTTCATAAGTAGTACTTATGTTTTAGAATATCATTATGTAATGTTAATTACACTGAAATGAAAACATGTCTAACTAAAGTCAACCTGTATCAATTTTGAAAAATAGTCTTTCCATAGCATTCTCAATCAAATGTCCACAACTATTTGGCAGAAGCAATACAATAGATATCCATATACCTGAAACTTCAGTAAAGGTCTTCAGATGAATTAATTTTGTAACTACTAAATCATGTTTCTGAAGACCTTATTTCAAACTGTGGATGGAGAGAAATATATTTGGATTTGATGGTCTAAATAATCTATATGAATCCTTTGATGTCTGTCTCATTTATAGTCTCCTCTGAAAATTAAACAGAATTTATTTGTATTTTTATTCTCCCTAACTCTCTTCTTGTGGCTCTTAACCCAAACTTTCTTTCTTTGAACCTGCTGCTAAATATCGCATCATAAATCAGCTTATAGAATAGCCCATTTTCCTTACTTGCTTGACATCACTGTCTATTTTGAAGAAAATATAGTACGCTTAATGAGGGAAAACTTTGAAAACACTGCAACATAAACTACAGCACTTATAAATTGCTGGTTTCATTTTATAGTGGAAAAAACACCTTTAATAGTGTTCAGTCCAGTTTCTAAATCCAGTTGCACCTCTCCGATACTTAGTCTCAAAAAAAATGTCTAAACTTCCCTAATCTCTAGCTGTAGCATTTTCCCCACAAAACCATTAGCTTCCTGAGACCATGAACAAAACATTTTTTAAAAAAAAAAATATTGCCATAGCTATTTCCCTCCAACACATACACAAACATCCTTTCACAAATCTGTGAGAATGTGTGAGATGGATGGTTGGATGGATGGTTTAGTGGGGAGCTAACGGGAGAGAGCAGGTTGAGGAAGTGAGGAAAGTGATAAAGTAGGAAATTCATTGTTGAGCTGGTCACTGCTGTGGATAACTGAGTCTCAGTCATGCCAAGAGATTCTTAAAGGCCAGAATGGTATACTCAAGGGAAGAAAATGTGGAATACTGGTCAAGTGGCTGCCAAGCCCCTTTGGTCAAGGGTTATTCATGGGATACGGTGACTTCTCCACATTTCCAGATTGCACAGGGATGAATGTGAGGCACCCATGGCTGCTGAGATATGAGTACTGGTCAAGCTGCACCATCTTAAACCTGACTGCCATTAAAAAAAAAAAAAGTGTTAGAGTTAATTTGAACTCACAGATGTTAGGTGGGGCCAGAGGCATCTGTCACAACGGAGAATATCCAGAACTTGGTTCAGATTTGGACACCTCATAGGCCTAATACATTTTATTTGTGATGGGTGAATAAAGAGTAGGGACCAGTAACACCTCCCACATATGAATTATTGTGAGGTTATTTGAGAATTAACCTCATGATAATTAATGTGTGTGCTCAGCTGTGTCCAAGTCTTTATGTCCCTATGGACTGTAGGCCACCAGGCTTCTCTGTCCATGGGATTTTCCCAGAAAGAATTCTGGTGTGGGTTACCATTTTCTCCTCCAAGGGATCAACCCAACGCAGGGAACAAACCCACATCTCCTGCATAGCAGGTGGATTCTTTACCCCTGAGTCTTGGAGGAAGCCTCAGAAGGTAAGTAGCAGTTGTAAGATATGCTAGAGATGGGCATGTAGGTTTGTTGAGTTTGAATATTCAAGGGTGGAAACAAGGTGTTTTTTATTTTTATTTTTTCTATTTTGCTTCTGATTATTGAAAAAATTTTAAACTCTATTCTACCTAATGACAGAAAATCCTTACCTACCTTTGTGCAGTCAATTGTCGTACAGGGTGGGTGGACCTGAAGCCACCCTCTCTCTCAGTCCTATCCTTAAGCTATGATTATGGGGATGTGGAGAACACTTTTTCAATTTGGTATCTCCAAAGGTTTCCAGGGCTCAACCTTCCTTGAGACCCTCAGGAGCTTCTTTCTCTTGAAAAAAAAAAAAAAAAAGCCTGAAATTTCACTGGGAATATAGGATTTTTGGTCCTCCATGGCATTCTGAAATCCTAAGGATGTGGAAAGACCACCTCCCATGCCCATCCAGTGTCAGTAACCCAATCAGACACCCTGTCTCACTGCACTGCCCTGTTCTACCACTGCAAAGTCTGCAGTAAACTCCAGAATTTACTTCTCTTCCTTTTCCCCCAAGTTCTCGTCACCCCTCCTCAGTGAGAGCATATTTACCTATTCTGGGTTTGAGAAGGAAAGGTTTGAAGACAAAGCTGTCACTGCCTTCACAAGTATAACCTTTCTAGGGCTCTCACACGAGGCTGAGAGAAAAGATAGCTTCAACTGGAGAAATTCCATAAAGCTTAAGTGTAGGGAAACTCATCAGTTACCGCTTTAATATTGTATCTCCCTCTACTTGAAGATGTATTATCACCTTTATTTTCAATACTGAATAAAAGGCATGAAATACATAAGACTATTTAACACTATGTATTTACTGAACAATTGAAGGCTTTTCTTGGGCCATATAACACCTATTGACAAAAATTCTGAAACAGAGGAATTTAATGTAATGTAATTAGAACTAGTTTATAGTCTCCTTAATTTCTATCACTTGTACACACATGAGAAACTATCTTCATAATATCTATTTGCTATTATGTAGGTAAAATTGTAAGTTGATAGAGGGTCTTTATAATATTTATCATAGTTTACTACAATTACCCTAATTTACAGATTAGTTGTTTATAATAAGTGTAGGGGGAGGAAAGTCAACATTAGCTTTATTATAATAGATTTGCCTATCAAACTCTTAATACTTTTTGTTATTTTAAATTATGGAGCTAAAAATTCCAGATTTTAAAGTAGTCTTATCTGTAGTATCTGTGGTGATGTTTGTAGAATAACTTGGATTCCCTTTGTGATTTTCTGACATTATTTTTTTCTCTTTTTTTCATTCAATGTTTGTTTCTCCTGTTATTATTAATAGAAATTAATGATTATTAAAAATTTTATGCTCACATTTCTTGTGAATTTGTTTCTGGCCTTTTACTTCTTTATCTTTGTATCTGGCTCCATTCTATTCCTGTTTCCCATTTGCCACAGCTTTTATAAGTATTTGTGCCATCCTCCTACCTGAAATTCTCTTCTCTGCAGCCTACAGCCCCCCACTGCCAACTCATGGCTTATGTTTTTAAAGACAATGTCTGTGCTCATAGCATTAAATATGCTGATGAGTCCTGGTACTCAGTGGGTTGACAATCCCCTGCCAACGTCAATTGGCAGGCACTAGGCTCTCCATCCTCTCAAATGGCTCTGCCTGCCTCCCCATGCCGACGAAAATTGTCATTTTCATGAAGCCCCCATTGCTGCAAATTAGCTATTGCTGGCAGAAGTTCACAGGCTGTTTCCAGGCCTTAATTTATGACCTGTGCATCTATTTTCTCTACTCAGACCAATAGAACACAAAAGCTCTTCTGAGTTTGAGCCCTTATTTATTTAGATAAACTAACCGAAAAAATCTAGCTAGCTAGGCTTTTCATCATTTCTGTTATCTTGCAGTAATCATTACAGTAAAGGGTAAATATATCTTGGTTTTTCTTCATAAATACACACATCTTATCCACTGCATTGATTGGATTTATATACAGTAAAGAGGCATTTTTTTCTATATCCAGGCTTATCTCAACAGTAGTATTGAGTGACTGATGATGGTGTTAATAAGACATAGAGCAGGACTGACAGCAAGAGGTCAACATTTCTTCTATGTCACCTATTATGTTGGTAATTGTTTAGAGACCTGGAAAACAAAACTAAACCTATTCTACTGGGAAAGAACTGAAACTAAGAGCTGTGTTCCTCACTCTTTTCTAAAACTCTTTAGGAAGTGCCTTAAAATGTTACTACTTGCTGAAGTAGTTAAGACAACATTTATTTATCATACTACGAAAATAATGAGATCCACATATAAGTTTATCCTCCCTATATTCCTAGTCCCTCTCAGAGGCACAGAACAGATGTTTCATAAACAGCATGTTGATGTGAACTCTGGTAAGATACAACCAATCAAGGAAGAAATGACATCAGAATTTACCAGTCTATATTATCCATTCAGAAACTCTCAAGGAAAACTCAGATTTCACAGAACATCTTTTAATGTTTAAAATAGAATCTCAGTGTACATTCTCTCCCTCTCCTTCCCTCCCTCTCTGCTGATGATCTTGGTGTTGGAGTGGAAAATAAAAATGTCAAATGAACTGATGTAATGCTTCAAAGCCTCCAAATCATTGATACTGGGTCACCATGGACCAACGGAGATCACTAATAGCTAATCTTTAACTGTCACATTTCATATGCTAGAATTTGACTATGCCCTGATACATGCTCAGTGGGTTGACAATCCCCTGCCAACGTCAATTGGCAGGCACTAGGCTCTCCATCCTCTCAAATGGCTCTGCCTGCCTCCCCATGCCGACGAAAATTGTCATTTTCATGAAGCCCCATTGCTGCAAATTAGCTATTGCTGGCAGAAGTTCACAGGCTGTTTCCAGGCCTTAATTTATGACCTGTGCATCTATTTTCTCTACTCAGACCAATAGAACACAAAAGCTCTTCTGAGTTTGAGCCCTTATTTATTTAGATAAACTAACCGAAAAAATCTAGCTAGCTAGGCTTTTCATCATTTCTGTTATCTTGCAGTAATCATTACAGTAAAGGGTAAATATATCTTGGTTTTTCTTCATAAATACACACATCTTATCCACTGCATTGATTGGATTTATATACAGTAAAGAGGCATTTTTTTCTATATCCAGGCTTATCTCAACAGTAGTATTGAGTGACTGATGATGGTGTTAATAAGACATAGAGCAGGACTGACAGCAAGAGGTCAACATTTCTTCTATGTCACCTATTATGTTGGTAATTGTTTAGAGACCTGGAAAACAAAACTAAACCTATTCTACTGGGAAAGAACTGAAACTAAGAGCTGTGTTCCTCACTCTTTTCTAAAACTCTTTAGGAAGTGCCTTAAAATGTTACTACTTGCTGAAGTAGTTAAGACAACATTTATTTATCATACTACGAAAATAATGAGATCCACATATAAGTTTATCCTCCCTATATTCCTAGTCCCTCTCAGAGGCACAGAACAGATGTTTCATAAACAGCATGTTGATGTGAACTCTGGTAAGATACAACCAATCAAGGAAGAAATGACATCAGAATTTACCAGTCTATATTATCCATTCAGAAACTCTCAAGGAAAACTCAGATTTCACAGAACATCTTTTAATGTTTAAAATAGAATCTCAGTGTACATTCTCTCCCTCTCCTTCCCTCCCTCTCTGCTGATGATCTTGGTGTTGGAGTGGAAAATAAAAATGTCAAATGAACTGATGTAATGCTTCAAAGCCTCCAAATCATTGATACTGGGTCACCATGGACCAACGGAGATCACTAATAGCTAATCTTTAACTGTCACATTTCATATGCTAGAATTTGACTATGCCATATATATCTAGATTACTTAATCTATACTATTCAAACTGTGAGAATGAGGATACTTATTTATAGCTGAATGTTTTCTATTCATATTATGCAAATAAAGAAAGAGTCCCTATTAATAAAATATATTAAGGTAAAATTTATTTTTTAAAGTTGGCAGTGGAATAATGAATTTGTAAAGAAGATAATTCTGCAATTCTATTCACTCTGCCTCATATGTATTCAAACAAATGTTTTAAGCAAATATCTTGTCCAACATGTGGTTATTCTGTGACTGTCATGATTATCCCCTCAAGTTCTTTAGCAAATTTCTTTCAGTACAAAGTCTGCCTTGTGGCTCTGCATAATAATCAAAGCAAACAAAAATACTATTTTTAGGCATATACCAAGTGATGAGGAACAGTCTTCTCTATTTCCAAGTTAGGAAAAAAATACTCACCTTTTTTGCAGGTGTAAACCAATACTGCCAAATTTAAATGAAGCTCATTTGAAGGCTGAGTTATATATAAACCATTAGTATAATAGAGCAATTACCACTATTCCCAGTATAGATGAATGAATTGATGCTGCAAGACTATGTAAATGCTGTCCCTAAATACTGAGTAATATGATACATATCATATAAACACAAATCTATATGAGTGTACAAATGAGCAAAAACACACACACACAGATAAACACATATTGTATAGGCATTTGGCAGAGTGCAGCTAATATTATCTACTGATCCAAGGAGAAGTGGGAAAACCAACATCTGCTATAGTTTATTTCTTCTTGTAAGTGATTAAAGTAGCTCATCTTTTGGAAGTGGCTTCATACTTTGGTCTTATATGTTTGGCCTAATTTAAGATTTTTCCCTCCCTTAATCATCTGAGAAAATGGTAAAAGCCAATGGATACCAATGATACCAACGATTCTTATGAGGTGATGGTCATGTTTATGGAAAGAACAGAAAGCATGTTTATCCTATGTGTGAACAAGACAACAAATTTCATTTCCCAATTGCTTTGGGATTGTTTCTCTTTACAGAAGAATCTGGAAGTAGAACAAATACATCTAGTTTCTCTATTATAAAATCTCAAGAAAATCTTCTGTTGAATAGCCTCTTATGGTAGACAAAAAAGAACCAGCATCTTTCCTTGCTATGGTGGACTCTGAAAAGAATGGACAATGACATAGGTGAGGAGTTGAATCAGACTCAGACTCTAAACAAGATATTAGGGGAAAACGTAGAGCTGAAAAGCAGCTCTCTTCAAACAAACAAACAAACAAAAAAAAAGCAGAGGAAAAAACTTCCAAAGATTAGTAAAAACCATTACAAGATTTTTCCTTGTAGAGATGGTTAGGAGAGAGAATAAAAAAGAAGTGATAATAATATTAGAAGTGACTTCAATAATACTGCAAAGATATCTTATGAATGCACGTCACCCAGGGAACATCAGCCAGAGCAAAGACAACTAATTGATGGCAAGTTGGGAACTAAGAGTCATTATAGGGATACATTAAAATAAACTTGAATTTATCCTAAGCTAATAAAATTGTACATTATTTTGACATATATGTATGAATCACATAAAAAACAAAAATTATCTGTAACTGAAAAGAACTAGTCTTTTTACCTATATCTCTTTACAATTGTTTATACTTACTGCTTTTTTTTTTTTTTTTTTTTGAATGTGGATATTTTGCTTCCTTTCTCAGTAGATTATGGTCACTGTTGTCAGAAAAGCTATCGTGCCTTTTCAGAGTCCTCTAGAAAGGGGGACATTTTTGTTGGATGTATGTCTCTAGCTGCTGTGGGGCAGCATAGGGAAAATAATTTGGTTATTGTTGGTAAAACGAAACCCAACTAAATCCCTGTTTCTGTTGGCAAAGGGAAGGGAGATCAGAACTCTAATGAAAAGAAAGGCACTGTGCTTAAAAGGGGACTCAGACGTGGCTCTTAAGAGGACTAAGGAGAAAGCTGACAATGATCACCATCTGTTACTGATCATTCCCCTTCTCTCAGCCTGACATGTTTTTCTTTTCCTGTTTCTCTCAGCAGAAATTCTGTTGTTTTACTTATCTACTACTCTCTCCTTCATTGAGTATTATCACCTGATTTTCCTTAAGGACTCACTCTCCTCACTCTCAGGCCATGTGGCTTAGATGGGACTGAAAGTGAAACTTTAAGTGTTGGTCGCTCAGTCAAATTCGACTCTGTGACCCCATGGACTGCAGCTCCCACCAGGCTCCTCTGTCCATGGAATTCTCCAGGCAAGAACACGGGAGTAGGTAGCCATTCTCTTCTCCAGGGGATCTTCCAGAGACTCAGGTATAAAATCCAGATCTTCTGCATTTCAGGCTGACTCTTTACCACTGAGCCACCAGGGAAGCCCCAAACGGTACTGAACTCACAGGCAGTTCCAGGGGTCAAACTCATAACCTACATTCAGTCAGCTGCAGTCATAAGGACTAGTTTAGAAATGAATCAATCGGTTAAAAACCATAAGTTGTTTCTAAGACTTTTCCTGGAACCAGTGTATATCAGACCCTTTCTTCCTGCTGAGGTATTTGACCTGGAAATACTTAGGTCTGAAATTTTAAAAACTATATGGAGAGAGGATTCTTCAGAACAAAACCTATAAGGATGAATCAAAACCAAGATATAACATGCAAGAAAAACAAATTCCTGGTGATACTTAGAATCTTAATCCAGCTATTCTGGAAATTAACCTTGGCTATTTCAGTAGTGAGAGCTATTTACCTCTGTTTTAAGATACACTGAGTTGTATCTTTGTTACTTGTGAGCCAATAATTGTGTAAATAGACCACAGAAATGATACAAATAATGTAAGATTAGAATTATACAACTGTGTCCCTAGATAAGCAAAAAGCCACATCCAAATAAAACTATCAAAGGCATGGGAAGATAACAGAAAAAAGGGGGATTCAGCAGGAAAATCAACCAATGGATAAGGAATATCTCTTATTTTTACAGTTTTTAGTCTGAGGTTTCATAGAGGATGGCTAAATCACTGATAAAAGCCTATAATCTTCCAGGTTGCAGACAATCAGAACTACCAGAAAATAAGAGGAAAATTCCAAAAAACGTATAGTCACAGATAGAAGCCTTGAACTCTGTGTGTAAACTACACTCAGACTCCTGACTTCAAGAAGCCCAGGGCAAGAATCAGTGCACTGAACTGAGATTTGATCTGCCATTCAAGAGAGAGTTTACAATTTGATTCCAACCAAATTAACTGATGTCTAAAAGAAAAACAAAAGTTAAAATTCTTCAGGGGAAAATAATAGAACACAGAATTTTTAGAACATATATTCACAATGTATAGGAGACAATACACAATTTGTCCTTCAGTGGAAATGAATGCTAAGATACAAGATTTCTGAATTCACAAAGACTTTAAAGCATCTATTATAACTATGCTTGTGATATAAAGGAAAATACACTCAAGATTAACAGAAAAATTAGCAGAGAATTATAAATACTGAAAAAAGGACCTCCAAAAATTACTATGAGAAGTCAAAAAGAGAAAGAAAAATATAGTATACTAACACATACATATGGAATCTAGAAAGATGGTGCTGACAAATGCACATGCAGAGCAGCAATGGAGAAACAGATGTAGAGAACAGACCTATGGACACTGGAGGGGAGGGAGGAGTGGGTGAAAGGTATGCAAAGAGTAACATGGAAACCTACACTACTATATGTAAAAGAGACAACCATTGTGAATATGCTGTAAGATTAAGGGGACTTATATGTGGGGGTGGGATGGGGGAAAGGGGGTGTCAAAGATACACCTATGACTGATTTGGGTTTATGTATAGCTGTAAACAACAAAACCCTATGAAAGCAAAATAAAAACAATTAATAAAAAAAAAATCAACATGAGGAAGAAAGCGCAGAATTCCACAAAATAAACAGAGGATGAGCAAACTGAGTGGAAAAATCAGCTTCTCCTATATAGACTGGGGACTATTTCTTCTTGTTCAGTTTATTCCAGTAACTATTTTATATTTATTTTCCTCTTCCTTCAAAACAGAGGAAGTCCAGTCATTGAATACAATGGTCTGTAAATGCAATTCTAACTTCTCTATTACATAAGGTAAACTTTAACAAAAATAAGAGTAACATTCACTTAAGTCAGAACTGTCATTTTAATTTTTATTATTCTGACATTTTAAGTTGATATAAATCCATTTTTGGCCCAAAGCAGAACACAGACAAGTAAATATCTTAAAATAACGTTAGAGGAACTAATTTTAAAATGTCTCAAAATATGAAAGCATGTAAGTGATAATAAAATTTCTCTCTAATGATAGCACTTATGCAACATCACATAAAAAGGGAATATTAACATTTCCTTGCAAAAGGCAGGATATCGTGACTAAAAAACACATAGATATTGTTATTTATTAGCTATGTGAATTAGGTATATTTCTTAGCTTTTTGAACTTCAGGAATCTTATTCTTAAAGTAAAAGTTTTGACAATAATCCTAACAAGTTTCTTTTTTTCCCCCTCTTTTAATCCTCACTATTTTCTCAAGGGACTTATTGCCACATTAATACAGAAGTTGTGTGTATTATCATCTCTCGTGGTACTATATAGGCAATTATCTGGGAATAGTTTATTGATCAGTGATTTAAAAATTATATTATTAAACAACAACAACAACAAAATGGAACCCTAATTAAACTTAAAATGTTTTGCACAGAAAACCATAAAGTAGGTGAAAAGACTATCCTCAAAATGGGGAAAAATTTTTGCAAACAAGGCAATTAGCAAGGAATTAATTGTCAAAATATACAAACAGTTCAATAACAAAACTAAAAAAAAAATCATCAAAAAAATGGACAGAAGGCCAAAATAGACATTTTTCCAAAGAAGACATATATATATAGCTGAGACACAAGAGAAGATGCTCAATATCACTAGTTATTAGAGAAATACAGATCCAAACCACAATGAGGTATCACCTCACACCAAACAGAATGACCATTATTTAAAAATCTACAAACAATAAATCCCGGAGAGAGTGTGGAGAAAAAGAAACACTCCTGAATTGTTGGTGGGAATGTAAATTGATACAGTCACTATGGCATATGGAGGTTCCGTATGGAGGTTTCTTAAAATACTAAAAACGGAATTACCTCCACTCCAGGGCACCTATTTGGAGAAAACCATAATTCAAAAAGACATATGCACCCAAATGTTCACTACAGCATGATTTACAATATCCAAGACACGGAAACAACCTAAACATCCACAGACACATAATGGATAAAGATGAGGTCCCTATATACAATGGAATATTACTTAGACATAAAAAGAAATGAAACTAGGTCATTTGTAGAGATGTGGTTGTACCTAGAGTTTGTCATGCAGAGTGAAGTAAATCAGAAAGGAAAGCAAATATCATATATTAATACATATATGTGAAATCTATAAAAATGATACAGATGAACCTGTTTGTAGGGTAGGAATCAAGATGGAGATGTATAGAATAGACACGTGCATTTGGTGGGTGGTGTGGGTGGGATGAATTCAGACATGGGTCATTGGGTAGGACTCACATGCATCTATTTGACTCAAGGTAAAAGCTAATCCTAACAAGTTTCTTTTCACCTCTTTTAATCCTCACTATTTTCTCAAGGGACTTATTGCCACATTAATACAGAAGTTGTGTGTATTATCATCTCTCGTGGTACTATATAGGCAATTATCTGGGAATAGTTTATTGATCAGTGATTTAAAATTATATTATTAAACAACAACAACAACAAAATGGAACCCTAATTAAACTTAAAATGTTTTGCACAGAAAACCATAAAGTAGGTGAAAAGACTATCCTCAAAATGGGGAAAAATTTTTGCAAACAAGGCAATTAGCAAGGAATTAATTGTCAAAATATACAAACAGTTCAATAACAAAACTAAAAAAAAAATCATCAAAAAAATGGACAGAAGGCCAAAATAGACATTTTTCCAAAGAAGACATATATATATAGCTGAGACACAAGAGAAGATGCTCAATATCACTAGTTATTAGAGAAATACAGATCCAAACCACAATGAGGTATCACCTCACACCAAACAGAATGACCATTATTTAAAAATCTACAAACAATAAATCCCGGAGAGAGTGTGGAGAAAAAGAAACACTCCTGAATTGTTGGTGGGAATGTAAATTGATACAGTCACTATGGCATATGGAGGTTCCGTATGGAGGTTTCTTAAAATACTAAAAACGGAATTACCTCCACTCCAGGGCACCTATTTGGAGAAACCATAATTCAAAAAGACATATGCACCCAAATGTTCACTACAGCATGATTTACAATATCCAAGACACGGAAACAACCTAAACATCCACAGACACATAATGGATAAAGATGAGGTCCCTATATACAATGGAATATTACTTAGACATAAAAAGAAATGAAACTAGGTCATTTGTAGAGATGTGGTTGTACCTAGAGTTTGTCATGCAGAGTGAAGTAAATCAGAAAGGAAAGCAAATATCATATATTAATACATATATGTGAAATCTATAAAAATGATACAGATGAACCTGTTTGTAGGGTAGGAATCAAGATGGAGATGTATAGAATAGACACGTGCATTTGGTGGGTGGTGTGGGTGGGATGAATTCAGACACTGGGACTCACATTCAGTCATTACACATGTCAAACAGAGAGCTAGTGG
This sequence comes from Tragulus kanchil, assembly GCA_022376925.1. Lineage (NCBI taxonomy): Eukaryota > Metazoa > Chordata > Mammalia > Artiodactyla > Tragulidae > Tragulus > Tragulus kanchil. The sequence continues at coordinate 24,530,107 of JAIOJX010000025.1, read as the reverse complement.
AACCTGCTGTATAGCACAGGGAGCTCAGCTCAATGCTCTAGGGTGACCTAGAAGGGTGGGATCATCAGGGGGTAGGGTCCAGGAAGAAGGGGATGTATGGATACATACAACCAATTCACTTTGTTGTAAAGCAGAAACTAATACCACATTGTAAGGCAACTATACCACAATTAATATATATGTATATGTGTACACACACACACACACACATATGTGTATATATATATATATATGTTTCTTTTATAAAGAGGTGAGTTTGAAAAGAAAGTCAGGCAAACATATTTTCTTTATCATATTCTACACAACAAGCCACTTCCCTGTGTGGAGAACTATAGTACATGGTTGTACTGATAAAGAGTAGGGCGGGGCGGGGGGGGAGCCAAGATGGCAGAAGAATGAGGGGAAGATTTCACCAGCTCCCAACAGAATCACCAGAACTATGAAAAGAACCACTACCACCAAACCAGCCACTAGAGGACAGAAGAATTCCATAGGTCCGCGAGAGTAGATGAGTGAACAGCCAGAAATTTCCCGGAGCTACGGTTCTAAGAATCCTCTATCCTAATCCCCACGCCGGACCGCACCGACGGAGAGCGCGCCACCAAGTGCCCTAGAAGGGGGGCCTAAGCAGAGCCTCGGGAGAGAAGGCAGCGCTCAGCGTGAAAACTCCAAGAATCCACCCGGATCGCCGGCAGAAATTAAGACACTGCGAAGATAGGATACCGGAGCAGAGCTGAGCAAAAAGCCCTTGCTGCCTAGCGACCTGAGGCCAGACAGAACGCGGGGAGTGCTGCCTAGTGACACACAGGGAGACAGGAGGGAGCGCCCAGTGTGAAAATCGCACCGCTCGGCCGGGCGAAAATCGCGATTTTCCGCCTGGCACCTGGTGAGTTCAAACACTCCTAGTGGGGGACTGGCTGAAGGGGAAGTCACCCACAGATTGCTGACCAGGGACTGGGCTCGAGCCAGACGGGGAAGCTTGAGCCTGCCTTTGGGACTTGGAGGCGTAACCGGCAGTGTGCGTGCGCCAGTGGCGGAGGAGCCCCGTGCAGCCCCATAGCTACACCCCCATAGCTACACCCGCAGCGGAGGAAGCCGGGAGAAGGGCAGGTATCAGGGGCTACCGGCGGGTGCGCGGCAGAGCAGGACGCCCCCGCCCAACACGGGATTGAGCGCGCGTCGAGGCCCCCCGCCCGACACACTGGGATTAGCCCGCCATCCTGGCCAGCACCTGAGCTTGCAGACCGGTGCCATAAGGGAAAGGCTGCATCATCAAGACAACACCATCGAGAGCAGATTGGCTTCCACCAGACAGATGGGAGGATAAAAACCAGGGACAGTATTTAGCTTTTTTGCTTATCTGTTGCGGACGGTTCTGTTTATTCGTTTGATCGGTCAGGTTTGGGTTTGTTTTTTTTTTTTTTTTTCTTCTTTTTTTCTCTTTTGTCTCTTCTTATTAAGTTTCTCTTCCCTTTTTTAATTTTTAATTTCTTTTTTGTTTTGATCTTTAATTCTTAATTTTTTGTTTTAAATTAAATTCTTGAACTTCTAATTTTCTTTCCTCTTTCCCACTCCTTCCTCCCTCTATGTTCTAAATCTAAAACTTTCTCCTATCTACCACTACCCCCTAGATAAATATTTCCTACCTTCCTGTCTCCACTATTCTCTTCCAGCTGCACTAAACAATACAACACACTAATCTTGGCTACATAACCCTATAAAATCCTTCCAAGCCGAATCTATTCCTTCTCATTACCCATACACTCTCCACCTCCTCACCCCCAATACATGTCTTAGTTAAAAATTGCTTTCAATGAAATAGTCCAAGCCAGGATCTTACCCAAGATCTATTTTTCCAGACACTATTATAATTAATTCAGAGCTTAATGGGCAAGTACCATCTTTGATTGCGTCGTTTGCCAAAAAAATTTCCTATTCTTTGTCACTGTAAGACTGGTTAGATGTGATTATTGCTGTGTATGTATGTATATCTTATGACTATGTTAGAAAACATATGCATGCTTTTATGACTGTCACCCATTAGGCACACACCTCTTGCTCCTCAGATGCTAGTATTTGAATTAATATCACGGAACACCATAGCAAACCAGACATAGAGCCTACACCCCCTGACCAATCATCAAACCAAGGATCCTTGGAGTAGAAGCCCTGATTCCAAGACCCCACACTATCAAAGAACATATAACACTAGAGATTATTCACCTGTAAACAAGACCTAGCACCACCCAAGACACAAACCACTGAACCCTTCTAGAAGGACAGAAACCCAAAGGAAAGGAGAATTCAACCAAGAAGGCTGGTGGGGAAATGAACTCCGTACAACCAGACACACACAAAGAAACAAAAACTAACCTAATAATGAAACGACAAAGAAACACTGCACAAATGAAGGACCAAGCTAGGGAATCACAGCTTCAAATGACAGAGGAGACAGACAAATTATCTGAAAGAGAATTCAGAAAAACTATACTAATGAGGATGCAAAACACCGAAAACAGAATATTAGAGGAAATTAGTGCATTGAGAAAAGACATGCAGGAAATGAAAAATAAGCAAATAGAGACCACCAACTCAATTGCTAAACTCAAAAATACTATAGAAGGCCTCAACAGTAGAGTATCGGAGGCTGAAGAAAGGAAAAGCAAGCTGGAAGATAGACTGGTGGAAATAACTGGTGAGGAACAGAACAAAGCCGAAAGAATTAAAAGAACTGAGGATAGCTCAGAGACCTATGGGACAATATCAAATGCACCAACATTAGAATTATAGGAGTTCCAGAGGAAGAAGAGGGGAAGAAAGGTTACGAAAAAATTCTTGAAGAGGTTAGAGTTGAAAACTTCCTCAGCATGGGAAAGGAAATAGTCAACCATGTCCAAGAAGCACAAAGAGTTCCACACAGGAGAAACCCCAGAAGAAACACACCAAGGCACATTTTAATCAAACTAACACAGACTAAATATAAAGACAGATTACTAAAAGCAGCTAGAAGCAAACAACAAATAACATATAAAGGAAACCCCATACGTCTAACTGCGGATCTCTCAACAGAAACCCGGCAGGCCAGAAGGGAATGGCAGGACACATTTAAATGGCTAAAAGAGAATAACCTTCAACCAAGAATTCTCTACCCAGCAAGAATCTCATTCAGAATCGATGGAGAAGTCAAAAGCTTTTCAGACAGACAAAAACTAAAAGAATTCTGTACCACAAAACCAGCCCTACAACAAGTGTTAAAGGGGCTGATATAGCCAATAAATACAAGAGTAGACGAAGTCCTACAAATCAAACCCCAGACTTCTAAGAAGGACAGAAACCCAAAGGAAGGGAGAATTCAAACAAGAAGGCTGGTGGGAAATGAACTCCTACAACCAGACACACACAAAGAAACCAAAAGCTAACCTAATAATGAAACGACAAAGAAACACTGCACAAATGAAGGACCAAGCTAGGGAATCACAGCTTCAAATGACAGAGGAGACAGACAAATTATCTGAAAGAGAATTCAGAAAAACTATACTAATGAGGATGCAAAACACCGAAAACAGAATATTAGAGGAAATTAGTGCATTGAGAAAAGACATGCAGGAAATGAAAAATAAGCAAATAGAGACCACCAACTCAATTGCTAAACTCAAAAATACTATAGAAGGCCTCAACAGTAGAGTATCGGAGGCTGAAGAAAGGAAAAGCAAGCTGGAAGATAGACTGGTGGAAATAACTGGTGAGGAACAGAACAAAGCCGAAAGAATTAAAAGAACTGAGGATAGCTCAGAGACCTATGGGACAATATCAAATGCACCAACATTAGAATTATAGGAGTTCCAGAGGAAGAAGAGGGGAAGAAAGGTTACGAAAAAATTCTTGAAGAGGTTAGAGTTGAAAACTTCCTCAGCATGGGAAAGGAAATAGTCAACCATGTCCAAGAAGCACAAAGAGTTCCACACAGGAGAAACCCCAGAAGAAACACACCAAGGCACATTTTAATCAAACTAACACAGACTAAATATAAAGACAGATTACTAAAAGCAGCTAGAAGCAAACAACAAATAACATATAAAGGAAACCCCATACGTCTAACTGCGGATCTCTCAACAGAAACCCGGCAGGCCAGAAGGGAATGGCAGGACACATTTAAATGGCTAAAAGAGAATAACCTTCAACCAAGAATTCTCTACCCAGCAAGAATCTCATTCAGAATCGATGGAGAAGTCAAAAGCTTTTCAGACAGACAAAAACTAAAAGAATTCTGTACCACAAAACCAGCCCTACAACAAGTGTTAAAGGGGCTGATATAGCCAATAAATACAAGAGTAGGAGAAGTCCTACAAATCAAACCCCAGACTTCTAAGAAGATGACAATAGGAACATTTGTATCAATAATTACTTTGAATGCAAATGGATTAAATGCTCCAACCAAATGACACAGGTTGGCTGAATGGATCAAGAAACATGACCCATATACATGCTGTTTACAAGAGACCCACTTCAGACCTAGAGACACCCATAGACTGAAAGTGAGAGGCTGGACAAAGATATTCCATGCAAATGGAAATCAAAAGAAAGCTGGGGTAGCAATCCTCATATCAGACAAAATAGATTTTAAAGTAAAGAAGATTCTAAGAGACAAGGGAGGTCATTACATCATGATTAGAGGAAGACATAATAGTCATGAACATCTACGCACCCAACACAGGGGCGCCTCAATACATAAGACAGATACTTTCAGACTTAAAAGAAGAAATCAATAACAACACAGTCATAGTAGGAGACTTTAACACTCCTCTCACACCAACGGATAGATCATCAAAACAGAAAATGAATAAAGAAACACAAGCCTTAAATGCCACACTAGAAAAGATGGACCCCATCGATATATTTAGGACATTCCACCCAAAAGCAGAAGAATACACTTTCTTCTCAAGTGCTCACGGAACATTCTCCAGGATAGACCACATCATGAGCCACAAATCTAACCTCAGTCAATTCAAGAAAACTGAAATTATATCAACCATCTTCTCGGACCACAATGCAATGAGACTAGAGATCAACTACAGGAAAAAAAAAAAAACAAAAAACGCTAAAAATACAAACACGTGGTGATTAAACAATACATACCTAAAAAACCAACTGATTACTGAGGAAATCAAAGGAGAAATTTAAAAATTCCTAGAAGAAAATGACAGTGAACACACGACAGTGCAAAACCTATGGGATACTGCAAAAGCAGTTCTAAGAGGGAAATTTATAGCAATAAAATCCCACCTCAAGAAACTAGGAAAATATGAAGGAGATGACTTAACACTCCGCTTAAAACAATTGGAGAAAGAAGAACAAAAACATCCCAAAGCCAGAAGAAGATGAGAAATTATAAAGACTAGAGCAGAAATAAATCAGAAAGAAATGAAAGAAACTATAGTACGGATAAACAAAATAAAAAGCTGGTTCATTAAAAAGGTAAACAAAACTGACAAGCCTCTGGCCAGACTCATCAAGAGAAAGAGAGTGAAGAACCAGATCAACAAAATCAAAAACAAAAAAGGAAAGATTACAACAGAGAATGCAGAAATCCAAAGGATTCTAAGAGACTATTATGAGCAACTCTATGGCAACAAACTGGACAACCTGGAAGAAATGGACAGTTTCTTGGGGAAGATCAATCTCCCAAGACTGAGCCAGGAAGAAACATGAACTTTGAACAACCCAATCACAAGCTCAGAAATCGAATCTGTGATTAAAAATTTACCCAAAAATAAAAGCCCAGGGCCAGATGGCTTCACAGCTGAATTCTACCAAACATTTAAAGAAGAGCTAATGCCTGTCCTTCTAAAACTCTTCCAAAAAATTGCACAGGAAGAAACACTTCCAAACACATTCTACGAGGCCACCATCACCCTGATAACCAAACCAGGCAGAGACAACACAAAGAAGGAAAATTACAGGCCGATTTCTCTGATGAACTTAGATGCCAAGATCATTAGCAAAATCCTAGCAAACAGAATTCAACAACACATCAAAAAACTCATACATCATGATCAAGTCGGGTTCGTCCCAAGCATGCAAGGATTCTTCAACATCCGCAAATCAATCAATGTGATACACCATATCAACAAATTGAGAGACAAAAATCACATGATAATCTCTGTAGATGTAGAAAAAGCCTTCGACAAAATCCAGCATCCATTTATGATAAAAACTCTTCAGAAAATGGGCATAGAAGGAACCTATCTCAACATAGTGAAAGTCATCTATGAGAAGCCCACAGCAAACATTATCCTCAATGGTGAAAAACTGAAAGCATTCCCTCTATGATCAGGAACAAGACAGGGGTGTCCACTGTCACCAATACTATTCAACATAGTCCTGGAAGTTCTAGCAATAGCAATAAGAGAAGAGAAAGAAATCAAAGGAATCTGGATTGGAAAGGAAGAAGTCAAGCTCTCTCTTTCTGCAGATGACATGATATTATACATAGAAAATCCCAAAGACACGATTACAAAGCTACTAGAGCTGATCAATGAATTCAGCAAAGTCGCAGGATACAAAGTCAACACACAGAAGTCACTGGCATTCCTATACACAAACAATGAAAAATCAGAAAACAAAATCAAAGAGGCAATCCCCTTCACCATTGCAACCAAAAGAATCAAATATCTAGGAATAAACCTACCCAAAGAAACAAAAGAATTGTACACAGAAAATTACAGGACACTCGTGAAAGAAAGAAGACTTAAACAGATGGAGAGATATTCCACGTTCCTGGGTCAAAAGAATCAATATTGTGAAAATGACCATACTACCAAAGATCATCTACAGATTCAATGCAATCCCTATCCAACTACCATTGACATTTTTCACAGAACTCGACCAAACAATAACACAGTTCATATGGAAACACAAAAGACCTCGAATAGCCAAAGCAATCCTGAGAAAGAAAAACGGAGCTGGAGGGATCAGCCTCCCTAACTTCAGATTCTACTACAAAGCAACAGTTATCAAGACAGGATGGTACTGGCACAAAAACAGAACTATAGACCAATGGAACAAGATTGAGAACCCAGAGATAAACCCACACACCTATGGGTACCTTATTTTTGACAAAGGATGCAAAACTATAAAATGGGACAAAGACAGCCTCTTCAACAAATGGTGCTGGGACAATTGGACAGTTTCATGCAAAAAAATGAAGTTGGAACATTCCCTGACACCATACACTAAATCAACTCAAAATGGATTAAATGTAAGATCAGAAACCATCAAACTCTTATAGGAGAATATAGGCAAAACCCTCAAGGACATCAATCAAAGCAGGATCTTCTCTGACCCACCAACTAAAATAGCAGAACTGAAAAGAAAAATGAACATGTGGGACCTAATGAAACTTAAAAGCTTTTGTACAGCAAAAGAAATTACAAAAAAGCTCAACAGACACCCCCCATAGTGGGAGAAAATCATAGCAAATGAAACAACAGACAAAGAAAAAATTAAACAACTCAGCAGAATATCTGGAAGGAGAAGTCAAGCTCTCTCTTTCTGCAGATGACATGATATTATACATAGAAAATCCCAAAGACACGATTACAAAGCTACTAGAGCTGATCAATGAATTCAGCAAAGTCGCAGGATACAAAGTCAACACACAGAAGTCACTGGCATTCCTATACACAAACAATGAAAAATCAGAAAACAAAATCAAAGAGGCAATCCCCTTCACCATTGCAACCAAAAGAATCAAATATCTAGGAATAAACCTACCCAAAGAAACAAAAGAATTGTACACAGAAAATTACAGGACACTCGTGAAAGAAAGAAGACTTAAACAGATGGAGAGATATTCCACGTTCCTGGGTCAAAAGAATCAATATTGTGAAAATGACCATACTACCAAAGATCATCTACAGATTCAATGCAATCCCTATCCAACTACCATTGACATTTTTCACAGAACTCGACCAAACAATAACACAGTTCATATGGAAACACAAAAGACCTCGAATAGCCAAAGCAATCCTGAGAAAGAAAAACGGAGCTGGAGGGATCAGCCTCCCTAACTTCAGATTCTACTACAAAGCAACAGTTATCAAGACAGGATGGTACTGGCACAAAAACAGAACTATAGACCAATGGAACAAGATTGAGAACCCAGAGATAAACCCACACACCTATGGGTACCTTATTTTTGACAAAGGATGCAAAACTATAAAATGGGACAAAGACAGCCTCTTCAACAAATGGTGCTGGGACAATTGGACAGTTTCATGCAAAAAAATGAAGTTGGAACATTCCCTGACACCATACACTAAATCAACTCAAAATGGATTAAATGTAAGATCAGAAACCATCAAACTCTTATAGGAGAATATAGGCAAAACCCTCAAGGACATCAATCAAAGCAGGATCTTCTCTGACCCACCAACTAAAATAGCAGAACTGAAAAGAAAAATGAACATGTGGGACCTAATGAAACTTAAAAGCTTTTGTACAGCAAAAGAAATTACAAAAAAGCTCAACAGACACCCCCCATAGTGGGAGAAAATCATAGCAAATGAAACAACAGACAAAGAATTAATCTCCCAAATCTATAAACAACTCAGACAACTCAGCACAGGAAAAACGAACAACCCAATCAAAAAATGGGAAAAAGACCTAAAGAGACTCCTCTCCAAAGAGGACATACAGATGGCCCAAAAGCACATGAAACGATGCTCAACCTTGCTTATTAGTAGAGAAATGCAAATTAAAACTACAATGAGATACCACATCACACCCGTCAGAATGGCCATCATCAAAAAATCTGCAGACAATAAATGCTGGAGAGGGTGCAGAGAAAAGGAAACCCTCTTGCATTGCTGGTGGGAATGTAAATTGATACAGCCTCTATGGAAGACAGTATGGAGATTCCTTAAAAAACTAAAAATAGAAGCACCCTATGACCCACTAATCCCACTATTAGGCTTATATCCTGATGAAATCAAAACTGAAAGAAGCACCTATACCCCACTGTTCACTGAAGCTCTCTATACAATAGCCAGAACATGGAAGCAACCTAGATGTCCATCAACGAATGAAAGGATACAGAAGCTCTGGTACATATATACAATGTAATACTACTCAGCTTTAAAAGAAATGCAGAACACTCAGTCTTAATGAAGTAGCTGGCTCTAGAACCTATCATAAAAAGTGAAGTAAGTCAAAAAGAGAAAGACAAATACAGTATACTAACACACATATGTGGAATCTAGTAGGACGGTCTTGATAAAACACGCAGGGAACTCATGGAAAAACAGACAAAGCATAGACATATGGACATTGTGGGGAAGAAATAGGGAGGGGGAAGCATGGAGCGAGTAACATGGAAACCTATACTGTTATGTGTGGAAAAGATAGCTAGTGTCATTGTGCTAAGGGAATAGGAGTGCTTACAATGGCATGGGGCGAAGGTCTGGAGGGGTGGGTTGGGGGGAACTGGGGGTGTAGGGACCATGGATATGCATATGACTGATCTGGGAACATACATGTCTGTGAACAACAAAACTCTGTAAAACCTTTAAAAAAAAGAATAATAATAATAAAAAAGAGTTGGGCAAAAGGAGTCTGGTTTTCACACAGGGATTTCACACATACATACTTTTTGTTTAGGTTTCATAATCACTTAAAGGACACAACTCAGTCTGTATAGTTCCTCCTAAAATTAACCAGACTCACTATTCCTTTGGTCTTTGAATATTTGCCTTTTAAAAAATCTGCTAAATAAAAACAAATTATAAGTACCCTAGTTCACTTTACTCCTACAACATGGTCTTGGCTAATTCCCCAGGGATTTCCCCCAGTGTGCCACGTTGGAATGATTTACACTATTCTTCTTTCCTCTTTGCCAATAACTTCAGTATGTTGCTACTCCTCCATCTGGTATGGGAAGCAGAGAGCAGTTCTGTTCAAGAACATTTGTGAGAGGAAAAGCCAACATACTCATCTCTCCCTCACAGCCATAATTTACTTCTCAAAAAAGAAAGAATTATAGTCTAATGAAAAAACACAAGCTGTTTGAGATTTTTCAAAATTCTAGCCATAGTGCTGAAATGACATCCCTTCAATTATGTATGAATCATCATTTCTGTAGAGAGGGGAAGGAAAGGCACAACAGAGTACAGCACTTTGTGAAATGATCTAACAGCTCAGTAATTCCCACTGCCTGTCAGCTCCTGCACCAGAACTCTTCAGTAAAACACAATGGATCATTTATCTCCGCCTTCAGATTGTATGATGATCAATAGGACCCTTGAGGTCTTCTAAGGTATCCAGTGTAAACTGGAAACACAGGTGGCAATGAAATTATCTTCATCATTAAAAAGGAAGCAGAGATTGAAAACTGACCATAAGGAATGACTATTTCAATAGATCCCTTGACTCTATAAATCTATGCACATAGGCTGGTTGAAGTCTAGACAGAGTGGTAGTAAATTTTTATTTCATCATGACAAGACATTACTTACAAAGAACATAAAAGCATGTAGCAGCATTTTATAGAATATTGCTGTGTCCATGGGAAACTGTATTTATTTGGAACAAAACCAAATAACTGAAAATATTTGAATCATATACATACATACGTGTGCCTGCACACACATACAATATTAACCTTAGAGATATATATACCAGCCAAGCATGACATGATTGAATTGTGTGTTACCATTTTTTTATGAGTTTCAATTACTCATGTATTCTCTACCTAATGACAGATACCAAAATTAGTAAAACAGAAATAAGGGAATTAGATCACATAATGAGACAAAAACTATAAACACAAATATGATGATATAATAAATATAACCATAACTATAAAAGGGCAATTATAAAAGTATAAATGTATATAAAGTTCCATTATAGTTGTAAAAGTATATTACATAATTATAATGAATTTAGAGGTGATTTATACTTACTACAAAACACTCCAATAATACAGAATCTTAGAAATTACAAGACAAAAATGCTCCATAATCTTCCCTAAAGTAAACAGCTATTAATAAAGTGATTCACACCTTTCCTGACTTTTATTATCACCCAAATATGCATATTATTATTTGAAAACCAAGTAAGATTATGCTATGAATAATCATTCCCAGAAACTAAAAAGAAAAAAAAACTATGACTAAACATACACACACTCATACATGTACACACAAATACACTTTTTAAAAAATTAGAAAATGTTTATGTACTGATATACAACATATGTTTTCTTCATAAACATGGATATCTTATTAATTTCTTGACAAGTTACACTGGTTTCCATCTTATGGCTGGTATACAATCCACCTAATCATTATAAATGCAATTTAAGTCATGTGCATTTTTTAGAATTGCTATGCATATAAAGGAAAGTATAGTTGAAATTTTTATACTGTTAAATGAATCTCTAAAAGAGGTTGTATGACTTCAGAAATGTATAAAATAGCCTATGTCTTCCTAACTACTGTGCATTGATCTTTTTTTCATTTTTGCAAACAATACCAAAGGATGTTCAAAGCACTACACAACTGAGATGACTTCACATCATAAAAGGTAATGCTCAAAATCATTCAAGCTAGGCTTCAACAGTACATAAACCAAGAACCTCCATATATACAAGCTGGGTTAAGAAAAGGCAGAGAACTTGGAATCATAACCAAACAAAACCAAAGAACTGAAAATATTTGAATCATATACATACATACGTGTGCCTGCACACACATACAATATTAACCTTAGAGATATATATACCAGCCAAGCATGACATGATTGAATTGTGTGTTACCATTTTTTTATGAGTTTCAATTACTCATGTATTCTCTACCTAATGACAGATACCAAAATTAGTAAAACAGAAATAAGGGAATTAGATCACATAATGAGACAAAAACTATAAACACAAATATGATGATATAATAAATATAACCATAACTATAAAAGGGCAATTATAAAAGTATAAATGTATATAAAGTTCCATTATAGTTGTAAAAGTATATTACATAATTATAATGAATTTAGAGGTGATTTATACTTACTACAAAAACACTCCAATAATACAGAATCTTAGAAATTACAAGACAAAAATGCTCCATAATCTTCCCTAAAGTAAACAGCTATTAATAAAGTGATTCACACCTTTCCTGACTTTTATTATCACCCAAATATGCATATTATTATTTGAAAACCAAGTAAGATTATGCTATGAATAATCATTCCCAGAAACTAAAAAGAAAAAAAAACTATGACTAAACATACACACACTCATACATGTACACACAAATACACTTTTTAAAAAATTAGAAAATGTTTATGTACTGATATACAACATATGTTTTCTTCATAAACATGGATATCTTATTAATTTCTTGACAAGTTACACTGGTTTCCATCTTATGGCTGGTATACAATCCACCTAATCATTATAAATGCAATTTAAGTCATGTGCATTTTTTAGAATTGCTATGCATATAAAGGAAAGTATAGTTGAAATTTTTATACTGTTAAATGAATCTCTAAAAGAGGTTGTATGACTTCAGAAATGTATAAAATAGCCTATGTCTTCCTAACTACTGTGCATTGATCTTTTTTTCATTTTTGCAAACAATACCAAAGGATGTTCAAAGCACTACACAACTGAGATGACTTCACATCATAAAAAGGTAATGCTCAAAATCATTCAAGCTAGGCTTCAACAGTACATAAACCAAGAACCTCCATATATACAAGCTGGGTTAAGAAAAGGCAGAGAACTTGGAGGGGTGGGATGTGGGGGGAATGAGAGGGGTCAGAGATATGCCTATGGTGGATTTGGGGTTATTTATGAGACTCATTTGACAATATAGAACTCTGTAAAAGCAAAATAAAAAATGATAAAGCCAAATAAATAAATAAGAAAATGCGGCAGAGGAACCAGAGATCAAATAGCCAATGTCTACTGGACAATAGAGAGAGCAAGAGAATTTCAGGAAAACATTTACTTCTGCTTCATTATCCATGCTAAAGCCTTTGACTGTGTAGATCACAAGTTGTGTAATATTCGTAAAGAGATGGGAATACCAGACTGTCTCCTGAAAAACCTGTATGAGGGTCAAGAAGCAACAGTTAGAACTGGGCAATGGAACAATGGATTGGTTCAAAATTGGGAAAGAAGTATGCTTGTTTAATTTATATACAGAGTACAGTATGCAAAAATGCCAGGCTGGATGAAGCTCAGGCTGGAATCAAGACTGTCAGGAGAAATATCAACAACCTCAGCTATGCAGATAACACCACTCTTATGGCAGAAAACAAAAAGGAACTAAAGAGCTCTTAATGAAGTTGTGAAGGAGGATAATGAAAAGGCTGACTTTAAAACTCAACATTCAAAAAATAAAAATCATGCCATCCAGTCCCATCAGTTCATGGCAAATAGATGGGCAAACAACAGAAACTGTGACCCACTATTTTCTTGGGTTCCAATATCACTGTGGATGGTGACTGCAGCCATGAAGCTAAAAGATTCTTGCTTCTTGGAAGAAAAGCTATGGCAAACCTAGACAGTGTATTAAAAGGCAGAGGCATCACTTTGTTGACAAAGGCCCATATAGTCAAAGCTATGTCTTTACCAGTAGTCATGTTCAGATATGGAAGTTGGCCCATAAAGAAGGCTGAGCACAAAAGAATTGATGCTTTTGAATTGTGGTACTAGAGAAGACTCTTCAGAGTCCCTTGGACAGCACGGAGATCAAACTAGTCAATCCTAAGGGAAATCAAACCTGACTATTCAGTAGAAGGACTAATGCTGAAGCCGAAGCTCCAACAGCATGGCCATCTAAAGAGAAGAGATGGCTTATTGGAAAAGATCTTGACAGTGGGAAAAACAGAAAACAGAAGAAGGGGAGGACAGAGGACAAGATACTTGGCTCGCATCATTGACTCACTCGACATGAGTTTGAGCAAACTCTGGGAGATAGTGTAGGAAAGAGAAGGCTTGTGTGCTACAGTTCATGGGGGTCACAAAGCACTGGACAAGACTGAGCAATTGAACAACATATTGACATGTGATAAATGTCTCAAAAGTCTCTTTCTTATATTCATTTATATTCCTTATATTATTACTGAAACTGGAAGCTTTCTATGTGCTCATTGATTATTTCTTATATAAACTGTTTATTTGTATCATTGCTTATTTCTTGTATAAATTGCTTATTTGTATTTTTCTATACAGTTTCCATAACAATGAAACCTTGTCTACCTGACCTTCTGCATAAAATGTGATGGTCATTTTTCACTGAAAGTGGATGATTAAAAAAAAAAAAGTTTGGTATCAGTTAATTCAGTATTTATTTTTAAACAAAATAATTATCAAACACTGAACTTTCTTTAGAAAAATAATAGGTGCTGAATAAGTAAGTAAGGGTTAGTTGCTCAGTCATGTCCCACTCTTTGTGATCCTATAGACTATAGCCCTCCAGGACTCTCCATGCATGGAGTTCTCCAAGCAAGAATACTGGAGTGGACTTACATTCCCTTTTCCAGGAGATCTTCTCGGCCTAGGGATGGAACACAGGTCTCTACATTGCAGCAGATTCTTTACCACCTGGGCTACCAAAGAAGCCCTGAGGTGTTGAATACATGAATACCAATAATTCTAAAGCAGAATTAGGCAAGTCTCTCTTTGGAAAAAGATTTCTCACAGCACTTTAATAAAAGCAACTATTTAATTCTCTTCAGTTGTTTAACAGAACCTGAAGAAAAGCACAGATTTTCATATGGGTCTTTTATTGGTGCTCTGTATAAACTGTACACAAATCTCAGACACCATCCTCTGATATGCTATTTGAATATTGGAAGTTGGCCCATAAAGAAGGCTAAAAAGAAGATTTTTTCTTCAGAGTCCCTTGGACAGCACGGAGATCAAACTAGTCAATCCTAAGGGAAATCAAACCTGACTATTCAGTAGAAGGACTAATGCTGAAGCCGAAGCTCCAACAGCATGGCCATCTAAAGAGAAGAGATGGCTTATTGGAAAAGATCTTGACAGTGGGAAAAACAGAAAACAGAAGAAGGGGAGGACAGAGGACAAGATACTTGGCTCGCATCATTGACTCACTCGACATGAGTTTGAGCAAACTCTGGGAGATAGTGTAGGAAAGAGAAGGCTTGTGTGCTACAGTTCATGGGGGTCACAAAGCACTGGACAAGACTGAGCAATTGAACAACATATTGACATGTGATAAATGTCTCAAAAGTCTCTTTCTTATATTCATTTATATTCCTTATATTATTACTGAAACTGGAAGCTTTCTATGTGCTCATTGATTATTTCTTATATAAACTGTTTATTTGTATCATTGCTTATTTCTTGTATAAATTGCTTATTTGTATTTTTCTATACAGTTTCCATAACAATGAAACCTTGTCTACCTGACCTTCTGCATAAAATGTGATGGTCGTTTTTCACTGAAAGTGGATGATTAAAAAAAAGTTTGGTATCAGTTAATTCAGTATTTATTTTTAAACAAAATAATTATCAAACACTGAACTTTCTTTAGAAAAATAATAGGTGCTGAATAAGTAAGTAAGGGTTAGTTGCTCAGTCATGTCCCACTCTTTGTGATCCTATAGACTATAGCCCTCCAGGACTCTCCATGCATGGAGTTCTCCAAGCAAGAATACTGGAGTGGACTTACATTCCCTTTTCCAGGAGATCTTCTCGGCCTAGGGATGGAACACAGGTCTCTACATTGCAGCAGATTCTTTACCACCTGGGCTACCAAAGAAGCCCTGAGGTGTTGAATACATGAATACCAATAATTCTAAAGCAGAATTAGGCAAGTCTCTCTTTGGAAAAAAAAGATTTCTCACAGCACTTTAATAAAAGCAACTATTTAATTCTCTTCAGTTGTTTAACAGAACCTGAAGAAAAGCACAGATTTTCATATGGGTCTTTTATTGGTGCTCTGTATAAACTGTACACAAATCTCAGACACCATCCTCTGTCACCTTCTTCCTTCATGAAGCATACTGCCTTCCATGGAGTCCTGTAGCCTGTAGAGAAGAAACTGCCTCACTATCCTTGCTGGGCTCACCTGCTGCCAGACAAAGCCCACAGCAAGCATGGCTTCTGTGTGAAGTTGAGGGTAAATTCTGACCACAGCAGTTGGAGCCCTTCATCACATATGCTTCCCATGGCAGGCGTGTGCCTTCCTGGCTCCAGGAAGATAGCCCTCAACTTTGGTTGCTTGTATCCTGGAACAGTGTGAAGGTCAGCAAGTTGAGAACAAAATCGCTAAAGTCAAAGTACCATCTGAGGATTGGAATCACAGGAGAATCCAATGACAGGAATGAAAAACCAGGGACTCAAACTGGACGTGTTATTATTTATATAAGACAGCATATTGGTCCAGAGATAGGACTGTTGGAGGCATTCATGATGTTCCAATTCAAGCTTATATGAATGAACTTTATAGAAGATTAAGTTTAAAAGATAGACATTGGGGCTTCCCCTGGTGGCCCAGTGGGTAAGGACACCACCTTGCAGTGCAAGGGGCGCCGGTTTGATCCCTGGCCTGGGAAGATCCCACGTGCCGCGGAGCAGCTGGACCAATGTGTCCAATCACCGAGCCGGAGCTCTGGGGCGCATGCGCCCAGAGCCGGCGCTCTGCAATGACAGACGCCACAGCGATGGGAGGCCCACAGGAGCCAAGGAACAAAGACGGATGAAAATAGAGAAATGAAAGACCAATAGAAGTGGCCCGCCCGCTCCCCTCCCTCCCCAACCCGACCCCCGCCCTAAATAAATAAATAAATAAATCTTTAAAAAAAAAAAGATAGACATTGGACTTCCCTGGTGGTCCAGTGGGTAAGGACACCGCTTTGCAATGCAAGGAGCGCCGGTTCGATCCCTGACCTGGGAAGATCCCATATGCCACAGAGTGGCTGGACTGATGTGTCCAACTACCTAGCAAGAGCTAAGGAGCGCATGCGCCCAGAACCGGTGCTCTGCAGCAAGAGAGGCCACTGAGATGGGAGGGAGGCTCACACAGACCAAAGAACAACAACAACAAAAAAGATAAGACATTGACAAGCACCACTGTTTGGTAGCCTTTAATGTTATTTGCACAAAAGGTAGTCCAGATCTAGCTAACTGACTGAGGAATAATTATGGTCTAAATATTTCTTCCCTTGCTTGTCCCTGGTAACCATAGTTAATGAATCCATAACCAAATCATGAACAGCTCTTCATCATTACAAAAGGTAGAGTGATGGATATGTTTTATTCTGAACATGCTTTCCAGGCACTCTTTCCCAGTTGAGTTGAAGTCACTGCCACAACATGAACACCAGGACCTAGTGTTATGTTCATAGGTTTAATTATTTAAAAACACTGAACCATCTGTGCTCTGCCATTTTACATTATGTTAATTCAAGATGACAACTTCTTTGATGAAGCAACATTTTTTTTTTTTTTTTCTGTTTTACTTGCATACTGTGCCCCATGATGATTATTGCAGACATGGTTTCACACAGGGTGGTCAACAGTCATTTAACACCTTCTATCACATTGGGTCTCTGGGTAAGGACTCATTAATTAGGTGGACAGAAGACAAATGTTTCTTTAACAATGGCGAGGAGCCAGGCTTACTTCTCCCAGGTGTCCTGAGAAGTTGCTAGAAGCCAATCCATCTTAAGAGAATGAGTAAGATCGGTTCAAGAAAGGAAAACTCTGACATGGAAGAATGCTATTTTAAATAACTGCAATGACAGACGCCACCGCGATGGGAGGCCCACAGGAGCCAAGGAACAAAGATGGATGAAAATAGAGAAATGAAAGACCAATAGAAGTGGCCAGCCCGCACCCCTCCCTTCCCAACCCGACCCCCGCCCTAAATAAATAAATAAATAAATCTTTAAAAAAAAAAAGATAGACATTGGACTTCCCTGGTGGTCCAGTGGGTAAGGACACCGCTTTGCAATGCAAGGAGCGCCGGTTCGATCCCTGACCTGGGAAGATCCCATATGCCACAGAGTGGCTGGACTGATGTGTCCAACTACCTAGCAAGAGCTAAGGAGCGCATGCGCCCAGAACCGGTGCTCTGCAGCAAGAGAGGCCACTGAGATGGGAGGGAGGCTCACACAGACCAAAGAACAACAACAACAAAAAAGATAAGACATTGACAAGCACCACTGTTTGGTAGCCTTTAATGTTATTTGCACAAAAGGTAGTCCAGATCTAGCTAACTGACTGAGGAATAATTATGGTCTAAATATTTCTTCCCTTGCTTGTCCCTGGTAACCATAGTTAATGAATCCATAACCAAATCATGAACAGCTCTTCATCATTACAAAAGGTAGAGTGATGGATATGTTTTATTCTGAACATGCTTTCCAGGCACTCTTTCCCAGTTGAGTTGAAGTCACTGCCACAACATGAACACCAGGACCTAGTGTTATGTTCATAGGTTTAATTATTTAAAAACACTGAACCATCTGTGCTCTGCCATTTTACATTATGTTAATTCAAGATGACAACTTCTTTGATGAAGCAACATTTTTTTTTTTTTTTCTGTTTTACTTGCATACTGTGCCCCATGATGATTATTGCAGACA
This sequence comes from Tragulus kanchil, assembly GCA_022376925.1. Classification (NCBI taxonomy): domain Eukaryota; kingdom Metazoa; phylum Chordata; class Mammalia; order Artiodactyla; family Tragulidae; genus Tragulus; species Tragulus kanchil. The sequence continues at coordinate 24,511,489 of JAIOJX010000025.1, read as the reverse complement.
TGGTTTCACACAGGGTGGTCAACAGTCATTTAACACCTTCTATCACATTGGGTCTCTGGGTAAGGACTCATTAATTAGGTGGACAGAAGACAAATGTTTCTTTAACAATGGCGAGGAGCCAGGCTTACTTCTCCCAGGTGTCCTGAGAAGTTGCTAGAAGCCAATCCATCTTAAGAGAATGAGTAAGATCGGTTCAAGAAAGGAAAACTCTGACATGGAAGAATGCTATTTTAAATAATCATTAAAAATGAGATGGCTTTACTTATTCTGATGAAATTTTTAAAATAAATCTTCCTAAAAAGTTACTAAGTAATTTGGACTATTTCCAATTCTGAGCTACATAGCTTCCTGGAGAGTCCAGTAAATATTTTGAGGGAGCCCATGTTAGGGTCACTTCATTATATTTCAGGCTATACCTAACATCAATAAAGGTAGTCATAAGATATACTTTAGAACTGGCATTCATTTGGAGAAAATTAGGGGGTATTTCATGTGTATGAAATGAAATTCTTTGAACAAGAAATCTTTTCACTCATATGTTTCTCTCTGAGGCATTTTATATATCTCAAGTAGTATGACTTTTTTTTTTTAACTGTCAATATCTGTGATATTTTGAATCAATTTTCATTTGAAGATCAGGACAAGAAAGTTTAGTTAATGATGATTCATTTTCTATGAATTTTTCTTTAAGATACAACTCCAAAGGAAGACTTTACCATGAAATATAGTAACTCATATAATATTTGGTGATGGCCATGAAGAAGAGTCAAAAGTGACTTATTATTACTCAGCTGTAAAAAGGAACAAAATAACGCCATTTACAGTGATATGGATGGACCTGGAGATCACTGCACTGTGTGAGGTAAGTCACATAAAGAAAGACAAATATCATATAATATTGTTTATATGTGTAATTTAAGAAAAAAATGGTACAAAGGAACTTATTTACAAAACACAGAGTCCTAGATACAGAAATCAAACTTATGTTACCACGGAAGAAATAGGGGGAGGGATAAATTGGGAGACCGGGATTGAAATACACACACTACTATATGCAAAACAGATAACTAATTAGAGCCTACAGTATAGCACAGGAAACTCTACTCAATAATTAATAACAGATATGACCTGTATATGTATAGCTAATTTACTTTGCTGTATAGCAGAAACTTATACAACATTGTAAACCAACTATACTGAGTTTTAGGTTACCTGAAGTTGACGATAAAAATGAAATTTGGGAGATTCTGTGAATATGTGCAGCATGTAAACATGTTTTAAGTCACACACCTTAATGAAACAAGTTATTAAAAAATCAGGTCCTTTAAAAATATCAGCTATTGTGGATATTACACAATTACGAGAACTGGCACTGCCACAGGAGAATATGAGTAGGGACCTTTCATAAAATGGGGAGAAAGAAACGCCTTGATTTTTGAGGAAAATGCTCTTATTCTCCAGTTTCCATCTGAGATGTAAACTAGCATGTTGATGTTTGCATTCTACTGCAATCAGACATTTATTCTTCAATGTTATAAATGAATCAAACACTGTGAACAACTCGACACTTGGAACAATGCCTAATAGTAAGTAAGACCCAGATGTGTATTCTGCCACTTCAAATGTTGATTACACAGAATTTGAAGAAGGGATGTGTGTTATTCTCAAAGGGTAAGTATTACTGTCAGCCTCTTTGCTTCATCTTCTCTGTGTCTTGTTTAGCAACCCGAATAAAAACTCTACAAAGAATCAGCAGCTTGCTGAATCCCATGTCTTCCCCAGGAATTTGAAAGGAAAACTACCCCAAATTTTACGGCTTGCCATTTCAGCACTTGCAATTCTAAACTATATTTTTACCAGTGATAGAAGGAATGATACCAAAAATCATAATGTTGAAAACTTCATTTCCTCTCCTTTTCAATGTGTAACTCTTTGAAAAGGACATATTTGTCTTCATCATCTCTTTACTCTTTCCTTTCAAAGGAGAGTTTCAATTTTTATGCTTCTAATGTTATACTTTATGCTCTATGTCACTGCATCATTTGTAAAAGTTCCTACCAGAAGAGCTACTCTGAATTTAATTGTCTTTGGCTAATAAAACACATTCTGTAATCAGAGTAAGCTAAGAGATGTTCCTCAGATATCTTTTGATATAGAGCCTAGGAAAGTAGTAATACTTGCTATAGATTGCAGAGAATTTTGAGGATAAACAGTATTAATAAGAAATTCAGAGATAAGGTGAATAAGAACTGGATTATAGCAAACAAAGACATAATAGCTCTTTTATACTTTGTCATATATTAATTTATTTTAACAAATATTTGCTGAACTCTTACTAGGTTTGAGGAAATTTGTGGGAATATATATTCTTTGGCATTTAAACAAGGACAATAAGTATATCTTGATTGTTATAATCATAGATGAATGAATGATACAATAAATATGTAGAAAATCACAAATATTTACCTTTTGTTGATTGTAGTATTAAGAAAACCTCTTTTTATAGATGTTTTAGAACTTGGATTGTTAGGCAAATATAAACCATTATTTGACTCATTAACATTTAAGAATAACGTTTGCCATTCATTATTTTCCTGAGGTCACTTTCAATTTTATGTGTCAAAATGAAGGGTAGCATATTGTCAATTTTATAATATTTTTAAAAAGAGATATGATCCTCTAATGAATTTGCCATGAAAATTTTATGACTTTGTTTGAATCTGTTTTGTCTTATATAATTAAAAAAAGATTAATCTCCAAAACATATAACAGAGACTAATTTCTAAAATACAAAAACAACTAATGCAACTCAATACCAAGAAGACAAAAAACTCAATCAAAAAAATATGCAGGGGTTTCCCTGGTGGTCCAGTGGGTAAAGAGTCTGCCTTGCAGTGCAAGCAGCACCAGTTTGATCCCTGGCCTGGGAAGATCCCACGTGCACCAGGGTGGCTGGATTGGTGTGCCCAATTACAAGCCATCGCTCTGGAGTTCATGTGCTCAGAGTCGGTGCTCAGCAAAGAGAGAGACCACTGCAATGGAAGGCCCACGTAGGCCAAAGAATAAAGATGGAGAAAAATAAATGCATATTTAAAAAAAAAAACAAACAATAAAAGAAGCCAAACATTTGAAAAAAAAAATAGGCAGAAGACCTAGCCAGACATTTCTCCAAAGACATACAGATGGGCCTTTCTCGGTGGCTCAGTGGATAAGAACTTGCCTGCCAATGCAAGGGACACAGGTTCAATCCCTGGTCCAGGAAGATTCCACATGTCTAGGAGCAACTAAGCCCCTGCACCACAACTCTTGAGCTTGTGCTCTAGAGCCTGGGAGCTGCAACTACTGAGTCCATGTGACCTGGAGAACATGGTGCACAACAAGAGAGGGAACTGCCATGAGAAGCCTGTGCACTGCACCTGAGAGTGGCCCCCTCTTGCCACAACTAGAGAAAACCCCCTGAAGCAACAAAGCACAGTCAAAAATAAATAAATAATTTAAGAAAAGAAGAAGACATACAGATGGTCAAGAGGTACATGAGAAAATGTTCAACAATGCTAACTATCAGAGAAATGAACATCACCAACTACAATGAGTCAATCACTTCAACACCAGTCAGAACAGCCACTATGAAAAAAAATTTAGATGAAACCTCTTTTATAGATGTTTTAGAACTTGGATTGTTAGGCAAATATAAACCATTATTTGACTCATTAACATTTAAGAATAACGTTTGCCATTCATTATTTTCCTGAGGTCACTTTCAATTTTATGTGTCAAAATGAAGGGTAGCATATTGTCAATTTTATAATATTTTTAAAAAGAGATATGATCCTCTAATGAATTTGCCATGAAAATTTTATGACTTTGTTTGAATCTGTTTTGTCTTATATAATTAAAAAAAGATTAATCTCCAAAACATATAACAGAGACTAATTTCTAAAATACAAAAACAACTAATGCAACTCAATACCAAGAAGACAAAAAACTCAATCAAAAAAATATGCAGGGGTTTCCCTGGTGGTCCAGTGGGTAAAGAGTCTGCCTTGCAGTGCAAGCAGCACCAGTTTGATCCCTGGCCTGGGAAGATCCCACGTGCACCAGGGTGGCTGGATTGGTGTGCCCAATTACAAGCCATCGCTCTGGAGTTCATGTGCTCAGAGTCGGTGCTCAGCAAGAGAGAGACCACTGCAATGGAAGGCCCACGTAGGCCAAAGAATAAAGATGGAGAAAAATAAATGCATATTTAAAAAAAAAAACAAACAATAAAAGAAGCCAAACATTTGAAAAAAAAAATAGGCAGAAGACCTAGCCAGACATTTCTCCAAAGACATACAGATGGGCCTTTCTCGGTGGCTCAGTGGATAAGAACTTGCCTGCCAATGCAAGGGACACAGGTTCAATCCCTGGTCCAGGAAGATTCCACATGTCTAGGAGCAACTAAGCCCCTGCACCACAACTCTTGAGCTTGTGCTCTAGAGCCTGGGAGCTGCAACTACTGAGTCCATGTGACCTGGAGAACATGGTGCACAACAAGAGAGGGAACTGCCATGAGAAGCCTGTGCACTGCACCTGAGAGTGGCCCCCTCTTGCCACAACTAGAGAAAACCCCCTGAAGCAACAAAGCACAGTCAAAAATAAATAAATAATTTAAGAAAAGAAGAAGACATACAGATGGTCAAGAGGTACATGAGAAAATGTTCAACAATGCTAACTATCAGAGAAATGAACATCACCAACTACAATGAGTCAATCACTTCAACACCAGTCAGAACAGCCACTATGAAAATTCTATAAATAATAAATGCTGGAGAAAATGTGGACGAATTAAGTTGGTACTGCTGGTAGGAATGCAAACTGGTAGAGCCAATTTGCACTCTATAGAGAAGAGTACAGAGCTTCCTTAAGAAACTAAAAATAGATCTACCATATATGCCTATGTGCATGCTCAGTCGTGTCCAACTCTTTTGTGGACTGTAGCCCACCAGGCTTCTCTGTCCATGGTATTTCCCAGGCAATAACACTGGAGTGGGTTGCCATTTCCTACTCCAGGGGATAGCGTATGATCAAGCAATCCCAATCCTGGGCATTTATCTAGAGAAAACCATAATTCAAAACAATACATGTGCCCAAATGTTCATTGCAGCACTGTTTACAATAGCCAGAATGTGGAAGCAACCTAAATGTCCATTGACAGATGGATAAATAAGATATGGTGTATGTATGCAGATATATATATATATATATATATATATATATATATATATACACACGCATATGTATACCACTATCTTCTTTATCCATTTGTCAATGGATATTTATATATATAGACACACACACAATGTAATATTATTCAGCTATAAATATAAAGGAAATAATGCCATTTGCAACTACATGGATGGTCTCTCAGATTTTCATACAAGTGAAAATACAATAAATCAAAGATAACTATCATGATATTGTTCATATGTGTAATTTTTAAAAATGATACAAATGAACTTATTTACAAAATAAAAATAGACTAACAGAACTAAAACACAAATTTATGGTTACCAAGGCAGGGAGGTGGGTTAAATTAGAAGTCAGGGACTAACATATACACAGTACATATTTAAAACAGGTAACTAACAAAGATCTACTGTACAGCACACGGAGATCAATCTTCTGTAATAACATTAAGTGTGAAAAGAATTTGGAAAAGAATTGATACACATATATACATAAATGAATCACTTTGCTATACCTCTGAAACTAACACAATATTCTAAATCAAATATAATACAGTATAAAGTAACTGAAAAATTTTGACTTAAAATATAAAAACAAAAACATATTTTATCTGAGTATAAGCCTAGATTAATACAATTTAAAAAGAACGGTTTCCATTTGGGTTGAATAAGCATTTATATAGACAGGAGGTAAATGTGCCATCTGGCTTTGTTTCATAACATATGAAACAACTGCTAGATTTATGTGTATTTTCAAATCTATTAATCTCTAACCAGAATACAATCTCCCATGATTGCTATTTAAAATTTAAATGTGGACAGCACTCATCATTACTTTTACCCAAATATGGTTATCTCTTATGTAATGGAAAGCATTCTTTTATTACAATAGAAATTCCACTGCTGTATTTCTACTCCATTTAACTTCATTTGCCCTGCACCTTTCAGTTCACGCCACATTTTTATTTTGTTGTTGCTTAAACATAATCAAGGTAAAGGCAATTTTTCAAGTAAATTAACTAAATAGTCTATTTCTATTTCTCTTGATGCTACCTTAGATTGTTTTTTTTTTTTTTTTTTTTGGTGTTTTTTTGGCTCTTATCTCATATAAGGTCATTTTCTTTTCTATGTCTGTCTGAAATGTGAACTTGGTGTGACTGATACTCAAATCAGAATCTCCTTTGCAAGACTATCTCACATTTTCTCTACCAGAATACATCCAACTACCCTCCAAGACTTCGTCTGAGATACTGGACACATTTTAATCTCTACAAGTTCAAAACTAAAGCCATTACCTTCACATAAATATATTAGAGGTCTGTTTTTTTCTAGTACTTCCTACAAAACTGAAACCCAATCACAATCTCTGCTCACAAAGCAAAACTACCGAAAATCATTTATTTTAATGAGTGTCAGTTTATAAGCTAGTTGACATAGTTAATGTCACTTCCTTGGTGGCTCAGAGATAAAGAAACTGCCCTTAATGTGGATGACTTGGGCTTGATCCCTAGGTCAGGAAGATTCCCTGGAGAAGGGAATGTTAACTCACACCAGTATTCTTGCCTGGAGAATTCCATGGACAGATAGGGTTGCAAAGAGTTGGAGTAAACTGAGCGACTAACATAGTTTCACTAACATAGTTAATAAACTCCTTGAACTTTATAGATTAATTTAATACAGTTTATTTGTCACTCTCAACACAGTAAAAAAAAAAAAAAAAAAAAAAAAAACACCAGGTACTCCTCACTGTTGGTAGCTTGTCTGCAATACTGCAATAGAGTCAGAAACACAGATTCCTTATATCTTTTGTCTCAAACTTTTGGCTTCCTAGGTCACTCAGAGTGTCATTCTCATACAGAAAGCACGTTTCATCAACTTTGTATCCGGCTACATGTTTTATAAGATTTAAAGATTCTTTTGATAGTGAACACAACAAAATGACACCAAGATAGGTCAAAGGTAGAAGTGTTTATCACAGATCGACAAACACTGGAAGGCTGATAAGCAAGGCCACAAAGGCATCTGCACCTGAGAACTGAGTAACAGCCATTTGGAGCTTCAGGGGAAAGCTCACATATACAACGGGGTCTTATGGCTAGCAAAGGTGATTGCGGGTTGAACAGAGAGATAAGCCAGGAGTTTGCAATTAATACATACATATCACTGTATAAATAAAACAAGTAAACAACAAGGACCTACTGTAAAGCAGCACAGGGACTATACTCAGTATCTTATAATAACTGATAATTAAAAAGAATCTGAAAAAAATATATGTATGTATATATGTATATATATAAACTGAATGACTTTGCTTTATACTTGAAACTAACATAACATTGTAAATGAACTATAATTCAATAAAAGTTAGTGATTTCCTCATATTAACAAAAGAGGGAAGAGTTTAGTTAGATTTCCAGGGCTCCCTATAAATGGATTAATCTGAATAATTTTTCTGGCTCTGGGAAATAGAGCAATGAGCTCTCACTTGTTCACTTTCTCTCTCTCACTTGCTCTTATTAATTAGTGCAGGTGCATGGAGACCCCCCAGCATGAGAGCCTGATAAGGGAATGTGGACTTAATCAGTCCACAAGATTGGCTCAAGAAGGAGACTGGCTTCTAGTTAGGGCTTTAAAACTGGGTCAGAGGAAAAACAACCTATATTTAAATAAATTAAAGAGTCTTTGGTTTAAAAAAAATTCTTGTTTATCATGTAAGCAGAATAAATCAATATCCAGGGAAAATATTGCTCAACATTATGTCTTACATCTTAGTTTTAGTATTAATGTTTGGCTAAGCTGACATCAGTAATGAATTTGAACTTATTGCAATGCTTTTTATTATAAATCTGTTAGATGATAGTGAAGTATCACCTCAATGTGTTTAATTTTCAGTAACGTTTTAAGACTTGAAACTTTTTTTTTTTAAAATAATGAATTTCCACTTCTGACCATAAGTCAACTCATGTTTGTTTTTCTTTTTAATTTTTTGGCCTCTTTTATTGTTTTTTTAATTTATTTATTTTCAACCATTTCTATTCTTTGGCCTGTGTGGGCCTCCCATTGCAGTGGCTTCTCATATTTTTTGTCTAGAAGTGTTTACAGATCGACAAACACTGGAAGGCTGATAAGCAAGGCCACAAAGGCATCTGCACCTGAGAACTGAGTAACAGCCATTTGGAGCTTCAGGGGAAAGCTCACATATACAACGGGGTCTTATGGCTAGCAAAGGTGATTGCGGGTTGAACAGAGAGATAAGCCAGGAGTTTGCAATTAATACATACATATCACTGTATAAATAAAACAAGTAAACAACAAGGACCTACTGTAAAGCAGCACAGGGACTATACTCAGTATCTTATAATAACTGATAATTAAAAAGAATCTGAAAAAAATATATGTATGTATATATGTATATATATAAACTGAATGACTTTGCTTTATACTTGAAACTAACATAACATTGTAAATGAACTATAATTCAATAAAAGTTAGTGATTTCCTCATATTAACAAAAGAGGGAAGAGTTTAGTTAGATTTCCAGGGCTCCCTATAAATGGATTAATCTGAATAATTTTTCTGGCTCTGGGAAATAGAGCAATGAGCTCTCACTTGTTCACTTTCTCTCTCTCACTTGCTCTTATTAATTAGTGCAGGTGCATGGAGACCCCCCAGCATGAGAGCCTGATAAGGGAATGTGGACTTAATCAGTCCACAAGATTGGCTCAAGAAGGAGACTGGCTTCTAGTTAGGGCTTTAAAACTGGGTCAGAGGAAAACAACCTATATTTAAATAAATTAAAGAGTCTTTGGTTTAAAAAAAATTCTTGTTTATCATGTAAGCAGAATAAATCAATATCCAGGGAAAATATTGCTCAACATTATGTCTTACATCTTAGTTTTAGTATTAATGTTTGGCTAAGCTGACATCAGTAATGAATTTGAACTTATTGCAATGCTTTTTATTATAAATCTGTTAGATGATAGTGAAGTATCACCTCAATGTGTTTAATTTTCAGTAACGTTTTAAGACTTGAAACTTTTTTTTTTTAAAATAATGAATTTCCACTTCTGACCATAAGTCAACTCATGTTTGTTTTTCTTTTTAATTTTTTGGCCTCTTTTATTGTTTTTTTAATTTATTTATTTTCAACCATTTCTATTCTTTGGCCTGTGTGGGCCTCCCATTGCAGTGGCCTCTCTCATTGCAGTGCACCAGCTCTGTTGTCTTATTGTGAATCATGCAACCTTGTTTAGATTGCTTTTCATTCTTAATCATTTGAGATGCCTTGCACAATTCCACTGCTGCACAGAGTTTGCATGGTCATCTCCTGGGAGTCAATATGCATTTCTATTATGGCTTCCTCATCTTGATAGCAGAAAGAAGAAAAACCACTTTGATCTCTCTTACTGCCAGACACCTGTTTCAATTATCTGCTTTGGTTCATAAAATTCAGTCATATACAGGATTATTATACACTTACATTGGGAACAATTCTGGAAAAAGGCACACATTCATTCGAAGCTCTTGATTCTGGATTCACCTTTGTACCATTCACTCTCCCAATGCTGCCAACTCTTGGCCCTCTCAGTTTCCATCTACTTTTTCCCTAATTTTCACTGCTGAGTTACCTACCTATAAAAAAATACTTTACGTTTAATTCATTGACATATAATACATTCTCTGTTCTGGTAATGATGAAAAGTTTAGAGAATACCCAAGAACACATTATACTACCTAGCAGTTTAGAATCAAAAATGAAACTACAGACTAGTTCCAAGTGGGGAAAGGAGTACGGCAAGACTGTATATCGTTACCCTGTTTATTTAACTTATATGCAGAGTATACCATGTGAAATGCCAGTCTGGATGAAGCACAAGCTGTAGTCAAGAATACCAGGAAAATATGAATAACCTCAGGTATGCAGATGACACCACCCTTATGGCAGAAGGTGAAGAGGAACTAAAGAGCCTCTTTTTGAAGGTGAAAGAGGAAAGTGAAAAAGCTGGCCTAAAACTCAACTTTCCAAAAACTTAGATTATGGCATCTGGTCCCATCCCTTCATGGCAAATCGATGGGCTCCAAAATCACTGCAGATGGTGACTTGCAACCATGAAATTAAAAGATGCTTGCTCCTTGGAAGAAAAGCTATCACAAACCTAGTCAGAATATTCAAAAGCAGAGGCATCACTTTGCTGACAAAAGTCCATATAGTCAAAGCTATGGTTTTCATAGTCATGTATGGGTGTGAGAGTTGGACCATACAGAAGGTTGACTGCCAAAGAATTGATGCCTTTGAACTGTAGTGCTGGAGAAGAGTCTTGAGACTCCCTTGGACAGCAAGAAGATCACACCAGTCAATCTGAAAGGAAATCAACCTTGAATTTTCCTTGGCAGGACTGATGTTGAAGCTCCAATTCTTTAGCCACCTGATTCAAAAAGGAAATCACTTTCTACAACTGTGGAAACTCAAATCTGAGATCTATCTTCTCTCTGTATCTTCATCTGGACAAGCTTCTGTGCATAACTGTGTCCAATTTTTTTCTTCTTATAAGGAACCAATCATACTTGATTAGAATCATTATAGTGATATTTTAACTTAACACCTCTTTAAAGGCACACATTCATTCAAGCTCTTGACGTTCATTTAATTCACTCTGCCCCCCCCAGTTTCCATCTACGTTTTCCCTAATTTTCACTGCTTATTTACCTACCTATAAAAAAATACTTTACGTTTAATTCATTGACATATAATACATTCTCTGTTCTGGTAATGATGAAAAGTTTAGAGAATACCCAAGAACACATTATACTACCTAGCAGTTTAGAATCAAAAATGAAACTACAGACTAGTTCCAAGTGGGGAAAGGAGTACGGCAAGACTGTATATCGTTACCCTGTTTATTTAACTTATATGCAGAGTATACCATGTGAAATGCCAGTCTGGATGAAGCACAAGCTGTAGTCAAGAATACCAGGAAAATATGAATAACCTCAGGTATGCAGATGACACCACCCTTATGGCAGAAGGTGAAGAGGAACTAAAGAGCCTCTTTTTGAAGGTGAAAGAGGAAAGTGAAAAAGCTGGCCTAAAACTCAACTTTCCAAAAACTTAGATTATGGCATCTGGTCCCATCCCTTCATGGCAAATCGATGGGCTCCAAAATCACTGCAGATGGTGACTTGCAACCATGAAATTAAAAGATGCTTGCTCCTTGGAAGAAAAGCTATCACAAACCTAGTCAGAATATTCAAAAGCAGAGGCATCACTTTGCTGACAAAAGTCCATATAGTCAAAGCTATGGTTTTCATAGTCATGTATGGGTGTGAGAGTTGGACCATACAGAAGGTTGACTGCCAAAGAATTGATGCCTTTGAACTGTAGTGCTGGAGAAGAGTCTTGAGACTCCCTTGGACAGCAAGAAGATCACACCAGTCAATCTGAAAGGAAATCAACCTTGAATTTTCCTTGGCAGGACTGATGTTGAAGCTCCAATTCTTTAGCCACCTGATTCAAAAAGGAAATCACTTTCTACAACTGTGGAAACTCAAATCTGAGATCTATCTTCTCTCTGTATCTTCATCTGGACAAGCTTCTGTGCATAACTGTGTCCAATTTTTTTCTTCTTATAAGGAACCAATCATACTTGATTAGAATCATTATAGTGATATTTTAACTTAACACCTCTTTAAAGGCCCTATATCCAATATCATTACAGTCTGAGGCTCTGGAAGCTAGGACTTCCATGCTGAATTTTTAAGAAATACAATTTAGCCTATCATTGAAGCCAATATCCCCCAAAGTATATAGAATAGATACGTCCAAATAACTTCAAAAATTATTTCTTGTATTCCCAAATCTAAGAAATTCCTTCATTCTTTGGCATTCGTTTGAAAATGTTAATAATCATCATACTTGGAATTCTGTGAATTACAGTGATTGTATCATGTACTGATTGTATATCTGTACAGAATTCTATTTATCTATTTTGCATTACACAAGTGAGTAGTGTTCTCGAGTGCTTAGACAGATAAGCCCAGGATATTAAGAATGTGTCTCTTTTTTTCTTTAAAGCATTTTTTTTTAATTGTGGCATTTTTTATTATTTGTTTATTTATTTATCGTCACCTGTGTGGGCCTTCCATCGCAGTGGCCTCTCTCATTGCAGAGCACCAGCTCTGGGCGCATGTATTCCAGAGTGCTGGCTCATAATTGGACACACCCGTCCAGCTGCTCCACTGCCATGTGGGATCTTCCTGGGCCAGGGATCAAACCGGCGCCCCTTGCACTGCAAGGCAGACTTTTTACCCACTAGACCACCAGGGAAGTCCAAGAATGTGTTTCTCTTGATCTAAGTGTTTTTATATCTACTCCTTTCTAATCATGATCTTTAGTGGAATCAAAATAATATTTTAAGCTTCCTGACCACTAAAAAGTGTGTATATGCACTTTTTGACTTTGATTTTCCTTGTGTAGAAAAACAGCTCATCTGTCTTCAACTTTGATTGCTCTCATTACAAGGGCAGAGCTAGACTTGTTAATGACTTCCTTCAAAAAGAGTAACAATTTTCTGCCTGACTATATTTAGAAATTGAAAATTTTCGGAATGAGGCTTCTAATTTTAAGGTAGTTCAGGAAGTACTCTTCTTTCTTATTTCGAATATGTTCCTCTTCTATACTCCATCTTCTTAATATGTTTATTGAGAGGTACACAATTTTTTCAAACTCAAAAGCATTCACATATGTAAGATGTTCTCACTTAAAGTTAAGAATGGGAAGATTTATGGCTTCTTGGTTACTGAAATAAGTGAAAAATTCCTTTGATCTTCTATTTCCTCTGAGTTTAGCCTGTTGAGATAATCATTTCAAGTCTTTTTCTTTATATTCTCAACTAAGAATAAATATTCCTAACAGTGAATCAAGAAGTTCAAACTCTTGAACCATCCCCTTTATTAACCAAAATATGATTACACAAAGATGAGGAAAGTAAAGCTTCAAGTATAAAAAGAGTGCCGTTTATATGTTTGCTGTTAGGTTTGTTTTATTACCATATAATTTACAGATTAGTAAAATGAAACAGCTACAAATGTATCAGAGGCACACCAGACCTAGATTTAATTATTTTCTGGAAAATGTCCCAACATATATAACATTAGAAGGCTTTAAACCAATTTACTACTTCCCCAAAGCAACTCTAGTATCTAGTGAATATTCACTATGATAATTTTAAATCATCACCTTATTTTTTATCAGACGGATCAATTCTTATCAGTGGACTGGTCCTGAATAACTTTCTGCAGTATAAAGTATTCTCAGTTCACAGTGTGCCTCCTACATTCATGCCTCTTCAGCAGACCTCCAAAACCCACCAGAAAAACTCCTAACGAATCCCTATAGATTATCTTTTCTAATATTTAGTAGTTAACATTTTCATACTCCCTAGAGGGTGTTCTGAAAGGGTTCCTGGCCACTGTCATTCCCCATAACAGTTTCTCTCATTTCTATAACTATTATGACAAACATACTATTAGAATTTACAAGTTTTTAATCAGTTCTTTCAATTAGATGATCTTAGCTATGTGTTAAGGTCCAAAGAGCAAAAAATCTGCCTGCAGGTGCTGGAGATGTGGGTTCAATAGCCTGGGTTGAAAATATCCCCTGGAGGAGGGAATGGCAACCCATTCTAGTATTTGTGCCTGGAGAATCCCATGGATAGAGGAGCCTGGTGGGCTGCAGTCCTTGGGGTCGCCAAGAGTTGGACAGGACTGAACGACTAAGCACAGCACAATGCAGTTATGTATTATAAGGGCTTCAGCACAAATGCGGGAGGTGTATTACTAAGATGTTCTCACTTAAAGTTAAGAATGGGAAGATTTATGGCTTCTTGGTTACTGAAATAAGTGAAAAATTCCTTTGATCTTCTCTTTCCTCTGAGTTTAGCCTGTTGAGATAATCATTTCAAGTCTTTTTCTTTATATTCTCAACTAAGAATAAATATTCCTAACAGTGAATCAAGAAGTTCAAACTCTTGAACCATCCCCTTTATTAACCAAAATATGATTACACAAAGATGAGGAAAGTAAAGCTTCAAGTATAAAAAGAGTGCCGTTTATATGTTTGCTGTTAGGTTTGTTTTATTACCATATAATTTACAGATTAGTAAAATGAAACAGCTACAAATGTATCAGAGGCACACCAGACCTAGATTTAATTATTTTCTGGAAAATGTCCCAACATATATAACATTAGAAGGCTTTAAACCAATTTACTACTTCCCCAAAGCAACTCTAGTATCTAGTGAATATTCACTATGATAATTTTAAATCATCACCTTCTTTTTTATCAGACGGATCAATTCTTATCAGTGGACTGGTCCTGAATAACTTTCTGCAGTATAAAGTATTCTCAGTTCACAGTGTGCCTCCTACATTCATGCCTCTTCAGCAGACCTCCAAAACCCACCAGAAAAACTCCTAACGAATCCCTATAGATTATCTTTTCTAATATTTAGTAGTTAACATTTTCATACTCCCTAGAGGGTGTTCTGAAAGGGTTCCTGGCCACTGTCATTCCCCATAACAGTTTCTCTCATTTCTATAACTATTATGACAAACATACTATTAGAATTTACAAGTTTTTAATCAGTTCTTTCAATTAGATGATCTTAGCTATGTGTTAAGGTCCAAAGAGCAAAAAATCTGCCTGCAGGTGCTGGAGATGTGGGTTCAATAGCCTGGGTTGAAAATATCCCCTGGAGGAGGGAATGGCAACCCATTCTAGTATTTGTGCCTGGAGAATCCCATGGATAGAGGAGCCTGGTGGGCTGCAGTCCTTGGGGTCGCCAAGAGTTGGACAGGACTGAACGACTAAGCACAGCACAATGCAGTTATGTATTATAAGGGCTTCCCTGGAGGCTCAGATGGCAAAGAATCTGTTTTCAGTTTGGGAGATCTGGGTTCAATCTCAGGATTGGAAAGATCCCCTGAAGAAGGGAACAGCTGCCCACTGCAGTATTGTTACCTGGAGAATTGCAAGGGCAGAGGACCCTGACAGGCTATACAGTCCACTGGTCACAGAGTAGGACATGACTGAGTGACTATCACCACTACCACTACAGTAGTATATTATACTGACTTCAAACTTCTGCTGTAATTGGCTTATTGTAATGTATTTTCAGATACAGATGTGTTGTCTGTTAGAAATGGAAACTTGAAATACCAGGAAAGATTCTGTGTGAGGTGCCTCAGTACAAGGTTCTCACAGCTGGAGCAACAAAATCAAGACAATAGCATTTATACAGTGATTAAAACTTGACAAAAACTGTCTTATCTCTTTCAGTTAAAGTAAATACATCTTAGATCACTTAAATGACCTATTTATGGCCCTGTAAGAAGAAGGGAAGCACTGATTTGATGCTGTGTCTTCTATTTTTAATACCAGAAAATTGAAGCAGTTATGGGAGAGGTAGAAGTATGATGCATGTAGTTAATGAAGATTGTTGTCCAATTTGTCGCCTTGGATTCAGTCTTAAAAAAAATTATTACACCAAAAATAATAAGACTATCATGTTTAAGATATTCCTTCTTAACTGCTCTCTCATGATGAAGCCAAACCCATGATATGAGAACAACCTTAGGCCAAGTTTTCACAAATGACTTTTTGTCTGAGACTGAAAGACAATATTCCAAGGGCAGTATTAAATTACCAACATGGCTCACTGCACTGTTCAACTTTCCATTCACTGTCAAATGAAATTGGTATAGTGTCAAAGCCCATCAAAAACCTAACACAACAATTTCTCCCTGGAGAAACATACTGTAACTATTACATGGCACTTTTAAAGTTTATTGATTTGGAGATAAGAAGCACAGCTAGATAGGAGAGATGACAGAGACAAAGTGCATTTCTCAGCATAATAAGCATTTCTCCCAAGTCAGGGATCATATAAACATAAAAATAGAGCATTATTTAATTATCATTTATTCTGCTTTGAGAGCTGTGTTTGTACCAGATTGTAAATATCCAAAAGATCTGGTGCTAACTATCAGGCATGAAAAACATCCATATATAGTAATGTAGGGTAAATGGTCTTTGAGAGCCTTCAATAGTATTTGAAATTTGTGAATGACAAATTTTTTCCTCATCATAAAAAATATTTATACCTCCCATAATATGCTTAAATGGTTTTTTGACCTAGTATATTGATATGTACCATATTTACAGGCATTTCTACTCAATTTAAAAACAAAGAGATGATGTTCTAGAAAGTATAGCTTATATGAGGAGACATAAAACTGAAAAAAGTTAAATAGCAAGTGTCTTTATTCACAAAAAGAATAACATTCTGAATTATATTTAAATAATCATTATATTTGTAAAAAAAAGTTTAACAGAATAAGTCAGTATATGAAAAACTCTTGATAAGGAAACTAATAATTGTTGTATCCTGCAAGGTTTAGTCAGAAATATATAATGGGAAACTCTTATTCATATTATCATATATGGTCACAAAATGACTAGAGTAACCAGGGGGATAGTGTCATATATGAAGAAAGCAATAAAAATCATCAAATATCAAGTATATAAAAAATATGGAAATGAGTAGCTTAGCATGTTATAGAATGAAATGGTTGAATATTTTCAATGTAATTCCTCAAAAATAATGCAATTACAACCCAAATCATAGTTTTTAATTTTACTTTAGAAATTTGAAAATATTATCTTAAATTCCATTTTAAAATATCAAATTGAAAAAAAGGAAAAAAAAAAAATGGAAAAAGGGGGAAAACTATAATTCCATAACAAAATGTAAAGATAAAAAACAATATTCAAATTTCAAATGCACTGCTTCAACTTTCCATTCACTGTCAAATGAAATTGGTATAGTGTCAAAGCCCATCAAAAACCTAACACAACAATTTCTCCCTGGAGAAACATACTGTAACTATTACATGGCACTTTTAAAGTTTATTGATTTGGAGATAAGAAGCACAGCTAGATAGGAGAGATGACAGAGACAAAGTGCATTTCTCAGCATAATAAGCATTTCTCCCAAGTCAGGGATCATATAAACATAAAAATAGAGCATTATTTAATTATCATTTATTCTGCTTTGAGAGCTGTGTTTGTACCAGATTGTAAATATCCAAAAGATCTGGTGCTAACTATCAGGCATGAAAAACATCCATATATAGTAATGTAGGGTAAATGGTCTTTGAGAGCCTTCAATAGTATTTGAAATTTGTGAATGACAAATTTTTTCCTCATCATAAAAAATATTTATACCTCCCATAATATGCTTAAATGGTTTTTTGACCTAGTATATTGATATGTACCATATTTACAGGCATTTCTACTCAATTTAAAAACAAAGAGATGATGTTCTAGAAAGTATAGCTTATATGAGGAGACATAAAACTGAAAAAGTTAAATAGCAAGTGTCTTTATTCACAAAAGAATAACATTCTGAATTATATTTAAATAATCATTATATTTGTAAAAAAGTTTAACAGAATAAGTCAGTATATGAAAAACTCTTGATAAGGAAACTAATAATTGTTGTATCCTGCAAGGTTTAGTCAGAAATATATAATGGGAAACTCTTATTCATATTATCATATATGGTCACAAAATGACTAGAGTAACCAGGGGGATAGTGTCATATATGAAGAAAGCAATAAAAATCATCAAATATCAAGTATATAAAAAATATGGAAATGAGTAGCTTAGCATGTTATAGAATGAAATGGTTGAATATTTTCAATGTAATTCCTCAAAAATAATGCAATTACAACCCAAATCATAGTTTTTAATTTTACTTTAGAAATTTGAAAATATTATCTTAAATTCCATTTTAAAATATCAAATTGATGAAATAAAATGAAGCAGCTATAATTCCATAACAAAATGTAAAGATACAAAAGAAGAAACTAATATATGTTCAGGGGACTAAGAGTATTAGCATATATCATTAGGAAGCAAAAGAGTTCATTGGGAAATTAACAATCATATAATAAATGCTGGCACACTTTTTTAGTTATTAAAAAAATCAATGATGTATGTGAAGAGAACATCAAATTAAAGGGCACAAAGAGTGCAAGTGAGGGCATGGAAAAATATATTTCATGCAAATGGAAATGAAAAGAAAGTTGGAATAGTAATATCTATACTGGACAAAACAGACTAAAATAAAGACTGTTACAAGGAATAAGGAAGTGCACTACATAATGATCAGGGATCAATCCAAGAAGAAGATATAACAATTGTAAATATATTTGCACCCAACACTGGAACAGCTCAACACATAAGACAAATGTTAACAGCCATAAAAGGGGAATTGACAGTAATTCAGTAAGAGTGAGGAGCATAAGCACCTCACCTACACCAATAGACAGATCATTCAGACAGACAGAAAGGCAATAAAGAAGGGCTAGCCTTAAATGACACATTAGACAGACTTAATTCTTATTGATAGGACAGTCCATATGAAAGCAGCAGAATACTCTTTCTTCTCAAGTGCACACTATTCTCCAGGATGTAGGGTCAGACATCAAGCCTCAGTAAATTTAAAAAAACTGAAACCATATCAAACATCTTTTGACCTTAATTCTAAAAGATGAAAAATCAATTATAAGGAAAAAAACTGCAAAAAACAGAAACACACAGAGACTAAACAATATGTTACTAAATAATCTACAAATCTCTGAAGAAATCAAGAAAAACAAAAAAACAGAGAAAATAATTGTTGTATCCTGCAAGGTTTAGTCAGAAATATATAATGGGAAACTCTTATTCATATTATCATATATGGTCACAAAATGACTAGAGTAACCAGGGGGATAGTGTCATATATGAAGAAAGCAATAAAAATCATCAAATATCAAGTATATAAAAAATATGGAAATGAGTAGCTTAGCATGTTATAGAATGAAATGGTTGAATATTTTCAATGTAATTCCTCAAAAATAATGCAATTACAACCCAAATCATAGTTTTTAATTTTACTTTAGAAATTTGAAAATATTATCTTAAATTCCATTTTAAAATATCAAATTGATGAAATAAAATGAAGCAGCTATAATTCCATAACAAAATGTAAAGATACAAAAGAAGAAACTAATATATGTTCAGGGGACTAAGAGTATTAGCATATATCATTAGGAAGCAAAAGAGTTCATTGGGAAATTAACAATCATATAATAAATGCTGGCACACTTTTTTAGTTATTAAAAAAATCAATGATGTATGTGAAGAGAACATCAAATTAAAGGGCACAAAGAGTGCAAGTGAGGGCATGGAAAAATATATTTCATGCAAATGGAAATGAAAAGAAAGTTGGAATAGTAATATCTATACTGGACAAAACAGACTAAAATAAAGACTGTTACAAGGAATAAGGAAGTGCACTACATAATGATCAGGGATCAATCCAAGAAGAAGATATAACAATTGTAAATATATTTGCACCCAACACTGGAACAGCTCAACACATAAGACAAATGTTAACAGCCATAAAAGGGGAATTGACAGTAATTCAGTAAGAGTGAGGAGCATAAGCACCTCACCTACACCAATAGACAGATCATTCAGACAGACAGAAAGGCAATAAAGAAGGGCTAGCCTTAAATGACACATTAGACAGACTTAATTCTTATTGATAGGACAGTCCATATGAAAGCAGCAGAATACTCTTTCTTCTCAAGTGCACACTATTCTCCAGGATGTAGGGTCAGACATCAAGCCTCAGTAAATTTAAAAAAACTGAAACCATATCAAACATCTTTTTTGACCTTAATTCTAAAAGATGAAAAATCAATTATAAGGAAAAAAACTGCAAAAAACAGAAACACACAGAGACTAAACAATATGTTACTAAATAATCTACAAATCTCTGAAGAAATCAAAGAGGAAATATATACCCAGAGACAAATAACAATGAAAACATGATGACCAAAAACCTACGGGACACAGAAAATGCAGTTTCAAGAGAGAAGTTTATACCAATACAATATTACATCAAAAAACAAGAAAAATCTCAAACCTAACCAAGTTGAAGGCAACTAGACAAGAATGATAAAACCCCAAATTTAGTAAAAGGAAAGATCATAAAGATAAGAGGAGAAATAAATGAAATAAAGATGAAGAAAACAATAGCAAAGATGAATGAAACTAAAAGCTGATTCTTTGAGAAGACAGACAAAATGATAAACATTTAGGCATACTCATCAAGAGAAAAAGGAGTAGACTCAAATCAATAAAATAAGAAATGAAAAAAACAGAAGTTATAAAAGACAAAACAGAAATGCAAATGATCATAAGAGATTACTATAAACAACTATATGCCACTAAAATGGACAACCTAGAAGAAATGGACAAATTCTTAGAAAAGCATAATCTACAAAAACTGAAATAAAAACAAATAGAAAATATGAACAGACCAATCACAAATACTGAAACTGTGAACAAGAATCCAGAATCAGATGGCTTCACAAGCAAATTCTATCAAGTGGGAACACCTACCCTTCTGAAAGTCTTCCCCCAAAAAGTACAGAGGAGGGAATACTTGCCAGCTCATTCTATTAGGATACCATCACCTTGATATAAAAATCAGACAAACATATCACAAAAAAGAAAATCACAGGCCAATATCTCTGATGAATACAGACACAAAAATCCTCAACAAAAATATTAGCAAAACAAGTAAACAACATAATAAAAGGATTATACACCAAGAACAAGTTGCATTTATCCTGGGGTTATAAGGATTTTCAATATCTACAAATCTATCAGTGTGATACACCATACCTCAAAACTGAAAACTATAAGCCATATGATCATCTCCAGAGATGTAGAAAACACATGACAAAATTCAACATCCATTTGTGATAAAAACTCTCCAGAACATGGGAACTGGGCGGAAACTACCTCAATATAATAAAGGCCATATATGAAAAAACCGCAGTAAACATCATTTTCAGAGGTGAAAATCTGATCAAACAAGACAAGAAGGTCCACCCTCACCACTATTACTCAACATAGTTTTGTAAGTGCTAGCTATGGCAATCAGAGACAACAAAGAAATAAAAAAAATCCAAATTGGAAATGAAAGAAAGCTGTCATTAATTGCATATGACATAATATCATACACAGACAATTCTAAAGACACTAGCAGAAACCTACTAGAGCTCATCAACACATCTGTCAAAGTTGCAGGATATAAAATTAATACACAGGAATCTCTTACATTCCAATACACTAACAGTAAAGATGAAGGAAACCATTCAATTTACCATAACATCAAAAAGAAAAAAACATCTAGGAATAAATCTACCTAAGGAGGCAAAAGCCCTGTACTCAGAAAACTATAAAACACTGTTGAAAGAAATAAAAGGCAATATAAACAGATGGAGAGATATGCCATGTTCTTGGATTGGAAGATTCATAGGATGAAAATGGCTACACTACTCAGAGCAATTTACAGATTCAATGCGATCCCTATCAAATTATCATGGGCATTTTTCTCAGAGTAAGAACAAAAGTGTTACAATTTGTATGGAAACACAAAATGTCCCACCCAAGTAGCCAAAACAATCTTGAGAAAGAAAAATGGAACTGGAAGAATCAGGTTCCTTGACCTCAGACTAAACTACAAAGCTATAGTACTCAGAATAGTATGGTACTGGCACAAAAACAGAAATACAGATCAATGAAACAGGATAGAAAGTCCACAGATAAATCCATGCACCTGTGGTCAACTAAACTATGACAAAGGAGGCAAGATTATGCTATGGGGAAAAGACAGTCTCTTCAGTAAGTGGTGCTAGGGAAAGTGGAGAGTTATGTGCAAAAGAATGAAATTAGAACACTCCCCAATACCATGCACAAAATAAATGGATTAAGATAGATCAAAATGGATTGAAAATGTTAATGTAAAGCGGATACTATAAAATGGAGAAAAACAAAAGGCAAAATACTATTCAATATAATTGCAGCAAGATCTTTTTTGAACCACCTCCAAGAATAATGAAAACAAAACAAACAAAATATCCTTTGGGGCTTAATTGAACTTAAAAGCTTTTGGACAGCAAAAATCCATAAACAAAATGAAAAGACAACCCTCAGAATGGGAGAAAATACTTGTAAACAAAGCAACTGATAAGGAATTAATTTCCAAAATATACAAACATCTCATGCAACTCAACATCATAAAACAAAATCCCCAATTAAAATATGGGTGGAAGATACAAATAAGCATTTCTCAAAGAAGGCTCATCAAACATCTGTCAAAGTTGCAGGATATAAAATTAATACACAGGAATCTCTTACATTCCAATACACTAACAGTAAAGATGAAGGAAACCATTCAATTTACCATAACATCAAAAAGAAAAAAACATCTAGGAATAAATCTACCTAAGGAGGCAAAAGCCCTGTACTCAGAAAACTATAAAACACTGTTGAAAGAAATAAAAGGCAATATAAACAGATGGAGAGATATGCCATGTTCTTGGATTGGAAGATTCATAGGATGAAAATGGCTACACTACTCAGAGCAATTTACAGATTCAATGCGATCCCTATCAAATTATCATGGGCATTTTTCTCAGAGTAAGAACAAAAGTGTTACAATTTGTATGGAAACACAAAATGTCCCACCCAAGTAGCCAAAACAATCTTGAGAAAGAAAAATGGAACTGGAAGAATCAGGTTCCTTGACCTCAGACTAAACTACAAAGCTATAGTACTCAGAATAGTATGGTACTGGCACAAAAACAGAAATACAGATCAATGAAACAGGATAGAAAGTCCACAGATAAATCCATGCACCTGTGGTCAACTAAACTATGACAAAGGAGGCAAGATTATGCTATGGGGAAAAGACAGTCTCTTCAGTAAGTGGTGCTAGGGAAAGTGGAGAGTTATGTGCAAAAGAATGAAATTAGAACACTCCCCAATACCATGCACAAAATAAATGGATTAAGATAGATCAAAATGGATTGAAAATGTTAATGTAAAGCGGATACTATAAAATGGAGAAAAACAAAAGGCAAAATACTATTCAATATAATTGCAGCAAGATCTTTTTTGAACCACCTCCAAGAGTAATGAAAATAAAAACAAACAAAATATCCTTTGGGGCTTAATTGAACTTAAAAGCTTTTGGACAGCAAAAATCCATAAACAAAATGAAAAGACAACCCTCAGAATGGGAGAAAATACTTGTAAACAAAGCAACTGATAAGGAATTAATTTCCAAAATATACAAACATCTCATGCAACTCAACATCATAAAACAAAATCCCCAATTAAAATATGGGTGGAAGATACAAATAAGCATTTCTCAAAGAAGGCATACAGATGGCTACTGATAACTAAAAAGCACATGAAAAGGTGGTAAACATAACTATTAGAGAAATGCAAATCAAAACTACAAGGAAGTATCACCTCATGCCAGTCAGAGTGGCCATAATCAAATAATCGACAAAAAAGAGAACCCTCCAACACTCTTGTGAGAATGTAAATTGGAACAGTCACTGTGGAGAACAGTATTGAAATTCACTAAAAAAAAAAAGGAGCTCTCACATGATTCCATAATCCCATTCCTAGGCAAATGTCAAGAGAAAAGCATGGTAGGAAAAGTTATATGCACCTCGATGTTCACCACGACACTGTTCGCTGTTCACTGTTCAAGACATAGAAGCAACCTACATGTCCATCAACAGAGAAATGGATGAAGAAGTTGTGGTTTATATATACAAAGGAGTATTCCTCAGCCATAAAAAAGAACAAAATAATACTATTTGAATCAACATGGATGAACCTAGAGATTACTATATAAAGTGAAGTAAATCAAACAGAAATACAAATATGATATGATATAATTTATATGCAAAATCTAAAAATCAGGGTACAAATGAACTTATCTATAAAACAGAAAGACAGCTACAGATGTATTGTTTCAGGCATATCAGAATGTGAAAATTACTTGTGGCAAAAGGTATTGATTATACTTGAAGTATGCAAATTTTAGCAACAAAACATATTCCTGAGAGAGGAGGGAATGTCCCATTCACAAAATAAATGGATTAAGATAGATCAAAATGCGGATACTATAAAATGGAGAAAAACAAAAGGCAAAATACTATTCAATATAATTGCAGCAAGATCTTTTTTGAACCACCTCCAAGAGTAAAGATAAATAAAACAAACAAAATATCCTTTGGGGCTTAATTGAACTTAAAAGCTTTTGGACAGCAAAAATCCATAAACAAAATGAAAAGACAACCCTCAGAATGGGAGAAAATACTTGTAAACAAAGCAACTGATAAGGAATTAATTTCCAAAATATACAAACATCTCATGCAACTCAACATCATAAAACAAAATCCCCAATTAAAATATGGGTGGAAGATACAAATAAGCATTTCTCAAAGAAGGCATACAGATGGCTACTGATAACTAAAAAGCACATGAAAAGGTGGTAAACATAACTATTAGAGAAATGCAAATCAAAACTACAAGGAAGTATCACCTCATGCCAGTCAGAGTGGCCATAATCAAATAATCGACAAAAAAGAGAACCCTCCAACACTCTTGTGAGAATGTAAATTGGAACAGTCACTGTGGAGAACAGTATTGAAATTCACTAAGGAAAAGGAGCTCTCACATGATTCCATAATCCCATTCCTAGGCAAATGTCAAGAGAAAAGCATGGTAGGAAAAGTTATATGCACCTCGATGTTCACCACGACACTGTTCGCTGTTCACTGTTCAAGACATAGAAGCAACCTACATGTCCATCAACAGAGAAATGGATGAAGAAGTTGTGGTTTATATATACAAAGGAGTATTCCTCAGCCATAAAAAAGAACAAAATAATACTATTTGAATCAACATGGATGAACCTAGAGATTACTATATAAAGTGAAGTAAATCAAACAGAAATACAAATATGATATGATATAATTTATATGCAAAATCTAAAAATCAGGGTACAAATGAACTTATCTATAAAACAGAAAGACAGCTACAGATGTATTGTTTCAGGCATATCAGAATGTGAAAATTACTTGTGGCAAAAGGTATTGATTATACTTGAAGTATGCAAATTTTAGCAACAAAACATATTCCTGAGAGAGGAGGGAATGTCCCATTCACTCCCCACCCAACATCAGAAAAGCCCATGTCAAATAAACTTGTTAAATTTGTCCTAGTGTTATCTGGTAAGAAAAAAACAAAACAAAACTGCTAAAAACAGACTTTCAAACACCACCTGATAAAGGAGCATTTACAAAGTTCTGTTTTGGTTTGTACTTTGTTGTTTTTCATAGAGAAAAGCTAAGACTGGGATGTGAGTGATTAGGAAAGAGGAGTTTTGGAAGGTGGTGCAGGGCTTGGGTAAAACAGGCTAGGCAAAAGCAGCATTCAAGTTGCTGGGATTCTCAAAGCTGTATTTTCTGAAATATTTGTAAATAATTTTAACTCTCAAGAGCCAGCTGTGGTCTCAGAGCTCATTTCTACAAATTTATGATCTCTGTAATGTTTACTTTATTTCTCAGCATTGAAAGATATGCTGCTTACAGAGACATGCTAAAATCTCTCAGGAAAGTGGTTTTTCAGGAGGTACTACATCAGACTCTCCAGGTTGTTCAACCTCATCTCTGGGTCATATGAATTAATCTGGAGCTGAGCTGTGGACAATACCCACGATCCAGAAAGCTTCCCACGCAAAGCATCTGCTTTCAGCTTCACTATCTGAGGACTTTCTAGCTCAACAAGTCCCCAGGACGAATCTCAAATAGCATTCAGCTACCAGTGGCACAAATGAAGTCAATGTCCACACAGTTTTTCAGTTCCTCCTGAGGCTTGAATATTGCTATTCAAGATGAGAACATAGCTTCTTGGCCATTCCAGGTCTTTAGCCAGCCCTGAATACCTACACAACCTCTATCTTTATTCCTTTAATAATATATGATTATTTTTTCTTAAATAATGTAATTGTTCTATTTTCCCTAGAAAAGGTGCTTTATTCTGTAGCTCAATTTTTTAACTTTTTAAAAATCAAATATGTGAAAAGCAAAAAAATGAACTTATCTATAAAACAGAAAGACAGCTACAGATGTATTGTTTCAGGCATATCAGAATGTGAAAATTACTTGTGGCAAAAGGTATTGATTATACTTGAAGTATGCAAATTTTAGCAACAAAACATATTCCTGAGAGAGGAGGGAATGTCCCATTCACTCCCCACCCAACATCAGAAAAGCCCATGTCAAATAAACTTGTTAAATTTGTCCTAGTGTTATCTGGTAAGAAAAAAACAAAACAAAACTGCTAAAAACAGACTTTCAAACACCACCTGATAAAGGAGCATTTACAAAGTTCTGTTTTGGTTTGTACTTTGTTGTTTTTCATAGAGAAAAGCTAAGACTGGGATGTGAGTGATTAGGAAAGAGGAGTTTTGGAAGGTGGTGCAGGGCTTGGGTAAAACAGGCTAGGCAAAAGCAGCATTCAAGTTGCTGGGATTCTCAAAGCTGTATTTTCTGAAATATTTGTAAATAATTTTAACTCTCAAGAGCCAGCTGTGGTCTCAGAGCTCATTTCTACAAATTTATGATCTCTGTAATGTTTACTTTATTTCTCAGCATTGAAAGATATGCTGCTTACAGAGACATGCTAAAATCTCTCAGGAAAGTGGTTTTTCAGGAGGTACTACATCAGACTCTCCAGGTTGTTCAACCTCATCTCTGGGTCATATGAATTAATCTGGAGCTGAGCTGTGGACAATACCCACGATCCAGAAAGCTTCCCACGCAAAGCATCTGCTTTCAGCTTCACTATCTGAGGACTTTCTAGCTCAACAAGTCCCCAGGACGAATCTCAAATAGCATTCAGCTACCAGTGGCACAAATGAAGTCAATGTCCACACAGTTTTTCAGTTCCTCCTGAGGCTTGAATATTGCTATTCAAGATGAGAACATAGCTTCTTGGCCATTCCAGGTCTTTAGCCAGCCCTGAATACCTACACAACCTCTATCTTTATTCCTTTAATAATATATGATTATTTTTTCTTAAATAATGTAATTGTTCTATTTTCCCTAGAAAAGGTGCTTTATTCTGTAGCTCAATTTTTTAACTTTTTAAACAAAGATAAAATAACTATAGCAAGAGTCATTGTATTTAGTTTAAGTAAAATGCTTAGACTAACCCTTGTCTGTTAATCAAATATTAATAATTCTAACAATGATTATTAGTAGTAGCATTTTCAGTTACTATGATTATTACTCAAGATTTCTGCATATATTTTGACACTAAGAAAAATATTTCCCAGTAGCTAAAAAACATGAAAAAATGCTCAACATTGTTAATTATCAGAGCAATGCAAATCAAAACCACAATGAGGTATCACCTCACACCAGTCAAAATGGCCATCACTGAAAAGGCTACAAACAGAAGAGTTTGCCACCAGTGGTTAAGACTTCATGCTTCCAATGCTAGGGGGTGCAGGGTCAATCCCTGATTGGGGAACTAAAATCCCACATGCCATGCAGTACAGCAAAAAATTTTTAAAAAATCAAAATTTTCAAAGTTCACAAATAATAAATGCTGGAGAGACAGTGGAAGAAATGGAAGGCTCCTTATACTGGTGGTGAGAAGGCAAACTGGTATGGTCATAATGGAGAACTTTATGGAGATTCCTTAAAAAACTAAAAACAGAACTATCATATAACCCAGTAATCCCACTCACAGGCATATTTCCATAGACTATCATAAATCAAAAAGATGATCACTGCAACACTGTTTACAGTAGCCAAGACATGTAAGCAACCTAAATGTTCATCAAGAGACAAATGGATAAAAATGTGGTGTATATATATGTTTGTATGTATGTATATGTATGTGTGTGTGTGTGTGTGTGTGTGTATATATATATATATATATATATATATATATATATATATATATAAAATAGGAATATCACTCAGTCTTTAAAAGGAAATGAAACATGGCCATGTGCAAAGACATGGATAGACTCAGAAATTGTCATAGAGATTGAAGTCAGAAAGAGGAAAAACAAGTATCATACATAGTATCATTCATGTGTGGAATCTAATTTTAAAAGATGATATGGGGGCTTCCCTGGTGGTCCAGTGGGTAAGGACACCACCTTGCAGTGCAAGGGGCGCCGGTTTGATCCCTGGCCTGGGAAGATCCCACGTGCCGCGAAGCGGCTGGACCGATGTGTCCAATTACCGAGCCGGAGCTCTGGAGCACATGCACCCAGAGCCGGTGCTCTGCAACAACAAAGGCCACCGCGATGGGAGGCCCACACGGGCCAAAGAACAAAGATGGATGAAAATAGATAAATGAAAAACCAACAGAAGTGGCCCGCCTGATCCCCTCCCTCTCCACTCCACCCCCCCGCCACCAATAATAAATAAATAAATAAATCTTTAAAAAAAAAAAAGAAAAAGTTGATAGATGATATGAATGTATTTATTTAGAAAGCAAACAGACTGACAAATTTCTAAAACAAACTTCTTGTTGCCAAATCAAAACTACAATGAGGGATAAATTAGAACCTTGGGAATGACAGACACACTACTATGTATGAAACAAATAACTTATAGAACCTACTGTAGAGCACAGGGAACTTTACTTAATATTCTGTGGTGACCTAAATGGGAAGGAAATCCATAAAAGAGGGAACATATGCACACATATGGCTGATTCCCTTTGCTGTACAACAGAAACACAACATGGCAAAGCACCTTTACTCAAATAGAAGTAAATAAATCCTCTCCTTAAAAACTAAAACAGAACTATCATATAACCCAGTAATCCCACTCACAGGCATATTTCCATAGACTATCATAAATCAAAAAGATGATCACTGCAACACTGTTTACAGTAGCCAAGACATGTAAGCAACCTAAATGTTCATCAAGAGACAAATGGATAAAAATGTGGTGTATATATATGTTTGTATGTATGTATATGTATGTGTGTGTGTGTCTGTGTGTGTGTATATATATATATATATATATATATATATATATATATATATATATAAAATAGGAATATCACTCAGTCTTTAAAAGGAAATGAAACATGGCCATGTGCAAAGACATGGATAGACTCAGAAATTGTCATAGAGATTGAAGTCAGAAAGAGGAAAAACAAGTATCATACATAGTATCATTCATGTGTGGAATCTAATTTTAAAAGATGATATGGGGGCTTCCCTGGTGGTCCAGTGGGTAAGGACACCACCTTGCAGTGCAAGGGGCGCCGGTTTGATCCCTGGCCTGGGAAGATCCCACGTGCCGCGAAGCGGCTGGACCGATGTGTCCAATTACCGAGCCGGAGCTCTGGAGCACATGCACCCAGAGCCGGTGCTCTGCAACAACAAAGGCCACCGCGATGGGAGGCCCACACGGGCCAAAGAACAAAGATGGATGAAAATAGATAAATGAAAAACCAACAGAAGTGGCCCGCCTGATCCCCTCCCTCTCCACTCCACCCCCCCGCCACCAATAATAAATAAATAAATAAATCTTTAAAAAAAAAAAAAGAAAAAGTTGATAGATGATATGAATGTATTTATTTAGAAAGCAAACAGACTGACAAATTTCTAAAACAAACTTCTTGTTGCCAAATCAAAACTACAATGAGGGATAAATTAGAACCTTGGGAATGACAGACACACTACTATGTATGAAACAAATAACTTATAGAACCTACTGTAGAGCACAGGGAACTTTACTTAATATTCTGTGGTGACCTAAATGGGAAGGAAATCCATAAAAGAGGGAACATATGCACACATATGGCTGATTCCCTTTGCTGTACAACAGAAACACAACATGGCAAAGCACCTTTACTCAAATAGAAGTAAATAAATCCCCTACTCCTTTGCAAATATTTTTACATAATGATGCATATTTAAAGAGTTTTATAAAAGAAAAATATAAACTATTCAAAGCCACAGATTAATACAATCTAGGATGCAACAACTAGTATCATGCTTTTATTGAATTCAATGTTAATTTTAACTTTGTTAATTTTTTAAAATTTACAATTCAACTGGATTAACTCTCAGATATCATTGAATCACTTTCTGTGTCCTCTCTCTTTCCTGTTACTTAATCAAATATGTAGATAATGTTCCTTATTTTTCATACCATTCATCATCTTTAATGGGAATGTTTGGCTGATTCATTAAAAGACAGGGAAAATTCACATTTTTTTTAAAAGGTATATTCCTTATAGATGATTCTACTTTCCTTTGTAGGACCACTCTTTAAAGTTCCTTCCAATTTTAGATTATGGACTTGAGAAATTGCTCAACTTGTTGATCTTTTACTTCTCACAATACTTTTAAGAAGTCCCAACAAATTGTGAAAAATTCTTAAAGAGATGGGAATACCAGATCACCTTTTCTGCGTCCTGAAAAACCTGTCTACAGATTCTGAAGCAACAGTTAGAACTGAACATGGAACAATGAACTGGTTCTAAATTGGGAAAGGAGTATGTCAAGGCTGTATATTGTCACGCTGCTTATTTAAATTATATGCAGAGTACATCATGCGAAATGCCAGACTAGATGAAGCTCAACCTGGAGGGAATATTTCCAGGGGAAGTATCAATAACCTCAGATATGCAGATGACACCACACAAGTGGCAGAAAGCCAACAGGAACTGAAGAACCTTTTGATGAATGTGAAAGAGGAGAGTGAAAAAGCTGGCTTAAAATTCAACATTCAAAACCTAAATCATGGCATTTGGCCCCATCATTTTATGGCAAACAGACAGGGACAAAAAGGAAACAGTGACAGTGCGTGCATTTCCTTGAACTCCAAAATCACTGAGGATGGTGACTTCAGCAAAGAAATTAAAAGACACTTGCTTCTTGGAAGTAAAGCTATGACAAACCTAGACAGCTTATTAAAAAGCAGAGATCACTTTGCTGACAATGGTCCAAATAGCCAAAGCTATGGTTTTTCCATTAGTCATCTATCAGTGCAAGAGCTACACCATAAAGAAGGCTGAGTGCTGAAGAATTAATGTCTTCTCACTGGGATGTTGGAGAAGGCTCTTGAGAGTTCCTTGGACTGCAAGGAGATCAAACCAGTCAATTCTAAAGGAAATCAATCCTGAATACTGATTGGAAGGACTGAAGCTGAAGCTCCAATATTTGGCCACCAGATGCAAAGTGACAACTCATTGGAAAAAAACCCTGATGCTGGGAAAAATAGACGGCAGAAAACAAATGGGAGGACAGAGGATGAGATAGTTGGAAGACATCACTCACTCAATGGACAGGAGTTTGAACAAGCTCCAGGAGATGATGAAGGACAGGGAAGGCCAGCATGCTGAAGTTCATGGGGCTGCAAAGAATAAGACACATCAGAGCAACTGAACTCAATTAAACTGAAGGACTGAACAACAACAATGGAACTTTAGGAAAAGAAAAAAATCAGGAAGAGTCAATGACAAGGAAAAAGAAACCCTACAGCAAACAGACTATAGTTTTTAAAGAAGAGTAAAACTAAAACCATGTGGCTGAGAAATACTTTTTTTTTTCAAAGAAAAGATAAATGTTTGAAGTAAATGAAAGATATTCTAGTTTACTGTGAGCATAACAAATATACTACCCACGAGTTGTTATAGCACAGATGAAGAAGTAAGTTCAAAGTGACAGGAAGAAAAAACATCATTAAGTTTTCATAACTCTGCTACCAATCTAACATTCCAAACACCTGGTGAACTTTGCATATGTGAAGAAAGGTAGAAAGAACTTCTAAAAATGAAACAAAAATTTCTGATTGCATGCAGGTGTAACAGCCACATTCTGAAACATATGTCATTTTTAAAGTGCATAAGGCTCCGAGAAATTAGGTTGTCATTACTTAACTCATTTGGACTATTCTAGAAGCCTGAAACACTGCTCAGCTAGTTGAAGAGAAAGTATTCCTTCTTACTGATTCTTTTAGCTCTACCCTTAAAATAATATCCCATTTTATGGCAAACAGACAGGAAAAAACAGTGACAGTGCGTGCATTTCCTTGAACTCCAAAATCACTGAGGATGGTGACTTCAGCAAAGAAATTAAAAGACACTTGCTTCTTGGAAGTAAAGCTATGACAAACCTAGACAGCTTATTAAAAAGCAGAGATCACTTTGCTGACAATGGTCCAAATAGCCAAAGCTATGGTTTTTCCATTAGTCATCTATCAGTGCAAGAGCTACACCATAAAGAAGGCTGAGTGCTGAAGAATTAATGTCTTCTCACTGGGATGTTGGAGAAGGCTCTTGAGAGTTCCTTGGACTGCAAGGAGATCAAACCAGTCAATTCTAAAGGAAATCAATCCTGAATACTGATTGGAAGGACTGAAGCTGAAGCTCCAATATTTGGCCACCAGATGCAAAGTGACAACTCATTGGAAAAAAACCCTGATGCTGGGAAAAATAGACGGCAGAAAACAAATGGGAGGACAGAGGATGAGATAGTTGGAAGACATCACTCACTCAATGGACAGGAGTTTGAACAAGCTCCAGGAGATGATGAAGGACAGGGAAGGCCAGCATGCTGAAGTTCATGGGGCTGCAAAGAATAAGACACATCAGAGCAACTGAACTCAATTAAACTGAAGGACTGAACAACAACAATGGAACTTTAGGAAAAGAAAAAAATCAGGAAGAGTCAATGACAAGGAAAAAGAAACCCTACAGCAAACAGACTATAGTTTTTAAAGAAGAGTAAAACTAAAACCATGTGGCTGAGAAATACTTTTTTTTTTCAAAGAAAAGATAAATGTTTGAAGTAAATGAAAGATATTCTAGTTTACTGTGAGCATAACAAATATACTACCCACGAGTTGTTATAGCACAGATGAAGAAGTAAGTTCAAAGTGACAGGAAGAAAAAACATCATTAAGTTTTCATAACTCTGCTACCAATCTAACATTCCAAACACCTGGTGAACTTTGCATATGTGAAGAAAGGTAGAAAGAACTTCTAAAAATGAAACAAAAATTTCTGATTGCATGCAGGTGTAACAGCCACATTCTGAAACATATGTCATTTTTAAAGTGCATAAGGCTCCGAGAAATTAGGTTGTCATTACTTAACTCATTTGGACTATTCTAGAAGCCTGAAACACTGCTCAGCTAGTTGAAGAGAAAGTATTCCTTCTTACTGATTCTTTTAGCTCTACCCTAAAAATAATATCACATTTGAACTTTTGGATTAAATTACAACATAGGCAGTTTTGCCTCTTGTTCATGAATTCTGGACAAGTAAACATTTTCTTTAAGTTGAGGAAATATCTACATGTATATTACCTATTCATATATAAACCATATTGACAAATATACAAATGGTGATGTTTATTTTAAAAAATAACTGTTGTTTTTTTTGTTCAAATCAAGATTTTCCTAAATTATTAAGCACGTTGGCATTAGATACCTTCTGAGACTTTTCTATGTCAATGGAGCACTTCCACATTTATATTGGACCTGAAGTTCAAGATAATTATTTCTCATTTCTAATGTATTTATGCTTTTTATCTTTATGGGGGCAACTGTTCCTTGAGATAGCTTTGAAATGCACATAGATTTGAACTTCAAGTAGCTAGAGTTCCTCCTAACAAACTTATTTTCTCCCAAAATCAATATTTCAAAACAAGAAAGAAGAAATTCTCTTTAAATATTGACTGCTTGTTTGAATGTCAAATATAGTGAACTTTCTGTCAAGACCTTTCCAGTCGAATGTCTGCAAAAATTTACTCTGGATCCAAATTACTCTTTTAAGTATCATATTCCACTTATTATATCTATCAACTTTACATGTTTGAAAACAGAGGGTTTTCAAAATTCAGAGGAAGCAACTGAAAAAAAAAGATCACTAAATAGTTTGAAAAACTTGAGTCACTTGAGGGGTAATAAAAGGTGGATATAACTAGCTTGTTTTCAAACTTTTCTTTATGGTGATCATTTTTAAGTTGAAGTCATCACCCTGGATTAATATATTTACTTATGTCAATCAACAGTACCAAAAAAAAAGAGAAAAAAGGTGATTTTATTAGGTAGCTTACTCTTGGCAGCTCTGGCTCTCATTCTCCAAAGACACAGCTGAAACAAAAATTTCTGATTGCATGCAGGTGTAACAGCCACATTCTGAAACATATGTCATTTTTAAAGTGCATAAGGCTCCGAGAAATTAGGTTGTCATTACTTAACTCATTTGGACTATTCTAGAAGCCTGAAACACTGCTCAGCTAGTTGAAGAGAAAGTATTCCTTCTTACTGATTCTTTTAGCTCTACCCTAAAAATAATATCACATTTGAACTTTTGGATTAAATTACAACATAGGCAGTTTTGCCTCTTGTTCATGAATTCTGGACAAGTAAACATTTTCTTTAAGTTGAGGAAATATCTACATGTATATTACCTATTCATATATAAACCATATTGACAAATATACAAATGGTGATGTTTATTTTAAAAAATAACTGTTGTTTTTTTTGTTCAAATCAAGATTTTCCTAAATTATTAAGCACGTTGGCATTAGATACCTTCTGAGACTTTTCTATGTCAATGGAGCACTTCCACATTTATATTGGACCTGAAGTTCAAGATAATTATTTCTCATTTCTAATGTATTTATGCTTTTTATCTTTATGGGGGCAACTGTTCCTTGAGATAGCTTTGAAATGCACATAGATTTGAACTTCAAGTAGCTAGAGTTCCTCCTAACAAACTTATTTTCTCCCAAAATCAATATTTCAAAAACAAGAAAGAAGAAATTCTCTTTAAATATTGACTGCTTGTTTGAATGTCAAATATAGTGAACTTTCTGTCAAGACCTTTCCAGTCGAATGTCTGCAAAAATTTACTCTGGATCCAAATTACTCTTTTTAAGTATCATATTCCACTTATTATATCTATCAACTTTACATGTTTGAAAACAGAGGGTTTTTCAAAATTCAGAGGAAGCAACTGAAAAAAAAAGATCACTAAATAGTTTGAAAAACTTGAGTCACTTGAGGGGTAATAAAAGGTGGATATAACTAGCTTGTTTTCAAACTTTTCTTTATGGTGATCATTTTTAAGTTGAAGTCATCACCCTGGATTAATATATTTACTTATGTCAATCAACAGTACCAAAAAAAAAGAGAAAAAAGGTGATTTTATTAGGTAGCTTACTCTTGGCAGCTCTGGCTCTCATTCTCCAAAGACACAGCTACAGAGCATTTCAGTTCCAAAAGAAAAGATGTTCTTGTGTAACACTGCATTAAGATTCTGCATTTTGACGTGGGGCATATTGAAGCAGTGAAACTTCTGTTACATGTTTTTTGTTTTGTTATAAGGAGCAATAAAAAAAAAAAACTGATTATAAATTTGAACTTGGAGATGGGTGAGTATGTGTGTGTGTTATGGATTACAATAGAATTTCACATATACTGGATTAGTTTAATTTAGCAGAAGTATTTTCTTTCTTTACATTGGCAAATACATCATTGAATACATCTAACTTATATTAACAGAAGTCCAGGTAGCAATAGAAATATCCAGCCTCACAAGATCATTATCTTGCTTTCACTATTGTTATTTTCACTTTTCCAGGTTTCAGTGTTAGGAATATTCCAATCAAAAAGCTCTGTGAATTTTTCTAAACTACTTTACATGTCCTGTCTCAGAGTCCACAATTTTTAAATTGGCTTACGTAGTCTCTAATAATAGTGAGGATTAAATTTAAACAGGATAATACCTACACATAATAAAAATACTACTCAATTTTAAAATATTTTATAATAGCTTCCTATGACTGTTTATTGTAGTTTTTAAAACTCTCTCAAATGATTTGTGGAACAACTTTTATAGGAATTTATGATTCTGAAAGAAGGGTATTATATATCTTACAACCCCATGATGCCAAATATATTTTTGTTACCTTACAGATATTTAATTAGCATTTTAATGCTCCCTGCTTAATTTGATTTAGTGAGTGAAATTATTACAAACACGATTTGAATGTCAAATATAGTGAACTTTCTGTCAAGACCTTTCCAGTCGAATGTCTGCAAAAATTTACTCTGGATCCAAATTACTCTTTTTAAGTATCATATTCCACTTATTATATCTATCAACTTTACATGTTTGAAAACAGAGGGTTTTCAAAATTCAGAGGAAGCAACTGAAAAAAGATCACTAAATAGTTTGAAAAACTTGAGTCACTTGAGGGGTAATAAAAGGTGGATATAACTAGCTTGTTTTCAAACTTTTCTTTATGGTGATCATTTTTAAGTTGAAGTCATCACCCTGGATTAATATATTTACTTATGTCAATCAACAGTACCAAAAAAAAAGAGAAAAAAGGTGATTTTATTAGGTAGCTTACTCTTGGCAGCTCTGGCTCTCATTCTCCAAAGACACAGCTACAGAGCATTTCAGTTCCAAAAGAAAAGATGTTCTTGTGTAACACTGCATTAAGATTCTGCATTTTGACGTGGGGCATATTGAAGCAGTGAAACTTCTGTTACATGTTTTTTGTTTTGTTATAAGGAGCAATAAAAAAAAAAAACTGATTATAAATTTGAACTTGGAGATGGGTGAGTATGTGTGTGTGTTATGGATTACAATAGAATTTCACATATACTGGATTAGTTTAATTTAGCAGAAGTATTTTCTTTCTTTACATTGGCAAATACATCATTGAATACATCTAACTTATATTAACAGAAGTCCAGGTAGCAATAGAAATATCCAGCCTCACAAGATCATTATCTTGCTTTCACTATTGTTATTTTCACTTTTCCAGGTTTCAGTGTTAGGAATATTCCAATCAAAAAGCTCTGTGAATTTTTCTAAACTACTTTACATGTCCTGTCTCAGAGTCCACAATTTTTAAATTGGCTTACGTAGTCTCTAATAATAGTGAGGATTAAATTTAAACAGGATAATACCTACACATAATAAAAATACTACTCAATTTTAAAATATTTTATAATAGCTTCCTATGACTGTTTATTGTAGTTTTTAAAACTCTCTCAAATGATTTGCGGAACAACTTTTATAGGAATTTATGATTCTGAAAGAAGGGTATTATATATCTTACAACCCCATGATGCCAAATATATTTTTGTTACCTTACAGATATTTAATTAGCATTTTTAAGTGAACAATAGCCCCCAAAGTGCTTTACATCTCCTAGATTTGAGCACTGGAAGTAAGAAAAGTCTACATCCCCTGAAGAAATGCTCCTGTTAGCTCAGATATGGACACTGGCATTTTAGGAATAACCACCAGCACTTATAAACAAGGCTGTTTTATTAAAAAATCTGAATGTTCATTGTCTCATCATTGATAGGTTGCTTTTCCCAAGATTGATAATGCTTAGAAGATAAGAAAGATTAGAGTCACTATTATGCCTATTAGCTCAAAGATTTTAAAACTCAGATTTGCAAGAGATTTTATCCTGTATTTGCTGAGTGCATATACACAATAACTAGTAGTCTACTGGGAAATATGACAGCAATGAATACTTCTTGAACAAAAGTTTGATAAACTAAATCATTCTGGTGTGTTTTTGGAACTCAAATATTATTTTCAATACCATGGAGCAACATCTGTATGGTTGTGATAAATTACGGTAAGTATATAGGTTTGTTCTGGACCAGGGAGGCTTTTATAAACAGTTTCAACAGTTCAATTTTTAGAAAAAGTTCAAATCACTGTTATGTTAGTATAATCTGAATAAACTTGTTGGCTCTTCAGTATTCTATATTTACACACATAAACCATGAAAAGCATTTTTAAAGGTTACTTTCTAAACAGTGTTTGCCAAAGTCATACACCTTTCAAACACCTGAGTTGGGACTCAGTGGTATTTACAAGGACCCAGCTTTGTTGTTGAGCCTCAAATTCCAGGTGGATCTTTTCTGCAGGAGATCGTTGGAAGAAAAAAAAACAAGACTGTTCAACATGTTTTTGCCTTTTAGTGCTTTTTACTTGATGTTCTGCCCTTGTCTTGCACATACACAGCATTTAGCAAATGCCTAGAAGGATAACAGCATGCAGACACTCACTTCCCTTGATTTCCTTTTCTCAAGGATCTGGTCCCCCTCAGTTCTACCCTTCTTGGATACCTTGGTTGTTTTTCAGAGAACGTACCCTTTTTTTTTTTTTTAACAAAAATCTATATTTTGTAGTTCTTCTCAGTAGGAGGCTTAGTTTGATATGAATTATTCTAAATAACCTACTGGAAACATGAGTTTTTAAAAGGTTAACTATATATTTTGTATATCAGGGAAGGGCAGTTAAAAATGAGTTTTCTCATGAGATGCTAATTCTTCAGCACCAATAGCAAGGAAGGTAAGGGCAGTGACCTGGAAAAATTCTTTAATTTTATCCCTTACTCAAATGATCTTGTAAGATCGATATTTCTGGCACTACAGAACTTTTAAGAGAAGGCCCTAATGCTTGAGGGGAAAAAATCTACTCTTTACCCTCAAATCTGTAATATCCTGCTTGGTTCTATGAGTTTTGCTCTCTAGAGAGCATGGTCCTTCAGGGTTCTAGGAGACTTTCATAGTCACTTCCTTCCTCTAAGCTGAAATCTCTTATAAAGGGATGTACTATGCCAATGTTCTGGGATGTTGGACATAATTTCATTATCTTCAATTTTATAAAGATTTGATTTTTTTTTTCCTTTTATTAGGTTGGTGCAAAAGCAATTATCGTTTTAGACCCTGAATTTTAAATCCTTATAACTAGGCTCAGGTACATCTGTATTAATCAAAATAAGAACTGTTACAATGAACGCATTTTTGCCAATGAGAAATAAACTTATTCATTCCTGTAGCATACAAATCCATGTTTCAGATATAATAGAGTCTTGCAAAGCATTTTCTGCCTCCTGCTGGTGGTGGAAGCATTTTCCCTGCAAAAAGTTGCCAAAATGCTTTAAGAAGTGGTATTCAATTGGTCAGATAAATGTGACAGATGAGGCAAAACTTCATAGTCCAGTTCATATAACACATGTTATGTGACGTGTGGTCGGGTGTTATCATGATGAAGAATTGGGTCTTTTCCAATGCCAGCTGTAGGCAATGCAGTTTTCAGTGCAGCTCACTGATTTGCTGAGAATACTTCTCAGATGTGATGATTTCTCCAGGATTCAGAAAACTGTAGTGGATCACACCAGCAGCAGACCACCTAACAGTGACCATGAGCCTTTTTTTGGTACAAGTTTGACTTTGGGAAGTGCTTTGGAAATTCCTCTTGGTCCAAACACTGAGCTGATCATTGCTGGCTGTTATATAAAATCTATTTGTTGTTGCATGTCACCATCTGTTCAAGAAATGGTTCATTGTTGTTGCACAGAGTAAGACATGATACTTCAAAATAACAGGTTTTTTTCTTTAAATTTATAGTCAGCTCACAAAGCACCCACATACTGAGCTTTTTCACCTTTCTATTTTGCTTCAAATGCCTAAAAACCATAAAATGGTTGATGTTGAGTTCTTTGGCAAAGCTAATCTCATAAAAGGACTAGTTTTGATGACTCTCTCAGTTGGTCACTGTCAGCTTCCAATTCCTGGCTACAATTCTTTGGGAAAGCCCCTAATTTTAATTTTCCTTTGGGATTAACATGAAATCTATTCTACAAAAAGCTTGCTTCATAAGTAAGATTTCAGAAGAAAAAACATTGATATAAGGGGGGTTAATACATATCTGAATCCATAAATGTAATTTTGAATAATTTATGTTACTATATAAAAGTATGCATATATAATATATAAAATACAAACTAGATATATTACAGATAGATATATGTACATAAAATATAAATATAAAACATTACAGTGCATACATATCATACCAGGAATCCTATTCAAACTATATATTCACTCCTAAGAATTATTTCAGAACTTTTTCAGAAACCTGCTATAATTTTATTTCACACAAGCCACATTGGCCCATGAATGAATTGAAGAGGCAACCCAATCTAAAGGACTGTTTTCCAGATTCATGTATGTAATGCTATCATGTTATGATGAGATTATGTCTAAAGTACTAAGTATTTGTAAATTTTAATATATTTACAAATGTTTGAAGTTTGGGGCTTAAAAATGCTTTGCGTGATTTGTTAAAATTGTGTTCAAGAAATACTCCAGGCTATCTTATGTTTAAATACAGTTTTAGGTATATGATTACTAAGCAAAAACAAAGTTCTCTGTTACTCAGACCTGATTGGCAAGTCAGATGAAAATTAAGTCCTTGCAAAAGAGACAATAACATTTAGAGGCTGTACATATTTTCATACACATGTGCATTCATCAAATTAAAAATGCAAAGTATGTCATAAAATAGGAAAATTCTCAGAAGAAAATTAAATAAGAATTATTTCAAAATATAAAAATACTGGAGTACTGAGTACAGACTTTTAGAAATATGATTAAAAATTTCAGAAAAGATAAAAAAAATGTCACTAGTGTGCTACCTGAAGATAATCAACTGTGAGTTAAAGTAAAAAACACAATAAATATAATTAAGAATTCCTTGTAACATACAGCAAAATAGAAGTATAATAAACTGGAAGATAATTCTGAAGAAACTCCAAAGTGAAAGATCATGAAAAAGAAAAAAACGAATGATACACATAGGCAAGTGCCTTAAAGATATATAACTTGAGTGAAAAGGTATGACGTGTAACTGGAGTCCTGGGTGGTAGTGGGGGAACAGTGGGTAAAAGAAATAAAGAGATAATGATTGAGAATTTCTGAAACTGATGAAAAGTGCCATTCCACACACATTCAAGAACTCTATGAATCCTAAGGCAAACAAACACAAGAAAACATTCATCTAGGCATAGTACTGTGAAACTAATGAATCCTAAGACAAAAAGACAAACTTACTAGCAGACAGACATGTCATCCTCCAAGAAAAACAACAGGACTAATAGCTGATTTCTTAAAGATATGGTAAAAGTAAGGGCTTCCAAACCAAAGAAAAAGAAATGCAAGAAGGAAAAATGCTTGTTTGAGGGGGCACTTACAAATGGTTTGAGAAAAGATGAGAAAGGCAAAGGAAAAAGGGAACGATACACCTATCTGAATGCTGAGTTGTAGAGAACAGCAAAGAGAGCTAAGAAAGCCTTCTTAAGTAAACAATGCAAGAAAATAGACAGAAATGACAAAATGGAAAAAGACTTGAAATCTCTTCAAGAAAATTGGAGCTATAACAAGGGGACATTTCATACAAGGATGGGCACGATAAGGGACAAAAATAAAGACTTAACAGAAGCAGAAGTTAAGAAGAGGTGGCAAAAGTACACAGGAGAACTATACAAAAAAGGTCTTAATGACCCAGATTACCAAGATGGTGTGATCCCTTACCTAGAGCCAGAAATCCTGGCATGTGAAGTAAAGTTGGCCTCAGGAAGCACCAGTGCAAAGCTAGTGGAGGTGATGGCATTCCAGTTGAGCTATTTCAAATCCTAAAAGCCGATGCTGTTAAAGTGCTGGAGTCAATATTCAGCACATTTGGAAAATGTAACAGTGACCACAGAACTGAAAGAGGTCCGTTTTCATTCCAATCCCAAAGAAAGGCAATGCCAAAGAATGTTCAAACTACTGTACAATTGTACTTATTTCACATGCTAACAAAATAATGCTCAAAATCCTTCAAGCTAGGCTTCAACAGTACACGAACTGAGAATTCCAGATGTACAAGCTGGAGGAACCAGAGATCAAATTGTCAATGTCTGCTGGATCAAAAATAAATAAATAAACAAGAGAATTTCAGAAAAATATCTACTTCTGCTCCATTGACTATACTAAAGCCTTTGACTCTGTG
Source organism: Tragulus kanchil (assembly GCA_022376925.1). Taxonomy (NCBI): domain Eukaryota; kingdom Metazoa; phylum Chordata; class Mammalia; order Artiodactyla; family Tragulidae; genus Tragulus; species Tragulus kanchil. The sequence goes on along the minus strand of JAIOJX010000025.1, from coordinate 24,469,402 downwards.
CATCACAAAGCACAGTGTGCTAGTCATTCAGTCATGTCTAACTCTTTGAGATCCCATGAACTTTAGCCTGCTAGGCTCCCCTGTCCATGAGATTTTCCAGGCAAGAATACTGGAATGGGTTGTCATTTGCTTCTCCAGGGGATCTTCCTGACCCAGGGAATGAATCTGCATCTCCCACATTATAGCTAGATGTTTTACTGTCTGAGCCACCAGGGAAGCCCTAAACAGTGGAAACTTCTTAAAGAATACCAGATCTGCCTCCTGAGAAACCTGTATGGAGGTCAAGAAGCAACAATTAGAACCAGACATGGAAAAATGGACTGACTCAAAATTTAGAAAGGAGTGTGTCAAGGCTGTATATCATCACTTTGATTATTTAATTTTTATGCAGAGTACATCATGCAAAATGCTGCCTGGATGAATCATACAAGCTGGAATCAAGACTGCCAGGAGAAATATCAACAACTTCAGATATGCAGATGATACCACTCTAAAGTTAAGAGGAACTAAAGAGCCTCTTGATGAGGGTGAAATACAGTGGAAAAGCTGGCTTGAAGTCCACCATTAAAAAAAAAAAACAAAAACCTAAGATCATGGCATCTGGTCCTATCACTTCATGACAAATAGATGGGGAAAAAGTGGAAACAGTGGCAGATTTTATTTTCTTCGGTTTCAAAATTACTAGGAATGAGGACTGCAGTCATGAAATTAAAAGACACTTGCTCCTTGGAAGAAAAGCTATGACAAACCTAGATAGCATATTAAAAAGCAGAGACATCACTTTGTCAGTTTTTCCAGTAGTCATATACAGATATGAGATTTGGACCATAATGAAGGCTGAGCATTGTAGAACTGATACTTTCAAATTGCAGTGCTTTAGAAGACTCTTGAGAGTCTCTTGGACAGGAAGAAGATCAAACCAGTAAATCCTAAAAAAAATTGACCCTGGATATTCATTGGAAGGACTGATTCTGAAGTTCCAATACTCTGGCTACCTGATGTGAAAAGCTGATTTATTGGAATCAACCTTGATGCTGGGAAACACTGAGGGCAGGAGGAGAAGTGGGCAACAGAGAATGAGATGGATGGATTACATCACTGATTCAATAGACATGAGTTTGAGCAAACTTTGGGATATAGTGAAGGATAGGGAAGACCATCATGCTACAGTCCATGGAATCACAGAGTAGTACAGGACTTCACGACTGAACCACAACAGACATCTCTAAATGAGGAAAAAGAGCATGAAATGAGCGATGGAACAATTGGAGGTAAAGTGTTCTACTATCCTTGTGTTGTCCAGAATACAGTAAAAGTATAACTAATGTTCATTTCTTATAATTCTATAAATATTACCTCATCATAGACTGAAATAATAAGAATGTATGAAAATCATATTAAAATAATTATAACTAATGAGCTAGTATAGGGGCAGAAGCCAAACAAGAAATGTTAAGACAAAAGAAGTCAAGACAGAAGAAAAAATAGCTAATAAAATTGTAGTTGGTAAATCTGTAGATGGAAATTAAATGGTAGATTTAAACCCAACTCTATTTATAATGTTAATCTAACTGGGCTACACACTGCAATTAAAATACACAGAACTGTATCAGGAAAAAACACTGTAACATCCAAAAAGAAACCCAACTACAGGAGGCATAATATAATATAAGAATACAGAATGTAAAAGGACCCTAAAGAGCCTTTTGATGAGGGTGAAATACAGGGGAAAAGCTGGCTTGAAGGCCACCATTAAAAAAAAAAACAAAAACCTAAGATCATGGCATCTGGTCCTATCACTTCATGACAAATAGATGGGGAAAAAGTGGAAACAGTGGCAGATTTTATTTTCTTCGGTTTCAAAATTACTAGGAATGAGGACTGCAGTCATGAAATTAAAAGACACTTGCTCCTTGGAAGAAAAGCTATGACAAACCTAGATAGCATATTAAAAAGCAGAGACATCACTTTGTCAGTTTTTCCAGTAGTCATATACAGATATGAGATTTGGACCATAATGAAGGCTGAGCATTGTAGAACTGATACTTTCAAATTGCAGTGCTTTAGAAGACTCTTGAGAGTCTCTTGGACAGGAAGAAGATCAAACCAGTAAATCCTAAAAAAAATTGACCCTGGATATTCATTGGAAGGACTGATTCTGAAGTTCCAATACTCTGGCTACCTGATGTGAAAAGCTGATTTATTGGAATCAACCTTGATGCTGGGAAACACTGAGGGCAGGAGGAGAAGTGGGCAACAGAGAATGAGATGGATGGATTACATCACTGATTCAATAGACATGAGTTTGAGCAAACTTTGGGATATAGTGAAGGATAGGGAAGACCATCATGCTACAGTCCATGGAATCACAGAGTAGTACAGGACTTCACGACTGAACCACAACAGACATCTCTAAATGAGGAAAAAGAGCATGAAATGAGCGATGGAACAATTGGAGGTAAAGTGTTCTACTATCCTTGTGTTGTCCAGAATACAGTAAAAGTATAACTAATGTTCATTTCTTATAATTCTATAAATATTACCTCATCATAGACTGAAATAATAAGAATGTATGAAAATCATATTAAAATAATTATAACTAATGAGCTAGTATAGGGGCAGAAGCCAAACAAGAAATGTTAAGACAAAAGAAGTCAAGACAGAAGAAAAAATAGCTAATAAAATTGTAGTTGGTAAATCTGTAGATGGAAATTAAATGGTAGATTTAAACCCAACTCTATTTATAATGTTAATCTAACTGGGCTACACACTGCAATTAAAATACACAGAACTGTATCAGGAAAAAACACTGTAACATCCAAAAAGAAACCCAACTACAGGAGGCATAATATAATATAAGAATACAGAATGTAAAAGTAAACTATGAATAATAATTTTACTATGTGAAGAGTAGTCAAAAGTATGAGAGCATAATCAAACACATAGAGCAGGGTTTAAAGCAAAAAATATCAGTAGGGAAAACAGTGACACTTTATAAAATCAAAACCAGCAGAAAAAAACTTTTTAAAAAACTGTATAAATTATCCACCTTGACAGTTTCTAAGTAGGCAATGACTTGATATCTTTGAAATAAAAAACTTCTCCAATGAAATCAGAAATGTGTTCTTAGCTTTCAACAATGAATGGGATAATAACACACTTTTTATATATTTGTTCAGAAAATGCAAAGAAATATTGTTTGACACATTATAAATGAAGAAAACATATTTTCAATTTATCGACAATTAGGGGGTACCTGTATATAGTTCATTAATTCCACAAAATTGTTAAAGGCACAATATGTTGGATATGGGTGAGAAAAGACTCCAGGGGAAGACATGCTTCATTATTTCAATCTATTCTGTATCATGACAATTAAATTTCTTGTCATTCTTTACCTTGCCATTTATCTTTTGTTCTTGCTGTACAGCCATTGCAAATGCTTACACTAAAGATTCTTCTCAATATTCACTTTCCCATGGCAACATACAGGTTTCTGAATGGTTGGAGAAAAACCTCTAACAGTGCAGAGTCTGACTCTGAGTTTATGATATTTACGTTTAACTGGATCCACAGAGCTTCCAGCAGATATTTTTCAGTCTCTCATTTGCCACCGCTTATTTAAAATAATCATCACTCTCCAGCAAAGCACTCTGCAAAATCTGCCACTGTCTCTTTTCACAAGAAGTTGCCTCTCAAATCATGATGGATCTAGTATAGGGGCAGAAGCCAAACAAGAAATGTTAAGACAAAAGAAGTCAAGACAGAAGAAAAAATAGCTAATAAAATTGTAGTTGGTAAATCTGTAGATGGAAATTAAATGGTAGATTTAAACCCAACTCTATTTATAATGTTAATCTAACTGGGCTACACACTGCAATTAAAATACACAGAACTGTATCAGGAAAAAACACTGTAACATCCAAAAAGAAACCCAACTACAGGAGGCATAATATAATATAAGAATACAGAATGTAAAAGTAAACTATGAATAATAATTTTACTATGTGAAGAGTAGTCAAAAGTATGAGAGCATAATCAAACACATAGAGCAGGGTTTAAAGCAAAAAATATCAGTAGGGAAAACAGTGACACTTTATAAAATCAAAACCAGCAGAAAAAAACTTTTTAAAAAACTGTATAAATTATCCACCTTGACAGTTTCTAAGTAGGCAATGACTTGATATCTTTGAAATAAAAATCTTCTCCAATGAAATCAGAAATGTGTTCTTAGCTTTCAACAATGAATGGGATAATAACACACTTTTTTATATATTTGTTCAGAAAAATGCAAAGAAATATTGTTTGACACATTATAAATGAAGAAAACATATTTTCAATTTATCGACAATTAGGGGCTACCTGTATATAGTTCATTAATTCCACAAAATTGTTAAAGGCACAATATGTTGGATATGGGTGAGAAAAGACTCCAGGGGAAGACATGCTTCATTATTTCAATCTATTCTGTATCATGACAATTAAATTTCTTGTCATTCTTTACCTTGCCATTTATCTTTTGTTCTTGCTGTACAGCCATTGCAAATGCTTACACTAAAGATTCTTCTCAATATTCACTTTCCCATGGCAACATACAGGTTTCTGAATGGTTGGAGAAAAACCTCTAACAGTGCAGAGTCTGACTCTGAGTTTATGATATTTACGTTTAACTGGATCCACAGAGCTTCCAGCAGATATTTTTCAGTCTCTCATTTGCCACCGCTTATTTAAAATAATCATCACTCTCCAGCAAAGCACTCTGCAAAATCTGCCACTGTCTCTTTTCACAAGAAGTTGCCTCTCAAATCATGATGGATAGTGAATCCAGAGATCTTCACTAATTTTCTGCCACACAACTTGCACATGGAAGCATGTTTCTTCTATCTTTCTGGTAGAATCAAAGAAGTACTTCTCTAGCCCCGGGTTAATTCCTGTGATGATATGCGAGATCTCATTAAACTTTTCCTTCTTCATGACTTCACTATCTTTTATCTCATCTGACAATGCTAATAAACCTCTTCTTTTTGTTGGTTTCATTTCAGCAGCCTTGAAATAGCTTCAAAGATTTCCAGTCATTAAAAAAAACAAAAAGGCAGAAAAGTCTTAAAAACAATCTCCCTCAACTTCAATATTCTTCCTTGATTGTCAGACTTGGTTTACTTGAGCTGTGCATATGTTCTTTCTTCATTTCTTCACTGTCCATTCATTCTGCAATGCACTGGAATATGGCCTTTTCCCCACTGATTCATTAAACCTATCTCAACAAGAACACCTTCATCTTCAGTATTTTTGTATGTGTTTGTGTGTATAATTATCTTATTTGGTACCTCATGGACATTTTATATTATGCAAATGCTGTGTGGTAAGTCACTTCAGTCGAGTCTGACTCTTCTTGACCCTATGAACTGTAGTCCACCAGGTTCCTCTGTCCATGGGATTCTCCCTGCAAGAATACTGGAGTGAATGGTCATGCCCTCCTCCAAGGGATCTTCCTGACTCAGAGACTGAACCCGAGTCTCTTATGTCTCCTGCAATTTTGTCATTTCATTTAGCACATTTGGGGGGCTAAAATTTTTTTCTTATTCTGTATCATGACAATTAAATTTCTTGTCATTCTTTACCTTGCCATTTATCTTTTGTTCTTGCTGTACAGCCATTGCAAATGCTTACACTAAAGATTCTTCTCAATATTCACTTTCCCATGGCAACATACAGGTTTCTGAATGGTTGGAAAAAAACCTCTAACAGTGCAGAGTCTGACTCTGAGTTTATGATATTTACGTTTAACTGGATCCACAGAGCTTCCAGCAGATATTTTTCAGTCTCTCATTTGCCACCGCTTATTTAAAATAATCATCACTCTCCAGCAAAGCACTCTGCAAAATCTGCCACTGTCTCTTTTCACAAGAAGTTGCCTCTCAAATCATGATGGATAGTGAATCCAGAGATCTTCACTAATTTTCTGCCACACAACTTGCACATGGAAGCATGTTTCTTCTATCTTTCTGGTAGAATCAAAGAAGTACTTCTCTAGCCCCGGGTTAATTCCTGTGATGATATGCGAGATCTCATTAAACTTTTCCTTCTTCATGACTTCACTATCTTTTATCTCATCTGACAATGCTAATAAACCTCTTCTTTTTGTTGGTTTCATTTCAGCAGCCTTGAAATAGCTTCAAAGATTTCCAGTCATTAAAAAAAACAAAAAGGCAGAAAAGTCTTAAAAACAATCTCCCTCAACTTCAATATTCTTCCTTGATTGTCAGACTTGGTTTACTTGAGCTGTGCATATGTTCTTTCTTCATTTCTTCACTGTCCATTCATTCTGCAATGCACTGGAATATGGCCTTTTCCCCACTGATTCATTAAACCTATCTCAACAAGAACACCTTCATCTTCAGTATTTTTGTATGTGTTTGTGTGTATAATTATCTTATTTGGTACCTCATGGACATTTTATATTATGCAAATGCTGTGTGGTAAGTCACTTCAGTCGAGTCTGACTCTTCTTGACCCTATGAACTGTAGTCCACCAGGTTCCTCTGTCCATGGGATTCTCCCTGCAAGAATACTGGAGTGAATGGTCATGCCCTCCTCCAAGGGATCTTCCTGACTCAGAGACTGAACCCGAGTCTCTTATGTCTCCTGCATTGGCAGGCAGGTTACTGACCACTAGCACCACCTGTGAGGTACATGATTGATTAATTTCTCTGGAATAATCCTTTCCTTCGCTTCGTTTCAATAACCAGCTTCTAGAAGTCTATCTTCCTCCCTGGTTCCTTCACCCTTGTCTTAAAATCTTTTTTTATATCTAATCCTTTCCCCTCTAACTAGTAAATATTTCATGCTTATAGGAAACTACAGAAAATAATGAAAGTCCATTCACTTACTGCCAAACTTTGTCAATGCTCAACATTTTATTTCTTTTTCAAAAAAAAAAGGAAAGGATTAAAACAATACACTAACAATTGAACTGTCTTATGTACCCTACTTCAATCCCACTTTAACTTCCTGCTTACTCTTAGACATACTACCTGCTCAATGACAACATCAGTGTTTTATTTTTGAATTTTATAATGTTTCAATTTCCATGTGCACTTGAAAGTAATTTGAGAGAAGAGAGTGATCTACATATGACCAAACTCAGGCTATATTTAAAACTTGTGTATTCATATTCTATTCAGCTTAAATATCAATTTCTGAAAGAATTATGTTAAGATCTCCAAGGTGCTATGGGTTTATAAACATCCCCTTATATTTTTTTCAATTTTATTTTATAAATGAGTAGCTCTGTTTTAGCAGTTAGAAGTTTTCCAGCTTATGTCTGGTATCCTTACAATAAATTATAAGATCCTCAATGATTCATGTCTATGTTCTTTCTTCATTTCTTCACTGTCCATTCATTCTGCAATGCACTGGAATATGGCCTTTTCCCCACTGATTCATTAAACCTATCTCAACAAGAACACCTTCATCTTCAGTATTTTTGTATGTGTTTGTGTGTATAATTATCTTATTTGGTACCTCATGGACATTTTATATTATGCAAATGCTGTGTGGTAAGTCACTTCAGTCGAGTCTGACTCTTCTTGACCCTATGAACTGTAGTCCACCAGGTTCCTCTGTCCATGGGATTCTCCCTGCAAGAATACTGGAGTGAATGGTCATGCCCTCCTCCAAGGGATCTTCCTGACTCAGAGACTGAACCCGAGTCTCTTATGTCTCCTGCATTGGCAGGCAGGTTACTGACCACTAGCACCACCTGTGAGGTACATGATTGATTAATTTCTCTGGAATAATCCTTTCCTTCGCTTCGTTTCAATAACCAGCTTCTAGAAGTCTATCTTCCTCCCTGGTTCCTTCACCCTTGTCTTAAAATCTTTTTTTATATCTAATCCTTTCCCCTCTAACTAGTAAATATTTCATGCTTATAGGAAACTACAGAAAATAATGAAAGTCCATTCACTTACTGCCAAACTTTGTCAATGCTCAACATTTTATTTCTTTTTTCAAAAAAAAAAAAAGGAAAGGATTAAAACAATACACTAACAATTGAACTGTCTTATGTACCCTACTTCAATCCCACTTTAACTTCCTGCTTACTCTTAGACATACTACCTGCTCAATGACAACATCAGTGTTTTATTTTTGAATTTTATAATGTTTCAATTTCCATGTGCACTTGAAAGTAATTTGAGAGAAGAGAGTGATCTACATATGACCAAACTCAGGCTATATTTAAAACTTGTGTATTCATATTCTATTCAGCTTAAATATCAATTTCTGAAAGAATTATGTTAAGATCTCCAAGGTGCTATGGGTTTATAAACATCCCCTTATATTTTTTTCAATTTTATTTTATAAATGAGTAGCTCTGTTTTAGCAGTTAGAAGTTTTCCAGCTTATGTCTGGTATCCTTACAATAAATTATAAGATCCTCAATGATTCATGTCTAAGTTTTTCTCTTTCTAGTTTCATATGTCTCTTTCAACTGGTTATGTATTGAGTCAGCATACATAACTAAAGCCAGTTTATCAAACTTAAGTATTCTCTTGCTTTTGAAAATGGTTTTCTTTTTTGTGCAGATTCGAACACTCCTTACACATGTTATCTGGTTAATATTTAAGCATTTATTTTATAATTCAACTAAGAGATCCATTCTTCCCTCTCAATTTTATGGGAGTAGCTGTACTGTGGTATCACTGGGAACTGTCTGTACTTAGAAAAGAGCACTTCGAACTGGTCTTCCCTAGTGGCTCAGTCGGTAAAGAATCCTCCTATAATGCAGGAGACTGACTGCAATGCAGAAGACCTGGGTGTGATCCCTGGGTCAAGAAGATCCCCTGAAGAAGGAAATGGCAACCCACTCCAGTATTCTTGCCTCAGAAGTCTCATGGACAGAGCAGCCTGGTGGGATACAGTCAGTCGATAGGGTTGCAAGAGTTAGACACTAGTGACTAAAACTACTATTACTACTAGAATTATTTCTCTTGAAGGTTCCTGTCTTTTATCTTTTCTAACTCTACACTTAGCACTTTGCCATATAAAGGGAGCTTCACAGATGGATAGTGATGAGGTGAACTGACAAAGGCAGGTCTCTATCTGTAAGAGAGCATGCAGCCAGTGTGTGCGTGTGTGTGTGTGTGGGGTGTGTGTGTGTGTGTGTGTGTGTGTGTGTGTGTGTGTGTGTGGTGTGTGGGTTTGGGTATGTGTGTGTATAAATAATGGTGGCAAAGAATACACATTTGGAGTGCAAATTTATTCACAGTTCCTCATGATTCTAAACCAAATTATAGATGTGAAGGAGTTGTTCCTTTAAATTTTTTTTACCGTCATGATGGGGACAGTCCTAACTGAATTTAGAATCAAAAGAACTGATTGTATACAAAAGGCATTTTGAAATCATGTCCTAATTATGAATGCAAATTAACTGAATTTAGAATTCAAAGCCCAAAGTAATGACATTTATTTTTCAAATTTAATGAGTAGCTCTGATTTAGCAGTTAGCAAATTTCCAGCTTATGTCTGGTATCCTTACAATAAATTATAAGATCCTAAATGATTCATGTCTAAGTTTTCTCTTTCTAGTTTCATATGTCTCTTTCAACTGGTTATGTATTGAGTCAGCATACATAACTAAAGCCAGTTTATCAAACTTAAGTATTCTCTTGCTTTTGAAAATGGTTTTCTTTTTTGTGCAGATTCGAACACTCCTTACACATGTTATCTGGTTAATATTTAAGCATTTATTTTATAATTCAACTAAGAGATCCATTCTTCCCTCTCAATTTTATGGGAGTAGCTGTACTGTGGTATCACTGGGAACTGTCTGTACTTAGAAAAGAGCACTTCGAACTGGTCTTCCCTAGTGGCTCAGTCGGTAAAGAATCCTCCTATAATGCAGGAGACTGACTGCAATGCAGAAGACCTGGGTGTGATCCCTGGGTCAAGAAGATCCCCTGAAGAAGGAAATGGCAACCCACTCCAGTATTCTTGCCTCAGAAGTCTCATGGACAGAGCAGCCTGGTGGGATACAGTCAGTCGATAGGGTTGCAAGAGTTAGACACTAGTGACTAAAACTACTATTACTACTAGAATTATTTCTCTTGAAGGTTCCTGTCTTTTATCTTTTCTAACTCTACACTTAGCACTTTGCCATATAAAGGGAGCTTCACAGATGGATAGTGATGAGGTGAACTGACAAAGGCAGGTCTCTATCTGTAAGAGAGCATGCAGCCAGTGTGTGCGTGTGTGTGTGTGTGGGGTGTGTGTGTGTGTGTGTGTGTGTGTGTGTGTGTGTGTGTGTGGTGTGTGGGTTTGGGTATGTGTGTGTATAAATAATGGTGGCAAAGAATACACATTTGGAGTGCAAATTTATTCACAGTTCCTCATGATTCTAAACCAAATTATAGATGTGAAGGAGTTGTTCCTTTAAATTTTTTTTACCGTCATGATGGGGACAGTCCTAACTGAATTTAGAATCAAAAGAACTGATTGTATACAAAAGGCATTTTGAAATCATGTCCTAATTATGAATGCAAATGTGAATGCTGATAATGTCTCTGCAGAGAAGGCTCATGTTGACATTACTTATTTCCATAAGCCCAGATCAACTCACACTCTTAAGTCTAGTCTAGCCTTTTCTGAGCATTCAAGTAGACACAGCGTCTCCTTCTCTTGTGTTTCTTTGGGTGCTCTTCTCTCTTTATTCATACATGTAACCATCATAGTGGGCTTCCCTGGTGACTTAGATGGTAAAAAGTCTGCCTGCAATGCAGGAGACCTAGGTTCGATTCCTGGCTCAGGAAGATACTCTGGCAAAGGGGATGACTACCCATTCCAGTATTTCTGCCTAGAGAATCCAGAGGATTCTCAATCCACAGAGGAACCTGGATGGCTACAGTCTAAGAGCTTGAAAGAGTTGGACATGATTGAGCAACTAACACTTCTGCTATCCATGCTATTTAGCTACTTGATTATTAATTCTTAGGGCATTAGCTCCTAAACAGCAACATTTGTGATTTATCCAACTTCTAATTCCCTACACTAGCTAGCACATTGTTTGCACATTATAGATGAACTATTATGAAAATAAATTAGGATTTTTACTTTGATAATTTACTAGAAAGCAACAAAAGTAATAATTTCCACTAAGAAATTAGTAGAAGCATATGGCCTTCCATAATTGCTTGTTTTGTCCTTTATACTGAGAAAAGCTGAATGCAAATAATTATGATCATACATAAAATGTGAACTTCTTACTGAAAACAAACTAAGTCAGACTCTGGTGGCATAAAACTTTAAACTTTCAAACTAAAATAACTCTAAAGGCTACTAGTAAGCATCATTATTTTATAGAACATGACATTAGACTGTATAAAATATAACAAATGCCTTTATATTCACCTGATAGCTGGTTAAGGTCACTGAGGGGACTATAATTTCAAATTCATTATGCATATTTAATAGTTCAACATTTATCCTTCTCTGAGGTAGGGTTTTGTACATACAAATTATCTTTTATATTTTGTATCATTTGTAACACTTAAATTGCAAAATATATTCTATACAGATGGGGATAAGCTTTCCTTGTGTATCTTTTGGCTGTGTGTTTTTTAATGATTTGGGGTAGAATCCTCATGAAGCATTGAGATTTTGGTTTACTTCCCATTTTGCTATTGATTGGCTATATACTTCAGGAAGTGCCCTAGCTCCTCTTAGAAAATACAGTCATTACAATATAGAGATGACATTCTTTTTTCTTAAATAAAGTACAAACTATACTTGAGAAGCTAACAGAATTCTTAGAAAATAAACAGAATTCAGAACAATTATGGTGACTTAAAGGGGATGGTAAAAGTCTGCCGGCAATGCAGGAGACCTAGGTTCGATTCCTGGCTCAGGAAGATACTCTGGCAAAGGGGATGACTACCCATTCCAGTATTTCTGCCTAGAGAATCCAGAGGATTCTCAATCCACAGAGGAACCTGGATGGCTACAGTCTAAGAGCTTGAAAGAGTTGGACATGATTGAGCAACTAACACTTCTGCTATCCATGCTATTTAGCTACTTGATTATTAATTCTTAGGGCATTAGCTCCTAAACAGCAACATTTGTGATTTATCCAACTTCTAATTCCCTACACTAGCTAGCACATTGTTTGCACATTATAGATGAACTATTATGAAAATAAATTAGGATTTTTACTTTGATAATTTACTAGAAAGCAACAAAAGTAATAATTTCCACTAAGAAATTAGTAGAAGCATATGGCCTTCCATAATTGCTTGTTTTGTCCTTTATACTGAGAAAAGCTGAATGCAAATAATTATGATCATACATAAAATGTGAACTTCTTACTGAAAACAAACTAAGTCAGACTCTGGTGGCATAAAACTTTAAACTTTCAAACTAAAATAACTCTAAAGGCTACTAGTAAGCATCATTATTTTATAGAACATGACATTAGACTGTATAAAATATAACAAATGCCTTTATATTCACCTGATAGCTGGTTAAGGTCACTGAGGGGACTATAATTTCAAATTCATTATGCATATTTAATAGTTCAACATTTATCCTTCTCTGAGGTAGGGTTTTGTACATACAAATTATCTTTTATATTTTGTATCATTTGTAACACTTAAATTGCAAAATATATTCTATACAGATGGGGATAAGCTTTCCTTGTGTATCTTTTGGCTGTGTGTTTTTTAATGATTTGGGGTAGAATCCTCATGAAGCATTGAGATTTTGGTTTACTTCCCATTTTGCTATTGATTGGCTATATACTTCAGGAAGTGCCCTAGCTCCTCTTAGAAAATACAGTCATTACAATATAGAGATGACATTCTTTTTTCTTAAATAAAGTAACAGAAGCATATACTTGAGAAGCATATACAGAATTCTTAGAAAATTAAGAATCCAGACCCAGATTCAGACACAATTATGGAGCAGCAAAGTTAATCTAAGGTAAAGTATCTATTATTTATCATTTGCCCACTTCTTATCTCCTGTCTCCAGTCTCTCACTCATTTCATACTATTCTCAGATACTTCATTCTCAACTAAGGTAAATATGATTAATAATTTTTAAAACATTATTGATGGAAGGACAAATTTTATTTCTATAAGGACCAAAATTTTTAGATTAATGAAATGGATACCTTCTTTTTGCTAAATTTAAGCAGTTATACCTAAGAGCAAATATATATGTGATGAAGTCTATAAACTAAGTGCTTTCAAAGTTCAACATTCAATATTTGTTTAGGAATTTACTAAGGGTAAGACAGGGTTCTAAACTCAGCAAAAATAATAGTAAGCAAAGCAGACTAGGTTTTGTCCTCATACAATTTATAATCTTGCATGAGAGCAGGGGGAAACTAATCAAATAGTCAAAATTAATCAATCATCAATACACACACGCTTATGTATGTATGCACGTACAAATTACCCCAAGTGCTGTGATGACCATTGCCGACTGATATAAGAGGGGACTTAGTCTGTTCTAGAGGGACAAGTGGGTGTCAATGAAATGGTCACCAGAAGTTGGAAGACTAGACGCTCATCAATAATAGACAACGAGGCCAGTCTTGTTTGTATGGCATCGCTAAAAGTAAAATAAACTTACTTGCAATGAGAAGAATGGAAGAGGGATGATTAGGAGTAAGGGGTCAGCAGGTGCAAACTGGTGTCTACGAAACAGATGAACAACAAGGTCCTACTGTACAGCACTGAAAGCTATATTCTGTATCCTGTAGTAAACCATAATAGAGACATCTATGAAAAAAATATATATGCATATGTCATTTTACTGTAGAGCAGTAATTAACACAACACTGTAATTCAACTATACTTCAATTAAAAAATAACATGCTATTATTATTAAAAAAACATGTAATACACTGATTTTAAAATCCTGATTTTTGAGTCATGAGCTAGATATTTTTTTAAATTTTCTTTTTGTTCTTGTTTAAATACATTAAGCTGTGTTACTCCAGTTAATTCTAAGTCTAACCTGTTAGGACAAATACTCGGAAAAGGTTGATCAAGGGGACCTGGGATCTGACAGACCACACTGAGAAATGCAGAGCACTATAAAAGTCACTTTTATTAGATAAACAAATGAAATTATTTTAAAAGGTTTCAGTACTGTGCAAAATGCAAGAATAGTGTCTAGTCTGGTATTTCCTAAACTGTCAACATAAAAATTCTGTAAAAAAATGATGTATAAAAATCTATACATCAAAGAACACATTTTGAAAGTCATGTTGATTTTATATCCAACTCTCTAATCATCCTGTTTGGAGATTCACAATAAACAAATACTCAAGTTGTTTATGAGACATCTGAGTATATCAAAGTGCCTGGGAATCTCTATGGTAAAGAAATATCCTTAATTATCTTTATTTTATGAAGCTGTTTATAAAGCTAATATAACTGATCTTTCTTCTTTAATAGATATTTATATCCAGTAGAATTATGTTATTTGCTTTAACATGATTTTGACATGTTGACCTAGCCCAAATGAAATCAATTGGCTGATGAAAATTACTAGGTCCTTGGAAGCTAAGTAACTTACGAAATTATACACAGTTGGTGGTATAGGCAGTATGAGAAACAAGGTGTCCTTACTCTCTTACTCTCATTCTGTCTCATATCATTTTAATACATATCAATGATAAAGTTTGTCTTATTACATTAAGTACCAGTTTTACTGCAATATTTATCTATATCTGAGTTGAAGAACTAAAGCCTCTATCAACATGCAATCATATAGTCTATCAATGAAATCATTACTATTCTTTATACTAATAAACTTGTATACATATTCATGAATTTATTATTTGGATATCTAAATCCTCATTTCACCTGTTTGGGAAAATAAGGGAGTGAAACTGATAATTCTTTTCTTGTTAAGGTTACAGTATGACAAGCTGTAAAATGCTATTAACAGACTTTTCTTAGATTACTTTCATCATGGCCTTCTGAAGATTTTAGGAACATACACTGCAATATAATTGTTTCCCAAAGTGTTCATAAATGTGGTACTACAGAAAAACAACCAGCTATACTCATACATTTAGTTTCACATGGCCACTTGATGGCAACAGAAGGAGAATACACAGAATTTCTTCTTAGTGGCCATTTCTTACTTCCCTCATTGGACAGGCATATTTAAAGGAATTAAAGCACAGAAACTGTAAAAGAAAGAATAAACCCAAATGTTCAACCAAGTAGCCTTTAAAAGTAGTATTGTACCTAACTGATATGGTGCCCCATAGAAGTCTAACAAAATTGATTGAAATAATTGCACACCATCTCATCATGAAAAGAGCTTTGTTGACGCTCAGTCATATCTGACTCTTTGTGACCCCATGAACTGTAGCCTGCCAGGCTCCTCTGTCCATGGTATTCTCCAGGCAAGAATACTGGAATGAGTAGCCATTGCCCTCTCCAGGGGATTGGCCCAACCTAGGGATCAAAACTAGGTCTTCTGCACTGCAGGCTGGTTCTTTACCATCTGATTCATCAGGGAAGCCCCAGTAAATTCTATCTAGATAAGGAAAAATTTCTCTGTTCTATAAGATAAACATCACATATATTATAATACAACAGTAAAACTTCCCCTTAAACCAGAAAGAATTTATTGGGAAGATGGAGAAAATTGCGACTATTCTCTTACTGATAATTTTCAGCAAAACAAAGCAAAATAAAAACAAAAAAACACACAAGAAAGCAAGGTCTGCCTAAAGGCAGCAGTAAAATTAATTGGGGCCTGAATAAAGGTGTGGCCCCACATTGTTCATTTCTATCATGTTAGTGTTCCTTTGAAATATTCTTTTTATCACCATTCTCTGAGCCCTAGTAACACCATCGTTATCCAGTATTGCAAATTAGCACTTAATGGTCTCTGATACTAAGTCTATAGTTGATTTGGTTCTTATCCTATTGCATGATTGATTGCTTAAAAGCAGATTTACTTTTGAATGGTATTCATTTACAGTATATCCTATCTTCATTAAGAACACTGTGGCCCTTTTAATCACCTTTTCTCTTCTCTTAATCTGCTTTCTATGTCAAGTTTACTTTTTCATCAGATTTTCCTGTATATTAAAATTATTGCTGACTAAGTCATCTCATCATGCCCAAATCCTGCCTGATTTTCAAGGCTCCCTATGTACCTCCTATGGACTGTTAATATGCACATAAGTTTGCTCTCTGATACGTCTATCCACTTGCATTCACCAAGTGGGTCATTTCACATGCTCAGTCACCATGTCTATTTATTTCTCATTGTCTTCAATGTTTGATGAATGCTATGCACTCATCAACTATGCATGTTCATCCATTTAGGGGAAGACAGTTTCTTCCCATTTTCCTTATCTAAATTTTACTCCCTTTCAAATTTTGCCCCACTGAAATTGCATCTCACCATTTTGAAATTTAACTTACCATCCTTAATATTCTGTAGCATTTGGGTTCTTCAACATGAATCATCTCTTAAGAATATGATGTGAACATTAATTATCTCTTGGGTATTGTTTTCACTTCTTCAAACCAATCTGCATAATTTTCAGTTGGGTCAATGTCTTACATTCACTTTACCTTTTATACAGTCCCCTTATATCTAGCACAATGATGAGAAAATGGTGTGTGCTAAAAATCCTTATTGATTGATTGACTGAAATAATTGCATACCATCAGGTTGTTTTTGTCATTAGGTGACAGAATCAGGTTTAAGAGATTCACTTAAATGCCTGCCTATCAATCTGCCAAGAACTGATGCAATTGGAAGCCATCATCCTGAAAGACAACTCATTAACTTGAAAAGGACTGCCATGTATTAAACTGTTTTCTTTACTGATTTTAATGAATTGCATTGTTTGATTCATTCTTTTGTATAAGCTATATATGTGATGTATCTAGACATAACATTACTTTTTCAGTGTATTAAAAAATGTCACTCATTTTCTTAGAGTTGTCATTTTAGTTTATTATTAAAAAGTCTAAAAACAGAAAAACACATGACTTTAGCCAAAGCTATTTTCTGCATTATACAGAAGTAGAATGATTTTTAAGAGAAACTAAAAAATAGTAAACTTACTGAAACAATACTCTTTCTTATTAAAATAGCTACATAAATTAGTAGTGAATTGTAGTAGTATTCTATTTTTAAGTATACTTTTATTTAGATACACAGCTTTAAAATGTATACATATGTGCAGTAAAGTGAACAACTATGAGTTTCATCACAAAACCTGATCATATATTTTTAAAATAGATATTAACAGAGCTTTCAGAATATGTGGCTAAAAAGTATAAACCTAAATTTAATTTTTGATTGAAGTATAGTTGATTTACAATATTGTGTTAATTTTTGCTATACAGCAAAGTGATTAAATTTTATTATGAAATTTTATTTTTTATAAATACTTTAAATTTTAATACATAGCATAAGAATAACATAGCATATGGGAAATGCAGCATAATGAAGCTTTACTCTTCATCTGATTTTGAATTTTTTCTGGTAGTTGGTATTCTTTTTTTTTAATTTTTATTTTACTTTTTACCTTTACAGAATTTTGTTGTTTACAGATATGTATGATCCCAGATTAGTCATATGTATATCGCCCCCATCCCACTCCTCCAGGCTAGTTGGTATTCTTAATTCCCAAAGATTTGCCTTCTCACTGGTTTAACCTTTATTGATCCTTTTAATCCCCAGTTGTTTTATTTTTGTTTTGGGAAAGGTTTTCAGTTTTTTGCCCTTTATCTTCCCACAGACATTTCTTTTCTCTGGGAAGTCAAAAGGTAGCAGATTTTCCATAGTTTTCAGACTCTGTTTATTTTCTTTCCACAATTTCTATTTTCTTGATCACCCATTTCTCCTCGCCACCCATCAATACACTCTATACTTGCTCTGCATTTGCCTCACTAGTAAATTATGTTTTTTAATGAATTGCATTGTTTGATTCATTCTTTTGTATAAGCTATATATGTGATGTATCTAGACATAACATTACTTTTTCAGTGTATTAAAAAATGTCACTCATTTTCTTAGAGTTGTCATTTTAGTTTATTATTAAAAAGTCTAAAAACAGAAAAACACATGACTTTAGCCAAAGCTATTTTCTGCATTATACAGAAGTAGAATGATTTTTAAGAGAAACTAAAAAATAGTAAACTTACTGAAACAATACTCTTTCTTATTAAAATAGCTACATAAATTAGTAGTGAATTGTAGTAGTATTCTATTTTTAAGTATACTTTTATTTAGATACACAGCTTTAAAATGTATACATATGTGCAGTAAAGTGAACAACTATGAGTTTCATCACAAAACCTGATCATATATTTTTAAAATAGATATTAACAGAGCTTTCAGAATATGTGGCTAAAAAGTATAAACCTAAATTTAATTTTTTTGATTGAAGTATAGTTGATTTACAATATTGTGTTAATTTTTGCTATACAGCAAAGTGATTAAATTTTATTATGAAATTTTATTTTTTATAAATACTTTAAATTTTAATACATAGCATAAGAATAACATAGCATATGGGAAATGCAGCATAATGAAGCTTTACTCTTCATCTGATTTTGAATTTTTTCTGGTAGTTGGTATTCTTTTTTTTTAATTTTTATTTTACTTTTTACCTTTACAGAATTTTGTTGTTTACAGATATGTATGATCCCAGATTAGTCATATGTATATCGCCCCCATCCCACTCCTCCAGGCTAGTTGGTATTCTTAATTCCCAAAGATTTGCCTTCTCACTGGTTTAACCTTTATTGATCCTTTTAATCCCCAGTTGTTTTATTTTTGTTTTGGGAAAGGTTTTCAGTTTTTTGCCCTTTATCTTCCCACAGACATTTCTTTTCTCTGGGAAGTCAAAAGGTAGCAGATTTTCCATAGTTTTCAGACTCTGTTTATTTTCTTTCCACAATTTCTATTTTCTTGATCACCCATTTCTCCTCGCCACCCATCAATACACTCTATACTTGCTCTGCATTTGCCTCACTAGTAAATTATGTACACACTCACATACACTCTTTCTCTCTCAGACTAAGACAACTTTCTTGTTTAACAGCAGTTTTTCATTTGTAGTGGTATATTTTACTTTTTAAAATTAGGACTTAATTCAACTCTTTTTTTTAATAAGAGGAAAAAGGAAATTATTTCTCCATAGTTTGGTAACTTTGTCAGATTATATCCTTTGGGGGACCCATAGAAGAAGGTGTTGAATGGAAAGATTAGAATTGGGTTTCCAACTTTGATATTAGTAGGTGGTCTCACTCTTGACAAGCAAGACTTTTCAAATAGGCTTATCTTGTGTTCTGTTTTTCGTTGATTTAGAAGAGTCAGAGTCCTTATCTGTTCAGTGTTTGTTTTAAAAGCTGAAACTTCAATAAAATTGGGAAAAGACTGATTGAAGTATGTGCAGATGGTAGATAGTATATAGTCAAGTGCGCATTTTTTATTACAGCAAGTTTAACTGCGGCTCATATGTACAAAGAGTGGTGTCAAGTTGCGAGGATATCCAGCCGCCTGTTGAAGAATGTTGAATGATTCCTGCTGTCTTATGACAAATACTTCCTTTTCAAGTTTTCAAGTGATATGGGTCAGCACTGACCGATGCTATTTTTTTGCTCTTTGGGAGTGATCCAAGAAAATAAAAGGAGAACATCTGGATTTGTGTCAGTTCCAGCCATGCTGAAAAGCTCTCTATAGTGTGTGTTTGTTTTTATAGATTCATACGCATTTTCGAAATGTGACTTTCCAAGGCAGCCACAGTTCAAAACTGTGAATTTCATCTCATTAAGCACTAAAACTAAACAAAATATCTTTTAAGCTCCCATGTGAAGTTCTAGTTGTGTGAGTCAAGTCACATTTCAAAACACGTTTCATGCTTGATGTAACTCTAACTCCCGCCTTCCTGGGAATCATGACTTTGAAAAACACTAAAAATGTCTGTGTTCACTGTTCAGTGATAATTAACAACTCTTAGGTGAGTTATTTTTGCTGTCTTTGGAAAACAAAAAGGTCTTTTTTAAAACATGACCACAATTGCTCTTTGAAGCAGTTGGCATCTTGTATAAGGTAGTAGTTTTATTCACAGAAGGGGCTAAAAATTAGGGCAAATATCATCTTTTCCTAATTGTTCTGGTCAGTTAATTCCAAATCCCAACAGGTAAAGAGAAGTATTCATTTAGGGGGGGAAATGTAAGTCTCAAATCCTTGTCTGATTTTACAAAGATTTTATCATTAAACAAGGGCAACCATTTAAGATGTGAGTTTGTCACCAACATGACTACTGCTGAACAAAACTAACATTAATACAGATAATGATGTCACTTCCTATAGGAATATTTTGCTCCCTGTTTACTAGGTCAGTGTGACACAGAAGAGATCTCATTTACATGTTTCAGAGTGCATTTCCAAATCTCTGAAACTATTTTCAACTTCAATTTTTGGATTTTTCAACATGAACCTAAAATTCCTTTTAGGTTTTCAATTTAGAATCTCTAGGGAAAGCTACGTTTTAAATTTCTCCATGCTCTCAGTCTCAGTCCTAAATTCATTATTAACTATATTGATAAGTGAAATATAAGAATTTTCTGATATATGCGGATAACTTTAAAAAATCTGCACTGATATGATCACTATCCTTTAAACATATCTGACATCATTTCATGTTCATATCACCTAAAAACAAACTTCACTGTGAAATTAATTATTCTTTCTTTTCCTTCCAGTTTACTCTATGATCATTTTATGATTTTTTTTTAAAGAAACAAACTGTAAAGGTATTCCTAAGAGGAGTTAAATATTCCAGTTACAGTGTAACTGGAATTATGAGGTTCTAACTATCAACACTTCACCTGCCCCAGGCCAAGCACATATGTTAACAGAGGTCCATTTGAGGCCTGTATAACCCTGTGGCCTGTTTGATCCACAATTTGTAGCCAAACATATGGTGAGAGGCTTTGGAGAAGAGTCTTCGCTGGCTGACTGCTGTTGATGTCTCTGGGATCTCATGCTCCATTTAAGTCTGTGAAGTTCTAAATTGGAGCCTGAGTCTTGTCTACCTGTGCTGAAATGTGAGGAGGTCCAGGTTTTTACAGCATCCAAGCTTCCCAGACAAGTATGATTATCAGCACTCTGAAGAGCCAGGGATAGAAGCCAAATGCAAACAAATTAGGGAGGGAGAGTAGAAGAGCTACAGCTGCTGGGTCAAGCTGGGTGAAAAATGGTTTGGTGTTTTCAGAAATCGGAGAAGAATGCCACCACAGTGAACTTTCTGTGGTAAAATGGGCTTGTTCTTCAGCATTTTTCTTTCTAGCACTGGAGGAGAAATCAACCTGAGGAGAACACCTTTATAAGTATGGATATGGTGAAGATGGGTGGGCAAAAAATGCAAAATTTTTGAAGGCATAAACAACATATGATAATTTGGAGACTATGCATTTTCTTGGCGAGAGATAGGCCTCAGTGATAATTATAACAGTCAATTCTTTTAAGAGTTAAATTCTGGAGCTACACTTAGAAAGCCTATTAAATCAGAATTAGAAAGAATTGGAAATTCTACCAGAACTACAAAGCCTACTTGACTTTTTCTCTTAATTACAGTATTTATTTTATTGCTTCTCTCTGAATGCATACTTTCTGATTTCATGTTTAATTTTCTTGTTAATCTATCCTAGCTAGTTTTCTGCTTTTCCTGAAACACTGCTGACATGAATGAAATGTAAACGATGGGCTTCAGTTAAACTTCAATTTCCATATTGCATACCGTCGATTCTTTGGTTTGGAAGCATATTTCATACTACGATGTCCTCGATAGTTCCATTGCTATAGTTCTGGGACATGTAGGAATCCTGTGGAGTCAGTCAGGCAATGAATGAAGCAGAGAGGAAGATCTCAGGGGATTGGGAAAAGTTAAGGTAAACTGCAGACTATGTCCCGCTTTCTAAATGAAGCTTCAAGGCCTCAGCTGCAGCTGAGTTTTTTGTTGTTAGGTGAGAGTGAAGACCCAAGATCCCACAAATATGGTTTATTATGAAGATGTTGTATGAATTTTAGATGTTGACAAATTATTGTTTTCTGTTTAAAAGACAACTGATAGTCTTAAATATGTTGCCAATATTGATGCTGAGCAAGACTGAGGGAAGGAAGAAAAGAAGGCAGCAGAGGATGAGATGGTTAGATGGCATCACCAACTCAATGGACATGAGTTTGAGCAAACTCCAGGAAATGCTGAAGGACAAGGAAGCCTGGCTTGCTGCAGTCCATGGTTTACAAAGAGCCAGGGATAGAAGCCAAATGCAAACAAATTAGGGAGGAGAGTAGAAGAGCTACAGCTGCTGGGTCAAGCTGGGTGAAAAATGGTTTGGTGTTTTCAGAAATCGGAGAAGAATGCCACCACAGTGAACTTTCTGTGGTAAAATGGGCTTGTTCTTCAGCATTTTTCTTTCTAGCACTGGAGGAGAAATCAACCTGAGGAGAACACCTTTATAAGTATGGATATGGTGAAGATGGGTGGGCAAAAAATGCAAAATTTTTGAAGGCATAAACAACATATGATAATTTGGAGACTATGCATTTTCTTGGCGAGAGATAGGCCTCAGTGATAATTATAACAGTCAATTCTTTTAAGAGTTAAATTCTGGAGCTACACTTAGAAAGCCTATTAAATCAGAATTAGAAAGAATTGGAAATTCTACCAGAACTACAAAGCCTACTTGACTTTTTCTCTTAATTACAGTATTTATTTTATTGCTTCTCTCTGAATGCATACTTTCTGATTTCATGTTTAATTTTCTTGTTAATCTATCCTAGCTAGTTTTCTGCTTTTCCTGAAACACTGCTGACATGAATGAAATGTAAACGATGGGCTTCAGTTAAACTTCAATTTCCATATTGCATACCGTCGATTCTTTGGTTTGGAAGCATATTTCATACTACGATGTCCTCGATAGTTCCATTGCTATAGTTCTGGGACATGTAGGAATCCTGTGGAGTCAGTCAGGCAATGAATGAAGCAGAGAGGAAGATCTCAGGGGATTGGGAAAAGTTAAGGTAAACTGCAGACTATGTCCCGCTTTCTAAATGAAGCTTCAAGGCCTCAGCTGCAGCTGAGTTTTTTGTTGTTAGGTGAGAGTGAAGACCCAAGATCCCACAAATATGGTTTATTATGAAGATGTTGTATGAATTTTAGATGTTGACAAATTATTGTTTTCTGTTTAAAAGACAACTGATAGTCTTAAATATGTTGCCAATATTGATGCTGAGCAAGACTGAGGGAAGGAAGAAAAGAAGGCAGCAGAGGATGAGATGGTTAGATGGCATCACCAACTCAATGGACATGAGTTTGAGCAAACTCCAGGAAATGCTGAAGGACAAGGAAGCCTGGCTTGCTGCAGTCCATGGTTTACAAAGAGTCAGACAGGACTTAGCAACAGAAAAACCACTGCAATACAATTCTATGAACAAACACCTGAAGGCATTTAGCCTAAAGCCTAATGGCTGTCAATTTACAAACTTTGTTTTAAGACAAGCACTCTTTACTAGAATTTACTATTACAAAGTATTCAGGAATTTCAGATTTCTCCTAAGGAAATCAGCATTTTTTTTCTCCTAGGAGCTCACCTTCTCTTCCTACCTTTCCAGAAAGTAAATACTTCCTTCATGTACTCTGACTCTCTGGGATTCAGTGAGTATCCCAATCTTATGTCTTAAGTTTCTACTCTAGAAATGTCCCATTTCTGGTATCATTGTTCTACACTTGATTGTGGCTCATGATCTGATCCACCATAAAGACTGAATTGCAAGATTCAGTCTTAAATTGAAGAAAGTAGGTAAAACCACAAAGGCACTCAGGTATGATCTAAATCAAATCCTTTATGATTACAGAGTAGAAGTTACAAATAGATTCAGGGATTAGAACTTATAGAGTCCCTGATAAACTATGGACAGAGGTCTTAAAACTGTACAGGAGGTTGTGACCAAAACCATCTCCAATAAAAGAAATGCAACGGGATCCCTGGTGGTTCAGTGGGTAAGGACACCACCTTGCAGTGCAGGGGGCACTGGTTCAATTCCCGATCTGGGAGGATCCCATGTGCTGCAGGGTGGCTGGACCGATGTGTTCAACTACCAAGCCAGAGCTCTGGAGTGCAGGCATCCAGGGTCGGTGCTCTGCAGTGACAGAGGCCACTGCGATGGGAGGCCCACAAAGGCCAAAGAACAAAAAAGATAAGTGAATGAAAGATCAATAGAAGGGACCAGAAAATCAATCAAGGTTTAAAAACAATTATTGTTTTCTGTTTAAAAGACAACTGATAGTCTTAAATATGTTGCCAATATTGATGCTGAGCAAGACTGAGGGAAGGAAGAAAAGAAGGCAGCAGAGGATGAGATGGTTAGATGGCATCACCAACTCAATGGACATGAGTTTGAGCAAACTCCAGGAAATGCTGAAGGACAAGGAAGCCTGGCTTGCTGCAGTCCATGGTTTACAAAGAGTCAGACAGGACTTAGCAACAGAAAAACCACTGCAATACAATTCTATGAACAAACACCTGAAGGCATTTAGCCTAAAGCCTAATGGCTGTCAATTTACAAACTTTGTTTTAAGACAAGCACTCTTTACTAGAATTTACTATTACAAAGTATTCAGGAATTTCAGATTTCTCCTAAGGAAATCAGCATTTTTTTTCTCCTAGGAGCTCACCTTCTCTTCCTACCTTTCCAGAAAGTAAATACTTCCTTCATGTACTCTGACTCTCTGGGATTCAGTGAGTATCCCAATCTTATGTCTTAAGTTTCTACTCTAGAAATGTCCCATTTCTGGTATCATTGTTCTACACTTGATTGTGGCTCATGATCTGATCCACCATAAAGACTGAATTGCAAGATTCAGTCTTAAATTGAAGAAAGTAGGTAAAACCACAAAGGCACTCAGGTATGATCTAAATCAAATCCTTTATGATTACAGAGTAGAAGTTACAAATAGATTCAGGGATTAGAACTTATAGAGTCCCTGATAAACTATGGACAGAGGTCTTAAAACTGTACAGGAGGTTGTGACCAAAACCATCTCCAATAAAAAGAAATGCAACGGGATCCCCTGGTGGTTCAGTGGGTAAGGACACCACCTTGCAGTGCAGGGGGCACTGGTTCAATTCCCGATCTGGGAGGATCCCATGTGCTGCAGGGTGGCTGGACCGATGTGTTCAACTACCAAGCCAGAGCTCTGGAGTGCAGGCATCCAGGGTCGGTGCTCTGCAGTGACAGAGGCCACTGCGATGGGAGGCCCACAAAGGCCAAAGAACAAAAAAGATAAGTGAATGAAAGATCAATAGAAGTGACCAGAAAAAAAAAATGCAATAAAGCAAAATGGTTGTCTGAGGAGCTTCTAATAGCTAAGAAGAGACATGAAAAGCAAAGGAGAAAAGGAATTCTGAATGCAGAATTCCAGAAAATAGTACAGAGAGATAGGAAATCCTTAAGTTAATAATGCAAAGAAATAAAGCAATAGGATAGAAAGTGTAGAGGTCTCTTCAAGAGAATTAGAGACATCAAGGGAATATTTCATGAAAAGATTGGCACAATAAAGGACAGAAACAGTAATGACCTAACAGAAGCAGAAGACATTAAAAAGGGGTGGCAAAAATAAACAGAAGAACTGTACAAAAAAGGTCTAATGACCCAGATAACCATGATGGTGTGATCATTCACCTAGATCATGATATCCTGGAGCGTGAAGTAGGCCATAGGGAAGCATTACTACGAACAAAGCTAGAGGAGGTGATGGAATTCCAGAGTTATTGCAAATCCTAAAAAATGATGCTGTAAAAGTGCAGCATTCAATATGCCAGCACATTAGGAAAAGTCAGCAATGGCCACAGGACTGGAAAAAGTCAGTTTTCCTTCTAATGTCAAAGAAGGGCAATGCCAAAGAATATAAAAACCAAAATACAATTGCACTCATTTCAAATGCTTGCAAGCTAATGCTCAAAATCCTTTAAGCTAGGCTTCAACAGTATGTGAACCAGGAATTTCCAGATGTACAAGCTGGATTTAGAAAAGGCAAAGGAATCTGAAATCAAACTATCAACATCCAGTAAATCATAGAAAAAGGGAATTTCAGAAAATATTTCTTTCTGCTTCACTGACTACATTACAGCTTTCTACTGTGTGAATTGCAACAAACTGGAAAATTCTGAAAGAGATAGTAGTATCAGACCACCTTACCTGCCTTGTGAGAACCCTGTATCCAGGTTAAGAACCAACAGTTAGAACTGGATTTGGAATGAAAGACTGGTTCAAAATTAGGAAAGGAGTACCTCAAGGCTCCTGCTCATTTAATTTACATGCAGAGTACATAATATAAAATGCTGGGCTGCATAAGCTCAGGATGGAATCAGAATTTCTGGGAGAAATATTAATAACCTCAGATACGCAGATGACACCACCCTAATGGCAGAAAGGGAAAGGTAACAAAAGGGACTCTTGATGAGGGTGAAAGAGGAGAATGAAAAAGTTGGCTAAAAACTCAACATTCAAAAAACTAAGATCATGGCATTCAGTCCCACTTCATGCAATATAGATTGGGAGAAGAGACATCACTTTGCCAACAGAAGTACATATACTCAAAGCTATGGTTTTTCCAGTAGTCATCTATAGATGTGAAAGTGGGGCCATAAAGAAAACTGAACACCGAAGAATTGATGCCTTTGAAATGTAGTGCTGGAGAAGACTCTTGAGAATCTCTTGGACATCAAGGAGATCAAGCCAGTGAAGCTTAAAGGAAATCAACCCTGAATATCCATTGGAAGGACTGAAGCTGAAGCTCTAATACTATGGCCCCTGATGTGAAGAGATGACTCACTGGAAAAGACACTGATGCTGCCAATGAATCATTTGAAGGCATGAGAAAGTGGAGATAGAAGATGACATGGTTGGATGGCATCACTGAGACAATGGACATGAGTTTGAACAAACTCTGGGAAATAGGGAAGAACAGGGAAGTCTGGGTCATTTCAGTCTATGGGGACTCAAAGAGTAGGACAGGACTGAGCAACTGAACAGTGACATCCTCATTCCTTAACTGGAATCTTAAAAAAACACCTTACCCCTCTCTCTTCTTCCTGTCTTAGAATTTAGTAGTCCTCTGATTTCTCAGCACCCACTCTTCTAGACTTGCAATAAATCTACATATCATTTACCAACTTAGTAAAAGAGTAAAATAGTAGTCTACTTCCTAGTCTCTATATAGCTATACTGTCCATCTGTTTATAGTCTGTCGTGACCCTTTAAGAAGCCAAAAAGTATCATATGATGCAAGATCCTTTGCACCATTTAAGAATCCATTTTGGCTCTCTCAGAGCAATGCTATCCATGGAGAAACATGTATGTTGGTAATTCATGTCCCAGACCTAGGAAACAATCCTTCATGGAGTTGTGCCTTTACCTCAAGTTATTGCTAGAGAAGTGGACCCAGAATGCTAAGGTTCTAGAAAATAAGTATTTTTTTCTCTAGCTCTCCCCCAGGCAGGGTTATGTTTCTGCTGTGGTGTAAGTACTTATCTTACACCTTCTTGGCATTTCTTCTACCTTCAAATCACAATGTCCTTTGATAAACCATTAAAATGAAACAGCCAACTATTTCCATATTCTGTTTACCTCTTTTTAAAGCAAAAGAAGTCCTAATTTTCATACACTCCCAATGAGTAAAAAAAAAAATTTGTGTTTCTTCCTTTTGTAGTGTAAATCAAAGGATGAGTTGGGTGAGTCTATACAATAAAACTATTTAAAAGTTGTACTCTTGAGAATCTCTTGGACATCAAGGAGATCAAGCCAGTGAAGCTTAAAGGAAATCAACCCTGAATATCCATTGGAAGGACTGAAGCTGAAGCTCTAATACTATGGCCCCTGATGTAAAAACTCACTGGAAAAGACACTGATGCTGCCAATGAATCATTTGAAGGCATGAGAAAGTGGAGATAGAAGATGACATGGTTGGATGGCATCACTGAGACAATGGACATGAGTTTGAACAAACTCTGGGAAATAGGGAAGAACAGGGAAGTCTGGGTCATTTCAGTCTATGGGGACTCAAAGAGTAGGACAGGACTGAGCAACTGAACAGTGACATCCTCATTCCTTAACTGGAATCTTAAAAAAACACCTTACCCCTCTCTCTTCTTCCTGTCTTAGAATTTAGTAGTCCTCTGATTTCTCAGCACCCACTCTTCTAGACTTGCAATAAATCTACATATCATTTACCAACTTAGTAAAAGAGTAAAATAGTAGTCTACTTCCTAGTCTCTATATAGCTATACTGTCCATCTGTTTATAGTCTGTCGTGACCCTTTAAGAAGCCAAACAGTATCATCTGATGCAAGATCCTTTGCACCATTTAAGAATCCATTTTGGCTCTCTCAGAGCAATGCTATCCATGGAGAAACATGTATGTTGGTAATTCATGTCCCAGACCTAGGAAACAATCCTTCATGGAGTTGTGCCTTTACCTCAAGTTATTGCTAGAGAAGTGGACCCAGAATGCTAAGGTTCTAGAAAATAAGTATTTTTTTCTCTAGCTCTCCCCCAGGCAGGGTTATGTTTCTGCTGTGGTGTAAGTACTTATCTTACACCTTCTTGGCATTTCTTCTACCTTCAAATCACAATGTCCTTTGATAAACCATTAAAATGAAACAGCCAACTATTTCCATATTCTGTTTACCTCTTTTTAAAGCAAAAGAAGTCCTAATTTTCATACACTCCCAATGAGTAAAAAAAAAAATTTGTGTTTCTTCCTTTTGTAGTGTAAATCAAAGGATGAGTTGGGTGAGTCTATACAATAAAACTATTTAAAAGTTGTACACGTGGAGAATTTTGTCAAATTGTCATCCATGTCTTTTACTAGAGTATATAAGCTTTGGTAAGGTAGAAATGATTTTCTCATCTTTGTCACTGTAAAGTTCAATAGAAGTGCTGTCACATCATACGTGGATGTGTTATTGAATAAATAAATGATCCAGGCCAAAGGTCAGTGGGTCAGTTCTACTAATAAAAATGACAGACTGAGTGGCCTAAACAAAAGAAATCTATTTTCTCATAGCTCTGGACACTAGAAATCCAAGATGCCACCAAATCTGACTTCAGATGATCCTCTCCTTAGCTTTTATGCGGCTACCTTCTCACTATGTTCTTATAGGGCACACACAGAGGACAGCAAGAGCTTTGTGCCTCTTTCTCTGCTTACAAGGAGAACAGTCATATCAGATCAGGGTCCCACTCTTAGCACCTCCTTTACTTTAATCAGCTCCTTAAAAGCCTTATATCCAAATAGAGTCACAATATGTAAATTTTGAGTGGACAGAATTCCTTGAGCCAGCAAGGAGTTTTGGTAAAAATAGCAGTGAGGGATTTCCCTGGTGGTCCAGTAGGCAAAGAGTCTGCCTTGCAGTGCAAGGGGCACCGGTTCAGTCACTGACCTGGGAAAATTCCACATGCCGTCAAGCGGCTGAACTGGTGTGTTCAGTTGTGAGCCAGTGCTCTGGAGTGCATGTGCCCAGAGTCAGTGCTCTGCAATGAGAGAGGCCACTGCAATGGGAGGCCCACACAGATGGATAAAAATAAATAAATAAATAACCCATAAAAGAGGTCAAAAATTTTTTTAAAAATAACAAATTTATGAAGAAAAAAAGTTAGCAGTGAGGTTTTCCTGGTTTTTTGTCTTTGTTTTTTTCGTAAAATGGCACTCAGATCATCCAGTCTGTATTAAACTATTCAACTCTGCCCTTGCAGCAATGAGTGAGTGTGGCTGTGTTCCAATAAAACTTTATTTACATGATGTGGCAGTGAGTGAGCTGGATTTTTGCCCACAAGCTGTAGTTTGCTGACACCTAATATAGATTTGCAAATGTTACAGTTTTCTTATCTACCTCCACATCTCTCCATTTCTGGAAATATTTCACAAAATCCTTGCTTGTAACCATTCAATGACTTCTGTTCACCTCTGGAATATGACATGAACTCTTAGGGATAAGGGGGCTTTTTGTTTTTCCAGTCGCTTGTGGGATTTTAGTTCCCTAACCAGGGGTGGAACTCATGCCACCTGCAGTAGAAGTTCTGAGTCCTAACCACTGGACCACAAGGAGTGCCCATAAGGAGGCTTTTATATTAAGTTGATAGCATGTCAGCAATTTTTTTTTCTAGTTTGTTCAGTAAATAATGTTCATTTCTTCAAACAAAACCAAGCATCTTCACAGCTGGTGTTTTGTCTAGGTATTTCTTTTCTATCTGGAGCACTGCCGCCTCTGGGACCATCACTGCCTCTGCCCTAGTCACGTGGATAGCAGCACCCAGACTGTGTCATCTTTGTAGTAGCCTAAACTTCAGTCAAGGTTATTCATGTCTTTTTCTTCTGAACACCGATGTTAATCATTATACCATTAAATGATTACTAACTCACCTTCCTCAGCACTGTATCTCTTATGCATTTCTAAATCCCAGGTAGTACACAGCATTTTAAAACTATCGTGGGAACACTCCATCTTTCTTAAACAGGTTTTGTTTTGTGTTTTCCTTGGAGTAGAATCCTGGGCTCCAGATCAATATTTCTCAACGAGAGTTGATTCTGACCCTACAGAAAACTTGACAATATCTGGGAAAATTATTGGTCATCGTAACTGTGCAGAAAAAGTCTATTGCTCTTGGAATCAAGTCAGTTGATGCTATAGATGCTGGTAAACATGCTCTCGTGCACTGGACAGCCCCCATGACAAAGAATTATCCAGCTCCAAATGTCAATAGTACTGAGGCTGAGAAACTATGATCTAGATCAGTCAAGAATATTTTTTCCATTAACATTTGGTTTTTCTACAGCCACTGTTTTTGATGATTCTCCATTCTACTCAAAGGGATTCTTATGCTTAGCTCTATCCATTTGTCTTCATATGAACAAGTTCTGAGGTTAGATTATATTAAAGAAGAGTAACTAGATCAGTCTGGGGTGCATTTTCACTTAAGTACATGAAACAGTTGTAGGAAAGATATAGGAATGTTTGATAAGAAGCCATGTTCAGAATGTCTTGTTGGCCAGTGACAAGTAGTAAATTTACCCAAATTTCTATAAGCGTGCTGAGACAGCACCAGGCTTGCCTCTGGGGAACCTGGAAGTTTTGGAATGAAAACAGATGATTTAGAGTTATTTCAGAATGAATCACCTGTTACTACCTCCCCTCTGGGTTTTATTTAGTGTTTCAGAATAGTAAGGAGAAATTAAGAACTCGTTTATAGAACACAGAAAGTAAACGCGATGAATAATATAAAGTCAATGCAAAAAACTAAAATATGAATAAACGTATGAAAGCTGGTGTTTTGTCTAGGTATTTCTTTTCTATCTGGAGCACTGCCGCCTCTGGGACCATCACTGCCTCTGCCCTAGTCACGTGGATAGCAGCACCCAGACTGTGTCATCTTTGTAGTAGCCTAAACTTCAGTCAAGGTTATTCATGTCTTTTTCTTCTGAACACCGATGTTAATCATTATACCATTAAATGATTACTAACTCACCTTCCTCAGCACTGTATCTCTTATGCATTTCTAAATCCCAGGTAGTACACAGCATTTTAAAACTATCGGGGGAACACTCCATCTTTCTTAAACAGGTTTTGTTTTGTGTTTTCCTTGGAGTAGAATCCTGGGCTCCAGATCAATATTTCTCAACGAGAGTTGATTCTGACCCTACAGAAAACTTGACAATATCTGGGAAAATTATTGGTCATCGTAACTGTGCAGAAAAAGTCTATTGCTCTTGGAATCAAGTCAGTTGATGCTATAGATGCTGGTAAACATGCTCTCGTGCACTGGACAGCCCCCATGACAAAGAATTATCCAGCTCCAAATGTCAATAGTACTGAGGCTGAGAAACTATGATCTAGATCAGTCAAGAATATTTTTTCCATTAACATTTGGTTTTTCTACAGCCACTGTTTTTGATGATTCTCCATTCTACTCAAAGGGATTCTTATGCTTAGCTCTATCCATTTGTCTTCATATGAACAAGTTCTGAGGTTAGATTATATTAAAGAAGAGTAACTAGATCAGTCTGGGGTGCATTTTCACTTAAGTACATGAAACAGTTGTAGGAAAGATATAGGAATGTTTGATAAGAAGCCATGTTCAGAATGTCTTGTTGGCCAGTGACAAGTAGTAAATTTACCCAAATTTCTATAAGCGTGCTGAGACAGCACCAGGCTTGCCTCTGGGGAACCTGGAAGTTTTGGAATGAAAACAGATGATTTAGAGTTATTTCAGAATGAATCACCTGTTACTACCTCCCCTCTGGGTTTTATTTAGTGTTTCAGAATAGTAAGGAGAAATTAAGAACTCGTTTATAGAACACAGAAAGTAAACGCGATGAATAATATAAAGTCAATGCAAAAAAAACTAAAATATGAATAAACGTATACCTTCTTGAAAGAAAAGAAGGAATAGAGAGGAAGGAAGGATGAAGAGGGAAAGAGACAACTGCTAAACTGGACAGAAAGCACGAGGTTTGAGTCAGGCAGAGGCAAGTTTAGATTTACTCACTAAATGCAATCAGTGGTATGACCTTGGACAAGTTTCTTATTTGCTCCTCTTCCCTTAGCTCAAAAATGGAGATAGCATTGTTATGGAAATTAGATGAAAATATATACAGAAAACATCCATCACTGTATCTGGTACATGAGAGTGTTAAATATATGTGTAAAAATAATGTCTGACAATCTGTAGAGCATAACTTCCTGGAAGTAATAGAATGTTCCAAGATAAAGTATTTTAGGGCCAGGCAGACCAGAGATATGATTTCTATGAATATATTTGTATGGGTAACAGTAAAGTTAATAAAAATTTCCATTCCCTCCTCTCCCCAAAGTGAGTCAAGAATTTTAAATGAATCCCCATTTCAATTTCCTCCACTGCCAGTTCTGCCTTTAAAGTAAAATGTGCTATGAGAGTGGAAGTGTTACTCAGTCCTGTCTGACTCTGCAACCCCATGGACATAGCTCACCAGCTTCCTCTGTCCATGGAATCTCCAGGCAAGAATACTGGAGTGCATTGCCATTTTTTCTTCCCCATTGCCTTCTCCAGAGGATCTTCCTGACCCTGGGATTGAACCCAGGTCACCTGCATTGCAGGCAGATTCTTTACCATCTGAGCCACAAAGGAAGCCCCAAATGTGCTGCAGACAGATGCTATTACTTTGTTACCTCACTAGTCCAAGCCACCACCACCAGTCATGAAGCAGATACAAGTTTCTGCAGGAGGCTTTGGATGATCTCCATGCTTACCCTTTTTCTTTCTTCTGACTTAAAAGTCCATTTTTTTTTAAGGGTATAAATATGTTAGCCTTTGTTTAAGATCACTGCTTTTGCACCTCATATAAAATCCTGATTTCTTACCGTAGCTCTGTAGGTATTGCTTGTTCCCAATCCTGACTGCCTATCCACTGTCCTCTTTTGTTCCCACTCCTGTCTCCTCCTCCCTGCTCGAGTCACAGAAGCGTCCAAGCTTATCTTCAGCACACCACATTTCCCCTTGCAGGGGCTGTGTAAAGGCCCTTCCCCTGCTCTTCACAACACTGACTTCTGATTCCTCAGGACTCAACTGAAAAAATCACTTAACTGCAGAAGAGTTTTCCTTCTTATCTTTTAAAGTAGGTCCTGTATTGTTAATCTCAAAAACTACACTCCCCTTTTCATTGATGACAAATTTCATTTGCATACATGTTAAATTGTTTCCCTGAATACATTTCTTTTTTCCTGAATAGGCTATAAACTCTACAAAAGTCTGTATGTGTGTAGTTTACAAACACATGCCTAGAATCTACAATATTTACCATTTTGGGCAAAAAAGTAAATATAGTAAATATTTGGATATATGAATGAATAAATAAATGATGAACAATAGCTTAGTGTCTGATTTCCTTAAGAATTTACCAAACTTTCCTTTGACTTATCGGAGCTGGAAAAAGAGTACAATAAAAGTTTTACTATCTCTTCAGTTTCAAGTGTTGATTTAAACATTTTTTAATAAAAATGCATGCACAGCAGCATAAAAGGATGACTCTTGATATTTCACTCCCCGAGGTCGTTTTGTTCTTTATAGACAAGAATGTGTCTTGCATTCAGTAGGTACTCAATAAATTCTAGCCAAGTTGCAAATTGTCACAAAGAAAATACTCTTTAAATACAAGATGGTTTTAGTTTTCTTATTTTGTCTTTTTTTTTTGGTTTTTAAGAATTTTTTTAAAAGAAAAAGTTTAGGCTTCTTTTCTAAAGGCCCTCATGCATATTTTACCTCACTAGTCCAAGCCACCACCACCAGTCATGAAGCAGATACAAGTTTCTGCAGGAGGCTTTGGATGATCTCCATGCTTACCCTTTTTCTTTCTTCTGACTTAAAAGTCCATTTTTTTAAGGGTATAAATATGTTAGCCTTTGTTTAAGATCACTGCTTTTGCACCTCATATAAAATCCTGATTTCTTACCGTAGCTCTGTAGGTATTGCTTGTTCCCAATCCTGACTGCCTATCCACTGTCCTCTTTTGTTCCCACTCCTGTCTCCTCCTCCCTGCTCGAGTCACAGAAGCGTCCAAGCTTATCTTCAGCACACCACATTTCCCCTTGCAGGGGCTGTGTAAAGGCCCTTCCCCTGCTCTTCACAACACTGACTTCTGATTCCTCAGGACTCAACTGAAAAAATCACTTAACTGCAGAAGAGTTTTCCTTCTTATCTTTTAAAGTAGGTCCTGTATTGTTAATCTCAAAAACTACACTCCCCTTTTCATTGATGACAAATTTCATTTGCATACATGTTAAATTGTTTCCCTGAATACATTTCTTTTTTCCTGAATAGGCTATAAACTCTACAAAAGTCTGTATGTGTGTAGTTTACAAACACATGCCTAGAATCTACAATATTTACCATTTTGGGCAAAAAAGTAAATATAGTAAATATTTGGATATATGAATGAATAAATAAATGATGAACAATAGCTTAGTGTCTGATTTCCTTAAGAATTTACCAAACTTTCCTTTGACTTATCGGAGCTGGAAAAAGAGTACAATAAAAGTTTTACTATCTCTTCAGTTTCAAGTGTTGATTTAAACATTTTTTAATAAAAATGCATGCACAGCAGCATAAAAGGATGACTCTTGATATTTCACTCCCCGAGGTCGTTTTGTTCTTTATAGACAAGAATGTGTCTTGCATTCAGTAGGTACTCAATAAATTCTAGCCAAGTTGCAAATTGTCACAAAGAAAATACTCTTTAAATACAAGATGGTTTTAGTTTTCTTATTTTGTCTTTTTTTTTTTGGTGAAGAATATATGTATATGGTACCATATTCCTTAGGTAAGATAGTGTTTTAATTTTTTAAGAACTGAAATATGAATTCTATTGAAGTAACATATTTTAATATCAAAATAATTTTAAAAATTCTAGCTTCATATAGCTAAAAGTACTTTTGTCATTATTGTTACATTAAGGCAAAACTCTATGGAACAAGTTTTATTATCTTACATTAAAAATGAGTCTCTGAAAAGTTTTTAAAAAAATTGTTCAAAAATAACACAACTATTAAGAAGTAGGGCCATGAGTAAAACTCTAATCAGACTTTAAAATCCATGTTTATTCTTCTGCATGACAGCTGTCTTTTCTGTAAATGCACACCTTTCCTTGTAAATCCACACCATCTATGTGTCACTAAAGGGAATTTTACCATCGTTTTGAAATTAATAATTTGCTTTTTTCTATGCTCTGTCACATTTCCTTAAAGCCACCTGAATGTCGAGACAGATTTTCTATGGGGCTATCAGTTGGATAACAGCCACCATAGACACATTTTTGGGAAAAAAATGTATAGCCTCTCAGCTATTCTAGGTAATATAGAAAGCAGGAAAGAAATATAAAACAAAGATGCTGCATTTTATGCACATAAGTTGTATAAATTTTGATTCTCCAAGTGTCTGTTGTTTCATGCTCTATGCAAATCTCTGAAGGAAGTGCCAAGGTCGGTCCAAAGGGACATGAAATTTACCAAACTTTCCTTTGACTTATCGGAGCTGGAAAAAGAGTACAATAAAAGTTTTACTATCTCTTCAGTTTCAAGTGTTGATTTAAACATTTTTAATAAAATGCATGCACAGCAGCATAAAAGGATGACTCTTGATATTTCACTCCCCGAGGTCGTTTTGTTCTTTATAGACAAGAATGTGTCTTGCATTCAGTAGGTACTCAATAAATTCTAGCCAAGTTGCAAATTGTCACAAAGAAAATACTCTTTAAATACAAGATGGTTTTAGTTTTCTTATTTTGTCTTTTTTTTTTTGGTGAAGAATATATGTATATGGTACCATATTCCTTAGGTAAGATAGTGTTTTAATTTTTTAAGAACTGAAATATGAATTCTATTGAAGTAACATATTTTAATATCAAAATAATTTTAAAAATTCTAGCTTCATATAGCTAAAAGTACTTTTGTCATTATTGTTACATTAAGGCAAAACTCTATGGAACAAGTTTTATTATCTTACATTAAAAATGAGTCTCTGAAAAGTTTTTAAAAAAATTGTTCAAAAATAACACAACTATTAAGAAGTAGGGCCATGAGTAAAACTCTAATCAGACTTTAAAATCCATGTTTATTCTTCTGCATGACAGCTGTCTTTTCTGTAAATGCACACCTTTCCTTGTAAATCCACACCATCTATGTGTCACTAAAGGGAATTTTACCATCGTTTTGAAATTAATAATTTGCTTTTTTCTATGCTCTGTCACATTTCCTTAAAGCCACCTGAATGTCGAGACAGATTTTCTATGGGGCTATCAGTTGGATAACAGCCACCATAGACACATTTTTGGGAAAAAAATGTATAGCCTCTCAGCTATTCTAGGTAATATAGAAAGCAGGAAAGAAATATAAAACAAAGATGCTGCATTTTATGCACATAAGTTGTATAAATTTTGATTCTCCAAGTGTCTGTTGTTTCATGCTCTATGCAAATCTCTGAAGGAAGTGCCAAGGTCGGTCCAAAGGGACATGAAATGTGCCAAAGTGCTTCTAACCAATCAGGGGAAAAAAATTACAAATACATGGCATCTCCAAATAAAAGCATGTGTCAGTATATGAATATTTAGGGGAATATCCCTCCAAACTATGGGGAATAGAGCTTGTGTGGAAATTCAGCAGAGAAGAAATCAACACCGTCTGCCGTGAGTGATTTGGAATTTGAGTTATACTCTAAAGTCCATGTAGAATATGTAGAGGCTGGCAAGAGAGTCAGCAGTCTGTGTTGAGGTATCACAGGTGTATCACCTGTTAGGAATGCTGGAGAATGTAGAGTCTCATAAGTATGTGAGAATAATAACCAATCCAATTACAGAGTCCTATGAGATAATATATTCTATTAAATCACATGAGGGCTTCAGTATGACAAGTGGCAAGACCAAGGTAGGTGCCTTTAGAGTTAGGCACTAACGTCAACTCTTGTGCTGTTGATATATTTTCAATGGGTTCATATTCTTGTGCAATGATTCACTTCTTGAGGTCAGTTTTCAATCCAGAGTTTAAACTAAGATAAACTACAAAAAATAAAAAGGTATAAATGGCCAGAAGACAAACATTCCCTAGTCACCTACTTATAAATTTGTCCCCCTCACCTCCATGATCTCCATGTGTTTCTGGATCTGTACCTTGTTGATGGTGAGCTCCTGTACACTGCTGGACATGTATATGAGCAAATCATGGGGATTGGCTGCTAAGAGGAAAATGTCCATTTTTAAAACAATGTAAAATTTCATAAAGTCAATGAAACTGTTGGAGACTTCTTCAAACTGCACACAGAGTTTTCATACACATATGGAAATAATATGTGTAATTTTCTATGCTCTGTCACATTTCCTTAAAGCCACCTGAATGTCGAGACAGATTTTCTATGGGGCTATCAGTTGGATAACAGCCACCATAGACACATTTTTGGGAAAAAAATGTATAGCCTCTCAGCTATTCTAGGTAATATAGAAAGCAGGAAAGAAATATAAAACAAAGATGCTGCATTTTATGCACATAAGTTGTATAAATTTTGATTCTCCAAGTGTCTGTTGTTTCATGCTCTATGCAAATCTCTGAAGGAAGTGCCAAGGTCGGTCCAAAGGGACATGAAATGTGCCAAAGTGCTTCTAACCAATCAGGGGAAAAAAATTACAAATACATGGCATCTCCAAATAAAAGCATGTGTCAGTATATGAATATTTAGGGGAATATCCCTCCAAACTATGGGGAATAGAGCTTGTGTGGAAATTCAGCAGAGAAGAAATCAACACCGTCTGCCGTGAGTGATTTGGAATTTGAGTTATACTCTAAAGTCCATGTAGAATATGTAGAGGCTGGCAAGAGAGTCAGCAGTCTGTGTTGAGGTATCACAGGTGTATCACCTGTTAGGAATGCTGGAGAATGTAGAGTCTCATAAGTATGTGAGAATAATAACCAATCCAATTACAGAGTCCTATGAGATAATATATTCTATTAAATCACATGAGGGCTTCAGTATGACAAGTGGCAAGACCAAGGTAGGTGCCTTTAGAGTTAGGCACTAACGTCAACTCTTGTGCTGTTGATATATTTTCAATGGGTTCATATTCTTGTGCAATGATTCACTTCTTGAGGTCAGTTTTCAATCCAGAGTTTAAACTAAGATAAACTACAAAAAATAAAAAGGTATAAATGGCCAGAAGACAAACATTCCCTAGTCACCTACTTATAAATTTGTCCCCCTCACCTCCATGATCTCCATGTGTTTCTGGATCTGTACCTTGTTGATGGTGAGCTCCTGTACACTGCTGGACATGTATATGAGCAAATCATGGGGATTGGCTGCTAAGAGGAAAATGTCCATTTTTAAAACAATGTAAAATTTCATAAAGTCAATGAAACTGTTGGAGACTTCTTCAAACTGCACACAGAGTTTTCATACACATATGGAAATAATATGTGTAATTCTCTATGTTTGTACATATACGATAGCACATACATATAATTTTTATACAAAGAATGCATTCTCCACAGATTTGAATGTAACATTTGCAATTTTATAAGTGATTCAAGAAGTTTATGATATTTTATAATAAATAATATCGTCATTCCCGTCTCCAGTGTATCTTTCTAACCCAAGGACTGAATCTGCATCTCCTGTATTGCAGGCAGATGCTTGAGCCACCAAGGATGCTCATCAATATTTACCCACCATCCATATGAGGTTGTTATATATATAATAACTGAAATAATATATGTATATAACCTATTTAGAAAGAATAAAAATAATTTGAAAGTACAAACAATGAACCTAACTTACTATCCTGTACCTATATAAGAATCAGTTATTTTATCAAATGTCTTTGGGAGCAATAGAAGACAAAAGAATGCATTTCTCATTAATGCTGAGAGACTCATCTATATGTTTACCAAAACATAATTTGCTAGCCTGATTAATCCTACTTTGTAATAGGGTTAAATTGTATCCTGATGGCCTTCAAGAGGTATTGTCCATCCTCAACTATCCAATAATAAGAAAAATAATAGTGTGTGGGTGTGTGTAAGAATTTATATATGCATACACATGTGTACAAATTATTTTTAGTCTACGAAACCTGACTCATCTGGAAAGGACCTGGAATCCTTAGGAGTTATTATATTCTAAGTTCTACTTGTATTTTTATAACTTTTGATTCAATTTATATAACCAGGCATGATGTTGCTTCTCTTCTCATCT
Organism: Tragulus kanchil; assembly: GCA_022376925.1. Classification (NCBI taxonomy): domain Eukaryota; kingdom Metazoa; phylum Chordata; class Mammalia; order Artiodactyla; family Tragulidae; genus Tragulus; species Tragulus kanchil. The sequence continues at coordinate 24,429,574 of JAIOJX010000025.1, read as the reverse complement.
TACATAGGGCATTCTGCATATGGCCTAGCTGAGGCACCATGAGGTTAACTAACATACATAAGGTCACAGAAGTAATAAAGTCAAACCCAGGCTTTCAGCTCCAGGGCCAATCCTCCTAATCACCAACCAGTTCTCTGATCCAGTGGTTTACTTTGAAAAGTGGTGTGATGAATTCCATTCCATTTTCTTCCTTTGTTACAGATTAAATTTAGGACCAAATGCTACTCTCTAAGAAACTGTTTGAATCTCAAAGTCGTTGGCAAGTTTTCGGAGTTCGTTTCCAGGGTTTGGTGGATGATAAGTTTCTTTATAATGAGTTCTTTAATACGTTTCACTTTACTTAGGTGATAGCTACAGGGAAATATTATGAGCCTGTTCCCAAGACTGATCTTTCTATTTAGCTTCATAAATTGCTTGGTGTCAGCAGGACATAAATATAATCTGTATGAGGGCTCTGTGGAAGCCGATATCCTGAATAAATTTTCAACAGCCTTTTTAGAAAATAACGGACTACAGGACTGACTTTTTTTTTTCTGTTTGTAGACAAGTACTGAAGGCAATGTCAGCTACCAAACTCAGAGGTAAATAACCTCAGATACTTTCCATGCCACTTGAGAATGACAGTAAGAAATCAGCCCTCTGGGATATTCTCAAGAATTATGGAATCATTAAGTAAAATGAAAAACCCAACCATAACCCTCCAGTTTCTGCAGGTGTTCTCTGCTGAACACTGGCTCTTCGAAACTGTTACCACATTCCTCAAGTCAGGAGTCACATCACTTCAGCAGGAAACACCTCTTCTCAGATAAGGCAAGACACTAAGGATGATCTCCTTCCAATTCCTGCCTCTCTCAACTTCTTTGCATACAAGGAGCTTGCTAGGCATGTTCTCAGTTCATCAGGTGGCACCAGTGGTAAAGAACTCACCTTCCAGGCGAACAGAGAGAGCATGCCTTTGAAAGATCCTCGTAAAGAGGGTGTGGCAACCCATAAGTGATGTGGGTTTTTGTGCCTTCAAGAGGTATTGTCCATCCTCAACTATCCAATAATAAGAAAAATAATAGTGTGTGGGTGTGTGTAAGAATTTATATATGCATACACATGTGTACAAATTATTTTTAGTCTACGAAACCTGACTCATCTGGAAAGGACCTGGAATCCTTAGGAGTTATTATATTCTAAGTTCTACTTGTATTTTTATAACTTTTGATTCAATTTATATAACCAGGCATGATGTTGCTTCTCTTCTCATCTTACATAGGGCATTCTGCATATGGCCTAGCTGAGGCACCATGAGGTTAACTAACATACATAAGGTCACAGAAGTAATAAAGTCAAACCCAGGCTTTCAGCTCCAGGGCCAATCCTCCTAATCACCAACCAGTTCTCTGATCCAGTGGTTTACTTTGAAAAGTGGTGTGATGAATTCCATTCCATTTTCTTCCTTTGTTACAGATTAAATTTAGGACCAAATGCTACTCTCTAAGAAACTGTTTGAATCTCAAAGTCGTTGGCAAGTTTTCGGAGTTCGTTTCCAGGGTTTGGTGGATGATAAGTTTCTTTATAATGAGTTCTTTAATACGTTTCACTTTACTTAGGTGATAGCTACAGGGAAATATTATGAGCCTGTTCCCAAGACTGATCTTTCTATTTAGCTTCATAAATTGCTTGGTGTCAGCAGGACATAAATATAATCTGTATGAGGGCTCTGTGGAAGCCGATATCCTGAATAAATTTTCAACAGCCTTTTTAGAAAATAACGGACTACAGGACTGACTTTTTTTTTTCTGTTTGTAGACAAGTACTGAAGGCAATGTCAGCTACCAAACTCAGAGGTAAATAACCTCAGATACTTTCCATGCCACTTGAGAATGACAGTAAGAAATCAGCCCTCTGGGATATTCTCAAGAATTATGGAATCATTAAGTAAAATGAAAAACCCAACCATAACCCTCCAGTTTCTGCAGGTGTTCTCTGCTGAACACTGGCTCTTCGAAACTGTTACCACATTCCTCAAGTCAGGAGTCACATCACTTCAGCAGGAAACACCTCTTCTCAGATAAGGCAAGACACTAAGGATGATCTCCTTCCAATTCCTGCCTCTCTCAACTTCTTTGCATACAAGGAGCTTGCTAGGCATGTTCTCAGTTCATCAGGTGGCACCAGTGGTAAAGAACTCACCTTCCAGCGCAGGAGACAGAAGAGATTTAGGTTCGATGCCTGAGTTGGAAAGATCCTCGTAAAGAGGGTGTGGCAACCCACTCCAGTATTTTCGCCTAGAGAATCCTATGAACAGGGGAGCTTGGTGGGCTACTGTCTATAGGGTTGCAAAAATTCGGACATGACAGACGTGAACTAGCACATACACACACTGCTAATTAGGGAGTTTTTTTGTTTTTGCTTTTGTTTTTTTAATATTTATTTATTTATTTATTTTGGGCGGGGGTCAGGTTGGGGAGGGAGGGAAGCAGGCGGGCCACTTCTATTGGTCTTTCGTTTCTCTATGTTCATCTGTCTTTGTTCTCTGGCTCTTGTGGGCCTCCCATCGCGGTGGCGTCTGTCGTTGTAGAGCACCGGCTCTGGGCGCATGCGTCCCAGAGCTCTGGCTCGGTAATTGGACACATCGGTCCAGCCGCTCAGCGGCACGTGGGATCTTCCCAGGCCAGGGCTCAAACCGGTGCCCCTTGCACTGCAAGGCGGTGTCCTTACCCACTGGACCACCAGGGGAAGCCCCTAATTAGGGAGTTTTAACTGTGGCTAGAAATCCCCCACGCACTAAAGACTCTTTCCTTTCTCTTATAACTCACCCATCAAGTTTCCCTCTTATTTTTTCTTCATCACTTTCCTTTCCATGGATTCTTTTCCTTTAGAACAGAAATATATTTATTTTACCTCAAAAAAAAAAAAAAAAAAAAAAACCACGTCCCTTGATACCATAGGGTCCTCTGTCTTTCTCTGCTTCCTTTCCATTTAGGCTTCTGGTAAGTGTGTCAACATTCTCTTTCCTGGCTTCCTCCTGTAGCATTTTTTTTTTTTAATTCTTTATTTTAATGGTTTTACAGAGTTTTGTTGTTCACAGACATGTATGTTCCCAGATCAGTCATATGTATATCCCTGGTCCCCACCCTCCGGGTTTCCCCCCTCCCACCCCCCCGGATCATCGCCCCATGCCATTGTAAGCACTTCTATTCTCTTAGCACAATGACAATAGCTGTCTTTTCCACACATGACAGTATCGGTTTCCATGTTACTCCCTCCATGTCTCCCCCTCCCTATTTCTTCCCCACAATGTCCATATGTCTATGCTCTGTCTGTTTTCCCATGAGTTCCCTGCATGTGTTATCAAGACCGTCCTACTAGATTCCATATATGTGTGTTAGTATACTGTATTTGTCTTTCTCTTTTTGACTTACTTCACTTTTTATGATAGGTTCTAGAGCCAGCCACTTCATTAGGACTGAGTCTAATGCAACTGGCACAAAAACAGAACTATAGACCAATGGAACAAGACTGAGAACCCAGAGATAAACCCACGCACGTATGGGTACCTTATTTTTGACAAAGGAGGCGAAACTACAAAATGGGACAAAGACAGCCTCTTCAACAAATGGTGCTGGGACAATTGGACAGCTACATGCAAAAAAATGAAGTTGGAACATTCCCTGACGCCATACACAAAGATCAACTCAAAATGGATTAAATGTAAGACCAGAAATCATCAAACTCTTAGAGGAGAATATAGACAAAACCATCAAGGAAAAAAATTTCACCGGCTCTGGGCGCATGCGTCCCAGAGCTCTGGCTCGGTAATTGGACACATCGGTCCAGCCGCTCAGCGGCACGTGGGATCTTCCCAGGCCAGGGCTCAAACCGGTGCCCCTTGCACTGCAAGGCGGTGTCCTTACCCACTGGACCACCAGGGGAAGCCCCTAATTAGGGAGTTTTAACTGTGGCTAGAAATCCCCCACGCACTAAAGACTCTTTCCTTTCTCTTATAACTCACCCATCAAGTTTCCCTCTTATTTTTTCTTCATCACTTTCCTTTCCATGGATTCTTTTCCTTTAGAACAGAAATATATTTATTTTACCTCAAAAAAAAAAAAAAAAAAAAAAACCACGTCCCTTGATACCATAGGGTCCTCTGTCTTTCTCTGCTTCCTTTCCATTTAGGCTTCTGGTAAGTGTGTCAACATTCTCTTTCCTGGCTTCCTCCTGTAGCATTTTTTTTTTTTAATTCTTTATTTTAATGGTTTTACAGAGTTTTGTTGTTCACAGACATGTATGTTCCCAGATCAGTCATATGTATATCCCTGGTCCCCACCCTCCGAGTTTCCCCCATCCCACCCCTCCGGATCATCGCCCCATGCCATTGTAAGCACTTCTATTCTCTTAGCACAATGACAATAGCTGTCTTTTCCACACATGACAGTATCGGTTTCCATGTTACTCCCTCCATGTCTCCCCCTCCCTATTTCTTCCCCACAATGTCCATATGTCTATGCTCTGTCTGTTTTCCCATGAGTTCCCTGCATGTGTTATCAAGACCGTCCTACTAGATTCCATATATGTGTGTTAGTATACTGTATTTGTCTTTCTCTTTTTGACTTACTTCACTTTTTATGATAGGTTCTAGAGCCAGCCACTTCATTAGGACTGAGTCTAATGCAACTGGCACAAAAACAGAACTATAGACCAATGGAACAAGACTGAGAACCCAGAGATAAACCCACGCACGTATGGGTACCTTATTTTTGACAAAGGAGGCGAAACTACAAAATGGGACAAAGACAGCCTCTTCAACAAATGGTGCTGGGACAATTGGACAGCTACATGCAAAAAAATGAAGTTGGAACATTCCCTGACGCCATACACAAAGATCAACTCAAAATGGATTAAATGTAAGACCAGAAATCATCAAACTCTTAGAGGAGAATATAGACAAAACCCTCAAGGACATAAATCAAAGCAAGATCTTCTCTGACCCACCAACTAAAATAGCAGAACTGAAAAGAAAAATGAACATGTGGGACCTAATGAAACTTAAAAGCTTTTGTACAGCAAAAGACATCACAAAAAAGCTCAACAGACACCCCACATAGTGGGAGAAAATCATAGCAAATGAAACAACAGACAATTAATCTCCAAAATCTACAAGCAACTCAGAGAACTCAGCACAGGAAAAACAAACAACCCAATCAAAAAATGGGAAAAAGATCTAAAGAGATGCCTCTCCAAAGAGGACATACAGATGGCCCAAGAGCACATGAAACGATGCTCAACCTCGCTTATTATTAGAGTAATGCAAATTAAAACTACAATGAGATATCACCTCACACCCGTCAGTATGGCCATCTTCAAAAAATCTGTAGACAATAAATGCTGGAGAGGGTGCGGAGAAAAGGGAACCCTCCTGTAGCATTTTGATTCCTCTGTGGTCTGGATTTTCTCCTATATTTCTCCAACAAATGGCTCAGCATTCAGAGCTGCTTCATTTTCAAACACTTTTACACATAAGTATTCCACTTTCTGAATTCATACATAAAATCTGATATTCTAAATACTCCCCTCTTTTATTATTCCACTTCTTCTATCACATCACAGCTCTCATGGACTAAAAGAATTAGCTTCATGTAGGGAAATAGTGACCTCCAGAAGTCAAACCCACCTGGAACCACAGAAAGTGACTTTATTTGGAAATAGAGTCTGCAGATGTAATCAGTAATAGGAGACCTCTCAGGATGAAATTATCCTAGATTTAAGGTGAACTTTAAATCCAATGAGTATTCTTATAGTAAGAGAAGAGAACACAACTACAGAGAAGAAGGCCATGTGAGGACAGAGGCTTAGTGATGCTCCATGAGACAAGGAAATGCTGGAGAGGCCAGAAGCCAGCAAGAGGCAAAGAGGACTTTTCCTTAGAACCTTCAGAAGTAGCATGGTTCTACTGGCACCTTGATTTCAGACTTCTAACCTCCAGGAATGTAGAAGATTCAATATCTCTTCTTTTAAGCCACTCCGTTTGCCACACTTTGTTACAACAGCTCTAAAAAGCTAATAAATTTCCTACATGGTATCCATGACTTCTAACTCCATGGTATCCATGACTTCTAACTTCTAACTTTACAGAATACTTTGGCAAAGAGCTACATAACATCCAGAAAAGATGCACAAACATTCAATCCCAATTTCATATTCAATGTCCTAAGTTTTTAGAATCTCAAAGGTCTATGTATGGATCTCTTATTATCCCTGCAGCCAGTTAAAAATTCTTGGCTTACATATAGTGTTCAGAATCAACTTATTACAATTCCAATTATGCCATCCCCTGACTTAAAAACAGTATTATCTTTCCTGAACTACAAGGCTCCATACAGTGTAACTTTGTTCTTACATGTTACATCTTCATGCTGAGACATCCTTTGTCTTCATTCCTACAAATAAATAACCTATTTCAGAGCATACACGGCTCTGTGCCTTTGTACTTGCTGTGTGTGCTGCTTCCAACTTCCTCCCTTCTACCAGCTACCAAACATTTAATGAATTTCCAATCATTTTGATGTTTTATATGTTATCTCATCTGTGAATCAAATGGTCTAAATGACATAGTATTGTTTTTACAAAGTAATTAAAGTCTTTCACTTTGACATGTTTATGAAATACAAGATGCTTTTCTTTGAATGTAAGATATTTTAAAATATATTCCAATCTTTTGTTTGAATTTCTATGCTTCCACTTCTTCTATCACATCACAGCTCTCATGGACTAAAAGAATTAGCTTCATGTAGGGAAATAGTGACCTCCAGAAGTCAAACCCACCTGGAACCACAGAAAGTGACTTTATTTGGAAATAGAGTCTGCAGATGTAATCAGTAATAGGAGACCTCTCAGGATGAAATTATCCTAGATTTAAGGTGAACTTTAAATCCAATGAGTATTCTTATAGTAAGAGAAGAGAACACAACTACAGAGAAGAAGGCCATGTGAGGACAGAGGCTTAGTGATGCTCCATGAGACAAGGAAATGCTGGAGAGGCCAGAAGCCAGCAAGAGGCAAAGAGGACTTTTCCTTAGAACCTTCAGAAGTAGCATGGTTCTACTGGCACCTTGATTTCAGACTTCTAACCTCCAGGAATGTAGAAGATTCAATATCTCTTCTTTTAAGCCACTCCGTTTGCCACACTTTGTTACAACAGCTCTAAAAAGCTAATAAATTTCCTACATGGTATCCATGACTTCTAACTCCATGGTATCCATGACTTCTAACTTCTAACTTTACAGAATACTTTGGCAAAGAGCTACATAACATCCAGAAAAGATGCACAAACATTCAATCCCAATTTCATATTCAATGTCCTAAGTTTTTAGAATCTCAAAGGTCTATGTATGGATCTCTTATTATCCCTGCAGCCAGTTAAAAATTCTTGGCTTACATATAGTGTTCAGAATCAACTTATTACAATTCCAATTATGCCATCCCCTGACTTAAAAACAGTATTATCTTTCCTGAACTACAAGGCTCCATACAGTGTAACTTTGTTCTTACATGTTACATCTTCATGCTGAGACATCCTTTGTCTTCATTCCTACAAATAAATAACCTATTTCAGAGCATACACGGCTCTGTGCCTTTGTACTTGCTGTGTGTGCTGCTTCCAACTTCCTCCCTTCTACCAGCTACCAAACATTTAATGAATTTCCAATCATTTTGATGTTTTATATGTTATCTCATCTGTGAATCAAATGGTCTAAATGACATAGTATTGTTTTTACAAAGTAATTAAAGTCTTTCACTTTGACATGTTTATGAAATACAAGATGCTTTTCTTTGAATGTAAGATATTTTAAAATATATTCCAATCTTTTGTTTGAATTTCTAGTATACACATATGCTTCCAATTCTTTAAAGAAAATAATTAAATTATATAAATATAAATTATAATAATAAACATACTACAGTATTAAAATAATAGGTGTCTATTCCAATTAATATGTATTGGAATATCTGAATCATAATTTGTAAACTTTTTGAACCTTGAACATACTGTAATTTATAGAAATACTGAATCAATATGGAACTAACAAAGACTTGTAGATCAATTGTATTTTGAAAACAAATAAACTCAGAAAAAGAGGTTAGACTTGTGGTTACCAGAGGTGGGATTCAGAGAGAGAAGACTATAGACAACCGTGGCCAAAAGGTAAAAAACTCCCAGAGTGTTAGAATGTACAAAATAATAAATACGGTTAACACTGCTATATGAAATTTATTAAAGTCATTTAGAGACTAAGTTCTAGGCACTCTCTCCTCACAAGGAAAACATTTGTTTCTATTTCTTTAATTTTATATACGTATGAGACAGCGGTGTTTAGTAAACTTATGGTGATAACCATTTCATGATATGTGTAAGTCAAATCCCTGTGCTTTACACCTTAAATTTATATATTACTATATGGCAGATATAGTGTAATAAAACAGAAAAGCAAAAAAAAAATAAATAAATGAACTTCATATACCTCAATTTTCTTCTCTGTAAATTATTAAAAAATCATTCTTGTTCATAGGACTGTTGTGAGCATTAGAAACATCGAAAAATTTAGCACAAGATTGGGTACATAATAGGAATATTTTTAAATTAAATTTAACAATGTTCCTTCATTTTTAAGATTATAAGGTGATAAGTATCACCTACTTTATAAATAATACCGTACATCCTTTTTTTATTATAATTTCTCTATCTAAGAACCTAGACTTTATTGATTGCATGCTCATGGTCTGATTGAAAGGACCTTTTTTCACTTTACTTCCTGCAAAATGGCTGGTGAATTTAGAGACTTGGATCCCCATGTCATGATTCCACACGATGTTTGGCTAGATCTATAGAAAGCATATAGTATCTGGTTGTCTCCTTTTCTGACATAGTAGAAAATGACTGTAATTCCTATATCAATTACTTAATTGAAGATTGAAAAATGATGGTATTTTAATTATACAACTTCTTTATTTTTTAATTACGAGAGATGCTACAGAGATATGACCTCATATCAATTATTTGGTGATCCTGTGGCAAAGTTAACATCTAAAAAAATTATATAAATATAAATTATAATAATAAACATACTACAGTATTAAAATAATAGGTGTCTATTCCAATTAATATGTATTGGAATATCTGAATCATAATTTGTAAACTTTTGAACTTTGAACATACTGTAATTTATAGAAATACTGAATCAATATGGAACTAACAAAGACTTGTAGATCAATTGTATTTTGAAAACAAATAAACTCAGAAAAAGAGGTTAGACTTGTGGTTACCAGAGGTGGGATTCAGAGAGAGAAGACTATAGACAACCGTGGCCAAAAGGTAAAAAACTCCCAGAGTGTTAGAATGTACAAAATAATAAATACGGTTAACACTGCTATATGAAATTTATTAAAGTCATTTAGAGACTAAGTTCTAGGCACTCTCTCCTCACAAGGAAAACATTTGTTTCTATTTCTTTAATTTTATATACGTATGAGACAGCGGTGTTTAGTAAACTTATGGTGATAACCATTTCATGATATGTGTAAGTCAAATCCCTGTGCTTTACACCTTAAATTTATATATTACTATATGGCAGATATAGTGTAATAAAACAGAAAAGCAAAAAAAAAATAAATAAATGAACTTCATATACCTCAATTTTCTTCTCTGTAAATTATTAAAAAATCATTCTTGTTCATAGGACTGTTGTGAGCATTAGAAACATCGAAAAATTTAGCACAAGATTGGGTACATAATAGGAATATTTTTAAATTAAATTTAACAATGTTCCTTCATTTTTAAGATTATAAGGTGATAAGTATCACCTACTTTATAAATAATACCGTACATCCTTTTTTTATTATAATTTCTCTATCTAAGAACCTAGACTTTATTGATTGCATGCTCATGGTCTGATTGAAAGGACCTTTTTTCACTTTACTTCCTGCAAAATGGCTGGTGAATTTAGAGACTTGGATCCCCATGTCATGATTCCACACGATGTTTGGCTAGATCTATAGAAAGCATATAGTATCTGGTTGTCTCCTTTTCTGACATAGTAGAAAATGACTGTAATTCCTATATCAATTACTTAATTGAAGATTGAAAAATGATGGTATTTTAATTATACAACTTCTTTATTTTTTAATTACGAGAGATGCTACAGAGATATGACCTCATATCAATTATTTGGTGATCCTGTGGCAAAGTTCACATGGAAAAAGCAAAAATAAATGTTCAACTCATTTCATGAATCAGTTCCTGTCAAACTCTAAACTGACCAGACACTAGCAGAGGCAACTCTGGTGTGTACTCATTGGCGTGAGCCCTGTTGGAGGCCATCATTTCCCTTACTCAAGATCTAGCCCCACATATCTGTAGGCTCCAATGCTGGGATGCATCAGACCAAACAACCAACAGGGTAGGAACAGAACCCCACCCATCAGTAGACAGTCTGCTCAAATTCGTCATGAGCACAACCTGTTTAACATAAGGACAAAACACATCTCTATCCACCAGCAGGTAGGAACCAGGCTTTCCCATCAGGAAGCTTACACAAGGCTCTTAGACTAGCCTCATCCAGAGGACAGACAGCAAAAGCAAGAAAAACTATAAGCCTGCAGCCTGTGAAATGGAAACTGTGATCGCACAAAGTTAGACAAAGTAAGACAGCAGAGGAATGTGTCCCAGATGAAGGAACAAGATAGAATCTCAGAAGAATAACTAAGTCAAGTGGAGACAGGCAATCTACTGGGTAAAGAATATGGACTAGGGCTTCCCCTGGTGGTCCAGTGGATAAGGACACCACCTTGCAGTGCAAGGGGTGTCGGTTCGATCCTTGGCCTGGGAAGATCCCACGTGCCGCAAAGCGGCTGGACTGATGCGTCCAATCACCGAGCTGAAGCTCTGTAGCGCGTGCACCCAGAACTGGCGCTCTGAGACAACAGACACCACCACGATGGGAGGCCCGCAGGAGCCAAAGAACAAAGACGGATGAAAAATAGAGAAATGGAAGACCAATAGAAGTGGCCCGCCCACTTCCCTCCCTCCCCAACCCGACTCCCGCCCAAAATAAATAAATAAATAAATATTAAAAAAAAAAAAGAATATGGACTAATGATAGTAAAGATGACTGAAAACCTTGGAAAAAGAATGGAGGCACAGACTGAGAATATACACGAAATCTTTAACAAAGGTCTACAACAAAAGAACAAACAGATCAACAATATAATAACTGAAATGAAAATACCCTAGAAGAAATCAATAGCAGAGTGACTGAGGCAGTGACCAGAAAAAGAAAATGCTGGAGATCACAGAAGAGAATAAAGAAAAACAAGGGAAAGTAAAGAAACAAAGAAAGTCTAAGAGACCTGTGGAACAACATTAAACATACTTACATTTACATTATAGGTGTCCCGGAAGGAAAAGAGAGAGAAAAAGGATCTGAGAAAATATTTGAAAAGATAATACCTTTGGGCACCTGGGAAGCCCAGAATATCATATCAAATATGATATCAAAACCAGTAATTTTGAGAAGAGCACAAATGCAGGATACTGAAAATGCATTTGATATTAAAAGACCAACAACTTAAAACAATCTTGTTTATATACAGACACCTGTATAAAATCCTCCGGTTAACTACAGACAGAAAATCTACAATGAATACACATACACACACAGACAGGAATCTGAACACAACACTAAAATTAGTCATCAAATTCTGAGAGATACAAACTGGAGAGGAAGGGAAGGAAAAATGTACGATGACTTCCCTGTGGTCTATTGATTAGGAACAAACCTGCCAATGCAGGGTACACAGATCCAATCCCTGATCCAGGAACAACTGATTGTTGCTGTGGAGCAACTAAGCCTGTGCACCATGACTACTGAACCCATGAGCTGCAATTACAGAAGCCTGTGCACTCTAGGACCCACATGCTGCGATTACTGAGCCTGCTTGCTGCAGCTACTAAAGACTGCATGCCTAAAGCCTGCGCTCCACCAGAGAAGCCACTGCAATGAGAAGCCTGTGCATCTCAGAAGCTCTTACACAGCAAAGGAAATCATAAACAAAATTACAAAACAACCCACAAATATTTGCAAAATGATGAAACCAACAAGAGATTAGTCCCCCAAATTTATAAATACCACAGATGGTTCAATATTTTAAAAATCGAGAAACAAACTTGGAAAAAGAATGGAGGCACAGACTGAGAATATACACGAAATCTTTAACAAAGGTCTACAACAAAAGAACAAACAGATCAACAATATAATAACTGAAATGAAAATACCCTAGAAGAAATCAATAGCAGAGTGACTGAGGCAGTGACCAGAAAAAGAAAATGCTGGAGATCACAGAAGAGAATAAAGAAAAACAAGGGAAAGTAAAGAAACAAAGAAAGTCTAAGAGACCTGTGGAACAACATTAAACATACTTACATTTACATTATAGGTGTCCCGGAAGGAAAAGAGAGAGAAAAAGGATCTGAGAAAATATTTGAAAAGATAATACCTTTGGGCACCTGGGAAGCCCAGAATATCATATCAAATATGATATCAAAACCAGTAATTTTGAGAAGAGCACAAATGCAGGATACTGAAAATGCATTTGATATTAAAAGACCAACAACTTAAAACAATCTTGTTTATATACAGACACCTGTATAAAATCCTCCGGTTAACTACAGACAGAAAATCTACAATGAATACACATACACACACAGACAGGAATCTGAACACAACACTAAAATTAGTCATCAAATTCTGAGAGATACAAACTGGAGAGGAAGGGAAGGAAAAATGTGTACGATGACTTCCCTGTGGTCTATTGATTAGGAACAAACCTGCCAATGCAGGGTACACAGATCCAATCCCTGATCCAGGAACAACTGATTGTTGCTGTGGAGCAACTAAGCCTGTGCACCATGACTACTGAACCCATGAGCTGCAATTACAGAAGCCTGTGCACTCTAGGACCCACATGCTGCGATTACTGAGCCTGCTTGCTGCAGCTACTAAAGACTGCATGCCTAAAGCCTGCGCTCCACCAGAGAAGCCACTGCAATGAGAAGCCTGTGCATCTCAGAAGCTCTTACACAGCAAAGGAAATCATAAACAAAATTACAAAACAACCCACAAATATTTGCAAAATGATGAAACCAACAAGAGATTAGTCCCCCAAATTTATAAATACCACAGATGGTTCAATATTTTAAAAAATCGAAAAAAAAATGGGTAGAAGATCTAAACAGACATTTCTTCAAAGAAGACATAAAGACAGCCAAAACGCATAGGAAAAGATGGTAAATATTTTTCTGCTGAGCATCTAGTTGCTAATTATTAGAGAAATGCAAATCTAAACTATAGTGAGCTACAACCTCACAAATCAGATGGCCATTATTAAAAAATCTACAAGTAACAAATGGTGTGGAGAAAAGGGAACTCTCCTATACTGTTGGTGGGAGTGTGGAGAACAGTATAGAGGTTTCTTAAAAAAAAAAAAAAAAAAAACAACTAAAAGTAGAGTTACTTTATGACCTAACAATCTTACTCCTGAGCATATATTTAGAGAAAAGCATGGTCCAAAATGAACATGCACCTCAATGTACACTGCAGTGCTATTTACAACAGCCAAGACTTAGAAGGACCCTAAATATCCTTCAATGGATAAATAAAAAAGATGTGGTACATATAGACAATGGAATATTACTCAACTGTTAAAGAGAATAACATAATTCCATTTGCAGCAACATGGATGGACTTGGAGTTATCATCCTAAATGAAGTTAAGTCAGAGAAAACAAATATCATATGATATCACTTATATACAGAATCTAAAAAAAGTGATACAGATTAATTTATCTGAGAAACAGAAACAGACTAAGATTAAAAACAGATTAAGACAAAGAAATTTTTATGGTTATGGGGGAAAGAGATGGGGAGGGAAGGACTGGTAGTTTGACACTGATATGTACACACTAGTAAATTTAAAATAGATAATCAACAATGACCTACTACAGGAAATTTGTTCAATAGTCTGTAATAACTTAAATGGGAAATTAATGCAACATTGTTATTCAACTATGTGTGTGTGTGTTTGCACTCAGTTATATGTCTGGTTCTTTACAAATTATGGACTGTAGCTTGCCAAGCAACTCTGTCCATGGGATTTTCCAACCAGGAATACTGGAGTGGGCTGCCATTCCCTTCTCCAGGGGATATTCCCAACCCAGGGATTAAACCCAGATCATGCCAGGAATCAGAAAAAAAATCTAACAAATTCTTCAAAGAAAAAAACCCAATTAAAAAAGACAATATTTTAAAAAATCGAAAAAAAAATGGGTAGAAGATCTAAACAGACATTTCTTCAAAGAAGACATAAAGACAGCCAAAACGCATAGGAAAAGATGGTAAATATTTTTCTGCTGAGCATCTAGTTGCTAATTATTAGAGAAATGCAAATCTAAACTATAGTGAGCTACAACCTCACAAATCAGATGGCCATTATTAAAAAATCTACAAGTAACAAATGGTGTGGAGAAAGGAACTCTCCTATACTGTTGGTGGGAGTGTGGAGAACAGTATAGAGGTTTCTTAAAAAAAAAAAAAAAAAAAACAACTAAAAGTAGAGTTACTTTATGACCTAACAATCTTACTCCTGAGCATATATTTAGAGAAAAGCATGGTCCAAAATGAACATGCACCTCAATGTACACTGCAGTGCTATTTACAACAGCCAAGACTTAGAAGGACCCTAAATATCCTTCAATGGATAAATAAAAAAGATGTGGTACATATAGACAATGGAATATTACTCAACTGTTAAAGAGAATAACATAATTCCATTTGCAGCAACATGGATGGACTTGGAGTTATCATCCTAAATGAAGTTAAGTCAGAGAAAACAAATATCATATGATATCACTTATATACAGAATCTAAAAAAAGTGATACAGATTAATTTATCTGAGAAACAGAAACAGACTAAGATTAAAAACAGATTAAGACAAAGAAATTTTTATGGTTATGGGGGAAAGAGATGGGGAGGGAAGGACTGGTAGTTTGACACTGATATGTACACACTAGTAAATTTAAAATAGATAATCAACAATGACCTACTACAGGGAAATTTGTTCAATAGTCTGTAATAACTTAAATGGGAAATTAATGCAACATTGTTATTCAACTATGTGTGTGTGTGTTTGCACTCAGTTATATGTCTGGTTCTTTACAAATTATGGACTGTAGCTTGCCAAGCAACTCTGTCCATGGGATTTTCCAACCAGGAATACTGGAGTGGGCTGCCATTCCCTTCTCCAGGGGATATTCCCAACCCAGGGATTAAACCCAGATCTCCATTGCAGTCAGCTTCTTTACTATCTGAACAACCAGGGGCTTGCCAGTTCTAATGGACGCATAAACTTCTTCAATCGTCAACTACACAAAGTAGTAGCAGACTAACAGTACACAACCACAAATATGATTATGAAAACATTAAATTCTTCATGTGTGGAGTTTCTTCATTCTTCCTTAATAATAGCTGTATTATTGCTATTACCAGAGCACATAACTACTGCCTACTATATTGATTCTAGAGCTCAGCATCAGTGCCTGTGCTGATGTAGCTTCTGTCATTCTGGCTATTCGACTAGGTATGTTTGAAGAACTAGGTGCACTTTTCTAGCCAACACTCAGGAAGTATTCAGGAATAAAACACTCCCATCCCTACTCTGTAATAGCTTTCCTTTGTCCTTATACTTGAAACCCAGTTTTGCTGGATATAAAAACTTTGGTTCACACTGTCTTTGATTTTCTTTAATATGTTTCTCATTTTCTTCTGACATTACTGTCAAAAAGTAATGCTTTTTTTCTAACTTTTATTTTACTTTTAACTTTTACAGAGTTTTGTTGTTTACAAAAACATGTATGTTCCCAGATTAGTCATATGTATATCCCCCCCTTCCCACCCCTCCCGAACATCACACAGCACCCCTGAAGGATCTCCTTTTCTCACAGAGCAACGACTATAGCTATTTTCTCCACTTATGATAGTAAAGGCTTTCATGCTACTACTTCCTTTATGCCTCCCACCCTCTGTTCCTTCCCCACAATGTCCATATGTCCACTGTCCATGTCTGTCTTTCTGTCGCTTCACTGTGTGTGCCATCATCACCATCCTACTAGATTCCATATATATATATGTTAATATATTGTATTTGTCCTTCTCTTTCTGACTTCACTTTTTATGATACGTTCTAGATTCAGCCACCTCATTAGGGCTGATTCTTTTGCATTTCTCTTTACAGCTGTGTAATATTCCATTGTATATATGTACCAGAGCTTTTGTATCCATTCGTCTCGATGGACATCTAGGTTGCTTCCATGTTCTAGCTATTGTGTAGAGAGCTGCAATGGACATTGGGGTACAGGTGCTTCTTTCAGATTTGATTTCATCAGGGTATAAGCCTAAGAGTGGTATTGTTGGATTGTATGGTAAAGGGATCAGCCTCGCCAACTTCAGACTCTACTACAAAGCAACAGTCATCAAGGCAGTATGGTACTGGCACAAAAACAGAAATATAGACCAATGGAACAAGATAGAGAACCCAGAGATAAACCCACGCACCTACGGGTACCTTATTTTTGACAAAGGAGGCGAAACTACAAAATGGGACAAAGACAGCCTCTTCAACAAACGGTGCTGGGAAAATTGGACAGCTACATGCAAAAAATGAAGTTGGAACATTCCCTGACACCATGCACAAAGATCAACTCAAAATGGATTAAAGACTTAAATGTAAGACCAGAAACCATCAAACTCTTAGAGGAGAATATAGGCAAAACCCTCAAGGACATAAATCAAAGCAAGATCTTCTCTGACCCACCTACTAAAATAGCAGAACTGAACAGAAAAATGAACATGTGCGACCTAATGAAACTTAAAAGCTTTTGTATAGCAAAAGAAATTACAAAAAAGCTGAACAGACAGCCCAGAGAGTGGGAGAAAATCATAGCAAATGAAACAACAGACAAAGAATTAACCTCCAAAATCTATAAGCAACTCAGACAACTCAGCACCAGAAAACTGAACAACCTAATCAAAAAATGGGAAAAGGACCTAGTCAATGTATATCTTCCCACCCTCCCGAACATCACACAGCACCCTGAAGGATCTCCTTTTCTCACAGAGCAACGACTATAGCTATTTTCTCCACTTATGATAGTAAAGGCTTTCATGCTACTACTTCCTTTATGCCTCCCACCCTCTGTTCCTTCCCCACAATGTCCATATGTCCACTGTCCATGTCTGTCTTTCTGTCGCTTCACTGTGTGTGCCATCATCACCATCCTACTAGATTCCATATATATATATGTTAATATATTGTATTTGTCCTTCTCTTTCTGACTTCACTTTTTATGATACGTTCTAGATTCAGCCACCTCATTAGGGCTGATTCTTTTGCATTTCTCTTTACAGCTGTGTAATATTCCATTGTATATATGTACCAGAGCTTTTGTATCCATTCGTTCGTCGATGGACATCTAGGTTGCTTCCATGTTCTAGCTATTGTGTAGAGAGCTGCAATGGACATTGGGGTACAGGTGCTTCTTTCAGATTTGATTTCATCAGGGTATAAGCCTAAGAGTGGTATTGTTGGATTGTATGGTAAAGGGATCAGCCTCGCCAACTTCAGACTCTACTACAAAGCAACAGTCATCAAGGCAGTATGGTACTGGCACAAAAACAGAAATATAGACCAATGGAACAAGATAGAGAACCCAGAGATAAACCCACGCACCTACGGGTACCTTATTTTTGACAAAGGAGGCGAAACTACAAAATGGGACAAAGACAGCCTCTTCAACAAACGGTGCTGGGAAAATTGGACAGCTACATGCAAAAAATGAAGTTGGAACATTCCCTGACACCATGCACAAAGATCAACTCAAAATGGATTAAAGACTTAAATGTAAGACCAGAAACCATCAAACTCTTAGAGGAGAATATAGGCAAAACCCTCAAGGACATAAATCAAAGCAAGATCTTCTCTGACCCACCTACTAAAATAGCAGAACTGAACAGAAAAATGAACATGTGCGACCTAATGAAACTTAAAAGCTTTTGTATAGCAAAAGAAATTACAAAAAAGCTGAACAGACAGCCCAGAGAGTGGGAGAAAATCATAGCAAATGAAACAACAGACAAAGAATTAACCTCCAAAATCTATAAGCAACTCAGACAACTCAGCACCAGAAAAACGAACAACCCAATCAAAAAATGGGAAAAGGACCTAAATAGACACCTCTCCAAAGAGGGCATACAGATGGCCCAAAAGCACATGAAACAATGCTCAACTTCACTTATAATTAGAGAAATGCAAATCAAAACTACAATGAGATATCACCTCATACCCGTCAGAATGGCCATCATCCACAAATCAACAGACAATAAATGCTGGAGAGGGTGTGGAGAAAAGGGAACCCTTTTGCATTGTTGGTGTGAATGTAAATTGATACAGCCTCTATGGAAGACAGTCTGGAGATTTCTTAAAAGCAATGCTTTTTGACACCATTACTGTCAAGAAGTTTAATGAAAAATTGTGTAAATTTTCTGATGCCAGAAGCATTTTTTTCTTTTTTCTGAACGTTTTATTAGAATATCTAAATGTCACACAGTGTGCTTCATCAACACGTAAATTAAAGTATTTTATTTCAGGAAAGTTTTTACTTCTAGAAAGATGACTTGAATTACGGTTTTTGTGAATGACTGACTTGTGTTTTTCTTTTCTACTCAGGGACTCCTTAGACCTTGAGTGGAATATTGGTGAGTTTTTACTATCATTTCCTTAGTATTTATTTTGATCTTTTGATTCTTTTCTGAGGTCATCTTTATAGTATGCTTTCATTGTCTTTAGAGAATTTATTACAGTTGACCCTTGAAAAACTCAGGGGTTAATTCACTTACATAGTTGATCCCACAGTATCTGCAGTTTTTTCACATCTGCAGATTAAATCAACCACAGACCAAGTCATTCTGTAGTATTATTGAAAAATATTCATGTATAGCTGGACTGATGCAGTTAAAACCCACATTGTTAAAGAGCAACTGTACTTTTTTCTTGTTGTCATTTTGTATGAGATTTAACCCAGTATTTTCCTCTTTCTCATTTTTATTGAAAAGTTGCCTTCCTAGACTTTTAAAATGAGAAAGCATTCTAATCACACAACACTTCTGTTTTCCCTTTCTATCTTGCACCTTTTTATTGGGTAGTAATATAAAAATACATAAAAACTTGTTTTCTATACTTGCATTGCTCTACTCCCTTCCAAAACTTCAGTAAAACATTCATTTTACTCCACTCCCAATATTCCTGCCTTGTTCAATTTTATTTCAACAACAGCAATCTAAAAAAAGGGCAGACAGATGGCCCAAAAGCACATGAAACAATGCTCAACTTCACTTATAATTAGAGAAATGCAAATCAAAACTACAATGAGATATCACCTCATACCCGTCAGAATGGCCATCATCCACAAATCAACAGACAATAAATGCTGGAGAGGGTGTGGAGAAAAGGGAACCCTTTTGCATTGTTGGTGTGAATGTAAATTGATACAGCCTCTATGGAAGACAGTCTGGAGATTTCTTAAAAGCAATGCTTTTTGACACCATTACTGTCAAGAAGTTTAATGAAAAATTGTGTAAATTTTCTGATGCCAGAAGCATTTTTTTCTTTTTTCTGAACGTTTTATTAGAATATCTAAATGTCACACAGTGTGCTTCATCAACACGTAAATTAAAGTATTTTATTTCAGGAAAGTTTTTACTTCTAGAAAGATGACTTGAATTACGGTTTTTGTGAATGACTGACTTGTGTTTTTCTTTTCTACTCAGGGACTCCTTAGACCTTGAGTGGAATATTGGTGAGTTTTTACTATCATTTCCTTAGTATTTATTTTGATCTTTTGATTCTTTTCTGAGGTCATCTTTATAGTATGCTTTCATTGTCTTTAGAGAATTTATTACAGTTGACCCTTGAAAAACTCAGGGGTTAATTCACTTACATAGTTGATCCCACAGTATCTGCAGTTTTTTCACATCTGCAGATTAAATCAACCACAGACCAAGTCATTCTGTAGTATTATTGAAAAATATTCATGTATAGCTGGACTGATGCAGTTAAAACCCACATTGTTAAAGAGCAACTGTACTTTTTTCTTGTTGTCATTTTGTATGAGATTTAACCCAGTATTTTCCTCTTTCTCATTTTTATTGAAAAGTTGCCTTCCTAGACTTTTAAAATGAGAAAGCATTCTAATCACACAACACTTCTGTTTTCCCTTTCTATCTTGCACCTTTTTATTGGGTAGTAATATAAAAATACATAAAAACTTGTTTTCTATACTTGCATTGCTCTACTCCCTTCCAAAACTTCAGTAAAACATTCATTTTACTCCACTCCCAATATTCCTGCCTTGTTCAATTTTATTTCATCAACAGCAATCTTCCTTTCCTGGAAGAGTATCCTGATAAATCCATTTTTGAGGTTCGTAGAAACCCAACTGTTCTAGGCTCCATGGTCTTTCTTACCATCAGCCTTTTGCACTTAACTTGCTATTAAGGGTTCCCTGACCTCCACCCCAGACTCGCTTCAGCCCTGTGTACTTTCCACAAAAAGTTGATGTTCTGTTTTCAGATGCATCTGATGCTACAATGTTGATTGCTACTTTTTCCTTTCACAAAGATGATAATAAAGGTGTCCTTTCCATCCATCTAAGATTTTGTGCTCATAATACCATGTCACTCAATTTTTTAGGTATACGCTGTTATTTTTAATAAGCTATTTAATTGGTTTTGTCCTGTCTATACTAGTATTAATACATTACTTTCCTATTGTTATTATAACAAGTGATAACATGCTCAATGGCTTTAAACAATACAGATATACTGTGTTCGAGTTCTGAAAATCAGAAGTCAAAAATCAGTCCCACTGGGCTAAAACCAAGGTGTCAGCGTGGCTGTGTTCCTTGTTCCTTGTCAGGCTCTATGGGAGAACCCATTTCCTCTCCTTTTCCAGCCAACAGAGACCTTCCGCATTCCTTGGCTCAGGGTCACCCTCTGCATCATCAGAGTCATCTGTGTACCACCTTCACATCTTATGATGACTCAGACACTCCTGTTTCTCTTTTTCCTTTGTGCTTACACTGCACCCATGGATGATCCAGGATAATTTCTGATCTCAGCATCCTTAATCACATCCGCACAATATCTTGTCATTTAAAGTAACATACTCACAAGTTTTGGAGTTTAGGACACAGGTATCTTTGAGGAAACCATTATTATTCTGTGCAGTGGCTAATTCAGTAAGATTTTTTAAAAATCACGGCCACCATCTTCCCAGAATCCTCTCCTGAACTATCATATTTCTTAATCCCCCTTCTGTTTTCCCTTTCTATCTTGCACCTTTTTATTGGGTAGTAATATAAAAATACATAAAAACTTGTTTTCTATACTTGCATTGCTCTACTCCCTTCCAAAACTTCAGTAAAACATTCATTTTACTCCACTCCCAATATTCCTGCCTTGTTCAATTTTATTTCATCAACAGCAATCTTCCTTTCCTGGAAGAGTATCCTGATAAATCCATTTTTGAGGTTCGTAGAAACCCAACTGTTCTAGGCTCCATGGTCTTTCTTACCATCAGCCTTTTGCACTTAACTTGCTATTAAGGGTTCCCTGACCTCCACCCCAGACTCGCTTCAGCCCTGTGTACTTTCCACAAAAAGTTGATGTTCTGTTTTCAGATGCATCTGATGCTACAATGTTGATTGCTACTTTTTCCTTTCACAAAGATGATAATAAAGGTGTCCTTTCCATCCATCTAAGATTTTGTGCTCATAATACCATGTCACTCAATTTTTTAGGTATACGCTGTTATTTTTAATAAGCTATTTAATTGGTTTTGTCCTGTCTATACTAGTATTAATACATTACTTTCCTATTGTTATTATAACAAGTGATAACATGCTCAATGGCTTTAAACAATACAGTTATACTGTGTTGGAGTTCTGAAAATCAGAAGTCAAAATCAGTCCCACTGGGCTAAAACCAAGGTGTCAGCGTGGCTGTGTTCCTTGTTCCTTGTCAGGCTCTATGGGAGAACCCATTTCCTCTCCTTTTCCAGCCAACAGAGACCTTCCGCATTCCTTGGCTCAGGGTCACCCTCTGCATCATCAGAGTCATCTGTGTACCACCTTCACATCTTATGATGACTCAGACACTCCTGTTTCTCCCTTCCTTTGTGCTTACACTGCACCCATGGATGATCCAGGATAATTTCTGATCTCAGCATCCTTAATCACATCCGCACAATATCTTGTCATTTAAAGTAACATACTCACAAGTTTTGGAGTTTAGGACACAGGTATCTTTGAGGAAACCATTATTATTCTGTGCAGTGGCTAATTCAGTAAGATTTTTTAAAAATCACGGCCACCATCTTCCCAGAATCCTCTCCTGAACTATCATATTTCTTTCACCATCACTAAATACTGGTATTAGCCTAAACTTTTGAAAGATGATTCAGAATAGTACAATTCTATTATGCCTCTCATAAACAAAAATTCTTGAGTATGTGCTGCTTTATATGTTACACACAAGAAGATTTTAAACAAATAAGAGATGCTAGATATTCTTTGTGTGTGCATGTGAGTGTGTTTATAAATCCTTGACTATAACATGATAAGGTGCCTTACAATAGATATGTTCAAATGAAGAATGATTCAAGTTTGCAAATCATTAAATCATGACAATAAAAAAATCATTATTTCATCTGCATGTAGGTTATAGACAAGCAGTAACAGAAAAGTCATGCCTCTTGCATCTGGCCTGAATTAAAGCTCCTCTGAAGAAGGATGTGGAAGTCATTCAGGCTTGCACATTCTTTAATTTCTTTTATTAAGGCCTGCACAAAGTCAATGTAGCTAGAAGGCAATACACAGGCTTCCAGAAACTACAAAGTGTAACAGCTGGTTCCAATTACCCTCACTGCAGTGTGACCATATGCACAAATGTTCAGTTTTCTGTTTAAGTTTATGAATTAAAAAAATTTAAAAAAGAATTTCTTTAAAAAATTTGAGAAATGCTGTGGTCTCTGCATACATTTGTTTCTGCTATGCTTTAATCTGTTAGTTATGGTCAAATGTATGGATAAAATCTTTCAAACAAGACAAAGATCCTCAGCTGGCAGAACAGAAATCTTTTAACTTTAAATTAACGTAAATCACTAATAGTTCGCCACTGGGCTAAAACCAAGGTGTCAGCGTGGCTGTGTTCCTTGTTCCTTGTCAGGCTCTATGGGAGAACCCATTTCCTCTCCTTTTCCAGCCAACAGAGACCTTCCGCATTCCTTGGCTCAGGGTCACCCTCTGCATCATCAGAGTCATCTGTGTACCACCTTCACATCTTATGATGACTCAGACACTCCTGTTTCTCTTTTTCCTTTGTGCTTACACTGCACCCATGGATGATCCAGGATAATTTCTGATCTCAGCATCCTTAATCACATCCGCACAATATCTTGTCATTTAAAGTAACATACTCACAAGTTTTGGAGTTTAGGACACAGGTATCTTTGAGGAAACCATTATTATTCTGTGCAGTGGCTAATTCAGTAAGATTTTTTAAAAATCACGGCCACCATCTTCCCAGAATCCTCTCCTGAACTATCATATTTCTTTCACCATCACTAAATACTGGTATTAGCCTAAACTTTTGAAAGATGATTCAGAATAGTACAATTCTATTATGCCTCTCATAAACAAAAATTCTTGAGTATGTGCTGCTTTATATGTTACACACAAGAAGATTTTAAACAAATAAGAGATGCTAGATATTCTTTGTGTGTGCATGTGAGTGTGTTTATAAATCCTTGACTATAACATGATAAGGTGCCTTACAATAGATATGTTCAAATGAAGAATGATTCAAGTTTGCAAATCATTAAATCATGACAATAAAAATCATTATTTCATCTGCATGTAGGTTATAGACAAGCAGTAACAGAAAAGTCATGCCTCTTGCATCTGGCCTGAATTAAAGCTCCTCTGAAGAAGGATGTGGAAGTCATTCAGGCTTGCACATTCTTTAATTTCTTTTATTAAGGCCTGCACAAAGTCAATGTAGCTAGAAGGCAATACACAGGCTTCCAGAAACTACAAAGTGTAACAGCTGGTTCCAATTACCCTCACTGCAGTGTGACCATATGCACAAATGTTCAGTTTTCTGTTTAAGTTTATGAATTAAAAAAATTTAAAAAAGAATTTCTTTAAAAAATTTGAGAAATGCTGTGGTCTCTGCATACATTTGTTTCTGCTATGCTTTAATCTGTTAGTTATGGTCAAATGTATGGATAAAATCTTTCAAACAAGACAAAGATCCTCAGCTGGCAGAACAGAAATCTTTTTAACTTTAAATTAACGTATCAATACAATGCAATTGTTTCTAAAAGTTTATTTCCTGGATCAAACATGTTTTAAGAAACATGGCCTCTTAAAATAATCATTTAACAACTAATTCAAGCAACTCTACATTAAGCATATAAGCAGTATGAAAATCAACTATACTTGAATAAAATTTTTTAATTAAAGTAAAAAGATTTTTTAAAAACTCTAAAATTAAACATTTTTTAAAAAAAGCAGAAAGGCAGAAAATATGTAACTTTTTTATTAGTTGACTAAGACTAATGTGATTTGGCATTTCTGACTCCAGTGACCTTTATGAAATCTTAGAGGTTTTCTCTTAAATTCATCATATTAAACTAGAGATAACAAAGACAGATGTTGAATTGACCTTTTTATAGCAACCTGAGGTTGAAAATCACACCTTTTCATATTCTTTACTTGATGTTCCAAGCAGGTTTTTAATACTACAGTTGTCTCAGTTAATTTGAATTCTTAACTCTTTATTTGAATCAATATACTTCAGTTCCACTCATATTACCTACTGGAATGAGTAAAATGTAGCTAGCTAGGTTAAAAAGCCCTTTGCTAGCACTGAAACTCATTATCAAATAGGCATATTAACAAAATATGCCTTATTTTTCTTAAGTGGGCAAATAACTGGTTCAATTGAGTAATATGCAGTAATTCTTTAAGCTAGTGACAAAATGAGAATAAAATGCATTTTCTGATTAACTGGCATTACACACAAGTGAAGGAAAAATCTTTGCTTCATTGAAAAAAGAACATATACTAAAATTAAGAAACAAAGCCATGAGAGTAAAATCAGAGTATATTTATACAGGTTAGGAATCCTACAGTCCCCCATCTTAGTAATTACTATTTAAACAGATGTGCTTTTGTGAAACAAATATTTAAGTAAGTATTTGAGGGTGTAAGCTTGTATCTGCAATCATATTTTATACAAATAGTAATAGACAGATACTGTTCAAAGTGTCCCCAGTGTTAATTATGATTTATTAGTTTGCATAGTCTGAAAAGGAAGAAATGTTAATAATGGTGCAGGCCTTCTTTCCAGACATATTTTAGTTACTATTAATTTGGAGGCCAGGAAGTCAAAATGCATTACTGAAAGACAAATGGGTTCCCATTTGTGTGGTTTGGTTTTTTCCACTTGCACAGTTTCAATCAACATAATAGAACATATTAACATGCTTAAGTTTTGTATGAAAAGTTGTTAAACTGGATAAAATCTATTTATCAAAGTTCTACTATCTATGTTTCTTAGAACATTTCCCTGATCATTCACTATTGAAAGAAAATAAAATTAAGTTTTTCAAATGGCATTAGCTTGTTCAAGGAATTCTAAAGGATTTCACCCATCTAGAATTCTGATGGAAGATACTCCTCCAACTGACTTAACACCTACAGTACTAATTTCAAAGTATTAGACACAATGCTTTTCACAAGGCTGGAAATGTTTTCTACATATTTTTATGATATATTAAATTTTTGTTTAATTTTCATAACTAAAGGGCAATCTCACTTAAAATAAATTTCACACTGTAGGTTATTAGCTGTCACTTAATTTCCTTGAGCTTTAAGGTGTTCTAAGCCTAAAAAGTAACTACAATTCCTCTACGTGATTCTATGATCTATAAAATCAACATGACCTAAAGCTGAAGAGGCTCTTCAATCATCAACTGAATCTTCCATCATGTAATAGAAGTGTGAACATTAATGATCTATTTAAAATTTACTATCAGAAATATTTTAGGTTGAAAAAACTAAATTATTTTGGCTGAAGACCTCAAATAACTGGTTCAATTGAGTAATATGCAGTAATTCTTTAAGCTAGTGACAAAATGAGAATAAAATGCATTTTCTGATTAACTGGCATTACACACAAGTGAAGGAAAAATCTTTGCTTCATTGAAAAAAGAACATATACTAAAATTAAGAAACAAAGCCATGAGAGTAAAATCAGAGTATATTTATACAGGTTAGGAATCCTACAGTCCCCCATCTTAGTAATTACTATTTAAACAGATGTGCTTTTGTGAAACAAATATTTAAGTAAGTATTTGAGGGTGTAAGCTTGTATCTGCAATCATATTTTATACAAATAGTAATAGACAGATACTGTTCAAAGTGTCCCCAGTGTTAATTATGATTTATTAGTTTGCATAGTCTGAAAAGGAAGAAATGTTAATAATGGTGCAGGCCTTCTTTCCAGACATATTTTAGTTACTATTAATTTGGAGGCCAGGAAGTCAAAATGCATTACTGAAAGACAAATGGGTTCCCATTTGTGTGGTTTGGTTTTTTCCACTTGCACAGTTTCAATCAACATAATAGAACATATTAACATGCTTAAGTTTTGTATGAAAAGTTGTTAAACTGGATAAAATCTATTTATCAAAGTTCTACTATCTATGTTTCTTAGAACATTTTCCTGATCATTCACTATTGAAAGAAAATAAAATTAAGTTTTTCAAATGGCATTAGCTTGTTCAAGGAATTCTAAAGGATTTCACCCATCTAGAATTCTGATGGAAGATACTCCTCCAACTGACTTAACACCTACAGTACTAATTTCAAAGTATTAGACACAATGCTTTTCACAAGGCTGGAAATGTTTTCTACATATTTTTATGATATATTAAATTTTTGTTTAATTTTCATAACTAAAGGGCAATCTCACTTAAAATAAATTTCACACTGTAGGTTATTAGCTGTCACTTAATTTCCTTGAGCTTTAAGGTGTTCTAAGCCTAAAAAGTAACTACAATTCCTCTACGTGATTCTATGATCTATAAAATCAACATGACCTAAAGCTGAAGAGGCTCTTCAATCATCAACTGAATCTTCCATCATGTAATAGAAGTGTGAACATTAATGATCTATTTAAAATTTACTATCAGAAATATTTTAGGTTGACAGAAAAACACCTAATATTTCATTTTGGTATATTTCAGTAATAGATGATGACTCAACTTCAACTCATGTGTCAACCACAATATTTAATATTCTTCTGGGAAGATTATTTCAAAATATAAATCAAAATCCAAATAAACAACAATGCATCACTTGAAAATCATAAATAACTGCCAAATACAAATGAATGCCTTATTATACAGATGTCAAATATTGATAGATAGCGTGACTTGAACATTTGTTATTGCTATTTTCAAATCTGTTCATGCTTGGAAGTCTCTCAATGTGATCAATAAGCATCTTAATAGGGTGGTCAAGAACTTCAGGAAAAAATCTGTTTTTCTTATTTCAACATCACTGTGTTGTTCTACATTTCTTGGGATACAGATTTCTAATTTCCTATTTGTGATGTGTTTCAAATAGAGTTAAACTACATCCTAAAAAGGAAAAAGAAAAGAACTGTTGGAATAGCTGTTAGAAAAGGCTAGGCTAGGGGGCACAGGAGACTCACATTCCCTGCATACTGTACATTCCCCTGATCATTAAGGCAAGGCTCCATTTAAATTGATTAAATTATTTTCCGTCTTTCAACAACTTTATGCTATCATGGCATTTAACTACAGGCAGAAGGTATTTATGATTACATTCTGAAAACAACTGTATCCTTTTGTCAGAGACTGTTTGTGCATTAGAATTATTAAAGTGTCCAGTTTGTGTATTGTCAGTCTTCACCACTTCATTCTGAGTAACGTTCATCATGCTATGATTGAACAAATCAAACAGTTACTTGTGTGAGGTAAACTATCAATAGCAATATAGGAAAAGTATTATTATTATAAAATACTTTAATATATCACCCCCAAAAAATTATGATGAAGGAACCTCCTCTCTCTATATATCTCTCCAAAAATTAGTTCACTTAAAATAAATTTCACACTGTAGGTTATTAGCTGTCACTTAATTTCCTTGAGCTTTAAGGTGTTCTAAGCCTAAAAAGTAACTACAATTCCTCTACGTGATTCTATGATCTATAAAATCAACATGACCTAAAGCTGAAGAGGCTCTTCAATCATCAACTGAATCTTCCATCATGTAATAGAAGTGTGAACATTAATGATCTATTTAAAATTTACTATCAGAAATATTTTAGGTTGACAGAAAAACACCTAATATTTCATTTTGGTATATTTCAGTAATAGATGATGACTCAACTTCAACTCATGTGTCAACCACAATATTTAATATTCTTCTGGGAAGATTATTTCAAAATATAAATCAAAATCCAAATAAACAACAATGCATCACTTGAAAATCATAAATAACTGCCAAATACAAATGAATGCCTTATTATACAGATGTCAAATATTGATAGATAGCGTGACTTGAACATTTGTTATTGCTATTTTCAAATCTGTTCATGCTTGGAAGTCTCTCAATGTGATCAATAAGCATCTTAATAGGGTGGTCAAGAACTTCAGGAAAAAATCTTTTTTTCTTATTTCAACATCACTGTGTTGTTCTACATTTCTTGGGATACAGATTTCTAATTTCCTATTTGTGATGTGTTTCAAATAGAGTTAAACTACATCCTAAAAAGGAAAAAGAAAAGAACTGTTGGAATAGCTGTTAGAAAAGGCTAGGCTAGGGGGCACAGGAGACTCACATTCCCTGCATACTGTACATTCCCCTGATCATTAAGGCAAGGCTCCATTTAAATTGATTAAATTATTTTCCGTCTTTCAACAACTTTATGCTATCATGGCATTTAACTACAGGCAGAAGGTATTTATGATTACATTCTGAAAACAACTGTATCCTTTTGTCAGAGACTGTTTGTGCATTAGAATTATTAAAGTGTCCAGTTTGTGTATTGTCAGTCTTCACCACTTCATTCTGAGTAACGTTCATCATGCTATGATTGAACAAATCAAACAGTTACTTGTGTGAGGTAAACTATCAATAGCAATATAGGAAAAGTATTATTATTATAAAATACTTTAATATATCACCCCCAAAAAATTATGATGAAGGAACCTCCTCTCTCTATATATCTCTCCAAAAATTATTTGGAAATGAATCAAAAAGAAGAGGATGAAGGAGAGATGTAGGAAGTAGAAGAAACATCTCACAACCCACAAACATACTAGAGATGGGTTTTAATAGATATATATAATATCTATTATACATATATAATTATAATATGAGATATTTACAGTATCTAATTTTGTTAAAATTCAGTTTTATGCAAGTTGTCTTACTCAATGCAGACCTGCAGAGAATAGCAAGGTGAGATAAGAAAGCCATCTTAAGTGAACAACGCAAAGAAACAGGAAAACAACAGAATGGAAAAGAAGCCTCTCTTCAAGAAAACTGGAGATATCAAGGAAATATTTCATGTACAGATGGGCACAATAAAGGACAGAAGTGGCAAGAGCATAATAGAAACAGAAGAGATTAAGAAGACATGGCAAGAATACACAGAAGAGCTATACAAAAAAGATCCTCATGATCCAGATAACGATGATGTTGCAGTCACTCACATAGAGCCAGACATTCTGGAGGCCCATTTTAAGTGGGCCTTAGGTAACATTATTATGAATAAAGCTAATGGAGGTAATAGAATGCCAGCTGAGCTATGGAAAATTTGAAAAGATGATGCTGTTAAAGTGCTGCATTCAATATACCAGCAATGGAAAACAGCAGTGTCCACAAGACTGGAAAAAGTCAGTTTTCATTCCAATACCAAAGAAGGGCAATGCAAAAGAATGTTCAAACTACTGCACAATCATGTTTATTTCACATGCTACCAGGGTAATGCTCAAAAACTTTCAAGCTAGGTTGAACTGAAAACTTCCAGATGTACAAGCTGGATTTTAAAAAGGCAGAGGAACCAGAGATCAATCACCAACATATGCTGAATCATAGAAAAATCAAGAGGATTCTAGAAAACATCTACTTCTGCTTCACTGACTATGCTAAAGCCTCTGATTGGGGCAGAATTATTAAAGTGTCCAGTTTGTGTATTGTCAGTCTTCACCACTTCATTCTGAGTAACGTTCATCATGCTATGATTGAACAAATCAAACAGTTACTTGTGTGAGGTAAACTATCAATAGCAATATAGGAAAAGTATTATTATTATAAAATACTTTAATATATCACCCCCAAAAAATTATGATGAAGGAACCTCCTCTCTCTATATATCTCTCCAAAAATTATTTGGAAATGAATCAAAAAGAAGAGGATGAAGGAGAGATGTAGGAAGTAGAAGAAACATCTCACAACCCACAAACATACTAGAGATGGGTTTTAATAGATATATATAATATCTATTATACATATATAATTATAATATGAGATATTTACAGTATCTAATTTTGTTAAAATTCAGTTTTATGCAAGTTGTCTTACTCAATGCAGACCTGCAGAGAATAGCAAGGTGAGATAAGAAAGCCATCTTAAGTGAACAACGCAAAGAAACAGGAAAACAACAGAATGGAAAAGAAGCCTCTCTTCAAGAAAACTGGAGATATCAAGGAAATATTTCATGTACAGATGGGCACAATAAAGGACAGAAGTGGCAAGAGCATAATAGAAACAGAAGAGATTAAGAAGACATGGCAAGAATACACAGAAGAGCTATACAAAAAAGATCCTCATGATCCAGATAACGATGATGTTGCAGTCACTCACATAGAGCCAGACATTCTGGAGGCCCATTTTAAGTGGGCCTTAGGTAACATTATTATGAATAAAGCTAATGGAGGTAATAGAATGCCAGCTGAGCTATGGAAAATTTGAAAAGATGATGCTGTTAAAGTGCTGCATTCAATATACCAGCAATGGAAAACAGCAGTGTCCACAAGACTGGAAAAAGTCAGTTTTCATTCCAATACCAAAGAAGGGCAATGCAAAAGAATGTTCAAACTACTGCACAATCATGTTTATTTCACATGCTACCAGGGTAATGCTCAAAAACTTTCAAGCTAGGTTGAACTGAAAACTTCCAGATGTACAAGCTGGATTTTAAAAAGGCAGAGGAACCAGAGATCAATCACCAACATATGCTGAATCATAGAAAAATCAAGAGGATTCTAGAAAAACATCTACTTCTGCTTCACTGACTATGCTAAAGCCTCTGATTGTGTGGATCACAAAAAAACTGGAAAATTGTTAAACATGTGAGAATACCAGACCACCTTACCTGTCTCCTGAGAATCCTGTATACAAGTCAAGAAGTAACAATTAGGGCTTCCCCTGGTGGTCCAGTGGGCAAGGACACCGCCTTGCAGTGCAAGGGGCGCCAGTTTGATCCCTGGCCTGGGAGGATCCCATGTGCCGCGGAGCGGCTGGACCAATGTGTCCAATCACCGAGTCAGAGCTCTGGAGCACATGCGCCCAGAGCTGGAGCTCTGCAGCGACAGACGCCACCACAATGGGAGGCCCACAGGAGCCAAAGAACAAAGATGGATGAAAATAGAGAAATGAAAGACCAATAGAAGTGGCCCGCCGGCTCTCCTCCCTCCCCAACCCGACCCCTGCCCAAAATAAATAAATAAATAAATCCAAAAAAAAAAAAGAAGAAGAAGCAACAATTAGAACTGGGCATGGAATAACAGACTGGTTCAAAATTGAGAAATAAGTACATTGTCACCCTGGTTATTTAATTATGTGCACAGTACATCATGTAAAAATACTGGGCTGGATGACTCATAAGTTGGGATCAATTGCTGGGAGAAATATCAACAACCTCAGGTACGCAGACTACACCATTTTAATGACAGAAAGCAGAGAGCTGCTTGATGAAGATGCAAGGAGAGAGTTAAAAGGCTATCTTAAAATACAACATTCAAAAAACTAAGATCATGGCATCTGGTCGCAACACTTCATGGCAAATAGATGGGGCAAAAATGGAAACAGTGACAGATTTTATTTCTTTAGGCTCCAAAACCACTGAGGATGGTGACTGCAGCAATTAAATTAAAAGTTGCTTACTCCTTGGAAGAAAAGCTATGACAAACCCAGTCAGCATATTAAAAAGCAGAGATACCACTTTGCTGACAAAAGTCTATACAGTCAAAGCTGTGGTTTTTCTAGTAGTCATGTAAGGATGTTATAGTTGGACCATAAAGAAGACTGAGCACTGAAGAACCGATGCTTTTGAACTGTGGTGTTGGGGGAGATTCTGGAGAGTCCCTTGGATAACAAGGTGATCAAACCAGTCAGTCCTAAAGGAAATCAATCCTGAACATTCACTGGAAAGACTGATGCTGAAGCTCCAATACTTTGGCCACCTGATACAAACAAACAGCTATTCGGAAAAGACCCTGATCCTGAGAAAAACTGAGTGTAAGAAGAGAAGCAGGTGACAGAGTATGAGATGTCTGGATGGCATCACTGAGTCAATGGACATGAATTTGAGTGAAATCTGGGAGATAGTGATGGACAGGGAAGCCTGCTATGGTACAATTCATGGGGTCTCAAAGAAACACAACTTAGGGACTGAACAAAAAAAGTCACCATAATGTCTGGGTGCACACTAAAATGGATCAGAATTCAGCTTCCAAATTATTTATTCAAGACTCGTTGGTTCAGGATGGTGGAAGAACTACAGCTGACCTGGCTTCACCGTGAGATAGATTCTCAGAGTTAGTACTGGCAGTCTATGAGTTTTCCATTTTTTTTTTTTTTAAAGGCAGGGTGGGGTGGGCGGGCCACTACTATTGGTCTTTCATTTATCTATTTTCATCCAGCTTTGTTCTTTGGCCCGTGTGGGCCTCCCATCGCCGTGGCTTCTGTTGTCACAGAGCACCGGCTCTGGGCACTTGCGCTCCAGAGCTCCAGCTGGGTAATTAGACACATCAGTCCAGCCGCTCCGCGGCATGTGGGATCTTCCCAGGCCAGAGATCGAACCGGTGCCTCTTGCACTGCAAGGCGATGTCCTTACCCACTGGACCACCAGGGAAGCCCCTCTGTGAGTTTTCTTAGAAAGCAAGAAGCAGAGCTTGGTACTTGCATGAACTTCCACAGGGACTTTTTTTTTTTTGCCAGTCTACCTCTGAGAGTAAATCTGAGTCTATTCTGTGCTGTATTTACAAAGCTATTTTCCTTTCTGCATTGGGATAGACACATTCTCTGCAGACTACTTACTGGAGGTAAGAGGCCTTTGGAGTACACCTAACATAATTATGTATATAGAGAGGAATGGAGGTTTGGAAGTGTAGAGGGAGAAATTAGACTAGATTCTTATGCTAATACTTCGTTATTAATAATGCCCAGTATACACAAGTTGAATGTGTGTGTGTGTGGTTTTTTTTTTTTTTTTTTGGCCACTTCTATTGGTCTTTCATTTATTTATTTTCATCCATCTTTGTTCTTCGGCCTGTGTGCGCCTCCCATTGCAGTGGCCTCTGTCGCTGCAGAGTACTGGCTCTGGGCTCATGCGCTCTAGAGCACAGGCTCAGTAGTTGGACACATAGGTCCAGCCACTCCACAGCACGTGGGATCTTCCCAGGCCAGGGATCGAACCAGCCTCCCTTGCACTGCAAGGCGGTGTCCTTACCCACTGGACCACCAGGGAAGCCCTGAATGTGATATTATTAAGCTTCCACAACAGTTGGTTTTTTGCAACTCTGAGCTCTATTAAGCATTTGGGACAGAATCAATAGATATACTTTAAATTGTCCCTAGTGCAGAAAAAAACAAACAAACAAACAAAAAAAACTCATTCTAAGAAATTTCTTTCCTCAGGCCAATTCCCTGCAAAAAAAAAAAAAGGGGGAAGAAAAGAAAGAAAAAATATCCACAGCAGCATAATTTTCA
Source organism: Tragulus kanchil (assembly GCA_022376925.1). Lineage (NCBI taxonomy): Eukaryota > Metazoa > Chordata > Mammalia > Artiodactyla > Tragulidae > Tragulus > Tragulus kanchil. Next base: position 24,395,325 of record JAIOJX010000025.1, on the reverse strand, counting down.
AGGGGATTTCCCCCCAGAATAAAAAATTCATTAATACGAGTTAATTTGCCCCAAGACAATCCCAGGATGGACTGTTACTTTCTAATATATACAAATTTGCTTTAACTCAAACCAGAATTTTTTGGGTTGACAGGAACTATTCTTGACCAGGGCCCTGTAGGCCTATGGTTATCTCAGTAGTTAAGATACTTCTAAGCAAAAAAGACAAGGAGAAGGCATAATTAAGTTTCTATTGGTCTAAGAGCAGAATTAAAAGCACTTTGGCTAGTGTGAGCCAAAGCGAACTTGATACTAGTGTTTTCCTCCACAGACAATCTGTAACTCAGTCCAATCTCTCAAAGGGAGGAAGACAGCTGGATTACAGGTACAATCCCACACTTGTAAATTTGAAGAGCATTCTTGTCTGTTCATTACAGTGAAACAGTGTTGAGATGGGAAAGTGCAAATGCAGTCTATTCAACATCTATGCTTTAGAGCCCTTTAATTTTATCAATAGAGATAGCTCCTTTCATTGAACCCAGTAGCTAAAGTCAAAAATCTTGATTCAGTAATTAACATCTTAAAACTAGGCATCTGTGAGCTTCTTAGCATTCTCCTTTTAGAATATATTCCTATTTGTTTTCCTTCTTCCTTTTCCTCCTTTCTCTTCCTCTTGGTCCTCCTTCCTCCTCCTGCACTGCTGTGGCTGCCCCTTCTACCCTCCCTCTCCCACCTAGGATGTCAGAGGAGAAATGGATATGAGAGAAATTACATAGACAGCAGCATCATTTCCAGCTTCTATGTCCCAAGCACTCCTTGGCTAATGGCAGCACACCCTTCCTGTATTACTGTGCCATTTTTCTCACAAGAGCACCAATAAGTACCCACCCTAAAGCCAAGATGATGTCATCTTGAGATCCTTAAATCTGCAAAGACTGTATTACCAAATACGGTCACATTCACAGATTCTGGGAGTTAGGACTTGAACATATATTTTCTTTCCCATGTTAGTGGGGAGATAAATAATTCAACACAAAACAGAGAGTAATAACAAAATACTAAAAGATAATGCTTTTCTAAATGCTATGTGCTATATTACTAGTTATGTTTTTATTTCTCCCTGTAACAGTCCTCATGTCTTAAACATCAGTAGCTACATTAAACAGAACCTGCTAGGGAAATTCACTTTGTATATACTTCACTGGCTGGTTCAAGGAGGAAAAAAAATGGATAGAGCAGGGAAACAAAACCCCCAAAGTTTAGATGTCCTTCTCATCCACTGATATAAAAAGTACACATTGATACGTTCTTAGCAATCTCAGAAATTAAATATACATAGATACATTTTTAGAAATAAACACTGATTGGTTTATGTATTTTCTTTTTTTTTTTTCTTGGCCACTTCTATTGATCCTTCACTCGTTTCTCTTTTTTGTTCTTTGGCCTGTGTGGGCCTCCCATTGAAATAGCCCCTCTTGCAGCAGAGCGCCAGCTGGCTCTGGGCACAGGCACTTCAGAGCTCCGGCTCAGTAGTTGGACACATCAGTCTAGCCACTCTGTGGCACGTGGGATCCTCCCAGGCCAGGGATCAAACCAGCACCCCTTGCACTGCAAGGCAGTGTCCTTACCCACAGGACCACCAGAGAAGCCCTCTATGTGTATTCTTTATATATTCCCACCTTAATCTCAAGGAATCTGCAAGGTCATATAAAAATTAAGTCATACAATAAGCTTAAATGAAGGAAGTTACAACAAAAATTATAACATGAGATGCTTGAATATAATTAGAAAGTCAATAAACGGGAAATATAATGTGCTGATGAGACACGTGTTTGGTCTTATTTATGGCCATAAAGAGTATATGTTTATATTTGAACACTGAATTAGCTCTCAGATTTCTAGCAGTAAAAAGAATTGGCATAATTAGTCATCAAACTTCTCAACATATGGAAGAAAATACTATTTTCTATCATATAGTTATATAAGTGATTAAGTGGAAACAATATAGAGAGGCAGAGAGTAAGTTTTTCAGATTTTTTTCCCACAGAAAACAAAAAATAATTTATTCCAAAAGATGGAAAAAATAAGAAATCCATCCTGGAAATTCACTTTGGTATAATTCTTTTGGGATGGATCTTCCCCCTGAGCTTGCCCTCCTGGAGTCTTACAATCTTGAAACAGTTCTTCAACACTTTGCTGATTTCCATGTTGTAAGCAGGCAGGAGCTATCTTCACATCCATAAGTCCCAGGGAGAGAGTAACATTTTTCTTAGAATAGTACTTTTTGTCTCAGAGGAATACATAGATTCTTTATGGAGTCAACATAGTTTACGTTGAATAGGCACATAACTCAAAGTATAAAAAAGCAACAGGAAAAAGTACTACCTTGTAGAATAAGATATTCAAATGCAGTGTAACCATTTAAGGCAATTGGTAGCCAAAAAGGCGTGTCACGGAAGGTGGTCTGGGTATGAAGACAGCTTTGCAACTAGAGGAATTATCTTTATCACCTCAATCACTGTGCACTGGGGAGCACATCTTTTTCCTGGAGGCCAATGTGCTTGTGGTATCAGATGGCTCCATTTTTCAACTGTGGTCCAAAGAGAGGCTTTGAGTTGGGCCAGAGTTGAAATTAACCAAAAGAGATAGCAGCCAACTGAACAGGTTACCAATATGGTAATGATAATGCCCTGATGGGGACTGTTAGAGATGAACCAGGCTGCAAGGCCTCATACTAGAAATTAAGTGCCTTACCCACAGGAACACCAGAGAAGCCCTCTATGTGTATTCTTTATATATTCCCACCTTAATCTCAAGGAATCTGCAAGGTCATATAAAAATTAAGTCATACAATAAGCTTAAATGAAGGAAGTTACAACAAAAATTATAACATGAGATGCTTGAATATAATTAGAAAGTCAATAAACGGGAAATATAATGTGCTGATGAGACACGTGTTTGGTCTTATTTATGGCCATAAAGAGTATATGTTTATATTTGAACACTGAATTAGCTCTCAGATTTCTAGCAGTAAAAAGAATTGGCATAATTAGTCATCAAACTTCTCAACATATGGAAGAAAATACTATTTTCTATCATATAGTTATATAAGTGATTAAGTGGAAACAATATAGAGAGGCAGAGAGTAATTTTTTCAGATTTTTTTCCCACAGAAAACAAAAAATAATTTATTCCAAAAGATGGAAAAAATAAGAAATCCATCCTGGAAATTCACTTTGGTATAATTCTTTTGGGATGGATCTTCCCCCTGAGCTTGCCCTCCTGGAGTCTTACAATCTTGAAACAGTTCTTCAACACTTTGCTGATTTCCATGTTGTAAGCAGGCAGGAGCTATCTTCACATCCATAAGTCCCAGGGAGAGAGTAACATTTTTCTTAGAATAGTACTTTTTGTCTCAGAGGAATACATAGATTCTTTATGGAGTCAACATAGTTTACGTTGAATAGGCACATAACTCAAAGTATAAAAAAGCAACAGGAAAAAGTACTACCTTGTAGAATAAGATATTCAAATGCAGTGTAACCATTTAAGGCAATTGGTAGCCAAAAAGGCGTGTCACGGAAGGTGGTCTGGGTATGAAGACAGCTTTGCAACTAGAGGAATTATCTTTATCACCTCAATCACTGTGCACTGGGGAGCACATCTTTTTCCTGGAGGCCAATGTGCTTGTGGTATCAGATGGCTCCATTTTTCAACTGTGGTCCAAAGAGAGGCTTTGAGTTGGGCCAGAGTTGAAATTAACCAAAAGAGATAGCAGCCAACTGAACAGGTTACCAATATGGTAATGATAATGCCCTGATGGGGACTGTTAGAGATGAACCAGGGTACCAGACAGCCTTGGAACATGCTCCTCTCTATGAGCATACCATGAGGCCATGACGCACAGGGGAGATGACAGCCTCTGTCCCAATGACTTACTTTGTTTAATTTCTCAAAAATTTAAAGTTGAATATGATTACAATGCTCACATGTCAAGTTTTTCAAACCCAAGTTTATAAAACCAAAAGGGCAGTGTTAAAATCCAGTTAAAGATGAATCTAAACAAAACTGTGGTAATTTTGTCAAGCTTGATCTAATTTGACTATACCGTGTAGAAGAGAATGTGACTTTGTATATTTCCAATCCCTTCATAATCAGTGTTTTTATCTTTTTGGCCTTTGGAGGGGGTTGTCTTGAGACAGCAGCACTCACCAATGAGGGCAGTGCTTTCCTACTGCTTCTATAACAATCTACCACAAATTCAGATTACCTAATAGTATCTGTAGGTGATAGGTTGTTGTGAGTGTGGGTATCTCATTGTTTCAGAAGTTAGGTGGGCAAGACTAATGCCTCTGCTTAGTCTCTCAAGGTAGAAATCTAGAGATCAGAAGGAATATGGCCCTGCCTGGGGGATCTGGGTGAGAACCCATTTCCTGGCTTCTGCAGGGAAGCAGCACAATTTAGCTTCATACAGTTGTAGGACTGTCTGTCAGTGTGGCTTGTTCTCTGCTTCTAGAGGCCACTGCCTGTCCCTTGACTCAAGGCCTTCTTTCTCTTTAAGTCTGGTGGGTAACTCCTTCTCCATCTCTATTCTTTTGTTTATAAGGCACACAGGATAATCTTAAAAGTCAGCTGGTTAGCAATTTTAATTCTAGGCACAAAATCTACTTTATCATGGAAGATAACATTCACAGGCATAGCACCAGGGGGTGAGGATCACAGAGAGCAAAATCCTGCATACTATATTAATCTTATATTGTTAGCTTAATGATACAGCATATCCATTAGGAATCAAGTGAGTAGAAGATGGGCTTGTAAATTTTTTTGGAAAACTGAAAAACTTAATCTGGTGTTCTTCAAAAGTCAACAACTAACAGAATACCAAAAAGCAAAGGCAAAATTTCTCTTTCAAGACTTCTTTTCTTTGTCTTTCTTTCTTCCTCTTCTTTTCCTTTTCTTTATTCCTTTTCTGTTGTTGTTGCTCAAAGTAACATATGACTAATCACTTGAGTTCCTCAAATTTTACTCAGTGGTACATGACTAATTTGAGTTTAGCCTGGAACATTTTCAATGCTCACAAGTTTTTCAAAAAAACCAAAAGGGCAGTGTTAAAATCCAGTTTAAGATGAATCTAAACAAAACTGTGGTAATTTTGTCAAGCTTGATCTAATTTGACTATACCGTGTAGAAGAGAATGTGACTTTGTATATTTCCAATCCCTTCATAATCAGTGTTTTTATCTTTTTGGCCTTTGGAGGGGGTTGTCTTGAGACAGCAGCACTCACCAATGAGGGCAGTGCTTTCCTACTGCTTCTATAACAATCTACCACAAATTCAGATTACCTAATAGTATCTGTAGGTGATAGGTTGTTGTGAGTGTGGGTATCTCATTGTTTCAGAAGTTAGGTGGGCAAGACTAATGCCTCTGCTTAGTCTCTCAAGGTAGAAATCTAGAGATCAGAAGGAATATGGCCCTGCCTGGGGGATCTGGGTGAGAACCCATTTCCTGGCTTCTGCAGGGAAGCAGCACAATTTAGCTTCATACAGTTGTAGGACTGTCTGTCAGTGTGGCTTGTTCTCTGCTTCTAGAGGCCACTGCCTGTCCCTTGACTCAAGGCCTTCTTTCTCTTTAAGTCTGGTGGGTAACTCCTTCTCCATCTCTATTCTTTTGTTTATAAGGCACACAGGATAATCTTAAAAGTCAGCTGGTTAGCAATTTTAATTCTAGGCACAAAATCTACTTTATCATGGAAGATAACATTCACAGGCATAGCACCAGGGGATGAGGATCACAGAGACCAAAATCCTGCATACTATATTAATCTTATATTGTTAGCTTAATGATACAGCATATCCATTAGGAATCAAGTGAGTAGAAGATGGGCTTGTAAATTTTTATGGAAAACTGAAAAACTTAATCTGGTGTTCTTCAAAAGTCAACAACTAACAGAATACCAAAAAGCAAAGGCAAAATTTCTCTTTCAAGACTTCTTTTCTTTGTCTTTCTTTCTTCCTCTTCTTTTCCTTTTCTTTATTCCTTTTCTGTTGTTGTTGCTCAAAGTAACATATGACTAATCACTTGAGTTCCTCAAATTTTACTCAGTGGTACATGACTAATTTGAGTTTAGCCTGGAAAATTTTCAATGTCATGTTACTAGTCAACCATAACAAGCCTAGAAAAGCCTTAATGATGCTTTTAAGAATGGTCAATTTGAGCAACATGGTTTTCCATACTCCCATCAAACTAAATTTGTTACGATATGACTAATAATTTGCTTTACATAAGTTAGAGGTTAATTGAACACTGGTTAAAAGCTGATATGTAAGCTTCAGAATAATCAATATTTAATCACTATTAAGCTTTAAATTGTCACTCTTTGCAAGTGACGATGTGAATTCCTCCAATGGTGCTTTATTATTTTCTTATCCTGTCCTTTATTTGTATCCATTTTAAATTTTTCCCTTATTTTCAAGTGAAGATTATTATAAATGTCATTTTCGAGCATTGAGTTTTTTCCTTCTTAATATTTCATATTCTTTATGATGGCCAAAAGACACATGAAAAGATGGTCAACCTTGTTTATTATTAAAGAAATGCAACTCAAAACTACAATGAGATATCACCTCACATGAGTCAAAATGGCCATCATCAAAAAATCTACAGATAATAAATGCTGGAGAGGGTGCGGAGAAAAGGGAACACTCCTGCATTTCTGGTGGGGATGTAAATTGATAGAGCCGCTAGGGAAGACAATATGCAGATTCCTAAAAAACAAAGAATAGGACAACCACTTTAAGCACTATCTTCTTTATTTCCAATTTTGCAAGGATCATTGTCATTCAGTTTGAAAGGAGGTAAAGCTTTCCCTTTGCCCTATTAAGATCCAGGCCTGCAAAAAAATGAAGTTGGAGTATTCCCTAACACCATACAAAAAGATAAACTCAAAATGGATTAAAGACCTAAATGCAGGAAGAAAAATCATAAAATTCTTAGAGCTGAGCATAGGCAAAACAAATAAGGTGAAAAGACAACCCGCAGAATGGAAGAAAAATAATAGCAAATGAAACAGTCAACAAAGAATTAAATTTAAAAAAAAAAAAAAAAAAGCAGCTCAGACAACTCAACACCAAAAAAACAAACAACCCAATCAAAAAATGGGAAAAAGACCTAAAGAGACATCTCTCCAAAGAAGACATACAGATGTCCAATAAACACCTGAAATGATGCTCAACATCACTCATAATTAGTGAAATGCAAATCAAAATGACAATGAAATAGCACCTCACACAAGTCAGAATGCCCATCATAAAAAAATCTACAGGCAATATATGCTGGAAAGGGTGCAGACAAAAAGGAAAACTTGCATTGTTGGTGGAATGTAAGTTGATACAACAACTATGGAAGACAGTATGGAGATACCTTAAAAAAACTAAGAATACAAGCACCATAAGACCCAGCAATTCCACCATTAAGATTATGCATAGATGAAATCAAAATTGAAAGAGATACCTATAACCCAATGTTCACTGCAGCACTCTGTACAATAGGTAGAACATGGAGGCAATCTAGATGCCCATCAACAAATGAATGGATAAAGAAGCTATGGTACATATATACAATGGAATATTTCTCAGCCATAAAAATAAATGCAGAAGAATCTGTCCTGATGAGGTGCATGAATCTAGAATCTATTATACAAAGTGAAGTAAGTCAAAAAGAGAAAGACAAGTACTGTATACTAACACATATATATGAAATCTTGTGAGATGGTACCAATCAATACACACGCAGAGCAGCAATGGAAAAACAGACAGAGAAAACAGACTTATGGATATTGCAGGGAGGGAAGAGTGGGTGAGAGATATGCAAAGAGTAACATGGAAATCTATACTGTCATATGCAAAAGACATAACAATTGCCAATGTGCTGTTGGACTAAGGGATCTCACATGGGGGCTATGCGAAAATCTGGAAGGGTGAGATGGTGGGGACTTAGAGGGGTCAGGGATATACCTATGACTGATCTTGGATTATGCATATCTGTAAACAACACTCTGTAAAAGCAAAATAACAATAATTAATAAAAGTAATTAGAAAGAAGAATATATTTTGTATTCTTTATTCATGCTACATTTGAAGACATAAGATTACTTACTTCAAGTAGAATTACTTTCTAGTTGTTTCTCAAAAAGAGATCAAGTATTATTACTACTGATATAGGTGAATCATCAATTTAACTGCATCATACCAATATACAGTTATTTTTTTGAATCTTGTCAATTAAAAAAAAATATTTAAATATGTGAAACCTCATGTAAGTTCCTCCTCTTTTATCTTCTTTTCATGCATCTTCTCTCTCTCTTGCTTAATGCCAGGGTTCTGAGAACAAACCTAAGAATAGATGGTTTCCTTAGGGAATTATATATAAATATCTGCTCTACACTAAAAATAGTTACACAACCCAAAGGAAGTTGGTTAATTCAGGCTTCTTAGAAATGACTAAATTAAACAATGTTTGTCACAGACTGAATTTTTTTTTCTGAATTTTTAAAGAAAAAAGATATTATTTTTCCAAATCATAATCTACACAATGATGTTGGAAGGAATGAGATAATGTCTCTAAAAAGTCTTTGATTTATATGATGGAAATAATTATATAACAGTATGCTATCATTTCATTTTAAATTTAGCTAAAATGAAATTATTACCTAAGGATTTCTTTGTCTTCTGTACTTAAATCTAATAAACCTAACATTTTTACACTCATTTATTTTCCTCTCAAAAATCATAAAATATCATAAAAAGTAATTTTTATAACCTGGGCAAAACTAAAATATCATCTTTTTGTTAATTCATTCATGTACACAAACTTTGACATTTAATATATAAACAAGTTGACTTATGAACAACTGTAAAATATTAAATAAATATTTGGGGAGTACATTTAAACTGTCACTGTTAGCATACTCATCACTCATTTCTACAAAGTGAATCATGAGCCATTTTGATGGAGCAACCTTAGTGACAGGAGCCGAGGGAGCAGGTTTTCCCATTTTCACTCTGCCTTCCCTTCTCCTGTTGACTTCCCAGGTCCTCTACGCTCTCCACAGTCCCAATCCCACCATAACCCAGAAACAAGAGGGAAGAGACTGGCCCACATAAGAGACTGGCCAGGAGAAGCAGGACACACAAGAGAAACAAATGACTCTTGGATTATGCATATCTGTAAACAACACTCTGTAAAAGCAAAATAACAATAATTAATAAAAGTAATTAGAAAGAAGAATATATTTTGTATTCTTTATTCATGCTACATTTGAAGACATAAGATTACTTACTTCAAGTAGAATTACTTTCTAGTTGTTTCTCAAAAAGAGATCAAGTATTATTACTACTGATATAGGTGAATCATCAATTTAGCTGCATCATACCAATATACAGTTATTTTTTTGAATCTTGTCAATTAAAAAAAAATATTTAAATATGTGAAACCTCATGTAAGTTCCTCCTCTTTTATCTTCTTTTCATGCATCTTCTCTCTCTTGCTTAATGCCAGGGTTCTGAGAACAAACCTAAGAATAGATGGTTTCCTTAGGGAATTATATATAAATATCTGCTCTACACTAAAAATAGTTACACAACCCAAAGGAAGTTGGTTAATTCAGGCTTCTTAGAAATGACTAAATTAAACAATGTTTGTCACAGACTGAATTTTTTTTTCTGAATTTTTAAAGAAAAAAGATATTATTTTTCAAATCATAATCTACACAATGATGTTGGAAGGAATGAGATAATGTCTCTAAAAAGTCTTTGATTTATATGATGGAAATAATTATATAACAGTATGCTATCATTTCATTTTAAATTTAGCTAAAATGAAATTATTACCTAAGGATTTCTTTGTCTTCTGTACTTAAATCTAATAAACCTAACATTTTTACACTCATTTATTTTCCTCTCAAAAATCATAAAATATCAAAAAAAGTAATTTTTATAACCTGGGCAAAACTAAAATATCATCTTTTTGTTAATTCATTCATGTACACAAACTTTGACATTTAATATATAAACAAGTTGACTTATGAACAACTGTAAAATATTAAATAAATATTTGGGGAGTACATTTAAACTGTCACTGTTAGCATACTCATCACTCATTTCTACAAAGTGAATCATGAGCCATTTTGATGGAGCAACCTTAGTGACAGGAGCCGAGGGAGCAGGTTTTCCCATTTTCACTCTGCCTTCCCTTCTCCTGTTGACTTCCCAGGTCCTCCGCTCTCCACAGTCCCAATCCCACCATAACCCAGAAACAAGAGGAGAAGAGACTGGCCCACATAAGAGACTGGCCAGGAGAAGCAGGACACACAAGAGAAACAAAGTATTCTCTTTAAAAGAGCTGAAGAAACAAAGCTAAAGGCCAAATAGTGAAGCCTAGGATAAAGGCCTGGAGACTCTGACTTACTCATGAACAGACTCCAGAAAGGGCAAAAGTACTTTGACTCAGGAGACTATCACATGGCCAAAGCCATGATGAAGAATAAAACAACCACCAAGTGCAAGACCAGGCAAGAACTGGTAACTGGTAACCACATCCCCACGCTACAGGATCTGCCCCAGAGGAAGTCCTCTCTAGTAGCAGCAAGGCTGCAGGGTAACCTGTGCCCCCTCAGCTCCCCTTCCTCACCCACTGAATTTTTACATTAAATCACAGGCAGGGATGGAGTGGGCACACTGTGATCTCTTCTCAGCTTACTAGCCAGAAATAACTGTGATTCTTTTGAGGTGCCGCAGAGAAAGACATGTGGGCTGAAGAGCGCTCTGAGTTCAATTCTTTGGTTAAACTGAGATTTCCACACACACATGTAGCCCGGGCAGAGGCTCAGAAATAGGGGACTAGGACTGGATAATGCTGCAGAATCTTCTTCTTTGGTTGAGAAACTGGGGAGAAGTGGTTTCTCCTTTTAGAAGAGAATATTCCCAAATTGGTTAGGCTAAACCTTGGGAACAGGATGATAGGTTTACCATTCCAAGTAACTGACGTTGGGGACTGATAGGTCTCTTTTCTGTGTTAAAAGTAATTTTTATAACCTGGGCAAAACTAAAATATCATCTTTTTGTTAATTCATTCATGTACACAAACTTTGACATTTAATATATAAACAAGTTGACTTATGAACAACTGTAAAATATTAAATAAATATTTGGGGAGTACATTTAAACTGTCACTGTTAGCATACTCATCACTCATTTCTACAAAGTGAATCATGAGCCATTTTGATGGAGCAACCTTAGTGACAGGAGCCGAGGGAGCAGGTTTTCCCATTTTCACTCTGCCTTCCCTTCTCCTGTTGACTTCCCAGGTCCTCTACGCTCTCCACAGTCCCAATCCCACCATAACCCAGAAACAAGAGGAGAAGAGACTGGCCCACATAAGAGACTGGCCAGGAGAAGCAGGACACACAAGAGAAACAAAGTATTCTCTTTAAAAGAGCTGAAGAAACAAAGCTAAAGGCCAAATAGTGAAGCCTAGGATAAAGGCCTGGAGACTCTGACTTACTCATGAACAGACTCCAGAAAGGGCAAAAGTACTTTGACTCAGGAGACTATCACATGGCCAAAGCCATGATGAAGAATAAAACAACCACCAAGTGCAAGACCAGGCAAGAACTGGTAACTGGTAACCACATCCCCACGCTACAGGATCTGCCCCAGAGGAAGTCCTCTCTAGTAGCAGCAAGGCTGCAGGGTAACCTGTGCCCCCTCAGCTCCCCTTCCTCACCCACTGAATTTTTACATTAAATCACAGGCAGGGATGGAGTGGGCACACTGTGATCTCTTCTCAGCTTACTAGCCAGAAATAACTGTGATTCTTTTGAGGTGCCGCAGAGAAAGACATGTGGGCTGAAGAGCGCTCTGAGTTCAATTCTTTGGTTAAACTGAGATTTCCACACACACATGTAGCCCGGGCAGAGGCTCAGAAATAGGGGACTAGGACTGGATAATGCTGCAGAATCTTCTTCTTTGGTTGAGAAACTGGGGAGAAGTGGTTTCTCCTTTTAGAAGAGAATATTCCCAAATTGGTTAGGCTAAACCTTGGGAACAGGATGATAGGTTTACCATTCCAAGGCTAATCTGACATGGTTGGGAAAGGCAGACTGAATGAGGTCTCTTTTCTGTGCTTTAAGTGTTTGTGTGTGTGGTTTTTTTTTTACCCCCCTTAGGCTGCTACCACGTCATGTTTCTATTATGGCAGGTTTAGAGAAAAAACAAAAAGCTGATTTGCTTGCCTTAAACTATAATGCCCACTTAATCTGCTTTACTAAGTCAACTTCTTCTACAGTTTGCCCTGGCTCTTAAATAATGGAGATTGGAAGACACTACTCACATAAAATGGGCATCTTCTCTTAAAATAAATAAGTAAATAAAATCAAGCATGGATGGTGTACAGAAAAATTGAAAAAGGTCCCATATAATGAACACCCAGCTTCTGATTATGTTAACAGTTTATATTAGTATGGCGCATATATAAGAACTGATAAACCAATAATAAATTATTAACTGAAGTCCATACTTTATATTTATTTAGTTTTTATGTAGTACCCTTTTTATGTCCCAAGATCTGATTTCATTTACCACTATATCTTTAGTCAATTTTGTCTCCTTAGACTCCACTGACTGAGATAATTTCTCAGACTGTTCCTGTTTTGACATTTTTTAAGGAGTATCAGTTAGATACCTTGTGAAATGTTCATCAACAGGTATTTGCCCAATGCTATTTCTCATGATGAGACTGAGGTTCAGGGCTTTAGGGTAAAAGATCACAGAAGCAAAGTACCGAAGTATCATTATATCATACCAAGGCTACATATTATAAAATGATTATTATATGTGACTCTTGATCACCTGATTGAACTAATGTTTGCCACTTTTATTCACTGTAAAATTGCTCATTTCTTCTTTTCATATTCTTTAGAAGAAAACCACTATAAGCATCCCACATATAAGAGGTATTATGGCAGAGTAGTAGGATGTGGAACCTCTCTCCCAAAAATACATCTACAAATGGAATGATTCTCACAGAACACCCATTGAACACGCATAGAACACCTACTCACACCATGGAGCAGCTGGACCAGTGTGTCCAATTACGAGCCATCGAGCACATGCGCTCAAAGCTGGTGCTCTGCAATGGAGAGGCCCAAATTGGTTACAAGGGTGTTTACCATTCCAAGGCTAATCTGACATGGTTGGGAAAGGCAGACTGAATGAGGTCTCTTTTCTGTGCTTTAAGTGTTTGTGTGTGTGGTTTTTTTTTTACCCCCCTTAGGCTGCTACCACGTCATGTTTCTATTATGGCAGGTTTAGAGAAAAAACAAAAAGCTGATTTGCTTGCCTTAAACTATAATGCCCACTTAATCTGCTTTACTAAGTCAACTTCTTCTACAGTTTGCCCTGGCTCTTAAATAATGGAGATTGGAAGACACTACTCACATAAAATGGGCATCTTCTCTTAAAATAAATAAGTAAATAAAATCAAGCATGGATGGTGTACAGAAAAATTGAAAAAGGTCCCATATAATGAACACCCAGCTTCTGATTATGTTAACAGTTTATATTAGTATGGCGCATATATAAGAACTGATAAACCAATAATAAATTATTAACTGAAGTCCATACTTTATATTTATTTAGTTTTTATGTAGTACCCTTTTTATGTCCCAAGATCTGATTTCATTTACCACTATATCTTTAGTCAATTTTGTCTCCTTAGACTCCACTGACTGAGATAATTTCTCAGACTGTTCCTGTTTTGACATTTTTTAAGGAGTATCAGTTAGATACCTTGTGAAATGTTCATCAACAGGTATTTGCCCAATGCTATTTCTCATGATGAGACTGAGGTTCAGGGCTTTAGGGTAAAAGATCACAGAAGCAAAGTCCCAAGTATCATTATATCATACCAAGGCTACATATTATAAAATGATTATTATATGTGACTCTTGATCACCTGATTGAACTAATGTTTGCCACTTTTATTCACTGTAAAATTGCTCATTTCTTCTTTTCATATTCTTTAGAAGAAAACCACTATAAGCATCCCACATATAAGAGGTATTATGGCAGAGTAGTAGGATGTGGAACCTCTCTCCCAAAAATACATCTACAAATGGAATGATTCTCACAGAACACCCATTGAACACGCATAGAACACCTACTCACACCATGGAGCAGCTGGACCAGTGTGTCCAATTACGAGCCAGAGCTCTGGAGCACATGCGCTCAAAGCTGGTGCTCTGCAATGGGAGAGGCCACTGCGAGGGGACGTCCACGCAGGCCAAGGAATAAATATAGATGAAAAAAAAAATTGGTAGGGAAGAGGTAACATTGTTATTACATGCAGATGATATGATACTATATATAGAACCCTATTAAAGGTTCCAAAAAAAAAATTCTAGAACTGTAAATAAATTCAGCAGTGCAGCAGGATACAAGACTAACATACAGAAATGGGGTGCATTTCTTCATACTAACAATGAAATACCAGAAAGTGAATGTAAATAAACTATCTTTTTTAGAACTGCATCGAAAATATTAAAAACCTAGGAATAAGTCTCATCAGGAGGTAAAAGACTTATAGGCTGAGAACTATAAAACATTAATAAAGGAAATTAAAAATGATTCAAAGAAATGGGAAAATATCCTAAGTTCTAAATGGTGATACTATTCAAAGCAATTTACAGATTCAAGGAGATCCCTATCGAATTATCCTTGACATTTTTCACAGAACTAGTATAAATAATCCTAAAATTTATGTGGAAATGCCAAAGCAGAAAGCATAAGCCTCCTGGACTTTGAATAACACTACAAGGCTACAGTAATCAAACCAGCATAATACTGACACCAAAACAGACATACTGATCAATGAAACAGAATAGAGAGTTCAGAAATAAACGCACACACCTATGGACAACTATTCTTCGACAAAGGAAGCAAGAATATATAATTGGGAAAAGACAGTCTCTTCAGCAGACAGTGCGGGAAAAGTTGGACAGGCTCATGGAAATCAATGAGGTTAAAACATCCTCACTCCATGCACAAAAATAAACCAAAAATGGCTTCAAGACTTAAATATGAAAAGACACTACAAAACTTTCAGGAGAGAACATAGGCAAAACATTCTCTGAAATAAATCACATCTATGTTTTCTTAGGTCAGTCTCTCAAGACAACATAAATATAAGAAAAAACAAACCAATGGGACTTCACCTTAAAGCAAAGAAAATCATAAACAAAATGAAAACAACTTACAGACTGAGAAAAAATATTTTCAAATAGTGTGATCAACAAGAATTAATTTCCAAAATATACCAATATATACAGCTCAGACAACCCAACAACAGAAAAACAAACAACCCAATCAAAAAATGGGCAGAATACCTTTATAGACATTTCTCCAAAGACGACATACACGTGGCCAAGAGGCACATCAAAAGATGCTCAACACACTCATTATTAGGGAAAACAAATCAAAACTAGAATACTGGTCAGAGTAGCCATCATTAAAAAGCCTACAAATAAATAACAAACACTAGAAAGCATATGGAGAAAGGGAACCCTCCTATATTCTTGGTGGGAATAGAAATTGGTGCAGCCACTGGGGAAAATAGTATAAAGGTTCCTTAAAAAACTAAAAGTAGATTTGCCTTATCACCCAGCAACCCCATTCCTGGACATATACCCATACAAAACTATAATTTAAAAAGACACATGCATTCCTATATTCATGGCAGCACTATTTATACTAAATGTCTATGTACAGATGAATGGATAAAGGAGATACATCCATATATACACATACACATATTTAGAGAGAGAGGGAGAGAATGAAACATTTCTCAATCATAAAAATGTAAAAATAATGGCATCTGCAGCAACATGGATGCACTTAGGGATCATACTAAGTGAAGTCAGAAAGAGAAAGTCAAGTACCATATGATATTATTTACATGAGAAATCTAAAATATGACACAAATCAGTGTATCTATGAAACAAAAACGGACTCACAGTTAGAGAGAACAGACTTGTGGTTCCTAAGGGGTTGGGGATGTAAGAGTGGGAAGTACTGGGAGTTTGGGATTAGCAGAGGTAAACTACTGTACATAGGATGGACATCAAGGTCTTACTGTCTAGCACAATGAACTCTCACTCCATGCACAAAAATAAACCAAAAATGGCTTCAAGACTTAAATATGAAAAGACAAAAAGGCAAAACATTCTCTGAAATAAATCACATCTATGTTTTCTTAGGTCAGTCTCTCAAGACAACATAAATATAAGAAAAACAAACCAATGGGACTTCACCTTAAAGCAAAGAAAATCATAAACAAAATGAAAACAACTTACAGACTGAGAAAAAATATTTTCAAATAGTGTGATCAACAAGAATTAATTTCCAAAATATACCAATATATACAGCTCAGACAACCCAACAACAGAAAAACAAACAACCCAATCAAAAAATGGGCAGAATACCTTTATAGACATTTCTCCAAAGACGACATACACGTGGCCAAGAGGCACATCAAAAGATGCTCAACACACTCATTATTAGGGAAAACAAATCAAAACTAGAATACTGGTCAGAGTAGCCATCATTAAAAAGCCTACAAATAAATAACAAACACTAGAAAGCATATGGAGAAAGGGAACCCTCCTATATTCTTGGTGGGAATAGAAATTGGTGCAGCCACTGGGGAAAATAGTATAAAGGTTCCTTAAAAAACTAAAAGTAGATTTGCCTTATCACCCAGCAACCCCATTCCTGGACATATACCCATACAAAACTAAAATTTTAAAAAAGACACATGCATTCCTATATTCATGGCAGCACTATTTCTACTAAATGTCTAAGTAAAAATGAATGGATAAACGAGATACATCCATATATACACATACACATATTTAGAGAGAGGGAGAGAATGAAACATTTCTCAATCATAAAAATGTAAAAATAATGGCATCTGCAGCAACATGGATGCACTTAGGGATCATACTAAGTGAAGTCAGAAAGAGAAAGTCAAGTACCATATGATATTATTTACATGAGAAATCTAAAATATGACACAAATCAGTGTATCTATGAAACAAAAACGGACTCACAGTTAGAGAGAACAGACTTGTGGTTCCTAAGGGGTTGGGGATGTAAGAGTGGGAAGTACTGGGAGTTTGGGATTAGCAGAGGTAAACTACTGTACATAGGATGGACATCAAGGTCTTACTGTCTAGCACAATAACTACATTCAATATCCTGTGGCAAAACATAATGGAAAAGAAGAGGAAAAAGAAGGGATGTGTGCATATATATATATATAACTGAATTACTTTGTACAACAGAAATTAAAACAATACTGTAAACCAACTATAATAAAATTTCTAAAACAGAGATATTAATTAATGCTCTACCTCTTTGAGATTATTCTATCTATAGAATTTTTTTGGAATTCTTCTGCTAGGGATATTTGTCTACTGTTCCCCCTCTTGTTTCCTTATTTACTTATGTTAGCTCAGATTCATAGATATTTATTTTGTACTTCAGGCTATAATCCAATATCAGTCTTGTTATTTTGTTACATAAATTGTCCTTTGACTATTCAGAGGTCTTTCTGACATATTCCTGTTATTGTGGAGGTTTTGCTTATTCCTTACCACTGGGGAACATGAGATACTTTAGTCATTGTATATATTCTCTGCCCTGGCTCTAGATACAGTCATTTCCCCATGTAGTCCTAGTTTATTTTTACTGAACAGTGATATTGGCACCAAGAGCTAACTGCTAGGTGCCCTAGGATTTTTGGTGCCAAAGTCTGTCTTTCAGGCAGAAACTCTTAAGACTATTTGCCCATGAGTATCTTTGACTAAGTCCCCAGAGTGTCCCTCTGATGCATGTTTCCAGTTTTGAGAAAATATAGGCTGTCTGTCCACAAGACTGTGGTGGTGGTTTTACGATCTCCTGACACTGTCATGAACATACATTGGTGCATCAGGTTTATAATGTGCCAATGTTGTCTTCTTCCTTTTCTGAACCATAACATTGAATAGGAAAAGTAAAAATAATTAAAATGAAGAGCTAAGAATGCTGACTAAATATCTCACTCAGCTATTGCCCAGGTACTTCCCTCTGGAGCCAAATACCAGAATAGCCACAACCTCTAGTCTTGGCCAAACCCACAGCAGAATCACTTACAAGGCCACAGTCTACTCCATTTATTTTATTGACTAGAAATTGATTGAGCAATTACCTTATTCTGAATACTATTCTAAGTAGTCTGAGTATAGCCTTGAATACAGCAGAGAAGGTCCCTACATGCTATACCATTCTAAATGATGAAACTAGGCAAAAATAAGTAAATAAATAAACAAGAATTTCAATGAGTGGGAAATCATTAAGCCAATAAAACAATGGTGTATTTTTATACATTCAGGAAAAGCAACATTTGGACTGGGACCTGGGTGACAGGAGGGATTCAACCAAATAAAAATATTACAGATGAGAATTCTAGGAAATATGCAGAGCAAATACCACCAAGTAGAACATGCTTGATAGATTAAAGGAACAGATTAAAGGCTGATGGGACCAGCTAGATGAAGAAGTGAAACGTGGTACAAATGGGCCAGTTAAATAGGAAGGGGGTGATTTCACCTGCCAACTTCAGGAAGTTTACAATCTATTCAGCAATAAAAGTGATTGAACCCTGGTGGATGGAATTAAACAGAGGGATGAACTGACTTGATCTGGTGCTGCACAGTGAGGAAATTATATGAGAAGAAATTTGTAGCCATTCCAATTTATCTAGCTCTTTTGACATGCCCTGTACTATCTTAATGACTTTACATATATCTTTTCCATCATTACCTGAGATAGCACTAGGAAGTATGTATTAATAATTCTGTTTATATTCTAGGAAATTGAGATTCAAAACCCATAAAAAAGATGAAGACCACCTAGCTAGTAAGTACTGAAATCAACATTTCAACACTACTTAATTAGCAGCTACTCTGTAGATCCATTTTTTTTTTTTTTTTGGCCACTTCTATTGGTCTTTCATTTATTTATTTTCATCCATCTTTGTTCCTTGGCCTGTGTGGGCCTCCCATTGCAGTGGCCTCCCTCGTTGCAGAGCACTGACTCTGGGTGCATGCGCTCTAGAGCACTGGCTGGGTAGTTGGACACATCGGTCCAGCAGCTCCGTGGCACGTGGGATCCTCCCAGGTCAGGGATCAAACCAGCATCCCTTGCACTGCAAGGCAGTGTACTCACCCACTGGACTACCAGGGAAGCCCTGTAGATTCAAATTTTAATATTATATGGTTAAGCAAGTGTAGGACTGTTATATATGAATGAAATGGTAAAGAAAGGATGTATCTAAGGTGTGATTTCAAAAAATATTAAGTTCACTTTGGCCAGTAGCATCTATAATACTTCAATTCTGCCCTGAGTCAAAATTTGACTTTATTTTACTCATAAAGCCCTTAAGAGAAATATTTATAGGAGGGAGACAAAGTAAGTCATTGTTCACTGGAGTGTTTTCTGAGATCCTAATGAAAGACTTAAGTAAGTGAGATTGGGCTGTTCAAAGTTTGTATCCAAATCTGAAAGTGAATCACACTCTTCTGCCTGCAGACAGAGAGTAAGTCAAAACCATTTTGTGGTTCCAGTTCTTAGAGTTGCCAACTTTATCAAAACCTTTTAGAAGAAGTGAAACGTGGTACAAATGGGCCAGTTAAATAGGAAGGGGGTGATTTCACCTGCCAACTTCAGGAAGTTTACAATCTATTCAGCAATAAAAGTGATTGAACCCTGGTGGATGGAATTAAACAGAGGGATGAACTGACTTGATCTGGTGCTGCACAGTGAGGAAATTATATGAGAAGAAATTTGTAGCCATTCCAATTTATCTAGCTCTTTTGACATGCCCTGTACTATCTTAATGACTTTACATATATCTTTTCCATCATTACCTGAGATAGCACTAGGAAGTATGTATTAATAATTCTGTTTATATTCTAGGAAATTGAGATTCAAAACCCATAAAAAAGATGAAGACCACCTAGCTAGTAAGTACTGAAATCAACATTTCAACACTACTTAATTAGCAGCTACTCTGTAGATCCATTTTTTTTTTTTTTTTGGCCACTTCTATTGGTCTTTCATTTATTTATTTTCAT
The DNA here is from genome assembly GCA_022376925.1 of Tragulus kanchil. NCBI lineage: Eukaryota > Metazoa > Chordata > Mammalia > Artiodactyla > Tragulidae > Tragulus > Tragulus kanchil. Next base: position 24,375,118 of record JAIOJX010000025.1, on the reverse strand, counting down.
CCATCTTTGTTCCTTGGCCTGTGTGGGCCTCCCATTGCAGTGGCCTCCCTCGTTGCAGAGCACTGACTCTGGGTGCATGCGCTCTAGAGCACTGGCTGGGTAGTTGGACACATCGGTCCAGCAGCTCCGTGGCACGTGGGATCCTCCCAGGTCAGGGATCAAACCAGCATCCCTTGCACTGCAAGGCAGTGTACTCACCCACTGGACTACCAGGGAAGCCCTGTAGATTCAAATTTTAATATTATATGGTTAAGCAAGTGTAGGACTGTTATATATGAATGAAATGGTAAAGAAAGGATGTATCTAAGGTGTGATTTCAAAAAATATTAAGTTCACTTTGGCCAGTAGCATCTATAATACTTCAATTCTGCCCTGAGTCAAAATTTGACTTTATTTTACTCATAAAGCCCTTAAGAGAAATATTTATAGGAGGGAGACAAAGTAAGTCATTGTTCACTGGAGTGTTTTCTGAGATCCTAATGAAAGACTTAAGTAAGTGAGATTGGGCTGTTCAAAGTTTGTATCCAAATCTGAAAGTGAATCACACTCTTCTGCCTGCAGACAGAGAGTAAGTCAAAACCATTTTGTGGTTCCAGTTCTTAGAGTTGCCAACTTTATCAAAACCTTTTAGAGTAAAGACTTTGTAAGAGCCATTCTAGACTTCATCGGAGGCAGAGAAAGACTAGACATTATGCCCCTGTGCACTTTTTCATTTTATCTGAAAACTGTCCTCTTAGATAATGTGGTTAAGTCACCATGATGCTCCTTCAGGGTGGAGGCCTTTGAGTGTAAAGCTGACTCAGTAAAGGGGCTCAGGTTAAACCTGAACTTCCCATAAGGTTCAGTCTACTTTGTAGATTAATGCTACACATTGACATATCATAGGTTCTTATAGTAAAGACACTTCTTTAATTTTTCTATCCCATTCCTATCATTTCCAAAAAAAAAAAAAAATTGACATGAATATTTTCTGCATGCTAAGTCACTTCAGTAGTGTCTGAGTCTTTGCAACCCTATGGATTACAACCCACCAGGCTCCTCTGTCTATGGGATTTTCCAGGCAATAATATTTGAGTGGGTTGCCATGCCCTTTTCCAGAGGATCTTCCCAATCCATGGGCTGAACCTGTGTCTCTTATGTCTCCTACATTGACAGATGGCTTCTTTAACTCTAGCACCACCTGGGAAGCCCCATTTTGTTTTCCAAATGGCACCCACTAACATTGTATAAGAAAGGAGTACCACGATGCGAAATCAATGAGGCTAATCTGGATCAATGAGAACAAAACCTACAGTTATGTTTCGTGACTTTAAAGAAAATTCAGGTTTAATAATACCTTCTTCAGCCAGTGCCAACTTTGGGCAAAAAGATAGATCCCAAGGTTTTGCCTTCCCAGAGTAACATTGTTTGTTGATGTTGACTGAGGAAATGGAATAGACTCTGATTCAACTGCCAGAATTTACTGTCTTGAGTAAGTGTTGCGAGGAAACAGAGTGAGGTCACTGTCAGATGTCTGTCACAACAGGCCCCAAAGTGGTTTTTGCTTTGGGATGTGAGGTGATGCCTCAGAGAAATGTGGAGAAGCAATCACAGGCCCAAGGAAGATGAAAAGCAGTGAGCTCATCCCAAACTTGGAGCAATGAATACCAGTGAAAATAAAATATGTGACATTTTAGCAAAGTGTAAACATTAAATTACAATGAATTCCTAATACCATGAGGACAATGATTTCTCATGTGGGTTTTTACAGCTATGTAAACAGAATTAGACTTACATGGCCCTTCTGATATTTATATCTAGAAATATCCTAACTTTGACATAGTAATTTAAGAACAGTAAGTCTCATTTCCTCTTATCTCACTTAAATAGTGATATCCAAAATTTATTTATATTCAAAATATCAAATAAGACAGGGCTTGTTTTTCTGAGAATAGTATTCTTTTTAAATATAAGGAATAGAGTTTAGAGAATATTCCAGATTTGCACTAAAAGCTAATATTTTATTTATTTTCCTTTTGGAGGGTCTATCTTCTTATTATTATTATTTTTTTCCAAAATAGAGATAGTAAGCTTGTAAGTATCTTACATGGGATAAAGACACAAAATAAATTTCACTGAAAGACATTTATCTGTTCATACTCTTTCCAGTCTCATTTCTCTATCCTCTTTGATAACAAAGTAGTATGTAAAGTATACTCCTATGACAACAAGGTATAGGTTGAGGTCTGTTTTGATTACAATTTGCTAACAGTTTCTGTCAATGTACAAGGCAAATGACTTTCAACAATACAGTCTGCAGTACTCCTTGCAATGGAATTCAATGTTATCTGTTGACTATTTTGCAAAACGCTGTGGCAATTCTTGACTTATGACATGTATTGTTCTTGGAATAATATACAAATGTATATAAATGTCCTACTCAATGTAGTACGTTTTATTTATGTCTTCTAGATCCAATAAGACTTTCTTGAAATGAGGGATCAATAGCTTTATTCTCGAGAGAGCCAACTTTAAACAAAACCTGCCACATATATGCCTGCCGTAGCTTAACTACTACAGTGATTCTGATTTTCTATTGTATCCTCTTTATAGCCATATGTTTATAATGATATATAGATCAATAGATGCATGTATATTTATATGTGTGTAAATATATGCATTTTTTCAGAAAGTAAGTGAATTTTACTTTTGTGATAATTTTTTCAAGAGACAGTTATAGAGTAACTATTAAGCAACCACTACATATAAGTGTTGTTTGAGATAGTGAATGCTAACAAAGACACATGTGGAGAAGCAATCACAGGCCCAAGGAAGATGAAAAGCAGTGAGCTCATCCCAAACTTGGAGCAATGAATACCAGTGAAAATAAAATATGTGACATTTTAGCAAAGTGTAAACATTAAATTACAATGAATTCCTAATACCATGAGGACAATGATTTCTCATGTGGGTTTTTACAGCTATGTAAACAGAATTAGACTTACATGGCCCTTCTGATATTTATATCTAGAAATATCCTAACTTTGACATAGTAATTTAAGAACAGTAAGTCTCATTTCCTCTTATCTCACTTAAATAGTGATATCCAAAATTTATTTATATTCAAAATATCAAATAAGACAGGGCTTGTTTTTCTGAGAATAGTATTCTTTTTAAATATAAGGAATAGAGTTTAGAGAATATTCCAGATTTGCACTAAAAGCTAATATTTTATTTATTTTCCTTTTGGAGGGTCTATCTTCTTATTATTATTATTTTTTTCCAAAATAGAGATAGTAAGCTTGTAAGTATCTTACATGGGATAAAGACACAAAATAAATTTCACTGAAAGACATTTATCTGTTCATACTCTTTCCAGTCTCATTTCTCTATCCTCTTTGATAACAAAGTAGTATGTAAAGTATACTCCTATGACAACAAGGTATAGGTTGAGGTCTGTTTTGATTACAATTTGCTAACAGTTTCTGTCAATGTACAAGGCAAATGACTTTCAACAATACAGTCTGCAGTACTCCTTGCAATGGAATTCAATGTTATCTGTTGACTATTTTGCAAAACGCTGTGGCAATTCTTGACTTATGACATGTATTGTTCTTGGAATAATATACAAATGTATATAAATGTCCTACTCAATGTAGTACGTTTTATTTATGTCTTCTAGATCCAATAAGACTTTCTTGAAATGAGGGATCAATAGCTTTATTCTCGAGAGCCAACTTTAAACAAAACCTGCCACATATATGCCTGCCGTAGCTTAACTACTACAGTGATTCTGATTTTCTATTGTATCCTCTTTATAGCCATATGTTTATAATGATATATAGATCAATAGATGCATGTATATTTATATGTGTGTAAATATATGCATTTTTTCAGAAAGTAAGTGAATTTTACTTTTGTGATAATTTTTTCAAGAGACAGTTATAGAGTAACTATTAAGCAACCACTACATATAAGTGTTGTTTGAGATAGTGAATGCTAACAAAGACACATGTGGAAGAGTTAAGTGAATTGATCTTTAATAAGATACTTACAAATATTAAGTGTTATATGTGAGGGGGGAAAAAAGAGTGCTGTAAAAATCAAGAATTTTGGTTGGAGTCAAACACAAAAAAAATTAAAAGTGAGGACAGAAGAGTAACATCAATAGATTTATTTAAAAAGAGAGGAGTCATTTTTATTTATTCCTGCCTAACTATTTGAGAGCCTTCCACATTAAAATGAGGTTCCAGGGTGGCCAAAGAAAAATAGCCAAAAGTTGCAGCATGTAATCAAAATAGCATATCATTCTATATTAGGAAATGGTCTTGAACACATGCTTATACTAAGAAGTCGATTGTGATTTGGAGTTTACATTAGCTGTACAACTAGAAAGTGGTGGAATTTTCAAGCTGCAAAGCTATGAAAAAGCTGAGTGCAATGATGGGCTATAAAGGGCTTAGTGCGAGAAAAGAAACAGACCCGAAATCCTGGTGGCTTTGCTCCTTTGGGATAAGCCTTGAGCTAACACAATGAAATCCTGAGCTTAATGCCTGTGGAGGTCTGTTAATTTTTCTACCCCATGGATATAAATTTTTTCCCTTTCTCTAGCCAGTCATTTTATAAGCCTGTGTTATTGGTCGCAATAGGAATCAGACAAGGAAAATCATATAAACCTAGAATAATACTGATGTACCAATAAGAGTATTATTTTGCCCAAAGGATATAACCATGTTATTTTTCCTTTATATATTTTCTTCTGTTTACAAAGAGTATCAGGAAAGTTTCTAGAAAGACGTTGCTGATATTTGAAATTCTGAATATAAATTTTTTATACTTTTACAAATGTTATATCTGTTATCCCATTTTATATTGCACAAACAGGTTTGGTTTTTGTTGTTGCTTTTCATAATAAGAATATAAGACATTTTATAAAGGAATTGTTGATTTAATATTATTTTTATATTAAAAGAAAACATGTGGGCTTCCCTGGTGGTCCAGTGGGTAGAGACACCGCCTTGCAATGCAAGGGGCACTGGTTCGATCCCTGGCATGGAAAGATCCCAAGTGCCGCAGAGCGGCTGGACCAGGGTGCCCAATTACCAAGCCAGTACTCTGGAGCCCATGCACCAGAGCCAGTGCTCTGCAATGAGAGGGGTTACCATAATGGGAGGCCCACACAGGGCAAAGGATAAAGATGGATGAAAATAAACAAAAAATCAATAAAAGAGGCCAAAATAAAAAAAAAAGTAAACATGCACTGGATGTGTTTCTTTACTGTATGCACCAGAGTTAAACAGCTCTGTCTTTTTCCCCACACCCTTGAAAACAACACTAAAAGAGCATTCATTCATTCAACTGATAGTTATTAGTTAGGTCTCGCCAATTTCAGAAATTTAACTGGTTTCTGTATATTTGGTAATCAGCCTTGGTGGGCATAGATACTATCTTCAAAGACCTTACAGACTAACTGATAAGATATTTAAACAAAACCTGCAAGTAGGGCCATCAGGTAGAATAGTTCACAATATAGCAAAGCAAGGACTTTGATGCTATGTGAGAAAGACAGAATATTCAGTTATGCAGTCTTTCTCTTTACATACATTTCATTAAATCTGGATAAGCACAAACCCCATTATAGCATAATAATATTGCACTCAGGAAGATATATTCAATGTGTCTCTGGATTGTTTCAAATTAAAGCTTTTGAAAAATTAAAGATGATCAAATATTAATATTTTGCTGGATTTTTAGCAAAAAACGCTTATCAGGATCAAATCATTTATTGGTCGCAATAGGAATCAGACAAGGAAAATCATATAAACCTAGAATAATACTGATGTACCAATAAGAGTATTATTTTGCCCAAAGGATATAACCATGTTATTTTTCCTTTATATATTTTCTTCTGTTTACAAAGAGTATCAGGAAAGTTTCTAGAAAGACGTTGCTGATATTTGAAATTCTGAATATAAATTTTTTATACTTTTACAAATGTTATATCTGTTATCCCATTTTATATTGCACAAACAGGTTTGGTTTTTGTTGTTGCTTTTCATAATAAGAATATAAGACATTTTATAAAGGAATTGTTGATTTAATATTATTTTTATATTAAAAGAAAACATGTGGGCTTCCCTGGTGGTCCAGTGGGTAGAGACACCGCCTTGCAATGCAAGGGGCACTGGTTCGATCCCTGGCATGGAAAGATCCCAAGTGCCGCAGAGCGGCTGGACCAGGGTGCCCAATTACCAAGCCAGTACTCTGGAGCCCATGCACCAGAGCCAGTGCTCTGCAATGAGAGGGGTTACCATAATGGGAGGCCCACACAGGGCAAAGGATAAAGATGGATGAAAATAAACAAAAAATCAATAAAAGAGGCCAAAATAAAAAAAAAAGTAAACATGCACTGGATGTGTTTCTTTACTGTATGCACCAGAGTTAAACAGCTCTGTCTTTTTCCCCACACCCTTGAAAACAACACTAAAAGAGCATTCATTCATTCAACTGATAGTTATTAGTTAGGTCTCGCCAATTTCAGAAATTTAACTGGTTTCTGTATATTTGGTAATCAGCCTTGGTGGGCATAGATACTATCTTCAAAGACCTTACAGACTAACTGATAAGATATTTAAACAAAACCTGCAAGTAGGGCCATCAGGTAGAATAGTTCACAATATAGCAAAGCAAGGACTTTGATGCTATGTGAGAAAGACAGAATATTCAGTTATGCAGTCTTTCTCTTTACATACATTTCATTAAATCTGGATAAGCACAAACCCCATTATAGCATAATAATATTGCACTCAGGAAGATATATTCAATGTGTCTCTGGATTGTTTCAAATTAAAGCTTTTGAAAAATTAAAGATGATCAAATATTAATATTTTGCTGGCATCTATTCTGTTCTGAAGTGTCCAAGGGTACAGAATAAAGCACATGCTTATCGAGGAATCGAAACTTCATGTTACTGTGGAGAACTGCATCGACTTCCTGTTCACATTCAGACACAATTAAGTTAATGCTGGCAATCTGTAAAGTTTTATTGTTTGAGTCTTCCTTACCCGAGGGACCACTTATCCGCCTTCCACTGAGCTGACTTGGAGCAGTTCTGCTCAGTGTTCCCTGCCGCCGTTCTGAGGGGCTGATGAGGCAGCACCATGACTGGCGATACACTTGAACACTGGCGCTCCCCTTCCTGCCATGATGACCCAACCCATATTTGCAAATGTAAGAAGACATAGTGATATCTTATAGGCTAACTTATACAAACTTTTATTCCATTTTACCTTTGATGATATCTCACCTGTCTGTGAGCATTGATATGAAATAAGTATATATAATATTATCTATTAAAATATATTACTTAAATAATTTTAGAAGCTTTAAAAAGTTATTTCCCTAAAATAATGATGATCAATTCATACCAGTTTTATTATTTTTTTTGAAATTTTGGCCTCTTTTATTGGTTTTTTTTTTTATTCATTTATTTTCATCCATCTTTATTCTCTGGCCTGTGTGGGCCTCCCATTGCAGTGGCCTCTCTCGTTGCAGAGCACCAGCTCGTAATTGAACACACCAGTCCAGCCACTCCACAGCATGTGGGGTCTTCCCAGGCCAGGGATCGAACTGGCGCCCCTCGCACTGCAAGGCGGACTCCTTACCCAATGGACCACCAGGGAAGCCCCATACCAGTTTTATAGTATAAAGGTATAATGCTAACCGTTCACCTTCGAATTCATGACAAGATACTTTGAATAACATCTTAAAATAAACTAACATAAGTGGTGCAAGTAACTCTAAGAGATAACTCTCATATATATTTTTATATACCTAAAAATGCTTATACTAACCAAAGTCATTGTTCTAATGCATCTAAAAAACTGAACAGAGAATCCTAAAGTTACACTTTAAAGATTATATTATTTGATAAAATTGCCTCAAGTATTTCATGTCATTTCCACTAACACGAAAGTAATTAATACTTTTTTAAGAAGTAATATAGAAACTAACAAAGATGTGATTTATTCTTCTAATTATGTGGTCTGTTTCTATTAAGTCACTGTATCTTTCCGTGTTTTTGTTTCTCACAAATAAAATGATGGGTATACACAACACTAACTCAAATCATATTACTTTAAGTAAAAAAAAAAAAAAAAAGAAAGAAAGAAATACACTATAGAATTTGTTCATAACAAATAGCAAAAATATTTTCTCTATGTCCATTTAAATACTGAGAAAATTATGTAGTATGGTACACATATATATTGTAATGTTCCAACCATTTTAATTACTTTAACTAACTTTCTTCTCCACAATTTCAATGACTCTCAGACGCTAACTCATGATTATCCTCATTGTCCACTTTTGAGAACTCACATTAGGGCAGTGCATAGGGAGTTGTTCTTTCTATTTGCTGAAGTAAATCTCAGTTTCAAAGTGGAGTAACTAAAGTTTCAGGACTACCAAAAAAAAAAAATGTCAATTTTGGATCTGTAGGAAGATTTACTTCTATAGTTAATTACCTCCACCATCTACCCCATCTCTCCTGAACACAATCAATTTATTTCATGTCCATGGTTATTGCTTCCAGTACACTGAAGCATGACAGAGTGAAATGAAATGCTAGGAACAAAATGTAAAGGAGGTCAGACAAATAAAGAATATAAATGATAGGTGGGCATGCTTAGAAGTCATGTAATGATATTCGTATTTTAGGATTTCTGGCTCAATACAGGCGTTGGCTGTACCCATAAAAACTAATAACTCTCATTTTCAACTTGCCTGTCTGTTTAGAATGCTGTGTAACAAGCAAACAAGGAGAAATTTTTGCCAAAAGGAAAATAATTCTATTACTGAGAGGCTGAATATACGGCATCAAATCTCTTCTCCCCTGTGCCAACAGCTTAGTGAGGTTCAAAAGGCTGGCAGGAAACATCACATAAAGCGCAGCTCACCACAGTTAGACTATAAAGGTTAAGGGGCACCATCCCAGGACTGAATGAACTGAAAAAGATATTCTAACAGTTTAGAAAGACAGATATGTTTGCAAGCAGATTACTTTTAAGAGAGCCCAAAGGGGTGAATTTTTTCAGTGGTGATAACAGCTATTGAGATTCTTAAAACTGATGATGAGCTGAACTAAGTTAATGATAATAATAACATCAACATACACTGTTATGGTGTTCTATCTTCATTTTACTGTGGAAGCTGTGGTACAGTGGGATGAAATTGCTGACCCAGACTTACATAGCTAGCAAGAGACAGAGCAAAGATTTACACACAGGAAGTCTGAGTCTAGATCCCTCTCTATTATACTACTTCCAAGACTGGAGAATTCCCATGGATAAAGAAGTCTGGAGGGCTAAAGTCCATTGGGGCTGCAAAAGTCAGACACAACTGAGCACACATACGCATAAGACTGGAGAGAGTGATAAATGGTCGATTCAAGTGAGATTTGTAGATAGGACTGATAGAAACTGGTCTCGCAAATGATGCAGTAAGTAAGGAAAAACAGAAGCTAGATATATAGATGGGGGATCATCAGCATCCACTGTGGAGCTAATGCTATAATAAAGCAAGAGAGAACATGTATATATTAGAAAAACACTACAAGGCTTTCCCTGGTGGTCCAGTGGGTAAGGACACCGTCTTGCAGTGCGAGGGGCGCCAGTTCGATCCCTGGCCTGGGAAGATCCCACGTGCCGCGGAGCGGCTGGACTGATGTGTCCAATTACCGAGCCGGAGCTCTGGAGCGCATGCGCGCAGAGCCGGCGCTCTGAAACGACAGACGCCACCGCGATGGGAGGCCCACAGGAGCCAAAGAACAAAGATGGATGAAAATCGAGAAATGAAAGCCCAATAGAAGTGGCCCGCCCACTCCCCTCCCTCCCCAACCCGACCCCCGCCCAAAATAAACAAATAAATAAATCTTAAAAAAAAAAAAAAAAAAAGAAAGAAAAACACTATATTTTGAATATTTGTTAAAAATAGCTTTCACCTGACCCACCCAGGACACATTAGGTGGATCCTTGCTGCTCTTCTCGCTCCCTCAACATGGGCCTCCCTACTGGAGAGACGGTGGTAGATGTGCAGCCATCACTGCACCTCTGGGTCCTCAGGCAGCTCTTTTCACACAAGAGTTCTATATTTGGAGTTGTTTCAACATTTGCCAACAGCACTGCTTTCGTAGACAGAGAAGAAAGGTTTTCTTCCTGCCGGAAAACGGGGTCCTCAGCATTCTGTTTCTTGAAAACGGGGTCCTCAGCATTCTGTTTCTCACAAGAATGTTTCATCTCAACAGCCAGGGGGAGAGCCTGGATGCTCAAGGCAAGAGAGCTGCATACAACAGAAGGCAGTGATTCCGCCACTGCTGGGAGAGGGTGCTTTGAGCTCCCCAATGGCCAAGGGCATGGAGTTTAAAACTTATGTAGATCAGGCACGCAGAGCTGCGGAGAATTTGTCAATATTTACTATAAGACAATGGACAAAAGAAGACAAGCACTTCCAAGACTGGAGAATTCCCATGGATAAAGAAGTCTGGAGGGCTAAAGTCCATTGGGGCTGCAAAGTCAGACACAACTGAGCACACATCGCATAAGACTGGAGAGAGTGATAAATGGTCGATTCAAGTGAGATTTGTAGATAGGACTGATAGAAACTGGTCTAAATGATGCAGTAAGTAAGGAAAAACAGAAGCTAGATATATAGATGGGGGATCATCAGCATCCACTGTGGAGCTAATGCTATAATAAAGCAAGAGAGAACATGTATATATTAGAAAAACACTACAAGGCTTTCCCTGGTGGTCCAGTGGGTAAGGACACCGTCTTGCAGTGCGAGGGGCGCCAGTTCGATCCCTGGCCTGGGAAGATCCCACGTGCCGCGGAGCGGCTGGACTGATGTGTCCAATTACCGAGCCGGAGCTCTGGAGCGCATGCGCGCAGAGCCGGCGCTCTGAAACGACAGACGCCACCGCGATGGGAGGCCCACAGGAGCCAAAGAACAAAGATGGATGAAAATCGAGAAATGAAAGCCCAATAGAAGTGGCCCGCCCGCTCCCCTCCCTCCCCAACCCGACCCCCGCCCAAAATAAACAAATAAATAAATCTTAAAAAAAAAAAAAAAAAGAAAGAAAGAAAAACACTATATTTTGAATATTTGTTAAAAATAGCTTTCACCTGACCCACCCAGGACACATTAGGTGGATCCTTGCTGCTCTTCTCGCTCCCTCAACATGGGCCTCCCTACTGGAGAGACGGTGGTAGATGTGCAGCCATCACTGCACCTCTGGGTCCTCAGGCAGCTCTTTTCACACAAGAGTTCTATATTTGGAGTTGTTTCAACATTTGCCAACAGCACTGCTTTCGTAGACAGAGAAGAAAGGTTTTCTTCCTGCCGGAAAACGGGGTCCTCAGCATTCTGTTTCTTGAAAACGGGGTCCTCAGCATTCTGTTTCTCACAAGAATGTTTCATCTCAACAGCCAGGGGGAGAGCCTGGATGCTCAAGGCAAGAGAGCTGCATACAACAGAAGGCAGTGATTCCGCCACTGCTGGGAGAGGGTGCTTTGAGCTCCCCAATGGCCAAGGGCATGGAGTTTAAAACTTATGTAGATCAGGCACGCAGAGCTGCGGAGAATTTGTCAATATTTACTATAAGACAATGGACAAAAGAAGACAAGCACTATCCAGGCTGTAAAAAAAACTTTCACCTAAGAAAGAAAACTAAGATGCATTGGGAGAAAGAGAGAATGAAATATCAAGACAGAAGGAAAGGATGTATCAAGACTGAAGGAAAGGATATATTAAGTGATGTTTTTAAAAAGGTAGAAATAGATCCAAAAAAATTAAAAAATAACTGGTAAAGGATGACACATTGAAGGAGCCAAAGAAATCATGACACCAGAATTATTTGAGACATTTGTATTGCTTGAACTTCTACCATATGGGACTGGTCACACTATGTCTCTTCTCCCAGAGATTTATCACTTTTGAAAAATAAGCTCCTTTCCTTTTCAGTCTTTGTACTCTGTCACTTTGATATCTCACACAAGCTCTGTACTGACCGATATTTCTGTGCAGAAAACAGTGCTAATTTTTCTTTCAGTATGTATGCGTGAATGCATGTAATTATAAGCAAAAGATTTGAATCGTGAAAATTAGGTTTAGTCGCTGCATTTTTTTTTACATATCCTTTAAAAATAATAATTACTTTAAAGTCCGTTTCCATAGTTATAATGATTTGCACCACACTGTTCTCTAAATGCTCAAATTTGGTATGCAGCTTTATGACAGGAAGTTGGCCTCAAGATCAGGAATGTATGTAAACAAAGAAATGTGGCTCACAGGAAGGTTTAGTTAAATCAAATCCCTGAGGCTGCTCCCACTCTGAGCTTCTTTCTGTATCTTGATTATTTGCAGATGCTTCGCATGAAGCTAGAGACGAAACCCAATAGTTAACCTCCTTAAAACTCCCAAAGTTGTTCACAGTTGGCTCAGAGTGTTAACCAGCTAAACCAAACAATGGGCAGGAAGTAAGAAATTTAATGCCATCCTGCTTCAAGATGCACCAAGTACTTTTTTCTCCCTCAGGAAAAACACCTCATTATTGAACTTTGGAAAGAGAGATTCAAAAAATCAAATAATACAAGTGTCTGGAATCATCACTCCAAACATGAAGGGTTAAAAGTTATAGTTGCTTGGTCCTTTGACATGATTATAAAATCACAACCCTGCTGAGATTCAATGAGATTCAAATGCTATTGTCCTTCCAGAAGTGCATAGCTCTGCCTTTCCTGACTGTAAAAATGCTAAGATGCCAAGGGCTACAAATTGTCTTTTATAAAGTCACAGAAATGTTACAGAATAACATAGATTGTAACAAGGGGAAAAAAGAAGGCATTTCTGTCTGTCTTGGAAAGTGTGTCTGCATGAGCAAAAGCAAAGGATTTTCTGATTCTGGCCCTGCTACCTAATACAAAGATGCAACCCAATTCTGGAAACTAGGGGCATACTGCTTTCTTTCCCGGAAGCAATTAGTGAAAGTGGCAAGAAGGCAAACCTGGTATGACATTCTTGAAAATCTGCTGGTTGTAATGCTTTGTGCTAATGGAACCGTAGAGGAATGAACTGAGAACGGCCTTGCAGAGGAGGTCATTGCCAAAGACCACCATACTCCTCCCCCAGCAGCTCCCACTTTACAAGGAACATGGGAGATGGATCCTGAAAGTGTCCACAAGCTCCAGAATTAATCCTCAAACAGATGCCGTTGGGGTCATTGGTTTTGCTGAGACTGCTGACGAGAGGTTCACAGCTTGAGACCACCTACTTCTTGGGGTCCTACCAGAGAGCACAGACTCTCAGGGAATTGCTAGTGCCTCAAATAAAGAATCTGCCTACAATCCAGGAGGGTATGGAAAATCTGCTGGAGAAGGAAATGACAATCCACTCCAGTTTTCTTGCCTGAAGAATCCCATGGACAGTGGAGCTTGGTGGTGGACAATCCATCGGATCACGAAGAGTCGGACACAACTGAATGACTTGCACTCACACACTAACTCATGGCACTGAACATAAGTGAGCTACCATCTCTCCACATCGACTCTGTGGATAAAGTGCTTGGACAGTGGGGGTGGATAGTGCCTGGGTTGCGCGGCAGGATGGTGGCAGCTGTCAGATGAGAATGCCTCTCTTTTTGCCTTTGCCTCTTCTACTCACCAGTACCTGAGAAGCCAACACCACAAAGAGTACATAAGAAGAAGTTTGAGATGTATGTGAAACCCATGTCATGTGGCAGCCATTAAAACTTCAGCTCATAGTCAACTCGGGGCAAGGAAAGGATTTTTTTTTAGGACTATGAAATAAAGTTTTAAACAAGAATGAGTCGTATAAACCAATAGGAGACTAAATAACTGAAAGTGGCTGCAAAACAATGAAATTGGGCCAAAGAATTGTTAACAAGTGTGGTTTAGCCAGCAAGAATATGAGCCTCATTTCTGGAAAAAAGCAAAACAAAACAAAACTGGTTTCATGTTTACAATCTGGTCATCTAAGGGTCAATAAACACATTACATATGACAGCTCAGTTCTGGATTGAATATATTTGACATAAATGACTATGGAATCTCATTTTCATGTTTCCTACTTATCGACATTAAAAACAGTGAGTTCTGGGCTTCCCCTGGTGGTCCAGTGGATAAGGACACCACCTTGCAGTGCAAGGGGTGACGGTTCAATCCCTGGCCTGGGAAGATCCCACGTGCCATGGAGCGGCTGGACTGATGTGTCCAATCACCAAGCCAGAGCTCTGGAGCGCATGCGCCCAGAGCTGGCACTCTGCAACAACAGACGCCACCGCAATGGGAGGCCCACAGGAGCCAAAGAACAAAGACACATGAAAATAGAGAAACGAAAGACCAATAGAAGTGGCCCCTCCGCTCTCCTCCCTCCCCAACCCGACCTCCGCCCCAAAATAAAATAAATAAATAAATCTTTAAAAAACAAACAAACAAAAAAAAACAGTGAGTTCTTTATTCACAGGGAAGTAGTGCATTTCTACATCTGGATAATTCCTGCATCTTTTGAGGATAAAAAGATGGGAATTGTTTTTAAAGAAAACTTGTTGTCTTTCTCACTGTTAACATGTTCAAAACCTCCCAAGCATTTAGGTTTATTGACAGTTATGACATCTTACTCTATCACGTGCAAATTTATTTCAGTTTCCACATTGACATCTTTACTCTATTCACGTGCAATTTTATTGAAAAAAAGGCCTGGTGGCAGCTGTCAGATGAGAATGCCTCTCTTTTTGCCTTTGCCTCTTCTACTCACCAGTACCTGAGAAGCCAACACCACAAAGAGTACATAAGAAGAAGTTTGAGATGTATGTGAAACCCATGTCATGTGGCAGCCATTAAAACTTCAGCTCATAGTCAACTCGGGGCAAGGAAAGGATTTTTTTTTAGGACTATGAAATAAAGTTTTAAACAAGAATGAGTCGTATAAACCAATAGGAGACTAAATAACTGAAAGTGGCTGCAAAACAATGAAATTGGGCCAAAGAATTGTTAACAAGTGTGGTTTAGCCAGCAAGAATATGAGCCTCATTTCTGGAAAAAAGCAAAACAAAACAAAACTGGTTTCATGTTTACAATCTGGTCATCTAAGGGTCAATAAACACATTACATATGACAGCTCAGTTCTGGATTGAATATATTTGACATAAATGACTATGGAATCTCATTTTCATGTTTCCTACTTATCGACATTAAAAACAGTGAGTTCTGGGCTTCCCCTGGTGGTCCAGTGGATAAGGACACCACCTTGCAGTGCAAGGGGTGACGGTTCAATCCCTGGCCTGGGAAGATCCCACGTGCCATGGAGCGGCTGGACTGATGTGTCCAATCACCAAGCCAGAGCTCTGGAGCGCATGCGCCCAGAGCTGGCACTCTGCAACAACAGACGCCACCGCAATGGGAGGCCCACAGGAGCCAAAGAACAAAGACACATGAAAATAGAGAAACGAAAGACCAATAGAAGTGGCCCCTCCGCTCTCCTCCCTCCCCAACCCGACCTCCGCCCCAAAATAAAATAAATAAATAAATCTTTAAAAAACAAACAAACAAAAAAAAACAGTGAGTTCTTTATTCACAGGGAAGTAGTGCATTTCTACATCTGGATAATTCCTGCATCTTTTGAGGATAAAAAGATGGGAATTGTTTTTAAAGAAAACTTGTTGTCTTTCTCACTGTTAACATGTTCAAAACCTCCCAAGCATTTAGGTTTATTGACAGTTATGACATCTTACTCTATCACGTGCAAATTTATTTCAGTTTCCACAGTTGCCTAGTACATGCATGCATGTGTGTCTACTCTCATCTCACAGCTGTGTACAGGTTTAATTCTAACCCTATTTCATACTGACATGGTCCTTACATCACAATAGGAGGGAGATATACATGCCATCGTGTCATCTGATTACAGTAAGCAGTCGTATATCGAGGCTTTGGGTGCCTTTTTTCTATGAGGAAGAAACCTACCATAAGAAGCTTGGCAGTTACTACTTCCTCACTGAGAAGAGGTCTTTAGCTATCTGACCATAGCTTTATAAAATTAGGTATTTCACCTTTAGGAGAATTTCTTTTAAATAAAAGAACACTTCAGAGAGCACAACACCAAATCAAATCGGGGAAGAGAGTTTGGAGGGAGTGCTCACACGCTCATCAGTTCCTCCAGAGTCCTCTGAACAACCAAACCAGGCACTACAGACACAGCCACGTCAGCAAGTTTGACCTCATATGCTTGATATGGTGCAAATATTTAAAAAGTCACAATAGTATTGTTATTTTCATTCCTTTCCTAAAAGAAAGCATTTCACTTCTACTATGCTTTAAGTTTCACTGTTCCTATAATTATCTAAAACTATATTTTACTGTTTCTATGTGATAAATATGAAATATCTAATCTTACTCATGCCAAAACTTTCTCTTTTGGTAATGTTCTTCTTTGATTTGTTGAAGGTAAATGTTCATTAGTAAGCATGTCATAATAAGTTAGACTTTAATTACGAATTAGTTCCATCTCCTCTAGCAAAGCTACACAGTATAGACTTAACAGGCTGCAAGAACAGTAAGATTGTACATAGAGTTTGTGTGTGTGGGGGGGTGGAATTCAAATTATACAAAAAAAGATAAATTATTATGTTCATATGAAAAGAGCTAATGTAAAAACCCTTAGAAGGGTAGTGCATTTCTACATCTGGATAATTCCTGCATCTTTTGAGGATAAAAAGATGGGAATTGTTTTTAAAGAAAACTTGTTGTCTTTCTCACTGTTAACATGTTCAAAACCTCCCAAGCATTTAGGTTTATTGACAGTTATGACATCTTACTCTATCACGTGCAAATTTATTTCAGTTTCCACAGTTGCCTAGTACATGCATGCATGTGTGCTACTCTCATCTCACAGCTGTGTACAGGTTGAATTCTAACCCTATGTCATACTGACATGGTCCTTACATCACAATAGGAGGGAGATATACATGCCATCGTGTCATCTGATTACAGTAAGCAGTCGTATATCGAGGCTTTGGGTGCCTTTTTTCTATGAGGAAGAAACCTACCATAAGAAGCTTGGCAGTTACTACTTCCTCACTGAGAAGAGGTCTTTAGCTATCTGACCATAGCTTTATAAAATTAGGTATTTCACCTTTAGGAGAATTTCTTTTAAATAAAAGAACACTTCAGAGAGCACAACACCAAATCAAATCGGGGAAGAGAGTTTGGAGGGAGTGCTCACACGCTCATCAGTTCCTCCAGAGTCCTCTGAACAACCAAACCAGGCACTACAGACACAGCCACGTCAGCAAGTTTGACCTCATATGCTTGATATGGTGCAAATATTTAAAAAGTCACAATAGTATTGTTATTTTCATTCCTTTCCTAAAAGAAAGCATTTCACTTCTACTATGCTTTAAGTTTCACTGTTCCTATAATTATCTAAAACTATATTTTACTGTTTCTATGTGATAAATATGAAATATCTAATCTTACTCATGCCAAAACTTTCTCTTTTGGTAATGTTCTTCTTTGATTTGTTGAAGGTAAATGTTCATTAGTAAGCATGTCATAATAAGTTAGACTTTAATTACGAATTAGTTCCATCTCCTCTAGCAAAGCTACACAGTATAGACTTAACAGGCTGCAAGAACAGTAAGATTGTACATAGAGTTTGTGTGTGTGGGGGGGTGGAATTCAAATTATACAAAAAAAGGCAAAAAAAAGATAAATTATTATGTTCATATGAAAAAGAGCTAATGAGACTAAACAGAACCATTGAGTTAAAGTTCTAACCCCAAAAGGCACCATCTTGAAACTAAGACCTAGGGAGAAATGAATTTCCTGTGTCATCCAGTTACATGCAAATTAAATTACCCTATTTTTTTCCTTTTCCCATCTTTTAACCACTAAGTCAATCTCTTCTATGGCTTTATACTGGTTTTGCATATTCAAGAAGAATAGGAGGCACTCTGAGAAGAGATAATAATTGTGTGATATTACATATACAGAAACAGAAAAGGTGGAAGTTATTATAATTTATAGTGATTTCAGTGGGAGAGGGTTCACATTGAGGTACCCTGGGAAAAGCACCTGGAGAAATAGGTTTAAAATTTAAGTATCACTCCCTAAATATGACTTAGGAAACAAACTGGAGTCACTGTGAATTCTTGAAAAACATTTTTCTCTGGAGTCAGTAATTTGGCAGCAGGCATTCTAAGTCTGGAGGCTGGAGCTTCATTGAATATTGAAAACTGGAAATGCTATTTGGGTCATCACAGAAGAGGAAATACTTAGAGCTATGAAAATTTATGAATTCTCTGAGGGAGTGAACTTAAAAGGTCATTGGTAAATACAGAGTCTTGGAGAAACTTAGACATGTGGGCCAGTAGGAGGAAGAGAAGAAATCGAAAGAGGCAGTATAGGGGGAAAAAGCCCATAAATGTTGGAAAGGGACTTGACTCAGTTTTGTGTATTTCATTCCTTTCCTAAAAGAAAGCATTTCATTCTATATGCTTTAAGTTTCACTGTTCCTATAATTATCTAAAACTATATTTTACTGTTTCTATGTGATAAATATGAAATATCTAATCTTACTCATGCCAAAACTTTCTCTTTTGGTAATGTTCTTCTTTGATTTGTTGAAGGTAAATGTTCATTAGTAAGCATGTCATAATAAGTTAGACTTTAATTACGAATTAGTTCCATCTCCTCTAGCAAAGCTACACAGTATAGACTTAACAGGCTGCAAGAACAGTAAGATTGTACATAGAGTTTGTGTGTGTGGGGGGGTGGAATTCAAATTATACAAAAAAAGGCAAAAAAAAGATAAATTATTATGTTCATATGAAAAAGAGCTAATGAGACTAAACAGAACCATTGAGTTAAAGTTCTAACCCCAAAAGGCACCATCTTGAAACTAAGACCTAGGGAGAAATGAATTTCCTGTGTCATCCAGTTACATGCAAATTAAATTACCCTATTTTTTTCCTTTTCCCATCTTTTAACCACTAAGTCAATCTCTTCTATGGCTTTATACTGGTTTTGCATATTCAAGAAGAATAGGAGGCACTCTGAGAAGAGATAATAATTGTGTGATATTACATATACAGAAACAGAAAAGGTGGAAGTTATTATAATTTATAGTGATTTCAGTGGGAGAGGGTTCACATTGAGGTACCCTGGGAAAAGCACCTGGAGAAATAGGTTTAAAATTTAAGTATCACTCCCTAAATATGACTTAGGAAACAAACTGGAGTCACTGTGAATTCTTGAAAAACATTTTTCTCTGGAGTCAGTAATTTGGCAGCAGGCATTCTAAGTCTGGAGGCTGGAGCTTCATTGAATATTGAAAACTGGAAATGCTATTTGGGTCATCACAGAAGAGGAAATACTTAGAGCTATGAAAATTTATGAATTCTCTGAGGGAGTGAACTTAAAAGGTCATTGGTAAATACAGAGTCTTGGAGAAACTTAGACATGTGGGCCAGTAGGAGGAAGAGAAGAAATCGAAAGAGGCAGTATAGGGGGAAAAAGCCCATAAATGTTGGAAAGGGACTTGACTCAGTTTTGTGTAGTTTCAAAGTGACACATAAAGAGGCAACTTCAGGGAGGAAGTCACCTATTAAGTAGAAATGAATGAAGAATTACAACAGACATCTAAATTTTGTAAAAAAATAAAAGTCTGCATTTCCAGACTTTTTTCAATACACAATAGTTTTCTAATCACTTTAAAGATGTCAATGAATAAAAGAATAAATAGTTTAACATATATTTATGGAGCAACTACTAGGTGCTAGTCATATTCCAGTGACGCTTTTTATATTATTTATGGCCAACATCTTGAAACACTCATTCATCCTTCACTTCATCTGGCATGTTTATCTCTAGTAAGTGTAAACACTTCCTTTCAAATTACTCAGTAATGCTGTGATCTCTTTGGATTATGTGCTACAAGAAACCCTTAGACAAAATGATTGTATAAGATTTTCATCTTTAGAAATGTATTTTGGCTTCAGTTGGGAAAAAAATACTTAAGGATCTCTATGAAATTCCTGTTAATTAGCTGGAAGAACAATTGTGGCTTGCAGGTCAGAAGGTTTTCATTTTATTTCTTATTGTATTTCATTTTATATTTATCATAAGAATTTCAGAATAAGGACCTTTGCTGTCTGTTTCCTGTAATTTAATATTTAGTTTGGTAAGTTATGACAGGCTAGTAGGAAAAGTACCAAGAATATCCCTTTAACCCCTGGAGCAAGTACCTCCTTGCAATGGATGCTTCTTAACCTTTAGGTCAGTGTTCTCAAGAGACACCAACATTCGTTCAGAAAGGAAAGGGTAAGAACAAAGTTTAAGATCATAGGGAAAGGAGCAATTTAAGTATCACTCCCTAAATATGACTTAGGAAACAAACTGGAGTCACTGTGAATTCTTGAAAAACATTTTTCTCTGGAGTCAGTAATTTGGCAGCAGGCATTCTAAGTCTGGAGGCTGGAGCTTCATTGAATATTGAAAACTGGAAATGCTATTTGGGTCATCACAGAAGAGGAAATACTTAGAGCTATGAAAATTTATGAATTCTCTGAGGGAGTGAACTTAAAAGGTCATTGGTAAATACAGAGTCTTGGAGAAACTTAGACATGTGGGCCAGTAGGAGGAAGAGAAGAAATCGAAAGAGGCAGTATAGGGGGAAAAAGCCCATAAATGTTGGAAAGGGACTTGACTCAGTTTTGTGTAGTTTCAAAGTGACACATAAAGAGGCAACTTCAGGGAGGAAGTCACCTATTAAGTAGAAATGAATGAAGAATTACAACAGACATCTAAATTTTGTAAAAAAATAAAAGTCTGCATTTCCAGACTTTTTTCAATACACAATAGTTTTCTAATCACTTTAAAGATGTCAATGAATAAAAGAATAAATAGTTTAACATATATTTATGGAGCAACTACTAGGTGCTAGTCATATTCCAGTGACGCTTTTTATATTATTTATGGCCAACATCTTGAAACACTCATTCATCCTTCACTTCATCTGGCATGTTTATCTCTAGTAAGTGTAAACACTTCCTTTCAAATTACTCAGTAATGCTGTGATCTCTTTGGATTATGTGCTACAAGAAACCCTTAGACAAAATGATTGTATAAGATTTTCATCTTTAGAAATGTATTTTGGCTTCAGTTGGGAAAAAAATACTTAAGGATCTCTATGAAATTCCTGTTAATTAGCTGGAAGAACAATTGTGGCTTGCAGGTCAGAAGGTTTTCATTTTATTTCTTATTGTATTTCATTTTATATTTATCATAAGAATTTCAGAATAAGGACCTTTGCTGTCTGTTTCCTGTAATTTAATATTTAGTTTGGTAAGTTATGACAGGCTAGTAGGAAAAGTACCAAGAATATCCCTTTAACCCCTGGAGCAAGTACCTCCTTGCAATGGATGCTTCTTAACCTTTAGGTCAGTGTTCTCAAGAGACACCAACATTCGTTCAGAAAGGAAAGGGTAAGAACAAAGTTTAAGATCATAGGGAAAGGACAATTTTAATATAACTAAAATTAGCTTACTGTCTTCTGATTCAGACTTTATGACACTTAGGCAAGGTTCCTATACCTATGGATGTCCAATTCATTTATTCATTCGACAATTTATTAAGCAATTATTCTAATGGCAGACAGTGAAGAGGAACTAAAGAGCCTCTTGATGAGGATGAAAGAGGAGAGTGAAAAAGCTGGCCTAGAATTCAACATTCAAAAATTTTAAATCATAACAAGTAGTTCCATCACTTCATGGTAAATAGATGAAGAAAAAGTGGAAACAGTAGCAAAGTTTATTTTCTTGGGCTCCAAAATCACTGTGGACAGTGACAGCAGCTGTGGAATTAAAAGACACTTGCTTCTTAGAAAAAATCTATGACACACCTAGACAGCATATTAAAGAGCAGAGACATCATTTTGCCAAGGAAGGTCTGTATAGTTCAGAGCTGTCATTTTACCAGTAGTCATATAAAGATATGAGAGTTGGGCTATACAAAAGACTGAGCGCCAAAGAATAGATGCTTTTGAACTGTGGTGCTGGAGAAGACTCTTGAGAGTTCCTCACAGAGCAAGGAGATCAAACTAGTCAATTCTAAAAGGAATCAACCCTGAATATTCATTTGAAGAACTTAGTTGAAGCTTAAGCTGCAATACTTCGGTCACCTGATGCAAAGAGATGACTCATTGGGAAAGGACCTGATGTTGGGAAAAATAGAAGACAGAAGGAGAAGTGGGTAGCAGAGTATGAGAATGTCCTTACTTTAATACTAATCAGATAAAAGTCACAAATTCAGATGATGATAAAAACAGCAGTACCAGAACTTTGGAATTTTACAGACCTTAAAAAGAGGACTACTATTGTGATACACTCTTTGACTTCATCAACTAAACATGTATTAACAACAATAGCAGAATAAACAAAACACAAAGACAACCCACAAAATGCGAGAAAATATTTACAAAGTGGCTGACAAGGGATTAATCTCCAAAATATACAAACAGCTCATACAACTCAGTATTAAAAGAAAATCAAAAATGGGCAGAAGATTTAAATGGGTATTTTTCCAAAATAGGCACACAGATGGCCAAGAGTCACATGAAAAGATGATCCAGATTGCTAATTATCAGAGAAATGCAACTCACAACTACAATGATGGACCACCTAACACAGGTCAGAATGGCGATCAAAAAAGCTACAAACAACTGATGCTGGGGAGGGTGTGGAGAAAAGGGAACCAACCCTCTTGCACGGTTGGTGGAAATACAAATTTATATAGCCACTATAGAAAGAAAATATGGAAGTTGCTTTAAAAACTATAAATGAAACTACCATATGACCTAGCAGTCTCACTTCTGGGCATACATCCAGAGAGAATCATAATTCGATAAGATACATGAACCCTTATGTCTATTGCAGCATTATTACAATAGTCAGGACAAAGAAACAATCTAAATGCCCAATGATGGAGGAATAGTTCAAGAAGAAGTGGTATCTATCCACAATGGAATATTATTCAGCCATACAAAGACTGGAATAATGCCATTTGAAGCCACATGAATGGACCTAGAAACTGTCATACTGAGTGAAGTAAGTCAGAGAAAGACAAATATGATATTGCTTATATTTGAAATCTTTAAAAAAAAAAAAAAGTACACATGAGCCTATTTACAAAACAGAAAGAAAGGCACAGATGTAAAAAAAAAAAAGACTCATGGTTACCAGCGGGGAAAGGATGGAGAATAAACTGGGAAGTTGGAATTGACAGATACATACTACTACAGATAAAATAAATAATAAGTACCCACTATACAACACAGGGAACTCAATTCAGTATTCTGTAACAACCTATATGGGAACAGAATCTAAAATCTATGATCTATGTATCTGTATAACTGATTCACTTCGCTATATGGAAGAAACTAACACAACATTGAAAATCAACTGTGTGACAATAAATTAATTTAAAATAACAAAAAAAAAAAAAGCAAAAATGTCATCTCTCTTAATGTTCATTTAATTTCATTTTGTTTTTATTACAAACTTAATTGACTACTTTTCATTATTCATCGACATCCAATGACAAAACTCCTTGAGAAATGAAAGCTTCATGGTTAGGTCATCAACACTATCCCAATTTCTAAATGCTGACAACAGATTTCAAGATTACTTTGTAAAATATTAATTGTGAAGTCACTTTAGTCCTTGCACAGTAACTCAGTTTTGTTTTTATACCACGTTTATACCAAAATTAGGGTTGCCAGATAAAATACATCTGTTAACTTTCAATCAAAATTTTACTATGTTCTTCAAACATTTCAAAGGACATAGGGTAAAAAAAATAAAGTATTTATAATTAACTTAAAATTGAAATTTAACAATGTTTACATTGTTATTTACCAAATCTTTCAACCCCGATCCAAATTCCTTCAAGAGGTTTCTGTGTGTATTTTCCTTGGTATTTACAATGAAGTACATACTATTAAAATGTATGAATATTGTCACCAAGAATATCATTGGGACATAATAATTTTCAGACTCCTAAAAAGAGCATCTTGTTCCTATACCAATCTCAGTTTCCTTGCAAGTATTTTCTATTTAGTAATAAAAATTATGCAGTTTATGTGCTGAAGTAGAAACACCTTAACTTCTAGTAACTGTTAGTGAAAGGTACAATGCTCATGATATTGATGGATATGTACTGATTCATTTGAAGTCAATCGCTTAAAGGAAAAACATTCTTAAATCTTTTTTAAGGGAATTTATTACCTTCAACAGTTTGATTGAGCTTGTAATGCAGTAATACATTCTCTTTCTTCCTGGTTTCCATGTACATTGCATATACCTCCTGCAAGGCATGAAGTGACTAGACGAATGTCTGTAATTGAGATGAATATACAACACAGGGAACTCAATTCAGTATTCTGTAACAACCTATATGGGAACAGAATCTAAAATCTATGATCTATGTATCTGTATAACTGATTCACTTCGCTATATGGAAGAAACTAACACAACATTGAAAATCAACTGTGTGACAATAAATTAATTTAAAATAACAAAAAAAAAAAAAGCAAAAATGTCATCTCTCTTAATGTTCATTTAATTTCATTTTGTTTTTATTACAAACTTAATTGACTACTTTTCATTATTCATCGACATCCAATGACAAAACTCCTTGAGAAATGAAAGCTTCATGGTTAGGTCATCAACACTATCCCAATTTCTAAATGCTGACAACAGATTTCAAGATTACTTTGTAAAATATTAATTGTGAAGTCACTTTAGTCCTTGCACAGTAACTCAGTTTTGTTTTTATACCACGTTTATACCAAAATTAGGGTTGCCAGATAAAATACATCTGTTAACTTTCAATCAAAATTTTTACTATGTTCTTCAAACATTTCAAAGGACATAGGGTAAAAAAAATAAAGTATTTATAATTAACTTAAAATTGAAATTTAACAATGTTTACATTGTTATTTACCAAATCTTTCAACCCCGATCCAAATTCCTTCAAGAGGTTTCTGTGTGTATTTTCCTTGGTATTTACAATGAAGTACATACTATTAAAATGTATGAATATTGTCACCAAGAATATCATTGGGACATAATAATTTTCAGACTCCTAAAAAGAGCATCTTGTTCCTATACCAATCTCAGTTTCCTTGCAAGTATTTTCTATTTAGTAATAAAAATTATGCAGTTTATGTGCTGAAGTAGAAACACCTTAACTTCTAGTAACTGTTAGTGAAAGGTACAATGCTCATGATATTGATGGATATGTACTGATTCATTTGAAGTCAATCGCTTAAAGGAAAAACATTCTTAAATCTTTTTTAAGGGAATTTATTACCTTCAACAGTTTGATTGAGCTTGTAATGCAGTAATACATTCTCTTTCTTCCTGGTTTCCATGTACATTGCATATACCTCCTGCAAGGCATGAAGTGACTAGACGAATGTCTGTAATTGAGATGAAGAGAGTTTTCCTCACTTGTGTGCACATGATTGTCCTGCTACTGCCCTTGATACTGCTTTGACTATTTTGCTTCCTTCCATTAAATGCTAATACGATGCATCATTTGGTGGTATTTCTAGTTAATGGATAGCAAGAGACTTATGATCCTTATAAAGAAATGTTTCCAATCCAAACCCACATCTGCTTTTCTACATCTGAATCTGTTTGCTATTTTTTTAATGGCATCTTGGATGAACTTTATGTAGAGGCAATCTATACTTCCATTGAAGATTTTTAAAGGGCTTTTTTAGTAAAGAAGAAAGACCACTCTTTAAATTATACTTTTCACCAATCTGAAGTAAGCAGTGAGTCTGGAAGCCTTTGAAAAGAGAGAGACACAGAGTAAGGGAATGACAGAGAGACCCTGTTTCCTTGTAATTTGCAAATGTAATTATCCTGAATATGGAGGAGGAAGCTGAAGCAGCTGGCATGGATTTTGACAACCACATTTAAATTGTTTATAAGAAACCCTCTCCAGTAAGCATGGGTGTTCCAGATGCAAGAAGAGATTGTGGTGTTTGAAATCACAGAGAGAAAAAAAAATTGGATATGCTTGGTGTACGTGGTAGGATACAAAGTCATTTATAAACAGAATGAACACTGGACAAGTCAAGGCTGGGCCTCTTGAATGAGCACTGAACCTCTGCACCACTTTTAAGATGCAGAACTCTAATTTGAAACTCAATAGAAGGAGCTGCAGATAGAAAAGGCCCAAATACAGCAACTTGTAAACAAACAGGAGGGACTTACCTGGTGGTCCAGTGGTTAAGACTCTGCACTCCGAATGCAGGGTGCCCAGGTACAATCCCTGGTCAGACAACTAGATCCCATATGTCTCAACTAATGAGCTCTCACACATCATGACCCAAGTAACCAGCCCTCATGATGCCAGAAAACCCAGACAGGCCAAAAGCAAACAGAAAAGCAGTAATATATACATTTCCAATTGCACTGAGAGAGTGAAGGAGTCTTATGCAAGTAAAGCGCCCTAGAATTTCAACACTGACATGAAAAATTCATACTTCTAACACCTCCAGAAAAACAGCTTTTGATTTGAAAAGTAAAGATTATAATATACGGCTTAGCAGTACAGAGAGATTTAATATGTTTCTATACTGTCTCTGCCATTTGAGGAGCTTTCGAACTTTTTCTCAGTTCAGATTTTCCTGAAGAAATAGAAGACTAGGAGAAAGAAATCTGAAGTATTATGAAGTGAGGTTGGGCAGGATAGCAGGCTGCACTGGGGCTTCCAGGCACTCATTAATGCACTGTGTGTACATGTTGAGCGTCAACTCCAAACAAGACACATCAACAGATGCTGGTGATGTCACACTTGCTATGCAAATTCCTACCTGCCTCCGTGGAGATCTTCATCTCAGGGATGGACAGGAGTGGGTCCATTCACCGTCGGTGTGACCATGTGCAATCCCAATATACTCAACTTCAGCTGGTTTCTCCCTCTACAAACAGCAACAACAGATATACAGCCTTTACCTCAGGTAATGATTTTTTTTCAATTTTCAAGTATCAACTCAACGTACTTCTCACTCAATAAAATTCAGGGGTATTTTTGTGATGACTTTTGACAAATGGATACAGTAGCATAACTGCCAACATGAGTGTGATTTAGAACATTTGTATCAGGGTAAAGTATCTGCCTGCCAATGCAAGAGACCCAGGTTTGATCCCTGGGTTGGGAAGATCCCCTGGAAGAGGAAATGACTACCCACTCCACTATTCTTGGCTGGAAAGTTCCATAGACAGAGGAGCCTAGTGGGCTATAGTCCATGGGGTTGCAAAGAGTCAGACACGACTGAGAAATTGAGCACACTCAGACACACACAGATACACACACACACAAAATGCCTTTCAACTACTTTGCAGTCATTCCTTACCTGAAGCCCAGTCCCTGAAAAACTCAGATCTGCCACCTGTGTCCTATCACTACTCTCCTATGGTTTAAGATTTCAAGAATAAAAGCAACTATGCATCACCACGTACTCTTGTGTCTGGCTTCTTTCACTGAGAACACTTTTAGAATTACTCTTGCTTTATGTGTCCATATTATTTCATCATATAGATCTTATGTGCAGTTTAGATAATTAAGAGTTTATAGTAGAGGCTGGTGAGCAGCTCCTGATTTACTGAAATCATTGCATGCATGACAACTATTTGATTTGAAAAGTAAAGATTATAATATACGCTTAGCAGTACAGAGATTTAATATGTTTCTATACTGTCTCTGCCATTTGAGGAGCTTTCGCACTTTTTCTCCGTTCAGATTTTCCTGAAGAAATAGAAGACTAGGAGAAAGAAATCTGAAGTATTATGAAGTGAGGTTGGGCAGGATAGCAGGCTGCACTGGGGCTTCCAGGCACTCATTAATGCACTGTGTGTACATGTTGAGCGTCAACTCCAAACAAGACACATCAACAGATGCTGGTGATGTCACACTTGCTATGCAAATTCCTACCTGCCTCCGTGGAGATCTTCATCTCAGGGATGGACAGGAGTGGGTCCATTCACCGTCGGTGTGACCATGTGCAATCCCAATATACTCAACTTCAGCTGGTTTCTCCCTCTACAAACAGCAACAACAGATATACAGCCTTTACCTCAGGTAATGATTTTTTTTCAATTTTCAAGTATCAACTCAACGTACTTCTCACTCAATAAAATTCAGGGGTTTTTTCGTGATGTCTTTCAACAAATGGATACAGTAGCATAACTGCCAACATGAGTGTGATTTAGAACATTTGTATCAGGGTAAAGTATCTGCCTGCCAATGCAAGAGACCCAGGTTTGATCCCTGGGTTGGGAAGATCCCCTGGAAGAGGAAATGACTACCCACTCCACTATTCTTGGCTGGAAAGTTCCATAGACAGAGGAGCCTAGTGGGCTATAGTCCATGGGGTTGCAAAGAGTCAGACACGACTGAGAAATTGAGCACACTCAGACACACACAGATACACACACACACAAAATGCCTTTCAACTACTTTGCAGTCATTCCTTACCTGAAGCCCAGTCCCTGAAAAACTCAGATCTGCCACCTGTGTCCTATCACTACTCTCCTATGGTTTAAGATTTCAAGAATAAAAGCAACTATGCATCACCACGTACTCTTGTGTCTGGCTTCTTTCACTGAGAACACTTTTAGAATTACTCTTGCTTTATGTGTCCATATTATTTCATCATATAGATCTTATGTGCAGTTTAGATAATTAAGAGTTTATAGTAGAGGCTGGTGAGCAGCTCCTGATTTACTGAAATCATTGCATGCATGACAACTATTTAATTATTAAGTGACTTTCTGACTCGGACATTATTTTCTGCTGAGACTTAAGGAATAATATCACATTCAAGAAGTCTTATTTTCGGCTAATACCCAGAGGCTTAAGTTATAAATATAGGAAGAAACTGGAAAATTTAGACTTTATCTGGAAAAATTGAAGCTTCTTTTGATTCAATTAGTGAACATGTTCTTCAGATTGATTTATCAAGTTACATTGTCTCAATTCTATTTTCAACCCTGTATGTGTAGATAAGGCCACACTTAGAAATATACAATCTCCAAGGGTCAGTCTTTATTGTCGCAGACACGACAATTTATGTTGTTGCAACTCTAGCAATCAGAGTCTCTTAATGGCATCATAAAACTTGACACACCATTTTTTTTCCCTACAGGGGAGAAAATTAGGAGGTTCAATTTCAATATAGAAATGGCACTCAGAAAAGTGATCACAGATAAATCTCGAAACTATTTTCAGAAAGAGGTTTCATTTCCTATGTCTTGTACACTAAAAATATGTCTGAAATTAACTCATTTTTAACACATGATCACAACTAAAGCATGTTATAATTTCTACAGTCCCCCAAGCTATAGTCGATTTGACGCCTGGAACTAGAAGGGACATTTGGGAGGTAACTTGACCTCTAATACTTTACTAATTCAAAGAGAATGTCTTCTAAGAACTTGAAATTTGAATTTAACGTCTGCTTCTGAGAGCTGGTGATCAGGATTTGCAGTTTGCAACTTCAGTGCTTAAATGAATCCAGGATTTATTACTGAGATCAGTAGGCAGCCTAAAAAATGCTACTTACACTTAAATATGACTTAGCTGAAAACAGCTTAATCAGAATTTGTGGAAATGCTCAGACACACACAGATACACACACACACACAGTGCCTTTCAACTACTTTGCAGGGATTCCTTACCTGAAGCCCAGTCCCTGAATAACTCAGATCTGCCACCTGTGTCCTATCACTACTCTCCTATGGTTTAAGATTTCAAGAATAAAAGCAACTATGCATCACCACGTACTCTTGTGTCTGGCTTCTTTCACTGAGAACACTTTTAGAATTACTCTTGCTTTATGTGTCCATATTATTTCATCATATAGATCTTATGTGCAGTTTAGATAATTAAGAGTTTATAGTAGAGGCTGGTGAGCAGCTCCTGATTTACTGAAATCATTGCATGCATGACAACTATTTAATTATTAAGTGACTTTCTGACTCGGACATTATTTTCTGCTGAGACTTAAGGAATAATATCACATTCAAGAAGTCTTATTTTCGGCTAATACCCAGAGGCTTAAGTTATAAATATAGGAAGAAACTGGAAAATTTAGACTTTATCTGGAAAAATTGAAGCTTCTTTTGATTCAATTAGTGAACATGTTCTTCAGATTGATTTATCAAGTTACATTGTCTCAATTCTATTTTCAACCCTGTATGTGTAGATAAGGCCACACTTAGAAATATACAATCTCCAAGGGTCAGTCTTTATTGTCGCAGACACGACAATTTATGTTGTTGCAACTCTAGCAATCAGAGTCTCTTAATGGCATCATAAAACTTGACACACCATTTTTTCCCCTACAGGGGAGAAAATTAGGAAGTTCAATTTCAATATAGAAATGGCACTCAGAAAAGTGATCACAGATAAATCTCGAAACTATTTTCAGAAAGAGGTTTCATTTCCTATGTCTTGTACACTAAAAATATGTCTGAAATTAACTCATTTTTAACACATGATCACAACTAAAGCATGTTATAATTTCTACAGTCCCCCAAGCTATAGTCGATTTGACGCCTGGAACTAGAAGGGACATTTGGGAGGTAACTTGACCTCTAATACTTTACTAATTCAAAAGAGAATGTCTTCTAAGAACTTGAAATTTGAATTTAACGTCTGCTTCTGAGAGCTGGTGATCAGGATTTGCAGTTTGCAACTTCAGTGCTTAAATGAATCCAGGATTTATTACTGAGATCAGTAGGCAGCCTATAAATGCAACCCTAGGCTGCTTGCTACTTACACTTAAATATGACTTAGCTGAAAACAGCTTAATCAGAATTTGTGGAAATGCCATTACTTTCCATACATAAAAAATTTACTCCACCATATATTCAATTTATGTTGGAAATATTATTCTGCAGGCTACTTTTACTATGACTATGCTATTGATTATCAGATGTTTCCAACCAAATTTTGATTTTAGCACTTGATTTGCTTGACTGAAGGAGTCAATTATTATTGGGTCCCAGCTACAGCATTCCTAGAAGGGCTGCATTAATGCACCCAAGGCCCCTTTTAATCACATCCTCTTCAGTGTAAAGAAGGAAAAGACTAAACAGGCTAAGGGTTAATTTGTACCAAGAAAGAAGGGAGCCAGTGTTCATCTGTTTTGGTATAGATTCATCTCACCTATTTGAAAAGTGACTGTTAATGAGTATTAGGATCCAATACATGGAACTTTTATTAATATGAAATAAAATCTTTCTCACTCCTCAACACTAGGGCCAGGAAATGCCAGGAAAATTTCCTTGTTGACACTATCTTCAGGAACCAATGAGAACTTGAAAGACAAAAACAAGAGGTGGGGACAAAATATAGAGTTTCATACATCCTGTCTCTATAACACAAACTATCTCCACAAAATAAAGCTCTTTGCAGTAGCTCAGTGGGATATATTTAATTAAAAAAATAGCCTGACTTTGTTTTCAAAGAAATTTTTTTATAAAAGCATTGTATTTTGTCATCATCATATTTCTTAATAAGAATTCACATCTTGTTTCCTTGTCTTCTTTCTATCTCACATAGGATACATTTCTTAGGGGATTTCTACAACCAGTGGTCTGAAAATATTTTTTTTTACTGTGACTAATAAAAATATATATTTGTGATTACAACCACATGCACACATTTAGACTTAAATATATAAAGTTATAAATATACAGTTACACACATAACTTAAAAGTTAGAAATATTTTACAAAACTTCACTCACTTTTGCCATGAGTAATACACCTTGCTTTTTAGTCTGTTCTATTTAATCTTAAAATAAAAAAGGTCTTCATGATCTATCATATTGATCTCACTACCGCCTAATGGTTTGCCCTTAAAAACCCCCATTTTTGAAAATGCAGGCTACTTGCTTACTTACACTTAAATATGACTTAGCTGAAAACAGCTTAATCAGAATTTGTGGAAATGCCATTACTTTCCATACATAAAAAATTTACTCCACCATATATTCAATTTATGTTGGAAATATTATTCTGCAGGCTACTTTTACTATGACTATGCTATTGATTATCAGATGTTTCCAACCAAATTTTGATTTTAGCACTTGATTTGCTTGACTGAAGGAGTCAATTATTATTGGGTCCCAGCTACAGCATTCCTAGAAGGGCTGCATTAATGCACCCAAGGCCCCTTTTAATCACATCCTCTTCAGTGTAAAGAAGGAAAAGACTAAACAGGCTAAGGGTTAATTTGTACCAAGAAAGAAGGGAGCCAGTGTTCATCTGTTTTGGTATAGATTCATCTCACCTATTTGAAAAGTGACTGTTAATGAGTATTAGGATCCAATACATGGAACTTTTATTAATATGAAATAAAATCTTTCTCACTCCTCAACACTAGGGCCAGGAAATGCCAGGAAAATTTCCTTGTTGACACTATCTTCAGGAACCAATGAGAACTTGAAAGACAAAAACAAGAGGTGGGGACAAAATATAGAGTTTCATACATCCTGTCTCTATAACACAAACTATCTCCACAAAATAAAGCTCTTTGCAGTAGCTCAGTGGGATATATTTAATTAAAAAAATAGCCTGACTTTGTTTTCAAAGAAATTTTTTTATAAAAGCATTGTATTTTGTCATCATCATATTTCTTAATAAGAATTCACATCTTGTTTCCTTGTCTTCTTTCTATCTCACATAGGATACATTTCTTAGGGGATTTCTACAACCAGTGGTCTGAAAATATTTTTTTTTACTGTGACTAATAAAAATATATATATTTGAGATTACAACCACATGCACACATTTAGACTTAAATATATAAAGTTATAAATATACAGTTACACACATAACTTAAAAGTTAGAAATATTTTACAAAACTTCACTCACTTTTGCCATGAGTAATACACCTTGCTTTTTAGTCTGTTCTATTTAATCTTAAAATAAAAAAGGTCTTCATGATCTATCATATTGATCTCACTACCGCCTAATGGTTTGCTAACCACATATTGGAAAACTGATATGTTTGCATCCTGCAATGGCTTATTTGGCTGTACATAAACCTGCAAAAAGCTGAATTTAGATTTTTGAATATGGTCTTCCTGTAGTATAAAACTCTGATCTTAAGAAAAAATTAAAAAATTGTAAATTTTAACTTTTGTCATAATGAAGACTTTTTTCATCCTATTGTCTTAAATACAGTATCATGAGTGTAGGAACCAGGAGAACTAGTTTCTAGAATTTGCCCTTCTCATAATGAGCAGTATGTCCTCAGCACTTATTTCATCCAAAGGCACATCAAGAATTCCCTTTCCATATGTATATAAATATATGTGTATGTGTACGTGTTTACTATGTTTTGATTTTTTACCATGTACTTGTTTTTGTAATAATATAAAGGGAAATGAATAAACTGGATTATTTTTAAAGTTCTGCTTAGGTTTAAAAATTATCATATTGCTTTTTGGCCATCAGTTATAACTACATAATTTCCTCTCCAGTACAGATAACAAAATTGCCCAGTTTCATGGCCTTTTTATTGGCTGGTTCTCATGATAAATTTGAAATCTCATTTTTTTTTTTTTTTAAGAGAATCAATTAGAACTATTTTGTTGTACAGGTAATGATGAGAAAAAAACCCCACAGGAATTGTAAGAACCCAACACACAATCTCTGTTTAATGACTAGTTGATAGCCCTTTACTTTATTTTTTAACTCCTTTTCTCCCCAACAAGAGCAGCCCATTTCTTATATGAGGGCTAAGCCCTCTCTGTATCAGACAATGAAATGTGAACTATTCACAACAATGCTTTCCTCTGCTGTATTAAATTTTTCAAGAATAAGTACTGACTAACAGATACTAAAATGTGGTGCATTCTTAACAATAATTTAAGCATGCTGGTAAAAGTTGATTGTTTTTTCCTCTATTCTTGTCAACAAGGGTGATACTTAATCAGGTGTAATGTAAAGCCACGTAAATATAAAACTTTTATTACTACAAACTCTTCATTTAAGATGTTTTTCTTCTAGAAGCTATGATGTAAAACCTTCAGATCTTCTTATGAATTATACTTTTGACATGTTAAATAAGATGTCTCTATTAAATGCTTTGATTCCTAGTCAAGACATGAATTCTTTGACTACTGCAGCATTCACATAGGATGATACAGACTTGCATGTTTCTATGCTGTGTTTCAACCAGTTTAAAATATCAAAGATTTACATTCTACTGATGTGAACTGAACTATAGGCCCAAGGAACAGTCTTTTGTAGATGGATGTGGAGCCTGAAAGAAACAGCTAAGTTATGCTTTGCCCTGTCAAACAGCAGATTTCATGTTCAGTGCCACAAGATGGTCATTCTCTGAATAGCCTCCATTTCATGTGTCTGTTGGGGTGAGACAGCCCTGTCTCAGTGCAGGCTTGTTAAGCTCTTGAGAACAGTAAGGTTCTTAATATAGATGCCCATACTTCTCAGTCTGCAAGAGTGGCTCAATTAAAGCCTAGTTGGAGATGATGAAACACTGTCTTTAGAGTATTAATTACATAAAAGGTGTGTGACAAATGTGGGAGTCCTAAAATGTAGAGTCAATTTTAGAAATCAACATGTGCATTTCAGGGGTCTCAGAAGAGATATACTTCTGTATCACACTATAGAAAGCATTTCTGATGACCAAGAGGTACAAGCTTTCAGTCACAAGTCCTAGGGACATAATGTATGACACGGTGACTATAGTTAATAATACTGTATTGCATATTTTGAAGTTGCTAAGAGAATAAATCTTAAAAATTCTCATTGAAAGGGAAAAAATGATGAATGTTGATAGACTTATTGTCATTTTTCAATACATACATATATCTAGTCATTATGTTTTACACTTAAAACCAACATAATGTCAACTATACCTCAATATAAATAAATAAAACTCTTCACTTGTGAATGTTCTATATGCCACGTTTAGTTATGCATTTTACTTGTAAGACTATAAAATCCATTAATAAAAGGATAACTAAAACATAATATGTACTGAGCATTAAATTAGCTTTCTAGCTAAGGATTTAAGACCTAGAGTTGATTGTTTTTCCTCTATTCTTGTCAACAAGGGTGATACTTAATCAGGTGTAATGTAAAGCCACGTAAATATAAAACTTTTATTACTACAAACTCTTCATTTAAGATGTTTTTCTTCTAGAAGCTATGATGTAAAACCTTCAGATCTTCTTATGAATTATACTTTTGACATGTTAAATAAGATGTCTCTATTAAATGCTTTGATTCCTAGTCAAGACATGAATTCTTTGACTACTGCAGCATTCACATAGGATGATACAGACTTGCATGTTTCTATGCTGTGTTTCAACCAGTTTAAAATATCAAAGATTTACATTCTACTGATGTGAACTGAACTATAGGCCCAAGGAACAGTCTTTTGTAGATGGATGTGGAGCCTGAAAGAAACAGCTAAGTTATGCTTTGCCCTGTCAAACAGCAGATTTCATGTTCAGTGCCACAAGATGGTCATTCTCTGAATAGCCTCCATTTCATGTGTCTGTTGGGGTGAGACAGCCCTGTCTCAGTGCAGGCTTGTTAAGCTCTTGAGAACAGTAAGGTTCTTAATATAGATGCCCATACTTCTCAGTCTGCAAGAGTGGCTCAATTAAAGCCTAGTTGGAGATGATGAAACACTGTCTTTAGAGTATTAATTACATAAAAGGTGTGTGACAAATGTGGGAGTCCTAAAATGTAGAGTCAATTTTAGAAATCAACATGTGCATTTCAGGGGTCTCAGAAGAGATATACTTCTGTATCACACTATAGAAAGCATTTCTGATGACCAAGAGGTACAAGCTTTCAGTCACAAGTCCTAGGGACATAATGTATGACACGGTGACTATAGTTAATAATACTGTATTGCATATTTTGAAGTTGCTAAGAGAATAAATCTTAAAAATTCTCATTGAAAGGGAAAAAATGATGAATGTTGATAGACTTATTGTCATTTTTCAATACATACATATATCTAGTCATTATGTTTTACACTTAAAACCAACATAATGTCAACTATACCTCAATATAAATAAATAAAACTCTTCACTTGTGAATGTTCTATATGCCACGTTTAGTTATGCATTTTTACTTGTAAGACTATAAAATCCATTAATAAAAAGGATAACTAAAAACATAATATGTACTGAGCATTAAATTAGCTTTCTAGCTAAGGATTTAAGACCTAGAGTTGATTTTAGTTGTGAATCATCACCCTAGGAGATGATACTGTCAGAGATGAAAGGCAGTCTAGGAAATGGCATGTCAGGAAAATTCTAGACTGAGCTACTCTTACCTTTATGTAAACATACCTCAGAATCTGCTAAGTTATCTTATTTCTATCAAAGATTTCCTGCAGATGAGAAATTTATAAGCAATATGTAGTAACATTTGAGACAGCATGAGTCTAATGTGAAACCAGGGAAAATATCAATATAGATTAAAATCTTCAAAGATTAAACAATCTAAACTGTATGTTTTAATTTATGATTAACATTATAATAACAGTAATTAGCTGACTAGCGCTAATTGTATTATGTTTGTATGTCATTAAGTCTGTATTGTTATGTATCAAGATCATTAAGGAAAACAGAAACCACACTGATAATTCAAACAGATTTAAAGCAAGGTTTTGAGATAATGAAAACAACAGAATAGATCAATGAAATCAAGGGCTGTTTCCTTTTAAAGACAGTTGATACACTTTTTGCCAAACTCATCAAGAAAAAACATGAAAGTACCCAAATAAAGAAAATAACAAATGAAAGAGGAGAAATAACCACTGCTACCATCCAGATGCAAAATGTCATGAGAATACCATGGTTATATGCCACCATATTGGATCACCAGAAGAAATGGAAATTTTTCTAGAGATATATAGCCTGCCGGGACTGAGTTAAGACAAAACAGACAACTTGGACAGACTACTAGAAGTGAAACTGAATTTGTCATTTAAGTGAAAAAACCTCCCAGCAAACAAGGCTTCTGACCACAGAACTTCACAATAGAATCCTATAAAACATATAGAGGAGAACTTACACCTTTCCTTCCCAAACTATTCCAAAAACTTCAAGAGGAGGGAACAATACCAAAGTCATTCTATAAGACAACCATTATTATCCTCATACCAAAACAAAAGAAAATTAAAGGCTGATATCTTTCATGAATATAAATGCAAAAATCTTCAACAATGCATTATCAAATCAAATCCAAAAATACAAAATAAAGGATAATATTACATGATCAAGTTTGATTTATTCCCAGGTCAAAACCATGGTTCAATATTTGCAGATCAATAAGATACATTAACAAAAGGAAGAAAAAAAGGATAAAAATTACACAATCATCTCAATAGACATAGAAAAAGCATTTAACGAAGTTCATCATTCACTCATGATTAAAAACTCCAAAACAGATATAGAGGACACATCTTTCAACATAATAAAGACCATTTATAACAAACCCACAGCTAGCACAGTACTCAGGGAAAAGCTGAATGCCTTCCCAGTAAATTCAGAAACAAGACAAGGATGCCAACTTTTCACAATTTGTATTAACACAGCCCTGGCCACAGCAATCAGATAAAAAATATAAGGTATCCAAATTTGGAAGTGAAGAGGTAAAACTGTCACTATTTGCAGGTGACATGATAGTCTATATAGAGAGTCCCAAATGCTCCAACCAAGAGCTATTAGAAAAATATAATTCATCAAGATACAAGATTAATTTAGCAGGATACAAGATTAATATTCAGAAATATATTGTGTTTATATATACTAGTAATGAAATTTCAGAAAGAAAAAATTTTAAGAACTCCAATTTGAAAATCATATTAAAAAATACCTAAGAATAAACTTAACCAAGAAAGACCTATACTCGGGCTTCCCTGGTGGTCCAGTGGGTAAGGACACTGCCTTGCAGTGCAAGGGGTGCCGGCTCAATCCCTGGCCTGGGAAGATCCCACGTGGCGCGGAGTGGCTAGACCAATGTGCCCAATTACCAAGCCCGAGTTCTGGAGCACATGCGCCCAGAGCCGCATGCTCTGCGACAACAGAGGTCACTGTGATGGGAGGCCCACACGGGCCAAAGAACAAAGAGGATGAAAATAGATAAATGAAAGACTAATAGAAGTGGCTCGCCCACCCTCTCCCCCAACCCGCCCCCACCTAAAATAAATAAATAAATAAATAAATAAATAAATAAATAAATAAAAGACCTATACTCTAAAAACTACAGAACATAATGTGATCCTTAAAAAACACATGACAGGAACTCAGAAGTTCCCTGGTAGTCCAGTGGATAAAGAGTCTATCTTGCTAGTGCAGTGGGCACTGGTTTGATTCCTGGCCCAGAAAGATCCCACGTTCCATGGAGCATCTGGGCTGGTGTATTCATTTATGAGCCAGTGCTCTGGAGCACATGAGACCAGAGCTAGTGCTCTGCAACAAGAGAGGCCATTGCGATGGGAATCTCACACAGACGAAAGATGGCTGAAAATAAATAAATAAAAAACCAATAAAATAGGTCAAATTAAAAAAAAAATACTCTTTAAAAAAAAATGACAATATTCACAAAACTAGAACAAGCAATCCTAAAATGCATAACAAACCACAAAAGACCCTGAATTGCTAAACCAATCCTGAGAAAAAAGAAGAAAGCTGGAGTCAACCCTCCCAGACATCAGACTATCCTATAAAGATACAGTAAACAAAACAGCAGTGTGGTTTTGGCACACAGACAGACACATAGATCAATGGAACACAATGACGATCCCAGAAAGAAACCCACACACCTATAGTTAATTGATGTATGACAAGGGAGACAAGAATACACAATGTGAAGAAGAAAATCTCTTCAACAATTGGTGCTGGGGAAACTGGACAGCTACAAGTAAAATAATGAGATCAGAGCATTGCCTCACACTATATAAAAACCACAGTGGCTTAAAGACTAAATTTTAGCACTTGAAACTATAAACTCTAGACAAGAACATTGATAGAATGCTCAGTATAAATCACAGCAATATTTCTCTTGGATCAGTTTCCTAAGACAAAAGAAATAAAAGCAAAAGCTTTTAAATGTGAAAGCCTTTGAACAGTAAAGAAAGTCATCAAAAGACAACCTATATAATGGTAAAAGTATTTACAAATGATGCAACTGAGAAGTTCAACTCATACAGCTCACATCAACAAACAATAAAGTAAAAAAATGGTAATATCTGAATAAATATTTCTCTCAAAATACATACAGAAATTAGGCACATGAAAGCAGCTCAACATCACTAATTAAAAGAAATACAAGTCAAAGCCACAATAAAATATCACCTCACATCTGTGAAAATGGCTATCAAAAAGCCTACAGACAATATTGGGGAGGATGTAGAGAAAAGGGAACCCTCCTACACTGTTGGTTGAATGTAAACTGATGAAACTACTATGGAAACAGTATGAAAGTTCCACAAAAATTAAAAGATAGAACTACCATATGATCCAGCAATTCCACTTCTGGGTAAAAGTGAAAACAGTAACTTAGAAAAATACATGCACCCTATTGTTCACAGCAACATTACTTAACAATAGTCAAGACATAGAAGTAACCTATTTG
The DNA here is from genome assembly GCA_022376925.1 of Tragulus kanchil. Classification (NCBI taxonomy): domain Eukaryota; kingdom Metazoa; phylum Chordata; class Mammalia; order Artiodactyla; family Tragulidae; genus Tragulus; species Tragulus kanchil. Next base: position 24,335,353 of record JAIOJX010000025.1, on the reverse strand, counting down.
CCCATCAACAGAAAATTGGATTAAGAAGATCTGGTATGTGTGTGTATATGGAGTATTATTCAGCCATAGATAAGCGTGAAATACTGCCATTTGCAACAACATGGATGGGCCTAGAGGATATTATGCCTAATTAAATAATAAACAGAGAAAGATAAATACTGCAGATAAATACTGCAGGCTATCACTTACATGTGGAATTCAAAACCACAACACAAATGAATGCCTATGCAAAACAGAAACAGACTCAGATATAGAAGACAAACCCATGGCTATCCAAGAGGAATGGCAAGCCATGGGGAGTAACAAATTGGGACTCTGTGACTAACAAATCCAACTACTGTATATAAAATTGATAAGCAACAAAGATACTGTATAGCATGGGGAATTATACCATTATCTTAGAATAAACTAAAAAAAAGCCTCACACTATATAAACCTCAGTGGCTTAAAGACTAAATTTTAGCACTTGAAACTATAAACTCTAGACAAGAACATTGATAGAATGCTCAGTATAAATCACAGCAATATTTCTCTTGGATCAGTTTCCTAAGACAAAAGAAATAAAAGCAAAAGCTTTTAAATGTGAAAGCCTTTGAACAGTAAAGAAAGTCATCAAAAGACAACCTATATAATGGTAAAAGTATTTACAAATGATGCAACTGAGAAGTTCAACTCATACAGCTCACATCAACAAACAATAAAGTAAAAAAATGGTAATATCTGAATAAATATTTCTCTCAAAATACATACAGAAATTAGGCACATGAAAGCAGCTCAACATCACTAATTAAAAGAAATACAAGTCAAAGCCACAATAAAATATCACCTCACATCTGTGAAAATGGCTATCAAAAAGCCTACAGACAATATTGGAGAGGATGTAGAGAAAAGGGAACCCTCCTACACTGTTGGTTGAATGTAAACTGATGAAACTACTATGGAAACAGTATGAAAGTTCCACAAAAATTAAAAGATAGAACTACCATATGATCCAGCAATTCCACTTCTGGGTAAAAGTGAAAACAGTAACTTAGAAAAATACATGCACCCTATTGTTCACAGCAACATTACTTAACAATAGTCAAGACATAGAAGTAACCTATTTGCCCATCAACAGAAAATTGGATTAAGAAGATCTGGTATGTGTGTGTATATGGAGTATTATTCAGCCATAGATAAGCGTGAAATACTGCCATTTGCAACAACATGGATGGGCCTAGAGGATATTATGCCTAATTAAATAATAAACAGAGAAAGATAAATACTGCAGATAAATACTGCAGGCTATCACTTACATGTGGAATTCAAAACCACAACACAAATGAATGCCTATGCAAAACAGAAACAGACTCAGATATAGAAGACAAACCCATGGCTATCCAAGAGGAATGGCAAGCCATGGGGAGTAACAAATTGGGACTCTGTGACTAACAAATCCAACTACTGTATATAAAATTGATAAGCAACAAAGATACTGTATAGCATGGGGAATTATACCATTATCTTAGAATAAAGTATCATGGAATATAATCTCCAAAAACAGTAAATTACAGTGCTCTATGTGTGGGGCTCTGAATTGAAAGAGGACTGTTTTAAGCATAAAGAAGCTTAAGCACATTTTTGCAGTTTGGAGCTAAGATGGCGCCTACAGGGAGGGGTGTGGGAGTGAAAAGAAGCTTAAGCACATTGTTTCAGCTTGGAGCTAAAATGGCGCCTACAGGAAGGGACATGGAAATGAAGGGAAGCTTAAGTGCATTGTTTAAAGAAGCTTAATCACATGTTTGCAGCTAAGATGGCGCCTACAGGAAGAGGCAGGGCGTGATCTAAATTGTTAACTGATGGTCAAAATTTCTGATTGGTTCCCCTGGCTGCCACGCTCGTGAATGATTGCTTGGTCTTTAGCTTGATTGGTGTAATCTATAGGAAGTCCCGTGCAAAACCCCCTTCACTTGCCTATAAAAGCTGTGGATCTTCATTAATAAAGCGGAACTACTTCGATGGAACCCCTGTCGCGTCTGATTGTCCCTTGCCTCAGCCGAGGGGCTGCGGGGCGGACAGTTCAAGATTTGCCTTTCTCCGAGATCTCCCGGTTCAGCCGGGGGCAATCCCGCTGCCTTCCCTTTCTGCGGAAGGTCCCCGCACTATGCATGAAACTAACACAATGTTGTATATAAACTATACTTCAATTAAAAAGATATAAAGGTAGTAAAGCAAAATAAATAATACAAGGGTTTGGGAGTTTAGAAATATCACTGAAAGGCTTAATAGAGCTTTAATTGAGATTTAGGTGGAATATCATGAGGTTTAGAGTCATGCCTCAGTTTCGGTCCTGAGAGTCAAAAAGCAGTTGCTTCCACTTTGAGTTATAAGATTGCAGGAAACAGGTGCCAATGACATAACTGACCGTAGTTGTGTATTAGCTGGGCATTGACAGGGAAATGTAGTCTATCTGATCACAACAAAATCTTCCACCTGCCAAAGTCCATGGGCCCACAGCCCTCTGCGGCTAGAACAGATGCCACAAGGTGGCAACGTGGTTGGTACTGTATGCTTGGTATTGAGGGGGAACTAGGCCTAGAAATGTATTAGGAATTTTGCTAAAATATTAACAGTGTTTTGCCTAGGTTATGATAGCAAATGAGATGGTCTTCAATATTTATTTTTAAAAGTCAGATGGGATTACTGAAGCAATTCCATTTCTACTGATGTATTAGTTTATTACTGAATAATAAACCACCATACATTGAATGGTTTACAACAACCCATTTATTATTCTAGAGTTTTCTGAGTCAGAAATCTGGCCACAGCTTAGTTGAGTCCTCTACTAAAAGTCTTACAAGATGGCAATCCAGGTGTCCTCCAGGACTTGGGTCTCATGTGGAGGCCTGACTAGGTTAAAAAAAAAAAAAAAAAATCTAAATTCATCAGATTGTTGGCTGAATTAAGGTTTTTGCAGTTGTAAAACTCATGGGGACTTCTTTAAGGCTTAACTGAACTCATGGAAATGCTAATTCTGGTTTTAAGTATTTTGCCTGATTATGTCAGGCCCATCTTTTATTAACTATGACGTCAACTGATTTTAGTCTTTAGTTACATCCTGTAGCTTTGGCCCATGTGGTGAAAGTAATGTCATATTGGGATGATGTCCCATCATACTGAGAAGCCCTCAGGGGCAGGAGATCATACAAGGGATTAAGTCATTTTACTTAGAATTCTGCCTACCGTAATTGTTAAGAGACATATTAGAAATCTTCTGCTTCACACTAGATGGCACAGCATTTCTCTAGGGTGTTCTTTGGATGGCTCCATGGGATTCCCTGATGGCTCAGTGGTTAAAGAACCTGCCTGCAATGCAGGAGACATGGAAGATGCAGTTCTGATACCTGGGTCGAGAAGATTCCCTGAAGGAGGAAATGGCAATCCATTCCAGTATTTTCTGCCTGGAAAATTCCATAGACAGAGGAGCCTGACACACTACAGAGTCCAAAAGGTCACAGAGTCAGACATGACTGAGCTACTAAGCATAAGACTAATAGGATAGTGAATTTCTGAGGTAGCAAGGGAGTGGTCATTAGATGTATTATTTTTCTCTATAATGCAGTGATGATGTGAAATGGTCTAATTTAATTCCAGAATCTTGGATTACATCATTCCAGAACTAGAATTTGCAATATGATACACCATGACATTCCTTAACTTTAAAAAAAAAATAAAACCAAAACATGGATTGTACACTGTCACAGCTCATTAGAGATGCAATGACAATCAGTTGGAACCTCGGTTTCCTGACTCCCTAATTCAGTAGTATATTTTAGCAAACCACTCTATTGAGGCCACAAGATTATAACAAGCAAATTTGTTTATTAGAATTACAACTGCTTTTTAGTTATAATATAGGAAAGATGTAAGACTCCAATCTTGTGCCTAATTTATTGTTTAAACTGTACCTAAATTTTACTGAAGCCTTGAGGTAGTTCTACTTGTGCTACATCCAAGCAATGGGTAGTAGAGCATAGTGGTACAAAGAAAAACACTTCCAAGTAAGACATGCACTAGCTCCGAAGATCTTCCTCTTGTATCTCCATGGTCTGCTCACTCCTAGTTCATGAGGCCTTTATCCAATGTGACTTTCTATGAACCAAGAACCCTCACTCAGTCCTTTGAATCTACCTTGCTCCAAAGGATTGATCACCACCTTGTTGTTAGCTTATTATCTATATAAACCAGTAGACTACAGTCTGCGTGATGGCAGGGATATTTGTCTGCTCTATCACTTTTTTTTTTTTTTTTTTACACAAGACAGACCAATGGAATTATATATAGCTATTATTCAGTCACCAAGTTGTGTCTGACATTGTGATCCATGAACTGCAGCCCATCTGGCTCCTCCGTCCATGGAATTTCCCAAGCAAGAATACTGGAGTTGATTGTCAAATCCTTCTCCAGGTGTCTGCTGCATCTTTTTGCATCTTTGGTACTTACAGCAGAAGCTGGTACAGAGTAAGTGTTCAGGAAACATGCGCGGAATGTAAAAAAAAAAGATGAAATTAATTTTTAGTTGTAAGAGATCAGGCTCATCTTGAGAATCAAAAAGGCCAAGAAAATGATGGAAAATATGGGTAACCATCAGTAAACCTGAGAAGTATTCATTATAAAAATACTGACACAATACAAGTGGTAATAACATTCAGGTGGCCTAGGATATTGGACTCACTGAGTTAGAGAACATAAAGCTCTTATCCCAGTGGAGCTGTCATGAGCAGTTCAGAATGCTAAAGAGTAACCCTCTGCTCTTCAGGTCCTGCAAAATATCTATCAGAGGTAAATCACTGTTATACGATGGTATTCTAAGAAAACATACTAGCTACTTACTCCTTAAGCATTTTACATATAATTTATATACATAACTTTCCAGAAAGTGGCATTAGCTCTTTAGATTCCCACAGCATTACCTTTATTTAGTCCAATCCAGGCTTGAATCTTTCCTTTCCCAAAAATCAACCTAAGAACTAGCCCTATAGGTTCTGTAAGATCTTCCTAATTTATTGTTTAACTGTACCTAAATTTTACTGAAGCCTTGAGGTAGTTCTACTTGTGCTACATCCAAGCAATGGGTAGTAGAGCATAGTGGTACAAAGAAAAACACTTCCAAGTAAGACATGCACTAGCTCCGAAGATCTTCCTCTTGTATCTCCATGGTCTGCTCACTCCTAGTTCATGAGGCCTTTATCCAATGTGACTTTCTATGAACCAAGAACCCTCACTCAGTCCTTTGAATCTACCTTGCTCCAAAGGATTGATCACCACCTTGTTGTTAGCTTATTATCTATATAAACCAGTAGACTACAGTCTGCGTGATGGCAGGGATATTTGTCTGCTCTATCATTTTTTTTTTTCTTTACTCAAGACAGACCAATGGAATTATATATAGCTATTATTCAGTCACCAAGTTGTGTCTGACATTGTGATCCATGAACTGCAGCCCATCTGGCTCCTCCGTCCATGGAATTTCCCAAGCAAGAATACTGGAGTTGATTGTCAAATCCTTCTCCAGGTGTCTGCTGCATCTTTTTGCATCTTTGGTACTTACAGCAGAAGCTGGTACAGAGTAAGTGTTCAGGAAACATGCGCGGAATGTAAAAAAAAAAGATGAAATTAATTTTTAGTTGTAAGAGATCAGGCTCATCTTGAGAATCAAAAAGGCCAAGAAAATGATGGAAAATATGGGTAACCATCAGTAAACCTGAGAAGTATTCATTATAAAAATACTGACACAATACAAGTGGTAATAACATTCAGGTGGCCTAGGATATTGGACTCACTGAGTTAGAGAACATAAAGCTCTTATCCCAGTGGAGCTGTCATGAGCAGTTCAGAATGCTAAAGAGTAACCCTCTGCTCTTCAGGTCCTGCAAAATATCTATCAGAGGTAAATCACTGTTATACGATGGTATTCTAAGAAAACATACTAGCTACTTACTCCTTAAGCATTTTACATATAATTTATATACATAACTTTCCAGAAAGTGGCATTAGCTCTTTAGATTCCCACAGCATTACCTTTATTTAGTCCAATCCAGGCTTGAATCTTTCCTTTCCCAAAAATCAACCTAAGAACTAGCCCTATAGGTTCTATATTTATTTTAGGGTTTGGGGTTTTTGTTGTTTTTGAGAAACAATAATGGAATTCTGAATATTATTCAGTATGTCCTAAATAATGTTTAACTTAACTCTGAATCTAACTTTTTTCAATGTTAGTAATCATCAGGAAAACAGACAACACATCTAAACATACTAGATTTCAAAAAAAGAAAAACTGATATACTGTATTCCTCCTAACAGTGAGTTACAAGATAAATAGCAACCTTTCATCTTTGCCTTGGCTGCTGAGGTTGAGAACTATTATTCTCTGAGAATAACCAGCTGCCTTGATTTACCTGGGGTTCTTTGGTTTCTCAGAACATAGGCCTTTCAATACTAAGACTGGACAGTTTGAGGCTAACCAGGAAAGCTGGTCACCCTATCTTCAATTATAAAAGAAATACGCCTTTGAAACTTTTAAAAATTATAGATTTATGAAAACTGCATTTGTTCAATAAACATAATTTGCTTATATACTTACAAATCTCTAAAGTTCATAAAAGAGTATTTAAGTTGTAGGCACTCAGTCTAAAAGGTAATTCTATTTGACTAGTTGGATTAAGGAGCCAGAACTAAGGGTAGGAGAGTATTAAAGGAAAGGATGTGAAAGTCACTGATGCGGAGAAACAGCTAAAGAACAGATGGTCCGTTTATGTACCCTGCTGAGAGAAGCAAGAAACATATACTAAGTGGTAGGGGAAAAAAAAAAAAAAACAGAGAAGAAAGAAAACAGGAAAAAAAGCTTTAATTTTTATTTTTGGCTACAGCTCTTCTATTTTGTTCAAAAGTTTTTTCATCAATATTCTATGTTCCTTAATAATTTCTATATTGACTTTCACACTTAGTTAAACTAAGACTTGTTGTCTTTAAATAGTGTTAAAAATTAATGGATCAGGGAGATGCTAGGCAAGGAGAAATGTCTAAACTAACCTATCAATTGAAGAAGGTTTGGTTATATACATAACTTTCCAGAAAGTGGCATTAGCTCTTTAGATTCCCACAGCATTACCTTTATTTAGTCCAATCCAGGCTTGAATCTTTCCTTTCCCAAAAATCAACCTAAGAACTAGCCCTATAGGTTCTATATTTATTTTAGGGTTTGGGGTTTTTGTTGTTTTTGAGAAACAATAATGGAATTCTGAATATTATTCAGTATGTCCTAAATAATGTTTAACTTAACTCTGAATCTAACTTTTTTCAATGTTAGTAATCATCAGGAAAACAGACAACACATCTAAACATACTAGATTTCAAAAAAAGAAAAACTGATATACTGTATTCCTCCTAACAGTGAGTTACAAGATAAATAGCAACCTTTCATCTTTGCCTTGGCTGCTGAGGTTGAGAACTATTATTCTCTGAGAATAACCAGCTGCCTTGATTTACCTGGGGTTCTTTGGTTTCTCAGAACATAGGCCTTTCAATACTAAGACTGGACAGTTTGAGGCTAACCAGGAAAGCTGGTCACCCTATCTTCAATTATAAAAGAAATACGCCTTTGAAACTTTTAAAAATTATAGATTTATGAAAACTGCATTTGTTCAATAAACATAATTTGCTTATATACTTACAAATCTCTAAAGTTCATAAAAGAGTATTTAAGTTGTAGGCACTCAGTCTAAAAAGGTAATTCTATTTGACTAGTTGGATTAAGGAGCCAGAACTAAGGGTAGGAGAGTATTAAAGGAAAGGATGTGAAAGTCACTGATGCGGAGAAACAGCTAAAGAACAGATGGTCCGTTTATGTACCCTGCTGAGAGAAGCAAGAAACATATACTAAGTGGTAGGGGAAAAAAAAAAAAAAACAGAGAAGAAAGAAAACAGGAAAAAAAGCTTTAATTTTTATTTTTGGCTACAGCTCTTCTATTTTGTTCAAAAGTTTTTTCATCAATATTCTATGTTCCTTAATAATTTCTATATTGACTTTCACACTTAGTTAAACTAAGACTTGTTGTCTTTAAATAGTGTTAAAAATTAATGGATCAGGGAGATGCTAGGCAAGGAGAAATGTCTAAACTAACCTATCAATTGAAGAAGGTTTGGTTTCAGTAATATTGTCAATACAGAGTGACAAAGCTCTGAGTGGAGATGTTTGTGTTGAAAATGATGCAGAAAGAACTCCAGCCACCACCACATACTCCAAAGCACTCCCTGGTGCCCCTGCATCATCACTTTCTCAGCCTGTCCTGAGCCAACATATTGGTTTTTTGTCCAAGCAATTTTCCGTAACACCCACAGAATCCCCAGCAGTGACTGCGTTGAACATAACACCTGGCAAAAATTCAACTTAATGTGGGCAAAACAGCCTCACAGCATTTAAGCTCCTGAATAAAACTCCCTCCACACTCCGAAAGAGAGGAAAGGAAATGAACAAGCTCATGGTTATGAAATTAAGCAGTCTTCAGCCACTAATTCTAAGACAAAAATTAATAAACAAAACATGCATATTTTATAACCTGGTTCCAGCTCCACGAAGGAAAGCAAAATTATACAATTCCACCCAGAGAGCATTTGCATGATAGAAGCAGTTTAATAATTAAACCAAGTCCTTTTCAACGCAGCCTGTTCCATCAGATTCAAGACACATTCAAGGGATCTCTCCTACATTCCAGGGACTTGCGTTGGTTCAATTCACTTTATTATTTTCATCAGAGACATTACACCAAATAGACAACCTGCAATTTTTCAACTTCACTTTCTATCACACCATTAGAGTACTTTTACCATTAACTTAGTTTACTTTTCAATGAATGTAAGGTTTTTGACACACAGAGATACAATAAAAAGAAAACTTAAAAGCTGCCAAAGTATTTGCACTATTTTGCTCAGGATTTTTCATTTAATAAATTGCTGTCACATGGAAAACTGGTCTCCTAGATGTAGATTTTTTCACGCACAAGACTTGATACCCACAAATCCCCTGACTAAATAATAGGATCATGAAGCCTCATTTGCAAACGTGCCCTCCTTGGTTTGAGCTGAATTTTGTCATTCTATTGAAATAGCCCTCTGTTGGCTCCCTCTCCTAATGAAGCAGTCTATGTCTTAATAATTCCTTTCACACTTAGTTAAACTAAGACTTGTTGTCTTTAAATAGTGTTAAAAATTAATGGATCAGGGAGATGCTAGGCAAGGAGAAATGTCTAAACTAACCTATCAATTGAAGAAGGTTTGGTTTCAGTAATATTGTCAATACAGAGTGACAAAGCTCTGAGTGGAGATGTTTGTGTTGAAAATGATGCAGAAAGAACTCCAGCCACCACCACATACTCCAAAGCACTCCCTGGTGCCCCTGCATCATCACTTTCTCAGCCTGTCCTGAGCCAACATATTGGTTTTTTGTCCAAGCAATTTTCCGTAACACCCACAGAATCCCCAGCAGTGACTGCGTTGAACATAACACCTGGCAAAAATTCAACTTAATGTGGGCAAAACAGCCTCACAGCATTTAAGCTCCTGAATAAAACTCCCTCCACACTCCGAAAGAGAGGAAAGGAAATGAACAAGCTCATGGTTATGAAATTAAGCAGTCTTCAGCCACTAATTCTAAGACAAAAATTAATAAACAAAACATGCATATTTTATAACCTGGTTCCAGCTCCACGAAGGAAAGCAAAATTATACAATTCCACCCAGAGAGCATTTGCATGATAGAAGCAGTTTAATAATTAAACCAAGTCCTTTTCAACGCAGCCTGTTCCATCAGATTCAAGACACATTCAAGGGATCTCTCCTACATTCCAGGGACTTGCGTTGGTTCAATTCACTTTATTATTTTCATCAGAGACATTACACCAAATAGACAACCTGCAATTTTTCAACTTCACTTTCTATCACACCATTAGAGTACTTTTACCATTAACTTAGTTTACTTTTCAATGAATGTAAGGTTTTTGACACACAGAGATACAATAAAAAGAAAACTTAAAAGCTGCCAAAGTATTTGCACTATTTTGCTCAGGATTTTTCATTTAATAAATTGCTGTCACATGGAAAACTGGTCTCCTAGATGTAGATTTTTTCACGCACAAGACTTGATACCCACAAATCCCCTGACTAAATAATAGGATCATGAAGCCTCATTTGCAAACGTGCCCCTCCTTGGTTTGAGCTGAATTTTGTCATGTGTGCTATTGACGAAATAGCCCCTCTGTTGGCTCCCTCTCCATAAGCTGACAGCCCAGCCTGAGTTCTGGTATAATGTTTTGTTTTGTTTTGAGGTAAAGTCCTTAATCACATTAGAAGCTATTATAATCCGCTAACCAATGAGACAGCTTGCTCTTGGTGGGGCCATGCATCCTGGCCCCACTGCTTTGAGTCACGGATTTCCATGACATTGATGAGATTATTCTCTCAACATAGATTCTTTCTGTCCAACAGTTGGTGCTGTCTTTCTCTACCACACAGAAATCTAGACCATACTGGAGAGTGTTCAAATAGATGGAGAAAAGAAAAGTTTTTCTCCATAAGTAAAACATTTACTTAAGGTATTATTTTATTTATTTTAAACTCCATGAAAGAAACTCTCTCCAGCATCAAACTGCTTTTCTATTTCTTTTGATAGGATAGGGAAAAAAATTATAAAATGTACAAGCTGCACTCATATTGCTTTCAAATTTCCTGTCCAGTTCTGGGTATTAATAAAGGACAGGGGTCAAAAAATGTCACCTTTGTCATTAGCTGACCTTGGTTTTGAAACCTGGATTCTTCTCACATTATTATGTGACTTTTGGAATGGGAGTCAGACTCTATATAGGAATTTGCTCATCTGTAAAGTGTGCAGCATAATAAATATCTACCTCTTAACATGTTCTAGGAAGTTAAGGAAATAATGCCAGTATGCATTAATAGTGTATCTGTCACCTAACTCCTGAATATCATTATTGTTATTAGAAGATACTATGATAGCAGATAAACATAAATGCTTATACATCTAGAAAATTGAGATAATCCATACCTTTAATAAGCCTATGTTCTATGGTAAAAACTATATTTAAAAAAAAAAAAGAAAAGCACACATGTGAAAAATGTAGAGCTCCATATTAATAAAATTATTTTAATTCTAGAAAGTTTCTTAAAATATCTGCTGATACTGAGGTCCCTGAGCTGGAGTCCACAAGTGCTACAGTCAGATGTTGAGTGCGTTGCATCAACAGCTGGCTGTTTTGTGATTCAAGAACATTCGGGAATACAGGCATGAAATTGTGCTAAAAAATAAAAACTCTGCTGATACTATTTCTAGGGAACTCTCTCAAAATCTCTTAATAACCAGTATTTTAAAAAACTGTTGCTCATGAAGCTAATTATTTAGTGACATATTGTTCAGAGACACCTATTTCAGCATTTACCGAGGCACAGATGGATATATAGTACTTAAGGTCCCTTCATAAGACTAACAAATTTGAAAGATAAAGTAATTCCTCAGTGTAGCTTCCCAAGGGAGCTTCAACTGTACCCATCAGGAAAGAAACAGAACCCTTAGAAGCACAGGAATACACCTGCAAAGATTATGATTCTCTATGTTCTCTGATAACGTTAACAAAAAAAACAAAACAACCACACCTTTTTCAAGGAACTCTGATACCACATATGAAAGTAATTATTGCTCACCAATTGTGGCAGGCTAGACCCACACAGGCTACCGACAAAAAGTGACAGGATAGTTTCTAAGATACTTCTAACAACCACAGCAGTGTTTTTAAAGAGCTTATGTCCATGGCCCCTACAAAATAAGCCCACATGAAAATTTCATGACCATTGGTATTGTTTTTAAGGTGATATGAATATTCTTTGCTAAAGAGAGACCCAGTCAGTCTCTTTCCTACTCATTTTGAAGGCTAAGTACTATCTAGGACTAGGGTATAAAAATGGTTATGTGACATATAAGATGCAAGAAGAAAAACACAGAAAAATACCCACTTTCCTTCTGTATTTTATTATTTGAAAAATAGCCAGCTTTCCACTTACACACACAGAGAGCAGTGGTATTTTTCCCTTTTTCTTCAATAAATACACCATTTGAAAGAGGCTAGCAGATAAACATAAATGCTATACATATAGAAAATCGAGATAATCCATACCTTTAATAAGCCTATGTTCTATGGTAAAAACTATATTTAAAAAAAAAAAAGAAAAGCACACATGTGAAAAATGTAGAGCTCCATATTAATAAAATTATTTTAATTCTAGAAAGTTTCTTAAAATATCTGCTGATACTGAGGTCCCTGAGCTGGAGTCCACAAGTGCTACAGTCAGATGTTGAGTGCGTTGCATCAACAGCTGGCTGTTTTGTGATTCAAGAACATTCGGGAATACAGGCATGAAATTGTGCTAAAAAATAAAAACTCTGCTGATACTATTTCTAGGGAACTCTCTCAAAATCTCTTAATAACCAGTATTTTAAAAAACTGTTGCTCATGAAGCTAATTATTTAGTGACATATTGTTCAGAGACACCTATTTCAGCATTTACCGAGGCACAGATGGATATATAGTACTTAAGGTCCCTTCATAAGACTAACAAATTTGAAAGATAAAGTAATTCCTCAGTGTAGCTTCCCAAGGGAGCTTCAACTGTACCCATCAGGAAAGAAACAGAACCCTTAGAAGCACAGGAATACACCTGCAAAGATTATGATTCTCTATGTTCTCTGATAACGTTAACAAAAAAAACAAAACAACCACACCTTTTTCAAGGAACTCTGATACCACATATGAAAGTAATTATTGCTCACCAATTGTGGCAGGCTAGACCCACACAGGCTACCGACAAAAAGTGACAGGATAGTTTCTAAGATACTTCTAACAACCACAGCAGTGTTTTTAAAGAGCTTATGTCCATGGCCCCTACAAAATAAGCCCACATGAAAATTTCATGACCATTGGTATTGTTTTTAAGGTGATATGAATATTCTTTGCTAAAGAGAGACCCAGTCAGTCTCTTTCCTACTCATTTTGAAGGCTAAGTACTATCTAGGACTAGGGTATAAAAATGGTTATGTGACATATAAGATGCAAGAAGAAAAACACAGAAAAATACCCACTTTCCTTCTGTATTTTTATTATTTGAAAAAATAGCCAGCTTTCCACTTACAACACACACACAGAGAGCAGTGGTATTTTTCCCCTTTTTTCTTCCAATTCCAGGAGGAACCCTGAGCCACCTACTTTCTGCAAATGAGGCATAGGCAAATCCACTGGGAAGCCCAAAGCCCTGGCCAGAGGAAAGCATGGTTGTTTACACTCATATCCCTGCTTCTGCTTTAAGTATCTCTCTTGTTTGTTTCTATCCTCCAAATAGAGCCACCTGTAAAACGAAAGAGGGCCAGAGCTGGGCCTTGAGCAATGGTATTTGGAAAACTGAGAACCAAATAGACAGGGTAGTTGTTAGAATCAGTAAGGAATTTGAAAAAGATGTGGAGCTAGGAGAAAGCTTCAGAGAAGAGGGAAATGAGAAGTGAAGTTAGAATGGAAAACTTCAGGATTTGAGCAAGTGTGGAACCAGTGAAGTGCCACAATTAGGTGTGTTTCTTATATTAATGCCATATGAATTAATCTTGTAAGGCTTTACCATGTAATGGGTTTATTTAAAATCAACTGAGATAAAATATGGGAGAGCATTTCATAAAAATTCAACCATAATACAAATGTGAAGTTTGAGTTATAAGTGATAACAGCTATCTTTGCCAAATGAAAAGCCTGGGGGCACAGAAGAGGTTTAGATTAACAGGATATTAGTTATTCTGTAATTCAGTCATTTTAAAATTCTTTCCTCATTAGGAAAAAAAAAAGGAAAGGGCAGTGTAGGTGCTAAAAAATCCATTTGCCCAAGATATCACATACCTCTTAATCTTTTAAGTAACATATCAGGGGCTCAATGTCTCTTTAAGTCTTAAAAACCACATTACCACACTTGCCTGAAGATTCCTCAAACCACTGGGAACTGAATTTCTACACAGGGGTTACAAGACCCAACAGACTTACCTGACTCATAAATCCTTCAACTTCTTGGCCTGGAGTCACACAATTCCTCAGCGTCTGCTCTCCTCCGTCAGAAATTACTCCGTGTGACGCTGCAGCAACTTACATCCAGGCCTCAGGCCTTGCTCCTTCACCTTTCCTTTCATAGTTTCGTTTTGCCACGTGACTTTGTAGCTCCTCCTCCAAGAGAAGGTAGCAGTGTATTTCCTTTTCTCTGACTTTGGGCTTGGACATGTGACTTGCTTTGGCAGATAGAACATGGCAAGAATGATGTTGTTTGTGCTCTGGGTTTATGGCGCCTCAAGACCTGTCTTTCAGCTTTCAAATTTTTTGCTGAATCCTCTGCTGTAACTCCAACAAAGACTCACCTTAAGCAGGCAACTCATCAGAGGGAGAAGACTCACAAGTGGGGAAGAGCTGCCCCAGCTGAGCCCAATGTAGGTGAACCAGGCTTGTTATGCCCCACAGGTGTATGAGATAAACCAGTTCTTATTCTGTAGGCTGCTGAGAACTTTGGTTGTGCATTATGCAGGTTTATAGAAGCAACTTTTAACCCAGACACTGACCCTCTAAAGCTAATCATTTCTTCTGACACCATGGGAAGTCAACGCCAAACGCTTCAGGCCTCCTTCCACTTGGCCTCTTTTTCATTTGGCTCTCTATTTTTCACACAGCAACAACATAGTCACTCACCTAACCCACCTGCATTCCTTTTTATTTTTTAAGCCATAGTTAAAAGATATCTATTTTGAAATAATAGTGGAGAAAATGCAAGGTTATTTTTAAGAAAAAGAGTGGGAAATCCATGCATGGGAATATGCATCTCTTCCTGTTCAATCTCTTGCACCCAAAGGTTTAAATTCAGCATTTAAAATTATTCAAACGCATAATCACTAAAACAAACCAGAACAGAGACTTAAAAATTGCCATTGTGTTAGCAATCATACAGCTTTGGTGATATGAATTAGGAGGGGTTAAGGGTCACTCAGTTATGCTCTTAGATGAGTACAGAGATATCTTTAGAACCAAATTACTGAAGCACCAAATAACTGTGTACACTTGGCAAGCTAAGTGAATTTTCCATGCATCTCTGCCTTCCTTTGCCAAAATGTGGATACCTATTTTCTCTGTTTATTAAGATGGGCAAATGAAAAACACATATTGGAATGCATTTACTGGAGTTACAGGAAGCCTCCCTTCTCATTTCTAACCAGATTAAGATATGCACCCACAGTATCCTTACCATACTCTCCTCATTTTTGTTTAAACAAGTGACATTGCATTTCAAGGTCATTGTTACTAAAACACAGTAAAACACATTGTTATGTCAAATGGAACCACGTGAAACTCAGCCAAAGCAGCCCAGGGCACATACAGTTCTTTTTGTCTTCATTCTACAGATACATGCTCAAAGAATAAACCCTGCTTTTACTTTGATTTGGGGTTCAAACAAACTTAAAAATTCAAAACAACACTCAGAGATCTCTAAAAAGTTTTTTTTTCCTTCATTGTGACTTTATCTCCTGTATTCCTTCCCCAAATTCATAGGAGCTGGCTGAGAAGTTGATACTTCTTTTCTTAATCATCATCAGCTGAAAAGTTCATGGTCCTAAATTAAACTTTGAATCCAAAGATAGGCTTTATTTCCAGAAAATCGAAATTGGTAAACTATCTTGGATAGTCACTGATCACAAACAAAAATTGTGTTAACTTGATAGTATAAACATTAATAAACATGAGCCTGCTTTTAAAAATAGGAATATAATCTTGTGTGTTCTCATAGTTTAACAGTACAGCAAAAGAAATAGGTTAGTTTTTCCCCTTAGAGCCATTCTTAATAAGCTAACAAACATGAATAACTGTATTTCAGGATTTTCTCTGCTCCATAATCCTCCCTCAGATGTTTTCAGACACTAAAGAAATTTTCAAAGATTAACCTTTGGAAAAAGTTGTGGTTTTTGAAAAGAATATACAAAGAGAGTAAAAAATATGAGAAATTTCCCAGAGAAGCTCTTTCTAATTTGCACTAATGGATATGCAGGTCATATGGAAAATTAAACACCAAAATGTGAATTTTCGGGGCAAGAGAATTTATGCACACAAATCCTATTACCAGCTAATGAGATTTGTGGGGATCCCCAGTGACCTATTTAGAAAATGTACCCCCTGCTGTTCAAGATGAATATATCATGCAAACTAAACCAGAGTGCACAGTCCTGCAGTTGGCTTTATCCCCAGTCTGTCAAGTGATCCCTCTATGATTTCTAAAAGATGCTGGCAACCATAGCAGTTTGCATATCTGACTGACAGTGCAAATGACATCTATATTTTCTCTTTTAAGTTCTCCAAAACTTGTTTCAAACATTTTGAAAGGCTTCTTCCTTCCTTTTCTCTCTACCATTCCCTTCTTCTTCTCCTCCTTCTCCTTTTTATCCTTCCTGTCTTCTCTTTTTTAAATTTTTCATTTATAATTTTTATTTATTTTTGGCTATTTTCACTGCTGCTGCAGACTCTTACAGATACATGCTCAAAGAATAAACCCTGCTTTTACTTTGATTTGGGGTTCAAACAAACTTAAAAATTCAAAACAACACTCAGAGATCTCTAAAAAGTTTTTTTTTCCTTCATTGTGACTTTATCTCCTGTATTCCTTCCCCAAATTCATAGGAGCTGGCTGAGAAGTTGATACTTCTTTTCTTAATCATCATCAGCTGAAAAGTTCATGGTCCTAAATTAAACTTTGAATCCAAAGATAGGCTTTATTTCCAGAAAATCGAAATTGGTAAACTATCTTGGATAGTCACTGATCACAAACAAAAATTGTGTTAACTTGATAGTATAAACATTATTAAACATGAGCCTGCTTTTAAAAATAGGAATATAATCTTGTGTGTTCTCATAGTTTAACAGTACAGCAAAAGAAATAGGTTAGTTTTTCCCCTTAGAGCCATTCTTAATAAGCTAACAAACATGAATAACTGTATTTCAGGATTTTCTCTGCTCCATAATCCTCCCTCAGATGTTTTCAGACACTAAAGAAATTTTCAAAGATTAACCTTTGGAAAAAGTTGTGGTTTTTGAAAAGAATATACAAAGAGAGTAAAAAATATGAGAAATTTCCCAGAGAAGCTCTTTCTAATTTGCACTAATGGATATGCAGGTCATATGGAAAATTAAACACCAAAATGTGAATTTTCGGGGCAAGAGAATTTATGCACACAAATCCTATTACCAGCTAATGAGATTTGTGGGGATCCCCAGTGACCTATTTAGAAAATGTACCCCCTGCTGTTCAAGATGAATATATCATGCAAACTAAACCAGAGTGCACAGTCCTGCAGTTGGCTTTATCCCCAGTCTGTCAAGTGATCCCTCTATGATTTCTAAAAGATGCTGGCAACCATAGCAGTTTGCATATCTGACTGACAGTGCAAATGACATCTATATTTTCTCTTTTAAGTTCTCCAAAACTTGTTTCAAACATTTTGAAAGGCTTCTTCCTTCCTTTTCTCTCTACCATTCCCTTCTTCTTCTCCTCCTTCTCCTTTTTATCCTTCCTGTCTTCTCTTTTTTAAATTTTTCATTTATAATTTTTATTTATTTTTGGCTATTTGGGCCTTCACTGCTGCTGCAGACTCTTCCCTAGTTGCAGGGATTGGGGGCTACTCTCTAGCTGAGGTGAGCAGGCTTCTTATTGCGGTGACTTGTCAAACTCGGGCTCTAGGGCACACAGGCTTCAGTAGGTGCGGTACATGGGCTCAATAGTTGTGATTCCAAGGCTCTAGAGCACAGGCTTCATAGTTGTGGCTCTCATGGGCTTAATTACTCTACAGCATGAGGGAACTTCCCAGATCAGGGATTGAACCCATGTCTCTTGTATTGGCAGGCAAATTCTTCACCACTGAGCTACCAGGGAAGCCCTCCTCTCTTGTCTTCTTATTCTCTTCTTTTTCTCCTCTCTTCCTTCTCTTTATCCTTAAATGTAGGAAAGAAGTGAAGCAAGCGTTAAAGTACTGATATTCTCTCTGTACTTGGTTGAAGAGATTGAGGCTTGTGTCACAGCTGACGTACATATCACCACTGTGGTTTCAGAATGCTCTGAAATTTTTAGAGCAATATTTCTATTTGTGGGCTTCTCTGGTGGCTCAGAAGCTAAAGAATCTGCCTGCAGTACAGGAGACCCAGGTTTGATTCCTACGTTGAGAAGATTGCCCAGTGAAGGGCATGGCAACCCACTCTAGTATTCCTGCCTGGAGAACTCCATGGACAAAGGAAGGCTCTGTCCATGGCAGGCTACAGTCCATGGGTTCCCAGAGTCAGACACAACTGAGTGACTAACACACACATTTGTATCTGTAAATCAGGACTATCAGGCCCAGATTACTAAAGTGACCATGGAGTATGGAAGAGCTTTGTGGCAGTCAGACAGCATTCCTCTCTGTACAGTACTCCTTTGGCAAAACACCTATTTTCTCTGGGACACGGACTCTCACTACTCTCCTGTGATCCTCTGAATGGTTACAAAACCACTCTCCACGTGGCATTGGTCCTTCACTGTGTGACAGTCTGGAGGGGTGGGATGGGGGGGATATATATATGACTAATCTGGGATCATACATATCTATAAACAACAAGACTCTGTAAAAGTAAAAAGTAAAAAAAAAAAAAAAAAGAGCACGTTTCTACTTACCAGACAATAAAACACCTATGTCTTCAAAGTAGGAATCTCAAATGTTTTTTGGAACATACCATCTGAAAAGAAACACACAAAAATAATCAAACTAATGTGAAATTGAATCATTCCTCCTTAAGCATATGAATTTTAAGAATGTTTTTATATTAATAACTAAAGAATTAAACTGTTTGATAATGATGACATACCAGACAACCTTCCAAGAACTATCAGGTAAGGAAAGAGTTTGGACACAAAATCCTTGGCATTACTCAGATCACCAACACAATCTCACAGAGGGTTACTTGTATAAATTAATTAAAGATGAGTAAAATTTAAAGTAATTCAAAATTGGATTTATGTGAAGCCAGAATAGTGATAGACAGTAAAATATGATTCTTTACATAAGCTCTTAATTAACACTGAAGGGTTACATTTCTGATTTTTAAGCACTTGGACCTTCTAAAACATATAGAAATCACAATTTGGTTGGATATATACAACTTATTATTACATTCTTAGTTTCTTTATTTCATGTAGAATTTGACTTCTCCAAAATTTCAGAACATCCTAGCAGATGCATTCAGTACACAATCAGTGACTGGGACTATATTTTGCTGTCTATTGATTTGTGTATATCCATGGCCTCTTGGTCTCATTCCTTTAACTCTCAGCGACACTCAGAATTATCAGATGCAGGGGTCATTAGACTCAGTTCTAATCTCTGAGTTTCTTTTTTGAGCATTTGGTAAGGATTGATATTTTGTAAGTCTTTTTTTCTTAAAGATTTCCAAAGTTCAAACAGAAAATTGTCAACTCATTCTATTTTGTAATTACCATATGGGTTCATTAAGCACTTTTATTTCAGTAAAAGATATATTATGTGAGATTAACTATTTTTCATATGTCTTGAAATATTTTCATAATTCTAGAACTTATTTCATCTCTGCTCTCCATTATGCATCAATTTTTCTCAACAATTCCCAAGTTCTAAAACAATAAGAATAAAGAAGAATGATTAAACACTAAGAAGAATAATACAAAGGTGAAATCAATTGTTATTCTTCAGCTTTCTTTCTGTGTTGTCCAAAGTAATACATCATCTTTCAAGAAGATATAAAGGAAATCTGCCTGTCATTATTTTTTGTAATTTGCTTTTAGCTTTCATTGACCACAGTCAAATCTCTGATTTTTTCTTTGCCTATCTGAACAAAAAGGAGAAAACTGACAGAGAATGGCATTTCAAAATCATTAGACAAATCAGAAGACAAATGCAAAGGCAAAGAGAACTGTGCTCTGTCATAGTACAGTTTCTGATGGTGAAACTGATCATATAAGCAAAACTTCAGACTACAGGTGTTTAGACTAATAATTCCTTACAAGAATTTGTCAAACTCAAATCTGATAAATAATTCTTACAAGAACTTTTCAAACTCACATTTGATAAGGAGCCAGCATATTTCTAAGGACAAAAGGTAATATGTTTTTCTCATCCAGTTAGCCAATCAACAGGAAGAAAGACTTCAAAAAATTTTTGATAAAAACTTAGATCATCACATTTTGCTAGAAAGATACATAACTGTGTAATTCCATATTTTATGAAGCATCTTGCCAAAATGTACTTGATAAAAATAGTAGATGTCTTGGTACTACTGCTAATGTCAGAATTAATGTTAATGATAAAGTTATTAAAATTTTAATAAAAATTAAGTAAACTTTACAAATTTAGTGAAAATTAAGTAAGTTTTTAAAATCAAAGAAACTAAAAAATTTCTGCAAATTACTTGTAAAATGATTTCAGATATCTACAGTGATCGACTGTGACTATATTTTGTTTCTATTGATTTGTGTATATCCAGCCGACACTCAGAATTATCAGATGCAGGGGTCATTAGACTCAGTTCTAATCTCTGAGTTTCTTTTTGAGCATTTGGTAAGGATTGATATTTTGTAAGTCTTTTTCTTAAAGATTTCCAAAGTTCAAACAGAAAATTGTCAACTCATTCTATTTTGTAATTACCATATGGGTTCATTAAGCACTTTTATTTCAGTAAAAGATATATTATGTGAGATTAACTATTTTTCATATGTCTTGAAATATTTTCATAATTCTAGAACTTATTTCATCTCTGCTCTCCATTATGCATCAATTTTTCTCAACAATTCCCAAGTTCTAAAACAATAAGAATAAAGAAGAATGATTAAACACTAAGAAGAATAATACAAAGGTGAAATCAATTGTTATTCTTCAGCTTTCTTTCTGTGTTGTCCAAAGTAATACATCATCTTTCAAGAAGATATAAAGGAAATCTGCCTGTCATTATTTTTTGTAATTTGCTTTTAGCTTTCATTGACCACAGTCAAATCTCTGATTTTTTCTTTGCCTATCTGAACAAAAAGGAGAAAACTGACAGAGAATGGCATTTCAAAATCATTAGACAAATCAGAAGACAAATGCAAAGGCAAAGAGAACTGTGCTCTGTCATAGTACAGTTTCTGATGGTGAAACTGATCATATAAGCAAAACTTCAGACTACAGGTGTTTAGACTAATAATTCCTTACAAGAATTTGTCAAACTCAAATCTGATAAATAATTCTTACAAGAACTTTTCAAACTCACATTTGATAAGGAGCCAGCATATTTCTAAGGACAAAAGGTAATATGTTTTTCTCATCCAGTTAGCCAATCAACAGGAAGAAAGACTTCAAAAAATTTTTGATAAAAACTTAGATCATCACATTTTGCTAGAAAGATACATAACTGTGTAATTCCATATTTTATGAAGCATCTTGCCAAAATGTACTTGATAAAAATAGTAGATGTCTTGGTACTACTGCTAATGTCAGAATTAATGTTAATGATAAAGTTATTAAAATTTTAATAAAAATTAAGTAAACTTTACAAATTTAGTGAAAATTAAGTAAGTTTTTAAAATCAAAGAAACTAAAAAATTTCTGCAAATTACTTGTAAAATGATTTCAGATATCTTGAAGATTAAATTTTAAAGTGTTCTTTAAGCCCAGAGTAAATAAGTTATGATCATTCCCTGGGAAATTGAGGGTTAAGCTACGTGCATTCTAAATGAGAAGCTTGTATGTTCTAAATTAAAACATGTCAGCAAATCTCATAAAAGTATACTTTCTCACCTTGACTTCAAACACTGGCTAAAGAAGGGGCTCACAGCCTGACTGCTGTATCCTTGGATGGTAGGATATGTAAAACAGTAGAGCAAGGAGCCAAAATGAAAGGACAAAGATTCTGGAACAACTGAAATTTTCTCTAAATGTATTTGTGCTCACATCCTATTTTCCTTATTTCATATGGAACACGTTACTGTTGAGTTTGGCATTTGAAAGACAGCACCCCTGATCAAATTACCAACAAGGCTGGTTTAAGAGTGTTTCATTAAAACTTCTGGATCTTCTCCCCCAGTTCATCCCAGGGCAGCACTATCAACACTCATGGCAGTAAGAGCATAATATAAAAAGATTCTTTGTTGTTTTATGAACATGTGCCAAGCCAAAATTCCCAGTGTACACCTATGGAACCAATTATCAAGCTCACTGTGTCAATTCAACTAGAGTGCACATAGATTTTTCCTTATTTGTAGACTTGCAATTACTTGCATTTAGCCCATACTACTTATCTTCAAAAACAGTCATAAAAATTTATATTGACTGTACACATATGAGTAGGCCTCATTTAGGCTACTGAAAAAATTTGTCAATCCAATTAAACCTGAAAGTTATTGATGAGTGGCAAAGGTCTAAGAACTTTTCAAACTCACATTTGATAAGGAGCCAGCATATTTCTAAGGACAAAAGGTAATATGTTTTCTCACCCTTGAATCAACAGGAAGAAAGACTTCAAAAAATTTTTGATAAAAACTTAGATCATCACATTTTGCTAGAAAGATACATAACTGTGTAATTCCATATTTTATGAAGCATCTTGCCAAAATGTACTTGATAAAAATAGTAGATGTCTTGGTACTACTGCTAATGTCAGAATTAATGTTAATGATAAAGTTATTAAAATTTTAATAAAAATTAAGTAAACTTTACAAATTTAGTGAAAATTAAGTAAGTTTTTAAAATCAAAGAAACTAAAAAATTTCTGCAAATTACTTGTAAAATGATTTCAGATATCTTGAAGATTAAATTTTAAAGTGTTCTTTAAGCCCAGAGTAAATAAGTTATGATCATTCCCTGGGAAATTGAGGGTTAAGCTACGTGCATTCTAAATGAGAAGCTTGTATGTTCTAAATTAAAACATGTCAGCAAATCTCATAAAAGTATACTTTCTCACCTTGACTTCAAACACTGGCTAAAGAAGGGGCTCACAGCCTGACTGCTGTATCCTTGGATGGTAGGATATGTAAAACAGTAGAGCAAGGAGCCAAAATGAAAGGACAAAGATTCTGGAACAACTGAAATTTTCTCTAAATGTATTTGTGCTCACATCCTATTTTCCTTATTTCATATGGAACACGTTACTGTTGAGTTTGGCATTTGAAAGACAGCACCCCTGATCAAATTACCAACAAGGCTGGTTTAAGAGTGTTTCATTAAAACTTCTGGATCTTCTCCCCCAGTTCATCCCAGGGCAGCACTATCAACACTCATGGCAGTAAGAGCATAATATAAAAAGATTCTTTGTTGTTTTATGAACATGTGCCAAGCCAAAATTCCCAGTGTACACCTATGGAACCAATTATCAAGCTCACTGTGTCAATTCAACTAGAGTGCACATAGATTTTTCCTTATTTGTAGACTTGCAATTACTTGCATTTAGCCCATACTACTTATCTTCAAAAACAGTCATAAAAATTTATATTGACTGTACACATATGAGTAGGCCTCATTTAGGCTACTGAAAAAATTTGTCAATCCAATTAAACCTGAAAGTTATTGATGAGTGGCAAAGGTCTAAAGATACTCATGACCATGTGGTAGCAAAACACATACATCAGGTCTCGGATCCCACTCAAGTGTGTCGAGGACATTCAGTCATACAGATAAGTTCAGTTAAATATCATCTACTTCATCTCTAGTCATTAAACTCTCCCAACTGTGAACCAGTAGTAGCAAGAATCAGTCCAAAGTTTGGGGGCAACACTGCCTCCAGTCTTGTCCAGTCTCTTATTTCTTATTGTAAAAGTTTAGCCTTATCTTTCACATAGCCCAGAATATTCACAGCCCTAGTATTCTATTCCTCTGTCTTAAGAGAGGCAAACTATGAGTCTTGCCTTAAATTTACGCTCTTTACATCTCCCCATTTCTGTCAATTATTTGCATGACTCATAATAGCAGTTTCAATTTATTTTTATTAAGATTATTTTTAGAGTAATTTTAGGTTCCCAGCAAATTGAGGGGAAGGTACAGAGATTTGCCATGTAGTCCCTTTCCTCACACATGGAAAACTTCTCTAGGCACTTCTGGAGTAGTACTTTTGTACAACAGATGAGCCCACAACTGACACATCATAATCAAGCGACATCCTTAGCTTACGTTACTGTTCACTCTTGCCATTGTATATTCTGTGGGTTTGAACACATATGTAATAACAACTTATAGCCATCTTACAATATCATACAGAGCATTTTCACTGTCTTAGAAATTCTTTGTGCTGTACCTATCCATCCCTTCCCCCTACACCTAATCCCTCACAAACACTGGTTTTCTTACTGTCTTCATAGATTCACCTTTTCAAGAATGTCTTACAATTGGAATGTACTGTACGTAGCCTTTTCATATTGTCTTCTCTCACTTAGTAGTAATATGTATGTTTCCTTATATCTTTTTATGATTTCATGGCATATTTCATTTTTTTAAAAAGATTTATTTTAGTTATTTATTATTTTGGGCAGGGGTCGGGTTGGGGAGGGAGGGGAGTGGGCGGGCCACTTCTATTGGTCTTTCATTTCTCTATTTTCATCCGTCTTTGTTCTTTGGCTCCTGTGGGCCTCCCATTGGCGGTGGTGTCTGTCGCTGCAGAGCTCCGGCTCTGGGCGCATGCGTCCCAGAGCTCTGGCTCGGTAATTGGACACATGGGTCCAGCCGCTCCGCGGCACGTGGGCACTTCCCAGGCCAGGGATCGAACCAGCGCCCCTTGCACTGCAAGGTGGTGTCCTTACCCACTGGACCACCTGGGGAAGCCCCGGCATATTTCATTTTAACACTGATATTCCATTGTCAGGATATACCATGGTTTATTTTTCCATTCAACTCCTGAAGGACAACATGGTTGCTTCCAAGTTTGGGGAACTGCTGCTATAAGCATGACGTGTAGGTTTCTGTCATTATAACTTGTGAACTCCTTTGGGGAAATACCAAGGCATGCAACTACGGGATCATATGATAAAAATATGTTCAGTTTTCTAAGAAATCACTAAACTGACTTCCAGAGTGGCTGTACCATTTTATATTCCCACCAGAAATGACGATAATCCCTGTTGCTCCACATCTCCACCAGCATTTGGTGTGGCCAGTGCTCCCCAGGTTCCTCACACATGGAAAACTTCTCTAGGCACTTCTGGAGTAGTACTTTTGTACAACAGATGAGCCCACAACTGACACATCATAATCAAGCGACATCCTTAGCTTACGTTACTGTTCACTCTTGCCATTGTATATTCTGTGGGTTTGAACACATATGTAATAACAACTTATAGCCATCTTACAATATCATACAGAGCATTTTCACTGTCTTAGAAATTCTTTGTGCTGTACCTATCCATCCCTTCCCCCTACACCTAATCCCTCACAAACACTGGTTTTCTTACTGTCTTCATAGATTCACCTTTTCAAGAATGTCTTATAATTGGAATGTACTGTACGTAGCCTTTTCATATTGTCTTCTCTCACTTAGTAGTAATATGTATGTTTCCTTATATCTTTTTATGATTTCATGGCATATTTCATTTTTTTAAAAAGATTTATTTTAGTTATTTATTATTTTGGGCAGGGGTCGGGTTGGGGAGGGGGGGGAGTGGGCGGGCCACTTCTATTGGTCTTTCATTTCTCTATTTTCATCCGTCTTTGTTCTTTGGCTCCTGTGGGCCTCCCATTGGCGGTGGTGTCTGTCGCTGCAGAGCTCCGGCTCTGGGCGCATGCGTCCCAGAGCTCTGGCTCGGTAATTGGACACATGGGTCCAGCCGCTCCGCGGCACGTGGGCACTTCCCAGGCCAGGGATCGAACCAGCGCCCCTTGCACTGCAAGGTGGTGTCCTTACCCACTGGACCACCTGGGGAAGCCCCGGCATATTTCATTTTAACACTGATATTCCATTGTCAGGATATACCATGGTTTATTTTTCCATTCAACTCCTGAAGGACAACATGGTTGCTTCCAAGTTTGGGGAACTGCTGCTATAAGCATGACGTGTAGGTTTCTGTCATTATAACTTGTGAACTCCTTTGGGGAAATACCAAGGCATGCAACTACGGGATCATATGATAAAAATATGTTCAGTTTTCTAAGAAATCACTAAACTGACTTCCAGAGTGGCTGTACCATTTTATATTCCCACCAGAAATGAACGATAATCCCTGTTGCTCCACATCTCCACCAGCATTTGGTGTGGCCAGTGCTCCAGGTTTTGGTCTCTCTAACAGGTGTGTAGTAGTATCTCAGTTTTGTCTTAATTTGCATCTCTCTGATGACCTATGATATAGAGCATCTTTTCATATGCTGATTTTCCATCTGTATATCTCCTTTGATGAAATGTCTGTTGAAATCTTTGGTCTGTGTTTTAATTAGGTTGTTTGTTTTCTTATTCTTGAGGTGAGAGTTCTTTGTGTATTTTGAATAACAGTCCCTGATTAGATGTGTCTTTTGCAATTTTTTTCCTTCCAATCTATAGTTTGTTTTCTCATCTTCCTGATTATAACTGGATTAAAAATTTTATTCTCCAATGAACTTTCTGTAAGAGCAGGAATCTATGGCATAACACTCAGAAACAGGTAGATGTACTATAGCAAACAGAATAGATGAACTTGATTTCTCTAGTTTAAGAAGATTTTAGAAGATCTACTATGTATCAGGTTCTATGCTGATCTCCTAGAACAGATGAAAAATAAATAAATAAAACCCCAAATGAAGACAATATGTTGTGTCACAATTGAGGCCTGTATTAGACTTCAGCATTTTTTGCAGTTAGGAAGGAGAAAGCACTAAGCTTCCATGGGATTAAAGATTCACAGGGAGGGTGATAATTATTAAGAATACTCTTCTAACTATGTGTCTATCAAATCAACCAATTTGCTATTTCTCCAAGTGACAGTGAACATTCTCTCTTGTTGGGCTCTCGTATCTCCCTTTGTTTTCTGACCAGAGTCACCCTCTGTGAAATTATTCTATAAATTCTCTTGTCCCTTGGAACAAAACCTTTATTTCTTTGCATGTCTCCCTCACCTGTACCAAAAGTCCTTTCTAGGAAAAAATGTCTGTAATTTTGGGGCCTTTCTTGACTAGCTCTTATTTAGTTAAGTAATTATAATTGTCAGTCTACTACAACTCTCTGCCCCTTGCATAAACCCACAGTCCATCTTACTCCCATTTCCTTGCAATGGCCTTTTTTTCATTTGTTGCTCCACATCTCCACCAGCATTTGGTGTGGCCAGTGCTCCAGGTTTTGGTCTCTCTAACAGGTGTGTAGTAGTATCTCAGTTTTGTCTTAATTTGCATCTCTCTGATGACCTATGATATAGAGCATCTTTTCATATGCTGATTTTCCATCTGTATATCTCCTTTGATGAAATGTCTGTTGAAATCTTTGGTCTGTGTTTTAATTAGGTTGTTTGTTTTCTTATTCTTGAGGTGAGAGTTCTTTGTGTATTTTGAATAACAGTCCCTGATTAGATGTGTCTTTTGCAATTTTTTTCCTTCCAATCTATAGTTTGTTTTCTCATCTTCCTGATTATAACTGGATTAAAAATTTTATTCTCCAATGAACTTTCTGTAAGAGCAGGAATCTATGGCATAACACTCAGAAACAGGTAGATGTACTATAGCAAACAGAATAGATGAACTTGATTTCTCTAGTTTAAGAAGATTTTAGAAGATCTACTATGTATCAGGTTCTATGCTGATCTCCTAGAACAGATGAAAAATAAATAAATAAAACCCCAAATGAAGACAATATGTTGTGTCACAATTGAGGCCTGTATTAGACTTCAGCATTTTTGCAGTTAGGAAGGAGAAAGCACTAAGCTTCCATGGGATTAAAGATTCACAGGGAGGGTGATAATTATTAAGAATACTCTTCTAACTATGTGTCTATCAAATCAACCAATTTGCTATTTCTCCAAGTGACAGTGAACATTCTCTCTTGTTGGGCTCTCGTATCTCCCTTTGTTTTCTGACCAGAGTCACCCTCTGTGAAATTATTCTATAAATTCTCTTGTCCCTTGGAACAAAACCTTTATTTCTTTGCATGTCTCCCTCACCTGTACCAAAAGTCCTTTCTAGGAAAAAATGTCTGTAATTTTGGGGCCTTTCTTGACTAGCTCTTATTTAGTTAAGTAATTATAATTGTCAGTCTACTACAACTCTCTGCCCCTTGCATAAACCCACAGTCCATCTTACTCCCATTTCCTTGCAATGGCCTTTTTTTCATTTGTAGCTCCATCCCTTCCAGCAGCTTCTGCTGGTTTCTCTTTCTAGATTCATTTTTAATTTTACAACTTTTATAACATAAAGGCATAATCCTTAATAAACTTGCATAGGAGACAATTGCTCTTCGTAAATACTTCAGGGTTCATCCAAATAGCTCTTTCATTTTTTAAATTTCCATATTCTCAATAGACAAGTTGAATGCATGTTGAATTCACTACCACTTGTGTGTGTGTGTGTTCAGTTTTCAAAGATCTGTCAGTGCCATATGTAGAGAAGAAACCACACAAAGGCAAGCTAATTAGTAAAAAAACAGCCTAGAGGAAACAAACCTGGAATTAATGGTGACTGCCAACCTAAGAAAGCAAATGTCATTCTACCGTAAAATCCCAGAACATTTTTTTCTTTTTTCTGAGGATCTCAGGATCAGAGGAACAAATGGTGCAAGGGTAAATAAAAACCCATATAGCCACAGCAAATGTTGTTTGTGTAGACCAGACCCAAATAACCACACTGGTTCAGAGCTGAGTTTTTAATCAAAAACCTTTTTTGCCCAAATAAAGATGTCTTAATGAGACAGAACCACAAAAGGGAAGGTATATTAACACAAGGCTTATTTATAAGTCAGCTGAAAATAATTATTTTCATAGGAAGTGTTCCAAATTTTGTCATTTTCTACTAGTATTAGGTAACTGCCAAGTATTTTACAAATAGAAAATAATAATAAGTTAATGAACTGGTAATAACACGAAGTTGTATTTTGAAAACTTTACCAAAAAAAAAAATCTCAAAATTATTCATATGTGTGAATATGTAAACATCTATTCTTTTTTTACCCACATATGCTTTCTTCTTATTGAGTTACAAGATGTAAGATGAGCAGCTTCCTTTCATAAGTGGAAGTCCAAAGTTCTCCTTGTGAAAGTTCATTTTGGGGTAGGTTTTGGTCTTTTCTCTTTAATACAGAGAAAAATTCAAAGTCAATTTCATGAAACAAATTAACTACATAGCTTTATCCCAGTTACCATTCAAGAAAGCTTGCTCTAGTGTGGCTTCATTTGAATAAACAGTCTATACAGTGCATTTGATCTTATTTACTGAGTCTTAGGAAAATAGAGGAAGAATCTGGGAGTTAATAGGAACCACTGTAATGATTATAGAGAGCCCTTCCCAATCTCTTGGCCACTCTCATCTTGAAGTATATTTCATCAAAGTTTTTGTTTGTTTGTTAGTACTTTTTCTGCAGTTTTCTATAATGGGAACATTATTTTACTGATGAAATTTTTTTTTTTTTTAACGCAAAGTCCAACTGAAATGAGTTTGGAACTAAAACATCTTTGAGAGAGGAAGGGTTACAAAACTCTTAATTGTTCATTGTGTTAATGCAAGAGAATATGATGGCAAAAAGTTTATTTCAGAGAGTGTAATTCGTAATAATTTAAATAGGGAAGTAGAAGGGAGAAGTGTAGAATCTTCTTTGACTCTATAAGCAAGGCCAAAGTATTTAAATTAAAAAAAACACTGGCTATGTTTTAACACATATACATTTTACATATATAATATATTTATACATATTACATATATATATAATATTCTGTGGCAATAAAGAACAAATTGCTGTATTACTCTGGCAAAATCTTCTTTTGAACGGACCAAAAAACAACTCTTTTGCTCTGCTTTTTAAATATATTAACAGTTTAATCTTTTGAATCTATGTACTGATGTGGCATAATTAATGATTTTCTCTTATGTTCTGTATATGATTATATTACTTAGAATTAAATATGACCTGTTTTAAGAATTGTTCATGTATATTTTATATAACTATCATACAACATGAACCACTCTAGTATAAGATATAATGCAGTATACATTTTGCATATTCAATGGCACATAATGTTCTATGATGTCAAGATATTTAAGAACTGAGATGTATTGGCTCTAAAAAAAATCATGTCACTGTTGGGCACAGATCTTCTAATAAAAAGGAAAACTAAACTACTCTTCCTCAAAAATACCAATTCCCTCAATAAACTCGGAAGTCTTACTTTGCTTAGTTGCTTTGAATGCATCATAGAACAAATACTGTCTTGACTATATCATACCATAACTTTGGTGCAATTATTTTGGTTACTTATTGGAAATTCAATGTAAATAACATGTGTTAAATTGATACTCAAGAAATATCACACTCTAGTTCATAAAAAAAGTAAAACAGAAGATAAATAAGACTTCTTAGCAATAATGAAACTGAATAAAGGAGATTTATGATTTTTTTTAACTCATACTATTTGGGATGTATTTAAGACAATTTAAGATTTAAGAATCTTAAAAGCTTACTTTCCCCCTAAATAAAAAAACTTTTTTCCCTAGCCAAAAAAAAAAAAAGAAAAGAAAACACCAATTATTTCTTTTGCTAAAAAGGTGAAAACAAAAAAAAAGATAAAACCAAAATCAGCTGAAACAACTCTGGTTTAATTAGTTATTTCTCTTGTTCCCACAAATGGGGATGCTTACAGAAATAGTAACATTTTCATAAGAAACTAGAGACCCCAAAATGAAACCATATGTCCTGTTGAGGCTAGTCCTTAAGTTCAGGAAATACCAATTATCTTCATTGTTGTTTTCTTCTTTTAACTCCTAAAAATGTAGACATGGTTTTGAATTCCAGTTTGGCAACTATATGCAATTCCCATCAATGTCACTCACTTTTGTGCCTTTTATCTTTTTTGTAAAGTTATGTTTGATGTTTTCTCAAATAATATTCTTTCGGAATGAAAGGGGAAAACGTCTGATTTTAGTTCACAGTTTTGTTTTGAATCTATGTACTGATGTGGCATAATTAATGATTTTCTCTTATGTTCTGTATATGATTATATTACTTAGAATTAAATATGACCTGTTTTAAGAATTGTTCATGTATATTTTATATAACTATCATACAACATGAACCACTCTAGTATAAGATATAATGCAGTATACATTTTGCATATTCAATGGCACATAATGTTCTATGATGTCAAGATATTTAAGAACTGAGATGTATTGGCTCTAAAAAAAATCATGTCACTGTTGGGCACAGATCTTCTAATAAAAAGGAAAACTAAACTACTCTTCCTCAAAAATACCAATTCCCTCAATAAACTCGGAAGTCTTACTTTGCTTAGTTGCTTTGAATGCATCATAGAACAAATACTGTCTTGACTATATCATACCATAACTTTGGTGCAATTATTTTGGTTACTTATTGGAAATTCAATGTAAATAACATGTGTTAAATTGATACTCAAGAAATATCACACTCTAGTTCATAAAAAAAGTAAAACAGAAGATAAATAAGACTTCTTAGCAATAATGAAACTGAATAAAGGAGATTTATGATTTTTTTTAACTCATACTATTTGGGATGTATTTAAGACAATTTAAGATTTAAGAATCTTAAAAGCTTACTTTTCCCCTACATACTAGAACTTTTTTCCCTAGCCAAAAAAAAAAAAAGAAAAGAAAACACCAATTATTTCTTTTGCTAAAAAGGTGAAAACAAAAAAAAAGATAAAACCAAAATCAGCTGAAACAACTCTGGTTTAATTAGTTATTTCTCTTGTTCCCACAAATGGGGATGCTTACAGAAATAGTAACATTTTCATAAGAAACTAGAGACCCCAAAATGAAACCATATGTCCTGTTGAGGCTAGTCCTTAAGTTCAGGAAATACCAATTATCTTCATTGTTGTTTTCTTCTTTTAACTCCTAAAAATGTAGACATGGTTTTGAATTCCAGTTTGGCAACTATATGCAATTCCCATCAATGTCACTCACTTTTGTGCCTTTTATCTTTTTTGTAAAGTTATGTTTGATGTTTTCTCAAATAATATTCTTTCGGAATGAAAGGGGAAAACGTCTGATTTTAGTTCACAGTTTAGTTTTGAATCCTTCTTCACATACTTAGAGCAGGACTGGAAATATCTTCAATTCTCTGCTGAAACTGAGTTTTATGGCTGCTGAAAACTGATCTCATTTTTAACTTTACAAGTTTTTTTATGGACTAGAATATGCTATTGCTTGAATATCAATTCACTATAAGCTATTTAAAGGGAACATCTAATAAATAATGAATATAATTTTCATTAAAGAAATGTCATTTTGCTACTTCTCATTGGGAGATATCATTAAAAGTTTCTTTTCTGTTAAACTTTCCTGGCTGATATTTTCTAATTTATCCAGTAATGACCCATATCTACCTTTATAAAAATTTCTGGGCTGTATCTATTAATTCATTCAGTAAATATTTATTGACTAAACTATGGGATTGGAAATATGGTTCTATAATATCTCTAAAACAGGCTTTCTATTGTGTGTACTAGTGTTTTGATAGTGAAGCACTTCCTTTTTCTTCTTCTCTCATTCACTCTCTTTCACATAAAGCAACATGTGAATGCATACTATTAGAATTTCTTCTGCCAGCTACTCTTCTGTTACTATTAGTGGTTTTCACTATTAGCTTTCAAATGTTTCAAAGTTTTATTTGTATCTTTTAAATCAATTGTTTAACAACTCAGAAACAAAGCTAATGGCAGCCCCAATACTGGTAATTCTTCCTGTCTTATTTGTGCAGGTAATGGTTAGCTAAAAGATCTATAGTCAAGTATGCCACCTTCCAGGATATCTACTTAGGAACTATAATTCCAGAAGCAGTGCATGCTAAGTCACTCAGTCCTGTCTGACTCCTTCTAACTCTATAGATTATAACCCACCAGGTTCTCCTCTGTCACATGAATACTGAGTAAAAAACATTTTCATAAGAAACTAGAGACCCCAAAATGAAACCATATGTCCTGTTGAGGCTAGTCCTTAAGTTCAGGAAATACCAATTATCTTCATTGTTGTTTTCTTCTTTTAACTCCTAAAAATGTAGACATGGTTTTGAATTCCAGTTTGGCAACTATATGCAATTCCCATCAATGTCACTCACTTTTGTGCCTTTTATCTTTTTTGTAAAGTTATGTTTGATGTTTTCTCAAATAATATTCTTTCGGAATGAAAGGGGAAAACGTCTGATTTTAGTTCACAGTTTAGTTTTGAATCCTTCTTCACATACTTAGAGCAGGACTGGAAATATCTTCAATTCTCTGCTGAAACTGAGTTTTATGGCTGCTGAAAACTGATCTCTTTTTTAACTTTACAAGTTTTTTTATGGACTAGAATATGCTATTGCTTGAATATCAATTCACTATAAGCTATTTAAAGGGAACATCTAATAAATAATGAATATAATTTTCATTAAAGAAATGTCATTTTGCTACTTCTCATTGGGAGATATCATTAAAAGTTTCTTTTCTGTTAAACTTTCCTGGCTGATATTTTCTAATTTATCCAGTAATGACCCATATCTACCTTTATAAAAATTTCTGGGCTGTATCTATTAATTCATTCAGTAAATATTTATTGACTAAACTATGGGATTGGAAATATGGTTCTATAATATCTCTAAAACAGGCTTTCTATTGTGTGTACTAGTGTTTTGATAGTGAAGCACTTCCTTTTTCTTCTTCTCTCATTCACTCTCTTTCACATAAAGCAACATGTGAATGCATACTATTAGAATTTCTTCTGCCAGCTACTCTTCTGTTACTATTAGTGGTTTTCACTATTAGCTTTCAAATGTTTCAAAGTTTTATTTGTATCTTTTAAATCAATTGTTTAACAACTCAGAAACAAAGCTAATGGCAGCCCCAATACTGGTAATTCTTCCTGTCTTATTTGTGCAGGTAATGGTTAGCTAAAAGATCTATAGTCAAGTATGCCACCTTCCAGGATATCTACTTAGGAACTATAATTCCAGAAGCAGTGCATGCTAAGTCACTCAGTCCTGTCTGACTCCTTCTAACTCTATAGATTATAACCCACCAGGCTCCTCTGTCCATGTGATATATATATTTTTAATTCAGACATGAATACTTGAGTGGGTTGCCATTCCTTTTTCAGAGGATCTTCATGATCCTGGGGTCGAACCCACATCTCCTGTGTCTACATCATTGCAGGGAGATTCCTTACCCACTGAGCCATCAGGGAAGCCCATTGAAAAGTGATGGGTTTCTATGAAAATGGCAAAATACTATTGTGCCCTAAGAACTTAACTTGGTAACTGTCAGGCTGTTACTGCTGTTGTTGTTTATTTTCTCAGTTATATCAGACCCTTTTGTGACTCCATGGACTATAGCCCACCAGGTTCCTCTGTCCATGAGATTTTCTGGGCAAGACTACTACACTGGGTTACCATTTCCTCCTCCCACCCAGGGATAGAACCCGCATCTCTGTCTCCAGGTCTCCTAGATAACAGGTGGATTTTTCAGTGCTGAGCCACCCCAGAAGCCCAGCTGTCAGGTTGAAGGCCTCAAAATATGGCCAGAATGAAATGTGAGTTGAATTACATTTGTAGTGAAGGTCCTACAAACTGCTGCCAGCTCTCAGGGGGATTACAGTGGCCATTAGAAGGAACATTCAAATGAAATGTTTATTTTAAAAAGACCTTGGTGCTCATCCTAGATGGGTGGGATGGGGCATGTGGTGGGAAGGAAGTCTAAGAGGGAAGAGATACGTGTATACATATTGCTAATTCATTTTGTTATACAATAGAAATTAACACAACATTGTAAAGCAATTATAGTCTAATAACAAATAAAAGTGAGGGCTTCCCTGGCAGTCCAGTGGGTAAAAATTCCTCCTTGTAGTGCAAGGGATGCCAGTTCAATCCCTCGCCCAGGATGACCCCACGTACTGTGGAGAAGCTGGACTGGTGTGTCCAATTACAAGCCAGTGCTCTGGAGCGCATGCACCCAGAATTGGTGCTCTGCAACAAGAGAGGCCAATGCAATGGGAGGCCCACACAAGCCAAAAGAACAAAGATGGATGAAAATAAATAAATGAAAGACAAATAAAAGAGACCAAAATTTTTTTAAAAAGTGAAATAAAAATTAAAAGATAAGGTCTTTTCTAAAGTGCCCTTAAAAACAAAGGGCTTCCAAATCAAACAGACAGAATGGGATACCTATTTTAATGGCACGCATAAACCTTCAAAAGAATTCCAAAATAGCTTCATTGGAAGATTTATTGTAAAAGGCTAAAGAAAATAATTAAAGATATAACCCACATCTAAAACAAAAGACTAATGGCTGATTCATGCTGATGTATGGCAGAAAATAATACAATATTGTAAAACAACTATCTTTCATTTAAAAATTAAAAAAAAGAAAACCAAAGATTATGACAAAACTAACTCTAGTTCTTCTACCTCCTTCCTTTACTTGTACACTTACTCTAAAAATCCTGTCTGAATTGTTTTTCCCACTCTAAAAAGACTACACAATAATGAGCAAAAGTCACCAAATAAATGGTCTTACAGACACTGCCACCCCATATCTCTCTTCACAGGAAGAAACCAATATGGCCCGCTCCCAAAGCTGATGAAACTCTGAATGGTATTTTTCTGGTAAACCGCTATGTTAATCCATTTACCATCTAAGGGGAAATGAAAATTTAAATTCTTACCAGAGTCAGCTCTCCCAAATTTCTGTTGGTAGTACCCACTAGAGACAGGAAAATAAAATATCATTTGCACCCCCTTTGGGGTCATCTCTTGAATCCAAGAAATCATTCAATATTTATACAAATATGACAAATTCAGACAATGTACAAAAAATTACAGACATCACTTTGCTGACCAAGGTCTGTATAGTCAAAGCTACGGTTTTTCCAGTAGTCATGCATGGATGTGAAAGTCGGACCATAAAGAAGGCCGAGCACCAAAGAATTGATGCTTTCAAACTGTGGTGCTGGAGAAGACTCTTGAGAGTTCTTTGGGCTGCAAGGAGATCAAATCAGTCAACCCTAAAGGAAGTCATCTCTGAATATTCCTTGGAAGGACTGATGCTGAAACTGAAGTTAGAATACTTTGGCCACCTGCTGTGAAGACCTGACTCATTGGGAAAGACCCTGATTCTAGGAATGATTGAGGATAGGAGGATAAGGGATGACAGAGGACAAGATGGTTGGATGACATCACTTACTCAATGGACATGAGGACTGGTATGCTACAGTCCAAGAGTTGGAAATGACGTAGCAACTGAACAGCAACAGCTAAAATACTGGCAGGAGATTTTAAAGGATTTTTTATTAGGTAGTTCTATGGTCAGGAGTTGGCAAAGATCAAAAGCTGCTATTTAGAGTTTGATAGAAATGTTTATCACGCCTTTTCCCCAAAGCAAATTGAAGACAATGTAGTTGGACGGTAGAGCAACCTATGACTTTCTTTGACTTAGCCGATTTTAATTGGTTTGGGTCTTGGGGACCATGGCTCTGAAGTGCCCTCTAAACACTGGGAATTAATTTGCTCATTATAATCATAATAGTCTCCCTGGTGTACTGTATTCCCTCAAAAGTTTTAAATGTAGTTTTCAGCCACTAACCATTAAGCAAATGATCTGCCTAAGACTGAAATGTCAGAAAACACTTGAAGAGACCCTATGACTATCATAAGAATTAAACAAAATCACTGTGATTTGTGGATACCACACAAGGGATCAACAAAGCTTTTTAAATTAGAGTGGTAGCTAGAAGGGGCACTAATGCCTTCAATTTTGATTACATCTCTCAGTTAACCCAAGAGTCTGATCCAAAGTGGAGAATTAGGAAAAAAAAAAACAAAACACGACTAGACTCAAATGGAGTCACTTGTCCTTAGCTCTGTGTCTGTAAACCAAGACTTAATAGCAGTTACAACTTTGCACAGGAATGTAGTCTTAATTGGTCAGTCTGGAATTTTCTGGTCAGACCAATGACATAATGTGTCACAGATCCCTTCCATCCCCCATAGGTAATTAACCTTAGCCTGAAGCAATCCATTCTTTCCCCCTTTCTATCTATCCAAGTCTTCCATTTTGTACAACTCCTCGAAGCTCCTGTATCCTTGCTAGGTAGGATGCTACTCAAATCATGAATTTTTCAATAAAGCAAATTAGATCTTTAAAATTTACTTGCTTGAGTTTTTGTGAGTTTCAGTTTTTCTTTTGTAATACAGTGATAAGGATATCTGTCCTACTTTTCTCAGGGATTTTTTGAGGATCTGCTAAACTAATATGGGTAGAACCACTTGGTAACATGTAAAGTGTCATAAAAATATAACTTGTTATTACAAAGTATTCATACTTTATAGGAGTGAGAATTCTGTAATATTTGATTTCTAGATAGTGTGTTCATTTCTTACAGTTTCACCTGGAAAGAAACTGTTCCTAAAAAATACAGATTTTTGTGTCAAATAGAAGAAAGCAAACTGACATTATATACTGAGCAGAACTAGGAAAATAATAGTCTCCTAGCCTCCTAAAGAAACTTGTGTATTAAATTTACTTTAAAAATTAATAAGAGAGTTGCAGTTTAGAATTATCCTTCACTAGAACTCCAACTGGATAGACTAGATAAATGATCAACTGCTATCGGTAGGCCTGTTTTTTTTTTGTTTTTTAGATTTTTGTTTCACAAAACTGATCTGAATCCCTAGTTCTTAAGAGGGGAAAAAAAAAAATATTCCAAACCACCAGCCTCTGAGAGCTGTATCAAATGAAATGGAGGTGGGAGGACAAAACATTTCAGGATCGAGCAGAGGCCATGTAAACAGATGTAGCTACAGTGAATAGAAAAGGTTGAATAGTTGCTTTGTTGCTTGCTTTCTGTTTGTACCACAGAGGGTCCTCTCTATACAAATCTTTCTGGCAGATGATGTACCACATAACTCTTATTCCCTGTAGAAACATACAGAACCTGATCTTTGCTAAACACAGGCACCCTCAGCTCTTGGTCCTGTTTATTTTAATGAATGTTTATTTTAATGAATGTTTCGCATAAGACCAAACATTTATGGTAATTGTGAAAGAGAATTTATGAAGAACATAACTGAAAAGCCCATGTAATTCTGCTGTTGAATCTACTGACAGAAAACGATCAGTCTCAGACTACACTGAACAAAGAGAAACACTGTATATGAGTTTTTCAAAGTTGGATTTAAAACTGGCAGGTATGAAATGACTTCATAGCTAAAAGAGAGAAGGAAAGGACGTGCGTAGTAAAGCCCTTTATGGAAAGAAACCATGTTTAAAGGGTATGTTATAAACAATGTGTTGAAATGAGTGACATAACCTTTACTCTGTTCTTAAAGATTTTGGTAGAAAAGTACATGGCATAAGAAGTACTCTACACATGTCCACTGATTTATTTCATGAGGAGCTGTTATTGTTGCCTACTTGCAAAAGGTCAGATACCAGAATTTGGAGGCCTGCCAAGGCTCCTTTAAATAACCCCAGGGACCTGGCATTCTGTGCTCCAGAACGCCTCGTCGGGTAGGTGAGTGGACAGTGGCTGAGAAAGGTGGGGGGAATGCCTATTCTACCTTTTACTAAATTCCTATTTTTGTCAAATAAAATCAACAGCAGCCTTGAAGTCCAGCAATAGACTATTGCAATAAAGCATAAAATGTTCCTTCATAAATGTATATGGTCATACTCGACTCTTCCCCTGTAGTAGATTTTTATTTCAGATGGAACGGAATAAATGAGTCTCCAGGAAGCTGGTGGATTTACAGCTTGAATTTACTATTCTTCTAGCACAGTGTTAACTTCACTAATAAAAATGTTGTGTCTGCTTTGCAGAAATTCTCCACTGAAACAAATCGTGCATATCCAGGCCCAGAAGGATATGAGTTCAGGAAGAATAAGAGAGAAGGGAGAAGGGAAACACTAACAATGTGTCCTTTCTCTGGAATGACATACTAAACAACAATAATAAATGGCATAATCTTAGAAACTGCAGTTATTCTAATCAGAATTCCCTCCTTCACGCCATGTGTATTAACCAGATAGTGTTCTTTCATGAGCTGCCTGATTTATGTAAGTGTGTGGAATGACTTTTTAAGGAGAGGAAAAAAGGGGAAGGTCTTGAAATGTATCTGGTTCCCCTTCCATGTTTAGACACTTGCATGTTTCTTTATATACTCTCTAGAGGCATTTCAAACCATATAAATAAGATGACTTGCTTTAATTCTTTAATTTCCTGTTCTGCCACACATTCCAACTTTGTCATTAATAAACAAAAAATATTTGAGCATAGAATTAAACAGACATGTGCACACACACACACATTGAAGGAGAGGAGGGAAAAGGGAACACTGAGAGAGAGAGTTTAAATCTGAAGCCCAGGGAGCTCCCTCTTCCTCTGTCTGCACAGAGTCAGCACTGTCAGCATCCCTTTGGCCCTCCCTGACAGGGCTGGAGGCCCTGCTCTGCTCGCCCGTGGCCCATGCATTCATGGGCCTCTCTGACACCACAGCCCCTTTTGTTCAGAGCCAGATCATTGCTCTCCCTCCTCTCAGCTGCCATATGGTGGGTGCAGTGGAGACCCAAGTACAAAGACAGACAGGGAGACCGCAAGGCTGAAAGAGCAAGGGAAGAAAGAAAATCAAGAGGCGGCAGATGAAACTGATTTATGCCCAGTGTTGAAGGGGCGAGGAGGCAAGGTGGGGCTGAGAAGTGAGAGAGGAGAAGGGGGACACGGTGGGAGTGGACGTTCTTGGAATATGAAAGTTCTCACAGATAAGCAGGCAGGCTGTTTCCTGTGAGATGCTGCCTCGGCTTATTCTCCAAATATGGTATTAAAACCAGAAAATGTCTACTGTGCTTGTTTATCTTTTGTTATCACTCTTAAAATTACTTCTATTATTCCTCATGATCAGGACTTAACATTATTTTTTTATCATAATGATATAATTAACAAGACAAATATGCTGTTTTTATGCATATTCTCACAGTCCTATGCTGTGATAATTTGTAATATCGTGTAAAATCACTCTCTTCATAAGAAAATTATAATGTACACGTGTTATTTTCCCTTAGTCAGTAAATGTCCTCTCAATAAGGACATTTGGGAAGCCTACTTTTTCAGGAGAATACTGCCAACCTGTTGGGTCACCATTCATACTTTATTAAAGTACATGAACATTTCCAACATATAGGTTTGTGTATCAGGATTTTTAGATTTTTTTAAAAATTTGATCTCTTTTATTATTTCTTTTAATTTTATTCATTTTCATCCATCATTATTCTTTGGCATGTGTGGACTTCCCATTGCAGTGGCCTCTCTCACTGTAGCACACTGGCTCTGGGCACATGCGCTCCAGAATGCTGGCTCATAATTAGACACACCCGTCCAGTTGCTCCACAGCACACGAGATCTTCCTGGGCCAGGGATCAAACCAGTGTCCCTTGCAGTGCAAGGTGGAGTGGACTCTTTACCCACTGGATCACCAAGGAAGCCCCAAGATTTTTAGATGTTTAAGGCCAAAAGTGACCTGAATAGGACTTCCTTGGTGGTCCAGTGGGTAAGGAGTCCACCTTGCAGTGCAAGGGGCACCAGTTCAATCCCTGGCCCAGGAAGATCCCACATGCTGAGGAGCAGCTGGACAGGTGTGTCCAATTACGAGCCAGCACTCTGGAGCACATGTGCCCGGAGCCAGTGCTCTGCAACAAGAGAGGCCACTGCGATGGGAGGCCCACATGGGCCAAAGAATAAAGATAGATAAAAATAAATAAATGAAGGACCAAAAAAAGAGGCCACAATTTAAAAAAAAAAAAGAAAAGTGCCCTGAATGCATAATATTAATGTACTCTGGCACTTTGAAAAATATGTTTATGCTAATTAGGGTGAAACATTTGATTTTTCCACCATTCATTTCCTGTAATACATGGCTTCCATATTCATCATGTTTTGTGATAGAAAGAGGCAAACATATAACTCTCTGGCATAAGAAGAACTTGATAATTTTGATCATTCCTTCAGCGAGTAAGCAATACAGCAAATAGTATAGCTGCCCAATATTCCATATTTAATTCTGACCTCATAATGTTTGATAATGTTGTGTGAACATATTATTGTTTTACATATTAAGGTATATTGATGTGTCCATAAATTTCAGGTTATATAGTTATCAAGTGATTATCTCAGATATAATTATGCCACCTTTTATAAAGAATAAAGGCTGCTTGGAACTTCCCTGGTCCAGTGGGTAAAGAGTCCATCTTGCACTGTAAGGGGCAATCGGTTCAATTCCTAGCCTGGGAAGATCTCATGTGCTGAGGAGTTGCAAGAGGCACTGGTTTGATTCCTGGCCTGGGAAGTTCTCATGTGTTGAGCAGTGTCTGGACCGGTGTGTCCAGTTAGTAGCCAGCGCTCTGGAGTGCATTTACCTGGAGCGGTGCGCTGCAGTGAGAGAGGCCACTGTGATGGGAGGCCCACACATGTCAAAGAATATAAGATGGATGAAAAATAAATAAAAAACCAATAAAAGAGGCCAAAATTAAAAAAAAAAAAAAGGATAAAAGTTGCTTGAAACAGTCTTTAGCTTGAAGTCCAATACACTCTATTCTACTAGTTTTACTCCTGCCTTTTGACAGTTACCTCTCAGTACATATTGCTGATGTTTCCTAATCTCTTTATCTCTTAAAGTTGGAGTGAGTCAGCTACTCAGATTTGGGATATCTTTTCATCTCTGTCTACACTTACTAACTTGGGGATCTTGTCTAATCCCATACTATCATACAGATGATAGTGACAGCACCCGTATTCATATCTCCTAACCTCTCTGCATATTTCTAGCAGTAATATCAGCATATTTTGGGGTGTGTATGAGATATATATATAGATACAGACACACACACACACACATAGATGCTTAATCGTGTACAACCCTTTGTGATGCATGGATGAGTCACGGAATTCTCCAGGCAAGAATACTGGTGTGAGTACCCATTCCCTTCTCCAGGGGATCTCCCCAACCCAGGGATAGAACCCAGGTATCCCTCATTATAGGTGGATTCTTTACCATCTGAGCCACCAGGGAAGCCCATGTGTCGAAGTACCATATAACTCTCTGGCATAAGAAGAACTTGTTTTGATCATTCCTTCAGCGAGTAAGCAATACAGCAAATAGTATAGCTGCCCAATATTCCATATTTAATTCTGACCTCATAATGTTTGATAATGTTGTGTGAACATATTATTGTTTTACATATTAAGGTATATTGATGTGTCCATAAATTTCAGGTTATATAGTTATCAAGTGATTATCTCAGATATAATTATGCCACCTTTTATAAAGAATAAAGGCTGCTTGGAACTTCCCTGGTCCAGTGGGTAAAGAGTCCATCTTGCACTGTAAGGGGCAATCGGTTCAATTCCTAGCCTGGGAAGATCTCATGTGCTGAGGAGTTGCAAGAGGCACTGGTTTGATTCCTGGCCTGGGAAGTTCTCATGTGTTGAGCAGTGTCTGGACCGGTGTGTCCAGTTAGTAGCCAGCGCTCTGGAGTGCATTTACCTGGAGCGGTGCGCTGCAGTGAGAGAGGCCACTGTGATGGGAGGCCCACACATGTCAAAGAATATAAGATGGATGAAAAATAAATAAAAAACCAATAAAAGAGGCCAAAATTAAAAAAAAAAAAAAGGATAAAAGTTGCTTGAAACAGTCTTTAGCTTGAAGTCCAATACACTCTATTCTACTAGTTTTACTCCTGCCTTTTGACAGTTACCTCTCAGTACATATTGCTGATGTTTCCTAATCTCTTTATCTCTTAAAGTTGGAGTGAGTCAGCTACTCAGATTTGGGATATCTTTTCATCTCTGTCTACACTTACTAACTTGGGGATCTTGTCTAATCCCATACTATCATACAGATGATAGTGACAGCACCCGTATTCATATCTCCTAACCTCTCTGCATATTTCTAGCAGTAATATCAGCATATTTTGGGGTGTGTATGAGATATATATATAGATACAGACACACACACACACACATAGATGCTTAATCGTGTACAACCCTTTGTGATGCATGGATGAGTCACGGAATTCTCCAGGCAAGAATACTGGTGTGAGTACCCATTCCCTTCTCCAGGGGATCTCCCCAACCCAGGGATAGAACCCAGGTATCCCTCATTATAGGTGGATTCTTTACCATCTGAGCCACCAGGGAAGCCCATGTGTCTAATAAGTCATCTCAAACTTTAATGTGTCCAATTGAAATTTCTGATCCACACCCACTAAACCTGCTTGTCCTAAATAACTACCACTCTATCCTGCTAGTCCCTGAGGCCAAAATTCTTGAAATCATCATTGATTCTTCTCTTTCTCTCAAACCAAACAACCAGTACAACATCAAATCTTGTTGATTTTACCTTCAAAACACATCCAGAATCCAACCACTTCTCACTAATTTCATAGTGACCATTTTGGTCCAAGACATGAGGGTTTCTCTGTTGTATTTCTGTCATAATATTATTTGCCTTTCTGGTTTTATTCTGATCCTTATAATATATTTGCAACAGAGAAACCAGGACAAATCTTGTATGACTTTTTATATCTTTTCCTTCTACGTACAAAAGCCTGTGAATAATCTCCCTACCCATTACTGCTTTAACATTGTCTCAGTTACACTGGCTACCTTCCTCTTTGTAAATGCACTAATGACACTCTTGCCTTTGCACCAGCTACTCTGTCTAGAGTATTCTTTCCTCAGTTTTCCTCACTTCATTCAAGTTTTTGCGTACATGTCATATTCTTGAGGAAATTCCTCTAACAGTCCATTTAACATTGTAACACTCCTCCCAGCATACATCATCCCTGTTCCTTTTTAGGCTTTTTCCCATAGAATAGTTTACTTCCTAACTTCCAAAACAGAATTTCTTCCACGAGAGTAGCAGAATGAGGCACTGGAATCATTGAAAATAGATGAGGTATGTCTACTTGTGAAGCCTCAGTTACAGTTACCATGTCCAGTTCCTATCAGAAGTTGACAGAAATAATGATTTTATTGTTTCTACCTAGAATAGTATGCTTCACCAAAATAAATCTCGCAATTGCTTCTCTTTTTCTCGGCCTTTTCCCAAAAAAGGGAAAAACTGAAATATGTCAGATGCCAGGACCTGCTCTTCAGTTCCCTAAACTGAACTGACTTTATGATAAAAGGAAAACCACCAGTAAAAGAGAAATTAAAATTAATATTCTGTACAGAAAAATGTAATTGATAGAAAAATGAAATTAGCATCTTAAATTAGACTAAATATTATCCCTCCAAACAGGTTAATTACATGAAAAAATTACGGAAAATCATACGCATTGCAGTCATAATCAAAACGCTTGGTGGGTTCTATACCTTTAGTAAATGGTGAGGGAAAATATTCTATTGTTTATAACTATAAATGCACTAATGACACTCTTGCCTTTGCACCAGCTACTCTGTCTAGAGTACTCTAACTAACCTCTTACTTGAGTGCCTGCTTTTCTTCTACTGCTGCTACTGTGTATTCCAAGAAATGAGGGTTTCTCTGTTGTATTTCTGTCATAATATTATTTGCCTTTCTGGTTTTATTCTGATCCTTATAATATATTTGCAACAGAGAAACCAGGACAAATCTTGTATGACTTTTTATA
This sequence comes from Tragulus kanchil, assembly GCA_022376925.1. Lineage (NCBI taxonomy): Eukaryota > Metazoa > Chordata > Mammalia > Artiodactyla > Tragulidae > Tragulus > Tragulus kanchil. The sequence goes on along the minus strand of JAIOJX010000025.1, from coordinate 24,290,419 downwards.
TCTTTTCCTTCTACGTACAAAAGCCTGTGAATAATCTCCCTACCCATTACTGCTTTAACATTGTCTCAGTTACACTGGCTACCTTCCTCTTTGTAAATGCACTAATGACACTCTTGCCTTTGCACCAGCTACTCTGTCTATTCTTTCCTCAGTTTTCCTCACTTCATTCAAGTTTTTGCGTACATGTCATATTCTTGAGGAAATTCCTCTAACAGTCCATTTAACATTGTAACACTCCTCCCAGCATACATCATCCCTGTTCCTTTTTAGGTCCTTTTCCCATAGAATAGTTTACTTCCTAACTTCCAAAACAGAATTTCTTCCACGAGAGTAGCAGAATGAGGCACTGGAATCATTGAAAATAGATGAGGTATGTCTACTTGTGAAGCCTCAGTTACAGTTACCATGTCCAGTTCCTATCAGAAGTTGACAGAAATAATGATTTTATTGTTTCTACCTAGAATAGTATGCTTCACCAAAATAAATCTCGCAATTGCTTCTCTTTTTTTCTCGGCCTTTTCCCAAAAAGGAAGAACTGAAATATGTCAGATGCCAGGACCTGCTCTTCAGTTCCCTAAACTGAACTGACTTTATGATAAAAGGAAAACCACCAGTAAAAGAGAAATTAAAATTAATATTCTGTACAGAAAAATGTAATTGATAGAAAAATGAAATTAGCATCTTAAATTAGACTAAATATTATCCCTCCAAACAGGTTAATTACATGAAAAACTTACGGAAAATCATACGCATTGCAGTCATAATCAAAACGCTTGGTGGGTTCTATACCTTTAGTAAATGGTGAGGGAAAATATTCTATTGTTTATAACTATAAATGCACTAATGACACTCTTGCCTTTGCACCAGCTACTCTGTCTAGAGTACTCTAACTAACCTCTTACTTGAGTGCCTGCTTTTCTTCTACTGCTGCTACTGTGTATTCCACGAACATGCTCAGGATAGATTCTCTAGTTAAGAAAAAAAGAAAGAAAGAAAGAAAAAGTACTCAAAGCACAGAAAGAAGGTCATTTAAATTCATACAACCAAACAAAGGCATGGAAGGCACATTTTCACATGGAAAAGCCTGGGACCCAGAGTCGGCAACATTGGTTAATACCCTAGCTCAAATGTTTAGTTGCTTCAGTAGCTTAGTCAAGATAATTATTCTGAATCTATTCCCTCTTCTGTTATATATGAATGATAGCTACCTCAAATCACTGTGGTAGTGACAATAATAAATGCCTCTAAGTGACATTCTGGTGCACACAAAGTACTCACAAAAACTGCATGTAATATCGGTGTTATTCTACTAAATACTGACTGACATAATAGTTTGAGGTATGGAAATCACTTTTAATCATGTCCCTCCTACTAAAATTCAAAAGTTCACGATGGTTCCATTTAATTTTACATAACCTGCTCTTTGTAGTTTTAACTAAAGCAATAAAAAAGAGAAACCATGGTAAGTAATGTGGACACCTGGCACCTTGATCATCACTATTGGTTTCTGCTCAAATGAATCTTAAAATATACAGAATCCCTACTTGAGAGCATATGAAGAGTGTTTCCTGAATGCAACCTAATGTTTGTCTAATATCCACAATTTAATCTCTTTAAATTTTCCAAAATGAGGATAACCCATTGCAAAGAATTCAGCAGGAACTTCTTTTTGAATTCAGGAGCTTCAGTCCACGAGATGCTAAGGGTGTGGTTGTAAATGAGTGCTTATGGTGTGCTTTTGTCAGCTCAGGCTGCCTTAACAGAACACCACAGACTGAAGGCTTAAATAATACACCCCTCTTTCTCACAGTTCTGCAGGTTAGAAAGTCCAAGATTGAGATGTCTACACATTCAGTTCTTTGTGAGGGCCCTTTTCATGGCTTGGCAGAGTCCTCTGTTTGCAGTCATAATCAAAACGCTTGGTGGGTTCTATACCTTTAGTAAATGGTGAGGAAAATATTCTATTGTTTATAACTATAAATGCACTAATGACACTCTTGCCTTTGCACCAGCTACTCTGTCTAGAGTACTCTAACTAACCTCTTACTTGAGTGCCTGCTTTTCTTCTACTGCTGCTACTGTGTATTCCACGAACATGCTCAGGATAGATTCTCTAGTTAAGAAAAAGAAAGAAAGAAAGAAAAAGTACTCAAAGCACAGAAAGAAGGTCATTTAAATTCATACAACCAAACAAAGGCATGGAAGGCACATTTTCACATGGAAAAGCCTGGGACCCAGAGTCGGCAACATTGGTTAATACCCTAGCTCAAATGTTTAGTTGCTTCAGTAGCTTAGTCAAGATAATTATTCTGAATCTATTCCTCTTCTGTTATATATGAATGATAGCTACCTCAAATCACTGTGGTAGTGACAATAATAAATGCCTCTAAGTGACATTCTGGTGCACACAAAGTACTCACAAAAACTGCATGTAATATCGGTGTTATTCTACTAAATACTGACTGACATAATAGTTTGAGGTATGGAAATCACTTTTAATCATGTCCCTCCTACTAAAATTCAAAAGTTCACGATGGTTCCATTTAATTTTACATAACCTGCTCTTTGTAGTTTTAACTAAAGCAATAAAAAAGAGAAACCATGGTAAGTAATGTGGACACCTGGCACCTTGATCATCACTATTGGTTTCTGCTCAAATGAATCTTAAAATATACAGAATCCCTACTTGAGAGCATATGAAGAGTGTTTCCTGAATGCAACCTAATGTTTGTCTAATATCCACAATTTAATCTCTTTAAATTTTCCAAAATGAGGATAACCCATTGCAAAGAATTCAGCAGGAACTTCTTTTTGAATTCAGGAGCTTCAGTCCACGAGATGCTAAGGGTGTGGTTGTAAATGAGTGCTTATGGTGTGCTTTTGTCAGCTCAGGCTGCCTTAACAGAACACCACAGACTGAAGGCTTAAATAATACACCCCTCTTTCTCACAGTTCTGCAGGTTAGAAAGTCCAAGATTGAGATGTCTACACATTCAGTTCTTTGTGAGGGCCCTTTTCATGGCTTGCAGGCAGTAGTCTTCTTCTTGTGTCCTCACACTGCAGAGAGGGAGAGACAGAACTCTGATGTATTCTCACTTCTTATAAAGACACTGATCTCATCCTAAGGGTCCCACCCTCATGACCTTATCCTAATCTGAATACTCTCAAAGCTCCCCCTGCAAATACCACTACACTGTGGGTTAGTGCTTCAACACATCAATTTGGGAGATATATCCACTAAGTCCGCAGCACACTGCCAAGCAGAAGATCTGTAATGAAGTTATGAATTGAAAATACTAGAAGTAGAAAGTATTATTGATAAAATAGTGATGCTGATTTCAGATTGCTGACTCCATTCTTAGATGGTTCCTTCCTCTGCATGTCAGCTCTTTATGCTTGTAGTTCTCATCTAGATTTTGCCTAGTGCATACACTCTGTTTATCTGCTGTGGAAGTATTCTAAGCTCTGCTGCTAGTTTTTGGCACTGTAAAGCTTTATTGCATTATTTGAAGCAGTATAGCGGCAACTTTTACATTGTTCTCCCCCTTTATTTTTTTCTTGAGATGTTTTTGTTTAGTTCACTGTACATAAATGGTCTAAGCATCCAAGATCTAACCTGGGTAAATTCTCAATAACATACATCAAAGATGGCAGATGGGCTAATTCCCAAGGTCTTTTGACTGGGCAAACTATTCTCATGTTACATGATATCTACTAAGCTCCATCTACAAAGATATTAAGTTAGACATATTTATTGACTTTCCCTTATTTAATATTTGTATTACCTTGTATGAAGTATACTGCCCATTCCTGTTATTTGCCCACTGAAATTGAGATCAACAGTGATTAAGATTCCCTGTCTCAAGAGATTGATTCAAGATGGTGGAGTAGAAAGAGGTGTGCTCATGTCCTCTTGAGAGAGCATCAAAACTGCCACTAGCCATTGAACAATCATCAACCAGAGGACCCTGGAACACCACAGACTGAAGGCTTAAATAATACACCCCTCTTTCTCACAGTTCTGCAGGTTAGAAAGTCCAAGATTGAGATGTCTACACATTCAGTTCTTTGTGAGGGCCCTTTTCATGGCTTGCAGGCAGTAGTCTTCTTCTTGTGTCCTCACACTGCAGAGAGGGAGAGACAGAACTCTGATGTATTCTCACTTCTTATAAAGACACTGATCTCATCCTAAGGGTCCCACCCTCATGACCTTATCCTAATCTGAATACTCTCAAAGCTCCCCCTGCAAATACCACTACACTGTGGGTTAGTGCTTCAACACATCAATTTGGGAGATATATCCACTAAGTCCGCAGCACACTGCCAAGCAGAAGATCTGTAATGAAGTTATGAATTGAAAATACTAGAAGTAGAAAGTATTATTGATAAAATAGTGATGCTGATTTCAGATTGCTGACTCCATTCTTAGATGGTTCCTTCCTCTGCATGTCAGCTCTTTATGCTTGTAGTTCTCATCTAGATTTTGCCTAGTGCATACACTCTGTTTATCTGCTGTGGAAGTATTCTAAGCTCTGCTGCTAGTTTTTGGCACTGTAAAGCTTTATTGCATTATTTGAAGCAGTATAGCGGCAACTTTTACATTGTTCTCCCCCTTTATTTTTTTCTTGAGATGTTTTTGTTTAGTTCACTGTACATAAATGGTCTAAGCATCCAAGATCTAACCTGGGTAAATTCTCAATAACATACATCAAAGATGGCAGATGGGCTAATTCCCAAGGTCTTTTGACTGGGCAAACTATTCTCATGTTACATGATATCTACTAAGCTCCATCTACAAAGATATTAAGTTAGACATATTTATTGACTTTCCCTTATTTAATATTTGTATTACCTTGTATGAAGTATACTGCCCATTCCTGTTATTTGCCCACTGAAATTGAGATCAACAGTGATTAAGATTCCCTGTCTCAAGAGATTGATTCAAGATGGTGGAGTAGAAAGAGGTGTGCTCATGTCCTCTTGAGAGAGCATCAAAACTGCCACTAGCCATTGAACAATCATCAACCAGAGGACCCTGGAACCTACCAAAAGAAGGTACCCCACATCCAAAGACAAAGGAGAAGCCACGATGAGGCAGACACTAGGAGGGGTGCAATCACAATAAAATGAAATCCCATACCTGTTGCAGGTAGGTGACCCACAAATTGGAGAATGATAGTATCAAAGAAGTTCTTCCACTGTTGTGAAAGTTCTAAGCCCCAAGTCACCATACCAACCTGAGGATCCAGCAAAGGGACTAGGAATCCTCAGGGAATCTGATTTTTAGGGCCATCAGTATTTGATTACTGGACTTCTATAGGACTAGGAGAAACAGAAACTCTACTCTTGGAAATCTTGCATGCATGAGGACCCATGGCAAAGGAATGACCCCTCAGGAGACTGAACCAGACCTAGCTTCTGGTTGGAGAATCTTCCATGGAGGCTTGGCAGGGTCCTTCCATGGGGACGGGTACACCAGCAGCAGTCCTGGGGTGTGCCCTTTGGCATGAGCCTTCTTGGAGACTGCCATTAACTCAACCACGGAGCCTGTAGACTACATGGCTGGGTTGCCTCAGGCAAAACAACTAAAATACTTTGTCTCAGATTACACACAATATAAAAACAGATCCAGAATTGAACATATATTTTGGAACTTTAAGTGCAGGTAATACCATTTCAATAAACTTAACATTAAACAGGTGATACAAATCCTATTTTATATTGACAAAATCAGATCTGTCATCTGGGGAGTTGGATGGTACCTTACATTACAGAACACTACAGAATTTAAATTTGGAGTTCTCATTTTCTTTTTGTGAACAGACCTCACATAGTACATTCTGGACTTCTGGCTTATTACGCATTCATTTTAATCAGCATATTCTCACATAATGTACTATCTAAATAATGACACAATAAACTTATATATAACTGATATATAATATTAAGAGTTTCAGCTTTAACCATCTTAATTTCATCTATTACTGACTGTAAACCATTGTATGAAGTATACTGCCCATTCCTGTTATTTGCCCACTGAAATTGAGATCAACAGTGATTAAGATTCCCTGTCTCAAGAGATTGATTCAAGATGGTGGAGTAGAAAGAGGTGTGCTCATGTCCTCTTGAGAGAGCATCAAAACTGCCACTAGCCATTGAACAATCATCAACCAGAGGACCCTGGAACCTACCAAAAGAAGGTACCCCACATCCAAAGACAAAGGAGAAGCCACGATGAGGCAGACACTAGGAGGGGTGCAATCACAATAAAATGAAATCCCATACCTGTTGCAGGTAGGTGACCCACAAATTGGAGAATGATAGTATCAAAGAAGTTCTTCCACTGTTGTGAAAGTTCTAAGCCCCAAGTCACCATACCAACCTGAGGATCCAGCAAAGGGACTAGGAATCCTCAGGGAATCTGATTTTTAGGGCCATCAGTATTTGATTACTGGACTTCTATAGGACTAGGAGAAACAGAAACTCTACTCTTGGAAATCTTGCATGCATGAGGACCCATGGCAAAGGAATGACCCCTCAGGAGACTGAACCAGACCTAGCTTCTGGTTGGAGAATCTTCCATGGAGGCTTGGCAGGGTCCTTCCATGGGGACGGGTACACCAGCAGCAGTCCTGGGGTGTGCCCTTTGGCATGAGCCTTCTTGGAGACTGCCATTAACTCAACCACGGAGCCTGTAGACTACATGGCTGGGTTGCCTCAGGCAAAACAACTAAAATACTTTGTCTCAGATTACACACAATATAAAAACAGATCCAGAATTGAACATATATTTTGGAACTTTAAGTGCAGGTAATACCATTTCAATAAACTTAACATTAAACAGGTGATACAAATCCTATTTTATATTGACAAAATCAGATCTGTCATCTGGGGAGTTGGATGGTACCTTACATTACAGAACACTACAGAATTTAAATTTGGAGTTCTCATTTTCTTTTTGTGAACAGACCTCACATAGTACATTCTGGACTTCTGGCTTATTACGCATTCATTTTAATCAGCATATTCTCACATAATGTACTATCTAAATAATGACACAATAAACTTATATATAACTGATATATAATATTAAGAGTTTCAGCTTTAACCATCTTAATTTCATCTATTACTGACTGTAAACCAAAGCAAGGCCACTTAAGGATTAAAAGATAAAAAAGGCTTTTCTAGGGAGGATGGGATGTTATGATACAATATATTGGAGGGACATGCCCTCTCAACTTCATCTTGACCCACAGGAGCTCTAGCTCTGTCTGTTTTGTTTTTGTGTAAAAAATCTGCCTCTCTTATTTCTCAACTGTTAACTGGGGTCATCACCATGAATCCTTCTGAAGTTCTTGAGTACATCCTTCAATAAGGAATGAATGGATAGAAAGTCAGAAATATACCAAAGAAGTTATATGAAGAAAAAGGTGGCAGAGGAGAGGGGCCTGGTACAGAACAAAGAATCATATCTTGGAGACAGACTCCTTTCTGGCTCAAATCCTAGGTCTGGCATTCATTAGCAGTAGGACTTTGGGCCTCTGAAATTAACTGCCCTTATGTTCAATACATGTAACTTAATAGCATTCACCTCAAAGGGCTTTTACAAAGAACAAGTTATATAGTTTGTGTGAATATGTGCTGGAAATAGAACAGGTGCTCAATAATATTTAATTTTTTTTCTTCACATGTGTTTATTTTCCCCATTAGGGTGTAAATTCTTTTCGATCAAGGTCTTCATCTTAGCATTCTTTATCAAACATGGCTTAGCATGATGTTTGTCATATGATAGTCACTCAGCAAGCAAAACTACAGAAACTATAGAAAGAAAATGAAAAAGGTGGTTAGAAAGAAAATAAAAATAAGTGTCCTGGAGTATCATCAGTAGACGGCTCTGGGATTTCTCACTTTCCAAGCAATACTTTACTTAGCTGAGGTACAGAATATTTTATATTTTTATTTATTTTCATCCATCTTTATTTTTCGGCCTGTGTGGGCCTCCCATTGCAGTGGCCTCTCTCATTGCAGACCACCAGCTTTTGGGCGCATGAACTCCGGAGCACTGGCTCTTAATTAGACACACAGGCCCAGCCACTCTGCAGCACATAGGATCTTCCCAGGCCAGGGATGAAACCAGTGGCCCTTGCACTGCAAGGTAGACTCTTTACCCACTGGACCACCAGGGAAGCCCCAGAATATTTTAAGTATACATTTTTCAATCAATAGTATTTTTTCACAGTTTACCTAATAATGGGTCCAGTTCCAAAGAGCAGTCATTCTTTCCAAAATGTGTATTTTACTTTTTAATTTATCTAAAACCAAATGTGAGCTCCTCTGTGCCATTTAATGAGAGATAAGGATTCCCATACTACATCATAAATCATTGTCTCTGTCTCTATCACTCTCTTTCTCTCTCACACACATGGCTCAGACTTGCAAAGTGCTGGAAAATCCATTCTTCACAAAAATATAATTTGAAACACAAGTCTTATTGGGAAAAGTCACAAATTAACTGAGGTGAAATAATTGCATTCATTTTCTTCTGTTTTTCTAAGAGGACTGACACAGGCTGTTTTGAGGAAATACGACCTCCTACACATGTTTTCCATGAGGAATAGGTTTGTTGTACAGTCACTGAGTTAAAAGTAAGCTTCATTCCCTGGTGTTCAAAAGTAATTTGGAAAATGAGCCAGACGAGTCAGGACTGCTATTTCTCAGTCTGCTTTAACCATTGACAGACTATTTTTATACCAACTGTGGAGATACTCAGGTGAGACAGACACCCCAGAGAATACTGGGGAAACACTTTCACAGGGGTATTATGCTGTGCTTACTAATATATTCTTACAACCTAATTCCTGTTTCAAATGTAAACAACTTTTAGACTATTTGATATAGTGCCTAAGTCTAATCTTTCTTTCAGTGTACAGATTTCTCATATAAGGACACCCACTGAAATTTTTCCCTCATTGTTAATTTGAATCAAATTAAGTAACATTACCTCTGTTTTGTCTTCTGATGAAATCAGAGGTATCAAGTTCTCTGATAATACCCAGATATCTTAATGAGGTGAATGTCACTACTTGCCTAATTAACTTTGATTTTCTGTAATTCATACTTTGGGAGTCTCCACTGAGATATTGATGGGGTTCAGGTCACAATACTCCCAAATCTGGCATTTGGCATGTTAAATGCTTTAAGCTGAAGGAAATTGAAAAATGAAGAATGCAGGAAAGACTCTCTGAGCTTTTCTCGTAAAGTTGGTCATTAGACCCTCATGTGAGAGGTGCATTCCCTCTACCCAGAGACAAGGAGCTTCGTCAACTTTGAAAACAGAGGACACTGAAAGGAGACTGAAACCAACAGACCTTCTAAATTTCCCCCAATTTAATACAAAATTCATACCCTCTGTCCTATCACATTCTCCCACAACTTTTCACTATTCTTCGAAACCAGTATAAAAATATTCAGGTTTTAAATGTTTCTTCACATCTTCATTCCCTCATGAAGGCCTCTGTGTTAGACAAAATTTAGATTAAATAATGGAGAGCTAGTTAAGAATCTAGAAAGACAGAAGGGAAAATTAATTTTTCTTACCATGCAATGTCTTCTTGAAAAAAAATGTAGTCAGAGTACGATAAATATGATTTCTGTATAACTTCATAGTTGAGGAAATTGGAGACTGCATATAGTTTTTTTTTAATGTATTTTGAAATGATAAATGGTAAATATTTCTAGGAGTATGAATAAAGTTAGGCTTTGGGAAAGAAAAATCTTTTACTGTATCACCTTTACTTTCTCTGTATATTTGTCATTTCTAGAAGCTCTCAGGGTATTTTGATTCAAAGCCCAGGTGGGATGCGATTTATTAACCATAATAGCTCTTTGAGCACTGGATTACTAAAAACTGTTCCAGACATTCTTGAGCAATTTAGTATTTAGAAAAGAGACCTCTAGCTTTAAAAATACTACCATTGAATATGAAAATCTAGACTCTATTGCTAACCATGCAAAGAGGATACTGTCCTCTGGGTATTTAAATAATTCTATTTATCTAGCATTTGTTCCTTCTGATAATGTATGTTTAGAGTATAGTGTTGTTGTTTTTCTGCCTCCTCTAAGTCATCATTTATTTTCATCCATCTTTATTCTTTTGCATGTGGGGGCCCCCCACTGCCAGTGGCCGTTCTCATTGCAGAGCACTGGCTCTGGGTGCATGCACACCAGAGTGCTATCTCCTAATGGGGCACACCGGCCCAGCCGCTCCACTGCACTTGGGATCTTCCCAAGCCAGGGATTGAACTGGCACCCCTTATACTGCAAGGCAGACTCTTTACCCACTGAACCACCCGGGAAGTCCTGGAGAAGAGTTTTTTAAAAGCCTAAACTTAAAGGAATGATCAGACATTTTCTTTTAAAAGGATGTTAATAATCCCTTGGGCAGGTACTTTTCATCTTGAATGCACAGATAGCCATTTCTACATTACACATTTGACATAGCTGTATGTCAAATGCCTGAAATTTAAACTTATTTTATTTAATGGGTAAAATCAGTCACACTAGGGGAATTTAAAAGTAAAGGTACTTTTGCATGATAAAAGTCATACTGTGCAACTTTTGCAAGCATACATTTTCACTCAACTAAAGTTCATGTAATGAAACTTAACATGAGATTAATACAAAAGGGGTATTTCTCATCCCCCTCTCCCTTTTTGCTAAAGGACTATACAGTTTTCAATATTTCTAACATCATTCTACTCAAGTGGCTTTGCTTTGGTTTACATACCAATGATTTATCTGTTTATGGCAACTGCAGAAAATACTGTTAGAAATCAAACATTACTTCATTAGTTGATTCTTATCTCTAAGACAATCACAGCTGTATGCCTGACACATGATTTTCATCACAGAAATCAAGAGTATATACTTGAGTATAGGTACAATGGTAAAGAACATGTACTTTTGTATTTCATCTTTAAGGCACTGAAGCTAATAATCTGAACTCTGGATTAGCATGTTTGAGGCTTTAATGATTGAGAAATTTTTTTATGTCTACAAGCCAAAAATTATTTTCTGCTAGACCCTGGGATATGAAACAGACCAACTTCTTTAGATAACAGAAATTATTAAGTCACTTAGATTCCTTCTACTTCAACCCAAGCAGCAGTCATTCCTGAGTAATAACTTCCTCTCCCCTCTCAAGCCCACTCCCACCTCCTCCAGCAACTCTTAAGTGAAAGACAGATTTTCAAAACATAAACCAATCCTTTAGGATAAAATTTGTTTCTCATATAAATCTTCCAGAAATGTTGGAAATGGTGGTTCATGAGAAGGTGAATTGTTTTTCATTGACCTATAGCTTTCAATGTTAAAACTGAAGCAGAGCAATTATATTCTTCATAAAACTACAATTTTGTGACTTTTGACCTCTTTCCCATCCGGTCCCCAAGTAGCCCTCATTCCAATAGTAATAGCATAGGGAAATAAAAAAGACCCACATTTACAAGAATCTGGCTTCTGGCAAGCATCATTTTAAAGAATTCACTTCCTGGCTCATGGTTTACTTGACCTGTCTGTCTTTTCTTGCTTTTTTCTTTCCCTCCACCCTTCCCCCTCTCCTCCTTAGGGCAAGCTGAGTTTTAACCACTGCATTCACTGCAACTTCCTTTCTCATTTGCTTTCTATTTTCACATCCATGGGAATGGAATCCGCTCAGAACTATCGGGCCAGTATCCCCACCCACCAACCACTACTGTTCACACTACACCACTGACCAGAGAAGTATCAGTATAATTAATTCAGAAGCAAAAATACCTCATAAACTATTAGTTGAGTTAACTTCTATACTGTCTTCAGGCATTTCTTGTTTCTTGTTGATTTATTTTAGGATCTAATTTTCTTTGGGGGCATAAAATATATAATCCTACTTTTAATCAAGGAATGTTTTTATCTTATTATTTTCAATGCCAGCTGTGTTTCTTATATTTTGGTATAAACCACTCTCTCCAAATTCTCACTAAGAAGTCATATGTATGAAGAATCAAATTCCCATTATCCGTTCTATCAGGAAGTGGGAAAATCAACTTTGAGGCAAAACTTCAGGGACAAAATAGAGTTCTAGCAATTAAACTTCAGTTTATATGTCAATACATCCTTGAAACATTAGGAACAACACACAAGAGAATTATGCTGGTAGATATGGAAAAGTATTTCATTTGCCTTGTTTTTAGTTAAATAGTATTTTAAGAAATTTCTCTAGCTTGAAAATTTTTAAAATAAACTTCCTCTCCCCTCTCAAGCCCACTCCCACCTCCTCCAGCAACTCTTAAGTGAAAGACAGATTTTCAAAACATAAACCAATCCTTTAGGATAAAATTTGTTTCTCATATAAATCTTCCAGAAATGTTGGAAATGGTGGTTCATGAGAAGGTGAATTGTTTTTCATTGACCTATAGCTTTCAATGTTAAAACTGAAGCAGAGCAATTATATTCTTCATAAAACTACAATTTTGTGACTTTTGACCTCTTTCCCATCCGGTCCCCAAGTAGCCCTCATTCCAATAGTAATAGCATAGGGAAATAAAAAAGACCCACATTTACAAGAATCTGGCTTCTGGCAAGCATCATTTTAAAGAATTCACTTCCTGGCTCATGGTTTACTTGACCTGTCTGTCTTTTCTTGCTTTTTTCTTTCCCTCCACCCTTCCCCCTCTCCTCCTTAGGGCAAGCTGAGTTTTAACCACTGCATTCACTGCAACTTCCTTTCTCATTTGCTTTCTATTTTCACATCCATGGGAATGGAATCCGCTCAGAACTATCGGGCCAGTATCCCCACCCACCAACCACTACTGTTCACACTACACCACTGACCAGAGAAGTATCAGTATAATTAATTCAGAAGCAAAAATACCTCATAAACTATTAGTTGAGTTAACTTCTATACTGTCTTCAGGCATTTCTTGTTTCTTGTTGATTTATTTTAGGATCTAATTTTCTTTGGGGGCATAAAATATATAATCCTACTTTTAATCAAGGAATGTTTTTATCTTATTATTTTCAATGCCAGCTGTGTTTCTTATATTTTGGTATAAACCACTCTCTCCAAATTCTCACTAAGAAGTCATATGTATGAAGAATCAAATTCCCATTATCCGTTCTATCAGGAAGTGGGAAAATCAACTTTGAGGCAAAACTTCAGGGACAAAATAGAGTTCTAGCAATTAAACTTCAGTTTATATGTCAATACATCCTTGAAACATTAGGAACAACACACAAGAGAATTATGCTGGTAAATATGGAAAAGTATTTCATTTGCCTTGTTTTTAGTTAAATAGTATTTTTAAGAAATTTCTCTAGCTTGAGAAAGCTTCCAATTAAAAATAGAATTACATACTTTTTTTAAAAAATAGTTCAAAAGGAAAAGAACAACAAGAATTTAACCTTAAAATTATATTCATTATGTTTTTATGTTATCTACACATTTTTAAGAGTTAAGAAACATCTGTTCCCAATAGGGTGGGAGAGAGTACAATCAATCTGTTTTTGTTGTTAAGTGAAAAGTTAACTCTTTCCTGATACTAGGTTTTTTTTCCATCAGATCCTCTTCTCTTGATGTTACTTATTAAATATACATTTTTGTCTCTAGATATGCTACTGTGGAAACAATTTCAACGTTTTTCTGTTCCAATTCTGGAGAAAGAATATATGACTAACTCAGGAAATTGGACTTCTCAGGTGGCTCAGACAATAAAGAATTTGCACACAGTGTGGGAGATAAGGGTTTGACAAAGGTTGGGAAGATCCCTGGAGAAGGCAATGGCAGTCCAGGACAGTATTCTTGTCTGAAGAATTCCATGGACAAGGAGCCTAGCAGGCTACAGTTCATAGGGTCACAAAGAGTCACAGGTGATTGAGTGACTTTCACTTTAGCAAATTGCCATTTTCCCTCTTAGGTATAGTGTTTTGTATCAGACAGAATCAGCTTTGCTGACATGTGTATCTCTCTTTGGTAAAATCAGTGGTTTCTACATGGAAACCTCTTCAAGGGCCGTCCTATGCTTTCCTTCTTCCATGAGTGTTTTCAGCAGTGTAGTTTCCCTTAGAAGAGTGAACAAAGAGTCGATAAAAACACTGAAATCCATGTCTTGGACAATGGAGGGACTGTGGAGTAAATATATAATAATCCATTTATAATATGGCATCACTTATTTATCCTATATTGTAATTATTGCTAAAAGTATGGCAATTGAATTAGAACTCCTAGACCACAAGGTATGTAAGTTTTAGTTTCTATAGATACTACATACTTCCTTTCAAAAATAGTTATGAAAATGTGAGAGGTATCCAAAATGCAATCTTTTCATATAATCATCAATCATTCATATTCTAGTCTTCTATGAATTACCTAATCATATTATTTAATTTTTTTCTGTTGGATTGTTGGTTCTTTTGTGCAGAATCACATATCTTTTAAGATACTTGTGTGATAATACATTCTATCAGTCTATGGTCTTACCTTGTTTATACTCTCATTTGTCATAGAAAAGTTTTAATACAATTTAATTACATGGTCATACTATAATTAGTACAGTCATGTTCATAATAAAATGACTCTTTTTATTTTATTTCTGTTGTCACATGTTAGCATCATTGTTCCTTATCTTGATAGCATAGATATTCATATCTTTTTAAGAAAGATCTATTTTTAATTCATCTTGAATTTACATTTTTAAAAACAGATTTTGTTGCTCTTCTTGATATATACTATAATGTGTTGGTGAATTTTTCAACTATTACCTCTCCAAGTGTTGCTTTGTCTTTATTTTCTATTCTCCACCCTCAACTTCCAATTAAAAACACAGTAGCCTTCCATTCTACTCTCTAGATCTCTTTTGTTTCACACTTCTCATCTCTTTATTTCTATTTACATCTTCTAGAATAGCTCCCTACATTCAAGTTCATCAACATTTTGTTCCTGTGTTCCTAGTGAATTGTTTGGCCTACCTAAAGAGAATACACTTTATATTTGTACATTTTCATTTCTAAACTATTTGGTCCTGTTTCTCTTGCTAATGTGCCTCTTTTTCATTCAAAACATTTTTCATTAATTTTAATTTCCTTCTTGTAGCACATTACAAATATGAATTATAAAGTATTACTTCTATTTTTCTTTTAAGCTCCAATTCTTGGAGAGTTAATCTCAATCTGTTGAATTTATTTCATGGTATAGTACTTCTGTAGTTCAAAAGGTTTTACAGAGGTATCACTGCAAAGGATTTGCCCTTTTCTCCTGGAAATCACTATTATCCTGCATGGAGGAAGTAGGCCCTTACAGCCATTTTGCATGCTTTTTCTAAGTAGCTCAGTATGCTCTCCTAGGTAACTTTTTTTTTAATTTTAATTTTTTTAATTTAATTTTAACTTAAAATTTTAATTTTAATTTTATTGGTTTACTTATTTATTTATTTTCATCCATCTTTATTCTTTGGCCTGTGTGAGCCTCCCATTGTAGTGGCCTCTCTCATTGCAGAGCACCGGCTCTGGGTGCATGCACTCCAAAGTGCTGGCTCATAATTGGACACACCAGTCCAGCTGCTCCGTGGCATGTGGGCTCTTCCAGGGCCAAGGATCGAACCAGTGCCTGTTGCACTGCAAGGCAGACTCTTTACCCACTGAACCACCAGGGAAGCCCTCTTAGATAACTTTTGATTAGATTTCTTGAGTTTGAGTTTTGATGTCATGCAATACTGAAGCAAAGATCTATACAGTCAAAACTATTGTTCTTCCAGAAGTTATGTATGCCTGTGAAAATTATACCATAAAGAAGGGCGAGTGCCAAAGATATGATGCTTTCAAACTGTGGTGCTGGAGAAGACTCTTGAGTGTCCCTTAGACAGCAAGGAGGTCAAGACAGTCAATCCTAAAGGAAATCAATCCTGAATACTGATTGGAAAGACTGATGCTAAAGCTAAAACACCAATACTTTGGCCACCTGATGTGAAGAGTTGACTCACTGAAAAAGACCCTGTGGGAAAAACTGACAACAAGAGGAGAAGGGGATGAAAGAGGATAAGATGGTTGGATGGCATCACTGACTCAATGGATATGAGTTTGAGCAAACTCAGGGAAATAGTGAAGAACAGGGAAGCCTGGCATGCTGCAGTTTATTGGGATCACAAAGAGTCAGATATGACAGTTACTGAACTACCACAATAAATACTGAACAAATAATGAAACAGAAGAGACGCAGGCAAAGAACGATCTTTTTTAAAAATGACATAGCCATTGAGGATACAACAAAAAATGTATTAGAACCTACTAGGCCCAAGATTCTGGAGAATTCCACTTCCTCTAGACCTTGAGTCTTACTATGTGCTCATTGTAATATATTAGCATATGCTAAGGTACACACCCACAAGCACCATAACATTTCCCTTAAAAGACCCAATTCCTGGAAATGTCCATTCTTTATCCTAGAGAGAGTATTCCTCCCACTTGTTAGCTTTTGAAATTAACCAGCACACAAATACGAACCAACCCCCAAAAGTCAGGACCACTTTCGCCTTCTGAGAAGGTCCACATTCTGCCTTTGAAATGTGTGTCTCTAAATAAACTTGCTTTCACTTTATCCTGGATGCTCTGGAATTCTTTTGTGAGTGAAGTCACAAAACCCTAACTTGCTGGCCAGCCCAGGAACTCACGCAAAACCTGAGATGTGACCATTTTCATGCACTATTCTCCGACAATAGCACTGTCATTTCTGATCTACTTCCATACAAAGCTGGTTTTCATTTTTATAGGAGAATTTTTCTACATGGAGTCATGAGCAGCAACAGTCTGCTGGTTTTCAGTGGGTATTTGTTTCCTGTCCTTTGTTGAAGGAAACCGCATTCATTTCAGAGTATGGGCTCTTGCATGGCTCTCATTTCCAATTTTATGCCTCCTCTACTGCTTTGTGATTAGAGTCCTTATCAGATCAGATAACTGGGCTTGTTGTTCAGTTTTTGAAGGTTGAGTTTTAAGCCAGTTTCTGAAAATCAATCCTGGAAATAACTGATCTGAGAAAGACTGATGCTAAAGCTAAAACACCAATACTTTGGCCACCTGATGTGAAGAGTTGACTCACTGAAAAAGACCCTGTGGGAAAAACTGACAACAAGAGGAGAAGGGGATGAAAGAGGATAAGATGGTTGGATGGCATCACTGACTCAATGGATATGAGTTTGAGCAAACTCAGGGAAATAGTGAAGAACAGGGAAGCCTGGCATGCTGCAGTTTATTGGGATCACAAAGAGTCAGATATGACAGTTACTGAACTACCACAATAAATACTGAACAAATAATGAAACAGAAGAGACGCAGGCAAAGAACGATCTTTTTTAAAAATGACATAGCCATTGAGGATACAACAAAAAATGTATTAGAACCTACTAGGCCCAAGATTCTGGAGAATTCCACTTCCTCTAGACCTTGAGTCTTACTATGTGCTCATTGTAATATATTAGCATATGCTAAGGTACACACCACAAGCACCATAACATTTCCCTTAAAAGACCCAATTCCTGGAAATGTCCATTCTTTATCCTAGAGAGAGTATTCCTCCCACTTGTTAGCTTTTGAAATTAACCAGCACACAAATCGAACCAACCCCAAAAGTCAGGACCACTTTCGCCTTCTGAGAAGGTCCACATTCTGCCTTTGAAATGTGTGTCTCTAAATAAACTTGCTTTCACTTTATCCTGGATGCTCTGGAATTCTTTTGTGAGTGAAGTCACAAAACCCTAACTTGCTGGCCAGCCCAGGAACTCACGCAAAACCTGAGATGTGACCATTTTCATGCACTATTCTCCGACAATAGCACTGTCATTTCTGATCTACTTCCATACAAAGCTGGTTTTCATTTTTATAGGAGAATTTTTCTACATGGAGTCATGAGCAGCAACAGTCTGCTGGTTTTCAGTGGGTATTTGTTTCCTGTCCTTTGTTGAAGGAAACCGCATTCATTCCAGAGTATGGGCTCTTGCATGGCTCTCATTTCCAATTTTATGCCTCCTCTACTGCTTTGTGATTAGAGTCCTTATCAGATCAGATAATTTCTGGGCTTGTTGTTCAGTTTTTTGAAGGTTGAGTTTTAAGCCAGTTTTCTCCTCTTTCACCTTCATCAGGAGACTTTTTAGTTCCTCTTTACTTCCTGCCATTAGGGTGATATCATCTACGTATTTGAGGTTATTGATATTTCTCCTGGAAATCTTGATTCCAGCTTGTGATTCATCCAAATATAAAAGGGAACGCAACATGATTTACTAGATCTACTTAATGGTTCATCCCTTGTTTCCTGGGATACCTGTTAGTGACTCACCTCATAGACTAAATTGCTTTCTGATAGCATTGACTGTTTTCTGTTCATCTTTATTGATTGTAACCTATACTAAAACTGTCTGTGACACATGAAAAAGCCCCTAGACTATCGTGTTGAGCTGGAATGCATAACTGTTACAGAAAGTCCCTGAGATATCACGGTACCCGTCGGTTGCTATGGTAATTGTATGTTTTTCTGGATCACTGCTTTCTGGTCATAAGACTGGCCTTTCCAGTAGGATTAATCTTTGTTTGAAACAATGGAATGTGCAGGTGTGCGAGTACCAATTCCAATCAAAGGTGAAGGTCTCGCACCATTGATTCTACCAACCCTTAAAAATCACCTTTCGCCTCAAGTCAGGGCCTTCCCAGGAAACCTTGTTGCTCGCGGGTGGTTGCTGGCACCAGCCTAATAAACCTCTTTTCCATCTACCACGAGCTGCACTGAGTGCTTCACTGAGCATGCCTCATAATACAACCCAGTATTTTTCATGATGTACTCTGCATATAAGCTAAATAAACAGCCTTGACAAACTCCTTTCTCAATTTGGAACCAGTCAGTCTGTTGTTCCTTGATTGGTTCTGTTGCTTCTTGACCTGCATACAGGTATGTTAAGAGGCAGGTAAGGTGGTCTAGCTATTGTGGACTTTATCACTTGTTTAACAGTTCTTCCTTTCTTGTTTAGTAGTAGTTCCTTCTTTGTTACTTCTGATCATTTTTCCTTTCTTGAGAACTGATCTCTTTCCTCTTTTTTTTCCTTTTATCTCCCAACACCTACTCACCCCCTCATTTTGTTCAAATTTTTTTTCTTATTGAAGGAAGGTCTCAGGACACAAAACATAAGTTACCAGGCATTTCTTAACTCATTTTGACAGATAATTTCAATACAACCCAACATTTATTCTTGTCTCCAGCCTGCCTTCTCCAGTCTATAGCATAAACTGGTTCAAGTTTTCTCTTCCTGGACAATCCTCTTACCAGTCCAAACACCGTAAACTTATCCTTGTTTTCTCTGAGTCAATTTGTGAGGCCAAGGTTACTACGGCAAGCTACACGCAAAAAGTGTTTGTAAATGTACATATAAAAAGTGTTTTTAAATATAGAGAATGCTGCATTTCTTAACTGTGAAAATAATCACTAAGAGAGAAATACACTAAATAACCATAATAAAGATTACTTATAACCATAACAGTTGAGATTCTACATCAGAGTCATGATTAGCAATCATTGCCCCTTTAAAGACTATACTTAAATTTTATTGCCTCTCAGGCAACTATTTGGAAGCATCTTACTGATTATATCAAAGGTTTTAAATACTTGGAAAGTGATAGGCCCCTATAAGACTGGCCTTTCCAGTAGGATTAATCTTTGTTTGAAACAATGGAATGTGCAGGTGTGCGAGTACCAATTCCAATCAAAGGTGAAGGTCTCGCACCATTGATTCTACCAACCCTTAAAATCACCTTCGCCTCAAGTCAGGGCCTTCCCAGGAAACCTTGTTGCTCGCGGGTGGTTGCTGGCACCAGCCTAATAAACCTCTTTTCCATCTACCACGAGCTGCACTGAGTGCTTCACTGAGCATGCCTCATAATACAACCCAGTATTTTTCATGATGTACTCTGCATATAAGCTAAATAAACAGCCTTGACAAACTCCTTTCTCAATTTGGAACCAGTCAGTCTGTTGTTCCTTGATTGGTTCTGTTGCTTCTTGACCTGCATACAGGTATGTTAAGAGGCAGGTAAGGTGGTCTAGCTATTGTGGACTTTATCACTTGTTTAACAGTTCTTCCTTTCTTGTTTAGTAGTAGTTCCTTCTTTGTTACTTCTGATCATTTTTCCTTTCTTGAGAACTGATCTCTTTCCTCTTTTTTTTCCTTTTATCTCCCAACACCTACTCACCCCCTCATTTTGTTCAAATTTTTTTTCTTATTGAAGGAAGGTCTCAGGACACAAAACATAAGTTACCAGGCATTTCTTAACTCATTTTGACAGATAATTTCAATACAACCCAACATTTATTCTTGTCTCCAGCCTGCCTTCTCCAGTCTATAGCATAAACTGGTTCAAGTTTTCTCTTCCTGGACAATCCTCTTACCAGTCCAAACACCGTAAACTTATCCTTGTTTTCTCTGAGTCAATTTGTGAGGCCAAGGTTACTACGGCAAGCTACACGCAAAAAGTGTTTGTAAATGTACATATAAAAAGTGTTTTTAAATATAGAGAATGCTGCATTTCTTAACTGTGAAAATAATCACTAAGAGAGAAATACACTAAATAACCATAATAAAGATTACTTATAACCATAACAGTTGAGATTCTACATCAGAGTCATGATTAGCAATCATTGCCCCTTTAAAGACTATACTTAAATTTTATTGCCTCTCAGGCAACTATTTGGAAGCATCTTACTGATTATATCAAAGGTCTTGTTTCTAAATACTTGGAAAGTGATAGGCGTAAGCTTTTGTTATCTATTCTACAAGAAAGAATAGTATGCCTTATCTAAAATACTTTGATTTGTTATATATGAGGTTGGTTGATCATTCCTTAACCTACAACTCATGTTTTCTGATGTGTTTTCCTTTCATTCAAGTTTAAATTAAGTTGGATTTCCTGAAAAGTACACATAACCCAGTTAGGAGAAGAAATGAAGCCTGGTTGTACACTCAACTGAGACAATCAGCCATATGTGGAAAAACACTCACCAGTAATGTAGTCAATAAGACATTTACATTCATTACGATGAAAATGAGTTTGATTCTCCTTCTTGACATATGCTGTTTCTCTTAGACTATGCTTCCCCAGTGCTGTAGATCTTTTTAAAGAATATTTCATCATTCTATACAGTGGTTTATATTCTTAGGGCTCATTCATGATTCATCTAAAGGATTGAACAGTTTCATTTATGAAATTAAAAAATATATTTTTGGCTACTTCTATTGATTTTTCATTTGTTTATCTTTGTTGTTTGGCCTGTGTGGGCCTCCCATCGCAGTGGCCTCTCTCATGGCAGAGCACTGGCTCTGGGCACATGTGCTCCAGAGCTCTGGCTCGGTAGTTGGGCACACTGGTCCAACCGCTCCGCGGCATGTGGGATCCTCCCAGGCCAGGGATTGAACCAGCGCCCCTTGCACTGCAAGGTGGTGTCCTTACCCACTGGACCACCAGGGAAGCCCTATTTATGAAATTTTTAAGCAAAGGGATGGTACATGTATGGAAGTAAAGCCTTTCTAATTTGTAAATTTAATATTTATAATAATCTTAAGAATCAGGTATAGCTTTTAGCTATACAGATAAAGAAACGTTCCCAAGATCACACAATTGTTAAGTGACATAGCCAAGAACTGATCCAGAGACTCTGCCTATTGATACCTTGCACTTGATGACTATGTTATACTATTTACTGGTCCCAACTAGTCATTCCACCATGAGAGCAAATTGCAGATGCTTTACTGAACTGAATACTTTTGTCTCCAATTTGGAAATGGTCTAGTCTTTTCAAAATATTTCTGATGAGCAACTTATTAGTATGACTAATTATATTTTTGTTATATTATTATTTTACTTTTATTTATTGTTTCCAGAAGCAATGGAAAAAATCAACTACCTATCTCTTTATTTAGAAAAATAAATTTGGCATTGCTCTTAATTTCTGAAACCACAGAAAAACTGATTAAAATACTTAGAAATGAATCCATGAATACAATTGAAAGAAAAAAAAGAGATGGTTAATTGTGCTAATGCACATTCTTCTTTATAACCTGCAGATGGTCACCAGTAATTGAAGAAATAAATTCTATCTCCCCAACTAATGAAATGTCTCACCACAACAGTTTTGTTCCTTTTGCTGCAACTCTTAAGGGCTTTTTATTTATCTGATTCTAGATGTTGGGAACTGATCAGCCAGTATGAGAAACTCCTCCAGCTAAATGGAAGGAAATACGTTTCATAATTTCCATATTCTAATAATGAATTTCATCATATATTCTACAATGAAAAACAAATAAAAGTCACTATGCCAAAATATATTTTTGGCTACTTCTATTGATTTTTCATTTGTTTATCTTTGTTGTTTGGCCTGTGTGGGCCTCCCATCGCAGTGGCCTCTGTCGCTGCAGAGCACTGACTCTGGGCACATGTGCTCCAGAGCTCTGGCTCGGTAGCTGGACACATCGGTCCAGCCACTCCACGGCATGTGGGATCCTCCCAGGCCAGGGATTGAACCGGCGCCCCTTGCACTGCAAGGCGGTGTCCTTACCGCTGGACCACCAGGAAAGCCCTATTTATGAAATTTTTAAGCAAAGGGATGGTACATGTATGGAAGTAAAGCCTTTCTAATTTGTAAATTTAATATTTATAATAATCTTAAGAATCAGGTATAGCTTTTAGCTATACAGATAAAGAAACGTTCCCAAGATCACACAATTGTTAAGTGACATAGCCAAGAACTGATCCAGAGACTCTGCCTATTGATACCTTGCACTTGATGACTATGTTATACTATTTACTGGTCCCAACTAGTCATTCCACCATGAGAGCAAATTGCAGATGCTTTACTGAACTGAATACTTTTGTCTCCAATTTGGAAATGGTCTAGTCTTTTCAAAATATTTCTGATGAGCAACTTATTAGTATGACTAATTATATTTTTGTTATATTATTATTTTACTTTTATTTATTGTTTCCAGAAGCAATGGAAAAAATCAACTACCTATCTCTTTATTTAGAAAAATAAATTTGGCATTGCTCTTAATTTCTGAAACCACAGAAAAACTGATTAAAATACTTAGAAATGAATCCATGAATACAATTGAAAGAAAAAAAAGAGATGGTTAATTGTGCTAATGCACATTCTTCTTTATAACCTGCAGATGGTCACCAGTAATTGAAGAAATAAATTCTATCTCCCCAACTAATGAAATGTCTCACCACAACAGTTTTGTTCCTTTTGCTGCAACTCTTAAGGGCTTTTTATTTATCTGATTCTAGATGTTGGGAACTGATCAGCCAGTATGAGAAACTCCTCCAGCTAAATGGAAGGAAATACGTTTCATAATTTCCATATTCTAATAATGAATTTCATCATATATTCTACAATGAAAAACAAATAAAAGTCACTATGCCAAATCTTTGTACTTAAAATTACCAACCCTAATGCTTGAAACAGGCTTGTCATTATCAGACAACACAAGTTACATGAAATAACGATTTAAATCCCCTAAGGAAACATTTCAAAGTGTGGTATGTATTAGGTTTCTTCATTCTCCAAAAGGTGATTGGTGGAACACAAGCTACAAAACAGGTGCGCTTGGCAATTCTTTAAGTTCACACCCCTATCATCCATTTTTGCATTTAAACTGATCATTTATTGGCAGCAGATGGGTAATAGGCTAAACGTTTTCAATATGGTGCGGTGGGCATATATTTCCAGACAGACATGAAAGAGTACAAAGCAGTGCTCTTTAAAGTGATTAACAAAGAGCCATGGAATCTGCTATCAATCTTCCTTGTTACTGTCATAGCACTTCCCAGGACTGTTAGAGAAACTTTACAATAGCTGAATGCATGTTACACATACAGATGGGGAAGTGCCTCAGGCAGTTTGGCAAAATTTGCTATGAGTTCATTTTTTGAATTTCTGCTTTCTGAGTCACCATTTCATCTGAGTGTGACATTTTCATCTTAGAAATTCTCTTACCTTAATGCTGACAAGGCTGTATTATTTCATAACCAAAGCTGCTGCATTTGAAGATAATATCAACAAATATGCTTCACTGAGACTTAACATTAAATGACAAGATACAAGTTTAATATTTCTCAGGGCACATTTCCCACCCCTTCCCATGATCACAACTGTGGTCTAAGGAAATCTCTTTCTCAATTTCAATTTTTCTAACTGTAGGAAAAAAATTAAGGATATTTCTAGCATGAGAGGTTTTTGTAAACAATGTTCTAATTGATGCACTATTTATGTAAAATGGTATAACAATTCATATGAGCTACTAGTTTCAGATTCTTGTTAATTATAAAAGCCAAAAGATATAGGACCACCGTTTAATGCAGTGCCAATAAGAGGTTTTTTGCTTATTTATTTTAACTTGACCACTACTAAATAAAGTGCTTGGTTTTAGATACCTATTAATCTCTGGTTCTAATCAGGGTCATGATATTAAACAGATGATTTTAAATGGCTAATATTTCCCAAAGAAAGTCTTAGAAAAATATTGAATGGATTTTCTATACTTATCAACTATAGAGGATTTTCCTTAGTCTTGAATTATTGCTAGACTAGGTTACTATTTAACCCATCACATTTCCTACTTCCAATTTAGAATACAAAGACAATGCAGTTAAGAGCCTAGGTAGAGGGTGTGGTTTACTCAGAGAGATGGAAAAATGAAAAAAAAAAAAGTGACAACCAAGCTACATTTTTAGGTGAATTAAGAAGTTCAAGGACACCATTTCATTAAACATTAATCATAAACATAGATTAGGAGGACAGAATACTTTCAGAATGTGTATGGGAGTTTAGGCTAAAGTTAAGGAGACATTTGAAAAAGAAAATAGTAAAATTGGGAAATCCTAGTATTCTCAGCAAGGCCTACATGCTCATTGGGAGCTTAGGTTTGTAGTGTATCCAATCAGTCTTTTTTGTTAGCTTTCTCCAACAGGGCTTAGAGATCAGGAAGAAGGTGGGGGGATAAAATGGCAGTTAAGACAGAAATTCAAGACCATGGAGACTCTGTAGGCAAGCAGAAATATGTATGGAAAGAGGTGTCCGGAATGCTGACTGACTGAGGACAGAATTCAGCTTGTGAAAAAATGATAGACCTCAGAATAGTAAGTCTCTACGTACCATTAGGGAAGTAAATTCTAGAAATCTTGAACTCAAAAGAGAGAGAGATTGGAAAAATGATGACACAAAAATAGGTGGCATGTATACCATAAATACTTTTATCATTACCAAAATTTATAGACATGCAGAAATCAAGGAATTATAAGGACACATTCTGAAGTTACCATATTTAAATGAGGTTGGGTCTTTACTTTTAAATTTTATACATATTTACAAAGTTCTAGACCAAATTATCAAGTACATGCTTGAATATTAATTTTACTCAAAGGAGGGTACAGTGGGTAAAGAGTCCACCTTGCAGTGCAAGGGGCACCAGTTCAATTCCTGGCTTGGGAAGATCCCACATGTCGCACAGTGGATGGACAGGTGTGTCCAATTAAGAGCCAGCGCTCTGGAGCACATGCGCCCAGAGCCAGTGCACTGAAAACACAGAGGCCACTGGCAATGGGAGGCCCACTCACGCCAAAGAATAAAGATAGATGAAAATGAAAAAACAAAAACCAGAGGGGGGGGGGGAACAGTAAAAACAAAGAGAGGCCATATTAAAAAAAAGCAAATTATTAAAAAAAAAATTTTAGAGCTTCCCTGGTAGTCCAGTGGGTAAGGATACCGCCTTGAAGTGCAACGTCACTGTTTCAATACTAGGCCTTGTAAGATCCCATGTGCCGTGGAACAGCTGGACCGATGTGTCCAACTACCAGTCAGCGCTCTGGAGCGCTTGCGCCCAGACCCGGTGCTCTGCCATAAGAGAGGCCACTGTGATGGGAGGCCGACACAGGCCAAAGAATAAAGATGGATGAAAATAAATAAATAAATGAAAGACCAATAGAAGTGTGCCCCCCCCCCCCAAAAAAAATTTTTTTTTACTCAAAGAATATCTTAAGGGCAAAATTATGCTTTGACATTTTTTTTGGTAATATTTTATTTTATTTTGCTTTTACATAGCTTTGTTGTTTACAGCTCTATATAATCCCCAATCCTTCACAGGCACCTTGGATCCCTCCTACCTGTGCCCTGCCTCTCACTCCCTCCCATCCTGCACCTCCTGGGTTTTGCCTAGTTCATTTGAAATATCCCTTAGTTCCACAGTTATGCTTAGACTTTTTTTTTTAAAGGCAGGAACCAGCTTGATTCGTTTCCTAATAGAGGAGAGTCTTCTCAAATCATGAGATATTAGGTGTAGAGAGGTTACTTTCCTCTTTAAAAAGATAGTGGCAAGTTTGGACACTGTGCATGCTTTTTTTTTTTTTTTTTTTTTTTTTAATTTTTTTTAAAGATTTATTTATTTATTTATTTAGGGCTGGGGACAGGTTGGGGAGGGAGAGGAGCGGGCGGGCCACTTCTATTGGTCTTTCATTTCTCTATTTTCATCTGTCTTTGTTCTTCGGCTCCTGTGGGCCTCCCATCGCGAAGGCCTCTGTCATCGCAGAGCGCCGGCTCTGGGCGCATGCGCGCCAGAGCTCCGACTCGGTAATTGGACACATCTGTCCAGCCACTCCACAGTATGTGGGATCTTCCCAGGCCAGGGATCGAACCAGCGCTCCTTGCACTGCAAGGCGGTATCCTTACCCGCTAGACCACCAGCGAAAGTCCATGTGCATGCTTCTTAAAAGTGAAGTTATCCCTCCCTTCAGCACATTTCTGTTGCCTTCCAAAAACTGCTGGCCGTTATGTTTGTTTTTTTATATTCATTAATAACCATTTGCAAAGTACTTCACTTTCTCTTCATCTGTTTTATTTTTTTCTTCTTCTTTTTGCTCTAACATTTTAATGCTTCTGACATCTTTCAACACATAATGAAAACCAGCTCTACCTTTTTCTGCTTTCCTCATTTCTGAGTACTATGGCAACGGCTGTTAGTTGACTTAGTAAAACTTGAAAATGTCACATTGCTCTTCATTCTGTGATGAATGCACATTCATGAATATAGCTGAATGCAAAAGCAATTAAAGACAGTCTTAAAAAGCACCATAACCAAAGTCACCCTTAAATGATGTTCTCCAGGTGTTGTATTCAGAGTAAAACACGGCAAGCCATTCCTGGCATTTAAAAACACAAGCCTTTTTGTCTCTGAGAATAATTAGCAATCACTTTAGAAGCATTTTTTATGAAATGCTATGATTTCTGTAAATAAATCTTAATTTCAAATCACTGAATTCACTTACCATGTACTATTTCTGCCAAAATGAATGAGATCCATTAAAAACATATAATGAGGAAGAAACAAATAGACAAATTATTTAACAGACACATAAAATACAACTTAAACCTAATTTCAGTGACATATAAACACACACACACACAAATTTTAACACACCTAATTTTAACAAGAAGTTTCGAAACAAAAGCATATATAAGAATGGTTTGCTGTATAACAAAGTGTGCTCGTCAGAGTCTCACTCTGTCTTAATTTAAAAACGTACGCCCACATGGTTATATAGAATTATAATAAGAGTAATATTATTGATTAGTCACTAAGTCATGACCAACTCTGCAACCTCATGGATCACAGCCTGCCAGGGTCCTCTGTCCATTGGAGTCTCCAGGTAAGAATACTGGAGAGGGCTGCCATCCCCTCCCCCAGCGAATCTTCCCAACCCAGGGATTAAACCCTTGTCCCCTGCATTCCAGGAGGATTCTTCACTACTGAGCCACCAGGGAAGCCCCAAGAATAATATTGGATATCTGTTATTTTAAAATTTAAATGAAAAATAATTTATTAAACTTATGAGTACTAGCTTTGTCACTGCCTATATACATTGTCTGGTATTGCTGTGACTTTTATTGAGAATTCTATATTAAATCACATGTAGAGTCTCATATTTTTATAGTGTACTATTAATGAACTATATTCACTTACCATAGTACTTCTTCATTTCCATTTCAATTATCTCAACGTCTGTGCCATGTATAAGTGGCTCATTTTATTATTTACATTTTCCAGTTGAGGAAACAGATCCGAAAGCTTAACATTTGAAAGCACAAAGCTATGAAGAGAGAAAACTTAAATGTTCCCTTGACCTCTGACTTCATATTTGGGGTTCTTTTCTTGACATCATATATCTTTTATGTATATGCCTCAATTAAATATATCTTCCAAATAACCTACATTCCTTAGGAATACTGCAGCTATTAAAGAAGAATTTTCTAAAGCAGCCAGCAATGAAGACCATCAGTGAATTCCAGACATGATGTTTTATGACGTGCTCCTATGTTATCAACACAGAGGCATCTTTGAAGTTTGTAAAACTGCCATATCTGAGAGAAGCAGAAGCAAAATAATGATAAATAATACTCAAGGCTTGCTCACAATTGTAATTAATTAGTCCTATCTCACTGAAAGGCATAACACAATGTACAATAAACATAAAGTTTGGGGGGAAAGCAACATTTCTATATATATATGCAATTTGAATGTATCAAAGAACACTATTCTATTTAAAGCCACCATTTAGAGCACTTCCTCTAGGAAACGCCAAGAAAATTTCTTCCTAGCAATTCCTGGTGTCCAAACACAGACAAAACTTAAAGAGAGTCCATCACAGCAGCTAGAAACAGAAATTAGGGCAGTTTTAACATGTAATCATTCTCTGCAGGAAAGGGTCATAAATGAAGTCCATGTCAGTGAAGCTTAAATTAAACAGTTTCAGCTTCCAAAAAGGATGCGTCGTGGCCACACAGTCACACTGGAGAACTACCGGGAACCTCATTAAAAGAAGTGTCAACACTCAAGAGTGTTTCACTCAAGAAGCAGTAATGGTGAAGGGGTTAAGTGAACTCTGAAATAAGACAGATTGGGTTCGAAGTTCAGCTCTGCCAATGTCTACCATGTAAACTCAGTAAAATGTCCTCACTTCATATGTCCTAGTTCTCCCATAAGTAAGGACTGATAATAGCAACTGATATTTGGGGTGTTGTGGGAAACGCACATGCCAAAAGAGTAAAAGCAAATATATCATTTACTTGGGCCCTATCAGTAAAAATATTTTCAGACTATGTAGCACTCTGGGGTTAGTCAAATTAGTAGAGCAGCTGTCAACAGCTGATATTCCTGATGTTTCCTTAGTAACTCTCCACCAGCCTGCAAAGTAGCATACAAAACACTCTATTAAATTGCACTGAATGATTTCAAAAGAGATACCAATATCAAAAAATATAAAGATAAAAAGGGATTTCAGCATACAGAACTAAATACAAATGGCTAAAAGACCATAAATAGGATAGAAAAATAAACAATATCAGAAAAGGAGAATTTGAATCTATAAGTTTGAGCATCTATTGTATATAAGATACACGCTTAATTAATAAAAATAAATTCAATATACACACAAGTGTTTTATAAAATATAAATAAGCAGAAGCAAAATAATGATAAATAATACTAAAGGGAATTAAAAGCCTATCTCACTGAAAGGCATAACACAATGTACAATAAACATAAAGTTTGGGGGGAAAGCAACATTTCTATATATATATGCAATTTGAATGTATCAAAGAACACTATTCTATTTAAAGCCACCATTTAGAGCACTTCCTCTAGGAAACGCCAAGAAAATTTCTTCCTAGCAATTCCTGGTGTCCAAACACAGACAAAACTTAAAGAGAGTCCATCACAGCAGCTAGAAACAGAAATTAGGGCAGTTTTAACATGTAATCATTCTCTGCAGGAAAGGGTCATAAATGAAGTCCATGTCAGTGAAGCTTAAATTAAACAGTTTCAGCTTCCAAAAAGGATGCGTCGTGGCCACACAGTCACACTGGAGAACTACCGGGAACCTCATTAAAAGAAGTGTCAACACTCAAGAGTGTTTCACTCAAGAAGCAGTAATGGTGAAGGGGTTAAGTGAACTCTGAAATAAGACAGATTGGGTTCGAAGTTCAGCTCTGCCAATGTCTACCATGTAAACTCAGTAAAATGTCCTCACTTCATATGTCCTAGTTCTCCCATAAGTAAGGACTGATAATAGCAACTGATATTTGGGGTGTTGTGGGAAACGCACATGCCAAAAGAGTAAAAGCAAATATATCATTTACTTGGGCCCTATCAGTAAAAATATTTTCAGACTATGTAGCACTCTGGGGTTAGTCAAATTAGTAGAGCAGCTGTCAACAGCTGATATTCCTGATGTTTCCTTAGTAACTCTCCACCAGCCTGCAAAGTAGCATACAAAACACTCTATTAAATTGCACTGAATGATTTCAAAAGAGATACCAATGTCAAAAAATATAAAGATAAAAAGGGATTTCAGCATACAGAACTAAATACAAATGGCTAAAAGACCATAAATAGGATAGAAAAATAAACAATATCAGAAAAGGAGAATTTGAATCTATAAGTTTGAGCATCTATTGTATATAAGATACACGCTTAATTAATAAAAATAAATTCAATATACACACAAGTGTTTTATAAAATATAAATAAGCAAAAAGAAAAATACCCAATTATGAGCCAAAGATAAATGTTAAAATCACTATAAGAAAGCATTATTTATCATTACAAATGGAAGAATTTTAAGACTAAGAACAGGTAAAAAGGGGATTATAAGGTGTTCTCCTAGCTTGTTGATAGGAATGTAGAACACATATACTTTCTAAATGTCAATATGATAAAATAGATCAAAACCTCAGAAACATGCATGCCATTTTACAAAGTATTCTGTTGTTAAAATACACACTTAGAGAATTACCAACTTTACAGTATTTTTTACTCTGTTTATAGTTTTAAAAAAATAGAAACAAAAGTACTTCAAGATGGTACTGATTGATTAAATACATTGGAAAAACAGTCATCCAATGAAATATGCTATCTTTAAAATAAGAACGCATATCTGATTTTACTGAAATAAAAATGTATGATTCAGCATTAACTATACAAAGCATGTTACAGAACTGTGTAATACCTCCTTTTTCTTTAAAACACACAGAAAGAGAAATGAGACAGAGATATAGGAAGAAAAGAGATGCAGCAAGAAGAAAGAAAAGAGACAAAGTGTGTAAACAGATATCAACACGAAAATGATTAGACACACATAATTTATGTTTTCTTCATTTCAGGTCTAAACTTTTGTTTTCAACATTTTTAACATGAACACATTTCTAGTTAAGAATAAAAACATTTCCATTAAATAAGGATATAAATTATTTTGGCAATAGCCTGTATGGATAAAATCATCTAGGCTGGAACACAGCATCTCTGCTCAAATCCAAAGAATCTCATTGTGATAGCTGAAAAGGAACAAGATAGCTTCACTGTCTTTCAGCTCGGAGGCAGTGATACTTTAAACCACAATAGAAAATGGCTTATCTTCTGAGAATGTCATTTTAGTCAGGAATTTTTGAGGAAAAATGAATCTGGCACTGTTAAAATATTTTTGTAATACAGTAGCATCTTGTATCAAAAAATATGTAAACTTCTGGATTTTTCCAATGTGTTCATCACCATAACAGAAAAGGGTGGGTACCCTTCTTTAATAATTTATATTTTAAGACATGTTGATAATGAAAATGATGGTAATTTAAATTTTTTTTTTGTCACACACATGCAGGCTTACACAGGTAAACACATATTGGCAGGACAAGGTTAAAGAGATTTGGAAGACTGCTTTTTTGCTTATAAGAAAAGTAGAAACAAAACCACAAATATGTTTTTTTTAAAAACTGACTTAACATAAATGAAATCATTTTAATGGATGAAAGGCTCAAAAAATTATTATGTTAAGTGAAATTTATTTTCAGAACCAAACTATTCTTACAAGTAGCAAATAACAGCAAAAATTTCAGTTAGAGAAGCAAAGAAAATTGATTCTAGAAGAATTATTCAAAAAGCCTAATTCATTTACATATTTAGAAAACATGCAATTATTAGTCATCTTTACCCACAGAGAAAGTATTTTGACAAGCATTTCCCTGAAATAAAATAAACCGAGTGACTAGTGGGTCATAGAGTATTTCCTGTATTATGTACCCAATCAGTTTTAGCATACCAGTTTCTCCGAATAATTCATTCACTTTAAAACATTTTTGTTAGTTTTTAGCCACTTTAAAAAGCTACTATAGGCGGCTTGGGCATTTCCCTGCCCCTGGTAGGTCCCAAGAAGAGGAGCCCGAAGAGGAGCAAGCGCGGGGCCGGGCCGCTCCCAGGGTGCAGCGGCGCCGCCGCCCGTATGGAGCCCAACGTGCGCTTCTGGATCACCGAACGCCAATTTTTTATTCAAAGACTTCTTCAGTGGACAGAATTATTGGATCCTACAAATTTGGTCGTTTCAATTGAAAAAATAGAAAAATCGAGGCAACTCTTGTTAACAAGTGAAGAGGCATCCATAGGTGACTTGGAGGACAGAAGGATACAAGAAGCTTGGAAGAGAAGTCTTGTAAGTCTCAGCCCCATCCTGATTGTATAGCCTAAAATAACAAAACCAACATCAGACTCACCTTTGTGTTTACCTTCTGAAGTCTACAGTGCATCCTGATAATAGTAGGCTGATCCCTGGTCCTTTTCGACCCGCAGCTCTCCTGCCTTTCACAGCGCCCACGCTGTTTCTGTCAATGCTACCTGTGAAAAGCCTGAAGTCTGTGATTTTACCTCAGGCTTCCTTCTACACCTACAGTACCGTCTTCAACATCGTCAATGGAAATGCAAGTTATGATCGTCGCCTATATGAGAGTATATTACTAGGGGCAGGAGTGATTGCTTCTTCATCTTTTTGGGGATTATTCCCTCGTTTGCTCCAACTAAGACATTCAGTGAATAGCGTTCTGAGCAGAAGCATCATTCCTGCCGTCGTTCTTGCCCAGCTCATTGGGATAAATGTGATTGCTTCCACAGTCTGGAGCCCATTTGAGGGACTGAAGTCATAGACAAGGACGGCAATGTCATAGGTTATTCCAGAAAAGCTGGGACAAAGGCAGTTAAAGATACAGCGACATCCAGAGTCATACTCTTTGGGACTTCTGTGATTATCCCTGAAGCCTTTGCCTACTTTTTTAAAAGGACCCAGTTTTTCCTGCAGAACCCGTGGTCTCTGTGGACCCTGAAGCTTTCTTGTACCATCCTTGTCATGGGCCTGATGGTGCCCCTTTCCTTTAGTGTCTTCCCCCAGATCGGATGGATACAGTGCAGTGAGCTTGAAAATGAAATTCAGTCTGCAACGGAAGAAACAGAACTCTTCTATAACAGAGGGGTGTAGGTGTGAGTTTTCAGTGAATTTGTTGGTTCCTGTATGAAAACCTTCCTCTAAGGTTTCAGTTTCAAGAAATCTGCCAGAAGTGTCCTGGAAACCCCAGCGGTGTGTACGCCGACAGGACGGCTTGGGCTGCGCCTGCCGAGGCTGTCCTGAGGCTGGTCGTGCCTAGGGTTAGACAGCCGTGGATGGAAGAGACGGGGGCTGTCCTCCCTGAGCCTCCACACGGGACTGCTAAGGGGATGCGGGCGTGATGGAAGACTGTTTTCTGTTTGCCAGCCTGTGAAAGGATACTGTGAAATCACCAATAAACTTGTCTAGCAATGAAGAAAAAAAAAAAAGCTACTATAAAATATTAGTATATAAATGATACATTCATGTTAAGGCTGAGATCAAAAAAGGTTTTTTGGTCGGGGGTTGGTCATGCTGTGTGGCTTGTAGATTCCTAGTTTCTTGATCAGAGACTGAACTCAGGCCCTTGGCAGTGAGAGTGGGGAGTCTTAACCAATGGGCCACCAGGGAAGGTTGTTGCTGAATAGTTATTGGAAGGACTAATGCAAGAAGCTGAAGTTCCACTTCTTCGGCCACGTGATGATAAGAACAGACTCATTGAGAAAGACCCTGATGGTGGGAAAGACCGCGGCAGGAGGAAAAGAGCAACAGAGGATGAAATAGCATCATTGATTCAATGCATGACATTCCTGCCGTCGTTCTTGCCCAGCTCATTGGGATAAATGTGATTGCTTCCACAGTCAGGAGCCCATTTGAGGGACTGAAGTCATAGACAAGGACGGCAATGTCATAGGTTATTCCAGAAAAGCTGGGACAAAGGCAGTTAAAGATACAGCGACATCCAGAGTCATACTCTTTGGGACTTCTGTGATTATCCCTGAAGCCTTTGCCTACTTTTTTAAAAGGACCCAGTTTTTCCTGCAGAACCCGTGGTCTCTGTGGACCCTGAAGCTTTCTTGTACCATCCTTGTCATGGGCCTGATGGTGCCCCTTTCCTTTAGTGTCTTCCCTCAGATCGGATGGATACAGTGCAGTGAGCTTGAAAATGAAATTCAGTCTGCAACGGAAGAAACAGAACTCTTCTATAACAGAGGGGTGTAGGTGTGAGTTTTCAGTGAATTTGTTGGTTCCTGTATGAAAACCTTCCTCTAAGGTTTCAGTTTCAAGAAATCTGCCAGAAGTGTCCTGGAAACCCCAGCGGTGTGTACGCCGACAGGACGGCTTGGGCTGCGCCTGCCGAGGCTGTCCTGAGGCTGGTCGTGCCTAGGGTTAGACAGCCGTGGATGGAAGAGACGGGGGCTGTCCTCCCTGAGCCTCCACACGGGACTGCTAAGGGGATGCGGGCGTGATGGAAGACTGTTTTCTGTTTGCCAGCCTGTGAAAGGATACTGTGAAATCACCAATAAACTTGTCTAGCAATGAAGAAAAAAAAAAAAGCTACTATAAAAATATTAGTATATAAATGATACATTCATGTTAAGGCTGAGATCAAAAAAGGTTTTTTGGTCGGGGGTTGGTCATGCTGTGTGGCTTGTAGATTCCTAGTTTCTTGATCAGAGACTGAACTCAGGCCCTTGGCAGTGAGAGTGGGGAGTCTTAACCAATGGGCCACCAGGGAAGGTTGTTGCTGAATAGTTATTGGAAGGACTAATGCAAGAAGCTGAAGTTCCACTTCTTCGGCCACGTGATGATAAGAACAGACTCATTGAGAAAGACCCTGATGGTGGGAAAGACCGACGGCAGGAGGAAAAGGGAGCAACAGAGGATGAAATAGCATCATTGATTCAATGCATGAGTTTGAACACACTCTGGGAAGATGGTGAAGGACAGAGAAACCTCGCATGCTGCAGTCCATGGGGTCCCAAAGAATTGGACATGACTTAGCAAATGAACAATGAACAAATATCCTCTCATAAATTTTCTCTCAAAAGGTGACATTCATGAGGTATTTGCTGGATGATTTAATAAGTATGGATTAAATGAATAATTACTCTTGCCATACCCTACTGCAAACTCATCATGCTCAACAACTTTACTCCCTCTCAATGTTAGCTTTCAACAGAAGTTAGAAGACCTGATTTGTCCTAATTTTCTCACTGACTTAACATGGAATTTGAATGAACCAGCCCCATTTACTTTGTAGATGTTACATAACAAATTTAAAATCAAGAATAATGTTAGGGATTTCTCTGGAGGTCTAGTGGTTAAGATTTTGGCTTCCAATGCAAGGGGTGTGAATTCAATCCCTGACTGAGGAGGTAAGATCTCACATGCTTCTTGACTAAAAAAAACAAAAATATAAAGCAGAAGTTATACTGTAATAAATTCAATAAGACTTTAAAAATGGTCCACATCAAAAAAGCTTTTAAAAAAAGAGTAATATTAAACTCTTTTTATTCATCTGAACATTACTATGAGACTCTTTTGATAGAATATCTTTTTTTGTTGTTCTCTGACAGCTTGTTTCTTTCTTACAATAAGTCATTTAATAAGTGTAAGCCCTAAATCATTCTTACAAATAGCAGATACTACTCTCTCCAGATCCTTTTTTTTTTTTTTTGCCTTTTCTTAGATTTATCATTTCTCTACCATTTGACTTTAAAATCAAAAGACCTATCAATCACAATATAGGAGATTTTAGGTAAGTCATTTATTGATGTTAGGTATCTATACCAGTAAAAGGATTAAGTGGGATGAGATTACAGAGTCCTTAGGAGAATTAACTTGAATAATGTACCTGAAAATGCATCCTAAATTGTAAAGATCACACAAGTTGGCAATATCATGTTTTCTAACTTTGCAGTTCCTTTTCATTGCATAATACAAGCATTACTTTTTTTTTTTATAGAGTTTTACAATTTTCTTGTGTAACACCTGTATATTAAAAGCTATTCAACATTTCACTCATGTAAGAGACTTCAGACTAGATATGACATTTCATTCACAAGTACTCAATGAAACAATGCCATTGTGTCCATTTCTGCCTTTTCACGTTAGCAAGCTGTTTATTGAGAAGAATGACTTCTCATGAAAAATGGTTGGACTTTTATCACTTATGCTTCTACAAAGAATATTTAAAAAGGAGTCCTTTAAAAGTTATGTGGGTTATTTATAACTTCCCATATTCCTTTTGTCTTAATGGCAGCACACTGTATGATATTTTATAACCCCTGTAATTTCCATTATCAGTCTGCAAGTCTGCATTTCTTTCTTTGTTGACTCCTTTATTTTCAAATTATTTATTCATCCAAAGATATGTCCATGCAGCTGAAAGAAAAGAAAATGTCAAGACTGAGCATGAGTGAAAGTGGCTCAGTAAAATGTACATAAATCTTTCCTTCTTCTTTCTGGAGGTCTAGTGGTTAAGATTTTGGCTTCCAATGCAAGGGGTGTGAATTCAATCCCTGACTGAGGAGGTAAGATCTCACATGCTTCTTGACTAAAAAAAACAAAAATATAAAGCAGAAGTTATACTGTAATAAATTCAATAAGACTTTAAAATGGTCCACATCAAAAGCTTTTAAAAAAAGAGTAATATTAAACTCTTTTTATTCATCTGAACATTACTATGAGACTCTTTTGATAGAATATCTTTTTTTGTTGTTCTCTGACAGCTTGTTTCTTTCTTACAATAAGTCATTTAATAAGTGTAAGCCCTAAATCATTCTTACAAATAGCAGATACTACTCTCTCCAGATCCTTTTTTTTTTTTTTTGCCTTTTCTTAGATTTATCATTTCTCTACCATTTGACTTTAAAATCAAAAGACCTATCAATCACAATATAGGAGATTTTAGGTAAGTCATTTATTGATGTTAGGTATCTATACCAGTAAAAGGATTAAGTGGGATGAGATTACAGAGTCCTTAGGAGAATTAACTTGAATAATGTACCTGAAAATGCATCCTAAATTGTAAAGATCACACAAGTTGGCAATATCATGTTTTCTAACTTTGCAGTTCCTTTTCATTGCATAATACAAGCATTACTTTTTTTTTTATAGAGTTTTACAATTTTCTTGTGTAACACCTGTATATTAAAAGCTATTCAACATTTCACTCATGTAAGAGACTTCAGACTAGATATGACATTTCATTCACAAGTACTCAATGAAACAATGCCATTGTGTCCATTTCTGCCTTTTCACGTTAGCAAGCTGTTTATTGAGAAGAATGACTTCTCATGAAAAATGGTTGGACTTTTATCACTTATGCTTCTACAAAGAATATTTAAAAAGCAGTCCTTTAAAAAGTTATGTGGGTTATTTATAACTTCCCATATTCCTTTTGTCTTAATGGCAGCACACTGTATGATATTTTATAACCCCTGTAATTTCCATTATCAGTCTGCAAGTCTGCATTTCTTTCTTTGTTGACTCATTTATTTGCAAATTATTTATTCATCCAAAGATATGTCCATGCAGCTGAAAGAAAAGAAAAATGTCAAGACTGAGCATGAGTGAAAGTGGCTCAGTAAAATGTACATAAATCTTTCCTTTTTCTTTCCATGTCTCAAAATAGAGTAGGACCAAAATTTTAGAATGATTTTTAAGAATACTGAAAGGTGATATTTGTGAATTTAGATTTTACTTTCTTTTCTACCTTGTTTATGTAAATGTCACTTCATCCTCCATTCCAGGGAATGTTTTGTTGTTGTTGTTTAGTCAGCAAGTCCTGTCTGACTCTTTGGGACCCCATGGACTTCAGCACACCAAAATTCCCTGTCCTTTACTATTTTCACTGAGTAGATGATGCCATCAGACCACCTCATCCTCAGTCATCCCCTTCTCCTGCCCTCAGTCTTTCCCACCATCAGGGTGTTTTCCAATGAGTCTGCTCTTTGCATCAATATTCAAGTTTCAGCTTCAGCATCAGTTCTTCCAATAAATATTCAGGGTTGATTTCCTTTAGGATTGACTGGTGTGATCTCCATGCTATCCAAGGGACTCTCAAGAGTCTTCTCCAGCATCACAATTCAAAAGCATCAATTTTGGGGGGCTCAGTCTTCTTCATGGTCCAACTCTCACATTCATACATGAAAAATCATAGCTTTGTCTAGATGGACCTTATCAGCAAAGTGATGTCTCTGCTTTTTAATACACTGTCTAGGTTTGTCATAGCTTCTCTTTCAAGGAGCGAATATCTATTAATTTCATGGCTACAGTCACCATCTACAGTGATTTTTGAAGCTGAAGAAAATAAAATCTGTCACTATTTTCACTTTACCCATGTATATGTCATGATGTGAGGCGACTGTATGCCATGATCTTAGTTTTTTGAATGTTGAGTTTTAAGCCAGCATTTTCACTCTCCTCTTTCACCTTCATAAAAGTTATTATAACTTCCCATATTTTTCCTTTTGTCTTAATGGCAGCACACTGTATGATATTTTATAACCCCTGTAATTTCCATTATCAGTCTGCAAGTCTGCATTTCTTTCTTTGTTGACTCATTTATTTGCAAATTATTTATTCATCCAAAGATATGTCCATGCAGCTGAAAGAAAAGAAAAATGTCAAGACTGAGCATGAGTGAAAGTGGCTCAGTAAAATGTACATAAATCTTTCCTTTTTCTTTCCATGTCTCAAAATAGAGTAGGACCAAAATTTTAGAATGATTTTTAAGAATACTGAAAGGTGATATTTGTGAATTTAGATTTTACTTTCTTTTCTACCTTGTTTATGTAAATGTCACTTCATCCTCCATTCCAGGGAATGTTTTGTTGTTGTTGTTTAGTCAGCAAGTCCTGTCTGACTCTTTGGGACCCCATGGACTTCAGCACACCAAAATTCCCTGTCCTTTACTATTTTCACTGAGTAGATGATGCCATCAGACCACCTCATCCTCAGTCATCCCCTTCTCCTGCCCTCAGTCTTTCCCACCATCAGGGTGTTTTCCAATGAGTCTGCTCTTTGCATCAATATTCAAGTTTCAGCTTCAGCATCAGTTCTTCCAATAAATATTCAGGGTTGATTTCCTTTAGGATTGACTGGTGTGATCTCCATGCTATCCAAGGGACTCTCAAGAGTCTTCTCCAGCATCACAATTCAAAAGCATCAATTTTGGGGGGCTCAGTCTTCTTCATGGTCCAACTCTCACATTCATACATGAAAAATCATAGCTTTGTCTAGATGGACCTTATCAGCAAAGTGATGTCTCTGCTTTTTAATACACTGTCTAGGTTTGTCATAGCTTCTCTTTCAAGGAGCGAATATCTATTAATTTCATGGCTACAGTCACCATCTACAGTGATTTTTGAAGCTGAAGAAAATAAAATCTGTCACTATTTTCACTTTACCCATGTATATGTCATGATGTGAGGCGACTGTATGCCATGATCTTAGTTTTTTGAATGTTGAGTTTTAAGCCAGCATTTTCACTCTCCTCTTTCACCTTCATAAAAAGGTTCTTCAGTTCCTGTTTGCTTTCTGCCATTAGAGTGGTGTTATCTGCATATTTGAAGTTATTGATATTTCTCCTGGAAATCTTCCTTCCAGCTTGAGCTTCAGGCACTCTGTCTCCCAGGTCTAATCCCTTGAATCTATTCATCAGCTCCACTGTATAATTATAAGGGATTTGATTTAGGTCCTATTTGGAGGGGAATGTTTAGTTGTGCTCTAAATAGATATATTTCATCATTTTTTGAGATTTCCCACAGAAGATGAGATTTTTCTCATTTGGATTTTTTGTTTTTATAATTTAGTATTTCTCATGGATCTCTTTATTTTCAGGAATATTGCTTCTATAAACTCCCATAGCTTTTCTCTTATTTGTTTCTTCCTAGAACAACTGGTTTCATTTGATTATTTTAACTTACTATCTATGCTACTGAAGGTCACCATCCTCAGACATACTTCCTTGAGAACTTTCCAGTTTCACATTCTGTGTTTATAAGGCTATAATTGGCTTTCTAAAATTATCTAATATTACTATTAAAATACTCAGTTATAGAATGTTCAAAGCACACCACATCCAAAGATTGTTTCTGTGTATAAAGTACTCTTTAGCAGTAAGACTCTGTCAGCACACTGATACTGAAGTGACTCTGAAACACAAATGAATTAGTCTAACTTGCTATTTATTGCCTTCATATAAAGAGATATATATTTCCTATCAAATATGCTAACCTGCATTTGACTTCATATAAAAGAGATATATATCTGGTGTGATCTCAAAGGGACTCTCAAGAGTCTTCTCAGCATCACAATTCAAAAGCATCAATTTTGGGGGGCTCAGTCTTCTTCATGGTCCAACTCTCACATTCATACATGAAAAATCATAGCTTTGTCTAGATGGACCTTATCAGCAAAGTGATGTCTCTGCTTTTTAATACACTGTCTAGGTTTGTCATAGCTTCTCTTTCAAGGAGCGAATATCTATTAATTTCATGGCTACAGTCACCATCTACAGTGATTTTTGAAGCTGAAGAAAATAAAATCTGTCACTATTTTCACTTTACCCATGTATATGTCATGATGTGAGGCGACTGTATGCCATGATCTTAGTTTTTTGAATGTTGAGTTTTAAGCCAGCATTTTCACTCTCCTCTTTCACCTTCATAAAAAGGTTCTTCAGTTCCTGTTTGCTTTCTGCCATTAGAGTGGTGTTATCTGCATATTTGAAGTTATTGATATTTCTCCTGGAAATCTTCCTTCCAGCTTGAGCTTCAGGCACTCTGTCTCCCAGGTCTAATCCCTTGAATCTATTCATCAGCTCCACTGTATAATTATAAGGGATTTGATTTAGGTCCTATTTGGAGGGGAATGTTTAGTTGTGCTCTAAATAGATATATTTCATCATTTTTTGAGATTTCCCACAGAAGATGAGATTTTTCTCATTTGGATTTTTTGTTTTTATAATTTAGTATTTCTCATGGATCTCTTTATTTTCAGGAATATTGCTTCTATAAACTCCCATAGCTTTTCTCTTATTTGTTTCTTCCTAGAACAACTGGTTTCATTTGATTATTTTAACTTACTATCTATGCTACTGAAGGTCACCATCCTCAGACATACTTCCTTGAGAACTTTCCAGTTTCACATTCTGTGTTTATAAGGCTATAATTGGCTTTCTAAAATTATCTAATATTACTATTAAAATACTCAGTTATAGAATGTTCAAAGCACACCACATCCAAAGATTGTTTCTGTGTATAAAGTACTCTTTAGCAGTAAGACTCTGTCAGCACACTGATACTGAAGTGACTCTGAAACACAAATGAATTAGTCTAACTTGCTATTTATTGCCTTCATATAAAAGAGATATATATTTCCTATCAAATATGCTAACCTGCATTTGACTATGCTTAGTAATGAGATGACCACTCTGCATGAAGCTACCATAGTTTTCCTGTCACAAAAGCAGTCTGCTAATTACATATGCCTAGATCAAATCCATCTTCTAATTTATAACAAACTGCAAACATATATGAGCAAAATGAAAATACACAATTTTAGTAGCCTAGTTAAACGTTATAGGTCACAACCTACATCATAAACTTTTTTTGTAGGAATCACAAAAGCAAAGCCCTGAATGATGGGAGATTTCACAGAGGTTCAAAAAGTAGTAAAATATGGGACAGCACAAACAAGAAGGAGCTCATCAAATTCTATCTAACATTTATCAAGCAACAACCATGCATAAGACATAGAATAAGAAAATAAAATGGAAAAAAAAAACATAGAAGAGACATTGCCTTTGCTTCTAAGAAAGTCACGGGGAGATATACTGGTACATCAATATGTTGGACTGAACATGGTATGATAATGAAATCTAGTGTAGAGGAGCAAAACAAGGGCAATGAAATCAGAGAAAGAGAAAAAATTAACTGTGACTGAAAGAATCAGGAAAGATTGCAGATGGGTGCTCAGATAAGTTTCTATGGGCAGAGATGGAAGACATATTCTTTTCAGAGACAGTGGTGTGAACACAGGAACAAAATTGACAATGTACAGTGTACATTAAAGGATGAGAAATCATGAGTGCCTTGGAAAATACTATTTGAATGGTAGGAGGTTCACTTCAGATTATAAGGAAAAACTTAAATAGTATTCAACAATAACATATGAATTCCTATATATAATATGGATTTTAAATTTGGGGAATAGAAAAATTAATGGTCAGAATTGTGTTTCAAAAATACCATTCTGTGGTCCTATGGGTAGTCTGATCTGAAGTACCATGTACCTATTTAAGATACAACTGGAATAATCTAACTGAAATAACAACAAATTAATTTTTTTAAAAAAGCAAGTTATACTGTAATCAAATAACTCATTTGTGAGCTGATCTTAAATTGGGAAAGAAGAAGAGGAAATGTTTAAAAGTGACTCTAGAATTTCAACTGTTAAGGACCATATTGGAAAACTAAGAATGAATGGAACATAATAAGAAAAAACAGCTTTATTTGCAAATGTTGGTTACCATCTCTTTTTTTTCTAACTAAAGGCTGAATTTCTTAATGCTTCTCTCTCAATACGGTCATAATACACTACTCTAAATCAATCCTTACTGTGATATATTTACAAACAGCCATAGTAAAGAACCTGTCTGACAATGCAGAAGATGCAAGAGAAGACACGGGTTTGATCCCTGGGTCTGGAAGATCCCCTGGAGAAGGAAATGGCAATCCACTATTCTTGTTTAGAGAATCCCATTGGCAGAGGAGCCTGTCGGGCTACAGACCTCAGACACAAATGAAGTGACTTAACATGAGCACACACACACGCTCACAGTCTCTCATGACTATCTACGTCTTCAGTGACAGCTTTATGTCATCTTAAGAGACTCAGTTAATGTATACTGTTCTGCTCCTTAACTTTCTCTTGATTCCACTTACTTTATGTAATGTTTCCCAAGACCCCACCTAAATGTCCATTTTAAAAATCATCAGTCATATCACTGCACATCTGGACTTCTATTTTTTGCCCCTTGATTGTATTCTGTCTAGAATTTGTAATTCATTATCAGAGTTCCTAGTTTTGAACTCAAATTCATTACCTTAGTGTCATAATATTGTCTCGTTCTTATCTCTTATTCTTCTAAAAAATGACTTTTTATCCTATGTTGAATACTTCTGACATTTTCTCAGAACAGTGTTTGAGCTTTGCTTTTTTCCTAGGTGATAAATCTGGTCTCTTTCATTTATCAAGGAAGCTGGATTGATCTTTAATTATAGATATCTTTAAAAATTGAAAGAAATAAAGAGATAAATTATCAATTTTTTTTAATAATTTTTTTAAATTTTGGCCTCTTTTACTGGCTTTTTATTTATTTTCATCTATCTTAATTCTTTGGCCTCAATTTTTGAATGTGTATGGCTAGTTTACTTTTCTGAAGTTAGTCTAAGTCTCTGTGTGGGGCTGGTGTTTCAGGTGCTACAGAGAATCTTTTTCATGCCTCAGTATAATGATCCCAAGTAGAGATAGAGATTCATATAATAATGCCCAAGAGAAAATTGATTGATGTCAAGAGAGCAATAATATGAATATTATGAATAAGTCCAATGCTAATGGGCTTATGTTTCAGGATGTTAAACTTGCTCTAATCATTTAACTCCTTAGCCACCACTGAAATGACTGTTTCATAATTTTTTTAAAGTCTTAAAGGTCAATGATAGTGGGAGAAAAGACAAAAGATTATAGGGTATTTTGAAAGATAAACAGTGGAAAAATACTGTTTTACAGCCAGAAGTGTGAGTGAAGAGGTGATGGCAAAATATTTGAAAGTTTGTATAAAGGAAGAGAAGATTTGTATAAGGAAGAGAAGATTTCTTTCCTGAACTGCACACAGAATTCACAGCATAAAACTTCTACTGTAATGCCATAATATTAAAGTTTAATTTCTGACAACACAACATAGAAAGACTTGGAATTTAGGCTTGTGAGGGAGCAATGTTGAGGAGCATCTCTATTTAAAAAGGGATTAACTGAAGGGCCATGTATGCAATGTAAATTAAAGGGAATTCCCAAAGAGATTACGTAGTTCAGGACGTCTAACATAACTGAAAAATCTAGAAAGAGAAACCAGAGTAAGTACAGGAAGGGAAATTACCAAAGATGGTACATGAAATCTTACCAGGGGTTTCCCTGGTGGTCCAAAGAGTAAGCAGTGCAAGGGGTGCCAGTTCGATCTCTGGCCTGGGAAGATCCCATGTGCCGTGGAAAGGCTAGACCGGTGTGTCCAACTACAGAGCCAGAGCTCTGGAGCACATGCGCCCAAAATCTGGTAGTCTACAACGAGAGAGGCCACTGCGATAGAAGGCTCACACAGGCCAAAGAACAAAGATGGAAATGGAAGACCAATAGAAATGGCTAAAAAAAAAAAAAAAGGAAGGAAAGAAAAAATCTTAGCAGAATTGAAGAACATGAGTTTCCATAATAAAAAAAAAATCCATGGGTGCTCAGACAAACATGAAGTTACCAATGGCAGAGCACAGCATCCAACTTTCTCTAGAATGAAGAGGAAAAGAATAGCAATA
Organism: Tragulus kanchil; assembly: GCA_022376925.1. NCBI lineage: Eukaryota > Metazoa > Chordata > Mammalia > Artiodactyla > Tragulidae > Tragulus > Tragulus kanchil. The sequence goes on along the minus strand of JAIOJX010000025.1, from coordinate 24,245,533 downwards.
AATAGTCTAAAATATTCCAAAGAGAAAAGAAGGCACAAACAAAATAAGAAAAAATGGCTGGGGCTTTCCTGGTGGTCCAGTGGATAGTCTGCCTTGCAGTGCAAGGGGTACCAGTTCCATCCCTGGCCTGGGAAGATCCCATGTGCCGTGGAAAGGCTAGACCGGTGTGTCCAACTACAGAGCCAGAGCTCTGGAGCGCATACGCCCAAAATCTGGTAGTCAACAAAGAGAGAGGCCACTGCGATAGAAGGCTCACACAGGCCAAAGAACAAAGATGGAAATGGAAGACCAATAGAAATGGCTAAAAAAAAAAAAAAAGGAAGGAAAGAAAAAATCTTAGCAGAATTGAAGAACATGAGTTTCCATAATAAAAAAAAAATCCATGGGTGCTCAGACAAACATGAAGTTACCAATGGCAGAGCACAGCATCCAACTTTCTCTAGAATGAAGAGGAAAAGAATAGCAATAAATAGTCTAAAATATTCCAAAGAGAAAAGAAGGCACAAACAAAATAAGAAAAAATGGCTGGGGCTTTCCTGGTGGTCCAGTGGATAGTCTGCCTTGCAGTGCAAGGGGTACCAGTTCCATCCCTGGCCTGGGAATATCCCACATGCCAGGGAGTAGCTGGACCTGTGTGTCCAACTGAGAGCCAGTGTTCTGAGCGCATGCGCCAAGGGCCGGCGCTCTGCCACGAGGGAGGCCACGAGGTGGGAGGCCCACACAGGCCAAATAATAATGATGGATAAAGACAAATAAATAAATAAACAAATAACCAATAAAAGAGGCCAAAGTTTTAAAAAGAAGAAAGAAAAAAAATGATATTGAGCTCCTCTGTAACAATCAGTTCAGTTCAGTCACTCAGTTGTATCTGACTCTGTAACCCCATGCATGGACTACAGCAAGCCAGGTTTCCCTGTCTTTAACCATCCTCCAGAGCTTGCTCAATCTTATGTTCATTGACTCAGTGATGCCATCCAACTAACTGTCTTGTCCTCTATCATCCTGTTATCTTTTTGCCTTCTATTTTCCCCATCATCAGGGTCTTTTCCAACGAGTAACCTCTTCTCATCAGGTGGTCAAAGTTTTGGAGCTTCAGCTTCAACTTCAGTCCTTCCAATGAATATTCAGGGTTAATTTCTTTTGGGATTGACTGGTTTGATCTCCTTGCAGTCCCAAGGGACTCTCAATAACAATGCTGAACTCCAAAAGACAAAAAAAATATAAATGAAAGGATAATTTACATTCATTCAGACTAAAATATGATTTCCAACCTAAAATTCTGGAAAAGTGAAAATTTTAAAGTAGATAAGGATAGAATAGGTTTTTCATATACAAGATGAGTAAGTAAATTTAATATCCTTGATCAGGAATCAGCTGAGATATGCTTCTCATATTCTTTAAAAGAAGAAGTCAGCTTGATTTCATCTATATACCTAACCAATGGCTTCCTTGCATTCATTTCTTTGGTAATATGCTCTCAAGGAGACTCTGCACTTTGTTTCATGATTTGGTTTAAAAAGTGGGACAACAGTACATCTGACGCAAGTAGGGGTCTGAAAGAATCCTTGCATATTACTTTTCCTTTTGATTCTATCAACTGCCATGAGACCATGTCAAGAGAACAGGGCTGCTAGAAAACTATGAGAGACCTATGGATGTGAGAAACCTATGAAGACTAGTTGAGTCAGTCATAGTAGCTGAGACCCTACTAGACAAGCATGCCCCAAAATGACTAAGACAGTTAAACATAAACACATAAGTAAGCTCAGTCAAGATCAGCCAAGGCCCACCCAGTCAGCATACCCTGCCTCACCACTCCCTCCCTTAAGAAACATATCAGTAATCATCTTTTGTCTTTTTATTTTAAGCAACTAAATCACCACTAAATATATATAACAGAGATATGGCCAATTAATAGAAATTAAATCTAAGATGGGTCAGTCTGGGCAGAGTAAGATGAGGGATGCAGTGTATGCTTTCTTTCATGATTACCGTTTTAGTAGTAAATGGTATTTTAAGACCATGAGAATGTTTTTTGGGGCTCTACATAAATAGTTCAATGCCAGGGAGTTTTATTGTTTATACTGCTGCTGTTTTATTTAATTTGGATAAGAGAAAAAAAAAGCAAAAATCTAGTAATACACTTGGGTCAGGGCAGATGAATATGAATGCTGTATTTTAGCCTGCAAACTTGAAGGTCTGGAATAATAAGTAGCTGACAAGAACCTAGTATCCTAGAGGTTTCTGTTGGAGCAAGACTGAAATTGATTTAGTATATTTCTATGGAACAGAGTTTCCTGGGGAAGAGACCACTGTGTGTAGAGGAGTTTTGGAGGCAGAAATTGAGAGTAAGGAACATATTTTGCCTTTGACTAAGAAACTAGGTATGAAATACACGAATCAACGTAACTTTGAATACTTTGACCACCTGACGTGAAGAACCAACTCACTGGAAAAGTCCCTGATGCTGGGAAAGGTTGAGGGCAGGAGGAGAAGGGAGCAACAGAACATGAGGGTTGGATGGCATCACCAACTCAGTGGACATGAGTCTGAACAAACTCTGGGAGACAGTGAAGGACAGGGAAGCCTGGCATGCTGCAGTTCATGGGGTCACAAAGAGCTGGACACAACCTAGTGACTGGACAAGAACTTTGAATATATCTCTGTTTAAAATATTTTTTACATTAAGAATTACTTGAAAAAATACCAGATTTTTCTGGATTAGACTTCTGAAGAAAGTTTATTAAGAAAGAGTTCACCATGTAAATGTAAAATTTAGCTCAGACTGTAATTTCAGGATCACTTATACTGAAATACCTGATTGCAAATTAATAAACTGGTGTTTGTGCAAGAATGCATGGATTACAGCTGCTATCCGAGGAAAATATTTCTTTTAAGATAGTGAAAATAGAAGCGTTTTTCTTTATCTGAGGAGTATATGGAGACAGTTAAACATAAACACATAAGTAAGCTCAGTCAAGATCAGCCAAGGCCCACCCAGTCAGCATACCCTGCCTCACCACTCCCTCCCTTAAGAAACATATCAGTAATCATCTTTTGTCTTTTTATTTTAAGCAACTAAATCACCACTAAATATATATAACAGAGATATGGCCAATTAATAGAAATTAAATCTAAGATGGGTCAGTCTGGGCAGAGTAAGATGAGGGATGCAGTGTATGCTTTCTTTCATGATTACCTTTTTAGTAGTAAACAGTTTTTTAAAACCATGAGAATGTTTTTTGGGGCTCTACATAAATAGTTCAATGCCAGGGAGTTTTATTGTTTATACTGCTGCTGTTTTATTTAATTTGGATAAGAGAAAAAAAAAGCAAAAATCTAGTAATACACTTGGGTCAGGGCAGATGAATATGAATGCTGTATTTTAGCCTGCAAACTTGAAGGTCTGGAATAATAAGTAGCTGACAAGAACCTAGTATCCTAGAGGTTTCTGTTGGAGCAAGACTGAAATTGATTTAGTATATTTCTATGGAACAGAGTTTCCTGGGGAAGAGACCACTGTGTGTAGAGGAGTTTTGGAGGCAGAAATTGAGAGTAAGGAACATATTTTGCCTTTGACTAAGAAACTAGGTATGAAATACACGAATCAACGTAACTTTGAATACTTTGACCACCTGACGTGAAGAACCAACTCACTGGAAAAGTCCCTGATGCTGGGAAAGGTTGAGGGCAGGAGGAGAAGGGAGCAACAGAACATGAGGGTTGGATGGCATCACCAACTCAGTGGACATGAGTCTGAACAAACTCTGGGAGACAGTGAAGGACAGGGAAGCCAGGCATGCTGCAGTTCATGGGGTCACAAAGAGCTGGACACAACCTAGTGACTGGACAAGAACTTTGAATATATCTCTGTTTAAAATATTTTTTACATTAAGAATTACTTGAAAAAATACCAGATTTTTCTGGATTAGACTTCTGAAGAAAGTTTATTAAGAAAGAGTTCACCATGTAAATGTAAAATTTAGCTCAGACTGTAATTTCAGGATCACTTATACTGAAATACCTGATTGCAAATTAATAAACTGGTGTTTGTGCAAGAATGCATGGATTACAGCTGCTATCCGAGGAAAATATTTCTTTTAAGATAGTGAAAATAGAAGCGTTTTTCTTTATCTGAGGAGTATATGGGATGAAAATATGTGATTGGAAGTTCAAACGTATCACTTAAAAAGGCAGTTAGGTTTCAAACTCTCATTTAACTAAAGGATAAAAAATTTAAGTATAGTGTGATATAACTGTGCCCAAGTAATCACTGTGCTTTGATGGAGCAAAGATTATCATTCAAAGTAAACCCGTTTCTCCTTCTGTGTAGGACAGACAATCCACATAGTCACCAAGAGTTGGACACAATTGACTAACACACATATGCTATATACAGAAAATTTAATTGAATACATATTACTTAATTTAAATATCCCATATTGTTCTTATTTTTCTAATTTCACCACAGACCAGTGAAACTTTGTCTACTCATGATGAAGAGGCAAGTGCAGGTAAATGACCATGTTTGCAGTAGTCAGTAAAGAATCTATGTGTTGGGCCAAAGAACAAAGATGGATGAAAATGGACAAATGAAAGACCAATAGAAGTGGTCCGCCTGCTCCCCTCTCTCCCCACCCCACCCCTACCAAAATAAATAAATAAATCTTAAAAAAAAAAAAAGAAAGAAAGAAAGAAAGAAAAAAGAATCTACGTGTTATGCAGGAGACCTGGGTGCCATCCCTGGGCTGGGACAATCCCCTGGAGAAGGGAACAGCAATCCATTCTAGTATTCTTTCCCTGAGAATTCCATGGACAGAGGAACCAGACAGGTGATAGTCCATGGGGTCCCAAAGAGTCAGACATGACTAAGCAACTAACACTTTCATTTGTCACCTAGTCTTATCACCACTGATGCAGAGAAAACTAGCAAATGACAACAACCTGAGTAGGTACAGCAATTCCATCAGAGACACTGTCACACTGCATAAGTAGAACTGATAACCTATCGAAATTTTTCTCTGTTTAAAATATTTTTTACATTAAGAATTACTTGAAAAATACCAGATTTTTCTGGATTAGACTTCTGAAGAAAGTTTATTAAGAAAGAGTTCACCATGTAAATGTAAAATTTAGCTCAGACTGTAATTTCAGGATCACTTATACTGAAATACCTGATTGCAAATTAATAAACTGGTGTTTGTGCAAGAATGCATGGATTACAGCTGCTATCCGAGGAAAATATTTCTTTTAAGATAGTGAAAATAGAAGCGTTTTTCTTTATCTGAGGAGTATATGGGATGAAAATATGTGATTGGAAGTTCAAACGTATCACTTAAAAAGGCAGTTAGGTTTCAAACTCTCATTTAACTAAAGGATAAAAAATTTAAGTATAGTGTGATATAACTGTGCCCAAGTAATCACTGTGCTTTGATGGAGCAAAGATTATCATTCAAAGTAAACCCGTTTCTCCTTCTGTGTAGGACAGACAATCCACATAGTCACCAAGAGTTGGACACAATTGACTAACACACATATGCTATATACAGAAAATTTAATTGAATACATATTACTTAATTTAAATATCCCATATTGTTCTTATTTTTCTAATTTCACCACAGACCAGTGAAACTTTGTCTACTCATGATGAAGAGGCAAGTGCAGGTAAATGACCATGTTTGCAGTAGTCAGTAAAGAATCTATGTGTTGGGCCAAAGAACAAAGATGGATGAAAATGGACAAATGAAAGACCAATAGAAGTGGTCCGCCTGCTCCCCTCTCTCCCCACCCCACCCCTACCAAAATAAATAAATAAATCTTAAAAAAAAAAAAAGAAAGAAAGAAAGAAAGAAAAAAGAATCTACGTGTTATGCAGGAGACCTGGGTGCCATCCCTGGGCTGGGACAATCCCCTGGAGAAGGGAACAGCAATCCATTCTAGTATTCTTTCCCTGAGAATTCCATGGACAGAGGAACCAGACAGGTGATAGTCCATGGGGTCCCAAAGAGTCAGACATGACTAAGCAACTAACACTTTCATTTGTCACCTAGTCTTATCACCACTGATGCAGAGAAAACTAGCAAATGACAACAACCTGAGTAGGTACAGCAATTCCATCAGAGACACTGTCACACTGCATAAGTAGAACTGATAACCTATCAGTAGAACCTATCAGTCAGTCTGATATGTGGATATATTACATATATAATCTTACTTAGAAAAGAAAAACTTTGTACAGTCTGATATGGTAATGAGAGAAGTAGTAATGCTTAATATTATGAAGGAGGTGGTAGAAATAGCACACAAGGAATGCTGAAAATCTGTGGCTTACATTCTAAAGCACTATTTTTATCAGACTATTTAAAAGTATATCCAAAGAACCCCTTGTTTCTGAGAATGCTATCTTAATTTCTATTAGAAATTCCTTTCTATCCTCTGTTTTTCATATATTCAGATCAAAAGCCTGTAAACTGTGTGAACTACCAAACATCTATGTTCACATAGAGTTCAATGACAGAAGAGGAATTCTGCCAATTCCTTTCCTGCTTGAACAACTTAAGGTCAAAGGAAAAAGCTAAAGGAACTAATTTATGTGAGATTATTTTATTAAAAAGAAAACAAACTAATGTAGACCATCACTGTTTATTCTTCCAGTTTTGATGACACCCACCCTCATTCATTTCCTGACAATAATTTCCGGCTCTCTGTTTTTTATCTACTCTAACTTTTCCAAAGTTGGACACTGGCAGTTACTACAGTGATTAAATTCTGATTAAAATGTGGGCGTTTTCATGTGTGCATGAATGCATCCCTCTTATCTCTTATCTAGATTGATCTGATATTTTCAATGACTGGGCTATGGATAGAGAGATTTAAAAATATTGTAACATTTGTTTCATTTTATCAAAGGGGATTATTCATCAAGGCATTTTTCTAAGGGGAAAAATATAATGCAAGCCCATACGAGAGAGAAAACAGTCTATTGCTAACTCAGACCATAAAATAGCATTTTGATCATTCATCAGAAATCAGAAAGCTTTCTTTCTCTTGCAGTCTTAGGATATATCATTTTCTAGGCTTAATTAACTCAGTTTTCTGTATATATACAAAAAGACAACACAAGAATCTGTAGAAACCAGTTAAATTTTTACTTTAAATGGCTCTTTTTCTATCTTTCTCTCACAATTTATTTCTTCTGCCTTAGTTGACTCAAGTTTAGCAAATGAAAACTAAACGAAGAGCATGGAGCACAATATGTCTTCACAATAGTGGTGCTTACAGTATAAATTGCTCCATTTCTGCAGCTGGAAATAAGAGTTCAGACAGATTCTAAATGTCAGGAAACTTATAAAACTGAAGGCAGTTTTAAAAATTCAGGGATTTTTTTCCTATATATTCAGTAATCCCATGATTTTTTTTCTCATTTTCTCTACTAATCTCTTTCAATTCTACATATTTATAAATACTCCAATAGACCAATCAAGTATCTGTCAAGACAGGTACAGGTAGGTACATTTAGACAAAACACCTGATAATGTGTTATGTATGTAAATTATGAGATAGCTTTTTGTATTCTTTAAATTGCCTTCATAACCAGAATAATATCCAAACAACCTCAGAAGTATTTTCAGCAGTAAAAGTATTTTATATTAATAATACCTCTTAGAAACCAGAAGCCAGTAGAGTCAAAATGATTAGGAATGTTTAAAATTTCTTATATTAATAAACTAATGTAGACCATCACTGTTTATTCTTCCAGTTTTGATGACACCCACCCTCATTCATTTCCTGACAATAATTTCCGGCTCTCTGTTTTTTATCTACTCTAACTTTTCCAAAGTTGGACACTGGCAGTTACTACAGTGATTAAATTCTGATTAAAATGTGGGCGTTTTCATGTGTGCATGAATGCATCCCTCTTATCTCTTATCTAGATTGATCTGATATTTTCAATGACTGGGCTATGGATAGAGAGATTTAAAAATATTGTAACATTTGTTTCATTTTATCAAAGGGGATTATTCATCAAGGCATTTTTCTAAGGGGAAAAATATAATGCAAGCCCATACGAGAGAGAAAACAGTCTATTGCTAACTCAGACCATAAAATAGCATTTTGATCATTCATCAGAAATCAGAAAGCTTTCTTTCTCTTGCAGTCTTAGGATATATCATTTTCTAGGCTTAATTAACTCAGTTTTCTGTATATATACAAAAAGACAACACAAGAATCTGTAGAAACCAGTTAAATTTTTACTTTAAATGGCTCTTTTTCTATCTTTCTCTCACAATTTATTTCTTCTGCCTTAGTTGACTCAAGTTTAGCAAATGAAAACTAAACGAAGAGCATGGAGCACAATATGTCTTCACAATAGTGGTGCTTACAGTATAAATTGCTCCATTTCTGCAGCTGGAAATAAGAGTTCAGACAGATTCTAAATGTCAGGAAACTTATAAAACTGAAGGCAGTTTTAAAAATTCAGGGATTTTTTTCCTATATATTCAGTAATCCCATGATTTTTTTTCTCATTTTCTCTACTAATCTCTTTCAATTCTACATATTTATAAATACTCCAATAGACCAATCAAGTATCTGTCAAGACAGGTACAGGTAGGTACATTTAGACAAAACACCTGATAATGTGTTATGTATGTAAATTATGAGATAGCTTTTTGTATTCTTTAAATTGCCTTCATAACCAGAATAATATCCAAACAACCTCAGAAGTATTTTCAGCAGTAAAAGTATTTTATATTAATAATACCTCTTAGAAACCAGAAGCCAGTAGAGTCAAAATGATTAGGAATGTTCCTATAAAATTGTCCATGTAAGCTATCTACCATATATCAAGTATAGGAAATAGATATAAGGTAATGCAATAACTAATGTGGTTGCCTAGAGTGCTGAGTTAAAATGGAACAAGCAGTGCTTTTTAAATGAATGAGCACTAAGACTGAGAAGGAATATTAGCTGTGGAGAGACGCAACAGCACTTTGCTTCAGATTTGTCCTTCCTGATCTAAAGTTCAGTTAGAATGATTTATTATACAGAACATAAGCTCTTTATGATCAGTTTCTATTAAAAGTATTTTTCTATTTGCCCCAATATTTATTTTGAGTGCCTTCCTTTCACTGGGGATTTTCTCTGTACCTTGAAATATTTGTTGATTCAACCCAAGGAAAACCTTCATTCACCTATTTCTATAGCCCCATCCTCAAACTTTTTACCATCCAGAACTCCTCTGCTTTGAGAATAATGTAATGTCTTCACCTAAACCATTCTCTTCAGCTCTCAATCAGGTATACCTAACGTGATTTTTCTTTGACTTCATGAAGGCTCTCCATCTTCATGGCTGTGTTTTACTCGCTTCCCAACCCTATATGAAATTCATGTTTTTTCCTACACAGTGTAGAGGCTATGATCTCTCATTTGGAATACGACTGTTCTACAAGAACAGAGATTATCAGCAAAGTCAGTCACCTTCCTCATGATTCTGTCCCTTTCCCTAATTTTGATATGATTTTCTTTTATGTGCATCTTTACTTACAGCTTGCTCTTCTGACCCAGAAGGGAACACATCTGTCTTATTCTTCACAGCCTCTTTCCTGACTGTGTTTCAGAGGCCATCTCCTCCTGCTTCTTCATGACCATATGCTATAAATATCCCCTCTTTCTTGTCTCCATCTCTACCAATATATTGCCCTCAGCAAATAAACACTCATCAACAGATTCCCTCTTAAAATATCTCAACAGCCACAGAACTAGCTCCCAAGACCAATCAAGTATCTGTCAAACATTATTTAAGACAAAACACCTGATAATGTGTTATGTATGTAAATTATGAGATAGCTTTTTGTATTCTTTAAATTGCCTTCATAACCAGAATAATATCCAAACAACCTCAGAAGTATTTTCAGCAGTAAAAGTATTTTATATTAATAATACCTCTTAGAAACCAGAAGCCAGTAGAGTCAAAATGATTAGGAATGTTCCTATAAAATTGTCCATGTAAGCTATCTACCATATATCAAGTATAGGAAATAGATATAAGGTAATGCAATAACTAATGTGGTTGCCTAGAGTGCTGAGTTAAAATGGAACAAGCAGTGCTTTTTAAATGAATGAGCACTAAGACTGAGAAGGAATATTAGCTGTGGGAGAGACGCAACAGCACTTTGCTTCAGATTTGTCCTTCCTGATCTAAAGTTCAGTTAGAATGATTTATTATACAGAACATAAGCTCTTTATGATCAGTTTCTATTAAAAGTATTTTTCTATTTGCCCCAATATTTATTTTGAGTGCCTTCCTTTCACTGGGGATTTTCTCTGTACCTTGAAATATTTGTTGATTCAACCCAAGGAAAACCTTCATTCACCTATTTCTATAGCCCCATCCTCAAACTTTTTACCATCCAGAACTCCTCTGCTTTGAGAATAATGTAATGTCTTCACCTAAACCATTCTCTTCAGCTCTCAATCAGGTATACCTAACGTGATTTTTCTTTGACTTCATGAAGGCTCTCCATCTTCATGGCTGTGTTTTACTCGCTTCCCAACCCTATATGAAATTCATGTTTTTTCCTACACAGTGTAGAGGCTATGATCTCTCATTTGGAATACGACTGTTCTACAAGAACAGAGATTATCAGCAAAGTCAGTCACCTTCCTCATGATTCTGTCCCTTTCCCTAATTTTGATATGATTTTCTTTTATGTGCATCTTTACTTACAGCTTGCTCTTCTGACCCAGAAGGGAACACATCTGTCTTATTCTTCACAGCCTCTTTCCTGACTGTGTTTCAGAGGCCATCTCCTCCTGCTTCTTCATGACCATATGCTATAAATATCCCCCCCTCTTTCTTGTCTCCATCTCTACCAATATATTGCCCTCAGCAAATAAACACTCATCAACAGATTCCCTCTTAAAATATCTCAACAGCCACAGAACTAGCTCCCAAGAAAATACATTTCATGCTAGTTATAGGCCTTTCTCCCTCCTTTTTCAGGCAAACATTTCCAAAGTGAAGTTCATATTCTCTACTTCACACAAGAGGCAGTGCATCACAGGGCTTGACAATAACAAGTCTTGAAGTTGGTGTAGGCTGGAGTCCTATCCCACTTATTCCTTGCCATGGAACACTGGGAAAGTTATTTAAACTGTTATTGAAAATTTTCTGCATCTGTAAAAGGAAGTAACATATGCTCAATATAGGTATGTGAGGACCAAATCATTTAAATTATATGAGGAATATCATATATCAGAGTGATGGCTTTCACACTGTCCACTTGATTTTTCTGTATCTTTTTCCACACCTTTGTCCATTTCCAGCAGTGCCTTAAGTCAGACCTTGGTTATTTTTCACCTAGAATATTCAACAGCTTCTCAACTTGTATGACTGCCTTTACTATCAACATGTTTTAACCCAGTTTTGTCACCCAACTATAAAAGTACTTAATATTTTCACAAGAAATCTTCCCTTGTTATTGCTTGGTCAATACTTTTAAAGGATTCTCTTCACCAAGGAGTATTCCAAAAGGTTTATCTAATTATTTGCATTAGAATCACCTGGGATGGGGCTTCCCTGGTGGTCCAGTGGGTAAGGACACCTCCTTGCAGTGCAAGGGGCGCCGGTTCAATCCCTGGCCTGGGAAGATCCTACGTGCCGCGGAGCGGCTGGACTGATGTGTTCCATCACCGAGCCGGAGCTCTGGAGCGCATGCGCCCAGAGCCGGCGCTCTGCAACAACAGAGGCCACCGCAATGGGAGGCCCACATGGGCTAAAGAACAAAGATGGATGAAAATGGACAAATGAAAGACCAATAGAAGTGGCCTGCCTGCTCCCCTCCCTCCCCACTCCACCCCCACCTAAATAAATAAATCTTTAAAAAAAAAAAAAGGAATCACCTGGGATGTTGACTAAAAATGAGTATGTCAAAGCCCTATCTACTGAATCACAATCTTTAGACAATTATATGATACTGCATTATAGGAAGTACATTCCCATGTATTTTGCATTAAATATAAGGTCTATTATAATTGCATATGATCTTGCATCCTACTGTACTTTTATCGAGTTTTGCCAAACACAGAACATTTCCTCATGCTGTATTGCCTTTGTATATGACTCTCAAGCAACCTAGAATATTTCTACATTAATTAATTTATCAAAGCTCCCCCACTTCAAGAAGGTTCCATTGTCTATCAGCTTCCATCTCTCCTCCTCCATCCTTATATGGCTTTAATGCCCTTAGTGCCTCTTATGTTTATACTATTATTATACATACCTGACGTTAATGTCTTACCTAACAAGTTGCAACTTTCTCTAAGAAATAAGAGTTTTCATATATCAGAGTGATGGCTTTCACACTGTCCACTTGATTTTTCTGTATCTTTTTCCACACCTTTGTCCATTTCCAGCAGTGCCTTAAGTCAGACCTTGGTTATTTTTCACCTAGAATATTCAACAGCTTCTCAACTTGTATGACTGCCTTTACTATCAACATGTTTTAACCCAGTTTTGTCACCCAACTATAAAAGTACTTAATATTTTCACAAGAAATCTTCCCTTGTTATTGCTTGGTCAATACTTTTAAAGGATTCTCTTCACCAAGGAGTATTCCAAAAGGTTTATCTAATTATTTGCATTAGAATCACCTGGGATGGGGCTTCCCTGGTGGTCCAGTGGGTAAGGACACCTCCTTGCAGTGCAAGGGGCGCCGGTTCCATCCCTGGCCTGGGAAGATCCCACGTGCCACGGAGCGGCTGGACTGATGTGTTCCATCACCGAGCCGGAGCTCTGGAGCGCATGCGCCCAGAGCCGGCGCTCTGCAACAACAGAGGCCACCGCAATGGGAGGCCCACATGGGCTAAAGAACAAAGATGGATGAAAATGGACAAATGAAAGACCAATAGAAGTGGCCTGCCTGCTCCCCTCCCTCCCCACTCCACCCCCACCTAAATAAATAAATCTTTAAAAAAAAAAAAAGGAATCACCTGGGATGTTGACTAAAAATGAGTATGTCAAAGCCCTATCTACTGAATCACAATCTTTAGACAATTATATGATACTGCATTATAGGAAGTACATTCCCATGTATTTTGCATTAAATATAAGGTCTATTATAATTGCATATGATCTTGCATCCTACTGTACTTTTATCGAGTTTTGCCAAACACAGAACATTTCCTCATGCTGTATTGCCTTTGTATATGACTCTCAAGCAACCTAGAATATTTCTACATTAATTAATTTATCAAAGCTCCCCCACTTCAAGAAGGTTCCATTGTCTATCAGCTTCCATCTCTCCTCCTCCATCCTTATATGGCTTTAATGCCCTTAGTGCCTCTTATGTTTATACTATTATTATACATACCTGACGTTAATGTCTTACCTAACAAGTTGCAACTTTCTCTAAGAAATAAGAGTTTTTATGTCTGCGTTTTCAGCACTTAGCACATTATATCGTTCATAGCAAGGACTGTTATGACACTGCTTTATCTCTCTCTTGTTAACCTGGTTATCTATCCATCCACTTATTTAATTTTATACAAATATATATCTTTTTCCTTTTGGGGGGTTTCTAAGTCATCTCTGATTTTTGCGATCCCTTAGACTGTAGCCTGTAAGGCTTCCCTGTCTCTGGAATTCTCCAGACAAGAATACTGGAGTGAGTTGCCATTTCCTTCTCCAGGGGATCTTCCTGACCCAGGGAGCTAACCCACTTCTGCCGCTGTAAGCATACTCTTTACCATTCAGCCACTACAGAAACCTTGTCTATGTATTTATTTATAAATATATTTATTTATTTTTAAATGTATATGTTCATGAATTTATTACAGTAAGCATCAGTTACTTTATGCAATTACATAAAATATACAATTTATCAGCTATGTAAAGGGAATAAACAAAGAGAGTGAGACAACTATCATAAAAGAAAATGTAGACCCACACCTATCACACTGACTTATACACTGACCTACATTATGACAAATAAGATTTGTCTTTTACAAATTACTATCAGCCATAAAAAAAAGTCAACAACATCCAGTTTTTGCTCATTGAGAATTCTCCTGGAGCTCAGAAGTACCAACACTGTTGCTAAGTTTACATTTTAACAGAACCCCAGCTATTCTATATCACATAACAGTTTGACAGAGCCATTTTACAGAGTTCTGTTCAAAGTAATATGAAAAATATTAAGGTTTATCTAAACTAGGTAGAGCCTCTAACATAATTTTCATGAGAGTGCATGTTCTTTGTTTTCTCTGGTTCAAATGGGAGGCATACTGTGGGGGACTCTTTTCTCACAGTGAGAAAGCCACTGGCTAGAATGACCTTGAATCTTTCAGTTATCAAGCAGAAGGCTTCCCAGCTAGATTGAGATGGAAGGCCTAAATAAGCTTCTCTTGTATTCAGTAATCAAAACTTGCTTTGTTTTGTTTTTAATTTTATAACAATTAGCCAATTTTAGTTCAAAACATTGTTGTGGTTACTCTCTCAATGGGTTAGTTCCTTAGGATTTTTGTTACCATAATCACTTTTTCCTAAGGTCATGGTTCCCCAAAATGCAGTTTTTTTCTGAAGTACAAATACCATTCCTAGGTACACAGATTTCTGGTTATTTGGTGTAATCTAAGAATATACTTTAAGTGTGCAGATGATTTTATGGAGTGTCTATATATTTTTAAGCTATCCTCACTATATTATGCTTTTTATCCTGGCTTCTGATAAATAGTCCAGGATTGTGAAACAGTGGGTATTCCTTAAATTTAAATAAAAGAGTGAATTAATTTAATCCATCTCAATGCCCCCCTCTATGGTTCTAGTTAAGAGAATAAAGAAAAATTATGGAAAATAGAACAGAGGTAAAACTTTTATATATGAAGACATAGCACCTGTTTCAGACTGATGTAAGAATAGAATTTCAGAAATGGTCTTTCTATACCTTAAAGCTCTAGCATTACTTTATGCAATTACATAAAATATACAATTTATCAGCTATGTAAAGGGAATAAACAAAGAGAGTGAGACAACTATCATAAAAGAAAATGTAGACCCACACCTATCACACTGACTTATACACTGACCTACATTATGACAAATAAGATTTGTCTTTTACAAATTACTATCAGCCATAAAAAAAAAGTCAACAACATCCAGTTTTTGCTCATTGAGAATTCTCCTGGAGCTCAGAAGTACCAACACTGTTGCTAAGTTTACATTTTAACAGAACCCCAGCTATTCTATATCACATACCAGTTTGACAGAGCCATTTTACAGAGTTCTGTTCAAAGTAATATGAAAAATATTAAGGTTTATCTAAACTAGGTAGAGCCTCTAACATAATTTTCATGAGAGTGCATGTTCTTTGTTTTCTCTGGTTCAAATGGGAGGCATACTGTGGGGGACTCTTTTCTCACAGTGAGAAAGCCACTGGCTAGAATGACCTTGAATCTTTCAGTTATCAAGCAGAAGGCTTCCCAGCTAGATTGAGATGGAAGGCCTAAATAAGCTTCTCTTGTATTCAGTAATCAAAACTTGCTTTGTTTTGTTTTTAATTTTATAACAATTAGCCAATTTTAGTTCAAAACATTGTTGTGGTTACTCTCTCAATGGGTTAGTTCCTTAGGATTTTTGTTACCATAATCACTTTTTCCTAAGGTCATGGTTCCCCAAAATGCAGTTTTTTTCTGAAGTACAAATACCATTCCTAGGTACACAGATTTCTGGTTATTTGGTGTAATCTAAGAATATACTTTAAGTGTGCAGATGATTTTATGGAGTGTCTATATATTTTTAAGCTATCCTCACTATATTATGCTTTTTATCCTGGCTTCTGATAAATAGTCCAGGATTGTGAAACAGTGGGTATTCCTTAAATTTAAATAAAAGAGTGAATTAATTTAATCCATCTCAATGCCCCCCTCTATGGTTCTAGTTAAGAGAATAAAGAAAAATTATGGAAAATAGAACAGAGGTAAAACTTTTATATATGAAGACATAGCACCTGTTTCAGACTGATTTAAGAATAGAATTTCAGAAATGGTCTTTCTATACCTTAAAGCTCTAGCATTAATCTTTCTGCTGATTCTGATTCTGACTATATCTATGGGGTAATTTCTGAAGAGTCCTGAGGACACAGAGTAACATTAAACAAAAATCTAGTTGATGACTGGTGAAAATCAGGTACTCTTAATGTAATCCTAATGGTACTACAGAAATATAACTAATCATTGAAATTATAGAAATGGCAATATCTTTATGCTACTTATGTCTAAGAAAGTTTTACAAGATGAAAGATAGCTGTTGTCACTGCACTGTGGGAATAGGGGATCCTGCAGGGAGGGATGCTATGCCATGGCTTGGAAGGGTGGGATGGGGGAACTGGGAGGGGGGTTAAGGAAGGAGGGGTCAGGGATATACATATGACTAATTTGGGATTATACATATCTGTAAACAACAAAACTCTGTAAAAGTAAAAAGTAAAATAAAAATAATTATTAAAAAAAAGAAAAGAAAATTTTACAAGATGACTTGTGTGTTTTGGAGGGTAGTGGTAACTTAAACCTAATACAGAGTCACACTTTTCAAATATTCAGTGTAAATAAGTACAAATCAAGAATTCAATCAGAGGGAATGGGTGAGATAAATGGAGAAAGTAGCATGGAAGCATATACACTAACATCTGTAAACAGAAAATGAGAATTGGTTGTATGACTCAGGGAACTCAAACTGGGGCTCCAGTAATAACCCAAAGTTGTAGGAAAGGGTGGGAGTTGGGAGGGAGGTTCAAGAGGGAGGGGACATATGTATATCTATGGCTAATTCATCTTGATGTATGGTAGAAATCAAACCAATATTGTTAAGCAATCATCAATCAACTAAAAATTTTAAAAGGAGTAAAAAAAAGAAAAAAAATCAATCATCGATAGGTAATTCTTTTAAGGATCAGTGATTGGGCTCAATATGAATGCCTACAAACTAAATATATTCTTAACCAAAGATTTTCACATACCGCTTCTGATAAATAGTCCAGGATTGTGAAACAGTGGGTATTCCTTAAATTTAAATAAAAGAGTGAATTAATTTAATCCATCTCAATGCCCCCCTCTATGGTTCTAGTTAAGAGAATAAAGAAAAATTATGGAAAATAGAACAGAGGTAAAACTTTTATATATGAAGACATAGCACCTGTTTCAGACTGATTTAAGAATAGAATTTCAGAAATGGTCTTTCTATACCTTAAAGCTCTAGCATTAATCTTTCTGCTGATTCTGATTCTGACTATATCTATGGGGTAATTTCTGAAGAGTCCTGAGGACACAGAGTAACATTAAACAAAAATCTAGTTGATGACTGGTGAAAATCAGGTACTCTTAATGTAATCCTAATGGTACTACAGAAATATAACTAATCATTGAAATTATAGAAATGGCAATATCTTTATGCTACTTATGTCTAAGAAAGTTTTACAAGATGAAAGATAGCTGTTGTCATTGCACTGTGGGAATAGGGGATCCTGCAGGGAGGGATGCTATGCCATGGCTTGGAAGGGTGGGATGGGGGAACTGGGAGGGGGGTTAAGGAAGGAGGGGTCAGGGATATACATATGACTAATTTGGGATTATACATATCTGTAAACAACAAAACTCTGTAAAAGTAAAAAGTAAAATAAAAATAATTATTAAAAAAAAGAAAAGAAAATTTTACAAGATGACTTGTGTGTTTTGGAGGGTAGTGGTAACTTAAACCTAATACAGAGTCACACTTTTCAAATATTCAGTGTAAATAAGTACAAATCAAGAATTCAATCAGAGGGAATGGGTGAGATAAATGGAGAAAGTAGCATGGAAGCATATACACTAACATCTGTAAACAGAAAATGAGAATTGGTTGTATGACTCAGGGAACTCAAACTGGGGCTCCAGTAATAACCCAAAGTTGTAGGAAAGGGTGGGAGTTGGGAGGGAGGTTCAAGAGGGAGGGGACATATGTATATCTATGGCTAATTCATCTTGATGTATGGTAGAAATCAAACCAATATTGTTAAGCAATCATCAATCAACTAAAAATTTTAAAAGGAGTAAAAAAAAGAAAAAAAATCAATCATCGATAGGTAATTCTTTTAAGGATCAGTGATTGGGCTCAATATGAATGCCTACAAACTAAATATATTCTTAACCAAAGCATTTTTACCACAACCGTCACCTTTTTTACCAAGGCTAGTACTGTAATTTCCTCACAATTCTGACTTTTTCACAATATTTTGAGTATTTTCTGCTTGCAGTTAATAATCTGGAGTGGGATAAGAAATTCTTCACAGTGTTTCTCCCCATTTTATTTCTTGTATAAAGGCTAAGGAAGGGTGGAGACATGTGAAAATGAACACTAATGGGGAAATTAATGTTACTAAGCATTTGCTATGTTTTGATTAAAGGACTGGGTCATATTTCAGTTCATTCTATGAAAATCTCTCCTTGTATTTAAAAAATTCAATTGCCACTCTTGCACTGTTGGTGGGAATGTAAGTTGATACAGTCACTATGGAAGACAGAAAGGAAAGGAGAAAGGAGAGTCAATAAAAAACTAGGAATAGAACCACCATACGACCCAGCAATCCCACTATTAGGCATATATCAAGAGGAAATCACAATTGAAAGAGACACATGTACCCCAATGTTCACTGCAGAACATTTTACAATAGCTAGAACATGGAAGCAACCTAGATGTCCATCGACAAAGGAATGGATAAAGAAGCTGTGGTATGTACACACAAGGGAATATTTCTCAACCATAAAAAGAAATGCATTTGAATCAGTCCCAATGAGGTGCATGAATCTAGAACCTTTTATACAAAGTGAGATAAGTCAAAAAGAGAAGCACAAATACAGTATACTAATACATATATATGGAATCTAGAAAGACGGTACTGATAAATGCACATAAGGAGCAACAATGGGGAAACAGACATAGAGAAAAGACTTATGGGCATTGGGGGGAGGGAGGAGTGGGTTAGAGGTATGGAAAAAGTAACATGGAAACCTACACTATCCTATGTAAAAGAGATAGCCATTGTGAATATGCTATAAGATTAAGGGAATTTACATGGGGGCTATGCAACAACCTGGAGAGATGGGATAGGGAGAAGTAGGAGGGGGGTTCAGGTGGGAGGGGTCAGGGATATATCTGTGACTGATTTGGGTTTATGTATAGTTGTTAACAACAAAACTCTGTAAAAGCAAAATAAAACTAATTAAAAAATTTAAAAATTCAATTGCAAGAAAGGCTATGGAATTACAACATAAAATGCAAGTTTACATTATGGGGCCTGAGATTCCATCAACATCTTTATTTATCAAGGTAGAAAAAAGAGCATAACTTTTCTTCTTTTAAAAAATGTTATAGCTTCAATTACTTAACTAGATCATATTTAAGTCTTGTATATAAAGTTGCAAAACAGTTTCCATAAACCATTCACAGAAAGCAGTCTTTTTACCTCGGTCTCACTGCCCTTGCCTAAGGGAATAAAAACACAGCTACAAGTCATCCTACCTCTTGTCCATTTTAAATACCATGTATGGTCATTACCTTAACCAGTCTTTCTCTCATTTGCATGTATCTCAGCCTCCATTTCATTAAGCTGTCAGTGTCAGGCTGAATGGAACTTTTCCTTATCCGAACTGATAGATAGCAGTGAAGCTTGTTCCCTTGTGTCTGCATCTTTCAGTGAAAAAGAAAGATTGGGAAACAGATTTATAACAACACATGGATGCACTGAATTAGAAAAGACAGTTTCAGAGCAATGACATGCTTTTTTTTCTCCTCTGGTGCACATTCCTTGAGTATGTCAAATACACTATATTAAAGCTTTACAAGTTTTGAAAGCTTTTCCAACCTCCTTTGTTGTTTTCTGTTGCCGTTGCATGAATCTAGAACCTTTTATACAAAGTGAGATAAGTCAAAAAGAGAAGCACAAATACAGTATACTAATACATATATATGGAATCTAGAAAGACGGTACTGATAAATGCACATAAGGAGCAACAATGGGGAAACAGACATAGAGAAAAGACTTATGGGCATTGGGGGGAGGGAGGAGTGGGTTAGAGGTATGGAAAAAGTAACATGGAAACCTACACTATCCTATGTAAAAGAGATAGCCATTGTGAATATGCTATAAGATTAAGGGAATTTACATGGGGGCTATGCAACAACCTGGAGAGATGGGATAGGGAGAAGTAGGAGGGGGGTTCAGGTGGGAGGGGTCAGGGATATATCTGTGACTGATTTGGGTTTATGTATAGTTGTTAACAACAAAACTCTGTAAAAGCAAAATAAAACTAATTAAAAAATTTAAAAATTCAATTGCAAGAAAGGCTATGGAATTACAACATAAAATGCAAGTTTACATTATGGGGCCTGAGATTCCATCAACATCTTTATTTATCAAGGTAGAAAAAAGAGCATAACTTTTCTTCTTTTAAAAAATGTTATAGCTTCAATTACTTAACTAGATCATATTTAAGTCTTGTATATAAAGTTGCAAAACAGTTTCCATAAACCATTCACAGAAAGCAGTCTTTTTACCTCGGTCTCACTGCCCTTGCCTAAGGGAATAAAAACACAGCTACAAGTCATCCTACCTCTTGTCCATTTTAAATACCATGTATGGTCATTACCTTAACCAGTCTTTCTCTCATTTGCATGTATCTCAGCCTCCATTTCATTAAGCTGTCAGTGTCAGGCTGAATGGAACTTTTCCTTATCCGAACTGATAGATAGCAGTGAAGCTTGTTCCCTTGTGTCTGCATCTTTCAGTGAAAAAGAAAGATTGGGAAACAGATTTATAACAACACATGGATGCACTGAATTAGAAAAGACAGTTTCAGAGCAATGACATGCTTTTTTTTCTCCTCTGGTGCACATTCCTCTGAGATATGTCAAATACACTATATTAAAGCTTTACAAGTTTTGAAAGCTTTTCCAACCTCCTTTTGTTGTTTTCTGTTGCCGTTGTTCCTTTTTCTTTTCCTGTTTTACTTTGTTTGTATTTTCTCTGAATTAGGAAAACCCTTTCTATACTTGCTGTTTGGAGAAGAGGGTTATAAATGATAGTTTCCCCTCTTCCATTCTGCACCTGAATGTAAAGAGCAGATTAGCAACTATATTTCCAAAAGAAAATTCTTACAAATGAGCAAATCTGTCCCATCAGCAGAGGGGCCCACATCCAACAATAAAGGTTGGAGCTCTCCCTGTTTGTCATAAAGAGCTACTGATGGAATAAAGCCACTTCAAAAGATATTTCAAAAGGAAACTTATTCCTTCAACAAATATGAACATAAATTCAGTAGTTTTAAGTTTTTAATCTTTATAGCCATTATAATGAAATAAGGTGACTTCTGCCTGACAAAAATGTACAGTAATATTACCCAAATCCATAAGTTCCATCCACTTATCATAGTTATTTAATCCTTATAATAGGTGAGATAGGAAGTGCTATATTTTCAGATTTTATTTACAGGTACTGCATTTTCCTAAGCAAGATCAAGTTAGGTGATACATTTCTACGTGTTGTCTGGAAATAATATTCATTCATCCAACATTCCCTGAAATGTATAATATCCCAGAAACACAGGGTACAAAGCTGTTTTTGTAGTCCTGTGATGGAGCACTATTAAACTGAAAGCCCACACAGAGAGTTACTGCATTCACATGGCTGCTCAGTTGATAATGGCCTTCCTGTAAATCACAGTTCCAGAGTTGAAAATGTCATGAAATTCTCAGTCCTACCTCTTGTCCATTTTAAATACCATGTATGGTCATTACCTTAACCAGTCTTTCTCTCATTTGCATGTATCTCAGCCTCCATTTCATTAAGCTGTCAGTGTCAGGCTGAATGGAACTTTTCCTTATCCGAACTGATAGATAGCAGTGAAGCTTGTTCCCTTGTGTCTGCATCTTTCAGTGAAAAGAAAGATTGGGAAACAGATTTATAACAACACATGGATGCACTGAATTAGAAAAGACAGTTTCAGAGCAATGACATGCTTTTTTTTCTCCTCTGGTGCACATTCCTCTGAGATATGTCAAATACACTATATTAAAGCTTTACAAGTTTTGAAAGCTTTTCCAACCTCCTTTTGTTGTTTTCTGTTGCCGTTGTTCCTTTTTCTTTTCCTGTTTTACTTTGTTTGTATTTTCTCTGAATTAGGAAAACCCTTTCTATACTTGCTGTTTGGAGAAGAGGGTTATAAATGATAGTTTCCCCTCTTCCATTCTGCACCTGAATGTAAAGAGCAGATTAGCAACTATATTTCCAAAAGAAAATTCTTACAAATGAGCAAATCTGTCCCATCAGCAGAGGGGCCCACATCCAACAATAAAGGTTGGAGCTCTCCCTGTTTGTCATAAAGAGCTACTGATGGAATAAAGCCACTTCAAAAGATATTTCAAAAGGAAACTTATTCCTTCAACAAATATGAACATAAATTCAGTAGTTTTAAGTTTTTAATCTTTATAGCCATTATAATGAAATAAGGTGACTTCTGCCTGACAAAAATGTACAGTAATATTACCCAAATCCATAAGTTCCATCCACTTATCATAGTTATTTAATCCTTATAATAGGTGAGATAGGAAGTGCTATATTTTCAGATTTTATTTACAGGTACTGCATTTTCCTAAGCAAGATCAAGTTAGGTGATACATTTCTACGTGTTGTCTGGAAATAATATTCATTCATCCAACATTCCCTGAAATGTATAATATCCCAGAAACACAGGGTACAAAGCTGTTTTTGTAGTCCTGTGATGGAGCACTATTAAACTGAAAGCCCACACAGAGAGTTACTGCATTCACATGGCTGCTCAGTTGATAATGGCCTTCCTGTAAATACACTGTAGTTCCGATGCATGTTGAAACAACTGTCATGAAATTCATCAGTCTTCTCTTCTACATCCCAAAACTCAAGCATATTCCTTCTGAAACACTTACTAGAAATTATTTGTGTTCTAGGAATGTGGCAGGTTCTAGAAACACATTGGTAAATGGCACAGAGCTTACCCTACCCTAAGGAACCTTCTAGTGGCCTAGTTGGGATGAAAAGCATATGTAGGCTATACTACCTCAATATAGTGAGAACCATATATGAGCAGCCCACAGTGAAATTATTCTCAATGGTGAAAAACTAAAAGCATTCCCTCTAAAATCAGGAACAAGAAGGGGGTGTCCACTTTCACCACTATTATTCAACACAGTCCTGGAAGTTCTACCTACAGTAGTAAGAGAAGAAAACAAAATAAAAGGAATCCAGATTGGAAAAGAAGAAGTAAAACTCTCTCTATTTGCAGACGACATGATACTATACATAGAAAACCCCAAAGACACTATTACAAAACTACTAGAGTTAATCAACTAATTCAGCAAAGTCACAGGATACAAAATCAGTACACAGGAGTCACTCACATTCCTCTATACAACAAAAAAATCAGAAAGAGAAATCAAGGAGGCAATCCATTCACGATTGCAACCCAAAGAATCAAATATCTAGGAATAAACCTACCCAAAGAAACAAACGAACTGTACACAGAAAATTGCAAGACACTCATGAAAGAAATTAAAGATGATTTATAGCCATTAATAAAGGTGACTTCTGCCTGACAAAAATGTACAGTAATATTACCCAAATCCATAAGTTCCATCCACTTATCATAGTTATTTAATCCTTATAATAGGTGAGATAGGAAGTGCTATATTTTCAGATTTTATTTACAGGTACTGCATTTTCCTAAGCAAGATCAAGTTAGGTGATACATTTCTACGTGTTGTCTGGAAATAATATTCATTCATCCAACATTCCCTGAAATGTATAATATCCCAGAAACACAGGGTACAAAGCTGTTTTTGTAGTCCTGTGATGGAGCACTATTAAACTGAAAGCCCACACAGAGAGTTACTGCATTCACATGGCTGCTCAGTTGATAATGGCCTTCCTGTAAATACACTGTAGTTCCGATGCATGTTGAAACAACTGTCATGAAATTCATCAGTCTTCTCTTCTACATCCCAAAACTCAAGCATATTCCTTCTGAAACACTTACTAGAAATTATTTGTGTTCTAGGAATGTGGCAGGTTCTAGAAACACATTGGTAAATGGCACAGAGCTTACCCTACCCTAAGGAACCTTCTAGTGGCCTAGTTGGGATGAAAAGCATATGTAGGCTATACTACCTCAATATAGTGAGAACCATATATGAGCAGCCCACAGTGAAATTATTCTCAATGGTGAAAAACTAAAAGCATTCCCTCTAAAATCAGGAACAAGAAGGGGGTGTCCACTTTCACCACTATTATTCAACACAGTCCTGGAAGTTCTACCTACAGTAGTAAGAGAAGAAAACAAAATAAAAGGAATCCAGATTGGAAAAGAAGTAAAACTCTCTCTATTTGCAGACGACATGATACTATACATAGAAAACCCCAAAGACACTATTACAAAACTACTAGAGTTAATCAACTAATTCAGCAAAGTCACAGGATACAAAATCAGTACACAGGAGTCACTCACATTCCTCTATACAACAAAAAAATCAGAAAGAGAAATCAAGGAGGCAATCCATTCACGATTGCAACCCAAAGAATCAAATATCTAGGAATAAACCTACCCAAAGAAACAAACGAACTGTACACAGAAAATTGCAAGACACTCATGAAAGAAATTAAAGATGACTTAAACAGATGGAGAGATATTCCATGTTCCTGGGTCGGAAGAATCAATATAGTGAAAATGACCATACTACCAAATATCATCTACAGATTCAATGCAAACCCTATCAAACTACCAATGACATTCTTCACAGAACTAGACCAAAGCATAACACAGTTCATATGGAAACACAAAAGACCTCGAATAGCCAAAGCAATTCTGAGAAAGAAGAATGGAGCTGGAGGAATCAGCCT
This sequence comes from Tragulus kanchil, assembly GCA_022376925.1. Lineage (NCBI taxonomy): Eukaryota > Metazoa > Chordata > Mammalia > Artiodactyla > Tragulidae > Tragulus > Tragulus kanchil. The sequence continues at coordinate 24,220,574 of JAIOJX010000025.1, read as the reverse complement.
CCCTAACTTCAGACTAAACTACAAAGCAGCAGTCATCAAGACAGTATGGTACTGGCACAAAAACAGAAATATAGATCAATAGAAAAAGACAGAGAATCCAGAGATAAACCCACGCACATATGGGTACCTTATATTTGACAAAGGAGACAGAAATATGCAATGGGACAAAGACAGTCTCTTCAATTAATGGTGCTGAGAAAATTGGACAGTTACATGCAAAAAAATTAAGTTGGAACATTCCCAGACACCATACACAAAGTTAAACTCAAAACTCAAAATGGCTTAAAGACCTAGTAGAGGACAGATCTATGGACATTGTGAGGAGGGAAGAGTGAGCGAGAGATATGGAAGGAGTAACAGGGACACCTATACTATCATATGTAAAAGATATAACTATTTTCAATGCCCTGTGGGACTAAGAGATCTTACATGGGGGGCTATGTGACATCCTGGGGCATGTGACGAGGGAGCCTGGGAGTGCGGCACAGCAGGGAGGGGTCAGGGATATACCTATGACTGATTTGGGATTATGCATATCTGTAAACAACAAAACAACAATAAAACAACAATAAAAATAACTCAGTAATAAAAAAAGCAAAAATAAGTATATGTAGATTATTCTAGAATGATATGACTTTTTAATATGATACATGTATGTAGAGATGGACATGAGAATATACATGAATGTGAATTTTGTACTGGAATTTCTAACATATTATCCTGGAGAAAACAATGTATAATCAGACTGTTAAGTGGTGAGTAAGAACTAGGAAAGAGAAAGGACAACCCAAGAAAGAATCAAAAACACAACAGAAACTCACATCTAATGTAACTGTTGTATAACTGTTAAAGTACAATGCTTCTACATTTATTCTTCACAACAGTCGTGCACAGTAAGAGCTCTTAAATCCTGTTTACAGGTAAGAAAAATAAGACTCAAAGAAAGAAACAGATCATTTATGGTTCATCAGTTAATAAGCAGAATATCCATACAATAAAAGCATTTCTCTTCCAAGGATTGTAATTGCCAGGAATCACAGAACCACCATATACAGTATGGTGCACACTCAAGTTTGATGATTAAATTAATGGATGTTTGAATGAGTCCAATGTTATCCACTTATTTTTATAGTATGCTTTTATTTTACCAGGGAGAGAAAACAGTTTGTATAAATGCCTGGAGGCCAGGTAAAGTATGATGGATGCTTTTAGAGATCTGAAAATGCATTAGCTTAATCAAAACTTTTATTTCTTATTTTAAAATTTTCAGTTGTAATACAACATGTTTTTGCTAAAATTTTACCTACACTGCACATTAAGACAGTAGCCTATTACAAATTATTATGTGTCTCCCTGTAAATGTGGCTTAAAAGTAAAAAGTTAGATTTGAATTTCAAGGAGACATTGACTTGATATGCAATCTATGGACATTGTGAGGAGGGAAGAGTGAGCGAGAGATATGGAAGGAGTAACAGGGACACCTATACTATCATATGTAAAAGATATAACTATTTTCAATGCCCTGTGGGACTAAGAGATCTTACATGGGGGGCTATGTGACATCCTGGGGCATGTGACGAGGGAGCCTGGGAGTGCGGCACAGCAGGGAGGGGTCAGGGATATACCTATGACTGATTTGGGATTATGCATATCTGTAAACAACAAAACAACAATAAAACAACAATAAAAATAACTCAGTAATAAAAAGCAAAAATAAGTATATGTAGATTATTCTAGAATGATATGACTTTTTAATATGATACATGTATGTAGAGATGGACATGAGAATATACATGAATGTGAATTTTGTACTGGAATTTCTAACATATTATCCTGGAGAAAACAATGTATAATCAGACTGTTAAGTGGTGAGTAAGAACTAGGAAAGAGAAAGGACAACCCAAGAAAGAATCAAAAACACAACAGAAACTCACATCTAATGTAACTGTTGTATAACTGTTAAAGTACAATGCTTCTACATTTATTCTTCACAACAGTCGTGCACAGTAAGAGCTCTTAAATCCTGTTTACAGGTAAGAAAAATAAGACTCAAAGAAAGAAACAGATCATTTATGGTTCATCAGTTAATAAGCAGAATATCCATACAATAAAAGCATTTCTCTTCCAAGGATTGTAATTGCCAGGAATCACAGAACCACCATATACAGTATGGTGCACACTCAAGTTTGATGATTAAATTAATGGATGTTTGAATGAGTCCAATGTTATCCACTTATTTTTATAGTATGCTTTTATTTTACCAGGGAGAGAAAACAGTTTGTATAAATGCCTGGAGGCCAGGTAAAGTATGATGGATGCTTTTAGAGATCTGAAAATGCATTAGCTTAATCAAAACTTTTATTTCTTATTTTAAAATTTTCAGTTGTAATACAACATGTTTTTTTGCTAAAATTTTACCTACACTGCACATTAAGACAGTAGCCTATTACAAATTATTATGTGTCTCCCTGTAAATGTGGCTTAAAAGTAAAAAGTTAGATTTGAATTTCAAGGGAGACATTGACTTGATATGCAATCATGGAGAAATGAAAATATGAAAGTTTTCCCATGTGTAAAATGCCATAAAAAATGATACCTTTCCACCAGCTTATCTTAAGGTTTAAATTGAACTGCCTATATATGATATCTATCACAGTACTTGTGACACTGAGTACTCAATAAATGTTACTACCCTTTCTCCTCTCCAATATTTAATTGAATGTATTACTTTTCATGAGTTACTACTATTATATTATATCAATCTGAAAATCAGGGTTTTTCTCATCTATACATTAATATATAGCCTTAACCATTAATATACAACCTAATCATTAATATAAAGTCCAAATTTTCAGTGGTAGAAAATACATTAAAAATCATTTTATAGTATGCAAAATTTAAATTAACATTATTGATACCATGTAATTTATTTATATGTGATTTATTTGAGGGGAAGTTCCAAATTTCAGTTTATCTTCCTTTGGAAAACAAAGGTCATGAATGACAAACTATCCAGCCTCTGTATGCTACCTATTCAACAACTATACATCATGCCTAATTAGTGTAGGGTGCTGTGCAAGCTGTCCCAAGGCATAAAAGTATGAGTGAGCCTATGGTCTAGCAGGGGATGATGATAACTAAGTTAGTATATAAAAGAAATGACAAGGGAAGGAAGAGAAGCTTGGAATTTATAATAATATTATTTAAATACTGACTCATTGTGGTTGGATTGAGAGCGAAAGAAGTTAAATACAACTAAGGTTATACCTAAGACCATGTAGAATGGTGGAGTCATTAGTGGAAAGAGGGAACTGAGAAGGTGAAGGGTTTTAGGGAAGATGCTTAGTTCTACTTATCCTGGACTATCCACATGAGATAAGTGATATAAACTATAGCAAAAACCCATCTGGAGTTTGATCTAGAAATGAAAAATTCAAAGCTGTTTGAAAACTGGTTAAGTGACAATTGCACCTGTCATGGAAGAGAACAGATAATTGGTTAATAGCTAGCTAGATGATGGACTCTCTAGGTAGCTCACACAGTAACGAATCTGCCCACAGAGCAGAAGACCTGGGTTTGATCCCTGGGTCAGGAAGATCTCCTAGAAAAGGAAAAGGCAACCCTCTCCAGTATTTTTGCCTGGAGAATTCCATGAATAGAAGAGCCTGGCGGGCTACAGTCCATGGGGTCACAAAGAGTCAGCATGACTGACTGACTGACACACACACACACACACACACACAAAGAGCTGGATGACTGATAGGTAAATATATTCTTAAAATCCAAGGATAGAACCTAAACTGGAGGGATATTTGTACTTTGACATAAGAAGCCTAAAGAGAAGCCAGCAGAGGAAAAAGGGAAGGGTCAATAAAGAAACAAAAAGAAAGAAAAAAAGGGGTGGGAAGAAGGGAGGAAAAAAGGAACAGAGAAGAAAAAAGAATGGTAAAAAAGAAAGGATTGTTGAAGCACTGATTTAAGACAGTAGAAAATCCTAAGTTAAAAACTAAAAAGGGACCATTGGATTTGACAAATATATTTTTGTTTACTGTGCTCATTCACTCATTTGTACTCAATATATTGTACTTAATTTTGCATGCGTACCTAGAGCTATTTAAAGATTTTTTGGTAGCATGAATTCACTGACCTTTTCATATTAATGTATTATGGATTTACCCTATTTTTATTACAATATATTTCAATGTCATATTTTAAGAAAGTAGAAAAAAGACTAGTAAGCACACAATTGGGAGAAACTCTCTTAGTTAAGCCTATGTTCAGTTCAGTCACTCAATCGTGTCCAACTCTTTGCAACTCCATGGACTGTCGCACGCCAGGTTTCCATGACCTTCACCATCTCTTCACAGAGCTTGCTCCAACTCATGTCCATTGACTCAGTGATGCCATCCAACTATCTGTCCTCTGTCATCCCCTTCTCTTTCTGCCTTCTATTTTTCCCCAACATGTGGGTCTTTTCCAGAGTTGTCTCTTCCCACCGGGTAGTCAAAGCAATGGAGCTTCAACTTGAGCATCATTCCTTTCAATGAATATTCAAGGTTTATTTCCTTTAGGATTGACTGGCTTGATCTCTTTACAGTTCAAGGGACTCTCAAGAGTCTTCTCCAGCACCACAGTTTGAAGGTATCACTTCCTTGGGGTTCAGCCTTTTTTATGATCTAGCCCTCACATCCATACATGACTACTGGAGAAACCACAGTTTTGACTATACAGATCTTTGTTGACAAAGAAAAGCCTCTTCTTTTTAATATGCTGTCTAGTGCATTTTGTTATAAGAGTAATGCTAAACAAGGAGGGTGACAATGTACAGCCTTGATGTATTCCTTTCCCAATTTGAAACCAATCTGTTGTCCCATGTCCAATTCTAACTGTTGCTTCTTGTCCTGCATACAGGTAGCATTGTTAAAAGAATACCACTTGAATTTTTAACATGTTTCATAATCATAACTAGTAGGTGGTAGTTTTTTCCATTGTTGTTGCAAAGAACTAAACTTTATGTAAACTTGATCAATGATCACAAATAATATCTTTCTATTTTATTGCTTTGTAGCAAGATTTTTCTTGCCGTGAAATTATGTTGTTTTTCAGATTTTCCAAAAGTCTCTCAAAGATTCTTTCAGGAAATTATTGTTTTTAATTTGTTGCCCCTGTATTATTAATACTTAAGGAATAATTCAGACAAGCAGTTTAGAAGATAGATTTTTCAGCTAAATAGTTTTTAAAATAACCCTTTGGTTTACATGAAAATTTCTACTCTTTGATATTATATGATAATTCCAGCTGTTCTCACAGATAAATTATCAAAATTCTTAAAAAACTGTTCCAGCTAATGCTGGCATACTAGGAATTAATGTCTTATACAATCCAGAATACATACACAGGTGATTGATAATTTATAAATGAAGAACAGTATCTTTACTACTACAGTTATCTGTTTATTCTATGCAGACATCAGAGGGAACATGCAACACATATAGAAAGAAAACCACAGTCTCTATAATTTAAAAATAACAACAGCTACAATGGTTTAATGAAGAACTGAATGCATGGCTCTTTCAACCTTCGTTTAGTATGACCAAGTAAATAGTGGAGCATAACTAGGTGCTGTATTTTCTCATCTCATAGCTAAGTTCAACCCAAGTTGAACAGATTTCCTAGAAGATGAACCAAATTTATTTCCTTTAGGATTGACTGGCTTGATCTCTTTACAGTTCAAGGGACTCTCAAGAGTCTTCTCCAGCACCACAGTTTGAAGGTATCACTTCCTTGGGGTTCAGCCTTTTTTATGATCTAGCCCTCACATCCATACATGACTACTGGAGAAACCACAGTTTTGACTATACAGATCTTTGTTGACAAAGAAAAGCCTCTTCTTTTTAATATGCTGTCTAGTGCATTTTGTTATAAGAGTAATGCTAAACAAGGAGGGTGACAATGTACAGCCTTGATGTATTCCTTTCCCAATTTGAAACCAATCTGTTGTCCCATGTCCAATTCTAACTGTTGCTTCTTGTCCTGCATACAGGTAGCATTGTTAAAAGAATACCACTTGAATTTTTAACATGTTTCATAATCATAACTAGTAGGTGGTAGTTTTTTTTCCTATTGTTGTTGCAAAGAACTAAACTTTATGTAAACTTGATCAATGATCACAAATAATATCTTTCTATTTTATTGCTTTGTAGCAAGATTTTTCTTGCCGTGAAATTATGTTGTTTTTCAGATTTTCCAAAAGTCTCTCAAAGATTCTTTCAGGAAATTATTGTTTTTAATTTGTTGCCCCTGTATTATTAATACTTAAGGAATAATTCAGACAAGCAGTTTAGAAGATAGATTTTTCAGCTAAATAGTTTTTAAAATAACCCTTTGGTTTACATGAAAATTTCTACTCTTTGATATTATATGATAATTCCAGCTGTTCTCACAGATAAATTATCAAAATTCTTAAAAAACTGTTCCAGCTAATGCTGGCATACTAGGAATTAATGTCTTATACAATCCAGAATACATACACAGGTGATTGATAATTTATAAATGAAGAACAGTATCTTTACTACTACAGTTATCTGTTTATTCTATGCAGACATCAGAGGGAACATGCAACACATATAGAAAGAAAACCACAGTCTCTATAATTTAAAAATAACAACAGCTACAATGGTTTAATGAAGAACTGAATGCATGGCTCTTTCAACCTTCGTTTAGTATGACCAAGTAAATAGTGGAGCATAACTAGGTGCTGTATTTTCTCATCTCATAGCTAAGTTCAACCCAAGTTGAACAGATTTCCTAGAAGATGAACCAGTTATGCCATCATCCATGTCCAAAAGGAAAGCCAACAGATCCAGATTTCTCTTTTCATGATTAGTATAAACCCAGGTCTGCTTATCCTGAAAGTCTGAGGATGGCTAGCATGCTTCCCTCAGTAAGTCACTGAAAGGAAACTATATGTCACGTCATGGCCATTAAGTGTTCCTCTGTCTTTTCTGAGCATTAGTGTGGGAAGTCAAACCTTTTCTCCATTTCACGTGGCTCTCCTCAGATGAGAACGCAAAGGCTATGTACTTCCCCTACTTTTGAAGTGGGTTTATACCCTGGGGTTGGGCAAAAACAAAATAATTTGAGAATAATTCTGTGTACACTGTGAGAGAGAAAAAGAGTTCCTTTACCCTGAAATCAGAAGCTATAAGCTTGGATTGTCTAGTTATCAAATTGATACCAGTTACAGAGATACTGTCTGATAATAAAACCAGAGACTGAGAGAGAGAGAGGGAGAGAGAAGGAACCCAATAGTGTTTTAACCTCATCCTCTTGACTTTCTCAGACACAAGAGCTAAGAATTTACATTTTAGTCTGAAGGAGTTGGGAGTTGAATATATATTACTTGCAGTTGAAAAACTCCTGCCTTATTTCAAGTATATTAGATGCAGTTTGAATTTTTCTTAGAAACACTGACGTATAAGAAGAAAAGGGAACATGATACCCAGCCATTATTCTAAAAATCCTCTGAAAGTCCAGAATGAGTATCATTTGATATGTATCCATTTATTCATAAAGTTTTTTTATTGAGAGTCTACTTTGTGCCAGGCATTGTTCTAGGAAATACAAGTAAAATTATGCCCTAGGGTTTCGCTGGTGGTCCAGTTGGTAAAGAGTCCACTTTGCTGTGCAAGGGGCACCAGTTCGATCCCTGGCCCAGGAAGATCCCATGTGCTGTGAAGTGGCTGGACCAGTGTATCCAATTATGAGCCAGCATTCTGGAGTGTATGTGCCTAGAGCCAGTGCTCTGCAACAAGAGAGGCCACTGCAATGGGAGACCCACACAGGCCAAAGAGTAAAGATGGATGAAAATAAATAAATAAATAAACCAATAAAAGAAGCCAAAAAAAATTTAAAAAAAAATTATGCTCTAGAAAAGATTCTTAAACCTGTAGTGTGGTGTGGTACACATTCTATACATAAATAATTTCAAATATTAATAAAGGCTACAAAGAAAAAAAAAACAGCAACAGCTAATGGGCTATTTAGGAATAGACAGCTATGGAAAGCTTCTTTAAACATAATATTGAATGATGAGGCAGCTTAGCACACAATGATCAGAGATAACACTAGAACAGAATGAACTTGTCTTGCTCAAAACACTTAAGGCCAGTACAGAGGGAAGCAGAGCATTAGGAAGAGGGCAGTAGGCAATGTCCTTTTCTGACAAAATTTCACGTGGCTCTCCTCAGATGAGAACGCAAAGGCTATGTACTTCCCCTACTTTTGAAGTGGGTTTATACCCTGGGGTTGGGCAAAAACAAAATAATTTGAGAATAATTCTGTGTACACTGTGAGAGAGAAAAAGAGTTCCTTTACCCTGAAATCAGAAGCTATAAGCTTGGATTGTCTAGTTATCAAATTGATACCAGTTACAGAGATACTGTCTGATAATAAAACCAGAGACTGAGAGAGAGAGAGGGAGAGAGAAGGAACCCAATAGTGTTTTAACCTCATCCTCTTGACTTTCTCAGACACAAGAGCTAAGAATTTACATTTTAGTCTGAAGGAGTTGGGAGTTGAATATATATTACTTGCAGTTGAAAAACTCCTGCCTTATTTCAAGTATATTAGATGCAGTTTGAATTTTTCTTAGAAACACTGACGTATAAGAAGAAAAGGGAACATGATACCCAGCCATTATTCTAAAAATCCTCTGAAAGTCCAGAATGAGTATCATTTGATATGTATCCATTTATTCATAAAGTTTTTTTATTGAGAGTCTACTTTGTGCCAGGCATTGTTCTAGGAAATACAAGTAAAATTATGCCCTAGGGTTTCGCTGGTGGTCCAGTTGGTAAAGAGTCCACTTTGCTGTGCAAGGGGCACCAGTTCGATCCCTGGCCCAGGAAGATCCCATGTGCTGTGAAGTGGCTGGACCAGTGTATCCAATTATGAGCCAGCATTCTGGAGTGTATGTGCCTAGAGCCAGTGCTCTGCAACAAGAGAGGCCACTGCAATGGGAGACCCACACAGGCCAAAGAGTAAAGATGGATGAAAATAAATAAATAAATAAACCAATAAAAGAAGCCAAAAAAAATTTAAAAAAAAATTATGCTCTAGAAAAGATTCTTAAACCTGTAGTGTGGTGTGGTACACATTCTATACATAAATAATTTCAAATATTAATAAAGGCTACAAAGAAAAAAAAAAACAGCAACAGCTAATGGGCTATTTAGGAATAGACAGCTATGGAAAGCTTCTTTAAACATAATATTGAATGATGAGGCAGCTTAGCACACAATGATCAGAGATAACACTAGAACAGAATGAACTTGTCTTGCTCAAAACACTTAAGGCCAGTACAGAGGGAAGCAGAGCATTAGGAAGAGGGCAGTAGGCAATGATTTCAAGAGTCAGGGTCTTGTTGGCTAATATAACAAGTTCGCAATTATTCTCAGTTTAATTTTTATTATTTTAAAAGTATTTATCGAACTTGTTACAATATTGATTGTTTATGCTTTTTTGGTCACAAGATACACGAGATCTTAGCTCCGGAACCAGGGAAGAAAACCACACCCTCTGCATTGGAAGGTGAAATCTTAACCACTGAACCATAAGGGAAGTTCCTATTCTCATTTCAAAGGAAACTTTAAAGGAAACTACTTAGAACATTTTAAATAATATGATACACACACACACACACACACACACACACACACGCACACACACACTAACTATTCTGTTGAGAATATGTATATATTCTGAATATATATTCAGAAATGTCTGACTTCAATTCCTAACACTTCTGTTTCTTAGATTTGTGACTTCATCTATCCTTTCAAATTCATCAGGCCTACAATTGTTTCTATGGCCTGCTAAGTGTTGGGGAGGCAAAACTGAAAAAGACAGCTTTGCTTTTAAATCCTAGTAGAGAAACGGGCAAATAAGCAAGTAAAAAATACACAGGCAAAATAATTAGAAATCATAGATAATTGCTATACAGGAAGTAAAGAAGTAGAGAAAACAAACTTTAGATAACATGGTAACCATAAAACCCCTCTCAGACGAGGTAATATCTATGCTGAGGTCCCACTGTTGGAACAAAACAAATGAAGCAGAGATTGAGGGAAGATTCGTCAAGGACTAGAATACCCTACAAAAAGCCTTGTGGCTCAAGTTTCTTCTCCTGTTAGAGGAGGAGAAGGATAATCTTTGTACACATTTTTGTAAATTAAATAAGTGAAAGTGAAAGTTGCTCAGTCAGAATTCTCCAGGCAGGAAGAGTGGAGTGGGTAGTGTTTCCCTTCTCCAGGGGACCTTCCTGACCCAGGAATCAAACCCAGGTCTCCATACAACAGATGGATTTTTTACCAGCTGAGCTACAAGGGAAGGCCAAATGAAAGTGTAGCCAGAACTAAATAAAGTTCTAGAGGTGTGGTAAAGATTAAATAAAGATTATACAACTCTCCTAATTAATAGAACTGTAATAATAGGAAGTTAGTATTGCATTAGTGTTAGGAGCACTGGTTTGATTTTAGATGAGTGGATTGTACAAAATCTATTGGTCCAAATACATATACAAGCTTTATCTCAGGCAAACTGTTTATTAAGATCACAGAATATCAGAATGGGATCAGGCCTGGAAGACAAGCCTCCTTGGAAGGTAAGACAAGGATAGAGGCAATCTGGACAAAACAAAACAATCTGCACAAGGTCATTAGGCCAGCCTAAAGACTAGGGGCTATGGAAAGAGAGATTGCGTAATTACTAAGTACTCTAGGCAGAGTCTGAATCTAAAGACCATGATAGAAGATGTACCTTTCATTGTTTGTGTATCTTAACATGATAAAGTCTCCTTGCAGGAAAGCTGAAAGCTGAGAATTACATAGATGACCCTGTATCCATTTAGGAAACTCAGAAAATGTTTCCATGTTTTAAGATAGAAGTTCACAACCTGGGATGGGGCCAAGAGAGATTTCCTGGGGGTCATTTGGGTATAAAAAAATATTTAGTTGCTAAATAAGGGGGAGGAAGGGAAGGGTTGCCATTAGCATTTAGTGAGTAGAAGCCAAAGATACTGCTGAGGGGCTTCCCTGGTGGTCCAGTGGGTAAGGACACCGCCTTGCAGTGCAAAGGGCACCAGTTCGATCCCTGGTCTGGGAAGATCCCACGTGCCGCAGAGCAGCTGAACTGATGTGTCCAATTACCGAGCCGGAGCTTTGGAGCTTGTGCGCCCAGAGCCAGTGCTCTGCAACAACAGAGACCACTGTGATGGGAGGCCAACACGGGTCAAAGAACAAAGATGGATAAAAATAGACAAATGAAAGCCCAATAGAAGTAGCCTACCTGTCCCACTCCCCAACCCGCTCCCCGACCCATCCCCTCAAAAAAGTTAAAAAAACAAAGATACTGCTGAACATTCTAAAATATCCTCACCAACAAAGAATTTTCCTGCTCAATACTTCACAATGCTGAGGTTAAGACCCCCAGAGTTAAGATAATTAAGAGGAATATTATTTTATTAATTACAGAGGAGGTAGTAAATAAAATAGCAAGGAAATAATAAGCATATTTAAAGGGGTGAGGTGAAAAGATTTGGGAAGTATCTACTGTATAGCGCAAGGAACTGCACTCAATATCTTGTAATAACCTACAATGGAAACCACTCTGAAAAAGAACATATATTTGCATATATATATATATATATATATATATATATATATATATATATCTACGTATGTATCTATCTATCTATCTATATATATATATATGTATCTGAATCACTTCACGGTATACTTGAAACTAATACAACAATATGAATTAACTATACTTTAAGAAAAAGATTCAGGAATATACAGAAAGTAGTTTTCTAAAGCACAACAGATAAGTTTTTACTTTCTCTGGAAACTGTAATCTATAAGAATGGCATGAGGGATGGCCTCTGTAAATATCTACTTTTTGATGGAGCTCACTCTTGGAAATATGATATTGCTTTTTAGAAGCTGCAATACAGAGGAAGGAAACACATTTAAAAACTTAGGTATTTTGCAAACTCACAGGTCTTATGTATAATTTTTGAAGAATATGATGACAAGTAAATGAAAGATCAATGAGTTCTCTTTCAGGAATGAGGGATAAACATGCAGAAGGCCTCTATTAAACCTTACTGATATACATACTCCTGAGGAGGAATTTGAAAAATTTTGTAACTTAAAATCTTATTTCCACTCTGTAGCAGCTCTCTGTCATTATTTTTGTCATCCAGTAATTGAAAATTCTATACCTTTGCATTTTGGCAGGACATCTTTTGGTGTGATGCATCGATTTCAAAAATCATGGGCCAGATAGAGGACAGAGATGGGTGGTATAAGCTGACTGACTCCACTGAATCTATGAGTCAAATCTGCTCAGGTGTCTGACAGACAGTAGGAAGAGCCTCAGACTGTGATGGAGCCAACACGGGTCAAAGAACAAAGATGGATAAAAATAGACAAATGAAAGCCCAATAGAAGTAGCCTACCTGTCCCACTCCCCAACCCGCTCCCCGACCCATCCCCTCAAAAAAGTTAAAAAAACAAAGATACTGCTGAACATTCTAAAATATCCTCACCAACAAAGAATTTTCCTGCTCAATACTTCACAATGCTGAGGTTAAGACCCCCAGAGTTAAGATAATTAAGAGGAATATTATTTTATTAATTACAGAGGAGGTAGTAAATAAAATAGCAAGGAAATAATAAGCATATTTAAAGGGGTGAGGTGAAAAGATTTGGGAAGTATCTACTGTATAGCGCAAGGAACTGCACTCAATATCTTGTAATAACCTACAATGGAAACCACTCTGAAAAAGAACATATATTTGCATATATATATATATATATATATATATATATATATATATATCTACGTATGTATCTATCTATCTATCTATCTATCTATATATATATATATGTATCTGAATCACTTCACGGTATACTTGAAACTAATACAACAATATGAATTAACTATACTTTAAGAAAAAGATTCAGGAATATACAGAAAGTAGTTTTCTAAAGCACAACAGATAAGTTTTTACTTTCTCTGGAAACTGTAATCTATAAGAATGGCATGAGGGATGGCCTCTGTAAATATCTACTTTTTGATGGAGCTCACTCTTGGAAATATGATATTGCTTTTTAGAAGCTGCAATACAGAGGAAGGAAACACATTTAAAAACTTAGGTATTTTGCAAACTCACAGGTCTTATGTATAATTTTTGAAGAATATGATGACAAGTAAATGAAAGATCAATGAGTTCTCTTTCAGGAATGAGGGATAAACATGCAGAAGGCCTCTATTAAACCTTACTGATATACATACTCCTGAGGAGGAATTTGAAAAATTTTGTAACTTAAAATCTTATTTCCACTCTGTAGCAGCTCTCTGTCATTATTTTTGTCATCCAGTAATTGAAAATTCTATACCTTTGCATTTTGGCAGGACATCTTTTGGTGTGATGCATCGATTTCAAAAATCATGGGCCAGATAGAGGACAGAGATGGGTGGTATAAGCTGACTGACTCCACTGAATCTATGAGTCAAATCTGCTCAGGTGTCTGACAGACAGTAGGAAGAGCCTCAGTTAAAATGGACATCTTCTAAAACTGAACTGAGGCGTGGTTAAGGGCACAAGCTCTGGAGCCAGAATTTCTGGATTCAAATCCAAGCACAACCTTTTACTATTTGCCTGTCCTTGAGCAAGTTATTTAGTAAGAATTCTACCTCATTCTCTTGAACATTAAAATAGACATTAACACTTGCTTTATAAAGTTTTGATAAAGAAAAAGTTATATACTATGTGTAAAGTTACTAACAGAATGTTTGACACATTACCATAAGTATTATCTTTATGGAGGTGGGTGATCAGCCAATGAAAAGCTAGACTATTTCAACTTATCCTGTTGTAAGACCACACCTGCCCCCAAACTTAACTCTTCATTTAGATGAGTCAAATTATTGCCATTGAGTATAGCAATTTAAGAGCAGCTAAAAAGTAGCTGTTTAAAGTTTAACGATATGTTTGTGAACAATGCAAACAAATCTTTTCTAACATATGGAACAAAAAGCATACCATTAAATAATACTTGTTCTGGGCCCTGGAACCAGGACCTAAGATAATGTGGTCTCAACTGATTTGAAGTATAGGGTTCTTAAAAAGAGTGATGCAACAGGTTACACAAAAAAAGGAACAATGGCAAATTCTCTGGAGGTTTAACTTATGAGCAGTCCTTCCTTTGAATAGATGACATGAATTTGCTAAGTAGCAGTAATGTTCCAAGAGATGATTTTTGGAAAAGGATAAGACCCTTACAGATGGGACAGGTTATGCTTTGCACTGGGGAGAAAAAAAGCTGTTGAGGAGAATTAGGCCCTGGGACTAAAGCCAAGAAGCATCTAGGATGAAGAGGGTCAGGCTCTCTTGTCTGTTTTGAGTTGCTGAGCAGTCTCGATGAGCTGGGGGAACTGAATACTTAGTGATTCAAATGCTAGTAATTAGTTCTCTCACTCTCTGCCTTTGAAGAGGAAAATACAGTTTGTGAGTATCTCACACCAAACCGGGCACCTCCTGTTTATGCCACAGGTGGAGAAGAGGAGAGAATTCATTGTCTTCCTTTTGAAAGCAGCAATACTCCTTGGTCCCATTCTAGAGCATTGACTCTTTGGTTTTCACTTGACAGTAACGGAAAATAAAGGCTTGTTAAAACCAAAAGACAAGAGCAGAGATTAGCACAAACGGGAAATAAGTGAATTCTGGGAAAGATAAAGGCTGTATACCTAGAGCAAGTTATTTAGTAAGAATTCTACCTCATTCTCTTGAACATTAAAATAGACATTAACACTTGCTTTATAAAGTTTTGATAAAGAAAAAGTTATATACTATGTGTAAAGTTACTAACAGAATGTTTGACACATTACCATAAGTATTATCTTTATGGAGGTGGGTGATCAGCCAATGAAAAGCTAGACTATTTCAACTTATCCTGTTGTAAGACCACACCTGCCCCCAAACTTAACTCTTCATTTAGATGAGTCAAATTATTGCCATTGAGTATAGCAATTTAAGAGCAGCTAAAAAGTAGCTGTTTAAAGTTTAACGATATGTTTGTGAACAATGCAAACAAATCTTTTCTAACATATGGAACAAAAAGCATACCATTAAATAATACTTGTTCTGGGCCCTGGAACCAGGACCTAAGATAATGTGGTCTCAACTGATTTGAAGTATAGGGTTCTTAAAAAGAGTGATGCAACAGGTTACACAAAAAAAGGAACAATGGCAAATTCTCTGGAGGTTTAACTTATGAGCAGTCCTTCCTTTGAATAGATGACATGAATTTGCTAAGTAGCAGTAATGTTCCAAGAGATGATTTTTGGAAAAGGATAAGACCCTTACAGATGGGACAGGTTATGCTTTGCACTGGGGAGAAAAAAAGCTGTTGAGGAGAATTAGGCCCTGGGACTAAAGCCAAGAAGCATCTAGGATGAAGAGGGTCAGGCTCTCTTGTCTGTTTTGAGTTGCTGAGCAGTCTCGATGAGCTGGGGGAACTGAATACTTAGTGATTCAAATGCTAGTAATTAGTTCTCTCACTCTCTGCCTTTGAAGAGGAAAATACAGTTTGTGAGTATCTCACACCAAACCGGGCACCTCCTGTTTATGCCACAGGTGGAGAAGAGGAGAGAATTCATTGTCTTCCTTTTGAAAGCAGCAATACTCCTTGGTCCCATTCTAGAGCATTGACTCTTTGGTTTTCACTTGACAGTAACGGGAAAATAAAGGCTTGTTAAAAACCAAAAGACAAGAGCAGAGATTAGCACAAACGGGAAATAAGTGAATTCTGAAAGACAACGTCAGCAAGTGCAAGATTACCTAGAGCTGGTTTGCTGGGGTAAGAACAGAGAAACACACAGCCAGACTCCAGGATACATACAGTAAGGCTGGGCATTTTATTTTAGTGGCTACCCGATGCTCAGACTCATATCTAGAGTTAGTGTAAAGGATTCTGACAACAGCACAGCAATGAAACTAGTGCTGATACAAGGCAAGTTATTTTTCTTTTATTCTGAAATAGAAGGAAAATAGGAATGAACAGTGACTCTGTGATGGAATACAGAACAACACAAAATCACTTCCCATCTGCTAGCTAAACAGACAACCATAAATCTTTTAAATGATAAAAACAAGAGAATGTGGTACATATATCAAGGAAAATCTTTGACATTTCCTATCAGAAATTAAAAAAAGAGGTTATTTGCTTAATTTGTAATGTGCTGGGGTTTTTTGATAGTGAAATTAATGCTAAGTTTACATTTAAAAAAGAAAAATGTTACTGATCAACAGAGAATTTCAAGTTTTATACTAATTGTTTAGGAGACAGGCTTTTTGATTGACAAAAGTGCCTTTAGTTCATGGTTATACTAATGACTGCAAATCATATTACAATTTTTATATGAAATACATTAAAGAGTTTACATCATATATTTGTGTATGCATTATATTTTAAATTCAGACTTACTGAGGTTTAATTTACATAATTTTCACCCTCTTAAAGAATTCATTTTAACAAACATATACAGCTATGTTTCTTGAACATTTTAATACTGGTTTCTAGAGTCTTTAGTGAGAAAATAGTCAATAATAGACAAGATCCTAAATTTCCAACTTTCCAAACTGAATACTTAGTGATTCAAATGCTAGTAATTAGTTCTCTCACTCTCTGCCTTTGAAGAGGAAAATACAGTTTGTGAGTATCTCACACCAAACCGGGCACCTCCTGTTTATGCCACAGGTGGAGAAGAGGAGAATTCATTGTCTTCCTTTTGAAAGCAGCAATACTCCTTGGTCCCATTCTAGAGCATTGACTCTTTGGTTTTCACTTGACAGTAACGGGAAAATAAAGGCTTGTTAAAAACCAAAAGACAAGAGCAGAGATTAGCACAAACGGGAAATAAGTGAATTCTGAAAGACAACGTCAGCAAGTGCAAGATTACCTAGAGCTGGTTTGCTGGGGTAAGAACAGAGAAACACACAGCCAGACTCCAGGATACATACAGTAAGGCTGGGCATTTTATTTTAGTGGCTACCCGATGCTCAGACTCATATCTAGAGTTAGTGTAAAGGATTCTGACAACAGCACAGCAATGAAACTAGTGCTGATACAAGGCAAGTTATTTTTCTTTTATTCTGAAATAGAAGGAAAATAGGAATGAACAGTGACTCTGTGATGGAATACAGAACAACACAAAATCACTTCCCATCTGCTAGCTAAACAGACAACCATAAATCTTTTAAATGATAAAAACAAGAGAATGTGGTACATATATCAAGGAAAATCTTTGACATTTCCTATCAGAAATTAAAAAAAGAGGTTATTTGCTTAATTTGTAATGTGCTGGGGTTTTTTGATAGTGAAATTAATGCTAAGTTTACATTTAAAAAAGAAAAATGTTACTGATCAACAGAGAATTTCAAGTTTTATACTAATTGTTTAGGAGACAGGCTTTTTGATTGACAAAAGTGCCTTTAGTTCATGGTTATACTAATGACTGCAAATCATATTACAATTTTTTATATGAAATACATTAAAGAGTTTACATCATATATTTGTGTATGCATTATATTTTAAATTCAGACTTACTGAGGTTTAATTTACATAATTTTCACCCTCTTAAAGAATTCATTTTAACAAACATATACAGCTATGTTTCTTGAACATTTTAATACTGGTTTCTAGAGTCTTTAGTGAGAAAATAGTCAATAATAGACAAGATCCTAAATTTCCAACTTTTCAAACTGACTCTGAAGCTTTCTTGAAAATACTTAAGAGAAATTCAAAATTGAACTTTTGAAGACTGCACATACATATACAGTTCTCTCATAGAACTGAGATCAAGAAAAATACACGTGTACAAACTAACATTAAAAAAATGTATGAGGGCTTCCCTGGTAACTCAGTGGTTAAGAGTTCGCCTGCCAACGCAAGAGACATGAATTTGATCCCTGATCCAGGAAGATCCTACGTGCTGCGGAGCAACTAAGCTCGTGAGCCACAACTATTTAGCCTGTGCTCTAGAGCCTTGGAGCTGCAACTACTGAAGCTCATGTGCCCTAGAGTCCGAGTTCCACAAGAAGAGAAGTCACAGCAACAAGAAGCCTGCTCACTTCAACTAGAGAGTAGTTCCCACTCCCTGCAACTAGAGAAGAACCTGTGGCATTAGTGAAACCCAGAATAGTCAAAAATAAACAAATGAAGAACTTAAAAAAAAAAGTGTGAATGGCACCACAAGCATAATGCTTAAAAAGTATCACTAATTACTAGTTTTGCTTTAAGGTTATAACATGTTAACCTTTGGTACCACAGTGTATATAATTAAATATGTTTCTAATGCCAATAATTTTATGTCTTAATTGAATACACATTGCCCTAAGAAAAGGGCATCTTGTTTTAGTTAAATATTGATTTATTTTCCCAATACACTATTAAGTCAATATGCTGAATATTCAGTGTATGTATGTATGACCTAAAATAAAAACGTCTTTTATAGCTTAACAGTTTTAAGAAAAGGACACGTGTTCTTCAGATTGACAAATGATAAAATTGATAAATTTTTCATTGCTTTAGGTTGGTTTCTCCTCTTCCCCAAAGAATAATGACATGATATCAGAATAATGTTATATATTATGGCAAACTAATAACCTCCAGGGTGCTAAACTTCCATGAAATTCATTTCATATCTCATCTATTATGGAGCATCTGTGAAAAATAGTTTACTATTCATTCCCTTTCTGAAATATTTGGCAATGTGAGGCTGGCTCATGAAAGCAAAGAGATTAGATATTGTCATTTTCAAAGGGTAAAATCTGTGAGGGCTGTTTTCTAATTCAAGAAATGTCTGTGTGATAAAAATCCCTTTATGCAAATAACATGGGAGGAATGAAACCTGGTCATTTTTTTCAGCTTTCAAAATATATTCTTATCATTCTAAGTAGTACACTTCTCAGAGAGCTATATCTACATACAGACAGGTATATATATGTTCACACAGGAGAAGTTTACTTCTTAAAAGCATCCACCCTTGGAATTGTGTAGCCTTCAGAGAAAGATTTTGATTTTTCCACTTAGGAAGTATCATCATACTTTAAGACTACATTGCATCCAAAGTTCTAGTTGGGCAATGATGAAATCCATATGAAACAAGGAAATCATTTAAACTTGATCATCCTGGGCTTCCGAGGTGACTGACACTAGTGGTAAAGAATATACAGCCCAAAGCAGGAGACAGAAGAGACCTGAGTTCCACCTCTGGGTTGGGAATGTCTCCTAGAGGAGGAAATGGCAACCCCCACAAGTACTCTTGCCTGGAGAATCCAATGGACAGAGGAGTCTGGTATGCTGTGGTCCATTGGGTTGCAAAGAGTTGGATATGACCAAAGCAACCTAGCACACAGTATGAACAAAGGCCCTCTGTAAAACCCTGAGACTGTGTGTAAAATACTACCTGAAGCGCACATGTGCATGAGAAGCAAAAGATGTTGTTTAATTAGCAATGGAAAGGACTTTGTAACCAATATGATATCAGTGCCTTTTCCCGTGGCCTTTAGAAGTGTTCAAAACCTTCCATATTTTCTTTTTTGGCCTGCATTGCCAGGTTTATCCCCCACAACAGCTACCTTCTCTGGAAGATGCCCTCCATTTTAATATTCTTGCACTTCTGCTGATTTTCTTTGGCACCATCACCATCTTGCACAATGCTTGGCCTCCAGCTTACATATGGTCTCATCGATTAGTTTGTGACATTCCTAAGAATTAAACCTCTATGCTCCTACAGTTGCATTTCCAGCAACGGCTTAATTCAACATTGCGTTTGTGTTATTTCCTTATGTACTTCTCCTCTCCCTTGCAAGAGTGCTTATCTGTAAAGCCGTGTTTATTTTCTGTCTACAAAAGTCTAGCCCAAGTCTTACACACAGAGAGCAGAAATCAAACTGAGTTCCTAGGGTTTTTTCTGTTTTTTTTTTTTTTTTTTCAAACCATCCACTCTCCATATATTCCATTAAGAAGCAAGCAGAGGAAAAGGAGTAAAGCAAAGACCATCTAATCTGAATAATCCTTGTTTATCAGCTTTTTAATTTTTTCTATCTTCATCCAGGGATTTCTTTTTTCCCTTCTGCCACTTTCTCCTTTAGGCAATAGCACAGGAAAGCATATTTTGTTGAACTCCATTAGTTTCTCCTATCTTCTAGCTTCATTTATGGAACAACACAGTAACAGTTCGTGGAAATGTAACATTTGGCAACATTTTTTTCACTCCCTGAATTCAAAATGTAACTACAAGATTGAACATGCCACAAATTGGTCCTGTAGATTTTCTTTCAGAATTTCTACAGATGTGAAAATGTGAAGAAAACAGTACAGAAGTTCACACCCATTTGTTGCTTTCCTGTCATTATCATAGCCACTGTGACACAAAAGATTTTCTTTCCAGCTATGTATTTCTTCATGTGTTATCTCTACATTTCTGGGTTTTTCTTTCTCTACATATTTGAAGACTATTCTTCCAAAGCTACAGACTCCTACAAATTTGAGTAGTCTCCTGCTTTGTCCCCACAGAGATCTACCAGACAAGTTCTTGCCTCATCTCATTAATGTATGCTGTGGACATCCTCCTCCTTCACCACATGCTCATCTAACTCTTATGCACTTTCCAACTGCTGGAAATGCTTTGATTCCATTTTCTTCATTGCATCCCCCTCCCATCTCCCAGGGTAATAATCTCAGATACTTATAGAATGGGTCCTGAACTTTCTTGGCATAATTATCAGTGGCCTTGCACTTGAAGTGGTTGATTCTTTTTTTTTTTTTTCTTTTTTTTTATTTGACCACTTCTGTTGGTCTTTCATTTATTTATCTTTGTTCTTTGGCTGTGTGCTGTGTGAGCCTCCCATTGCAGTGGCCTCTCTCGTTGCAGAGCACCGGCTCTGGGCACACATGCTCCAGAGCTCCGGCTCGGTAGTTGGACACATCGGTCCAGCCGCTCTGCAGCACACGGGATCTTCCCAGGCCAAGGATTGAACTGGCGCCCCTTGCACTGCAACGTGGTGTGCTTACCCACTGGACAACCAGGGAAACCCAAAGTGGTTGATTCTTATCCAGATTCCTGGAGTTTAGAACCCTAATTGGCCTGTGACTCATGAACACCTGACTAGGAGATAATCTTAATAGTCTCTTTGAATCACTAAATATCTTTTTTGAGGCTTACTTCATTTGTTTATACTGTAAATTGTTATATTATGAACTCTTTTTATTGTTGCTATTTACAAATACTCCAATTCTTCCCTATAATTTACTGAAACCTTTGGTACATTGGATCATTGATTCTTTTCTAGTCAAAATCCTTCCACTTCTATACACAATTTTTTGTCTCTATACAGGTACACTCAATACTAAATCCAAAGTGCCTTGATTATTTATATCTATTCTAATAACCAGTCCCTTCTAATTTAAAGACAGTATGATTCTTAGCACCAGGGACTAACCATAAAATATCAATAAGATCTTGGTCATTTCGCTGACCCTTCACATTTATTAAATGGGATATAGACACTTGCTCTGCCTATCTTACCATATTTATGAAAAAAATAAAAACATATAACATATGTGAAAATGTCTGTTATGTCATAAAATCCTCATAAATATTAAGTAATATGATCTTGAAAAGCATCTTTCAGTCTGGTATTCATCATTATGGTCTTCCCTGATGGTTCAAACAACAGAGAATCTGCCTTCAATGCGGGAGACGTGGGTTTGATCTCTAGGTCAGGAAGATCCCCTGGACAAAGAAATGGCAACCCACTCCAGTATTCCTGCCTGGGAAATCCAGGACAGAGGAGCCCAGTGGGTTACAATCTATGGGGTCACAAAGTGTAGGACACGAATGAGTGACTCACTCACATTCGTGATTGTGGAAGTGCATGATATGATTTTAGATGGGTTATGGAGGAACTTTTTAATTTCAATTATTATGTGATTATTTGTTGAATTTACAACCTAACACTTACCTTTATGCCAAAATTGAGATCTAATTTGATAAGAATGGTGTACCAGGATTGTAATGGCACTATCTGGGAGTATTTGGCAGACTCAAGAATTCTGAAAACCCCAAATTTAAACAACAAAATTACTTTGACAATTCTCTTGTCAGAGAAAGCAAGCACAGTCTTTCCAGGGAAACCCAGGGGACTTACCGTTGGAGAATATTTGGCCTGTGACTCATGAACACCTGACTAGGAGATAATCTTAATAGTCTCTTTGAATCACTAAATATCTTTTTTGAGGCTTACTTCATTTGTTTATACTGTAAATTGTTATATTATGAACTCTTTTTATTGTTGCTATTTACAAATACTCCAATTCTTCCCTATAATTTACTGAAACCTTTGGTACATTGGATCATTGATTCTTTTCTAGTCAAAATCCTTCCACTTCTATACACAATTTTTTGTCTCTATACAGGTACACTCAATACTAAATCCAAAGTGCCTTGATTATTTATATCTATTCTAATAACCAGTCCCTTCTAATTTAAAGACAGTATGATTCTTAGCACCAGGGACTAACCATAAAATATCAATAAGATCTTGGTCATTTCGCTGACCCTTCACATTTATTAAATGGGATATAGACACTTGCTCTGCCTATCTTACCATATTTATGAAAAAAATAAAAACATATAACATATGTGAAAATGTCTGTTATGTCATAAAATCCTCATAAATATTAAGTAATATGATCTTGAAAAGCATCTTTCAGTCTGGTATTCATCATTATGGTTTTCCCCTGATGGTTCAAACAACAGAGAATCTGCCTTCAATGCGGGAGACGTGGGTTTGATCTCTAGGTCAGGAAGATCCCCTGGACAAAGAAATGGCAACCCACTCCAGTATTCCTGCCTGGGAAATCCAGGACAGAGGAGCCCAGTGGGTTACAATCTATGGGGTCACAAAGTGTAGGACACGAATGAGTGACTCACTCACATTCGTGATTGTGGAAGTGCATGATATGATTTTAGATGGGTTATGGAGGAACTTTTTAATTTCAATTATTATGTGATTATTTGTTGAATTTACAACCTAACACTTACCTTTATGCCAAAATTGAGATCTAATTTGATAAGAATGGTGTACCAGGATTGTAATGGCACTATCTGGGAGTATTTGGCAGACTCAAGAATTCTGAAAACCCCAAATTTAAACAACAAAATTACTTTGACAATTCTCTTGTCAGAGAAAGCAAGCACAGTCTTTCTATGGAAAAATAAAGTGGATATCTCAAAACCCATATTTAATTGTCATTTGGCTAGTTGTCAGATACAAATCAACATAGTTAAGAATGATAATAAATGCAGAGTAAAGGGGGTAATGGAAGTGGTTATTCTAAAAGATACACAGAAATCCGCATTAAAAGAAGAATGAATACACGTATATATGTAACTGAATCACTTTGCTGTATACCTAAAACTACCACGACATTGTTAATCCCCAATATAAAATATAAAGTTTTTTTTTTAAACAAAAGATATTTGCTTTATTATGTATTCAAAAATGTGGTAGAAATATGTTCATTCTTTCATGCATTTATTTAAAATATTTTCAGCACTTATCATAAGCTGGGCATGAAACTAGTTTCTGGAGACAAAATGATATGCACAACCATTTCTAACCATTGCCCTCTTTGAAAGTTAGACAATAATGGAGGGTAAATTAGTCAAACAATCTCAGAAATGAATAAATAAATCACAAGTTTGGTAAGAGCTAACTAGGAAGACCTATAATAAGGCAATTTGTCTGATTAGGGAGATCAGAAAAGACTTCTTTGAAAAAGCAACGCACCAACTAAGCTGTAAAGAATAATCATCAACTAGACCTAGAGAGGAGAAAAAATTGTCCAGATAGAACTCATGATAAATGCAATGGCCCTGTGATGAGGAATCATGAACTGCACATAGAATCAAAGAATATTTTCCTGCAAAAGAGGGTGAGGGACAGTATAAAGAGGGAAGAAGATTCAAGTAATGTACAGACAATGTAAGGTCTTAATAAAAGCCCATGATAGAAGGTCATTGATATAACCAACATCTTATTTGGGGGGGAGGGGACGGGTTGGGGAGGGAGGGGGACGGGGGGACCACTTCTATTGATCTGTCATTTATTCAGCTATATTCATCTTTGTTCCTTGGCCCACAAGGGCCTCCCATCACAGTGGCCTCTGTTGTCGCAGAGCACTGGCTCTGGGCACATGCGCTCCAGAGCTCCGGCTCGGTAATTGGACACATCGGTCCAGCCGCTCCACAGCACATGGGGTTTTCCCAGGCCAGGGATCGAACCGACGCCCCCTGCACTGCAAGGCGGTGTCCTTACCCACGGGACCACCAGGGAAGCCCTCAACATCTTATATATCTTAAAATAATATACGGTTTTCTTAGGAAGATACATTTTTAATATATGCCAAATAAGTTGTTTTTTTCACTGTTTCTTCTACGACTGTTTGTAGTGCTGTGCTGTGTGTTTAGTCACTCGGTCATGCCCAACTCTTTGCGACCCCATGGACAGCAGCCCACCAGGCTCCTCTGATCATGGTGATTCTCCAGGCACAAGTTTCCATGCCTCCTCCAGGGAATCTTCCCAACCCAGGGATCTAGTAAGACACATTTTTTTAGAAGTTTTTAAGTCAAAATATTGAGTCAGTTTAAAGACAATAATTTTCTAAATAATAGCATAGGTGATACTAAGACATGGTAAAAACCATATAGGTGTTACATGAATGACTAAAAACTTTGTGAAACATTACTTTAGTCTAAATATGATTTTTTTAAGGGAAGAGTTGAGCTTTATAGAGTTTTGCATAAGAGGAAGTTTGGAATTTATATTATAATCAATCAAATTTGTTTCAGGAAAATGAAACATACAATGACAGTAATGCTGACACCATTTTAAAGTATTTTAAAATCTCTGTAAATAGAACTTCCATAGCTCCAGATACCTTGTTTATTGTATGACACATGAGATATGGGACCAGATAGTGATCCCTATGTGTTCTTAGAGACATTATGTTGCATATGTACTTTCCTATAAAAATATTTGAATGAGTTCTAATCTGAGGGTCCTGATTTATGAGAAACTTGAAAAGCAAGTTTGATCCTTAGGTATATGCTACTTCTAGTTGGGGTGGGAGAGAGTGTTCACAGAATTCTAGACGCTTCTTCATAGGATTAGTGGTTTGGGGTAGAATTTTCCAGGCTCATTATAGACAATCCAAGTATTAAAAGAGTCCTCAAAATTAAACCCTCTCCATTGCTGGAAGCTTGTCCTTCAAATCTGGACAATAAGTCATCTACCCTTGAGAACTGGAAATATTTCTAAGCCAACCTACTGGGCTTTTCTCACTGTCTTTTGCTAACATAGTGACTCAGTTTAAAGTCCAAGAATGTTAAGTCAGTGGATTTGTTGCATTTCTAAGAACAAGTGTTATGAATGTTTAAAATATTTTCAGATTCTAAGACATAGTTTATATACATTAAAGTTTACTTTTGAATAGTTGTTAGAATATGAGATTAAAAAGCACAAAGAAAATTTCATGTAAGTAAGAATCCAAGTCTTTCCCATCTATGTCTACCAATAGATTTCCTCCAAAGGAGACAAGCCTTGTTATCAGTTACTTACTGATATTAACAGAGATACTGAATATATACATATATGTATAATAAAGTATTATGAAGCAAATGACAGCACACTAAAAAAAAAATCAAACCAGTTCCTTCATTGTATTCTCAGTCTCCTATAATTTGTATTGTCTAATTATTTATTTCAAAAATTTCAACGTAAATATTTCTTCCTAGTTTACCTGTGGTATCAGTTGCTAAGTACTGACTAGGTGCCAGCAACTGTGTTAAAATCTACTAATTCATTATCTTACTTAATACTCAGAGTAAGACTATTAGGTTGGAAATTTTATTATTTTAAGATGAGAAAATGGAGAATCAGTGAGTATGAGTCATTTGGCCAAATCCGTATGACTGGTGGGTGCCAGAGCCAGAACTGGGATGAAACTCAGGAAAGTCTAATTCCTTAATATGCGTGCTCTTCACCAAGTGACTTCCAGTTTGATTGTATAAAGAAACTATGATAGTTCTTAGAGACATTATGTTGCATATGTACTTTCCTATAAAAATATTTGAATGAGTTCTAATCTGAGGGTCCTGATTTATGAGAAACTTGAAAAGCAAGTTTGATCCTTAGGTATATGCTACTTCTAGTTGGGGTGGGAGAGAGTGTTCACAGAATTCTAGACGCTTCTTCATAGGATTAGTGGTTTGGGGTAGAATTTTCCAGGCTCATTATAGACAATCCAAGTATTAAAAGAGTCCTCAAAATTAAACCCTCTCCATTGCTGGAAGCTTGTCCTTCAAATCTGGACAATAAGTCATCTACCCTTGAGAACTGGAAATATTTCTAAGCCAACCTACTGGGCTTTTCTCACTGTCTTTTGCTAACATAGTGACTCAGTTTAAAGTCCAAGAATGTTAAGTCAGTGGATTTGTTGCATTTCTAAGAACAAGTGTTATGAATGTTTAAAATATTTTCAGATTCTAAGACATAGTTTATATACATTAAAGTTTACTTTTGAATAGTTGTTAGAATATGAGATTAAAAAGCACAAAGAAAATTTCATGTAAGTAAGAATCCAAGTCTTTCCCATCTATGTCTACCAATAGATTTCCTCCAAAGGAGACAAGCCTTGTTATCAGTTACTTACTGATATTAACAGAGATACTGAATATATACATATATGTATAATAAAGTATTATGAAGCAAATGACAGCACACTAAAAAAAATCAAACCAGTTCCTTCATTGTATTCTCAGTCTCCTATAATTTGTATTGTCTAATTATTTATTTCAAAAATTTCAACGTAAATATTTCTTCCTAGTTTACCTGTGGTATCAGTTGCTAAGTACTGACTAGGTGCCAGCAACTGTGTTAAAATCTACTAATTCATTATCTTACTTAATACTCAGAGTAAGACTATTAGGTTGGAAATTTTATTATTTTAAGATGAGAAAATGGAGAATCAGTGAGTATGAGTCATTTGGCCAAATCCGTATGACTGGTGGGTGCCAGAGCCAGAACTGGGATGAAACTCAGGAAAGTCTAATTCCTTAATATGCGTGCTCTTCACCAAGTGACTTGCCTGTCTCTCGCTCCTTTTTTCTCTCTCGCACACAAACACAGACACGCACACACACTCTTCCACAAACTCATGTACGCACACACACACATATATATATAGATACACAAACATGTATAAATTTGTTCATTTAGTCATTTATAAAAATGTAAGTGTCTGGAAATAATATAAATTGATATCTTATAAACTCATAACCAATCTGGGAACATACATATCTGTAAACAACAAAACTCTGTAAAAGTTAAAAGCAAAATAAAGGTTAAAAAAAAAAAAAAACTCATAACCTTGGTGATTAAATAAGAAACATAAAGAAGGAGTTTAATTCATAATAAATGCACTTCAGGTCTCATTTGCCATTTTACTCTCTTGTATTTCAGCTACTCCAGGGTGTACTTCCCACATATTAATTACACAGTAGTAAATGTTTGTATTTCTACCAACCAAGACACAAATATAGGTACCAACAGCCAGCAGGTTACTTGTTAACATATAAATCAATATGAGATTATAAATTCCTAGTACTTTCAGATTGTATGTCAGATTCAGGAAGGACCGCTGCCAGAAAGCCACACTGCTTGGAACTATTTCTGATTTACTGGTACTGGATATTGCCATATCGATTTATTGATTAACACAACAAGAATGATCTACAGACTTAAGTGGCACCTGAAATAAGTCAGTAATTTTTGGTGATAGTCATTGTGCAAGTAAATTTTTTAAGATAAAATTATTATTATGCATGCATTTAATTATTTTTATAGAAATGATCTTGGGGGGAATTTCTTAGAAAAACTCTCAGGATTGGAGTAAAACTTTTTTATCTGTCTTTTTATTCTTTGGCCTGTGTGGGCCTCCCACTGCAGTGGCCCCTTTCGTTGCAGAGCACTGGCTCTGGACGCATGCACTCTAGAGCTCTGGTTTGCAATTGGACACACTGGTCCAGTCGCTTCACGGCACGTGAGATCTTCCCAGGCCAGGGATTGAACTGATGCCCTTTGCAGTGCAAGGTGGACTCTTTATCCACTAGACCACCAGGAAACCTCTCCATGAGGGTTCTTTAATCAAACATAACCAAAACATCATTACTACTAATTCTTTAAGATTATAAAGATTATAAAAACTAATTCTTTAAGATTATAAAAATTTCCCAATTGTTTTATATTTTTAAAACTTACTTGGTCCTTGAAATGCAAATAAAAAGAAGGGTCATGTTTCATGATTAACAAGAATGTCTTTCAGTGTAGAGTTTACCACTCATCTCTTTCATTTTTCTGAAATTATTGTTGAAGTTCTATGCTTTTTTTTCTGTAGTCAGGGCTTGTTGATTTCATCCCAGTAGAGTCTTTAGCATGATTTTCTTTGTGTATATCCCCTATAATTTGTTAATCTAGAGAACAGATCAGATTATTAAAGTGTTGTTGATAGTCTTCCTAAGTGGTGGTATATATTTCCATCAGTAGCCACATAATGTCTCTGGTGGCCCTTTTGTGATATTATCAGTTACTGATAATCATTGCCTACATCCTTTATTTCAATACAGATTGAAAAATGATGATATTTTAATATTTCCATTATTCGGTTTGATAGAACTGGTCCTAAAAATGAGGAACATCCCCATATCAACTCTGCTAAAAGTACAGGCTATCTAGAAAAGGCAGAGTAAATACAAATTATTTCCCTCTGTTTAGAAGATACTTAGTTCTTTCACATCTGCAAAAAGTATCCGTAGAGCTTCCCTGGTATTCTGGTGGATAAAGATTTCACCTTGCAGTGCAAGGGGCACTGGTTTGATCTTTAGCCTGGGAAGATCTCACGTGCTGCAGAACGGCTGGACGGATGTGTCCAACTACCGAGCCAGAGCTCTGAAGTGCGTGTGCCCAGAGCCGGTTCTCTGCAACGAGAGAGGCCACTGCAATGGGAGGCCCACACAGGCCAAAGAACAAAGATGGATGAAAACAAATAAATGAAAGACCAATAAAGGTAGCCAAAACAATAAAGGAGGTTCAAAAAAAAGTATCCAATAAAATTTTTTATTATCACTGGTGAACTCATGGATTTACACAATTTTATGTATTTTAATATATTGCCATTATATTCTTAATAATACTAAAATGATTCCATATTTAGCTAGTCAGAGTCTACTCAGGTTTCCTCCTGAATCTTAAAGACATTATCTTTCTAGGTTTTGCCAACATTTTTCTGTTATGACAGGACGATCTGGGTTCATCTTACACATTTCCTGTCTCAGACTGAGAAGCAATCATTTCCCCGAAGAATCCTAGATCCTTTCAGTGAAAAATGGTATCGAGAAACTATAGCTAGAGCATTAAAGGAACTCACTCTTATTTGTCTTTAATTTTAGGTCTTTACATTTGCATAATATAGGGAACATACATATGAATGCTGAGCTTGTATTTTTTTAAAAAAATAAAATATATATGCATGTTCCTTCCATGTTATTTTTGATTTTTAAAATTTTCTTCTATTGCATATTATAAAGTACATTACATTATTCCAAAGTTCAAAATATATGTAGGATATATACAAAGAAATTCACCTTCTCAGTGATAACCTAGTCTCTCCCTCCTCCATTGATAAGCTTTTTAAGTTTTTGCAGATAATACCTCTGATGTTTCACAAAGTACATCCGCACACATTTGGGTATCCAAACTTTTTTAGATAACCTGCAAATTGAGTTGACATAATTTCTCCATGTCCCAATGATCACTCCATAGAATGGCTATTCATTCCAGCTATCTTACAAAATAGCCTCTTTTTATCATTTACTCAAGCAGTACATTATTGATAGGTGCTTCCATTATTTCTTTTAAAATATTTTAAATGTTTTTATGATTATAAACAGTACTGCAATGAAGAGTGTTGCTCAAATAATTTATTTTATAGTATTGACATAGAATGACTTGATTTTAAGGTAGGATACTCTACTATAAAAGAGGGCGGGGGTGCCAGAACGGCTGGACGGATGTGTCCAACTACCGAGCCAGAGCTTCTCCCTTGCAACGAGAGAGGCCACTGCAATGGGAGGCCCACACAGGCCAAAGAACAAAGATGGATGAAAACAAATAAATGAAAGACCAATAAAGGTAGCCAAAACAATAAAGGAGGTTCAAAAAAAAGTATCCAATAAAATTTTTTATTATCACTGGTGAACTCATGGATTTACACAATTTTATGTATTTTAATATATTGCCATTATATTCTTAATAATACTAAAATGATTCCATATTTAGCTAGTCAGAGTCTACTCAGGTTTCCTCCTGAATCTTAAAGACATTATCTTTCTAGGTTTTGCCAACATTTTTCTGTTATGACAGGACGATCTGGGTTCATCTTACACATTTCCTGTCTCAGACTGAGAAGCAATCATTTCCCCGAAGAATCCTAGATCCTTTCAGTGAAAAATGGTATCGAGAAACTATAGCTAGAGCATTAAAGGAACTCACTCTTATTTGTCTTTAATTTTAGGTCTTTACATTTGCATAATATAGGGAACATACATATGAATGCTGAGCTTGTATTTTTTTAAAAAAATAAAATATATATGCATGTTCCTTCCATGTTATTTTTGATTTTTAAAATTTTCTTCTATTGCATATTATAAAGTACATTACATTATTCCAAAGTTCAAAATATATGTAGGATATATACAAAGAAATTCACCTTCTCAGTGATAACCTAGTCTCTCCCTCCTCCATTGATAAGCTTTTTAAGTTTTTGCAGATAATACCTCTGATGTTTCACAAAGTACATCCGCACACATTTGGGTATCCAAACTTTTTTAGATAACCTGCAAATTGAGTTGACATAATTTCTCCATGTCCCAATGATCACTCCATAGAATGGCTATTCATTCCAGCTATCTTACAAAATAGCCTCTTTTTTTATCATTTACTCAAGCAGTACATTATTGATAGGTGCTTCCATTATTTCTTTTTAAAATATTTTAAATGTTTTTATGATTATAAACAGTACTGCAATGAAGAGTGTTGCTCAAATAATTTATTTTATAGTATTGACATAGAATGACTTGATTTTAAGGTAGGTAATTACTCTACTTAATAAAAGATGACTATTGATCAAAAATGAAGTGCTAAGAAAATAATTTTAATCAATTGGCTAATTGATGGATCTAGTCAAATAATTGCAATGCATACAGGTGAATAAAACTAGGACATAAAGAGAGTAATGTCTCTATGCCTGAAGGTCAAATCTCAGATCAGTGGCAAAGCCTATGATAAGTCAGACCACCTGGTCATGGTATTCTCCAGAAATCTGTCAAGTCAAACTCTTGCCTCTAATTCTCTGATATCAGGCCTCTGCTTTCATTGTGTTCATATCTTTTGCTTTTTTTAATCCTTGCCCCTTTGCCCTTTTTAGTCAATTATCTTCCATAATACACCATTTAAGAGAAAAAATTAATGTTTAATAATTTCAGTACTTGAGCTATAGAGTGAGGTATCAATTTCACATTACTCAAGTAACTTGGCAAATGTTTAAGGTATTAAATAGTTTTCCAGGCATTCCCCCATAGTGATGGGAAAAAAGAAATCTTTTAACCCTTTAAAAATCTACCTTCTGCCTTCCCTAGCCTGACTGTCCTATCTCCCTCAGGACCTCCCTGGTGGTCCAGTAGCCAAGACTCCTCACTCCCAATGCAGGAAGTCAAATTTGATCCCTGGTCAGGGAACTAGACCCTACATGTTCCAAATGGAACAAAAAAAAAAAGCATATCCCATCCCACCTCTCTTAAAAGGATAACCTAATTCAGTTTCCTTAGAACACCACTTCACTGAAATTCATGTTTGATAGGATCACCTGGCTTCCTAGTTTGCCTCAGAGATTTCTCATTGGTTTCCTTGCACATTTTAAAGTATTTAAAGTGCAACATTTGTACTGTAACACATCTATCACCATTTCTCTTCTGATTGCCTCTGAATTGACAGTTCATTTTTCAGGGAGAGTGAAGGTGACTTTTAAGCCAAAATTAAGGATCTGATTTTCATACTGTTAGAATGGCTGCCTGGATATACGTGACATCATATATGAATGTCTGTATCTTGACTTCTCCTTGGTCAAGAAGAAACCGTATTTCTAGAGAATTACCAAAGGCAGGATTTGTTTCAATTAACTTTTTTTTCTTTTAAGATGGAGCAGCAAAATACTATTGTTTAATGCTGGTGTTTTGCAGTTTCTTTCAAGATGCGATGATTTATATATAATTTGTTCTCTTATGTGAACCATTAGAAGATAAAGGGTTGTAAGACAAAAATGGTTGACAGAAGTGCTATTACTTACCATGTCCTTGTCAGCCTACATTCCTAGGACATCAATAATTGCAATGCATACAGGTGAATAAAACTAGGACATAAAGAGAGTAATGTCTCTATGCCTGAAGGTCAAATCTCAGATCAGTGGCAAAGCCTATGATAAGTCAGACCACCTGGTCATGGTATTCTCCAGAAATCTGTCAAGTCAAACTCTTGCCTCTAATTCTCTGATATCAGGCCTCTGCTTTCATTGTGTTCATATCTTTTGCTTTTTTTAATCCTTGCCCCTTTGCCCTTTTTAGTCAATTATCTTCCATAATACACCATTTAAGAGAAAAAATTAATGTTTAATAATTTCAGTACTTGAGCTATAGAGTGAGGTATCAATTTCACATTACTCAAGTAACTTGGCAAATGTTTAAGGTATTAAATAGTTTTCCAGGCATTCCCCCATAGTGATGGGAAAAAAGAAATCTTTTAACCCTTTAAAAATCTACCTTCTGCCTTCCCTAGCCTGACTGTCCTATCTCCCTCAGGACCTCCCTGGTGGTCCAGTAGCCAAGACTCCTCACTCCCAATGCAGGAAGTCAAATTTGATCCCTGGTCAGGGAACTAGACCCTACATGTTCCAAATGGAACAAAAAAAAAAGCATATCCCATCCCACCTCTCTTAAAAGGATAACCTAATTCAGTTTCCTTAGAACACCACTTCACTGAAATTCATGTTTGATAGGATCACCTGGCTTCCTAGTTTGCCTCAGAGATTTCTCATTGGTTTCCTTGCACATTTTAAAGTATTTAAAGTGCAACATTTGTACTGTAACACATCTATCACCATTTCTCTTCTGATTGCCTCTGAATTGACAGTTCATTTTTCAGGGAGAGTGAAGGTGACTTTTAAGCCAAAATTAAGGATCTGATTTTCATACTGTTAGAATGGCTGCCTGGATATACGTGACATCATATATGAATGTCTGTATCTTGACTTCTCCTTGGTCAAGAAGAAACCGTATTTCTAGAGAATTACCAAAGGCAGGATTTGTTTCCAATTAACTTTTTTTTCTTTTAAGATGGAGCAGCAAAATACTATTGTTTAATGCTGGTGTTTTGCAGTTTCTTTCAAGATGCGATGATTTATATATAATTTGTTCTCTTATGTGAACCATTAGAAGATAAAGGGTTGTAAGACAAAAATGGTTGACAGAAGTGCTATTACTTACCATGTCCTTGTCAGCCTACATTCCTAGCTGCTGCTGGCTCTCACTTCCTGCTTTCATAGATGGCCATGCCCCTTTTCCTCCTATTTCCTGGCTGCAACCTGCGTCCCTCCACTGTCATACTCAAATCTGAAATGATGTAAGTCACATCAATTTTGCTATCAAATCAGAAGTCATTGTGTTTGTGTCAATATTTCATGCATAATATGGACATTACCTTCATAATCTTCATAGTGAAATTGCTCATTTTTAGAAAGAGTTAACTGAAATGATTCTAAACCTTGATTGCATAGTATAATCACTTGAGGAACTTTGCAAACTAGGCTGGAAGCAAGACAGATCAAGTCAGTCAGAATCTCTAGGAGTAAG
Source organism: Tragulus kanchil (assembly GCA_022376925.1). Lineage (NCBI taxonomy): Eukaryota > Metazoa > Chordata > Mammalia > Artiodactyla > Tragulidae > Tragulus > Tragulus kanchil. The sequence continues at coordinate 24,186,419 of JAIOJX010000025.1, read as the reverse complement.
ATCCAGCCAACAGTAGTTTGTAAAGTTCTTCTGGAAGTTTCAAAGAAGGGGAAATGACTGAAACAATGCTCTTCTCTAAGGATCATACATTTGCAATTGAGAATCACTACTTAGTAAGCAAGCCATGGCTAATAAGGAAGGTCATTGCCACACTGAGCAGAAAAAGTTTTGCAAATCTGTGTTATCAGTCTGTAAAACAGTCATTCATCAAAAACCTCAATAACCAATCTATTATTTATAATTTTAAAATAGTTAAAGAAAATACTATTTTGAGGAATAAAATATAAACTGTCTCTATATAGTGACATTTTGGGAAAAGTGTTAAGTGCTAATATTTAAGCCACTTATTCAAGATCAAATAAAACCCTAGGAATAATATTCCGTTTGCACAAGGAATTTGATTTGTGTAGCATTCATAATAGTTACCCTCCAAATCTATTTAGACTCTGATACTCCATTTTATAGAGTTTTACTTTCATCCACATACAAACTTCTTTAATGGAAATTGCCCATATGCCATACAATTCATGGTTGACTTACTTTACATTTGCTTAACAGCCTTATTCCATGATTTAAGGGGACATTTGTAAGGGCAAAACAGTCAAAAATATCTTAATAACATGATGGTTTTCAAAGGGCACTCAAAGGCAAAATGTGAATATGACATTTCAACATTGATTGGTAACATGAGTATAATGCAGATATTCTATCTAAAACTGAATTCAGCACATCAATTTTGTTTGTGACATACATGGATTATTCCTAAGTGAATGACTAGATTTTATTTTTTATAAGGAAAGTGCTTTTTTTTACATATGAAGAATAAGGCAACATTTGCTCATATTTGTGTATATGTTAAGAGTTTGAAATTTCAGGTTACTTTAAATTCCCATCATAAAAATATTAAAATACTATGGTTTTAATTTGTAAGAGGTAATACCAGCTGCTTCATTATGCAGCATTGTATTTGCTCAGGGATTTAACTCATGTGCCTGGGAGCATATGCTTTTTAGAAAACATTTTTGGTAAACATTTGGATGTTGTCAGACTTATAACTCTGGAGGGAATGTGCACTCTATTATTTTAATTATATTTTAGCATGTGGCTGTATGCCATTTTATTTCCTTTAAGAGTTATATTGATATATGACTATAATGTATAAACAAATAATGAATGTATATATGTATACACACATATCTATATGAATACACATATACATGCATATCAAACTCCTTAGAGAAAATACAGCAAATATGTTTGCTAAAATGGCTATACAAAATTCTTATTTCCATTAGCATAATAATGATTTAACCAACTACTGAAATGGACTTAATTGACATATCCTGGTTTATAGGTTTACATTAGTTACAATAAAAAAATGATCTCTGAAGTATCACTATTGTGATTCATAAAGACATAATTTGTTACTTTTGAAGATCTAATTGTGTTAACAATATATAGGCTGGTGGTGTTATTTTTGACAATATTCCATACTATAGACACGGACAAAACTTTAAATAGAAGTACTTTATATTTTATTTATTTATTTATTTATTTATTTATTTATTTATTTATTTATTTTGGGCGGGGGTCGGGTTGGGGAGGGAGGGGAGCAGGCGGGCCACTTCTATTGGTCTTTCGTTTCTCTATGTTCATCCGTCTTTGTTCTTTGGCTCCTGTGGGCCTCCCATCGTGGTGGCGTCTGTCGTTGCAGAGCGCCGGCTCTGGGCGCATGCGCTCCAGAGCTCCAGCTCGGTAATTGGACACATCAGTCCAGCCGTTCTGTGGCACGTGGGATTTTCCTAGGCCAGGGCTCGAACCGGCGCCCCTTGCACTGCAAGTCAGTGTCCTTACCCACTGGACCACCAGGGGAAGCCCTAAATAGAAGTACTTTAAGTACTAGTACTTTAAGTACTAGTTGGCAGGTGTTCCATTTCTATAACGTTCACATTTTCTACAATACATTAACAAGCAAAATATTGCTAAAACCTTATTGATGTCATGGATATAGGCAAGCAAGACAAGCAAGGCCGAGTTAAGTATGAGACAGCACAAGACCACGTCAGGAGGGAATTTGTAAACAAAACCTCTTACTAAAGCAGAACAAATGCCGAGAGTCTCATCCAGAGCACTGGATGAAGATTCAATGTAGTGGGCGGAACACCAAAAAATCTGGCAGCCAACTATGAAACTGTCACTCCCTGAGCACTGGCAGCATAGCACAAGGTTACTGATGCTCTCACAGACAGGTGGTCCCAACAGTGAGGATTCCATGGGAGAATCCCAAAGGAATGTCCACATCATAAAATTTCCCCAGCTGATAAAAGGCAACAACCAAAAATGTTTGGAACAAGACTGAGTAATGTGGATTTGGCATGGCAGAAGAATAAAACTAACACAACCAAAAATGATCTATAGGTCGACTAATATAATTGGGACAGAAGGTAAGAATGATAGCATAAGTTTACTTAGGGCCAGGGACCAGGCTTGGGGTCAGACTCAATGAAGCATCAATTACTGGTGAGCACCAATGTTCACACATCCTTTCAGACTCAAGTGTCATTCCTGATATGCTGTGATAGAACACTGGGGGTGCAAAGGGTGGGGTTCAAGAGGTCTGGGATAAGACTAGAGATACAAAGGTTGTGAACCAAACAGCATTTCATAATGGGTGCACAAGACACAAATGCCATTCTGGTGGAAGCAGCTTTTAAAACAATGCAACCTTGCTTCTGCAAAGCAAAGAGTAGTCAGGATTTGGGTCTACAGCCTTACTTGAGAAAGCCTATGTGGGCATTATATGTTCCAGAGATGTTTATATTAGACCCCTGCAAGACCCCAACTTCAAGTGTTTTATTCTAAGCTGTCAAGAAATTTTAGGTGCATAACATTTTTTAATGGTGTGTTATTGCTTATATCTAAATAAGATAGAAGGAACTCAGATACCTTTACCTTGTGTAAACAGTTCGGGGGCAACACATTTTTTACAACTCCACTATACATAGCTTATCTTCCAAACATGAACTATCACAAACAATATATATTGGAATACCTAAAAATGTTTCCTCCATTCACATGATGGTGAATTTGAATTATATCATTTATACCAAAGATTTGTTTAATTTTCTCTAGTATTTTACTTCTGAAAAATGTGCATATGGAAGGGCAGAATAGAATGGTATATGAAATTAGGTAACTTACATTTATAACAATGAATTTATATGTTTAAAAATGTATATTTATTCTTAATATGAAAATTTAAATATATATATATTATATTAATGAAGTTGTGTGTCTTGACTTCTGCAATTCAAAGAAAAAGCAGTATAATCAGGATCAAGAAGATTATTTCCCACCTCTAAAAATATAAAGCTCAATAATCACAAAATTTTTCAGTAGTGATCTCACAAATATTTTTTTTCCTCAACTGTAGTCATTGGAGTAGTTTCACTTACTAGAGAAAAACAGTTTTGCAAACTTTATCTTTCACAACCTAGTTTTTTAATAAAAGTACAAGTACAGCTTCATAGCTTCTACCACACCATTTTCCTAGCTTTTAACAGCCTTTTGTTCTTTCACACAAAGACGCTTTATTCCATTTGAGCCAGATTGTTTTAAATGCTTCTTTTCACAAGTAAGTTTTCTTTTTAAGAGGGGTAATTTTTATATCACTTGAAGGAGGTTTTCTTTTAACCTCTTTGTAGTCTATATGTCAATAAATAACAGACTTCCACTATTTAATCTAGAAAAAAGTCATACATTATCACCTCAATCTGGCCCAAGATAAACAAAGTTGCAAAATTCTAAGGTGGAAAGCAGGGCTTTTAAAACAATGCAACCTTGCTTCTGCAAAGCAAAGAGTAGTCAGGATTTGGGTCTACAGCCTTACTTGAGAAAGCCTATGTGGGCATTATATGTTCCAGAGATGTTTATATTAGACCCCTGCAAGACCCCAACTTCAAGTGTTTTATTCTAAGCTGTCAAGAAATTTTAGGTGCATAACATTTTTTAATGGTGTGTTATTGCTTATATCTAAATAAGATAGAAGGAACTCAGATACCTTTACCTTGTGTAAACAGTTCGGGGGCAACACATTTTTTACAACTCCACTATACATAGCTTATCTTCCAAACATGAACTATCACAAACAATATATATTGGAATACCTAAAAATGTTTCCTCCATTCACATGATGGTGAATTTGAATTATATCATTTATACCAAAGATTTGTTTAATTTTCTCTAGTATTTTACTTCTGAAAAATGTGCATATGGAAGGGCAGAATAGAATGGTATATGAAATTAGGTAACTTACATTTATAACAATGAATTTATATTTTTAAAAAATGTATATTTATTCTTAATATGAAAATTTAAATATATATATATTATATTAATGAAGTTGTGTGTCTTGACTTCTGCAATTCAAAGAAAAAGCAGTATAATCAGGATCAAGAAGATTATTTCCCACCTCTAAAAATATAAAGCTCAATAATCACAAAATTTTTCAGTAGTGATCTCACAAATATTTTTTTTCCTCAACTGTAGTCATTGGAGTAGTTTCACTTACTAGAGAAAAACAGTTTTGCAAACTTTATCTTTCACAACCTAGTTTTTTAATAAAAGTACAAGTACAGCTTCATAGCTTCTACCACACCATTTTCCTAGCTTTTAACAGCCTTTTGTTCTTTCACACAAAGACGCTTTATTCCATTTGAGCCAGATTGTTTTAAATGCTTCTTTTTCACAAGTAAGTTTTCTTTTTAAGAGGTGTAATTTTTATATCACTTGAAGGAGGTTTTCTTTTAACCTCTTTGTAGTCTATATGTCAATAAATAACAGACTTCCACTATTTAATCTAGAAAAAAGTCATACATTATCACCTCAATCTGGCCCAAGATAAACTTGTTAATAACTGGAGTTTCTGAATATTTATCATGAGATAAGTGGTTAAAGAGACAGTACAACTTTAATTTTCAGATAGCATTTCTGAGAACCATGCAACTTAACATGGATTAATCAGACTGACTGAGGCTTTAAAACTACAGGCTAGCCTGAATTTGTCATACATCTTCTGTGAGTCTTTTCTTCCTAGCATTTCAAAATGCTATGATCTCCACTGAAAATTACTGAAGACCCTTTTCTCTAAGACAGAGATTCAGTCTTAACCAAAGCTTTTGCAGGATGCAAAATTGGAGCTGGAAACAATGAGGATATTTGAAATAACAACTGTTAACTGATTATAGTTCCTTAGCCAAAACTACTAGGAGATCCTGAACAGAGACCTTTGAAATATGATACCATCTTGAAAGATGCGGCATGCTACATAAAATAAAATAAAATTCCACATTCCAGAGCCTAAGTTCCTTCCAGGTGTTGGTTTGGGTCCTTAGTCATTTTTCTGCTCCTTCTTTCTCATTCCTAGTGCTTTCCACTGCCTGATCTATTGATATATTCCTGAGAAATCTTTCCACTGAGCTGAAACCCTGAGAACTCTTAAGTTCAGATGAATGATAATGAGCACTGTCAAAGAGGCAGTAAAGTTGAGGCCAGGGTCCTGGCTGCTGAGCTGAGAGCTGCAGGAGTTAATTGTGTGAATGGTAATGAGACTAGCGAGGCAGCAGATGCTCGCGTGCCTTTACAATCCAAATCCCACCAACAAATTCCTCTCACAGAAACTTTGAGGGACATCTTGGCGCCCTGGAGATAGAGCTAGACCTAGTCACAGCCACATGCCACCTGCTAGACTTATTGTTTAAAAAAAAAAAAGGCCATTACAATAACAAAGTTGTTTGCTGTCGTTTGCAATGACTTTATGACACCAGTTTTACCATAGTAGAGGATGGAAGGGAAAAGAACATCTGATTCTTTAGAGAGAAACATGTGCACACAGAACAGTTGACTTACATGGAAAGACTGACGTTTGTATATGGTGCATACTCTTCTGATAAACCATGGGGGCCTTCCTGGCTTGTAACTGCCCCAGGCTGTTTACAGCATACATTATCACCTCAATCTGGCCCAAGATAAACTTGTTAATAACTGGAGTTTCTGAATATTTATCATGAGATAAGTGGTTAAAGAGACAGTACAACTTTAATTTTCAGATAGCATTTCTGAGAACCATGCAACTTAACATGGATTAATCAGACTGACTGAGGCTTTAAAACTACAGGCTAGCCTGAATTTGTCATACATCTTCTGTGAGTCTTTTCTTCCTAGCATTTCAAAATGCTATGATCTCCACTGAAAATTACTGAAGACCCTTTTCTCTAAGACAGAGATTCAGTCTTAACCAAAGCTTTTGCAGGATGCAAAATTGGAGCTGGAAACAATGAGGATATTTGAAATAACAACTGTTAACTGATTATAGTTCCTTAGCCAAAACTACTAGGAGATCCTGAACAGAGACCTTTGAAATATGATACCATCTTGAAAGATGCGGCATGCTACATAAAATAAAATAAAATTCCACATTCCAGAGCCTAAGTTCCTTCCAGGTGTTGGTTTGGGTCCTTAGTCATTTTTCTGCTCCTTCTTTCTCATTCCTAGTGCTTTCCACTGCCTGATCTATTGATATATTCCTGAGAAATCTTTCCACTGAGCTGAAACCCTGAGAACTCTTAAGTTCAGATGAATGATAATGAGCACTGTCAAAGAGGCAGTAAAGTTGAGGCCAGGGTCCTGGCTGCTGAGCTGAGAGCTGCAGGAGTTAATTGTGTGAATGGTAATGAGACTAGCGAGGCAGCAGATGCTCGCGTGCCTTTACAATCCAAATCCCACCAACAAATTCCTCTCACAGAAACTTTGAGGGACATCTTGGCGCCCTGGAGATAGAGCTAGACCTAGTCACAGCCACATGCCACCTGCTAGACTTATTGTTTAAAAAAAAAAAAGGCCATTACAATAACAAAGTTGTTTGCTGTCGTTTGCAATGACTTTATGACACCAGTTTTACCATAGTAGAGGATGGAAGGGAAAAGAACATCTGATTCTTTAGAGAGAAACATGTGCACACAGAACAGTTGACTTACATGGAAAGACTGACGTTTGTATATGGTGCATACTCTTCTGATAAACCATGGGGGCCTTCCTGGCTTGTAACTGCCCCCAGGCTGTTTACAGCAGATTAACAAGGCCACGTGGTTTTTAATGACGGGAAGAGAAAGGGTCATGTCTTGCTCTATGAAAAATCAAAAGGGAAAATATTTAGGATACAGACTTGTTACCAAAAATGCTCATTTCTGAAAACAAAAAAAAAAAACTCTAAAAAATAAAAACTCTTGATCTTTTGAATCATTTTAGCCAAAATGTTGTGGAATGAACTGTCTTTATCAAATTAGAATTATATTGATGATGCAATAATTACATCTTTTTAAAATATACAAGATTGGGAAGTCAGAGAATGCCTTACTTTAGAAAAATGAATGATCAGAGTGTAGACAAGCAAAATTAGAAGAAACCCTCAGATGTTGGGTGTTTAAGTTTGTGGGCCAGTGTTTTCCATATGGCAGATTAGGGCTCTCCATGAGAACAGCAAAATGGTATGAAGCTGTGGGAAATCCTATTATATACTACTTTCATTTTGAGGATGTATATACCTGTATTTCAGAAAATGCTGGTGTTATACTCCTTGTATGAAAAAGAGAGTCTATTTCTAGTATTGGAGAGTAGGGTTAGTTTCAATGGTGACTGCAGGCACAGTAGCTTCCTGGTGCTAATCCTGCTCTAGGAGAGAGGCTCAGTGTCTCTGTCTGGGTTAAATAAAAGCTGTCTCACTTCTCACATTTTGTTGAGCCAGTTGACCCTCATTATTATAAAAGCAATTAGTTAGGCTGAAATTCTGAATTCATTGTGGACAAAGCTAGTCTCATCTAATTTTGAGACTAGCGAGGCAGCAGATGCTCGTGCCTTTACAATCCAAATCCCACCAACAAATTCCTCTCACAGAAACTTTGAGGGACATCTTGGCGCCCTGGAGATAGAGCTAGACCTAGTCACAGCCACATGCCACCTGCTAGACTTATTGTTTAAAAAAAAAAAAGGCCATTACAATAACAAAGTTGTTTGCTGTCGTTTGCAATGACTTTATGACACCAGTTTTACCATAGTAGAGGATGGAAGGGAAAAGAACATCTGATTCTTTAGAGAGAAACATGTGCACACAGAACAGTTGACTTACATGGAAAGACTGACGTTTGTATATGGTGCATACTCTTCTGATAAACCATGGGGGCCTTCCTGGCTTGTAACTGCCCCCAGGCTGTTTACAGCAGATTAACAAGGCCACGTGGTTTTTAATGACGGGAAGAGAAAGGGTCATGTCTTGCTCTATGAAAAATCAAAAGGGAAAATATTTAGGATACAGACTTGTTACCAAAAATGCTCATTTCTGAAAAAAAAAAAAAAAAAAACTCTAAAAAATAAAAACTCTTGATCTTTTGAATCATTTTAGCCAAAATGTTGTGGAATGAACTGTCTTTATCAAATTAGAATTATATTGATGATGCAATAATTACATCTTTTTAAAATATACAAGATTGGGAAGTCAGAGAATGCCTTACTTTAGAAAAATGAATGATCAGAGTGTAGACAAGCAAAATTAGAAGAAACCCTCAGATGTTGGGTGTTTAAGTTTGTGGGCCAGTGTTTTCCATATGGCAGATTAGGGCTCTCCATGAGAACAGCAAAATGGTATGAAGCTGTGGGAAATCCTATTATATACTACTTTCATTTTGAGGATGTATATACCTGTATTTCAGAAAATGCTGGTGTTATACTCCTTGTATGAAAAAGAGAGTCTATTTCTAGTATTGGAGAGTAGGGTTAGTTTCAATGGTGACTGCAGGCACAGTAGCTTCCTGGTGCTAATCCTGCTCTAGGAGAGAGGCTCAGTGTCTCTGTCTGGGTTAAATAAAAGCTGTCTCACTTCTCACATTTTGTTGAGCCAGTTGACCCTCATTATTATAAAAGCAATTAGTTAGGCTGAAATTCTGAATTCATTGTGGACAACCTTTGATGATATTGCATTAGTAATACAGATTTGAATTAGAAATATGTGCATACTTTCTAAATTCATATCAGATTATCACTGCAGGTTTGGGATTGTATAAACTCTATGGTGCTAGATCATTCTGTTAAGATCCAAGATTCTATAGTAAAAAAAAAAAAAAAAAACAAAAAACTGTGTTCTTTTCATAATAATAAAATATGTGCTTCTGACTTACTGAGAAGTCAGATATGGAAGCATGTGGGAGCAATATGTAAATGCCAAGCAAGCTGTTTATACTGGGATCTGCTCCTGCATAATAATCATAATCCAACGCCAGCAGAAACCTTTTGAATTTAAAACACTGTAGAGTTCCAGCAAAACAGAAAGAACCACAGCAAATGTTGTAGTTGCTGATTATTTCTAAAAAATCTCAAATGTTTGCTTTCCTTTTTTTTTTAAATCAGGGATTTCTATAATTTTAATACTACCCAGTAAAATCATTTTAAAACAATCTGATCATGCTTTGGTGAACAGCTCTGCTTAAAAATGGTGTGGAATAACATATTTAAACAGAAATGATTAGCCATTTTATCTAAGAAAAGTTAAACTGGAAGCTGTGGAGCAAGTGAATTTTATTATTTAATTAAATTCATGTTAGACATTCAGATCTTTGCGGACTTAATGACGTGCAGCCCGTATACACTTCTTAATATTTAAAGAAAGACTTTTATTGTTTTTCTTTATTTAGAAGGTTGAATTCAACACTTTTGGCTGAGAAAGATAAAGCACATTTATTTGCCTTAAACGATTTTACTTTATTTGCCAGAAATGCTAGTGTCTTTCATTTAGCCTCACAACAAAAAGCAAAGTTTCTAGAAACGTTTGTCAAAATAAATAATAGACTCTTGAGTACTCAATGTAAGCAGGATATCCAGGTGCACTTTTATGTCTTCCTTCCGAATTTAGAATTCTATCCTTTTCACAAGAAAATGTTTGTAGAGAGTGACGTATCCCTGGGAGGGCTGGTGATGGTCTGAACAATGATGCAACATCAAAGAGTCCTTGAGTGGGAATAAGGTTCCTTTGATCTCAGGTCAGTTTCTCTGGTACCACATTATGCTACTCCCTTGTGTCAGTGCCCTGGTTGGCTTTTGCTCAAACACTGGGATGTTTCTGATTATAACATAAATAGAAATATGAATGATTACTCTCCTTCTCTCAGTTTCCCAGACTTTCTAGCTGCATCTTTTAAACTATAAATGACTGAGCTGTGTTTCCTTCTAGATGAGCCTGGTCTCAGAGAAACTAGGATACCTTGGAAACTTAGAGTTACAAGAATATTACCTCTACCTTTCTTTACCTCCTCTATTTTTCCCACCTCTGCCTAAGAATCACTTCATTTAATTTTGTAGTGCTGATAGTTTTCAAGAATACCATCCAAAGGACAAAACAGTGAAAATTTTTTGTTGTTGTAAGGACCATAGTAATTTTCCATGAGGTAATTCATTTCAATGGATACTGATATCTTTTCCCACAGCTTTGTTGTTTCGAAAAAAAGGAAGAATTCAAAACTGGGACCATCTTTTTCATTTAATATCTAAGAAACAAGTAATTATTACTATATCAGAAGTAGATTTTGGATGCAAATACAAACATACATATCCAGCGTCAACTATAAATTAGCCATGTAAAAAATAACTTAAACTTTTTGAGTCTTAGTTTCTTTATCATAAAATGGTTCTAGGATTAATGTAGCTGACAATACTCACCATCCTCTCAACAACCACTCTCTCCTCTATTGTGTTAACTGAATCCCAATATTATACCATTTTTATGAACTGAAGGAACTATTCCTAGAACCCAGGACTACAAACCTTGTCTAGCCCAATTATGACAATTCCCCTCTCCTTGAAAGAGGTTAAAGACATAAATCTAAATAGAGGTTTCAGAGGGTCTCAGTGGAAGACTTCTAGATGAACAAGCTCTATACGGGCAATACTACCTTTATGAACTCTTTATTCAGCTGTGTGGGAGGACATTTCCCAGAGTTATAACAGCCATCCTGGGAAGATAAGACAGATCAGAACATTTGAGATGAACGAGTAGAAGCATGGGAGAAGCGTGGTTCATGATGGCATTACCGAACGGCTTAATTATTCAAGGTAGAAGTCTCCCAGTTCTGTGTATCTTGTGTTTCGGGGTAATAAACGCCTTTCTGTTGACATTTTGCCTGGGTTTTATGCTTTTATCCCACATATTTCTAGCAATTATAAACATCTCATTATTAAGATTACAGTAAGAATTAAATGACGAAAGTCAGTTTCTCTGGTACCACATTATGCTACTCCCTTGGCATGCCTGGTTCTTTGCTCAAACTCTGGGATGTTTCTGATTATAACATAAATAGAAATATGAATGATTACTCTCCTTCTCTCAGTTTCCCAGACTTTCTAGCTGCATCTTTTAAACTATAAATGACTGAGCTGTGTTTCCTTCTAGATGAGCCTGGTCTCAGAGAAACTAGGATACCTTGGAAACTTAGAGTTACAAGAATATTACCTCTACCTTTCTTTACCTCCTCTATTTTTCCCACCTCTGCCTAAGAATCACTTCATTTAATTTTGTAGTGCTGATAGTTTTCAAGAATACCATCCAAAGGACAAAACAGTGAAAATTTTTTGTTGTTGTAAGGACCATAGTAATTTTCCATGAGGTAATTCATTTCAATGGATACTGATATCTTTTCCCACAGCTTTGTTGTTTCGAAAAAAAGGAAGAATTCAAAACTGGGACCATCTTTTTCATTTAATATCTAAGAAACAAGTAATTATTACTATATCAGAAGTAGATTTTGGATGCAAATACAAACATACATATCCAGCGTCAACTATAAATTAGCCATGTAAAAAATAACTTAAACTTTTTGAGTCTTAGTTTCTTTATCATAAAATGGTTCTAGGATTAATGTAGCTGACAATACTCACCATCCTCTCAACAACCACTCTCTCCTCTATTGTGTTAACTGAATCCCAATATTATACCATTTCTATGAACTGAAGGAACTATTCCTAGAACCCAGGACTACAAACCTTGTCTAGCCCAATTATGACAATTCCCCTCTCCTTGAAAGAGGTTAAAGACATAAATCTAAATAGAGGTTTCAGAGGGTCTCAGTGGAAGACTTCTAGATGAACAAGCTCTATACGGGCAATACTACCTTTATGAACTCTTTATTCAGCTGTGTGGGAGGACATTTCCCAGAGTTATAACAGCCATCCTGGGAAGATAAGACAGATCAGAACATTTGAGATGAACGAGTAGAAGCATGGGAGAAGCGTGGTTCATGATGGCATTACCGAACGGCTTAATTATTCAAGGTAGAAGTCTCCCAGTTCTGTGTATCTTGTGTTTCGGGGTAATAAACGCCTTTCTGTTGACATTTTGCCTGGGTTTTATGCTTTTATCCCACATATTTCTAGCAATTATAAACATCTCATTATTAAGATTACAGTAAGAATTAAATGACGAAATATATATAAAGTCCACTTGGTACATAAGAGTGGTTAATAACTATTACTGTTGTTTTTATGTTTTAAGACCTTGACATTCAACTGCTAAGTGAGATATGACTATTTTGGATAGTAATTTTTATGAGTAACTCATTCTAAATATAAATTCTTAAATTTGCCCTCTTAATTACATTTTGGAGTAGATATTTTCTAAAATGTTTTACTGGAATGGTTTTGGTATAACTAACATGCATTCATATGATTATTATGTAAAAATATGTACCAACTGTTCATTTCCTTTAGGTAAGTAAAGTAAGACATACTACATACACTTCCAGAAACCAGCCATATAGCTAGGTATCTGCTGCATGTTCTAAATTTATGAATCATTGATTTTCTAGGTATAATTTTCTTGATGTAATTTTAATTATTCTTGACCAAGGTGCTATTTGACAAGACCTTGAACTTTTTCTTTTACTTGTGAAATTCAGCATCCCTAGATTTGATAAAATTTTTCTACAGCACTACAAATCCTATATAACGCCTCTTAAACATGGTTAAACTGGTAAATGGTAACTGTGAAGTGAATAATTTCCCACAAATTCTAAGTAAATAAGCAATTGGATAGTGAAGCTGCAGTCAGGTTAGCCGTATTTACTAAATAGTGGGTTTTCAGTATAATTTTGATGGTAATTGACATTATTTAAGCTTAACATACTATATTAAAAGATAAGCATCCTTGGTGGCTCAGTGGTAAAAAGCCTGACTTCCAATGCAGAGACACGAGTTCAATCCCTGGGTCAGGAAGATTCCCCTGCAGAAGGAAATGGAAACCCACTCTAGTATTCTTACCTGAGAAATTCCTTGGACATAGGTGCCTAGTGGGTTACAGTCCATGTAGTCACAAAGATTCAGACAGACTTAGTGACTAAACAACAATATATTAAAGCCTCCTTTCAGAAAGCTTTAATTCAATCTAATATATTCTACAATCGTACTGATTTAATTTTCATTATTTAAGTGAATTCTAGTGCCCTTAGTTGGAAAAAAATGATTGGATGAATTATATCTTTATTAGGAATACTCAGAGGTATTACATGAGAAATGGATTTTAATATGAACACAAAAGATTTAAATATTGGCAATAAACTTTTTGTCACACTTCAATTTCTATCTTTATTTTTCTTGAGCTAGAAAGAGTTAAGAATAAACAGTGTACTCAAGCTCTGCTTTCCCACATCACTGAGTAATAAAGAAAATAAGAAGCAAATGTGCCTTGCACACACTTAATAGATGCAAAACACTCAATCAGAAATTCCTAAGCATGTACATATGTGCAAATACCCATTATGTAGTGCATTGGAAATATTTTTTCCTTCAGAAGTAGCTCCTTTTTTTTTTTTTTATTTTTTGAAAAGTATTGCCCTCACAAAGAAAAGTGTATTTTCTAAATAGCTGATGACAGGGAGAAAACTGGTAGAAGATACTCATTTCAGAAGGAAACTCAATTCCTCTTTCTTTGTATGAATTTAACTAAATAGATAAGTGTACTTTTATCACTTCTACTTACATTCTGGAATAAATGAAATCTAAGCCTTGGCCCTTCTATGGTAATCTTCACCATATGCCAATTGTCTAAACTCCCTGGAGGAGCAAAATCTCACAGTACACAGGATGTGAGTAATATCATGTTAGGGTTTTGACCACTTCAAACAATAGATTACTCTTTGTAGCATTGTGTCTCCAACTCTAATGTGCATAGGAATCAGCCTAGGACCTTATTAAAATGCAGAATCTGTTAGAGTAGGTCTGGGGTACTGTCTGAGACGCTGAATTTCTAACAAGCTTCCAGATAATGCCCAGGCTGCTGCTCTCTGGACCGTACACTGTATAGTAATGCTGTAAACTAAGAGCTCAGACTCAGTTCACTGAAGGACTTGCCCTCCCCCTGAGTTCCTCAAATTTTCTCAGCAGCAACTTTTGGAATGCACTCTGTAGCTTTAGTTTCTGCCTTAGGATATTGTCCTGATGGGAGGGAAATTAAGAGCATCTGTAATAGCTCCAGTGATTAATCCTGAAGCCAACCTTGCTGCCATCTAGTTTAACTTTGTGATCTTTCTCAAATTTTGACTAGGTTCCCGGTATACGCCCATTTCCTGAATACTGAATCTTAGGTACCCTTGTTCTCTCCATGCTAGTAACTAATTACATAACCTGTCTGGCTCAGAAGGCCTAAAGTCCTAAATGAAGAGCGGCTTACCTGCACGCCTGACATTCTGGACTCAGTTGATTGCCTGCTGCCAGTCCTTAAAGTCACCTGCTGGAACTTGGCACTCTACTATTGGCAGGACATCCCAAATACTGATTGCCTCCTCAAATAACATTGGTCTAGCAGCTGTCACTGCATTTCATGGCCTCCAGCTCTTCCAGGCCTTCCACTGATGGTGCCTCCTGGCACCTTCATGGCTATGCCTGCAGGTGTGTGGACCTCCTATGGGCATTTATCCCTTTGTGTTGATCAGAAGTCTCCCTCCTAAAATCTATTTCTATTCTATAAGTCTCAAGATAATTTAGGAGCCATTCTCATATCTCAGCCCTAGATCTTATGTTTATCTTTGTTCAACTTGGTTCAATAAAGAGTTCATACAGCTCAGTGATTTTATATTGTATATTCTTAAATACATCAGTAAATGGAATACTGGGAGAACAACATGAAGAAACATAATATGATTGATGAAAGGTCTAATAAAGTTTTTTTTTGTAATTTTTATCTTTTTATTGAAGTATAGGTGATTTACACTGGTTCTGGTAACTAATAGTGCTTTTTAAAATTAAAATCTTATTTGAGAATTTTTAATCTTGCCTTGTCATTGATAAGACATCATATCAAATTATATCCTTCTGTTTCAACAGTATGGTATGATATGATCTCAAAAAATAAGCACTTTATCACAAATGAGTTGAGAACAGAAAATATTATTAGATGTGTACTCCATCAAATAAACAAGTAATTAAGCACCTGACAGACTTCTTTTAACTGCATTACAGTATTTGATACATTTCTTTGTTTTAGGGACTCTTCCCTCCCTGAGTTCCTCAAATTTTCTCAGCAGCAACTTTTGGAATGCACTCTGTAGCTTTAGTTTCTGCCTTAGGATATTGTCCTGATGGGAGGGAAATTAAGAGCATCTGTAATAGCTCCAGTGATTAATCCTGAAGCCAACCTTGCTGCCATCTAGTTTAACTTTGTGATCTTTCTCAAATTTTGACTAGGTTCCCGGTATACGCCCATTTCCTGAATACTGAATCTTAGGTACCCTTGTTCTCTCCATGCTAGTAACTAATTACATAACCTGTCTGGCTCAGAAGGCCTAAAGTCCTAAATGAAGAGCGGCTTACCTGCACGCCTGACATTCTGGACTCAGTTGATTGCCTGCTGCCAGTCCTTAAAGTCACCTGCTGGAACTTGGCACTCTACTATTGGCAGGACATCCCAAATACTGATTGCCTCCTCAAATAACATTGGTCTAGCAGCTGTCACTGCATTTCATGGCCTCCAGCTCTTCCAGGCCTTCCACTGATGGTGCCTCCTGGCACCTTCATGGCTATGCCTGCAGGTGTGTGGACCTCCTATGGGCATTTATCCCTTTGTGTTGATCAGAAGTCTCCCTCCTAAAATCTATTTCTATTCTATAAGTCTCAAGATAATTTAGGAGCCATTCTCATATCTCAGCCCTAGATCTTATGTTTATCTTTGTTCAACTTGGTTCAATAAAGAGTTCATACAGCTCAGTGATTTTATATTGTATATTCTTAAATACATCAGTAAATGGAATACTGGGAGAACAACATGAAGAAACATAATATGATTGATGAAAGGTCTAATAAAGTTTTTTTGTAATTTTTATCTTTTTATTGAAGTATAGGTGATTTACACTGGTTCTGGTAACTAATAGTGCTTTTTAAAATTAAAATCTTATTTGAGAATTTTTAATCTTGCCTTGTCATTGATAAGACATCATATCAAATTATATCCTTCTGTTTCAACAGTATGGTATGATATGATCTCAAAAAATAAGCACTTTATCACAAATGAGTTGAGAACAGAAAATATTATTAGATGTGTACTCCATCAAATAAACAAGTAATTAAGCACCTGACAGACTTCTTTTAACTGCATTACAGTATTTGATACATTTCTTTGTTTTAGGGTTTGGAGGTATACTTAAGTATATTTGATGATCTTGTGGAATTTCCTCAAAGAACCATCAAGTTTTCAAGATCATTATAGATCACTACTATTAGTTTCATCTATTATGGTTCACAAGTGACTTTCATAAATGAAAAATGAGGTGATATTCATCTTTCCAGCATAAAACTATTCAACTGTCTAAACCAAAAGCTTGCAAAGCAACAAGGATTGTGATAATTCACACACTTTTTGTTTGTTCTTCAAGGAATGTTAGGAAGAAAACAGACACATAGAGGTTAAGAAAAGGAAACTAACCTTTGTTTTATGTTTACTCTGTTTACTCAGTCTGTTTTATGTTTCCTCTATACAAATTCTCAATTCTTTCAAGAATTCTTTATAGCAAATAATAATTAGTCCCACAGGATTAGACCAACTCAGAGAAGATAAATAATTTGTTCAGGATTAGCAGCTACCAACCTGTGGTAACTGCATTTGTACATGTGTTGCGCTCATATAAAGTTGAGCATTTTATTTTAAACAGTTCCAAAGTATTGAGATTACTTAACTTTAACTTTTGGCTGGTTAAGCTTTGGCTCTTATCTAATTTCCCAAGATACAGGGTAACTATTTACACTTGTTACAGTCATTTGGTGTTAAGCAAGAACATGAGTTCCTCCTACAAGGCATTTAACAAGCTATGGGTTACAGAAATTGTCCATAAATGGAATACTGGGAGAACAACATGAAGAAACATAATATGATTGATGAAAGGTCTAATAAAGTTTTTTTTTGTAATTTTTATCTTTTTATTGAAGTATAGGTGATTTACACTGGTTCTGGTAACTAATAGTGCTTTTTAAAATTAAAATCTTATTTGAGAATTTTTAATCTTGCCTTGTCATTGATAAGACATCATATCAAATTATATCCTTCTGTTTCAACAGTATGGTATGATATGATCTCAAAAAATAAGCACTTTATCACAAATGAGTTGAGAACAGAAAATATTATTAGATGTGTACTCCATCAAATAAACAAGTAATTAAGCACCTGACAGACTTCTTTTAACTGCATTACAGTATTTGATACATTTCTTTGTTTTAGGGTTTGGAGGTATACTTAAGTATATTTGATGATCTTGTGGAATTTCCTCAAAGAACCATCAAGTTTTCAAGATCATTATAGATCACTACTATTAGTTTCATCTATTATGGTTCACAAGTGACTTTCATAAATGAAAAATGAGGTGATATTCATCTTTCCAGCATAAAACTATTCAACTGTCTAAACCAAAAGCTTGCAAAGCAACAAGGATTGTGATAATTCACACACTTTTTTTTGTTTGTTCTTCAAGGAATGTTAGGAAGAAAACAGACACATAGAGGTTAAGAAAAGGAAACTAACCTTTGTTTTATGTTTACTCTGTTTACTCAGTCTGTTTTATGTTTCCTCTATACAAATTCTCAATTCTTTCAAGAATTCTTTATAGCAAATAATAATTAGTCCCACAGGATTAGACCAACTCAGAGAAGATAAATAATTTGTTCAGGATTAGCAGCTACCAACCTGTGGTAACTGCATTTGTACATGTGTTGCGCTCATATAAAGTTGAGCATTTTATTTTAAACAGTTCCAAAGTATTGAGATTACTTAACTTTAACTTTTGGCTGGTTAAGCTTTGGCTCTTATCTAATTTCCCAAGATACAGGGTAACTATTTACACTTGTTACAGTCATTTGGTGTTAAGCAAGAACATGAGTTCCTCCTACAAGGCATTTAACAACAAATGCTATGAGGAAGGTTATAACACTATGCCAATCTGCAAGAAGATTGTGACATTCCATAGTAATACAAATTAATAACTGAAAACATTTTGAAATGAAATTGACATCTGCTTGGAAGAAATCTTCGTAACTGTAATTTTGTATTCCAACACCAAAATGTCATTATCTTTCAGGTAATGGAAGCGATATACAAGCTTTACAGTTGTGTCTTACCTTACTTTCCCCTTCATTAGGAAAGAAAGCATTAAAGATTTAGAATTATAAAGCTTTGTTTTCTTTAGGTGTCCATGGTAGCTCAGAGAGTAAAAAATCTGCCTGTAATGCGGGAGACCTGGGTTTGATCCCTGCGTGGGGAAGATCTCCTGAAAGGGAAAAGGCTAGCCCCTCCAGTATTCTTGCATGGAGAATCCAATAGACAGAGGAACCAAAAGTCATCACGAGAAATGGCACAATAAAATGTGGCAGGATATATAGTATGTGTCAGCTGGTATCATTTCTCTAGGCTCAGCAATTTTCAACCAACTTGGTCTGAAGTGGTAAAAGGAGATTTGTGAATAAAATCAGAACAGGACAGAAGTAGCTGAAATTCTCTTCCAGCAGTTGAGTCGCTAGTATCACTTAGAATGCCACAGTCCTCAAGAGAAGAATACCTTTTCTTTCTTATCAAGAAAGGACTCCATGGCTTCCCTGGTAGTCCAGTGGGTAAAGACAGTGCTTTGCAGTGCAGGGGGTACCAGATGGATCCCTGGCCTGGGAAGAGCCCATGTGCCGCGGAGCAGCTGGACCGATGTGTCCAACTACCTACCGAGCCAGTACTCTGGAGCGCATGTGCCCAGAGCAGGTGTTCTGCAACGAGAGACGCCACTGAAATGGCAGGCCCACATAGGCTGAAGAACAGAGATGGATGAAAATATATAAATGAAAGACCAATAGAAGTGGTCAAGAAAAAGGTGGCATTTTATTTTAAACAGTTCCAAAGTATTGAGATTACTTAACTTTAACTTTTGGCTGGTTAAGCTTTGGCTCTTATCTAATTTCCCAAGATACAGGGTAACTATTTACACTTGTTACAGTCATTTGGTGTTAAGCAAGAACATGAGTTCCTCCTACAAGGCATTTAACAACAAATGCTATGAGGAAGGTTATAACACTATGCCAATCTGCAAGAAGATTGTGACATTCCATAGTAATACAAATTAATAACTGAAAACATTTTGAAATGAAATTGACATCTGCTTGGAAGAAATCTTCGTAACTGTAATTTTGTATTCCAACACCAAAATGTCATTATCTTTCAGGTAATGGAACGATATACAAGCTTTACAGTTGTGTCTTACCTTACTTTCCCCTTCATTAGGAAAGAAAGCATTAAAGATTTAGAATTATAAAGCTTTGTTTTCTTTAGGTGTCCATGGTAGCTCAGAGAGTAAAAAATCTGCCTGTAATGCGGGAGACCTGGGTTTGATCCCTGCGTGGGGAAGATCTCCTGAAAGGGAAAAGGCTAGCCCCTCCAGTATTCTTGCATGGAGAATCCAATAGACAGAGGAACCAAAAGTCATCACGAGAAATGGCACAATAAAATGTGGCAGGATATATAGTATGTGTCAGCTGGTATCATTTCTCTAGGCTCAGCAATTTTCAACCAACTTGGTCTGAAGTGGTAAAAGGAGATTTGTGAATAAAATCAGAACAGGACAGAAGTAGCTGAAATTCTCTTCCAGCAGTTGAGTCGCTAGTATCACTTAGAATGCCACAGTCCTCAAGAGAAGAATACCTTTTCTTTCTTATCAAGAAAGGACTCCATGGCTTCCCTGGTAGTCCAGTGGGTAAAGACAGTGCTTTGCAGTGCAGGGGGTACCAGATGGATCCCTGGCCTGGGAAGAGCCCATGTGCCGCGGAGCAGCTGGACCGATGTGTCCAACTACCTACCGAGCCAGTACTCTGGAGCGCATGTGCCCAGAGCAGGTGTTCTGCAACGAGAGACGCCACTGAAATGGCAGGCCCACATAGGCTGAAGAACAGAGATGGATGAAAATATATAAATGAAAGACCAATAGAAGTGGTCAAAGAAAAAAAAAAGCTGTTTTTTTTAAAAAAAGAAAGGACTGCATGTCAAAGGTGGACTAAATGAAGCAGTCCATTCTGCCTCTTCAGTTCAGTTCAGTTCTGTCTCTCAGTCGCGTCCAACTCTTTGCAACCCCATGGACTACAGCACACCAGGCTTCCCTGTCCTTTACCATCTTTCACCCAGAGCTTGCTCAAACTCATGTCCATTGACTTGGTGATGCCATCCAATCATCTCATCCTCTGTCTTTCTCTTCTCTTTCTGCTTTCTTTTTTATCCAGCATGATGATCTTTTCCAATGTGCCATCTCTTCGCATCAGGTGGCCAAAGTATTGGAGTTTGAGCTTCAGCATGTGTCCTTCCAAAGGATGGATATTCAGTGCTGATTTATTTAGGATTGACTGGTTTGATCCACTTGTAGTCCAAGAGGCTCTTAAGAGCCTTCTCCAACACTACAGTTGGAGCATCAATTCTTTGGTGCTCAGCTTTCTTTATGGTCCAACTCTCATATCCATACATGACTACTGGAAAGACCATAGCTTTGACTATACAGACCTTTGTTGCCAAGGGGATGTCTCTGCTTTTTAATCCACTGTCTAGGTTTGTCATAGTTTTTCTCCCAAGGAGATAGTGTCTTTTAATTTCATGGCTGCAGTCACCATCTGCAAAGGCCTCCATGTCAAAGGTGAACAGACTTTAAGGAACATTCTATCACTGCTTTGCCATTAGGATATCTTTGAAATTATTTTAGGGTCTACCACTTTTTTGTAACTTAGCAAAATTCCAGAGAAAGAAAGTTCAATCCAATCATGATTAGACAACAACTAACAGAAGTTTATCTGTTTTTTCTCCCCTGATACAAACACTTCACAAACAACAAGTGATTCGGGGGACTTTTTTTTTTTTTTTTCTTTAGTATTTTCTATTCAGAGCTACTAAATAAGGACATTTTGAATTGCTGGAACAAATCAAAAGTTCGAAGGAAAGATTTAGTTTCTATTCTGTACTTTTTGAAAACAAGTTTGAAAAAAACAGAGTAATATCCACTAAGGAGAAATCAAAAGCAAAGTACTATCATGTAGGTATATATCATTGCTCAGGGAGATACTGATCAGCTGAAATGAAGCAATATTTGGTAAGGATGGTACAGCAAGAGAAAGAAACCTTCCTGCATAAAAGGATTCAAAGTTTTTTAATGATTTACTCATGGAGACATATTCCTAATGAGTTTAAATTAATTTACAACTTACTTTAAATATTTCAGTAAGTTACTTCTGAAACTCTTTTTCACAATAATTGTGTTCAAGCTTCCTGTCAGAAACAAGTGATTTTTTTAAGATGTTTCTACTTTTTAACCACAGGGAAAGATACCTGTTACATTAGGGTAATCAAATCCATTGCTCTTGGGTATTGGGGGATGGACTTACCAAAGAAAACTCTTAGAACTAGTGGAATTAGGTTACCTTTGAATTCTCACCCCAACTTTGAATAGTCACTAATTCCTTTCTTTGCTCTTTTCCTGTTTGCAAACGGGTTCACTAAAGCCTGAATTGATATAATTATTGGTTCAGATTGTTAGAGACCTGGGCCAGATGGCTATGGAATTCTAAAGTCCCAGTTGCTTGTGCTAGTTTTCCTAGTCTGGCTATAGGGTTTGGGAGATCAGCAATTTGAAAGGACTACAAACTTGTAAAACAGTTATTATTCATGGAGACAGAATGTTCATCAGCGTGACCCAGTACAAAATACTTTCATTATAGGCATTTCTATTCTGCACAATTTGCCACACAGCACTGGTTTTTGGAGGGGGGGGAGAAAAAGACAATAGTTTATAAAATGTTTCTGAATGCCTAAAAAGAAGGAGAGTTCACACTGAGACTCCTCTACTTTCTTTTTTTGGAAAGAATCTTCTTAGTTACTTTAGCTGAGCTATGCTGAGAGTAAGCAAAGTGGAAAAATCAGAAAATTACTTTTTTTATATGTTTCTGGGGGGCAAAATAGAGAGTGGGAGAAAATAAATGGAAAAAAGTGACAGTGAGATTATGTGAAACAGCAAATATGCAAGTGGATGAAGACAGCTGAGGAATAATGTAAGAGGCATGAAAATAAGCATTAAGAATAGAGCCACGATGATAAACTTAAAAGGAATTGCAGAGCAGAAAGAACATCATAAATAATCATATTTTCAAATAAGAATACCATATCAGTTTCTGTGACCTGGATAGAGCACATACCTCCCATGATATTTCCTTAGCATTTTGATGCACACAAAATACAATTTTCGACTCAGGCATTTTATTCTCCAATGTAAACAAGTTTTGGATTTTTAAAATACAAATCCTAAAAGTGTTTTCATAAATAAAACATATATTATAAAAATTTGACTTGTAAATAACTGAGTCCATATCCTCCCTGTATTCATTGTGAAAATTCACCATGTATAGGTAGTACCTTCTGGTAGAAAGCATGAAATGTCTTTTACCAAAGGTAAATAGGATTTTTGAAGTACAGGGCAAAGGAATATCATAGCCAATTTTGCTCAAACTCCAGGAAAGAAGCATTATAAGGTAGAACTATATTGTTAATTACTTTCAAATCCTAAAGTGTTCCTTTAAACCTTGCTAATTAAGAGAAATCAAGAGTGGAAAATAACCCTTTTCTTATCTTCAAAGAATAAAGATGAAAGAAAAACAGAAAATGAAACCCCTTTACTTGTTCTCTTCTTTAACACAGAGCACAAGAAAATCTGTTTGTGCTTACAGCAGGAGAAAGACCCAAGTATTTACAGAGGGGGAGGGGAAGGAGGCGGGTAGAGAAGCATAATTAGAAGCAAGTTTTCAAATTTTATTAAATTCCTCCACCAACGAAATGCACTTAGAGGTATTTTAAGTTAAACCGATACTTAAGGACTATGAAAAGCAAGATGATTACATGTTTGTGGAAGAAGAAAGGGCAATTAAGAAAACCAGGCCAATTTAAAACACCAGATAAATAAAGGCCACCAAGGGCAAAATAGAGAGTGAGTTCTGATGTAAAATACACTGAGACTCCTCTACTTTCTTTTTTTGGAAAGAATCTTCTTAGTTACTTTAGCTGAGCTATGCTGAGAGTAAGCAAAGTGGAAAAATCAGAAAATTACTTTTTTTATATGTTTCTGGGGGGCAAAATAGAGAGTGGGAGAAAATAAATGGAAAAAAGTGACAGTGAGATTATGTGAAACAGCAAATATGCAAGTGGATGAAGACAGCTGAGGAATAATGTAAGAGGCATGAAAATAAGCATTAAGAATAGAGCCACGATGATAAACTTAAAAGGAATTGCAGAGCAGAAAGAACATCATAAATAATCATATTTTCAAATAAGAATACCATATCAGTTTCTGTGACCTGGATAGAGCACATACCTCCCATGATATTTCCTTAGCATTTTGATGCACACAAAATACAATTTTCGACTCAGGCATTTTATTCTCCAATGTAAACAAGTTTTGGATTTTTAAAATACAAATCCTAAAAGTGTTTTCATAAATAAAACATATATTATAAAAATTTGACTTGTAAATAACTGAGTCCATATCCTCCCTGTATTCATTGTGAAAATTCACCATGTATAGGTAGTACCTTCTGGTAGAAAGCATGAAATGTCTTTTACCAAAGGTAAATAGGATTTTTGAAGTACAGGGCAAAGGAATATCATAGCCAATTTTGCTCAAACTCCAGGAAAGAAGCATTATAAGGTAGAACTATATTGTTAATTACTTTCAAATCCTAAAGTGTTCCTTTAAACCTTGCTAATTAAGAGAAATCAAGAGTGGAAAATAACCCTTTTCTTATCTTCAAAGAATAAAGATGAAAGAAAAACAGAAAATGAAACCCCTTTACTTGTTCTCTTCTTTAACACAGAGCACAAGAAAATCTGTTTGTGCTTACAGCAGGAGAAAGACCCAAGTATTTACAGAGGGGGAGGGGAAGGAGGCGGGTAGAGAAGCATAATTAGAAGCAAGTTTTCAAATTTTATTAAATTCCTCCACCAACGAAATGCACTTAGAGGTATTTTAAGTTAAACCGATACTTAAGGACTATGAAAAGCAAGATGATTACATGTTTGTGGAAGAAGAAAGGGCAATTAAGAAAACCAGGCCAATTTAAAACACCAGATAAATAAAGGCGACCAGAAGTTGATTTAAAGTTTTTCTTCTGTAATTTGTCTCTCCTTTGTTGCGGCACGCTCAGAGAAAGTGAATGCAGCAGAAGCCGAGGAGGAAGGGAGAGGGGTGGAGGAAGGGAGGAGCAGTAACGCAGCCCCTGCCTCCTCCTCCCCAGCCCCCACCAGCCTTGCTCCCTCCGGCTCGCTCCCTCCCGCGCCCCCAGCACCCCCCTCACCCTCGCCGTCTCCCTCCTTCTCCCACCCTCCTTTCCAGCTCGCCCAGCCCTCGCTTCGGGGACTCCATCAGCTTTTGATTTGGAAGGACGCTGATTGGCTGGAGGCGATTCAACACACGCCGGGCAAGAGAGCTTTGTCTGAGTTGAAGTGAAGTTGTACAGATTTCAGGCTGGAGTCAGCAATCACGGGCGTTTAGTCTGCCGCCGAGCAGAGAAAAGGGAGAAAGAATCGCTCGGGAAAGATCCATTGCAGACTCCGCCGGCCCCCTGCAATAGATGGATTCCGACTACACAAGGGAGAAAACGCGGAGGTAACACTCTTTCGCCTGCCAAGAGGACAAACGGCCAAACAAATGCAAGGATTGGACTCCATGCCGGTAATATCTGGAAGGCGTGACACGGTGTGTATAAAGCAAAAGTTTGCGAGCTGTTAATTGCTGTGCTGTGTTATTAAGAGACGCTTTCACGTTTCCGGTACCAAATGTAGCTTAGCTTTAAGTTGCCAAAGGAAGTTGAGGGAATTGGTTTGCTGTTTTAACTTGCTCTGTGAGCGGAATCTCATAAACTGACCGATGTACCAAATGAATGCTAAAATGCACTTTAGACTTGTTTTTGCACTCCTGGTGGTGTCTTTCAGCTCCGATGTAATGGGCAAGAATTTGAAATACAGGATTTATGAGGAGCAGAGGGTTGGATCGGTAATTGCAAGACTATCAGAGGATGTGGCTGATGTTTTAGTTAAGCTACCTAATCCTTCTACTGTTCGCTTTCGAGCCATGCAACGGGGAAATTCTCCTCTACTCGTGGTCAATGAGGATAATGGGGAAATCAGCATAGGGGCAAAAATTGACCGCGAACAACTATGCCAGAAAAACTTAAACTGTTCCATAGAGTTTGATGTGATCACTCTGCCCACTGAGCATCTGCAGCTTTTCCATATTGAAGTTGAAGTGCTGGATATTAATGACAATTCGCCCCAGTTTTCAAGATCCCTCATACCTATTGAGATTTCGGAGAGCGCAGCAGTGGGGACCCGAATCCCTCTGGACAGTGCATTTGATCCAGATGTTGGGGAAAATTCCCTCCACACCTACTCTCTCTCTCCCAATGATTTCTTTAATATCGAGGTTCGATCCAGGACGGATGGAGCCAAGTATGCAGAACTGATAGTGGTCAGAGAGCTGGATCGGGAGCTGAAGTCAAGCTATGAGCTTCAGCTCACTGCCTCGGACATGGGAGTGCCTCAGAGGTCTGGCTCATCCATACTAAAAATCAGCATTTCTGACTCTAATGACAACAGCCCTGCTTTTGAACAACAGTCTTATATAATACAACTCTTAGAAAACTCCCCTGTTGGCACTTTGCTCCTGGATCTGAATGCCACTGATCCAGATGAGGGCCCTAATGGGAAAATTGTCTATTCCTTCAGCAGTCATGTGTCTCCCAAAATTATAGAGACTTTTAAAATCGATTCAGAAAGAGGACATTTGACTCTTTTCAAGCAAGTGGATTATGAAATCACCAAATCCTATGAGATTGATGTTCAGGCTCAAGATTTGGGACCAAATTCAATCCCAGCTCATTGTAAAATTATAATTAAGGTTGTGGATGTTAATGACAATAAACCTGAAATTAGCATAAACCTCATGTCCCCTGGAAAAGAAGAAATTTCTTATATTTTTGAAGGGGATCCTATTGACACATTTGTTGCCTTGGTCAGGGTTCAGGACAAGGATTCTGGGCTGAATGGAGAAATAGTTTGTAAGCTTCATGGACATGGTCACTTTAAACTTCAGAAGACTTATGAAAACAATTATTTGATCTTGACGAATGCCACACTGGATAGAGAAAAGAGATCTGAATACAGTTTGACTGTAATCGCTGAAGACAAGGGGACACCCAGTCTCTCTACAGTAAAACATTTTACTGTTCAAATCAACGATATAAATGACAATCCACCCCACTTCCAGAGAAGTCGATATGAATTTGCCATCTCAGAGAATAACTCGCCAGGGGCATATATCACCACTGTTACAGCCACAGATCCTGATCTTGGAGAAAACGGGCAAGTGACATACACCATTTTGGAGAGTTTTGTCTTGGGAAGCTCCATAACTACATATGTAACCATTGACCCATCTAATGGTGCCATCTACGCCCTCAGAATCTTTGACCATGAGGAGGTGAGTCAGATCACTTTTGTGGTTGAAGCAAGAGATGGTGGGAGTCCAAAGCAACTAATAAGCAATACCACAGTTGTGCTAACCATCATTGATGAAAATGACAACGTCCCTGTGGTTATAGGGCCTGCACTCCGCAATAACACTGCAGAAATCTCCATCCCCAAAGGGGCTGAAAGTGGCTTTCATGTCGCAAGAATTAGGGCAATTGACAGAGACTCGGGTGTGAATGCGGAACTCAGCTGCTCCATAGTAGCAGGTAATGAGGAGAAAATCTTTGTGATTGATCCACGATCATGTGACATCCATACCAACGTAAGCATGGAATCTGTTCCTTACACAGAATGGGAGCTCTCAGTTGTCATCCAGGACAAAGGCAATCCTCAGCTGCACACCAAAGTCCTTCTGAAGTGTGTGATCTTTGAATATGCAGAGTCGGTGACAAGCACAGCAATGACCTCAGTAAGCCAGGCATCCTTGGATGTCTCTATGATTATAATTATTTCCTTAGGAGCAATCTGTGCCGTGTTGTTGGTTATTATGGTGCTGTTTGCAACTAGGTGTAATCGAGAAAAGAAAGACACTAGATCCTACAACTGCAGGGTGGCAGAATCGACGTACCAGCATCACCCAAAGAGACCCTCCAGGCAGATCCACAAAGGGGATATCACCTTGGTGCCTACTGTAAATGGCACCCTGCCCATCAGATCTCATCACAGATCATCTCCATCCTCATCTCCTACCTTAGAAAGAGGGCAAATGGGCAGCCGGCAGAGTCACAACAGCCACCAGTCCCTCAACAGTTTGGTGACAATCTCATCGAACCACGTGCCAGAGAATTTCTCCTTAGAACTCACCCATGCCACCCCTGCTGTTGAGGTAAGATCATACCCTGCACCCAGCCACTGGCACACTCAGCTGTTAGTGATCAGCAGTTGTGTATGCTTTAGTTTGTAAACGTTTCCATTACTAAGTACCAGTACTAACAATGTGCAAATTACACAGGATGCAAGTTGCATTAGGTAGATATAGCAAGGACAGACACCTCAGCATGCTCCCTTAAGCTTTTCATAAAAGAATTTGCTTGCATGTACTATGTGTAATATTGCAAAAAAGTAAAACGGTTTTTAGACTATGATGCATCAAGCCAGAAATAAAGGGCTTGTCTTACTATCTCAAGAAGTCTCAGAAACCCCTCCATCCCCTGACAACGTCCCTGTGGTTATAGGTCCTGCACTCCGCAATAACACTGCAGAAATCTCCATCCCCAAAGGGGCTGAAAGTGGCTTTCATGTCGCAAGAATTAGGGCAATTGACAGAGACTCGGGTGTGAATGCGGAACTCAGCTGCTCCATAGTAGCAGGTAATGAGGAGAAAATCTTTGTGATTGATCCACGATCATGTGACATCCATACCAACGTAAGCATGGAATCTGTTCCTTACACAGAATGGGAGCTCTCAGTTGTCATCCAGGACAAAGGCAATCCTCAGCTGCACACCAAAGTCCTTCTGAAGTGTGTGATCTTTGAATATGCAGAGTCGGTGACAAGCACAGCAATGACCTCAGTAAGCCAGGCATCCTTGGATGTCTCTATGATTATAATTATTTCCTTAGGAGCAATCTGTGCCGTGTTGTTGGTTATTATGGTGCTGTTTGCAACTAGGTGTAATCGAGAAAAGAAAGACACTAGATCCTACAACTGCAGGGTGGCAGAATCGACGTACCAGCATCACCCAAAGAGACCCTCCAGGCAGATCCACAAAGGGGATATCACCTTGGTGCCTACTGTAAATGGCACCCTGCCCATCAGATCTCATCACAGATCATCTCCATCCTCATCTCCTACCTTAGAAAGAGGGCAAATGGGCAGCCGGCAGAGTCACAACAGCCACCAGTCCCTCAACAGTTTGGTGACAATCTCATCGAACCACGTGCCAGAGAATTTCTCCTTAGAACTCACCCATGCCACCCCTGCTGTTGAGGTAAGATCATACCCTGCACCCAGCCACTGGCACACTCAGCTGTTAGTGATCAGCAGTTGTGTATGCTTTAGTTTGTAAACGTTTCCATTACTAAGTACCAGTACTAACAATGTGCAAATTACACAGGATGCAAGTTGCATTAGGTAGATATAGCAAGGACAGACACCTCAGCATGCTCCCTTAAGCTTTTCATAAAAGAATTTGCTTGCATGTACTATGTGTAATATTGCAAAGTAAACGTGAAGCTAGCCAAGGACTATCTAATTAGAGTCCCCTTATCCTCAGACTATGATGCATCAAGCCAGAAATAAAGGGGCTTGTCTTATTCTCAGAGTTACAGTCTCTAAAAAAAATTAAAAATGAGCTTTCTAGAGTCCCATCTCAGTGCATGTGTGTTTGTTCAACTTTTGAAATTTTTCTGACATTATTTTCACTACATGTGTTAGAGTGTATTTTACAGCATTTTCCATGTATTTTTAGAACTGATCAGTTTAATCTGAATGAGAAAATAGAGTCCATCAATCATTTTTTGTAAAGGCATCCTCTTTCAAAAAGAAAATGTCAGCTGCATGATGTGCCTACGTCTCCCTGGGATTTATTTCAGTTCTGTTTGGTGGCTGGGTGCAAATGCTCTATCAGAGTCCAGCATGTGTAGATCTTTAAAATGGAGATAATAGGTTTAATTAATTAGGATGAAATAGTGAGTAGTAACTGTATTGGCTTGGTTAGAGCTTTTGAATATGAGGGCATTTGTTTCCAGGAATCACTACTGTCTGTTTGGTTTCCAGCAGGTCTCCCAGCTTCTTTCAATGCTTCACCAGGGACAATATCAGCCAAGGCCAAGTTTTCGAGGAAACAAGTATTCCAGGAGCTATAGGTATGAATGAGTCTTCTGCTACCTAGTAAGTTTCAACTAACCTGAATGCTGAAGAGTGAAATCTATACTTTCCCTGGTTTCTCTTTCTAGATACGCCCTTCAAGACATGGACAAATTTAGCTTGAAAGACAGTGGCCGTGGTGACAGTGAAGCCGGAGACAGTGATTATGATTTGGGGCGAGATTCTCCAATAGACAGGCTGCTGGGTGAAGGATTCAGTGACCTGTTCCTTACAGATGGAAGAATTCCAGCAGGTAAGAGGGTGGTGATAGATAAACCCTTGTTTTCTGATCTACTACACCAGTGAAGTGAGCAGTTTCTCCCAGGCTTTTATTTCCTCTTTGTACTAAAGTATGTATATGCACACTATTAGCAATGAACGTAAATTGAAACCATTTTAAATTGCTTAATTAAATAGTTGAGAGAGAAACAGAATAAACAGGAGAGCTTAAGAGGACAAGAAGGAAGGAGTAGGGCTAGAAACCCATACCACTTCCCTCCTCTTTCTCTCCACTACTGCCGTAGGGCACTCTTGTGCAACTTTGTCAAATTACTGGGTGGCTGGTTTCTATTCAGACAGCCTGTTTAGGTGCCTAGTGGCAAGCGGGACTTATAATTTGGAGGACATGTTTCCTGTGATGGGAACCAACTCACGTAATCAGAGATGAAAATACACTAGGGAATGGTACACTTTAGTAACCAAAATAGGCTCAAGAATGCAGCTTTGTAGGTGGCAAGCATGGCATCTTTTTTTACCACCTTTCATTTTGTGTCTCCACTATAATGGAGGAGGGACAGGAGTCCAAGAGGGGAATTTATAAGTATACAGCTAGATGGAGAAGTCATATTAAGCTGGGAGCCACATTTTCCTTAAGAGTTCCCTCTCTCTAATCCTGCACTAGAAACTCAGATCCAGCTGAGTAAATACTGACTGCATCACTGTAACAACCCGTTCCTGAAGACTGTAATGTTAAATCAACTCTCAGAACCTATTCTTTTGGCTACTGATGTTTCTAAATTGCACTGAATGTTGATCAAATAACTGCCACATGATAAATGAGTAAATGAAGTGGTAAATGAAAGAAAGGAGTACAAAACTATATTACCTATGTGAGTCCAATGAACAACTGTTTTCTAAATTCAGATAAATAAGAGAGTTCAGGAAACAGACCTGAGGGAGCTTCAGAGAGTCACAGAAACTCAGTGGAAATCAGTCAACAGAAACTCTAGCTCTCTAAACGGTAGTCACAGTGGTGGCAGTAGCTGCGGCAGTATTAACAGTAATCCAGGCAGTCACCCTGGGAGCTGATGCCCCATGCTGCCTCTGGGCCCATGAGCAGTTCTGTACCTACACTGCCTCTCCCAACACTCTGAAGCTGCAGTTAGTAGTGGTAATAACAGTAGTGCTCATATTTCTTTTTTTTCAGATTTGAAAACTGAAGCTTATTAAGGTTAAAAAAAAAAGTATACACAATTAAGCAATCTGTACATGTTAGAGGAGAGATTTGAACCCATCCCTCTACTCGTAAACATGAACCTATCAAGAATAATATAAAGTAACAAGGTTTTCTCTTTTTTTAAATATGTTGAGTAGCATACTTTTTCTTCCATTCTGAAGTCTTACTGTCTGAAAATCTATGAAATGCTGTTTATTTAATCATGCTCTTACTGTGATAGACACTGTATTTCTGGCAGGATGAATGTATAGGAAAGACTTCTAGTGGCATGAAGGGCTACAATCAATGTACACTGCAAGCTGGTACTTACACAGTCACCCGTGGTGGGGCTTTCTGTTGTTCTTGTTGTTGTTAAATTTAGACTCCCTAGACCAATTTAAAGAGAAATACTTGAAAAACCCAGTGGAATATATACGGCCTCAACTTGCTCAGAGAGAAACAGTTTTATTATTTGTACCCATGAAAGAGCTGGCTGAACTTCTATGATTCTGTAATACTTATGGAACTCTAAGTTTGAATACTGATCCCTAAGTTTGAATAATATGATTTCCCAACAGGCATTATCTAATAAAACCGAAACATAACGTCATGAATTTAATATCAGTATTTCATAAGTTATTTTTTCAATTGTAGAAAGTCGACTCATTGACACAATTTTTATTCATCAGTACAGTTCAAAAGGAGAATATCTGCCCCTGCTTAGATCACCTTGTCATTTCTGGACCTAAATAATGCCTAAAGTTATATTTTAATTCTGAAATCTTGTAATTCAATAGCTAATCATGGTCTAATTTGTTAGGAAAGGTCATGACTCCTCTTTCAGTCTATCCTGTATTTTCAAAGTTGCCACTATCAGATATGTTCATGGCAGAGTTACCTAATGCTTGAATTAATGTAATTAAAATAAATGTTAAAGAATAAAGACACTGGGGAAATAACAGGTGGATATTGATAAACTCTGGATACTGGAGTTTTATTTAATGAGTGACTTTAGACCCCTCCTAAGTTATATTTCTTTTCAAAGTTAGAGGCTCACTTTTCTATTATTATTAACACCACCAGTTAATATGTAGG
Organism: Tragulus kanchil; assembly: GCA_022376925.1. Classification (NCBI taxonomy): domain Eukaryota; kingdom Metazoa; phylum Chordata; class Mammalia; order Artiodactyla; family Tragulidae; genus Tragulus; species Tragulus kanchil. Next base: position 24,153,924 of record JAIOJX010000025.1, on the reverse strand, counting down.
CATACTTTACAGGACAATTCATGTTTACACAAATATACTTAATCTGCATAGGTGGTGGAAGAAGTCTTTTGCTAGGGCATGGAACTGTATTACAATAGTTTGTGTTACAGTACGTAACACTTCTGCCTTGTTAGCTACTTGTCTCTATTTGGGTGTTGTAGAAACTATTCTAGAGGCATAGAGCAACAGGGAATCACTAATGATCCATAAAATACCTTAAGTTTTCTGTATGTTTGGCTAGTATAGAAATGGACATAATCAAATATCTATAGTTAATCATGACCATTATTCTGATGATATAACACCTTTATTCTGGTAATTCCTCACCCTGGCAGCTTCTTTTGGGTATAAAACTTCTGTTTTGTAAACTTTATAGCCCCAGGAAACATTCCAAGGAGAAAAAAATGTTAAGTCCACATCTGAATGCCATTAACAGAAATCAGCACAGTTTTTCTAAAGTATGGCTATTTTTAGGACTTGACTGTCTTATTCCAACTGTTTTTTCTGCATTAGTCTATGATCAAATATAGATTATATTATGTTGCTTTGCCTGCCAACAGGTTCATTTCTGGTCATTCATTCTATGAATTCCCACAGGAGGATCTTGCATTCTGAGCAGTAAACTCAGCATGCATTTTTGTCTGTTGGCTCATGTTTGTCAACATACTTTCTTCCTTACTCATTCAACTTTGAATTACAGCTCTACACATATGCTTGCAAAATCTCCCTTCTCCCAAATCACACCAGGATGTTCTTGGGATACTCCTTGATTGAGCTCATTTGATTTTTATCATTGTAACATTTGTGATTACTTAATTCAAACATTCCTCTTTAATCCCATGTGCTCTCCATTCTCACGGCTGGTATTCTACTTCTGGTTGTTGTTCTGTATCAGCACATGAAGTGATATCCAATGTCCAGTAGCTGCTTCCTTTGTCAAATCTTCCTTTCATACAACTTGAAGAACTTTTCAGAACATTTTATTTCATATTTTTAGTTCCAAAAGCAGTAATTGACTTTTGTTGCCTGGCAACACCTAATTCAGCTATCTATCTTGACATTTCAAGGCCAGTGAAATCCACTGCTAGCTTATTAAATTTAATTTTTTTAATCTTTTGCAATAGGCAGAGTGATATTTTTGCATGACATACCAGTCCTTTGCTCATGGCTCCTTTCTACCTAAAAAACTAGCTTCGCTTCACTTTGTCTATCTAAATCCTATTCATCTCTCAAAGTTTGCTTCAAGCTGCTCTTTAACTACTTCAGCATCCACCTCTTCTCTTTTCTTTTCTTCTCTATTTTTAAATTTTATGTTTATTGTAGCTGCTCTTTAGTCTTTGTAATCAAATATCTATAGTTAATCATGACCATTATTCTGATGATATAACACCTTTATTCTGGTAATTCCTCACCCTGGCAGCTTCTTTTGGGTATAAAACTTCTGTTTTGTAAACTTTATAGCCCCAGGAAACATTCCAAGGAGAAAAAAATGTTAAGTCCACATCTGAATGCCATTAACAGAAATCAGCACAGTTTTTCTAAAGTATGGCTATTTTTAGGACTTGACTGTCTTATTCCAACTGTTTTTTCTGCATTAGTCTATGATCAAATATAGATTATATTATGTTGCTTTGCCTGCCAACAGGTTCATTTCTGGTCATTCATTCTATGAATTCCCACAGGAGGATCTTGCATTCTGAGCAGTAAACTCAGCATGCATTTTTGTCTGTTGGCTCATGTTTGTCAACATACTTTCTTCCTTACTCATTCAACTTTGAATTACAGCTCTACACATATGCTTGCAAAATCTCCCTTCTCCCAAATCACACCAGGATGTTCTTGGGATACTCCTTGATTGAGCTCATTTGATTTTTATCATTGTAACATTTGTGATTACTTAATTCAAACATTCCTCTTTAATCCCATGTGCTCTCCATTCTCACGGCTGGTATTCTACTTCTGGTTGTTGTTCTGTATCAGCACATGAAGTGATATCCAATGTCCAGTAGCTGCTTCCTTTGTCAAATCTTCCTTTCATACAACTTGAAGAACTTTTTCAGAACATTTTATTTCATATTTTTAGTTCCAAAAGCAGTAATTGACTTTTGTTGCCTGGCAACACCTAATTCAGCTATCTATCTTGACATTTCAAGGCCAGTGAAATCCACTGCTAGCTTATTAAATTTAATTTTTTTAATCTTTTGCAATAGGCAGAGTGATATTTTTGCATGACATACCAGTCCTTTGCTCATGGCTCCTTTCTACCTAAAAAACTAGCTTCGCTTCACTTTGTCTATCTAAATCCTATTCATCTCTCAAAGTTTGCTTCAAGCTGCTCTTTAACTACTTCAGCATCCACCTCTTCTCTTTTTTCTTTTCTTCTCTATTTTTAAATTTTATGTTTATTGTAGTTGCTGTACAACATCATTGTTATAGGTATACAATGCAGTGATTAACAATTGTTAAGTTATATGGCATTTATATTGGGGCTTCCCTTGTAGCTCAGCTGGTGTAAGAATCCACCTGCAATGCAGGAGTAGTTTGATTCCTGGATCAGGAAGATCCCCTGCAGAATGGATAAGCTACCCAAATCAGTATTCTTGATCTCCCCTGGTGGCTCAGCTGGTCAAGAATCTGCTTGCAATGAGGGAGATCTGGGCTTGATCCCTGGGTTGAGAAGATCCCCTGGAAAAAGGGAAGGCTACCCACTCCAGTATTCTTGCATGGAGAATTCCATGTTTTGTCCATGGGAGATGACTGAGCAACTTACACTTTCTGTTTATATTTATTGTAGAATATCAGCTGTGTTCCCTGCACTGTACAATATAGCCTTGTAGCTTATTTATTTCATACCTACTAGTTTGTATCTCGCAATCCCTTATCCCTACCTTGCCCCTCCATTCTTCTCTCTCTCCACTGGTAACCACTAGTTCTCTATACTTGTGAGTCTGCTTCTTTTTTGTTACATTCACTACTTACAGTTTTTTATATTCCACATATCAGGGGCACCATACCTTATTTATTTATTTTTTTCACATGCTCTCAGCATCATAGAGTTTGATACTTTAGGCATTTGACCTCATTTGTCATACTTGATTATTCTAGTACCAGAAACCATCTGAGGGCAAGGAACTGTAATAGCACTTTACATATGGCAGGCTCTTAATAGATAATTCATTGATCACTCAATGACTAATGGCTTGATAGGAGTCAGGCATGTTTTCCTTCTTACACTCAATACCCGCTTCCCGCTTATAAAGTCTAGTTCAGGGACAAAACTGACCACCATGCTGTAGGAAAGAAGAGTTCTCTGCTTCCCCATGACTCTCCCTCTCCAGAGAAAATTTAACCACCTGACAGAACTTTCATGGAGCTAAGGAAGGATGAGCCACTTGCACCACTAGCCAACAAGTCCTGATTCACTGGCTATGATGTGGGACATCTGTGGCACTAAGTTATATGTACACTGAGAAGGATTTTGCACAGTGGAGTCTTGGGGGAAAGGTTGAAAATGTCAGTAAAAATAAGAAATGCCCTATTTTGTGCCACTGCTCCTCCATCGCTATTATTTTAGCCTTCCTTGTCTCCATTAATCTTTATTCATCAATTTTTCATATTTTTTGAGTTTTCAAATTTTATATTAATTTATTGTTTTATAACTAATGCCCCATTTATTTATTGTGAAGTTATAAAATAGCCTTCCCTGTCTAAAAGTTCCCATGACCAACTTCGTTTTTCATATGAACTGTTGTTTTAATCACTCGGATAGTCCTGACAGTGATTTTCAGTACATTCAGTTCTCTAGAAAGATCATTATGCTTAAGATTCTTAGCAGTTTGTGTAATTTTTCCTTTTCCCCACACTGTCATTAAACATTAAAACAAAACAAAGGCAGTCAAACAATGAAGCTCTTCCCACAGGATTAAAGGCCAGAAAACAAACAAAGAGGTGTCATCAGGTCTGTTTCTCTTCCTTCTAAAAGGGATGTGAGTAAGCCAATACAGACAGGTCTCCTTTCCACTTTCAGAGACTCAGGAAATTAGGGAAAACATTCATTACCACTTTGATAGTTATTTCGGTTCTTAGAAAACCTCATTGCTATGGAGATATTCCTGTTACTTTCATTAACTTCAGGGTTTGTTCGTGTACAATGAACAAGAATAGTAAATAGTTCCAAATAGTAACTCTGCATGAAGTCAGCACATCTAAACATTTTTCATTCTTGCTGATTTAAATTTAACCTTCTTCATTCCAGAATGAAACAAGGATTCTCAATATTGCTCTCGTTCTCTCACCTCATTGTCATCCCCTTGAGACTGGCATTCACACCATCCATCATTCTCCCTGCTTTGAACTTCTGGCCTTCCTAGCAATCAGATATTTCTTCTCATGGTGGCTGTTGTGCTTGTTCCTCCAAAGCTTCCCGCTTATAAAGTCTAGTTCAGGGACAAAACTGACCACCATGCTGTAGGAAAGAAGAGTTCTCTGCTTCCCCATGACTCTCCCTCTCCAGAGAAAATTTAACCACCTGACAGAACTTTCATGGAGCTAAGGAAGGATGAGCCACTTGCACCACTAGCCAACAAGTCCTGATTCACTGGCTATGATGTGGGACATCTGTGGCACTAAGTTATATGTACACTGAGAAGGATTTTGCACAGTGGAGTCTTGGGGGAAAGGTTGAAAATGTCAGTAAAAATAAGAAATGCCCTATTTTGTGCCACTGCTCCTCCATCGCTATTATTTTAGCCTTCCTTGTCTCCATTAATCTTTATTCATCAATTTTTCATATTTTTTGAGTTTTCAAATTTTATATTAATTTATTGTTTTATAACTAATGCCCCATTTATTTATTGTGAAGTTATAAAATAGCCTTCCCTGTCTAAAAGTTCCCATGACCAACTTCGTTTTTCATATGAACTGTTGTTTTAATCACTCGGATAGTCCTGACAGTGATTTTCAGTACATTCAGTTCTCTAGAAAGATCATTATGCTTAAGATTCTTAGCAGTTTGTGTAATTTTTCCTTTTCCCCACACTGTCATTAAACATTAAAACAAAACAAAGGCAGTCAAACAATGAAGCTCTTCCCACAGGATTAAAGGCCAGAAAACAAACAAAGAGGTGTCATCAGGTCTGTTTCTCTTCCTTCTAAAAGGGATGTGAGTAAGCCAATACAGACAGGTCTCCTTTCCACTTTCAGAGACTCAGGAAATTAGGGAAAACATTCATTACCACTTTGATAGTTATTTCGGTTCTTAGAAAACCTCATTGCTATGGAGATATTCCTGTTACTTTCATTAACTTCAGGGTTTGTTCGTGTACAATGAACAAGAATAGTAAATAGTTCCAAATAGTAACTCTGCATGAAGTCAGCACATCTAAACATTTTTCATTCTTGCTGATTTAAATTTAACCTTCTTCATTCCAGAATGAAACAAGGATTCTCAATATTGCTCTCGTTCTCTCACCTCATTGTCATCCCCTTGAGACTGGCATTCACACCATCCATCATTCTCCCTGCTTTGAACTTCTGGCCTTCCTAGCAATCAGATATTTCTTCTCATGGTGGCTGTTGTGCTTGTTCCTCAGTGGACTCCTTCTCTATTAAGAACTGAGGCCCAGAATGCATGAGGTATAAGAACAAAATTATCTTCAAGATGCAAATGATGAGGAGCAGTGACCTGCACATCTTTGAAGAGTCCTTTACTTCTTTTCTGAAAGATAACATTTACTCTTCACTTGTGGCTTTTTGTGCATAATCTCTCCCCAAATCGTATTTTCTCATATAAGAACACTTACAATGGGCTCTACCCTACTAACAAAATTTTAACTGTATGATAGAGTATTGTTAACAGTAGGTACAGTGTTGTACAGCAGATCTCTTCAACTTAATCTTGCTTAACTGAAAATGTATGACTGTTAATTCTGATTTCTCTGTCCACCTAACCCTTTTAAACCACCCTTTCACTCCTGGGTTCTCTGAATTGGGCCCTTTTAGATGCCTCCTATACAAGGAATCATGAAGTATGTGTCTTCCGATGACTAGCTTATTTCCCTAAGCTTAATGTCCTCAAGGTTCATTCACATCGAAACATGTCAAAGAGTTTCCTTCATCTTCAAGGCCGAATAATATACCATTGTATGTGTATACTACATTTTCTTTATGCATTCAACAGGTGATGGACAGTTAGGCTGTTTTCACATCTTGGCTATTGTGAATAGTGCTGTAGTGGACAGGGGAGTGCTGATATTTCTCTAAGATCCTGATTTCAACTGGATAAACACCCAAAGTTGGTGGTTCACTCTTAATTTTTTAATAACCTCCAGGTTATTTTACATAGTACCTGCACCATTTTACATTCCCAACAGTAGTGTACAAAGGTTCCAATTCTGCACACTCCCCTCACTTGTTACCTTTTTTTTCTCATGTTTTTGTTTTGTTACAGACATCCTGAGGTGATTTCTTATTGTGCTTTTTGATTTGCATTTCCCTGATGATTAGAAAATATGTAGTGAATGCCTAGTCTATGCAGACACTTTAGACACTTTACGCAGTGCTCAGGATGCAGCAGTAAGCACACTCGACAACTTTTCCTCTGACAAGGGATTTGCCATTGTTCAAAAGTCATCCGTTTTAGCAATAGTTTGGAAGAGAAATTTTTCTTGAGCAGTCAGATCTACAGAGTTAACTCTGAATATATAAGTGTGACTGATATCAATCCAGGTTTCATTCAAATCTAAGATAATTACTTTGCATTTTATAGATTCTGTCATTTAAGCTAAAATAAAGTCATGATATTGAAAGAACGTAATGATCACTGCAAGAGATGGATGAGTTGTGGAGCGTATTTTACATCTTTACCTTTCTTGGTTGTTAAGTAGCTATCATATTTGCCAAATTTATAGTTTATCTCCTCTTCATTTTTTGGCTTTTCTTGTATCACTGATTATTTTCTATGAGTATAGTCAGTCACATTCCAATGGGGTATCATAACATCTGGAAGAAAAAACAGGTGTTTTCTCTTCTTTTTTTCTTTCACATTCTTCATCTTTTGATGACTTTTCCAACTCTTTGAATTTCAAACCTCTAAAAGACTTCTTAGCAGGGTAACTGTAGATGGCTGGTAGTTGAGGATGCTTTGCCCTGCCATTTTAAGTAACAAGTCAATAAATAATCCAGAATACTTTTAGGAGAGGTTGATAAATATTGGCTTACTATATTCTCACTGCCTCTATTAAAAGTAAAGTAGGTCAGATAGACTACAATATCTAGAAGGTACTAGAAGATGTTTCTCAAGGCTTATCTGGTAGCATTCTAAAGTTATGGATTTCACCTTACAGCTCTGGGTTTCCATAGGGCTTATGTTCAGAAAATGTTTCATCACCCACACCTTAGCTCTTTTCCAGATATCTTCATTCGTAGGTTATCCATTCATTTTCTTATTACTTGAGTAGGAGATGATATTCCTGCGCAGCACATGAGTGATATCCTATATTTCCTTATTTGATAGACAAATATATATATATATATATATATATATATATATATATATATATATATATATTTACACACATAGACACATACACCAGGTCCATAAAGTGAGCAGTCAAATTAAAGGCATAATTGTAGTCCATCTGGTGTGTAAAGTAATGGGTATCATGATCGTAGTTTTAAATTGTCTTTTTTTTAAATAAAATTATATTGTTTTCTATTGAGTCACATGGCATGTACACTGAATCCTCTTTGTTTTTGATTTTGCTTTCCTTGAGTGCAGCCATGAGGCTGTGCACAGAAGAGTGCAGGGTCCTGGGACATTCCGACCAGTGCTGGATGCCACCACTGCCCTCGCCCTCCTCCGATTACAGGAGCAACATGTTCATCCCGGGGGAGGAATTCCCTGCACAGCCCCAGCAGCAGCATCCACATCAGAGTCTTGAGGATGATGCCCAGCCTGTAGATTCTGGTGAGAAGAAGAAGAGTTTTTCCACATTTGGGAAGGACTCCCCAAGTGACGAGGACTTGGGGGACACCAGCACATCCTCTCTGCTCTCGGAGATGAGCAACGTATTCCAGCGCCTCTTACCCCCTTCCCTGGACACCTATTCTGAGTGCAGTGAGACGGACCGGGCCAACTCCCTGGAACGCCGGAAGGGACCTTTGCCCGCCAAGACTGGGGGTTACCCACAGGGGGTGGCGGCCTGGGCGGCCAGTACGCATTTTCAAAACCCCACCAACAACCCTGGGCCCCCGCTTGGAACTCACTCCAGTGTGCAGCCTTCTTCAAAGTGGCTGCCGGCCATGGAGGAGATCCCAGAAAATTATGAAGAGGATGATTTTGACAATGTGCTCAACCACCTCAATGATGGCAAACATGAACTCATGGATGCCAGCGAGCTCGTGGCTGAGATTAACAAACTGCTTCAGGACGTCCGCCAGAGCTAGGAGATGTTAGCAGAGCATTTTTCTTTCCATACATATGGAAGTAGGGGACAGCGACAACCCTGAAAGAACTGGGCATTGCCAAATAGTTGCATTTATCATAAATGTGTCTGTGTATATTGAATATTAAATACTGTATTTTCCTATGTACACAATGCAAGTGTGATTATTTTAATCTGTATTTTAAAAATACATTTGTACCTTATATTTATGTGTAATTTAACAGACAAATTTTATTTTTTTACTCCCATGACAAACATGTCTTTCCTAATCATGTAGAACTAGCCACTGTTACAAATCTGATATAATATTCAACCACAAAGAATAAAGGCACTGCTTAGATTAGTTATGTTGGGGAAGAAATTGTTATACTGTAGGAACAGCCCCATTAAAGCATTATTCAATTCTTAGTTCCATTAAGTGACCCAGCTTTTTTCTTATGTTTTTTAAAAAAGTAAGCATTGATAAACTGTTTATTTTCTTTTTATTGTTATTATTTTTACTGCTCTTTGCTAGTTCTGATAGTTCAATTCACAGTAAAATTGAAACATGAAATGAAATTTTATTTCAGGATTGGGAAGTATCTTTTACAGATAATGATGTAGAGAAATAGGACTAGAATCAGTTTTCTAACTCGTAGGCACCTACTATTCCAGGGCATCACACTGGACTGTTCTTGAGAATACTTCTCCTAAAGTAGTATCATCTACTTATAATCAAGGTAAATGATGAATCTGATCCATCCTTGTAATAGGAGAGGTGCCCCCAAGGAAACAGAAACCTGTCCTTTAAATGGATAACAGAGTGTATTTTAACAGCATAAAATATTAATGGACAAAGACAATTATGTGGGTGTCCCTCCTAGGGTAGTAATATAATTGATTTGTCCTGAAACTTCCATTTGAATCTTCCCCTCTCCTTTCACAATACTTGAATATTTTTATTTTTTATGATTTTCTTTTGCTATAACTCTCCACACTTAGCTTTTGTCTCTAGTGCATGATCTCATATTTTTGCTTTTATTTTTAGTATAAGACCATTTATAAAATTACAGTTTATTGCAAGTCTGTTTTAGTTGTTGTGTGACAAATGCCAAATTCTTTATTTATTGTGCTGTTATTTTTCTGTGTGGAATGCCTTGGTAAGGGACATTGTTGTTATGACTGTTCTTGTTTATTACCAAGCTTCTATTAATGTTATTTCTACAAATACACTATCTTGATTGTACTCTCCAGGAAATTTTACTGTCAATGAAAATAAAAGGAAAATTAAAGTAAAGCTAAAAACTGTCCATAAGAGTCCTGTTCCTATATATACATTCAAAAGCTTTGCATGAAGCATATCCTTCATGAAAGGGTATTTCAGTGTTGAGTTTTGAATAGTAGAGGGGGAATATTCAATTGGCTTGGCAAACAAGAGAAAACCACAATGGAAAAGGAATGAATTTGAGATCTGTAATGGGAATGAAAGTAGTCTACCCTATTTCCAGTCAATTAAAGAATTTAAATGCATTTGAAGTATAAAGGAAGAAGAATCATCAATAGTAACCGCTTGAACATTTTTCTAATTATTTCTCAGAACATACTGTGTTATGCTGTGTCAGGGGAAAAAAAAAGTATCCTCTTACAGTGTTTCCAAGAGGTGAAAATTTTATCTCCCTTGGTTTACTAGTAAAGAAATGAAAGACTTGGAAAATGAAATAAACTTAAAATGGCCAAAATTCAGGTATTTTAATTCTAAAATGAGTGCCACATCAAATAGATATGTCTTTCAAAAGGCACATTTTCCTTTGTAGAAGGCATTGCAATTACAAGTTAAATTTCAGTTTACTTTCAGCAGATTATACACACAAATGCTAACCACACTGAAATACATTTTGCTTTTCAGCTTCGCTTCCTTTCAGTACATACTATCATTAAGAAAAAGACATTCATAATTTCACTGTTCTTAATTTAAAGCATCAACAGTAATTTAGGAAGCAGAGCTAGAAATCAATGTTTGGATGATGTAAAGTAAATAAAAGCACTATTGTATTAAACATAAGACCTCTGTTTATTTTTAGTATAAGACCATTTATAAAATTACAGTTTATTGCAAGTCTGTTTTAGTTGTTGTGTGACAAATGCCAAATTCTTTATTTATTGTGCTGTTATTTTTCTGTGTGGAATGCCTTGGTAAGGGACATTGTTGTTATGACTGTTCTTGTTTATTACCAAGCTTCTATTAATGTTATTTCTACAAATACACTATCTTGATTGTACTCTCCAGGAAATTTTACTGTCAATGAAAATAAAAGGAAAATTAAAGTAAAGCTAAAAACTGTCCATAAGAGTCCTGTTCCTATATATACATTCAAAAGCTTTGCATGAAGCATATCCTTCATGAAAGGGTATTTCAGTGTTGAGTTTTGAATAGTAGAGGGGGAATATTCAATTGGCTTGGCAAACAAGAGAAAACCACAATGGAAAAGGAATGAATTTGAGATCTGTAATGGGAATGAAAGTAGTCTACCCTATTTCCAGTCAATTAAAGAATTTAAATGCATTTGAAGTATAAAGGAAGAAGAATCATCAATAGTAACCGCTTGAACATTTTTCTAATTATTTCTCAGAACATACTGTGTTATGCTGTGTCAGGGGAAAAAAAAAGTATCCTCTTACAGTGTTTCCAAGAGGTGAAAATTTTATCTCCCTTGGTTTACTAGTAAAGAAATGAAAGACTTGGAAAATGAAATAAACTTAAAATGGCCAAAATTCAGGTATTTTAATTCTAAAATGAGTGCCACATCAAATAGATATGTCTTTCAAAAGGCACATTTTCCTTTGTAGAAGGCATTGCAATTACAAGTTAAATTTCAGTTTACTTTCAGCAGATTATACACACAAATGCTAACCACACTGAAATACATTTTGCTTTTCAGCTTCGCTTCCTTTCAGTACATACTATCATTAAGAAAAAGACATTCATAATTTCACTGTTCTTAATTTAAAGCATCAACAGTAATTTAGGAAGCAGAGCTAGAAATCAATGTTTGGATGATGTAAAGTAAATAAAAAGCACTATTGTATTAAACATAAGACCTCTGTATATTTTATCTACAGTAAGCATTTCATCTCAAATCCTTTGCTTCACCAGTTTTCCCAACTTCTTACTACTCCCCATGCCACAGATTAAGGGATACTAGTGCAAGATTTTCACTTTTCACAGGTAATATTATCTCAATGAGGGCTGAATGTCTGGGGCCATCATAGCAAGTGAACTCTTCATCAAATTTATATTTCCTGTCATTTGACACCAGGCCCTTTCTCAGTTTGAAAGAGTTTTAAAAATCACTTAAATCAAGGACATTACTTTCTCCATTCCTTAATCCTTCTGACCTTACTTGATCCCTTTAAGTGTTCTTCAACGATAATCATCCATTAAGGGAATAGTCTTCCAAAAAGATAATTCAACAGTGAATCTGTTCCTTTTAAATGTTTGTTTATAGTGTGATTAACAAATCTTCCTTTTAATAAAGTACCTGTTTATAGAGTGGATTAGCATTGGCTTTCATCAAATTCTTACAAGTTATTAAAATGGTTATTCATTCATAATTTTTTTCTTTCTTGGTACTTAGCAGATGGAGCTTTAACTTTGTTAATCATTTAAATTATTGCTCCTTCTGTCACACACATATCAGATTTACCACTTATCAATAGAAAACAATTAAGGTAAAAGATGGGTAAATTGCCATCTTATTGGAGTCACTAAAGCAGTGTCATTTAAATCAGCTTAGCTTCCTTGTTTCATCCATTTGATACCAGAAAGAAAATGTGATCAGCCTTGAAACTTCTAAATACCTGTATTAATCTTAACTCGTTAAAAAGCTGTATTTCAGAACAGAGCTTGAATTACTGACACATTAAAATTCAGGGAATAGTGAATCTATGTAAAATTTAGTTGTGCGGGTGAAAAACTGCCTGACATAGCAACTTGAAATTCTGCATGAACACACGGAAGTGATCCAAGACAATTCAGTCAATCTGCCAAACTACAGAAAAGTTTCGACGTTTCTCTTCCAATTCAATATGTCTTGATAACATATCATCACAGTATTGAAGATTAAGCATACACTGAATAGGCAGTAAATATTGTTATATAAAACAAAAGCCAGACCATGTGAAAGTCCTAAAGATTTGTGTTGAGTTTGTAAAAGGAAAAAACAGTGCAAGAACTTCTCTTTTGAAAGCCTGAATATTGGTTTCTTTATAATTGCAAGTCAAATGTATAAAACAAAGCTATCATAGAGTTCTAAGCTGTCTTATTATGTATTGTGAAAGTGTCAACTGTCATACTGATTGTGATCATTTTTAACATATTAAGTGAAGTGTTAGTAGCTCAGTCACATCCGACTCTTTGCAACCCCATGGACTGCAGCCTGCAAGGGTTCTCTGTCCATGGGATTCTTCAGGCAAGAATACAGGAGTGAGTTGCCATTTCCTTCTCCAGGGATCTTGCCAACCCAAGGAACATACCTGGGTCTCCTGCATTGACAGGAGGATTCTTTTTTGGGGAGGCAGGGTGGCAAACGGGGAGGAAGGGGAGCGGGCAGGCCACTTCTATAACTCTTTCATTTTGTCTATTTTCATCCATCTTTGTTCTTTGGCCTGCGTGGGCCTCCCATCACGGTGGCCTCTGTTGTCACAGAGCACAGGCTCTGGGCGCATGCACCCCAGAGCTCCGGTTCAGTAATTGGACACATCGGTCCAGCTGCTCCGCGGCACGTGGGATCTTCCCAGGCCAGGGATCAAACCAGCGCCCCATGCACTGCAAGGCAGTGTCCTTACCCACCTGACCACCAGGGAAGCCCAACAGAAGGACTCTTTACAGTCTGAGCCACCAGGAAAGCCTCCTTAATATATTATGATGTGTCAAACATGTGAATGTTGTAAATAATACTATATAACTACATAATGTTTTACTAAACTAGGCTATTTGAGTCACTGAAGAGTCATCTCACTCTGTTTAGTTTCCAGAACAAGCAGCAAGTTACCTTTCGGTATTAACTGAATGATACCTAAAGTAGTACATTGCAATTGAAAAAAATAAATTGGTTTCATTCTTCATCTGTGCAACTGGAGTGATACAGTCAAGTACATACATTTTGTATAACAGAAATAATAAGATCTTTAATATAATCTAAACCAAAAAATAATTAACAGGTAGGCACTGAATAATAGATCTGAAAATGATAGTCTATGCTTTCATTAATTTATATTTTTATTAAATGATAGATTATACAACTTGTAGAGCTGTTAAAAGAATTTTATGGGCAGCTGGCGTTGCAAAAATTGCTACAAAAATTTACATACTTCCTGACTTTTAAAATTGCAATAACACATCCTACCCTGGCATTTTAAAATAATATTTTTCTATTTCCTTTTATGATTTCTGCAAGTTGCTCTTAATTCTTGTTTGCTTTTTCAGATTTTATCTCCTCAATTTATTTATTTTATGGGTCTCCTCCTTGATAATTTATCTTATTGTCCACATTTTACAGCAATCTCCAAATTTTTGTATGCATATAGTTCTTTATATAACCACCAAATTTTATCAATTTTTTTCATGTCTTTACTTTGTTATTGATTATAATAGGGATCATATTTTTGAGGTATAAAGCTAATACCTTTTCATTCTCAATAAAACTTGATCCTCTGATTCACTAGTTTAATAGAGGGGTACACTCATATGATTAAGAACAAAGGGGTCATTTCATTTGTTCTATGTTTTAAATTAAAAGTTTTTGAGTGCTTACAGACATACTAGTGTAGAATACTTTACTTTTATCAAGGGATGAAATTTTTTTTCCTAAATATAAAACACTCCTCTTAGGCCTTCCCTGGTGGTCCAGTGCGTAGGCGGTCTGCCTTGCAGTACAGGAGGCAGCAGTTCGATCCCTGGCCCAGGAAGATCCCACATGGCATGGAACCACTAGCTGGTGCTCTGGAGCACATGTGCCCAGAGCCGGTGCTCTGCAGTGAGGGAGGCCACTGCAATGGGAAGCCCGCATAGGCCAAAGAATAAAAATGGATGAAAATGAATGAATAAACAACCAATAAAGGAGGTCAAAAATACAAAATTTAAAAAAAAAAGGCAAACAACTCCTCTTTATGCACTAAGGGTTTGGCCGGGAAAGGTGAACTTGGAATTTTCCTGAGTGCAAAAAATGAATATTAAGTAAGAATCGTCCGTAACCATAGAAAAGAAAGATAACTTAGGCAATAGTTGAGAGCATAAAGCCCTATAGATGTATAAATCGAGAACGGTAAAATATCAGATGTTCGTGCCTTTATTCCCACCTCCAGTGATCTTTAAAAGAAGCTGCATGACAAAGGAGTACTTTGAGGGAAGGCATTCCCCCTTCCCTGACCCTCCCTGTGCAGGAGTGCACACATGGAAGGAAAAGGTGCGGGTTGTGTGCCTCTAGGCCCCATCTCTCCTCTTCACTGCCTATGGATGGCCTGTAGGACATTCAGACTTTCTTACCCCAAATGAGGAAGAAGCTGATATTATAAATTCTATTACCTTTCAAAGTTCCTTTATATAAATGAAGGAAACCTTTCTAAAATCCTCAGATGCATTCCTGTTTTATTAAATGATACATTCTGCGGCTTAAGATAATGAGCCATAAGATATTCTAGGCAGAAAAAGCATAGACTTTTCATTTGGAAGAAGACCTTTGTGTTAGGCTCCAAATCATCTATACAACTTGCAGCAAATCTCATTCCATCCAAAAGTGGAATTAAGAGAATTTCATAAATTCTCACCAGAAAACTACTTTGCCAGTCTCTGCCTTGTGATCTGTATCTCTTCTAAAAAATTATACAGATGGCTGTCCGCGCGGATTTTGTGAACTTCTACTAGAAATTTTTGGTAATTGCCAATAACGTAGACTGGCAAATATATGATAAGGCTATAAGGCAATGAGCAAAGTATCATTACAGGGAAAGTCTAACTCATGCCTTCACTGCATTTTCTCTTTTCCCTTTCTCCTCACTTTCTTCTTGAGTGGCATTTGAGTAGAAGGGCAGTATGTAAACCATTCTTTAATTCAACAAATGTTTATTGTGTACTAACCATCAGATACGGATTCAGATGTTTGAGACTGTTGAACAAAAGAGACAAAAAAAGACATGAAAATCACTATACACCTATTAGAATGGCCACAATCTGGGACACAGACAACACCAAATGCTGACACAGAGGTGGAACTACAGAAACTCAAGCATTCCTGATGAGACACTTTGGAGTTTCTTACAAAACTAAGCATACTATGAATAAGAAATCGTCCGTAACCATAGAAAAGAAAGATAACTTAGGCAATAGTTGAGAGCATAAAGCCCTATAGATGTATAAATCGAGAACGGTAAAATATCAGATGTTCGTGCCTTTATTCCCACCTCCAGTGATCTTTAAAAGAAGCTGCATGACAAAGGAGTACTTTGAGGGAAGGCATTCCCCCTTCCCTGACCCTCCCTGTGCAGGAGTGCACACATGGAAGGAAAAGGTGCGGGTTGTGTGCCTCTAGGCCCCATCTCTCCTCTTCACTGCCTATGGATGGCCTGTAGGACATTCAGACTTTCTTACCCCAAATGAGGAAGAAGCTGATATTATAAATTCTATTACCTTTCAAAGTTCCTTTATATAAATGAAGGAAACCTTTCTAAAATCCTCAGATGCATTCCTGTTTTATTAAATGATACATTCTGCGGCTTAAGATAATGAGCCATAAGATATTCTAGGCAGAAAAAGCATAGACTTTTCATTTGGAAGAAGACCTTTGTGTTAGGCTCCAAATCATCTATACAACTTGCAGCAAATCTCATTCCATCCAAAAGTGGAATTAAGAGAATTTCATAAATTCTCACCAGAAAACTACTTTGCCAGTCTCTGCCTTGTGATCTGTATCTCTTCTAAAAAATTATACAGATGGCTGTCCGCGCGGATTTTGTGAACTTCTACTAGAAATTTTTGGTAATTGCCAATAACGTAGACTGGCAAATATATGATAAGGCTATAAGGCAATGAGCAAAGTATCATTACAGGGAAAGTCTGACTCATGCCTTCACTGCATTTTCTCTTTTCCCTTTCTCCTCACTTTCTTCTTGAGTGGCATTTGAGTAGAAGGGCAGTATGTAAACCATTCTTTAATTCAACAAATGTTTATTGTGTACTAACCATCAGATACGGATTCAGATGTTTGAGACTGTTGAACAAAAGAGACAAAAAAAGACATGAAAATCACTATACACCTATTAGAATGGCCACAATCTGGGACACAGACAACACCAAATGCTGACACAGAGGTGGAACTACAGAAACTCAAGCATTCCTGATGAGACACTTTGGAGTTTCTTACAAAACTAAGCATACTCTTACCATAGAATGTTAGTCACTCAGTTGTGTCCAACTCTTATGTGACCCCATGGACTGTAGCCCCCAAGCTCCTTTGTCCCTGGAACTCCCCAGGCAAGAATATTGGAGAGGGCAGCTATTCCCTTTTTCAGAAGGTCTTCCAGACCCAGGAATCAAACCTGGGTCCTCTGTACTGCAGGCAGACTCTTTATCGTCTGAACCACTAGGGAAGCCCATGATCCAGTGACTGTGCTTCTAGGTATTTACTCAAAGAAGCTGAAAACTTGTATCCACATAAAAGCCTGTATCCAGGTATTTATGGATGTTTTTCATAATTGCCAAAACTGAAAAGCAACCCAAATGTGCCTCAGAATGTGAACAGAAAAATAAACTCTGTTACATCCAGAAAATGGAATATTATTCAATTCTAGAAAGAAAGGAATGACTGAGCCATGAAAAGACATGGAGGAACCTTAAATATACATGACTCAGTGAAAGAAGTCAGTCTGAAAAGGCCACATACTGTGTGGTTCCCAACTATATGACATTCTAAGAAAGACAAATGTATGAAGACAGTAAAAGAATCAATGGCTGCCAGAGGTTTGGTAGTGGGAATGAATAAGCAGAGCACAGACAATTTTTAGGCAGTAAAATACTCTGTATAATACTGTAATGATGGCTATATGTCATTATACATTGTTCCAAACCCGTAGCATGTACACCACCAAGAGGGGAGCCTGATGTAAACCTTGGACTATGGGTGATAATGATATGTCAGTGTAGGTTCATAATCTGAGGGATGGTGTTAATGGAGTTTCTGCACGTGTGGGTTCACAGGGCTTACAGAAAACCTCTGTACCTTTCTCTCAGTTTTACTGACAACTTGAAACTGCTCTAAATTAACAAAGTCTTAATGGGATGGGGTAAAGAGCAAAAGCAGCAGAACGACAGTCCCAGACTGTAACTGTCAGGACAGAAGAGCCCCCCAGAAGAGACCACATCAGGTATAAAACAATCTTTGGGACACAAGACAACACCAAATGCTGACACAGAGGTGGAACTACAGAAACTCAAGCATTCCTGATGAGACACTTTGGAGTTTCTTACAAAACTAAGCATACTCTTACCATAGAATGTTAGTCACTCAGTTGTGTCCAACTCTTATGTGACCCCATGGACTGTAGCCCCCAAGCTCCTTTGTCCCTGGAACTCCCCAGGCAAGAATATTGGAGAGGGCAGCTATTCCCTTTTTCAGAAGGTCTTCCAGACCCAGGAATCAAACCTGGGTCCTCTGTACTGCAGGCAGACTCTTTATCGTCTGAACCACTAGGGAAGCCCATGATCCAGTGACTGTGCTTCTAGGTATTTACTCAAAGAAGCTGAAAACTTGTATCCACATAAAAGCCTGTATCCAGGTATTTATGGATGTTTTTCATAATTGCCAAAACTGAAAAGCAACCCAAATGTGCCTCAGAATGTGAACAGAAAAATAAACTCTGTTACATCCAGAAAATGGAATATTATTCAATTCTAGAAAGAAAGGAATGACTGAGCCATGAAAAGACATGGAGGAACCTTAAATATACATGACTCAGTGAAAGAAGTCAGTCTGAAAAGGCCACATACTGTGTGGTTCCCAACTATATGACATTCTAAGAAAGACAAATGTATGAAGACAGTAAAAGAATCAATGGCTGCCAGAGGTTTGGTAGTGGGAATGAATAAGCAGAGCACAGACAATTTTTAGGCAGTAAAATACTCTGTATAATACTGTAATGATGGCTATATGTCATTATACATTGTTCCAAACCCGTAGCATGTACACCACCAAGAGGGGAGCCTGATGTAAACCTTGGACTATGGGTGATAATGATATGTCAGTGTAGGTTCATAATCTGAGGGATGGTGTTAATGGAGTTTCTGCACGTGTGGGTTCACAGGGCTTACAGAAAACCTCTGTACCTTTCTCTCAGTTTTACTGACAACTTGAAACTGCTCTAAATTAACAAAGTCTTAATGGGATGGGGTAAAGAGCAAAAGCAGCAGAGAGACAGTCCCAGACTGTAACTGTCAGGACAGAAGAGACCACACACAGCGCCAGAGCAGGCAGGCAGATACTTCACATCAGGTATAATTTTCAACAGGATAGAGAGGTGATCAGAGGCCCTGCTTTGCTAACCAGCATGCCTTCAGTGCCCAAAACAGCAGCTGGCACCACAGATGCTCAACAAATTTTGGTGAATGTGACTGTATTCTTCTCCTTGAACCTCAATGTTACCCAGGGAGAAAGACTGAAAAAATATTGCATTATTACCACCATTATTACCATTAAAAACTCAGCTATGACCCAAATGTAAGTTAAGTTTCAAGCCTCAAGAAACTAAGGTATCAGTAATAAAATAAAATTAAATGTTTCTCCTGGAAACATGAATTAGAAATCAAGAAAAAATGAAACCAAATGTAATTGTGTAGATCTCTTCTTTACTTTTCCTAAGGAACATTTAGATATTTTGGAATATTTTATCTTTTTCTTTGGGCATTTGTGTCTAGATTGGATACTGTAGTCTATATGTCTAAGTTGATGCTCCAAAGCCACCCCTTTCTAGCAATATGGCTTCAGGACTAGTGAAAAATTTGGTCACCATACTTGTACTACAACATTAATAAATACCATAGTAATAGCACTCTCACCTCAAGTGAAGGAAATCATGAAACCTTTAAATCAGAAGACAAAAACACAGGAGAATTTAGAAATCATCTGTTTTCTGTGCCAGTTTTCTACAGAAAAGCTCATCCGTTCAAGTGCAGATACAGGGAATTAAACAAAAAGTTTCTTTGCTCTCTGAGATTTCACTAGGTGGTTTGAAAGGCAAAAATTTTTTATATAAAAAAAGAAATCATGGCTCTTAACTCTATCAGTGAGGAAGATTAAGAGCTACAAAATATAAACTCAAAATGAGTACGTTCTCAAATGTGTCACATGTTTCTTCTCAACAAACACAGTCTAAAGTGACCTAAGTCACTTCCACTGGTAGCTCACTGGCTAGAAATAGTCACATGGCCACATAGGGAGGCAATGAAATGCTGCCTGCTATATTTTATCAGCAGCACAGTCTACCATGGAATCTTCAGGAATGCCCGTACTCACAGAATGTCACAAGTCATCCGTAGAGTTTCTACAGTCATTCTCAGCTTATTATTCTAATTCTCACATTAGAATATCAGTACCTGGACAAAGAAAGTGTATGTTTTTATTTTTTTTATCCTTTTTTGTATCTTCAGAGTCTGATATAGTCTTTGATCTTTCAAAGACACTTAATCTAGAAATAATTAAAATTAGGAAAAAAAGAATGACATTTAAACCCTATGCAGTCACCTTTGTGGCGGCGGGGAGGGTTTGTGATGAGGAAGAATTGTTAGAAACAGTTATCAGAATCAACCCGTTTTCTAAAGTAATTATGGCTATTCTTCCCAAATTCTGATAAGTATAAAGAAAATGCTTCCTAGTTGTAGGGATAGGGAGAGGCAGGTTGGAGACTGCCTGCAAAGCAGAAAAGGAGAATCCTTTATGATAAGGAAAATATTCTTTTATCTGGATTGGAGATGTCCCATTACATTTATCAAAATCCACCAAACTTACACTTAACATTGCCAAACTACACTTAACATCTGTGCATTTTGTTATTTGTAAATTAGATCTTAGTTCAAAGACAGTTCCCAACAGGGCACTCTGGACCTTGTTGCATTAGCAGTAACTCAGTTTTGTGACCTAGTTACTTGTCTTCCTGTTATAGTTTAGTTTTCCTAGGGAAAAGAACAACTAATTAAATTGAATTATCTTCATTTTCCATGATCAGGTGTGACAAAAGGAGCAGTGAAGGACACCATGAACCCTGAAGACCAAGCTTCACTTAATGAGCTTTTCATACTTAGGAAAAAACATTAAGATATTCATTCAGTTTTAACATAAACCCAAGTTGTGACACAGGAGAGAAATCTACGTGCATCACAAGGAGAGCAACATCATGAGAGAGCAAATGTATACCCTCTCCCCATGCAAATATATTGCAGATGTACTTGTGTTGGCCTGTACTCCAATATGTTTACCCAGCTTTAAGACCAAAGAATGGTTAAATGGATGGGAGAGCTTTCAGAACTTAGAGTTCTGAAGCAAGGGACTGGAGCAAGGGATGTACAGAAAGCGAGAGACCAGTCATCTGGGGCTAATTCTAATTCTCACATTAGAATATCAGTTACCTGGACAAAGCCACACAGTGTAAAGTACCGTAGAGTTTCTACAGTCATTCTCAGCTTATTATTCTAATTCTCACATTAGAATATCAGTACCTGGACAAAGAAAGTGTATGTTTTATTTTTTATCCTTTTTTGTATCTTCAGAGTCTGATATAGTCTTTGATCTTTCAAAGACACTTAATCTAGAAATAATTAAAATTAGGAAAAAAAGAATGACATTTAAACCCTATGCAGTCACCTTTGTGGCAGCGGGGAGGGTTTGTGATGAGGAAGAATTGTTAGAAACAGTTATCAGAATCAACCCGTTTTCTAAAGTAATTATGGCTATTCTTCCCAAATTCTGATAAGTATAAAGAAAATGCTTCCTAGTTGTAGGGATAGGGAGAGGCAGGTTGGAGACTGCCTGCAAAGCAGAAAAGGAGAATCCTTTATGATAAGGAAAATATTCTTTTATCTGGATTGGAGATGTCCCATTACATTTATCAAAATCCACCAAACTTACACTTAACATTGCCAAACTACACTTAACATCTGTGCATTTTGTTATTTGTAAATTAGATCTTAGTTCAAAGACAGTTCCCAACAGGGCACTCTGGACCTTGTTGCATTAGCAGTAACTCAGTTTTGTGACCTAGTTACTTGTCTTCCTGTTATAGTTTAGTTTTCCTAGGGAAAAGAACAACTAATTAAATTGAATTATCTTCATTTTCCATGATCAGGTGTGACAAAAGGAGCAGTGAAGGACACCATGAACCCTGAAGACCAAGCTTCACTTAATGAGCTTTTCATACTTAGGAAAAAACATTAAGATATTCATTCAGTTTTAACATAAACCCAAGTTGTGACACAGGAGAGAAATCTACGTGCATCACAAGGAGAGCAACATCATGAGAGAGCAAATGTATACCCTCTCCCCATGCAAATATATTGCAGATGTACTTGTGTTGGCCTGTACTCCAATATGTTTACCCAGCTTTAAGACCAAAGAATGGTTAAATGGATGGGAGAGCTTTCAGAACTTAGAGTTCTGAAGCAAGGGACTGGAGCAAGGGATGTACAGAAAGCGAGAGACCAGTCATCTGGGGTGGCCTGATCATATATACTCCACCCCTACATTTCCTGTATGACTCTTACAATCTTGGTAGGTAGAGGGGGCACTGAAACCAGATACCACAAATACAAGACAGATGCAGCAGCCAAAAAGCATCAAGAATAAGATATCCAGCATATTAAGAACAGTCATTCTCCAAGAAGACAACAAATTTTGGAGCCAAGCATGCAACAGGTCAATGTAGAGGGAATCAATGGTGGCAGCATCTTATCAAATTATATAAGGAAGGTAAGGCCAACCCTGTTTTTCACAGAACCAGAGCCATTCCCACATGGAAGGAAGGTCCCAGCCTTAAAGGAAACATTCTGATGGCCTAGCCAGGAGTCAGCAATCACAGTACAAGTCTCTACCCCATGTTACACTGAGTACCATTAGGGGTGGACCCATTAGGTCTTTCCAAACAAGAAACAGTTAACATAATGGTTGGATTTGTGTGTCCAGAAGTCACCCTATTCCACTTTACACAGCACAGTTCAAGGGTACTCATGGGGCCCTTTTGATGTACTATCATGTGGGAGAGGAAGATGGTGAGACTCTTCTTCCCTCATGGTCAGCCATCCCCACATACTCACATTAGCAAGGCTGACTTTTCATGGATGTCCACAGGAGGACAACAATGGTATCTCACTGTAGACCCAGCAACTAGACTCATTTTGCAGTGAGGCCATGGTTGCTACCCAGTCCTCAAACATATTTCCTCCACCAGAGGAAGGGTAAATTTTAAGATGTCCAACAGGAACAAACACTTCATTTTCCATGATCAGGTGTGACAAAAGGAGCAGTGAAGGACACCATGAACCCTGAAGACCAAGCTTCACTTAATGAGCTTTTCATACTTAGGAAAAAACATTAAGATATTCATTCAGTTTTAACATAAACCCAAGTTGTGACACAGGAGAGAAATCTACGTGCATCACAAGGAGAGCAACATCATGAGAGAGCAAATGTATACCCTCTCCCCATGCAAATATATTGCAGATGTACTTGTGTTGGCCTGTACTCCAATATGTTTACCCAGCTTTAAGACCAAAGAATGGTTAAATGGATGGGAGAGCTTTCAGAACTTAGAGTTCTGAAGCAAGGGACTGGAGCAAGGGATGTACAGAAAGCGAGAGACCAGTCATCTGGGGTGGCCTGATCATATATACTCCACCCCTACATTTCCTGTATGACTCTTACAATCTTGGTAGGTAGAGGGGGCACTGAAACCAGATACCACAAATACAAGACAGATGCAGCAGCCAAAAAGCATCAAGAATAAGATATCCAGCATATTAAGAACAGTCATTCTCCAAGAAGACAACAAATTTTGGAGCCAAGCATGCAACAGGTCAATGTAGAGGGAATCAATGGTGGCAGCATCTTATCAAATTATATAAGGAAGGTAAGGCCAACCCTGTTTTTC
Source organism: Tragulus kanchil (assembly GCA_022376925.1). Classification (NCBI taxonomy): domain Eukaryota; kingdom Metazoa; phylum Chordata; class Mammalia; order Artiodactyla; family Tragulidae; genus Tragulus; species Tragulus kanchil. Next base: position 24,130,318 of record JAIOJX010000025.1, on the reverse strand, counting down.
ACAGAACCAGAGCCATTCCCACATGGAAGGAAGGTCCCAGCCTTAAAGGAAACATTCTGATGGCCTAGCCAGGAGTCAGCAATCACAGTACAAGTCTCTACCCCATGTTACACTGAGTACCATTAGGGGTGGACCCATTAGGTCTTTCCAAACAAGAAACAGTTAACATAATGGTTGGATTTGTGTGTCCAGAAGTCACCCTATTCCACTTTACACAGCACAGTTCAAGGGTACTCAGGGGGCCCCTTTTTGATGTACTATCATGTGGGAGAGGAAGATGGTGAGACTCTTCTTCCCTCATGGTCAGCCATCCCCACATACTCACATTAGCAAGGCTGACTTTTCATGGATGTCCACAGGAGGACAACAATGGTATCTCACTGTAGACCCAGCAACTAGACTCATTTTGCAGTGAGGCCATGGTTGCTACCCAGTCCTCAAACATATTTCCTCCACCAGACTAAGGGTAAATTTTAAGATGTCCAACAGGAACAACACAGAGGATATCATGACCATTAGCAAAATACCAGCAGTACTCACATTCTGAGATAATACCACACTGCCTGTGGGTCTTGCTGTGGTCTGCAATAGAGTTCAGAAAACTCATATTTTCAGTAATCTAGGAATGTGTCCCAAATCACATCTACAATGGCCATCGAGTTTTAACCTTGACTGGTCTGAACCACAACTACTTTATTTCAATTTTCAAATGCATTCCTCTCCTCAAAGGCCAAACCAGATGTGCAAGGCATGTTCCATAGAACACCTCACAGTTCATAAAATTTGGTTTGTAAACTTGGTCCATAAAGTTTAAGTTAAACCATGCCTAAACCAGGATGACTTCCCCATACCTCCATAAGGGAAGATTTTCCCATTTTGATTGCCTTTCCCAGTTTGATTGCAAATCCTTCAACATACCAAGGCCTTGAAGCCAGGGTGAATGTTGCCCACCCTGTGTTTAGATCATGTCCATTGGTTCTAGGCCTCCTTTGTATTAATATTTGCCTAGTTATCTGCACTAGAGGAACACTGATCAGACATTATGAACAAGCTCAGAGGTATGTTAATGGGGAAAAGTTTTACCGGCTATACATTTTGTCACTTATAACGATATAATTTATCACGTTTTATCATATCAAACTGTCACACAAACACTGTACATGTTCTTTTAGTGGCAGACTAAAGCAAGCAGTGACACATGGTTACTAGATACAGTCTACATAAATGGGGCCCATTTTTTAAAAATGTACCAGAAGTCACCCTATTCCACTTTACACAGCACAGTTCAAGGGTACTCATGGGGCCCTTTGATGTACTATCATGTGGGAGAGGAAGATGGTGAGACTCTTCTTCCCTCATGGTCAGCCATCCCCACATACTCACATTAGCAAGGCTGACTTTTCATGGATGTCCACAGGAGGACAACAATGGTATCTCACTGTAGACCCAGCAACTAGACTCATTTTGCAGTGAGGCCATGGTTGCTACCCAGTCCTCAAACATATTTCCTCCACCAGACTAAGGGTAAATTTTAAGATGTCCAACAGGAACAACACAGAGGATATCATGACCATTAGCAAAATACCAGCAGTACTCACATTCTGAGATAATACCACACTGCCTGTGGGTCTTGCTGTGGTCTGCAATAGAGTTCAGAAAACTCATATTTTCAGTAATCTAGGAATGTGTCCCAAATCACATCTACAATGGCCATCGAGTTTTAACCTTGACTGGTCTGAACCACAACTACTTTATTTCAATTTTCAAATGCATTCCTCTCCTCAAAGGCCAAACCAGATGTGCAAGGCATGTTCCATAGAACACCTCACAGTTCATAAAATTTGGTTTGTAAACTTGGTCCATAAAGTTTAAGTTAAACCATGCCTAAACCAGGATGACTTCCCCACACCTCCATAAGGGAAGATTTTCCCATTTTGATTGCCTTTCCCAGTTTGATTGCAAATCCTTCAACATACCAAGGCCTTGAAGCCAGGGTGAATGTTGCCCACCCTGTGTTTAGATCATGTCCATTGGTTCTAGGCCTCCTTTGTATTAATATTTGCCTAGTTATCTGCACTAGAGGAACACTGATCAGACATTATGAACAAGCTCAGAGGTATGTTAATGGGGAAAAGTTTTACCGGCTATACATTTTGTCACTTATAACGATATAATTTATCACGTTTTATCATATCAAACTGTCACACAAACACTGTACATGTTCTTTTAGTGGCAGACTAAAGCAAGCAGTGACACATCATGAGTAGCTATACCCTGTCATAACCTCACTAGATAATTTTCTTTCCATCCTGAACATAAGGGAAAAAGTATGGCTAACACAAAAATGTTCATATATGTAGACTTCAAGTAGCAGAACAGAATTTAGTATCAACTGAATCAAATTATTCTTCTCTTTACAATTATCCTCATCTCCACCAAACAAAGCCAAATCAAGACAAATTTATTCACAGAATAAGTCTAGTCAGTCAACCACATGGGCTCCTCAAAACTGGCTGTGGCTCAACCTCAGAATGAATTCCCATAAGGCCTCTCAAGGATAGGAAAACCATGCCAAGGGTCTGCCATCAGGTTCCACCTTGGTGGATTTCTATCTACTAGAGGTCCTCAAACTATTGAGACTTTTGAACTTGCCAGGAGACAGTCTCTCCTATTCACCTGATACAGCTGCTCAGAACCCAAGTGTCCCCAATTCTAGGAGAGCTAGGTAAAGAGAAAAGAAAAATGTTTCAATTCTACCCACAGGTATAGTTCACCAAACTGCTGTAACTCATAACAAACTGGAAGGGAAGGGCTTCCCTATATCTGGAAAACACAGACCAAACCAGGAATATTCTAGACAAAACCCATAAAAATTACACCATATTCACTAGTTCACTCAATACCCAATCCTTTGTTAACTTATTGTGTACCCATCAGGTTTTCCCTTAAGTGTTGCCTTTCATTTCTTACTCACTATAGTAGTATGATCTGAAATTCATCAGAGACTTATATTTATCAAAATTCCTTTTATCGGTCTTCCCTGAGTGACTCCCACACCTCCATAAGGGAAGATTTTCCCATTTGACCCATTTGATTGCAATTCCTTCAACATACCAAGGCCTTGAAGCCAGGGTGAATGTTGCCCACCCTGTGTTTAGATCATGTCCATTGGTTCTAGGCCTCCTTTGTATTAATATTTGCCTAGTTATCTGCACTAGAGGAACACTGATCAGACATTATGAACAAGCTCAGAGGTATGTTAATGGGGAAAAGTTTTACCGGCTATACATTTTGTCACTTATAACGATATAATTTATCACGTTTTATCATATCAAACTGTCACACAAACACTGTACATGTTCTTTTAGTGGCAGACTAAAGCAAGCAGTGACACATCATGAGTAGCTATACCCTGTCATAACCTCACTAGATAATTTTCTTTCCATCCTGAACATAAGGGAAAAAGTATGGCTAACACAAAAATTTTCATATATGTAGACTTCAAGTAGCAGAACAGAATTTAGTATCAACTGAATCAAATTATTCTTCTCTTTACAATTATCCTCATCTCCACCAAACAAAGCCAAATCAAGACAAATTTATTCACAGAATAAGTCTAGTCAGTCAACCACATGGGCTCCTCAAAACTGGCTGTGGCTCAACCTCAGAATGAATTCCCATAAGGCCTCTCAAGGATAGGAAAACCATGCCAAGGGTCTGCCATCAGGTTCCACCTTGGTGGATTTCTATCTACTAGAGGTCCTCAAACTATTGAGACTTTTGAACTTGCCAGGAGACAGTCTCTCCTATTCACCTGATACAGCTGCTCAGAACCCAAGTGTCCCCAATTCTAGGAGAGCTAGGTAAAGAGAAAAGAAAAATGTTTCAATTCTACCCACAGGTATAGTTCACCAAACTGCTGTAACTCATAACAAACTGGAAGGGAAGGGCTTCCCTATATCTGGAAAACACAGACCAAACCAGGAATATTCTAGACAAAACCCATAAAAATTACACCATATTCACTAGTTCACTCAATACCCAATCCTTTGTTAACTTATTGTGTACCCATCAGGTTTTCCCTTAAGTGTTGCCTTTCATTTCTTACTCACTATAGTAGTATGATCTGAAATTCATCAGAGACTTATATTTATCAAAATTCCTTTTATGGGGCTTCCCAGGTGGTCCAGTGGGTAGAGAGTCCTCCTTGCCATGCAAGGGACTCCAGTTTGATCTCTGGCCCGGGAAGATCCCACATGCCACAGACTGGCTGGACCGGTGTGTCCAATTACAAGGCAGTTCTCTGGAGTGCATGTGTCCAGAGCCAGTGCTGTGAGGAGAGAAGCCACTGCAGTGGGAGGCCCACACAGGCCGAAGAATAAAGACGGATGAAAATGAATGAATGGAACATCAATAAAAAAGGCCAACTTTTTTTTTTTAAAAGCCTTTTATGACTCTTTAAAGATGAAGCACTTTTGTAAAAGCATTGGACTACAACAATCGGCTATAAATGATGAAAGACTTTAAAAAGTCACAGTTAAACACCTGGTTACAAGGTAATCAATAAAGAAACTTAATGACAATAACGGAAATATGACCAGTTTTAATCTTAACCATTAAAAACCTTAATCTATGGCAAAAACCAAAAAGCAAGTGACTGTGAACTCTGTCATATCAGAATTTCCAGTTTAGAAAACTTAGGAGTCTTCCTTTTCTAAGAAGGCAAACATTGGTAAACACAGACCTGCCCAGCACTTACTGTTCCAATATTTTATCCTACTTGAAATGACCCAAATATTCAATGAATTCTCTTCATTTAACTTTTGTTTAAGCTACTAAAATCTGGAAAGACTATTTTAGATACACGTGCCCATTACACAGGTATTCCTACACAGTTTTTAAAAGTCTCTCTCTTTTTTTTTTTCCTTCACTCTCACAGACACAATTGACCAAAGTTCCTGAGAGTCCAGGTAGATCATTTACATCTCAAAAACACAGGAAGAGAAACACCAATTTCTTCTAGGAAGCTAATTTCCCTAATGGTATATGCAAAAATCAAGTCTTAGATTGTCAAAAGAAGACATTTTCAGGGGATTTTTTTTCAGTTTTTAAATTTCCAATTTAGCTTAAACAAGTAACAGTAATAGACAGTAACACAGAGCATTCACTCACATTTAGTCTCTTTCTTGCTATGAAAAGCAATGGCCAGTCCACAGGTGAGGCCACTTCCACTTCCTTTTCCCCTCACTGTAATGGCAGTCAATAGCTCTGCAACAGCTGAAGGGATAGCTGCGAGTTCTCTGTACTGATTCCTCAAACATGGGCACCACAGGGTCAAACACGCTGGTGGATGGCACTCTGGAGTTTCCTCTGCAACTTCTGGACTCCACCTTCGTGGATGGTCACCCAGAATCAACCCCACAATTTTCAGGCCCCAAGTTAGTGCAGAGCCCCATAGCTGTCCACTCCTGGTTCTTATTTTCTAACATCTTGGGTCTCACAAGAATTTCCTCTGTCTCCTGGCTGCTGCAACAATTACTGGACTGCATTTCCAAGGGCCTCCAAGCCATCAAGACCGGAAAAACACCCAAGAGTCAGTACAGAGACATCAATGATTTAATGGATGGGGCACTTACATGTCTGAATCAAGGTCCTGGGGCGAAGGTCCAGAGTTTGCTGCAGTCAGCAGGCAGGACATGGCAGCAGTCTTCGCTCTAGGGGGAGAGGGAGGTAACCAATTTTAGGTGGAATTGACATCAGATTGGCTCATCAGTTACCAGGGAAACTAGCAGAGGAGCAAGTCCCTCACTGCCCATATAGTAAGCTATCAGGTGGATATATTCTAAAAGTCAGTCACTAGCTAGGGCTGGGGCATGTATGTAGGAAGGTCAGTCCTGTGATAAGGGTGTAAGAGAAACAGGCGCTGGAATATATGTAGTGTACATAACAGAATTCTCATTAAATTTTCTGGAAGTACTTTTAGAATATTTCACGATAGCTACTGAAGATTTTGAGCTGCAGCAAGGCCATTGCTCCAAAATTATAATCAAATAGCCAGGTAATCTGTTGGAATGAGAATATTCCTTTTCAAAAGTACTTAACAGTTGTTCTTAGCTTTGATGATGACCTGTCAGTTTAGAACTTACAACCATGCCTTCAATATCTAAACTGCCCACAGAGTATCAGGCTGTGCATATGAAATTAACAAGATGCTACTCACAACTGGGAAGAGGTTCCAAAACTTTCCCATTGAGGGAGTCATTGTTGAAGGTTTGTGATTCAAATCTTTATCTCTCTTATAAACAAATAAGCTCAAATAATTCTGAATCTCAGTCCACAGGTGAGGCCACTTCCACTTCCTTTTCCCCTCACTGTAATGGCAGCCAATAGCTCTGCAACAGCTGAAGGGATAGCTGCGAGTTCTCTGTACTGATTCCTCAAACATGGGCACCACAGGGTCAAACACGCTGGTGGATGGCACTCTGGAGTTTCCTCTGCAACTTCTGGACTCCACCTTCGTGGATGGTCACCCAGAATCAACCCCACAATTTTCAGGCCCCAAGTTAGTGCAGAGCCCCATAGCTGTCCACTCCTGGTTCTTATTTTCTAACATCTTGGGTCTCACAAGAATTTCCTCTGTCTCCTGGCTGCTGCAACAATTACTGGACTGCATTTCCAAGGGCCTCCAAGCCATCAAGACCGGAAAAACACCCAAGAGTCAGTACAGAGACATCAATGATTTAATGGATGGGGGCACTTACATGTCTGAATCAAGGTCCTGGGGCGAAGGTCCAGAGTTTGCTGCAGTCAGCAGGCAGGACATGGCAGCAGTCTTCGCTCTAGGGGGAGAGGGAGGTAACCAATTTTAGGTGGAATTGACATCAGATTGGCTCATCAGTTACCAGGGAAACTAGCAGAGGAGCAAGTCCCTCACTGCCCATATAGTAAGCTATCAGGTGGATATATTCTAAAAGTCAGTCACTAGCTAGGGCTGGGGCATGTATGTAGGAAGGTCAGTCCTGTGATAAGGGTGTAAGAGAAACAGGCGCTGGAATATATGTAGTGTACATAACAGAATTCTCATTAAATTTTCTGGAAGTACTTTTAGAATATTTCACGATAGCTACTGAAGATTTTGAGCTGCAGCAAGGCCATTGCTCCAAAATTATAATCAAATAGCCAGGTAATCTGTTGGAATGAGAATATTCCTTTTCAAAAGTACTTAACAGTTGTTCTTAGCTTTGATGATGACCTGTCAGTTTAGAACTTACAACCATGCCTTCAATATCTAAACTGCCCACAGAGTATCAGGCTGTGCATATGAAATTAACAAGATGCTACTCACAACTGGGAAGAGGTTCCAAAAACTTTCCCATTGAGGGAGTCATTGTTGAAGGTTTGTGATTCAAATCTTTATCTCTCTTATAAAAACAAATAAGCAAATAAATAACTAAAGAAAACAAAAGGATAATCTCCTCCTTGATATTCCTCATTTTAATTATAATGCATTCATTTTAATAAAAGCAAAGACAGACCAGACATTATAATGTCCAAGATGAAGAAACACACAAGGGAAGTGATTTATAGGCTATCTGACTTTCTATAGAAATAATCTCTCAACTCCATAATTTCTTTTAATGGGAAGGGATGCTTTCTTCTCATTTAGCATCCATTGGTATTTAATTCTTAGTTTTAATGAAGATAACCATATTTTAAAGTACTCACTAATTACTCATGTCTTTGATGGTGGTTTAGAATGTGACTTGGAATAATGCATTTTACTCCATGATAGACCAGCTGTTCTTAAAGAAACCTGTTCTTATTCTAAGTGTTTTTCAATTTTCTTTAACATGCCCTCAAGAAGCTAACCACTCTTCAGGATATTATATCCTGAATATCACCCTCATCTATGAGAAAATCTGATTTAATCATGTCTCTCCTTGACTCTTCACACATTTTTCATTTTATTTAACTCTAGCGCAGACAAAAAGCTACTGCTGATAAATGTTCTCCTTCAATTTACATGATGGTCTTTTCAATAGAACTTTCAATTGTGTTTTTCTATCTTTTGACTAAAAACATAAAGACAAATTTTATGATGTTGATCAATTCATTAGGTTCAAATTTAAAAAAAATTAACTAATAGCAATGTAAAAATATCAACATTGTAATGCTTAATACTATATTAAATTGCATTTCAATTCCATATCATGCTATGTTAATTATTACAAGTTTAAAATGATAAGGATAGAGAATCATAATTCTATCTCCTTTTTTACCTTTATTTTTAGAATATTCTTATTTTATTATTTAACACTAGTGCTGGTTTGTCTAGTTTCCAAATATATACTAAGATTTATTTTTTTTTACTAGGATCACATTACATTTACAAATTAGAAGAACTGACATTCTTATGATGTTGCATTTTCTTTTCCAAGAATGTGTCTTTCCTTATGCTAAAGTCTTCCTTTATTTCTCTCATTAGCATGAATAGTTTTCTACACACGAAACTGTACATGTTTCCTGTTTTGTATTTTATCTTTTGATCACGTATTTTCATACCCCTTGATCACCCATATGAGAAATCTGTTTATTCCCCATGAATCAGCTGTGCCTAACCCTGTAACTGCTTTGTCTTATTTTACAATAGTCTTCCCACTGATCCTTCTAGATTTTGTAAGGTCTCCCCCATTGCAGGCAGATTCTTTACCAGTTGAACCACCAGGCAAGTCAAAGAATATTGGAGTGGGTAGCCTATCCTTTCTCCAATGGATCTTCCTGACCCAGGAATCAAATTGGGGTCCCTGCATTGCAGGAGGATTCTTTACCAGCTGAGCTATCAGGGAAGGGCATTAGTTTCCCAGGCGTGCCAAAACAAATTACTAAACTGGTGGCTTAAAACAATAGAAATACATTATCTTGTATAAGGTAGGCCTGGAGTCTGGAATCAAGCTGTCAGCAAGGTCTCTAAAACCTCTAAACTTCCTCTAAAACCTCTTGAGGAGAACACTTCCTTGATTCTTCCAGCTTCTGGTGGCCCCTGGCATTGCTTGGCATATGGCAGCATAACTCCAGTGTAAGCCTGTATCTTCACCTGGACGTTTACATGACCTTCTCCTCCTAAGTTCCCCTCTTTTTAAAATGGACAACTGTCAGTGGATTTAGAACCAGTCTTAATCCAGGATTTTGAGATCCTTAATTTCATTGTATCTTTAAAAAACACTTTTTTTCAAAGAGGGCCACATTCACAGCCTTTGAGGGGGTTCTCCAGGGCATAGCAATAAACACTCCACCTACCAATGCAGGAGATATGGGTTTGATGCCTTGTTGGGAAGATTCCTTGGAGAAGGAAATGGCAATCCACTTCAGTATTCTTGCCTCAGAAATCCCATGGACAGAGGAGTCTGGCAGGCTACTATCTACGGGGTCACAAAGAATTCGACACCACTTAGCAACTAAACAACAAATTCAATCAATTACAGGATCTTCGCAATTTTTTACTGGCCTTTCTAACTTTGGCAAAAATGGTCCTTCCTTCATAATTTATGGTTTGAAGTTATAAATATCCTTATGTTTTATCAGAATACTAACTTTATTATCTTTTCATTACCTTTTCCCTAAGTTTTATTGAGATGTAATTGATGTATAATATTGTACAAGTTTGAGGTGTACAATGTGTTTCTCTGATACACTTATATGCTGCAAAATAATTACACCATAGCATTAACCTCCAACTCATCATATCATTTCCATTTCCTTTTTGTAGTGAGAACATTTAAGATCTACATCCAGGACATGGAAATAACCTAAGTATCCATCAACAGGTGAATAGATAAAGATGTGGTACATACATACATGCAATGGACTGTTATTCAGCCACAAAAAGGGATGGAATTGGGTCATTTGTAGAGATGTAGATGGACTTAGAGACTGTCATATAGAGTGAAGTAAGTCAGAAACAGAAAAGCAAATATTGTGTATTAGTGTGTATATGTGGAACCTAGAAAAAATGGTACATATAAACCTACTTGTAGCGCAGGAATGGAGAGATGGAGAGAATGGATGTGTGAACACAGGGGATGGGGGGAGGAGGGGGGGTGAATCTGGAGATTAGGTTTGACACAGGTACATTACCATATATGAAATGGATGGCTAGTGGGAAGGTGCTGTGTGGCTCATGGAGCTCAGCTCTGGGCTCTGTGAGGACCTAGATGGGTGGGATGGAGGAGGGAGTGGGAGGGAGTGGGAGGGAGGGGATATATGTATACATATAGCTGATTTACTTCATTGTATAAAAGAAACTAACTCAACCTTGTAAAGCAATTATGCTCCAAAAAGAAATCTGCTCTCTTAGCAACATTCAGGTATATACTGTAGTATGATTCATTATGATCAACACTATGCAAAGTAGATCCCCAACTAAATGAATTATTGGTAGGTAAAAACATTCTAATGCCATCCTCTTTATTGTTTTCCAGACATTTAATAATCCTCTATTTCTTTCTTCTTCTCTTGCTGTTTTCTTTTGTGACTTGATAATCTTCTCTTCTTTATTTCCCTTTATCTACGGGTCACAAAGAATTCGACACCACTTAGCAACTAAACAACAAATTCAATCAATTACAGGATCTTCGCAATTTTTTACTGGCCTTTCTAACTTTGGCAAAAATGGTCCTTCCTTCATAATTTATGGTTTGAAGTTATAAATATCCTTATGTTTTATCAGAATACTAACTTTATTATCTTTTCATTACCTTTTCCCTAAGTTTTATTGAGATGTAATTGATGTATAATATTGTACAAGTTTGAGGTGTACAATGTGTTTCTCTGATACACTTATATGCTGCAAAATAATTACACCATAGCATTAACCTCCAACTCATCATATCATTTCCATTTCCTTTTTGTAGTGAGAACATTTAAGATCTACATCCAGGACATGGAAATAACCTAAGTATCCATCAACAGGTGAATAGATAAAGATGTGGTACATACATACATGCAATGGACTGTTATTCAGCCACAAAAAGGGATGGAATTGGGTCATTTGTAGAGATGTAGATGGACTTAGAGACTGTCATATAGAGTGAAGTAAGTCAGAAACAGAAAAGCAAATATTGTGTATTAGTGTGTATATGTGGAACCTAGAAAAAATGGTACATATAAACCTACTTGTAGCGCAGGAATGGAGAGATGGAGAGAATGGATGTGTGAACACAGGGGATGGGGGGAGGAGGGGGGGTGAATCTGGAGATTAGGTTTGACACAGGTACATTACCATATATGAAATGGATGGCTAGTGGGAAGGTGCTGTGTGGCTCATGGAGCTCAGCTCTGGGCTCTGTGAGGACCTAGATGGGTGGGATGGAGGAGGGAGTGGGAGGGAGTGGGAGGGAGGGGATATATGTATACATATAGCTGATTTACTTCATTGTATAAAAGAAACTAACTCAACCTTGTAAAGCAATTATGCTCCAAAAAGAAATCTGCTCTCTTAGCAACATTCAGGTATATACTGTAGTATGATTCATTATGATCAACACTATGCAAAGTAGATCCCCAACTAAATGAATTATTGGTAGGTAAAAACATTCTAATGCCATCCTCTTTATTGTTTTCCAGACATTTAATAATCCTCTATTTCTTTCTTCTTCTCTTGCTGTTTTCTTTTGTGACTTGATAATCTTCTATATGACATTCTTTGATTTCCGTCCCTTCTTTGTCTGTGTCTATGTAGATTTTTGTGTGTTTATCAGCAGGTTTACATAAAACATCTTACAGAAATACAGTCTATGTTAACATGTCACTTAATTTTAGTTGCTTAAAACATTTCTACCCTTTCACTCCCCCTACATTGTATGCTTCTCATATCATAATTTACATACATTTATATTGTATATCCATTAAAACTTATTGTAGCTATAGTTATTTTTTTACTTCTGTCCTTTAACTTTTATACTATGCTTAAGAGATTAACTCAACCATATTACTGTACTGGACCTTCCAGAATTTGACCAATATGTACCTTTACCGTAGGCTTTCATGTTACCAATTGCCTCCTTTCATCTCAGCTTGAAGAACTCCTTTTCAGCATTTCTTATGAGGCAGATCCAGTGTGATGAATCATTTTAGCTCTTGTTTTTCTGGTAAAGTCTTTATCTTGTCTTCATTTCTGGAGGACAACTTTGCCAGGTAAAGTATTCATGTCTGACATTTTTTTCAGCACTTTGACTATAATATCCCAGTCTCTCCTGACCAGCAAGGTTACTGCTGAGAAATCCACAGATGGTTTTATGGGGAATCCCCTTTTAAATGAATGACTTCTTTTCTCTTGCTGATTCTCTATGTTTAATTTTTGAACAGTTTTATTATAACATACCTTGGGGAAAATCTTTTTGAAATGAATTTGTTTGAGAGGCTTAAGAGTTTCATGAACTTGGCTACAAGGCCCGTGTGGGTGCTCAGTGGTGCCTCAGGTCCAGGGCTAGAGGCCAAGGCAGGTGGTATTACTGGTTTGAGCCAATGACACACACTTGACTGGGGTAGGGGCTGGCTGCAGGTGTCTGTGTGATGGCAAGGCCACCTGCAGAAGCAAGTGCAGTGGTAAGGCATGGGCCAGCAGAAGTGGTCAGGGCCTATTGGGGGTGTATGAGCAGCTATAAGAGCCCTTGTCATCAGTGGGAACTCGATTCTTTTAGCAACATTCAGGTATATACTGTAGTATGATTCATTATGATCAACACTATGCAAAGTAGATCCCCAACTAAATGAATTATTGGTAGGTAAAAACATTCTAATGCCATCCTCTTTATTGTTTTCCAGACATTTAATAATCCTCTATTTCTTTCTTCTTCTCTTGCTGTTTTCTTTTGTGACTTGATAATCTTCTATATGACATTCTTTGATTTCCGTCCCTTCTTTGTCTGTGTCTATGTAGATTTTTGTGTGTTTATCAGCAGGTTTACATAAAACATCTTACAGAAATACAGTCTATGTTAACATGTCACTTAATTTTAGTTGCTTAAAACATTTCTACCCTTTCACTCCCCCTACATTGTATGCTTCTCATATCATAATTTACATACATTTATATTGTATATCCATTAAAACTTATTGTAGCTATAGTTATTTTTATACTTCTGTCCTTTAACTTTTATACTATGCTTAAGAGATTAACTCAACCATATTACTGTACTGGACCTTCCAGAATTTGACCAATATGTACCTTTACCGTAGGCTTTCATGTTACCAATTGCCTCCTTTCATCTCAGCTTGAAGAACTCCTTTTCAGCATTTCTTATGAGGCAGATCCAGTGTGATGAATCATTTTAGCTCTTGTTTTTCTGGTAAAGTCTTTATCTTGTCTTCATTTCTGGAGGACAACTTTGCCAGGTAAAGTATTCATGTCTGACATTTTTTTCAGCACTTTGACTATAATATCCCAGTCTCTCCTGACCAGCAAGGTTACTGCTGAGAAATCCACAGATGGTTTTATGGGGAATCCCTTGTAAATGAATGACTTCTTTTCTCTTGCTGATTCTCTATGTTTAATTTTTGAACAGTTTTATTATAACATACCTTGGGGAAAATCTTTTTGAAATGAATTTGTTTGAGAGGCTTAAGAGTTTCATGAACTTGGCTACAAGGCCCGTGTGGGTGCTCAGTGGTGCCTCAGGTCCAGGGCTAGAGGCCAAGGCAGGTGGTATTACTGGTTTGAGCCAATGACACACACTTGGCTGGGGTAGGGGCTGGCTGCAGGTGTCTGTGTGATGGCAAGGCCACCTGCAGAAGCAAGTGCAGTGGTAAGGCATGGGCCAGCAGAAGTGGTCAGGGCCTATTGGGGGTGTATGAGCAGCTATAAGAGCCCTTGTCATCAGTGGGAACTCGAGTGACTCCAGGAGCTAAAGTCGCAGGTGCACATACTGTGATGGGAACAGGGATGGGAGTCAGACTGGCAGCAACCACTGTGTGCCTCTGGGGGTTTGCCACTGGCATGTGCTGTGGTGCAGGCCAGTGGCAGGAGCTGGGGCCAGATGCATGCCCACACCGTTGTGAAGGCCTAGGCTCTCGGCAGGGACTTGTACACCTGCAAATGCTAGCCACGGCATACACATGACAGTGGGGTCAGCTGTTGTCTTGTGTGTGTGGTCACAAGGCCTGGACTTGCTGCCAGTGCTGATTCCAGGCTCCAGTGTGGGACTGGGAGAGGAAACAGGAAGGCTCTCAGGCAGGTAGTCTGCAAACATTAAAAGCTTTGGGGCAAAAACCTCAGTGGTGAAATCTGCAGGGGCTCTAGCGAGATTATGGTTTCCTTGGGGGCAAAATCTGCTGGAATCTTCTGTGGAGCAGCCTGCTAAGGTCCATGACAAGGTGCACTGTGAGGAAAGCCAGTGGTTTGGAGGGATGGCCTGCAGTACCAGCAACAGTTGTGAAGGTCTTTGGCCGGGAAGATCGCTCAAGCTACGTGGTGACCAAAACTGCTACTCCCTGCCCATCTTTCTCACTCTAAGCTATCTCTAGACATCTCAGCCTTGGCTGTCTCTGCATGGGGTGAAAGTGAACTGGGCTCAGAAAGACTGGGGCAGCTAGTTGTTCTCCGGAGTCTCCTTTTCCCAAGTGAGGGAGTTCTCCTACTGCAGGGAATTCCTCCTTGGCTCTGAGCAGTGTCAGCCTCAGCAATGGGATAATGCAGGCAAATTAAAATTCCTCTTCCTACTCTTTTGTGCAGTTCTTGGAGTGTTGGCTCCACGTGTTCCTGAAGTTTCTTAAATGGACTCCCTGGCCTTCCAGAGCTCTTTCATTCACTGATAGCTGTCGAGTTGTTCTTTGTGGGGGATGGAGCCAGGGTTCTTCTGCTCCACCACCATAATGACATGAGTTCCTCTCATCATTTTCTGTTGATTTGGGATGGTGTGCAAAAGAGAGAAAACTTCTGTCTTTGTGCCACTCCTTTAAAATTCCTAGTCTCCATTTCATTTAACATGCAGTTTAAGCTTACAGAGGTAATATCATCAAACAAATAAACATGCCTTAACTTTTGGCATGCAAATCCTGTAACATTAATTTATACTCCCTTTTTATTAAAAATGAATAAATTGTGAAGAGATGTGTCACCATCACTTTACAGTACCCTTCCCTTCATTGTCCATTTCCCCCTGTCATTTTTATCCTCTCCGCTTATCCTCCCTACATGTCTAATCATTATATATACTATAAATGTTATATAATTATATAATATAACGGTAATTTAAGATGAAATATATATAAACATATATTTAAATATATATAGGATGAGATTTCACCCTATATATATTTCATATATTTAGATAGATATATATTATATACTGTGTATATATATATATGTATATATATATATATACATATATATATATATATATTTCATCTTATATAACCATCTCTGGAATACAGGCACTATTCCAATCACCACCCTAACATTCCCCTGTACTCCATAACCAAATTTCTAAAGTACAATTTTTTTTCATACTCTCTAGTCACATTTTCTAACTTTCTGCCCCTTGATGGTCCCTTACCTTCCATTCCCACTCTTCTATCTAACTGCTCTGCCCAAGATTATGACAAGCCTTTGAGTTGACAAAGCCTGTGGATACTTTTTGGTCCTCATTTTACATTGCCTGTATCACAATTAACATTATCAAACATACCATCTCTCAGAAATCTTACTATTTTCTTGATTCTTACATAAATTATATGGTGGATATAATAATGGTCTTTCCAAGTGGCTCAGTGGTAAAGAATCTGCCTACAGGAGCCATAGGAGACATGGGTTCAATCCCTGGGTTGGGAAGATCCCTGGAGAAGGAAATGGCAACCCACACCAGTATACTTGCTTGGGAAATACCATGGACAGTGGAGCCTGGCAGGCTTCAGTTCATGGGGTCACAAAAGAGTCAGACACGACTCAGCGACTGAGCATGAGCACACACATAATAACTTACCGCCAAACCTAGTGACTTGTACAACAAACGTTTATTATCTCACAAGTTCTCTGCCCCCCAATAATGATGGTTTTTTGTTGATTTGGGATGGTGTGCAAAAGAGAGAAAACTTCTGTCTTTGTGCCACTCCTTTAAAATTCCTAGTCTCCATTTCATTTAACATGCAGTTTAAGCTTACAGAGGTAATATCATCAAACAAATAAACATGCCTTAACTTTTGGCATGCAAATCCTGTAACATTAATTTATACTCCCTTTTTATTAAAAATGAATAAATTGTGAAGAGATGTGTCACCATCACTTTACAGTACCCTTCCCTTCATTGTCCATTTCCCCCTGTCATTTTTATCCTCTCCGCTTATCCTCCCTACATGTCTAATCATTATATATACTATAAATGTTATATAATTATATAATATAACGGTAATTTAAGATGAAATATATATAAACATATATTTAAATATATATAGGATGAGATTTCACCCTATATATATTTCATATATTTAGATAGATATATATTATATACTGTGTATATATATATATGTATATATATATATATACATATATATATATATATATTTCATCTTATATAACCATCTCTGGAATACAGGCACTATTCCAATCACCACCCTAACATTCCCCTGTACTCCATAACCAAATTTCTAAAGTACAATTTTTTTTCATACTCTCTAGTCACATTTTCTAACTTTCTGCCCCTTGATGGTCCCTTACCTTCCATTCCCACTCTTCTATCTAACTGCTCTGCCCAAGATTATGACAAGCCTTTGAGTTGACAAAGCCTGTGGATACTTTTTGGTCCTCATTTTACATTGCCTGTATCACAATTAACATTATCAAACATACCATCTCTCAGAAATCTTACTATTTTCTTGATTCTTACATAAATTATATGGTGGATATAATAATGGTCTTTCCAAGTGGCTCAGTGGTAAAGAATCTGCCTACAGGAGCCATAGGAGACATGGGTTCAATCCCTGGGTTGGGAAGATCCCTGGAGAAGGAAATGGCAACCCACACCAGTATACTTGCTTGGGAAATACCATGGACAGTGGAGCCTGGCAGGCTTCAGTTCATGGGGTCACAAAAGAGTCAGACACGACTCAGCGACTGAGCATGAGCACACACATAATAACTTACCGCCAAACCTAGTGACTTGTACAACAAACGTTTATTATCTCACAATCTTTATGGGTTAGGAATTGGACAGTACCACAGATGGTGGTCCTGGCTCAGGGCCTGTACTGGTATTGCAGTCAGGATGTTGGCTGGGGATACAGTCATCTGAAGGTTTAATTGGAGATGAATGATTTGCTTCCAAGAGGGCTCACTTGCAGTTATTGGATGGCAGTACTTGCACGGCTGTTAAATGAATTCCTTACTCTGCAGATTTCTCCTCATAACATTAGGCAGCCCTCAGAGTGAGTGACTCAAAAAGCCACAGAATCTTTTGTGATTACTCTAATCATTCCTGTCATTAGAAGTGAATCCCTTGGTCTAGCCACACTTCAGAGGAGAGAATTAGATTTTACTCTTTGAAGGAAGGAGTTCAATAATTTGTGGACTTATTTTAGATAAGTAGCTCTCTAATCACAACCTTCTAAGATTTCTTCTCTTGGTCTTCTTTTTCTTTTTTAAAATATTTGTTTATTTTGGAGTCATGGGCTTCAGAATGCAGGCTCAGTATTTGTGATGCACAGGCTTAGCTCTCCCATGGCATGTGGGGATCTTCCCAGACCAAGGATTGAACCAGAGTCCCCTACATTGCAAGGCAAACACTTAACCCCTGGACCATCAGGGAAGCCCCTTCTTTTTCTTAAGTACATTTTATACCCTTCTCTACTCATCAGCAGAGTGCGGTGCCCCTCAGAGATGTTCTCCAGTTTTTCTCTATCTGTTCATTCAACTGATTCTATCCTGCTATTATGATATATAGCTATCTAAACCCAAATCATCTTTGCACTTTAGATTTGTACATCTAAAATGACAAAAACAGGCAAACACTATTCCCATAGTAATTCTTATCCAGGGTTACCAGGCTGAGACAGACCAGAAGAGTTGGAGAATAAAATAGATTTTTGCATAGAAGGGTACATAGTTATAAACCATAAACTCCAAATTTACTTTGGTTTTATGGACTTTGGTCCATAATCACAATATTTATTCCAATTAAAAATTTCAAAGTAGGGCTTCCCTGGTGGTTCAGTGGGGAAGGACACCGCCTTGCAGTGCAAGGGGTGCTGGTTCGATCCCTGGCCTGGGAAGATCCCACGTGCCTCGGAGCAGCTGGACTGATGTGTCCAATTACTGAGCCGGAGCTCTGGAGCGCCTGGGCCCAGAGCCAGTGCTCTGCGACAACAGGGGCCACTGCAATAGGAGGCCCACAGGGGCCAAGGAACAAAGATGGATAAATGAAAGACCAATAGAAGTGGCCTGCCTGCCCCCCTCCCTCCCCAACCCGACTCCCTCCTCCAAAAAAAAACAAAAAATACAAAAAAAAAATTTTTTTTTCAAAGTATTATGAGAGCACTAGGCATTACTTTTTAATTTTTGTTGTCTGTTTTTCAAAATGAGACATAGTCCAGAGCAGCTTTGGAAAACACTAACTTAAAGAAAGTTGCCTGCCAAGGCTAATTGCTTTTTGAGAACACTAAACATGATGTAAGCAGCAATATTTTGAAATAAATAATAACTAAATATTATTCATATTCCTATTTTTTGCTTAAAGAAAATGAGTAGAGTCTAATGAATTTAGCCTTTAAAAATGGAACAGGAAATGTCTGTAGAAAACAAATTGTCTAACAGCAAGGAAAAAGGTAGTTAGCAATTACTGTTTAAACCTTTGGCTCTCTGCTGTAATATTTTAATGCTGAGGCATCTAGAAAATTTAACCTTTCCCCTTGGGCAATATTTTGTCTTGATATTTTGGATTCCTGAAACTTTCTGAAAAGATCACTCTCCATTTATCTCTTTTCAATGAATTTTCAAAGAATACAAGTTTTAAATTTATACTTCAAACCAGCCCTGGGTCATCAGTTCTCTCAGTTTTCCATTTCTACACTGATGCATTCATCACTCAAATCATAAGCTCCATATTACTTACTTGAACATGTCTTTGTTTTCTAAGTGGGTGTATTTTCTTTTGACACAAATACCAAAGCAAATATGTTGATTTTGCGCAGTGATGTTACTTCTAACTGTCTCTAGTTAAAAGAAATAGTCAAGATATGTCCCAAGTACCTCCAAGAAAAAAAAATTTCCTTTAGCCAGTTTAGCAATATATAGTTAATGCATTTTCTTTCCATTTTCAAGACCTACCTACCATGGGAATTTTAGTACTTTTGCTTTTTCCATGTGTATGATAAAAATGGCAAGCGGTTATTTCAGGGCAGATTTTTGGAGAATAATTAGAATTAGCATAAAGTTAACATTTCCTAAATGGCTTTTTCAGAAACTAGACCATTAACCTTTAGAAAAGACAATATATAGATAGACAGATAGATAGATTGGAACTGTGTTCTTGTATTATTGGCTTCCAACAGAACTTGGAATAAGTAGCATATCTCCTGGACCAGCTAAAGATAGTAATATTCATCAGAAACTAATACTTACTTCATAATAAAACACTTCTGCCTATAAGGTAACCCTGTTCAATAAAATGTATTAAAAAGCATTAGCTCGAGTTATGAAATAAAATAACATGAAAAATGAATGATACAGATCTTCCTTGACTTATACTGGAGTTATTTTTCAATAAGCCTATCATAAACTGAAAATATTGGAAGTCAAAATGCATTTAAGGGGCATCCCTAGGGGTGAGTAGTTTGCCTTGCAGCCCAAGAGGCACTGGTTTGATCCCTGGCCTGGGAAGATCCTACATGCCATGCAACGGATGGACTGGTATGTCCAATTACCCACCAGCACTCTGGAATGCATGTGCCCAGAGTGGGTGCTCTGCAGTGGGAGAGGCCGATGCATTGGGAGGCCCACACAGGTCAAAGAATAAAGATGGATCAAAGACAAATGATGACTTAAAGGCAAAACAAAACAAAAAAAAGCACTGAGAAGAAAAAAAAATGCATTTAATACACCTTACACACTGAACATCCTAGTTTAGCCTAGTCAACCTTAAACATGCTCTTAATACTTATATCAGCTTACAGTTGGTCAAAATCATCTAACCCAAAACCCATTCCATAATAAAGTGCTGAATAACTCATATCTTGTTTTGAATACCACGATGAAAGTGAAAAATAGAATGCTTATCTGGGTACAGAACAGTTGTGAACATATGGGTTACGTACCGTCGCGGTCACGCACAGTTGACTGGGAGCTGTGGCTATGGCTGTCCAGCATCACAAGAGGGTACTGTACCACATATCACTATCCAGGGAAAGAGCAAAACTCAAAGTATGGTTTCTACTGAATGCATATCACTTTTGCACCATCATAAAGTTAAAAAATCCCATGCTGAGTCATTGTAAGTCAGGAACCATCTGTATATATATTTTTAAGTTAAATTAGAATATTTCTTCAAGAAGAAACTGCAGAGACTAATAAAAGGGACAGAATATTATGGGAATATATAATGTTTAGGTGATCAACAATTTTATAGAAGAATGATAAAACTTCTAAAACTAGGAAATCATTGAGTCCTGTCATTTAAAATGTATTCATCAGAAACTAATACTTACTTCATAATAAAACACTTCTGCCTATAAGGTAACCCTGTTCAATAAAATGTATTAAAAAGCATTAGCTCGAGTTATGAAATAAAATAACATGAAAAATGAATGATACAGATCTTCCTTGACTTATACTGGAGTTATTTTTCAATAAGCCTATCATAAACTGAAAATATTGGAAGTCAAAATGCATTTAAGGGGCATCCCTAGGGGTGAGTAGTTTGCCTTGCAGCCCAAGAGGCACTGGTTTGATCCCTGGCCTGGGAAGATCCTACATGCCATGCAACGGATGGACTGGTATGTCCAATTACCCACCAGCACTCTGGAATGCATGTGCCCAGAGTGGGTGCTCTGCAGTGGGAGAGGCCGATGCATTGGGAGGCCCACACAGGTCAAAGAATAAAGATGGATCAAAGACAAATGATGACTTAAAGGCAAAACAAAACAAAAAAAAGCACTGAGAAGAAAAAAAAATGCATTTAATACACCTTACACACTGAACATCCTAGTTTAGCCTAGTCAACCTTAAACATGCTCTTAATACTTATATCAGCTTACAGTTGGTCAAAATCATCTAACCCAAAACCCATTCCATAATAAAGTGCTGAATAACTCATATCTTGTTTTGAATACCACGATGAAAGTGAAAAATAGAATGCTTATCTGGGTACAGAACAGTTGTGAACATATGGGTTACGTACCGTCATGGGTCACGCACAGTTGACTGGGAGCTGTGGCTATGGCTGTCCAGCATCACAAGAGGGTACTGTACCACATATCACTATCCAGGGAAAGAGCAAAACTCAAAGTATGGTTTCTACTGAATGCATATCACTTTTGCACCATCATAAAGTTAAAAAATCCCATGCTGAGTCATTGTAAGTCAGGAACCATCTGTATATATATTTTTAAGTTAAATTAGAATATTTCTTCAAGAAGAAACTGCAGAGACTAATAAAAGGGACAGAATATTATGGGAATATATAATGTTTAGGTGATCAACAATTTTATAGAAGAATGATAAAAACTTCTAAAACTAGAATATTCTTCCATAAAAAAATTATATCAAAAAAATGTAAATCATGTGGAGTCCTTTTTTTTTTTTTGATATTTATTAATTTATTTATTTTGGTGGGGGTGGGGAGGGAGGGGAGCAGGTGGACCACTTCTATTGGGCTTTCATTTGTCCATTTTCATCCATCTTTGTTCTTTGGCCCATGTGGGCCTCCCATCGCAGTGGCCTCCCTCCTTGAAGAGCACCGGCTCTGGGCGCATGCGCTCCAGAGCTCCGGCTGGGTAATTGGACACATCAGTCCAGCCGCTCCGAGGCATGTGGGATCTTCCCAGGCCAGGGATCGAACCGGCACCCCTTGCACTGTAAGGCGGTGTCCTTACTCACTAGACCATCAGGGAAGCCCTGGAGCCTTCTAAATATGAACTAAATAACCTGCTTTTAAATTGAACTCAGATTCATATATATCAGTGAGAATGCTGCATTATTGCAGCATTAGCAAATACCTCACGTGGGTTGAAAGAGCAAGAGTTGCTGATGGGGTTTCTGATTCCTTTGAAATCTAGGGTGTTGACTCAGAGCTTATCCAAGAGGGAACTGGCCCCTTGCAGAATATTTGGGAACTGAAATCTACTTCATCAAAACCAGCTGTAGGTTTCGGTGCTAAGACAATCCATTCTAGTAAAGTGCAGAGACGACGGAGCAGGTCTGGAAGCCACTTGCACAGCACATCACACAGCTGCAGGCTCAAGTCTTGAGCTTCACTCTTGATCAAGTTGCTAGAGGTGACTGTGCCTCCTCTAATATGAAGCCTATATAAGCTCCTAGCCCAGAACATGGCTTCTCTCTTCCAGAATCCAAATTCTTGTGCCATTGCTTACTATGTGCAGTCTTAGAGTATGGTAGGCAACCGGGAAATGATACAGCTGTTGCTCTTGTGTCTTTATTCTCCCAGTAATACTGTTTTCGGTCTTGTGTGTCTATTGGTTAAGCTGCCTTCTTTGCTTAATAGCCATTTTGGATAAGTAAGGTGATAAGCCTGTGCTGCTCAGTTCCTCAAATCATACCCATTATACAATGTCGCCCTTGAAATAAGAATGTGTCAATATATAAGATCTTACTAAGCGGTTGCAGTGGTTACTGCTTATTGTCATAGTTTCATTACTAGATTTTAAACTCTTAGAACAAAGAACTGTTTTATTTATGGAATGAATTTATTCATTTTTGTCACCATGAAAGCTACTATGATAGACTCTAAGACGGCCCTCAATTTTCCTGGCTTTCTGTTGTTCATGCTTTTGTACAATCCCCTCCCTTTGAGTGTGGGTGGTTTCAGTGATTTTTTTGTTGTTGTTAATTAACAGAATATCATACAAACCATGGGATATTAATCTCATGATTATGTTGCCTAAGATCTTGACCTCTGTCTTTCGAGTAGACACTTTCTATAGGTCTTTGCTGGCTTGGATGGACAAGTTGCTAAATGGAGGAGCCAAAAGTGGGGGAGCCCTTCTAAATATGAACTAAATAACCTGCTTTTAAATTGAACTCAGATTCATATATATCAGTGAGAATGCTGCATTATTGCAGCATTAGCAAATACCTCACGTGGGTTGAAAGAGCAAGAGTTGCTGATGGGGTTTCTGATTCCTTTGAAATCTAGGGTGTTGACTCAGAGCTTATCCAAGAGGGAACTGGCCCCTTGCAGAATATTTGGGAACTGAAATCTACTTCATCAAAACCAGCTGTAGGTTTCGGTGCTAAGACAATCCATTCTAGTAAAGTGCAGAGACGACGGAGCAGGTCTGGAAGCCACTTGCACAGCACATCACACAGCTGCAGGCTCAAGTCTTGAGCTTCACTCTTGATCAAGTTGC
This sequence comes from Tragulus kanchil, assembly GCA_022376925.1. Taxonomy (NCBI): domain Eukaryota; kingdom Metazoa; phylum Chordata; class Mammalia; order Artiodactyla; family Tragulidae; genus Tragulus; species Tragulus kanchil. Next base: position 24,106,750 of record JAIOJX010000025.1, on the reverse strand, counting down.
TAGAGGTGACTGTGCCTCCTCTAATATGAAGCCTATATAAGCTCCTAGCCCAGAACATGGCTTCTCTCTTCCAGAATCCAAATTCTTGTGCCATTGCTTACTATGTGCAGTCTTAGAGTATGGTAGGCAACCGGGAAATGATACAGCTGTTGCTCTTGTGTCTTTATTCTCCCAGTAATACTGTTTTCGGTCTTGTGTGTCTATTGGTTAAGCTGCCTTCTTTGCTTAATAGCCATTTTGGATAAGTAAGGTGATAAGCCTGTGCTGCTCAGTTCCTCAAATCATACCCATTATACAATGTCGCCCTTGAAATAAGAATGTGTCAATATATAAGATCTTACTAAGCGGTTGCAGTGGTTACTGCTTATTGTCATAGTTTCATTACTAGATTTTAAACTCTTAGAACAAAGAACTGTTTTATTTATGGAATGAATTTATTCATTTTTGTCACCATGAAAGCTACTATGATAGACTCTAAGACGGCCCTCAATTTTCCTGGCTTTCTGTTGTTCATGCTTTTGTACAATCCCCTCCCTTTGAGTGTGGGTGGTTTCAGTGATTTTTTTGTTGTTGTTAATTAACAGAATATCATACAAACCATGGGATATTAATCTCATGATTATGTTGCCTAAGATCTTGACCTCTGTCTTTCGAGTAGACACTTTCTATAGGTCTTTGCTGGCTTGGATGGACAAGTTGCTAAATGGAGGAGCCAAAAGTGGCAGGGAACCGTGGGAATTTCCAGGTGACAGCAAGGAAAGAGCTGAGATCTTCAACTGGATGGAACACAGGGGTCAGAATCCTGCCAAATGGCACTTAAACTTAGAAATGATCCCTTCCTCACTGGAGCTTCAGACGAGACCCCAGCCCAGGGTGGCATCTGGAGGCAGCTTTGTGAGAAGAGAAAAGGACCCAGGCAAGCCATTCCTAGATCACTGACCCACAAAAGCTGTGAAAATTTACTATGCAGCAACAGACAACTAATACAACTATATATATATATTTTTTTTTTTTTTTTCACACTGAGCTTCATCTGCTGTGCTTTGTTTTATGAAATGACTGATATACATTGAAACCAACTTTTAAACTTAATGGATGTAAGTTAATAGTCACACAAGAATATCAGTTATTCAACAAAGTCAGACATGAAGCGTTTTACATTCATTCAACTCCAAAGAGTAAAGCAATGCATTCAGCCCTTTGTTAGAAAAATCAAATGAATTTTCTAACATGAGCATGAGCCTTATTTTTCTTAACATACTATAGGAACAGTTAGAAATCAACACACAGAGCTATAGGTCCCTTCTAAATATTCTAAATTCAATCACTACCTTTCAATTTAAACTTGTCTTGATATTAAAAAAAAGTTCTTCACGTTAAAATAAGTAAGTAAATTCATAAAACACATATTCAAATGTCTCTTTTCTCTATTCAGGGGGGCAAACTCAAAAGAGGAAGTCTCTGGGACTTCCTTGGCAGTCCAGTTGTTAAAACTACATGCTTCTACTGCAGGGTACAATTTCAGTCCCTGGTTGAGGAACCAATATCCAACAAACACCCCCACCGTTCCCCTCCACCACCATGTGCACCTGTTCATAGACTATGGAGAGGTAAATAATTCTTAGTCGATGGAAAGCAGTCAAAGGGTAGCAGAAGCAGAAGTTATACTAATTATGATCAGTAGACTTGTCCATGCCTAGTCCAAATTGCAAAAGGAACAGATAATATCTGTATCTAGTACATCTAGTACACACATGGATGTGCTCTTTGCCCATCCCTTCATCTATCTAGATTATTCTTGACTCTCTTTGAAAATTATATCATATTATTAAGTAAGTACCATATCACATCACATTATAGGATATTATGAAATAACTTCAAAGAATGAAGAAACAGCAATCTAAGCAGTAAGAAATACATTTGGGCTCAGAAATTATGCTTCTTTTTGGGGGGTGCAAATTTTTTTACTTTCTGGAAATCTAAATCAGTATTTACATTCTTGGTTCTTAATTTTTACTCTACATGTTTTATGCTTTAAATACTTTATCTTTTTTGTCTGCCAAATTATTTATACTCAGTAAATTAAGCAGACAGTATCCTTGCTCATCCCAGATCCCTTATGATAACTTTTATTTTATTTCTCCATCTGTGATAAAAGAACTCATTAAGTCCTAGAATCTAGTATTTTTCAGTATTATTCATAGTTGAAATATAGTGGTTAATTCTCAAGGTTAAAATTATATGGTCTCAAACTTTTTACAAATTCTGGAAATAAAAGCAAGTAATTTTCTTAAAACGGGATAAGATTTGTTCCCATATAATCTTCAAATTATATTACAAAGAAAGGCTGCAAAATACAGATGTCAATTTAAGAGTAAGAGTTCTGAAATCAGCTCCTTCACCTGTGTAAATCAGACAACCCTCTTTACATTTCTGTGTCTTTGTGCACTGATCTGTAAAATTGGCATAATGATAGGTCTGCTTTATAGAGTTGCTGTTTGGCATGAGTTAAAAAACACTGTCAATGAAATTAAATGTATATTAACACTCATGGTTATTATTTTCATTAAACAATTTCATTGTGTGTGTACAAATGTATTGCAGAAGACAGGTAGGTAGCCATTACAGAGGAAAATGTAACATGACAATTAAATCTACATATAGCACAATACAGCAGCCTAAGTAGTGATTATAGTTGCTTGGCTCACAGTGTTCACTGCAGTTCTATTTATAATAGCTAGGACATGGAAACAACGTAGATCTCCATTGACAGATAAATGGATAAAGAAGTTGTCATACACATATCAGATGAAATATTACTCAGACATAAAAACAAATGCATTTGAGTCCATTCTAATGAGGACAATGAACCTACAGCCCATTATACAGAGTGAAGTAAGTCGGAAAGAAAAACAAATATCATATATAAACACATACATATGGAATTTAGAAAGATGGTACTGATGAACCTATTTGCAGGGCAGCAATGGAGACACAGACATAGATAAGAGACTTGTGGACATAGTGGGAGAAGGAGAGAGTGGGAAGAATTGAAGGAGTAGCATTGAAACATATATATTGCTGGCCAGTGGAGACCAGCTGTGAGATACAGGGAGCTCAAGCCTGGTGCTCTGTGACAACCTAGAGGGGCGAGATGGAATGGGAAGTAGGAGGGAGGTTCAAAGAGGAGGACACACACACCTATGGAGGATTTCTGTTGATGTTTGGTAGAAACAAACACAGTTTTTTTAAAGCAATTATTTGCCAATCAAAAATAAATACATATAAATAGTCACTCGGGTTCAATAGTGGCCACCCGTGAAAGACATGGCCATGTCCTAGCCCCTGGAAACCTGAAGGCAGGCAACAGCTACCTTCAATTTCATAGATTAGTAGCTGTATCTGCTAAATGTTTTTGACTAAAATTCTATGTGTGATTATCATTTGTGGGAGACGGATTTAGCAAAAAGCATTATGAACTGTGGGAGATGGGTTTAGCAAAAAGCATTATAATTGAAACAGAATTCGTGGAGAAAAATCAGGACACAAGTCACGCTCTTGTGAACTCACCATTCAGTAGAATGCAGTCAGAAAGGATCTGCGGAAAGCTGCGATCCTTAGACGGCCTGGTTTCCTGGGTGTGGGTCACGAGATATGACTTCTGTAGTCCTTAAGACAAATAATAGAGTAATTAGGTTGAACAGGTGTCTCTGGTTGAAGTTAGCAAAAGGTTATGTTTATCCAAGCCTAGAAGGAATTGTTTATCTGATTTGTGTGCACGTACCCTACCTACCCCACGGCACATATTCATGTAAAACTTGCCCATAAAAAGACTATGTGGGAGACAATTGTTGCCAGCACCTCTAGGAGGTGTCTAGTCCCCTGATCCTCACTCTATACTCTCTCTTCATTTCTGTCTTTATCTTTTGCATCACTGCTCTTTCTCCATCGTTAAGGATGCCGGTCTTCGTTAATCATTGGACCCAATTTAAAAACCAGAAGTTGGAGTGTTTGTTTGAAGTATATCACAGCCTCCAAATTGTTGCTGGTTTGGCAGGCCCACAATATAAACACATACATATGGAATTTAGAAAGATGGTACTGATGAACCTAGCACACTGGAGACACAGACATAGATAAGAGACTTGTGGACATAGTGGGAGAAGGAGAGAGTGGGAAGAATTGAAGGAGTAGCATTGAAACATATATATTGCTGGCCAGTGGAGACCAGCTGTGAGATACAGGGAGCTCAAGCCTGGTGCTCTGTGACAACCTAGAGGGGCGAGATGGAATGGGAAGTAGGAGGGAGGTTCAAAGAGGAGGACACACACACCTATGGAGGATTTCTGTTGATGTTTGGTAGAAACAAACACAGTTTTTTTAAAGCAATTATTTGCCAATCAAAAATAAATACATATAAATAGTCACTCGGGTTCAATAGTGGCCACCCGTGAAAGACATGGCCATGTCCTAGCCCCTGGAAACCTGAAGGCAGGCAACAGCTACCTTCAATTTCATAGATTAGTAGCTGTATCTGCTAAATGTTTTTGACTAAAATTCTATGTGTGATTATCATTTGTGGGAGACGGATTTAGCAAAAAGCATTATGAACTGTGGGAGATGGGTTTAGCAAAAAGCATTATAATTGAAACAGAATTCGTGGAGAAAAATCAGGACACAAGTCACGCTCTTGTGAACTCACCATTCAGTAGAATGCAGTCAGAAAGGATCTGCGGAAAGCTGCGATCCTTAGACGGCCTGGTTTCCTGGGTGTGGGTCACGAGATATGACTTCTGTAGTCCTTAAGACAAATAATAGAGTAATTAGGTTGAACAGGTGTCTCTGGTTGAAGTTAGCAAAAGGTTATGTTTATCCAAGCCTAGAAGGAATTGTTTATCTGATTTGTGTGCACGTACCCTACCTACCCCACGGCACATATTCATGTAAAACTTGCCCATAAAAAGACTATGTGGGAGACAATTGTTGCCAGCACCTCTAGGAGGTGTCTAGTCCCCTGATCCTCACTCTATACTCTCTCTTCATTTCTGTCTTTATCTTTTGCATCACTGCTCTTTCTCCATCGTTAAGGATGCCGGTCTTCGTTAATCATTGGACCCAATTTAAAAACCAGAAGTTGGAGTGTTTGTTTGAAGTATATCACAGCCTCCAAATTGTTGCTGGTTTGGCAGGCCCACAATAAAAGTCATTGAGGCAGGAAAATGGTAGTGAGGGATGCAGCTCACCATGAATATGATCTATTTAAGATGTTTTAATACCACTAAAGAAATTCTGCTTTTATTAAAAGAGTTTTATTTTCTCATAAGTAAACCAAACATGTGCACATGTGTTTCTAAACCATTCTTGATAACTTTATTTTTCCTAAAATAAATATCTCTGCTAAGAATATATTTTTAGTTGAAATTGGCTATTAAAGTTGGCAGAAAATGCTTCATAAGCCCAGTTGAATGGATGTTATAGATTAGATTTTTAAACTTATTGTTACTTATATTAATACCCAAATACATGTATATTACTCGCTGGATGTTCACATCTAGAAGAAAAATCAATGTGTGTCTTTTCTACACTTACACAACCTGTATTTGAATTTACCCAGGTGCATTATTTATGGAGTTATTTGTAGAGTTAGGAACTCTGTTTCCCACAGCCTTAATCAATTTGCCTTTACATAAAAATAAAGTTAGGGAGTCAGTATGGGTGCAGAAAGCCTATGTGTAAAATGAATGCATTACAGTTATTTCCTTATGCCACCTTATATCTTAAAAGCTACTCTGTGGAACAGGCTCTAGGAGAGCAAATTTTCAAATCTTGTTTTTGACCAACTTTAATCGTGAAAAGTGTCAATATGCAACCCTATGAAAATATTCTAAATCAGATTTAGAAGTAAATAGGGCTTCCCTGGTGGTTCAGGTGGAAAAGAATCTGCTTGCAATACAGGAGAATAGGGTTTGATCCTTGCATGGGGGGAGAACCCCTGAAGGGAATGGCTTTCCACAGTGGTATATTTGCCTGAAGCATACTGTGGACATAGGAGCCTTGCAGGCCATGGTTCTCAGGGTCACAAAGAGTCAGACATGACTGAGGGATCAACACTTTCACTTTCAGGCTGCCATAAAGTTAGTTCTCAGGGTCCCTTTCCAAAATTAGAAACAAATGGTTGCTAACTATTTCAGGATGCCGGTCTTCGTTAAAAAACCAGAAGTTGGAGTGTTTGTTTGAAGTATATCACAGCCTCCAAATTGTTGCTGGTTTGGCAGGCCCACAATAAAAGTCATTGAGGCAGGAAAATGGTAGTGAGGGATGCAGCTCACCATGAATATGATCTATTTAAGATGTTTTAATACCACTAAAGAAATTCTGCTTTTATTAAAAGAGTTTTATTTTCTCATAAGTAAACCAAACATGTGCACATGTGTTTCTAAACCATTCTTGATAACTTTATTTTTCCTAAAATAAATATCTCTGCTAAGAATATATTTTTAGTTGAAATTGGCTATTAAAGTTGGCAGAAAATGCTTCATAAGCCCAGTTGAATGGATGTTATAGATTAGATTTTTAAACTTATTGTTACTTATATTAATACCCAAATACATGTATATTACTCGCTGGATGTTCACATCTAGAAGAAAAATCAATGTGTGTCTTTTCTACACTTACACAACCTGTATTTGAATTTACCCAGGTGCATTATTTATGGAGTTATTTGTAGAGTTAGGAACTCTGTTTCCCACAGCCTTAATCAATTTGCCTTTACATAAAAATAAAGTTAGGAAGTCAGTATGGGTGCAGAAAGCCTATGTGTAAAAATGAATGCATTACAGTTATTTCCTTATGCCACCTTATATCTTAAAAGCTACTCTGTGGAACAGGCTCTAGGAGAGCAAATTTTCAAATCTTGTTTTTGACCAACTTTAATCGTGAAAAGTGTCAATATGCAACCCTATGAAAATATTCTAAATCAGATTTAGAAGTAAATAGGGCTTCCCTGGTGGTTCAGGTGGAAAAGAATCTGCTTGCAATACAGGAGAATAGGGTTTGATCCTTGCATGGGGGGAGAACCCCTGAAGGGAATGGCTTTCCACAGTGGTATATTTGCCTGAAGCATACTGTGGACATAGGAGCCTTGCAGGCCATGGTTCTCAGGGTCACAAAGAGTCAGACATGACTGAGGGATCAACACTTTCACTTTCAGGCTGCCATAAAGTTAGTTCTCAGGGTCCCTTTCCATTCATTATAAATTAGAAACAAATGGTTGATCTTTATACCCATATTTCATGTGTTTTACGAAAAATACAGTGAATTTTTTTCTGCAATAATTACAAGGATACATTATGTGTTTAAATAAATATTTGTTAAATAAATGATAAAAAAGAACTCAGGTGCCCACAGTGTATACTTAAAAATAATTTAGCATTAAAAAGATTTTAGTATAAATATGCAAATATGAATTTTAATTTTTTCACATAAAACATGAAGTTACCAAAAAAGTTATGATACAGTTTTTATACAAACATGTTTTTTATTTGTTGTATCACCTCAAAGCATAATTTGAGATGATGTGGATAAATTTATATTTTTTTCCCTTTCTACTTTTATTCATATTTTTACATTTTATATACTAATTGTCATCAGTGGAAACAAGAGCTTGTTTTTATTTTTATTTTTTTTTTTAAAGATTTACTTATTTATTTATTTTGGGCGGGGGTCAGGTTGGGGAGGGAGGGGAACAGGCGGGCCACTTTTATTGGTCTTTCATTTGTCTATTTTCATCCGTCTTTGTTCTTTGGCTCCTGTGGGCCTCCCATCGTGGTGGCGCCTGTCGTTGCAGAGTGCTGGCTCTGGGCGCATGCGCTCCAGAGCTCCGGTTCGGTGATTGGACACATCGGTCCAGCCGCTCTGCGGCACGTGGGATCTTCCCAGGCCAGGGATCGAACCGGCGCCCCTTGCACTGCAAAGCGGTGTCCTTACCCACTGGACCACCAGGGGAAGCCCCAGAGCTTGTTTTTAAATCTGAATCTATTCTGTAACTCAATTAGATAGGATATTAATATAGTAGAAAATTTTGCAAAGAAGTAGAATAACACATTTTTCTATAATCCTTGAAGTTTTATATTAATCTCTTAGACTTTTAAAATTAATATATTCTCACCTTTGGTTTTTAATCAGAAGATTGATTTCTGTTAAAATCATAGTCACATTGCTGACAACTTTATTAGAAGAATATCTACTTTATTTTTTTTTTTATTTTACTTTTTGCTTTTACAGAGATTTGTTGTTTACAGATATGTACAATCCCAGATTAGTCATGTGTATATCCCCAGTCCCCTCACCCCCATTCCCCTTCCATCCCACCCCTCCAGGCCATCACACAGCACCCCTGCAGGATCCCTTACTCCCCCAGTACAATGGCAACAGCCATCTTTTTGACAACAGTCATCTTTTTCACGTATGACAGTATAGGTTTCCATGTTGCTCCCTGTACACCTCCCTCCTTCTGTTCATTCCCCACAATGTCCATATGTTTGCTCTCTATGTCTGTTTTTCCATTGCTTCACTGCGTGTGTTATCATTACCATCTTACTAGATTTCATACATATGTGTTAGTATACTGTACTTGTCTTTCTCTTTTTTGACTTACTTCACTTTGTATAATAGGTTTTAGATCCATCCAACTCATTAGGACTGACTCTTCTGCATTTCTTTTTACAGCTGAGAAGTACTCCATTGTATACATGTACCAGAGCTTTTTTATCCATTCATTCATTGATGGACATCTAGGTTGCTTCCATGTTCCAGTTATTGTGTAGAGAGCTGCAATTAACATTGGGGTACAGGTGCCTCTTTCATTCTTGATTTCATCAGGGCATAGGAAGAATATCTACCTTTAATGTTATACTATTTGAATCTGAGCTCCAATTAAAAATTTTTCAGTGGTATATGTTCATATTGAGCTATCTACTAACAATCTCAGAAGTAATATTTCTATAAATAGAAGGTTATACCTAGAGGGAGAATGTGTACTACAGTCAGTTGGAAAATTACAGTCTTAACCAAAATAATAAAGTTAATTTTTTCCATATTTAAAACTTAGAATGTTATTGAAGTTTTTAAAAAACAACAAAATCTTGGGATATGAAAAAGTTTTGAAGATAGATCATATTGATGGTTACAAAACAATGTGAATGTACATAATGTCACTGAATTATATACTTAGTAATGGTTAAAACAATAAAATGTCACATATGCTATCACAGTAAAACAAAATTTCTTATTTTTCAGTAAGAAAAAAAAAGAATTAACAACTGCAGTTTCTTCTTAATGGATCATTGTTTGTCCTAATGGCATTATCATATTTTGGCAGCACAGAATGAACAAATAAGAGCAGAATTTTACAAAATCACTGCATCAGACTTTCTTAATTTTTTTGAAACATATAGTCTCTGAAAATATACTACAATTTATAGATTATGTTGTCAGGAAAACTTTATAAACTCTTAATATTCAAATTCAATATTCAATTTTTATTAGTATGCAATTTCAGCAGATGGCTTTCAAGATCTAACTTTGAATGTTTATATTAAAAATTTTTTCCAAAGCAGACAAAATGTGTCAAGACCAATAAACTATAATTGCTGTGAGATTGTATATACAGTATTTACAACTCTAAAAATAATGTGTCAGTCAAAGAGGGTTAACCTTAGATTATAAGGCAAAGTGGATCACCTAGGAAACACTAACACTAAAAGAAATCACTATGACTGAGGAATCTCATCTCCTTTTTTGTGGTGATGGAGGTTTTAGGTATTCTTAACCTGGTGTCACAAAACATTAGTGTTAGGCAACTTTAGTCATGCTCTGGGAATCTACAGTCAACAAACACATTCCTGGTTTGATGGGGAGATTCTTCACGCAGACTGTCTGCATGACACTAATGTACTTGCCAGACGATGTGACCAACTTCATTTCCTTGGAAATTAATAGTTCTAGAAGTCTGCAAAGAAATCTTATCCAGATCATTCTTGCCAGTTTCATAACACAGAGATTAAACAAGCTTTATTCAGATTGCAGGCTAAGGTAACATTTTCTCCAAACCAACTCCATTCAACTTCTTTGTCACTCACAGACATTTCCTGTTCCTAAATCCTAGGTTCTAGAACAGTCTGGAAGATGAAGAAATTATTATGCTTTCTTCAAAGTTATTTGAAAAGATAGTATGAACTCTCCAGCAAGATTTTATTTCATATTATAAACTAAAATTTCTGTGTAAAATCATGTGGAAAACACAACTTGACTTAAAAATTCAGTTTTTTTTTAAAAAAAAAGTCTTACTTGTAGAAGATCTGTGTATTTAATGTAAAAATTCAAAATATTAATATTAGTATTCAAATAAAGTCATTAAACACTGCTCAGAACTTTTTCTATCAATTATTTTGGCAGCACAGAATGAACAAATAAGAGCAGAATTTTACAAAATCACTGCATCAGACTTTCTTAATTTTTTTGAAACATATAGTCTCTGAAAATATACTACAATTTATAGATTATGTTGTCAGGAAAACTTTATAAACTCTTAATATTCAAATTCAATATTCAATTTTTATTAGTATGCAATTTCAGGAGATGGCTTTTAAGATCTAACTTTGAATGTTTATTTTAAAAAATTTTTTCCAAAGCAGACAAAATGTGTCAAGACCAATAAACTATAATTGCTGTGAGATTGTATATACAGTATTTACAACTCTAAAAATAATGTGTCAGTCAAAGAGGGTTAACCTTAGATTATAAGGCAAAGTGGATCACCTAGGAAACACTAACACTAAAAGAAATCACTATGACTGAGGAATCTCATCTCCTTTTTTGTGGTGATGGAGGTTTTAGGTATTCTTAACCTGGTGTCACAAAACATTAGTGTTAGGCAACTTTAGTCATGCTCTGGGAATCTACAGTCAACAAACACATTCCTGGTTTGATGGGGAGATTCTTCACGCAGACTGTCTGCATGACACTAATGTACTTGCCAGACGATGTGACCAACTTCATTTCCTTGGAAATTAATAGTTCTAGAAGTCTGCAAAGAAATCTTATCCAGATCATTCTTGCCAGTTTCATAACACAGAGATTAAACAAGCTTTATTCAGATTGCAGGCTAAGGTAACATTTTCTCCAAGCCAACTCCATTCAACTTCTTTGTCACTCACAGACATTTCCTGTTCCTAAATCCTAGGTTCTAGAACAGTCTGGAAGATGAAGAAATTATTATGCTTTCTTCAAAGTTATTTGAAAAGATAGTATGAACTCTCCAGCAAGATTTTATTTCATATTATAAACTAAAATTTCTGTGTAAAATCATGTGGAAAACACAACTTGACTTAAAAAATTCAGTTTTTTTTTTAAATAAAAAGTCTTACTTGTAGAAGATCTGTGTATTTAATGTAAAAAATTCAAAATATTAATATTAGTATTGAGAGCAAGGAATCTAATGAGTCATTTTGTGAGGGTATACGAATGTTATGAAGGAATATTGGGGCTCTGGAGATGAACTATGTTTAAATTCAAGTCTAGAAGCTATAGGACCTAGACAAAATTACTTAACTTCTCTGTGTTTATGTTTTCTTATGGAGATAATATTATTTGCCACATATATTTATGATTGCTGTAATATAAATTCTGTACAATAATTTCCAGGATATAATATCTACTCAATACTTGCCTATTAATAAGTTGACATATAATTTTGAGATTCACCCAAAAGAATACTGCTCTAAAGAGCTTATCAGGCAGCACACATACTACCATACAGAAGAGAAATTATGAAACCTACTGCAGAACTTACAAATGCAATTTTAGTTATGTTTTCAACTTACATTCATTCTACTATATCAATAATTGTGCACTTAATGTAGCAAAATTCCAAATGCATACATCAAAATTGCCCTTTCTATAAGATGCCAGACTGACCATAAATTCACTTGAAATTTTCAAGTTTTAAATTATTTTTCCAAATTTAGCCATGCTTTAAGACATGCAATTTCTAATAAGTTCACATATTGAGAGTTGTCTATGTTCCTGGATCTTTTTGCTACTATTTTTTTTATCACTGAATTCTGAAGTGGGACAGAGGATTTTCCTCTCCTCCACCTCCTCATCCCCTTTCATCTTGGAACCAAATTACACAGTTTGTATATCTTATCTTAAAATCTTTGAAGAACAACAATCCTTTTGGATTTTCTTCATACACAGAGATTAAACATTTCCATGTTTCTCCAAACCAACTCCATTCAACTTCTTTGTCACTCACAGACATTTCCTGTTCCTAAATCCTAGGTTCTAGAACAGTCTGGAAGATGAAGAAATTATTATGCTTTCTTCAAAGTTATTTGAAAAGATAGTATGAACTCTCCAGCAAGATTTTATTTCATATTATAAACTAAAATTTCTGTGTAAAATCATGTGGAAAACACAACTTGACTTAAAAAATTCAGTTTTTTTTTTAAATAAAAAGTCTTACTTGTAGAAGATCTGTGTATTTAATGTAAAAAATTCAAAATATTAATATTAGTATTGAGAGCAAGGAATCTAATGAGTCATTTTGTGAGGGTATACGAATGTTATGAAGGAATATTGGGGCTCTGGAGATGAACTATGTTTAAATTCAAGTCTAGAAGCTATAGGACCTAGACAAAATTACTTAACTTCTCTGTGTTTATGTTTTCTTATGGAGATAATATTATTTGCCACATATATTTATGATTGCTGTAATATAAATTCTGTACAATAATTTCCAGGATATAATATCTACTCAATACTTGCCTATTAATAAGTTGACATATAATTTTGAGATTCACCCAAAAGAATACTGCTCTAAAGAGCTTATCAGGCAGCACACATACTACCATACAGAAGAGAAATTATGAAACCTACTGCAGAACTTACAAATGCAATTTTAGTTATGTTTTCAACTTACATTCATTCTACTATATCAATAATTGTGCACTTAATGTAGCAAAATTCCAAATGCATACATCAAAATTGCCCTTTCTATAAGATGCCAGACTGACCATAAATTCACTTGAAATTTTCAAGTTTTAAATTATTTTTCCAAATTTAGCCATGCTTTAAGACATGCAATTTCTAATAAGTTCACATATTGAGAGTTGTCTATGTTCCTGGATCTTTTTGCTACTATTTTTTTTATCACTGAATTCTGAAGTGGGACAGAGGATTTTCCTCTCCTCCACCTCCTCATCCCCTTTCATCTTGGAACCAAATTACACAGTTTGTATATCTTATCTTAAAATCTTTGAAGAACAACAATCCTTTTGTCAAGTCATGTGTTCCCTGGTTCTTTAACATTCTAAACCTGCCACGGCTGCTGGAATGGCTTATCACGAAAAGGAACAGAAATACTTTTGGCATATCAAAAAGAGAAAGAAAGAAACCAAAGGGAAGAAAGAACACATAAGAAAAAGAAGGAAAATCCTGAGCTCACAAATAGGCTATTGTATAACAAGAGCTTAAGGAGACACTGCTATTAGGTATATTTCATAATATGAAAAGACAGGCTGATATGGGCCCCCTCGCCTGGTGGGATCAAACCTGTCAGCGCCATTTATTTGCAATCCCCTGTGATTTCTGTATCCTACTACCCTTTTGCATGAAAATGAACCATAAAGGCCATCAAAACACCTGCTTTACTGACAAGACTGATTAATGCTTTGATTTATCCCTCAGACTGTGAGCTAGTCTGCTGCTACAAGGGCCTTGGGTTGGCATATCATTCATCAGACTTTGAAGGTCTTCTTTTCTATGTCCCAGAATTTTCAGCTGTGAATGGCTTTTGTATATGCTAGAAAGTTCTGTTAACCCCAGAAGACTCAGCACAGATGGAAGCCAACAGTTCAGGTATCTTAAGTTATTAAGCGACTGACAATTATTGGACTAATTTGAAAGACCTTCAGGACACCTAGGAGAGCACATTTAGCACCTTATTGTTAAGTAAGAAAGAACCCAGAAAAACAAAACAGTTTTCTGTAACTTACTTCAAATTCATTGTTTTAGTATTTTTCTAAAGTTGATATTTACCATTTATTTTTACTTGTTTTATAAGCAGGCAGGCTTGAGAGTGATGTTCAGATCACTGAAGCAGGATGTGGTACTCTCTCCAGTTCTGGACACAGGGCAAAGACAATCCCCTTCAGCCTCTTCATCCTTTCTTAAGGAAAGGGAATACAGCCAAGATGCCGTCAAATTGAGGCAGCATATTGATAGAACAGGATATAATTGCAGGATTCAGTAAGATAAGCTACTCTTGAAAAAAATCAATACATGCACCTGATTTCAGAAGCCATTACCCGGCAAGATGCCTCTTTCCACTGTCATACTTTAAAAAGCAAATCTACACTGGCTTTCCTAATTGGACAGCTTATATGCATTCCTTTTCATGAGACTTGGGAAACATTTTCCTTTTATTGAACTCCAATATCTTTAAATTTTTTTTTTTTAGGAATTTGTACTTGAGATCATAACACTTCAGCTTAAACAAATTTGAAAGATTATATCATGAATGTTCTACAAATCTGAGTGCTTTATTTGCTTTAAAAGATGAGCCTTCCATACAATGACTGTGCAAAATGATAGTCATTAAAAAGAGAGCTACAGTGGAAGATTGTTTTTACTAGGAAACAAAAGAAAACTATAGAAGGAGAAATATGTTTTAAATTTTCTTAAAGAAATTATTATATAGAGGGACACAATTCAGGGTGCTGTTAATGCAAAGCAGTTAGCTTCAATGTATCAGTCCTAAAACTATGTGTTGATGCCCTTTTCTATTCCAAGAACGCACACAAAAAATCTATTATGGTAGGATAAAACTTAGTATTCTCATTGGGTTGGCTATCTCCGAAAGGTCTTCTTTCTATGTCCCAGAATTTTCAGCTGTGAATGGCTTTTGTATATGCTAGAAAGTTCTGTTAACCCCAGAAGACTCAGCACAGATGGAAGCCAACAGTTCAGGTATCTTAAGTTATTAAGCGACTGACAATTATTGGACTAATTTGAAAGACCTTCAGGACACCTAGGAGAGCACATTTAGCACCTTATTGTTAAGTAAGAAAGAACCCAGAAAAACAAAACAGTTTTCTGTAACTTACTTCAAATTCATTGTTTTAGTATTTTTCTAAAGTTGATATTTACCATTTATTTTTACTTGTTTTATAAGCAGGCAGGCTTGAGAGTGATGTTCAGATCACTGAAGCAGGATGTGGTACTCTCTCCAGTTCTGGACACAGGGCAAAGACAATCCCCTTCAGCCTCTTCATCCTTTCTTAAGGAAAGGGAATACAGCCAAGATGCCGTCAAATTGAGGCAGCATATTGATAGAACAGGATATAATTGCAGGATTCAGTAAGATAAGCTACTCTTGAAAAAAATCAATACATGCACCTGATTTCAGAAGCCATTACCCGGCAAGATGCCTCTTTCCACTGTCATACTTTAAAAAGCAAATCTACACTGGCTTTCCTAATTGGACAGCTTATATGCATTCCTTTTCATGAGACTTGGGAAACATTTTCCTTTTATTGAACTCCAATATCTTTAAATTTTTTTTTTTTAGGAATTTGTACTTGAGATCATAACACTTCAGCTTAAACAAATTTGAAAGATTATATCATGAATGTTCTACAAATCTGAGTGCTTTATTTGCTTTAAAAGATGAGCCTTCCATACAATGACTGTGCAAAATGATAGTCATTAAAAAGAGAGCTACAGTGGAAGATTGTTTTTACTAGGAAACAAAAGAAAACTATAGAAGGAGAAATATGTTTTAAATTTTCTTAAAGAAATTATTATATAGAGGGACACAATTCAGGGTGCTGTTAATGCAAAGCAGTTAGCTTCAATGTATCAGTCCTAAAACTATGTGTTGATGCCCTTTTCTATTCCAAGAACGCACACAAAAAATCTATTATGGTAGGATAAAACTTAAGATAAAACTTCAGTGATTTGCTACAACTTAAACTGGCAAACCAAGACTGCCAAGCCAGTCAAATTCCAAAGCTATTTTTCTCCTATCATACTTCATAGCAAAAATAGTTTAGGCAAATTGAGAAGTTTCTCCATGTGCCTTTGGAGAAGTCAAGTAATTAAAGTTCAGAGATGGTCTGTACTTTTTCAGCTTTTAGAAAGTGCTAGTACTCTTAGTTTCAAAACCTGCTGCAGCTGGTTCTTTTCCTGCAAATGTGTGTTTCTGCTGAGAATTTGGCTCTGCTCCAAGAACATGCATAGATAAAATCCAAGGTCTGTGTATAGTCTTAGCTTCAAGTCAGTTCAAAGGCCTGAGGGGACATCCAATTTGTGCTGTATTTATGTTTAGTCAAAATGACCTGGTTTAATGTACCCTGCAGCTTCCTTATAGGATGTACTTTGTAAGGATAATAAGTCAAAAAATCAAAATATAAAAGCTTTCCTTCTTCTTTACTTTATTTCAAATTGAATTATCATCAAACAAATAGCAGAGTTTTGCTAAAAAATCATTTGTGAGATGTCTTTGTAACTAAGTCAAAGAGAAATACTCATCAGCAAAAGTGGAAGATGGGCTGAATGTATGAATCTCTTTGTATCTGAAAGCCTAAAGACATTTTTTTGAGAGAAAAGAAACTTTAGTTAATCAAAATCTAGTGACAGTAATAAAACCAAAGTATCAGTATTAGCAGATCAGTTGAGATGAAAAGCCATGGCAAGCCTCTCTGCGAAAAGGAGGATGAATGTTCTACAAATCTGAGGGCTTTATTTGCTTTAAAAGATGAGCCTTCCATACAATGACTGTGCAAAATGATAGTCATTAAAAAGAGAGCTACAGTGGAAGATTGTTTTTACTAGGAAACAAAAGAAAACTATAGAAGGAGAAATATGTTTTAAATTTTCTTAAAGAAATTATTATATAGAGGGACACAATTCAGGGTGCTGTTAATGCAAAGCAGTTAGCTTCAATGTATCAGTCCTAAAACTATGTGTTGATGCCCTTTTCTATTCCAAGAACGCACACAAAAAATCTATTATGGTAGGATAAAACTTAAGATAAAACTTCAGTGATTTGCTACAACTTAAACTGGCAAACCAAGACTGCCAAGCCAGTCAAATTCCAAAGCTATTTTTCTCCTATCATACTTCATAGCAAAAAATAGTTTAGGCAAATTGAGAAGTTTCTCCATGTGCCTTTGGAGAAGTCAAGTAATTAAAGTTCAGAGATGGTCTGTACTTTTTCAGCTTTTAGAAAGTGCTAGTACTCTTAGTTTCAAAACCTGCTGCAGCTGGTTCTTTTCCTGCAAATGTGTGTTTCTGCTGAGAATTTGGCTCTGCTCCAAGAACATGCATAGATAAAATCCAAGGTCTGTGTATAGTCTTAGCTTCAAGTCAGTTCAAAGGCCTGAGGGGACATCCAATTTGTGCTGTATTTATGTTTAGTCAAAATGACCTGGTTTAATGTACCCTGCAGCTTCCTTATAGGATGTACTTTGTAAGGATAATAAGTCAAAAAATCAAAATATAAAAGCTTTCCTTCTTCTTTACTTTATTTCAAATTGAATTATCATCAAACAAATAGCAGAGTTTTGCTAAAAAATCATTTGTGAGATGTCTTTGTAACTAAGTCAAAGAGAAATACTCATCAGCAAAAGTGGAAGATGGGCTGAATGTATGAATCTCTTTGTATCTGAAAGCCTAAAGACATTTTTTTGAGAGAAAAGAAACTTTAGTTAATCAAAATCTAGTGACAGTAATAAAACCAAAGTATCAGTATTAGCAGATCAGTTGAGATGAAAAGCCATGGCAAGCCTCTCTGCGAAAAGGAGGATGTTATCTATAGTTGTTAGGCACTTGACCTCAAAATGAGACTGTCTGGATGCGATTCCCAGCTATGCTCCTACTAATTATAAGGCCTTGACCTAGTTACTGACTCTCTCTGATCCTTAGAGTTCTCACCCATAAACAAGGATCCCACTTCAGACAGATAAACTTAGTATCTTTAAGGTGCCAGTATCACAGAAAACATTCTGCAAAATTTAGTTACTATTGTTACAAATACTAATTAATATTTAGTGAGTAATGTAAAAGAGTTAAACCCACTTTTAAAGATGAAAAAGCTAAGACAATGCTTGGGAATTACAACAGAGAAATTAAAGAGATGCAGTTTACTCCAAACCTCTGTAAGGATACTCTTTCTAGGATTATTTAATATCCCAGTTAAGATACAAATAAGGGACCATGATGCTTTTTCCTGAACACATTTTCATGCTCATTAACATTCTTTATCACTGCTACACTGGTGAGCATAAACACTATGGTATGCTATTATGGAGAACTAACATCATTGGTAGTTGTTGTTGTTGTTTAGTTGCTAAGTCATGTCCAACTCTTCTGCGAGCTTAGAGACTGAGGCCTGCCAAACTCATTCATGTGATTTCCTAGCTGAGAATACAGGAATGGGAAGCCATTCCTTTCTCCAGGGAAAACCAGGATCATATTCACACCTCCTGTATTGACAGATTCTTTTATCACTTAGCCAACTTTGTTCTTGTTGTCCAGTCACTCAGTCGTGTATGACCCTTTGAGACTCCATGGACTGCAACACGCCAGGCCTCCCTGTCCTCCATCATTTCCCAGAGTTTGCTCAAATTCATGTCCATTTAGTCAATGATGCCATCCAACCAACTTATCCTCTGCCATCCCCTTCTCCTCCTGCCTTCAATCTTTCTCAGCATTAGGGCCTTTCCTAATGAGTTAGCTGTTTGCATCAGGTGGACAAATACTGGAGTTTCAACTCTAGGACCAGTCCTTCCAATGAATATTCAGGGATGATTTCCTTTAGGATTGACTGGTTTGATCTCCTTGCAGTCAAAGGGACTCTAAAGAGTCTTCTCCAGCACTACAGTTCGAAGACCTCAATTCTTTAGCACTCAGCCTTTCTAGTCCTCACATCCATAACATGACTACTGGGGAAACCATAGCTTTGAGTTTGATTATATGGACTTTTATTGGCAAAGTAAACTCTCTGCTTTGGAATACACTGTCTAGGTTTGCCATAGCTTTTCTTCCAAGGAGCAAGCATCTTTTAATTTCATGACTGTGGTCTTTAAGGTGCCAGTATCACAGAAAACATTCTGCAAAATTTAGTTACTATTGTTACAAATACTAATTAATATTTAGTGAGTAATGTAAAAGAGTTAAACCCACTTTTAAAGATGAAAAAGCTAAGACAATGCTTGGGAATTACAACAGAGAAATTAAAGAGATGCAGTTTACTCCAAACCTCTGTAAGGATACTCTTTCTAGGATTATTTAATATCCCAGTTAAGATACAAATAAGGGACCATGATGCTTTTTCCTGAACACATTTTCATGCTCATTAACATTCTTTATCACTGCTACACTGGTGAGCATAAACACTATGGTATGCTATTATGGAGAACTAACATCATTGGTAGTTGTTGTTGTTGTTTAGTTGCTAAGTCATGTCCAACTCTTCTGCGAGCTTAGAGACTGAGGCCTGCCAAACTCATTCATGTGATTTCCTAGCTGAGAATACAGGAATGGGAAGCCATTCCTTTCTCCAGGGAAAACCAGGATCATATTCACACCTCCTGTATTGACAGATTCTTTTATCACTTAGCCAACTTTGTTCTTGTTGTCCAGTCACTCAGTCGTGTATGACCCTTTGAGACTCCATGGACTGCAACACGCCAGGCCTCCCTGTCCTCCATCATTTCCCAGAGTTTGCTCAAATTCATGTCCATTTAGTCAATGATGCCATCCAACCAACTTATCCTCTGCCATCCCCTTCTCCTCCTGCCTTCAATCTTTCTCAGCATTAGGGCCTTTCCTAATGAGTTAGCTGTTTGCATCAGGTGGACAAATACTGGAGTTTCAACTCTAGGACCAGTCCTTCCAATGAATATTCAGGGATGATTTCCTTTAGGATTGACTGGTTTGATCTCCTTGCAGTCAAAGGGACTCTAAAGAGTCTTCTCCAGCACTACAGTTCGAAGACCTCAATTCTTTAGCACTCAGCCTTTCTAGTCCTCACATCCATAACATGACTACTGGGGAAACCATAGCTTTGAGTTTGATTATATGGACTTTTATTGGCAAAGTAAACTCTCTGCTTTGGAATACACTGTCTAGGTTTGCCATAGCTTTTCTTCCAAGGAGCAAGCATCTTTTAATTTCATGACTGTGGACACCATCCACAGTGATTTGGAGCCCAAGAAAATAAAGTGTCACTGTTTCCATTGTTTGCCATGAAGTGATGGGATCAGATGCAAGCTCCCCTCTAGTTGCAGGTAGTGGGGGTCACTCTAGTTAAGGTGAGCAGGCCTCTCCTTGTGATGACTTCTCTCATTGTAGAACTCACTCTTTAGGGCAGAAGGGCTTCAACAATTGGGGCACATGGCTCAATAGTTGCGACTTCGAGGCTCTAGAGCACAGGCTCAACAGTTATGGCTCACGAGCTTAGCTGCTCTGTAGGGATCTTCTTGCTGCAGTGACTTTTCTCGTTGTGGAACTCAGGCTCTAGGGCACAAGGGCTCATCAGTTGAGACACCAAGGCTCCAGAGCACAGGCTCAGCAGTCATGGCTCACAGGCTCAGTCTCTCTGCAGCACCTGGGATCCTCCCAGATCAGGGATCTTACTCGCATCTTCTGCACTGGCAGGTGGACTCCTTACCACTGAGCTACCAGGGAAACCTGATCTTAGTTTTTTGAATGTTGAGTTTCAGGCCAGCTTTTTTTTTTATAAAGAATTTTTTAAAACTTTATTTATTTTTGGCTATTCTGGGTTTTCACTGCTGCCACAGGCTTCTCTGCAGCCACAGGGAGTATGCACTACCCTCCACTTGAGGTGAACAAACTTCCTGCTGAGATGACTTCTATTGTTGTGGAACTTGAGCTCTATGGCACATGGACTTCAGTAGTTGTGGCACATGGGTTCAATAATTGTGGCTTAGAGGCTCTAGAGCACAAGCTCAATAGTTGTGGCTCACAGGCTTAGTTGCTCCACAGCATGTGGGATCTTCCCAGATCAGGGATTGAACCCATGTCTCCTGCATTGGCAGGCAAGCTGTTTACCACTGAGCTACCAGAGAAGCCCTAGGTCAGCTTTTTCACTCTCCTCTTTCACCTTCATCAAGAGGCTCTTCTTCTTAACTTTTTGCCATTAGGGTCATGTCATCTGCATATCTGAGGTTATTGATATTTCTCCTGGCAATCTTGATTCCAGTTTGTGCTTCATCCAGCCTGGCATTTTTCATGATGTACTGTGCACAGAAGTTAAATAGCCAAGGTGAGGATATACAACTTTGATGTACTCCTTTCCCTATTTGGAACCAGTCTGTTGTTCCATGTCAAATTCTAACTGTTGTTTCTTGACCTGCATACATGTTTCACTGGAGGCAGGTAAGGTGGTCTGGCATTCCCATCTCTTTAAGAATTTTTCACAGTTTGTTGTGATTTACACAGTCAAAGACTTTAGCATAATCAATGAAGCAGAAGTAGATGTTTTTTTGGAATTCTCTTGCTTTGCTTATGATCCAATGAATGTTGAATATTTGATCTCTGGTTCCTCTGCCTTTTCTAAATCCCATTTGGACAGCTGAAAGTTCACAAACTGTTGAAGCCTAGCTTGGAGGATTTTGAACATTACCTTGTTAGCAAGTGAAATGAGTGCAACCGTGCAGTAGTATGAACATTCATTGACATTGCCCTTCTTTGGGAATGGAATCAAAACTGATCTTTTCTATTGCTATGGCCAGTGTTGAGTTTTCCAAATTTGCTGGCATACTGAGCCACCTGGGAAGCCCCAATATCATTTGTTGCAAGTATTAAAAATTAGAGATTTGTGTTCTGCTAACATTTATTTTTCTTTTGGCTCTAGTACTAACCTTGAAAGTATATTTTCTTTATAATGTACAAATTGTTCATTTTTCTTTTCTAACCATATCATAGATATTCAAAGGAAATTAAATTTAATGTGTTCAAGTCTCTGAAAAAGTATCAAATCATATTTTTAGATAAAGTGTATTTTTATTAAAAAGGCAATGCATTTTCAGAAATATGCACTTGGAAGAAAAAGAAAATTAGACAAGAACAAACAATGCACCGAATTAATTTTTTGGTATATTTCCTTCCAGTTGTTTTTAGAATAAGTGGCTGTTTGTTTATGTAATTGTATTCAATTACATGCTTTGTTTATACAATATGATGCTGCTGAATATATCCCAAACAATATTATTCAGACATTAACCTTCCCTGTATTTGATTCACAGTTACACTCTGGGAAGAAGCAGGGCACTCATAAAAGTTTACTGAAAGGTACTACTACATGAAAGGTAACTTAGTTCACCCCTTTGACTATTTAAGAAGCCACGCTGGAAGAGCTGTCATCATAAATGACTCAGCTAATTTCTTCATTTCATAATCAGTTGGAAATCTTACTTTAGAAATGCAATCTTTTCTATGCAATTGAAAATGTTAGTCTCTCACTGTGTCCTACTCTTTGTGACCCCATAGACGGTAGTCCACCAAGCTCCTCTGTCCCTGCAATTCTCCAGTCAAGAATACTGGAGTGAGTTGCAATTCTCTTTTCCAGGAGATCTTCCTGACTCAGGGATTGAACCCAGGTCCCCTGTATTTCAGGCAGATTCTTTACTGTCTCAGCCACCAGGGAAGCCCCAATCTTTGCTATAGAGAATTCAAAAACAGTTTGTAATGGTTTACATCTTTTAGAATCACTTTATTCCTACGAAAAGTGAAACCCAAACAAAATTTCTGGTCAACCCAATATGTGCTAGATTTTTTAATATTTTCTAATTATTATCCTTATTATTGCTATTTGGACTGAATGAGGCAACAGAGTTAAAAGGCTCATATATGGCTAAATCTTTATTTAGAATTTTACTACAATGGTCTTTCTATTATGTGAAATAGACTGGGTTCAAGAAAAGAGCTTCTTAATACACATAGTGGGTTAGAATCCTGGCTCTGTCAGAATGTAGGAACATGGGCATATTCTATGCCTCAGTTTATTATAAGGCAGAGAAAGAGATCCTACTGAAAAAAAAAAAAGTCGTTATGCTTGAGTATTTTCCTAAAATATTAAAAGTCCAACACAAAAATTGGACTCTTTGTGAGTTTGTCTTGCTTTGGGAGAATATTCTTTGGGAAAATATGCTTTGCAAGGGGAGCTGCCACATCATGTAGTTCTTTCACATTGACTGGATACAACTGTGAGTTGCCTTGAACTATTAATAGGAGCAGGGTCCCATATATAACCAGCGCCTCGATGTAGTGGAAATTTAAAATTAACTTTGACACGAATGAACAAACCAACTGATATTGATGATTAGAAGAAGGAATCAACTTTTTCATCACAAACATTAATAGGATGTAAAACAAGAAAAATAAAAAGCCAATAAGACAAAACAAAACAAAAAAAATCCCATAAAACCATTTCCATCTTCTGAAGCAAGATTTGGTGAACTTTTTCTGTAAAGGGACAGGCAGCAAATGTTATCTGCTTTGTGGGCCATATTATCTCCATTGCAAACTTAACTTTAACACTGTGCAAGGGAAGTCACAGGTGATGCATAAATGAATGAATGGATGATATTGAGATATAATAAATTATATTTATGAAAACAGGCAGTGGTCTGGATTTGGTTGTAGTTTTCTGATCCCTGTGTTTCAGAGCAGTTACCTAACTCAATGCATACAAAATCCAGCCAAGGTTTCTGATTTGAGAAAGCTAGATTTATTTATGTCACTGAATAACAGTCAAAAAACAATTGTTTAACTTGAGTTAGATTGATATTTCCTGAAAGCTTTTCTATATAATCTATCACCACACTCTGCTATATCTCTTAAAAAAGCTATCACTCTGGTTAGTTACCATTACATTTCACCTGGATAGCATGTAAAACTGACCTCCACTGGCTTATTTGTATCTATGTTGTCCATTCTCCACTAAGTAGTCACAAAGCCTCTCAAGATTTTATCAGCTGCTCAACAGAATTCAAAGCCTTGCAGTTACTCTTAGCATAAAAGCAATACCCTAACCTCACCCAAGAGATTCTATATGATCTATGCTTAATCACTTTCACTTGATTTTTCCTCTCATTTGTTTTGACTCCAGTCAGCAGAAAGATAGAGATTTCTGATGTTTCCTATTCTGCAGCATCTGCTCCATCAGGTACGTTTTCTACTCCTTCTTAGTAGATTCTTTAGCTGATCTGCATGACCCGACTTCTTTGAGCACATCAAGTTCCCACATGGACCTTCCCTCCACAACAACTGCAAACATACAATCTGTAGTTTACTTCAAAGGTGATTTGATTGGTTCTTTCTTTATGAGTGCCACAAAGGTACAAGCAATGTTTGTTTTTGTTCACTATTATGTTCCCAAAGCCTAGGAGAAGATCTGACAAACAGTACAGGCTAAGTATTTGCTAGAAAATAACAGCAGGCTCCTGCTGTTAAACTAAATTCTATAGATTAGAAATTCAGAATTAGAACACATGGGAAAGGAAGGGTAAGACAGAAGTGAACAAATTTATTCAAAATATCATTTTTAACAATTGACACAGCAGGTATTTCTTTCCTTTAGTTATCTTCTTTTTCATCATGAAGTACTATCCTCTTTATACAAGTATGAAGAAAATTTTAATATAGCTCATTTGTTCTATTTATTGATGCTGGATAGTTGACATTATGTTAATGCTCCATTTCTAAGTATATAGGTACTATACCTTTAGTATATGGGCAAAAATATTAGTATATTGATACTTACATGTGAGGACAGGTTTTAATATGCCCTCTCTCTAAGTCTTTAGTAATTAATAAATTAAACTCTGGAAGGGCTCTGATTAATCCTTTGTAAGTCTCATTAAACTAGAAACTAACTAGTAAGTATGTGTTAGTTTGAGTTAATACCTGTCACAGGACATGTGACAGCAACTTCTTTGAAACAATAGCAGCAACTCAACCAGACAAGCACCATTCTGCAAGCCTTGGAAAGCTGATGAGGAGAAACAGCATTAGACCCAAAGAAAGAGCAGCACTTTTCTAAATATCATTCATTTCATGTAGAATGAGACAGTTTATTTCCTCTAGGCAGTAAAATGTCTGACAGATTAAATTCAAGTTCTCTCTTTTTGTTGTCTTCTTTATACTTCAGCAGTTATTTTTTAACATGTGACATTATGTAGAAGATACAAGGTCAAACTGGTCTGAAATCAGAAAATTCTTACTATTATATAATATTCATTATGCCTTTATTTGCTCACAAATTCTAATGCCCACTGGAAAATGACTGGCTATGGGAATATATTCAAAGGTTTGGAAGTACAATTCAGATGATAAAATGTCTTTGCAAGCAAAATCTGAATTGATTTATGATTTGGGGGGTACTTTTCTTTACAGAAGTAAAATGGGGGGAAAATTGGTTTTTATTAAGCAATTGTACACACAAGGAAAATAAGATTTAAAAGACCCATAAAAAGTTGCTAACTTAAGTATTAACTCAGAGAGTAAAGAAATAAATGATAGTCTCTATAGATAAGAGGTATGGCATATCTTTTCAGAAACTAGTATTTCTTAGAACCGAACAATAGAATCAAGTGAAAGTGTTACAAAACCTTTTAAGGCCTGGAATTTCCAGAAAAGAAAGCATGAATATCAGTTTGAATTTAATTTATCCATGTGTTCATAGGACTGCATTTCATATCAAGAGTTATAAAATAACTCCAGGGAGTTAACTTAGAAAATAAAAGAGAACAAATCAACTTTTTTCAGTTTACTGTGCTTGGCCTAGAGTTCTACGGTTAAATCTTATTGCATATGATGAAAGTTTTGGAGTCATCTTTCTAAGTCGTGTGACTAAAGAAAAAATGCACAACCTTAAAGTTTCAAGTCAGGTTTTGTACAGGGATCTTACTGAGGACAGTAGCCAAGAAGACAGCTTCTCAGATAGCTCTGAGAAACAGCACCGCAGAGTTTAAGGAGGACCCAGAATATATAAGAGGTTTTTGTTGAGAGGGTGGTGGGGAAGCGTATAGTCAAACAGCAAAAGACTGCTGCTAATCCCAAGGAGTAGACATATCAGGTCATGATGTAAGGCTTTTCTATGTATGAGAAGATGCAAGAGTCTGGACTCACTGAGATTATTCCTTAGACTTGCACCTTAACTATCCAGGGCAAGTATCCAAAGCACAGAAAGCTTCCTGTTTTTCCATCCCGAATTCCCCTCAGGCTCGCTCTCCTGGGGAAGTGGGAGGAGGTTGCATGGGCTGGTGGCCTGATTCTAGGAGAGCTGGAATGGCTGATAAAATTGTTCATTTACCAGAATAGCAGGTAACATTCCCTTTCCACAGTAGCTAGTCATCTTTAAAAATAATAATCTGTCTAACTGGCACAACACAGGGAAAATCCACTCTGAAGAGAAATTGATTTGCCTTTGTTAATACCAAACGCTTTTATTTTCATTGTTTCTTGAAAGGCTTTTACAATTCAGATGATAAAATGTCTTTGCAAGCAAAATCTGAATTGATTTATGATTTGGGGGGTACTTTTCTTTACAGAAGTAAAATGGGGGGAAAATTGGTTTTTATTAAGCAATTGTACACACAAGGAAAATAAGATTTAAAAGACCCATAAAAAGTTGCTAACTTAAGTATTAACTCAGAGAGTAAAGAAATAAATGATAGTCTCTATAGATAAGAGGTATGGCATATCTTTTCAGAAACTAGTATTTCTTAGAACCGAACAATAGAATCAAGTGAAAGTGTTACAAAACCTTTTAAGGCCTGGAATTTCCAGAAAAGAAAGCATGAATATCAGTTTGAATTTAATTTATCCATGTGTTCATAGGACTGCATTTCATATCAAGAGTTATAAAATAACTCCAGGGAGTTAACTTAGAAAATAAAAGAGAACAAATCAACTTTTTTCAGTTTACTGTGCTTGGCCTAGAGTTCTACGGTTAAATCTTATTGCATATGATGAAAGTTTTGGAGTCATCTTTCTAAGTCGTGTGACTAAAGAAAAAATGCACAACCTTAAAGTTTCAAGTCAGGTTTTGTACAGGGATCTTACTGAGGACAGTAGCCAAGAAGACAGCTTCTCAGATAGCTCTGAGAAACAGCACCGCAGAGTTTAAGGAGGACCCAGAATATATAAGAGGTTTTTGTTGAGAGGGTGGTGGGGAAGCGTATAGTCAAACAGCAAAAGACTGCTGCTAATCCCAAGGAGTAGACATATCAGGTCATGATGTAAGGCTTTTCTATGTATGAGAAGATGCAAGAGTCTGGACTCACTGAGATTATTCCTTAGACTTGCACCTTAACTATCCAGGGCAAGTATCCAAAGCACAGAAAGCTTCCTGTTTTTTTCCATCCCGAATTCCCCTCAGGCTCGCTCTCCTGGGGAAGTGGGAGGAGGTTGCATGGGCTGGTGGCCTGATTCTAGGAGAGCTGGAATGGCTGATAAAATTGTTCATTTACCAGAATAGCAGGTAACATTCCCTTTCCACAGTAGCTAGTCATCTTTAAAAATAATAATCTGTCTAACTGGCACAACACAGGGAAAATCCACTCTGAAGAGAAATTGATTTGCCTTTGTTAATACCAAATGCTTTTTATTTTCATTGTTTCTTGAAAGGCTTAAAAATGCCAAAAAAGGAATAGAAAATATAAGTGTGGAAGAACCAAACAAGTTAGATCAGAAGCAGAACTGTTGACGTAATCAAACAAGGAGGCCATTAGACTGAGGTGGATCTAGTAGTTCAGTACCCCGAGTAAGCCAACTTAAACGGAGCCAGAGTCAAGTCCTATAAAAGCCTGAGGGCTAAGAAGAACAATGAATCACAAGTAGCTCACTGAGTTGAGTTCAGTTCAGTTGCTCAGTAGTGTCCGACTCTTTGTGACCTCATTCACTGCAGCACACCAGGTTTCCCTGTCCTTCATCATCTCCTGGAGCTTGCTCAAACCCATGTCCATTGAGTCAGTGATGTCATACAACCATCTCATCCTCTGTCATCCCTTTGTCCTTCCACCTTCCATTTTTCCCAGAAACAGGGTCTTCTCCTTTGAGTTGTCTCTTCACAGCAGGTGGCCAAAGATTTGTAGCTGTAGCTTCAGTATCAGTCCTTCCAATGGATATTCAGGGTTGACCAACTGGTTTGATCTCCTTGCACTCTAAGCAGCCAACTAGGCTTTCCTAAGTCATGACAACCCCTAAGCTCTAGCCAATCAAGTAATTTCCTCCCTTTGCTTTTTCATCTTCTCTAAAACACCTTGTTCCTAACTCCTGTTGGTGGAGAGCTGTGAACCAGTTTGTCACTGCCTCATAAGAATCAATGTTTGCTGAAATAAACACTTAAAATTTGTTAATATGTGTTCAATTTATCTTGTAACAGAACCAAAATCTAAATCCCTGGGAATAATAAAAACAAAGAAATTGTTTTCTATTATAGTCAGTTCAACATCCCTACATCTAAGGGCACTTTATATTTCCAATCTCATTTGACATTTAGCCTGCACTTCAGCATTAACCACTCTTTCAGCTGCCCGGGGATAGGACATGGGATGGTGGCCTGATTCTAGGAGAGCTGGAATGGCTGATAAAATTGTTCATTTACCAGAATAGCAGGTAACATTCCCTTTCCACAGTAGCTAGTCATCTTTAAAAATAATAATCTGTCTAACTGGCACAACACAGGGAAAATCCACTCTGAAGAGAAATTGATTTGCCTTTGTTAATACCAAATGCTTTTTATTTTCATTGTTTCTTGAAAGGCTTAAAAATGCCAAAAAAGGAATAGAAAATATAAGTGTGGAAGAACCAAACAAGTTAGATCAGAAGCAGAACTGTTGACGTAATCAAACAAGGAGGCCATTAGACTGAGGTGGATCTAGTAGTTCAGTACCCCGAGTAAGCCAACTTAAACGGAGCCAGAGTCAAGTCCTATAAAAGCCTGAGGGCTAAGAAGAACAATGAATCACAAGTAGCTCACTGAGTTGAGTTCAGTTCAGTTGCTCAGTAGTGTCCGACTCTTTGTGACCTCATTCACTGCAGCACACCAGGTTTCCCTGTCCTTCATCATCTCCTGGAGCTTGCTCAAACCCATGTCCATTGAGTCAGTGATGTCATACAACCATCTCATCCTCTGTCATCCCTTTGTCCTTCCACCTTCCATTTTTCCCAGAAACAGGGTCTTCTCCTTTGAGTTGTCTCTTCACAGCAGGTGGCCAAAGATTTGTAGCTGTAGCTTCAGTATCAGTCCTTCCAATGGATATTCAGGGTTGACCAACTGGTTTGATCTCCTTGCACTCTAAGCAGCCAACTAGGCTTTCCTAAGTCATGACAACCCCTAAGCTCTAGCCAATCAAGTAATTTCCTCCCTTTGCTTTTTCATCTTCTCTAAAACACCTTGTTCCTAACTCCTGTTGGTGGAGAGCTGTGAACCAGTTTGTCACTGCCTCATAAGAATCAATGTTTGCTGAAATAAACACTTAAAATTTGTTAATATGTGTTCAATTTATCTTGTAACAGAACCAAAATCTAAATCCCTGGGAATAATAAAAACAAAGAAATTGTTTTCTATTATAGTCAGTTCAACATCCCTACATCTAAGGGCACTTTATATTTCCAATCTCATTTGACATTTAGCCTGCACTTCAGCATTAACCACTCTTTCCTTGAAGCCCTGCCCTTTGCCTCACTACCCTGACTGGCCTTGAATCTCCTTCACCACTAAGCCAGCTGTTCTTTTCCAAGGGGCTTGTTTGGTTCATTCTCCTTGAACCAACATTTTAAAACTGGATATCCTCAGAATTCAGCCTTCACCCAAACTACCTGCATCTCTTACTTCAACCTATGCATTTGAAATTTTATTTTCCTACATCCATAAAATTCAAACCTCTCCCATAGTTCCTTAATTCTTTTAAAACCCAAACCTGATTAGGTCCTCTGCTCAAAACCTTTGAATAGCTTATCCTTACTTTCTGTAAAAGATCTTAAAGGGTCTAAAGTGCTCATTATCTAACCCTGGCTTCTCTCTCAAGTGTCATTTTATGCAGTTCCTCAGCTTCAGGGGCAAAATGTCACTCATGAGCTTTATTGTGATTCCTCAAACACACTTCTTCCAGTTTCTAGGTCTTAACACACGCTGCCCTCTGTCAGAAGATCTCCCTCACACATTCTGTGTATTAATTACCTACCTATAACTCAGATACCATATGGTGCAATACTTCCTCTGAGAGGCCTTCTCTACCCCCTGACCTACTTAAGACCCTCCTCCTTTTTATTTTTCTTTCATGGTACTTAAGACTTTTGGTAATCATGCATTGATTACATAAGTATTTTAATTCATGTTTTCCTCTCTTCCTACACTGGTTTGTATTTGTATCTTTAGGCCCTCCCTGAAGGCTTGGTACAAATTAGCTGTTTAATGAATACTGGCTGAATAAATGGAGCAAATGACAAGTTTTATATCTTTAAATTTCATAACAATTCTCTGGAAGAAAAAAAGCATTCCTATTGTTTTCATTTCACCAAGAAGAATCTGAAACGAAAACCTATACTATCATATGTGAAAAAAATAGCTATTGTCATTGTGCTGTGAGAAAAGGGGATCCTGTGCGATAGCCTGGAGGGTGGGATGGGGGATATACATATGACTAATATGGGATCATACATATCTGTAAACAACAAAACTCTACAAAAGTAAAAAGTAAAACAAAAATTAAAACAAAAAAAGAATACTTTAAGCCTGATAACAAAATTGCACTGTAACCACTATGGCTTTCCATTCTCAACATACTCAGGTTTTCTGTGGAGAAAATGTACAAATGTACAGTTTGGGAATTATAGTCTCCTGGGTTAGACAGCTCTGGTTTTAAATCTGATTAGGCCATTTATTTGCTCTATGATTTCAGGAAATGATTTCCTCACTTATGAACTAGAATTGATAATAATGATAAATGATAATAATGCCAATTATGTAACATAACTGTGGCAATTAATTGACATAATTAATATAAGGCATAGCGAAGGGCATCTATAGGCTCACTAGTAGTACTAATGTTACTTATGTGAGCACTATGGCTTGGTTTTTAATAGAATGCCATTGTTTACATATTTTGTGGCTTTTTTCCCATCATATGTCAGAAGATATCTTATTTCCTAGTTGTTTATAGAAAAGAGGAAAGTCAATTTATATCACTCTTATCATTTTAACTACACATGCATAGCACATGGACAATTTTCTGACAGAACTAGGATTCTGCAGTTTCTGTCATCTTGCAAATCAGATGACTGGACTGACTTTATGCAATATAAAAGTATATAAATACATATGTCTATGTAACTATGTCAGTATAAAACATTTTTTAAAAAAGTCTATTTATACTTAAAAAAGTTCTCTCAAGACTAAGCCCATTTGTCCTTCTAACCAATTTTACAGCCTACTTTTCTTTATATCCTTATCATAGTGTGCCTGTAACAGTTCACATTATTTCATAAAAATCTTCATAATTAACAAATTATCTTCATAAATAAAATTTTATGGCTAACAATAATTATCTAAATAGATGCTCAAAAATCTTTAAGTATTTCTTTATTGCTGGACACAGGATATTAACAATGGCTTGCAATTATAAATAATATGTAATTAATATTTATAAATTTACTTTTCCTTTGTTGAATTATTTTATTTAGATGAATTACCCAGAGTTGGTGTATTATTTCCACCGTGTGCTTGTTCGACTTCAAGCTTATATAAAATTCTAGTGATCCATTGTGAAGATTAGGGTCAAAATTGCAAACTGCACATTCACACAGTGTTCAAAGTATATGGGTTATTTGTGATTGGGTCATTGGGCTATATTAATAGACCAACAGGGAAACTTTGAAAGCTTCTCTTGGTAGATAGTTATTTATTGAAGAAAATAAAAGCCATATTACACTTCTCCTGAAAGTACCAAACTTAATGTTATATTTAGTTGACCACAATGGCATACTAACTAGACAACAACTAGCAAAGGATGCATGAATCACAACCTTACTGTGATAGAAGTGCTTGCATAAGTCAATGAAGCTATGAGCCATGCCATGTAGGGCCACCTAAGATGGATGGGTCAGAGTGAAGAGTTCTGGCAAAACACGGTCCACTGCAGAAGGAAATGATAAACCAGTCCAGCATTCTTGCCTGGAGAACCTCATGGACTGTATGAAAAGGCAAAAAATATGATGCCAGAACATAAGCTCCCTGACCCCCATCTCGTAAGGTTGAGCATCATAAACAAGGCTGAGCAACAAAGAATTGATGCCTTTCAGGGGCCTAACTGGGGCAAAGAATGATTAAAAAATTTTACACATTTTGCATAGCACATGGACAATTTTCTGACAGAACTAGGATTCTGCAGTTTCTGTCATCTTGCAAATCAGATGACTGGACTGACTTTATGCAATATAAAAGTATATAAATACATATGTCTATGTAACTATGTCAGTATAAAACATTTTTTAAAAAAGTCTATTTATACTTAAAAAAGTTCTCTCAAGACTAAGCCCATTTGTCCTTCTAACCAATTTTACAGCCTACTTTTCTTTATATCCTTATCATAGTGTGCCTGTAACAGTTCACATTATTTCATAAAAATCTTCATAATTAACAAATTATCTTCATAAATAAAATTTTATGGCTAACAATAATTATCTAAATAGATGCTCAAAAATCTTTAAGTATTTCTTTATTGCTGGACACAGGATATTAACAATGGCTTGCAATTATAAATAATATGTAATTAATATTTATAAATTTACTTTTCCTTTGTTGAATTATTTTATTTAGATGAATTACCCAGAGTTGGTGTATTATTTCCACCGTGTGCTTGTTCGACTTCAAGCTTATATAAAATTCTAGTGATCCATTGTGAAGATTAGGGTCAAAATTGCAAACTGCACATTCACACAGTGTTCAAAGTATATGGGTTATTTGTGATTGGGTCATTGGGCTATATTAATAGACCAACAGGGAAACTTTGAAAGCTTCTCTTGGTAGATAGTTATTTATTGAAGAAAATAAAAGCCATATTACACTTCTCCTGAAAGTACCAAACTTAATGTTATATTTAGTTGACCACAATGGCATACTAACTAGACAACAACTAGCAAAGGATGCATGAATCACAACCTTACTGTGATAGAAGTGCTTGCATAAGTCAATGAAGCTATGAGCCATGCCATGTAGGGCCACCTAAGATGGATGGGTCAGAGTGAAGAGTTCTGGCAAAACACGGTCCACTGCAGAAGGAAATGATAAACCAGTCCAGCATTCTTGCCTGGAGAACCTCATGGACTGTATGAAAAGGCAAAAAATATGATGCCAGAACATAAGCTCCCTGACCCCCATCTCGTAAGGTTGAGCATCATAAACAAGGCTGAGCAACAAAGAATTGATGCCTTTCAACTGTGGTGCTGGAGAAGACTCTTGAGAGTCCCTTGGACAGCAAGGAGGTCAAACCAGTCAATCCTAAAGGAAATCAACCCTGAATATTCATTGGAAGGACTGTTGCTACTTTGCCCACCTGATGCAAAGATCTGACTCTTTGGAAAAGACTGAAGGCAAATGGAGAAGTGAGCTGTAGGGGATGAGATGGTTAGATAGCATCACCAACTCAATTGACGTGAATTTCAGCGAACTCCAGGAGACAGTGGAGGACAGAGGAGCCTGGCATGCTGCAGTCCATGGGGTTGCAAAGAGTCAGACACAACTTAGAGATTAAACAAAAACAAAGCACAGGATGATTAATTCAATATCATATATAATATAAACTAAAAATATTCATTTATTTTCTGGAGTCAATTTTATTTTCCTAGTATATCAATAAGGGTTTTGAAGTCTAATTTTAAGATATGCAACTAAATTATTTATTTTTCCTAGGTGCCCAGACATAATCTGGAATCAAGTTCTTTCCCAGATATCATGAAAATTCTAGTCTAAATCCTAGGATTGTTTTCAAGCTGCATGTGATAGTTACTTTTAGACCAGTATCTAATCATCTTTGAGTTGGTAAGATTAGCACTTGCCTGTTTCACTTGGAAATTACTGCAAATGATGTCACAACCATTAATTGCCTAAATTCTTGCAGAATTATTATCAGGTTGCATCAGATAAATGAAAGTACACAGGATAAAGCACAGAATTTCTAGCCAGAGTGATACATGTTATATTTAGTTGACCACAATGGCATACTAACTAGACAACAACTAGCAAAGGATGCATGAATCACAACCTTACTGTGATAGAAGTGCTTGCATAAGTCAATGAAGCTATGAGCCATGCCATGTAGGGCCACCTAAGATGGATGGGTCAGAGTGAAGAGTTCTGGCAAAACACGGTCCACTGCAGAAGGAAATGATAAACCAGTCCAGCATTCTTGCCTGGAGAACCTCATGGACTGTATGAAAAGGCAAAAAATATGATGCCAGAACATAAGCTCCCTGACCCCCATCTCGTAAGGTTGAGCATCATAAACAAGGCTGAGCAACAAAGAATTGATGCCTTTCAACTGTGGTGCTGGAGAAGACTCTTGAGAGTCCCTTGGACAGCAAGGAGGTCAAACCAGTCAATCCTAAAGGAAATCAACCCTGAATATTCATTGGAAGGACTGTTGCTACTTTGCCCACCTGATGCAAAGATCTGACTCTTTGGAAAAGACTGAAGGCAAATGGAGAAGTGAGCTGTAGGGGATGAGATGGTTAGATAGCATCACCAACTCAATTGACGTGAATTTCAGCGAACTCCAGGAGACAGTGGAGGACAGAGGAGCCTGGCATGCTGCAGTCCATGGGGTTGCAAAGAGTCAGACACAACTTAGAGATTAAACAAAAACAAAGCACAGGATGATTAATTCAATATCATATATAATATAAACTAAAAATATTCATTTATTTTCTGGAGTCAATTTTATTTTCCTAGTATATCAATAAGGGTTTTGAAGTCTAATTTTAAGATATGCAACTAAATTATTTATTTTTCCTAGGTGCCCAGACATAATCTGGAATCAAGTTCTTTCCCAGATATCATGAAAATTCTAGTCTAAATCCTAGGATTGTTTTCAAGCTGCATGTGATAGTTACTTTTAGACCAGTATCTAATCATCTTTGAGTTGGTAAGATTAGCACTTGCCTGTTTCACTTGGAAATTACTGCAAATGATGTCACAACCATTAATTGCCTAAATTCTTGCAGAATTATTATCAGGTTGCATCAGATAAATGAAAGTACACAGGATAAAGCACAGAATTTCTAGCCAGAGTGATACATGAAGAGCCAAAGCTTAATGTTAGGTAAGATGTAAAATCATTCTATTTAAAATACACATTTTCTCTTTAAAATTAGTTTAAAAATAGAATAGAAGATTGTTTTCTGATGCAAGACAGCATTTTAGTTATGAATTTTATATTATTTTTCCATGCTATATGGTAAAAGTGGGAAATGTGGTTTGAATAAAATGTTTGCCTTTTCTCTCATTCTTTAATATATTGTTTAACTTATGGAGGCATTTTCATAAATGGATAAAACATGTACTTCCAAGTGCAAAATTATTAGAATACCTATTTCTCTTCCTGTAATTTTGTGATTCACCTAACACTAACTTTATGTAAGCACCACACATCCTCCCCACAAATCCCACCAGCATCATTGCTAGTAGCAATTCAGCAATTTCATGTCATTTTATTTTTGGTGTTTTCACGCAAATTTTTGTAATACTCAGCCTGGCTAGCTCATGAATTATCTCAAATTCTGAAATGCAGTGCATTTACATTGTCTGCTTTCTCCTGGGTATAGTCATCCTTCCCTTTCTCTCTCTAATCCCCACAAGCAAATGAGTAGCCCCTATTATTACGCTCTCCAGATATAAAACCATCACCTGAACTCCTGAGTGTGACAGTGTTTGTGATATCAACTTGTAAATATTTATTGCTATACTTATATTATCTACTCAAGATTTCACTAAGAGGGAATAAAGATAGAAGATGTACCTTGCCATTCAGAGAGTAGTCAATGTGGGAAGTTTTTCTTATTATCCTTGAGAAGATATGTGCCCAATTTCTTACAAGTTGCAAAGGAGAGAATATTATGTGTTTAATAGCTATTTGTAACTTTGAGAAATGCATTTAATCATGTTCATTTCCTGTTTCTTAATCTTACAATAGGCACAGCACTTTCACTGCTCACTTTAGAAATGATTTGCCCAATAATAGAAAGTCCTAGGATTGTTTTCAAGCTGCATGTGATAGTTACTTTTAGACCAGTATCTAATCATCTTTGAGTTGGTAAGATTAGCACTTGCCTGTTTCAATTGGAAATTACTGCAAATGATGTCACAACCATTAATTGCCTAAATTCTTGCAGAATTATTATCAGGTTGCATCAGATAAATGAAAGTACACAGGATAAAGCACAGAATTTCTAGCCAGAGTGATACATGAAGAGCCAAAGCTTAATGTTAGGTAAGATGTAAAATCATTCTATTTAAAATACACATTTTCTCTTTAAAATTAGTTTAAAAATAGAATAGAAGATTGTTTTCTGATGCAAGACAGCATTTTAGTTATGAATTTTATATTATTTTTCCATGCTATATGGTAAAAGTGGGAAATGTGGTTTGAATAAAATGTTTGCCTTTTCTCTCATTCTTTAATATATTGTTTAACTTATGGAGGCATTTTCATAAATGGATAAAACATGTACTTCCAAGTGCAAAATTATTAGAATACCTATTTCTCTTCCTGTAATTTTGTGATTCACCTAACACTAACTTTATGTAAGCACCACACATCCTCCCCACAAATCCCACCAGCATCATTGCTAGTAGCAATTCAGCAATTTCATGTCATTTTATTTTTGGTGTTTTCACGCAAATTTTTGTAATACTCAGCCTGGCTAGCTCATGAATTATCTCAAATTCTGAAATGCAGTGCATTTACATTGTCTGCTTTCTCCTGGGTATAGTCATCCTTCCCTTTCTCTCTCTAATCCCCACAAGCAAATGAGTAGCCCCTATTATTACGCTCTCCAGATATAAAACCATCACCTGAACTCCTGAGTGTGACAGTGTTTGTGATATCAACTTGTAAATATTTATTGCTATACTTATATTATCTACTCAAGATTTCACTAAGAGGGAATAAAGATAGAAGATGTACCTTGCCATTCAGAGAGTAGTCAATGTGGGAAGTTTTTCTTATTATCCTTGAGAAGATATGTGCCCAATTTCTTACAAGTTGCAAAGGAGAGAATATTATGTGTTTAATAGCTATTTGTAACTTTGAGAAATGCATTTAATCATGTTCATTTCCTGTTTCTTAATCTTACAATAGGCACAGCACTTTCACTGCTCACTTTAGAAATGATTTGCCCAATAATAGAAAGTCCAGAGAAATTAACTAAAGCCACAAATAAACAGTGGTAAGATGTGGACTGAACTTCAGACCAGTAACAGAGTGCTTGACAGTAATACGAAAAACAGATTAATGATATGCTTTAGATTTGAAGATATACTAAAACAGGTCATTCTAAATTTTGGACTAAATGTATTCAATATGTATTTTTTGCTACTATATTCTAAGGAAACTGCTGAAGAAGCAGAATAAGAAGACGAAAAATAGATGTATCATCTGAGTTTTAACTATGTGTTTCATTAAATTGATATGTTTCCTGTCTAAAATGAAATGAGAAGGGATTTTGAAACTGCTTTGAGATTTTGGGAGGGAAACTAGCAAAGTATAGGATTAGAAAGGAACAATTACAATAGTTAGAAACTGGACATCCCATTGAAAGATATATCTTAAGATAATCCACTTGGTACTTATTCCAGATGGTAGAAGCAGAATTTGTGGAAGGGAAATGCCATGGAGCTGAATTTTGACTCAGTTTGGATTTTTCGGAAAGGCAATGGTGCAGGGTGCCTTATTAGATAACAAGCTCCCAACCCCAACTATTTTTGAGCAAGGTCAATAATTGTTAGAAAAAAAGATGCTTTATAGCTGCAGATATACTGAGTGGAATATTTGACATTCTCAGTTCTTTTCCAAATCTAAGATTGTATTTTTTCTAAATTCTTTTTGAGGGGATGCTTTCTGAAACTGCTGATTTGATAAGGTTATTTGTTCTTTACAGGAAATATCACATACTTATTACAAGTAAGGAATGTGTGTTCTTATTTATTGCTCTTATTTGTACTTCAGGCTATGTAATATTGTATGAAAAATGAATGGAAATGGGAAGAAATCTCAGATCCATTTATCCATATAGGATTTCATTAAATGGGAGAAATCTCAACGATCAGAGAGTAGTCAATGTGGGAAGTTTTTCTTATTATCCTTGAGAAGATATGTGCCCAATTTCTTACAAGTTGCAAAGGAGAGAATATTATGTGTTTAATAGCTATTTGTAACTTTGAGAAATGCATTTAATCATGTTCATTTCCTGTTTCTTAATCTTACAATAGGCACAGCACTTTCACTGCTCACTTTAGAAATGATTTGCCCAATAATAGAAAGTCCAGAGAAATTAACTAAAGCCACAAATAAACAGTGGTAAGATGTGGACTGAACTTCAGACCAGTAACAGAGTGCTTGACAGTAATACGAAAAACAGATTAATGATATGCTTTAGATTTGAAGATATACTAAAACAGGTCATTCTAAATTTTGGACTAAATGTATTCAATATGTATTTTTTGCTACTATATTCTAAGGAAACTGCTGAAGAAGCAGAATAAGAAGACGAAAAATAGATGTATCATCTGAGTTTTAACTATGTGTTTCATTAAATTGATATGTTTCCTGTCTAAAATGAAATGAGAAGGGATTTTGAAACTGCTTTGAGATTTTGGGAGGGAAACTAGCAAAGTATAGGATTAGAAAGGAACAATTACAATAGTTAGAAACTGGACATCCCATTGAAAGATATATCTTAAGATAATCCACTTGGTACTTATTCCAGATGGTAGAAGCAGAATTTGTGGAAGGGAAATGCCATGGAGCTGAATTTTGACTCAGTTTGGATTTTTCGGAAAGGCAATGGTGCAGGGTGCCTTATTAGATAACAAGCTCCCAACCCCAACTATTTTTGAGCAAGGTCAATAATTGTTAGAAAAAAAGATGCTTTATAGCTGCAGATATACTGAGTGGAATATTTGACATTCTCAGTTCTTTTCCAAATCTAAGATTGTATTTTTTCTAAATTCTTTTTGAGGGGATGCTTTCTGAAACTGCTGATTTGATAAGGTTATTTGTTCTTTACAGGAAATATCACATACTTATTACAAGTAAGGAATGTGTGTTCTTATTTATTGCTCTTATTTGTACTTCAGGCTATGTAATATTGTATGAAAAATGAATGGAAATGGGAAGAAATCTCAGATCCATTTATCCATATAGGATTTCATTAATGATAAAGGAAACAGCAAATCTCAACATTTTCTACTTCCTATAAATAACTGCAAATAGCTATTCAAGATAAACACTGCATGTAGCAATAATAGAGCCAAAAAAAAGTAACGTGAGAAAAATACATACTCACTTAGTTTTAAAATAAAATTATAATGTAAAATATGCATATAGTTAGCAAAATTTCTTAAAAAGTTTTATTCTGTAATATCTAAGAGTTGTCTTAGATAGTTCAGGACAAAGTAGTCCTAAGTCCTCTTAATTGTAAATATTTTAAGAGAAGCTTTGCTTCAATTTCAAAGACATAGTTACCCAAGGAAATTCCTGAGTAATTTATATATTATGTTGAAAAAGCTCTTCAATATAGACTGGCAATTCTTTTTTAAAAAGTAAAATACACTACAAAGAATTTAAACTGCTTAAAAATTATTCAGCGGATTAGCAAAAATAAAAAATTAACATCCAACTTTTCCTATTAATACTTATCATAATAATATTAATAGCTAACACTTGATATAGTGTTTATTATGTGGCAGTCATTTTTCTAAGCACTTTCCATAATTAAGCACACTTATTTCTCCTATTAAGCTCAAGAAAAATGCTGCACTACTTTACAGGTGTGGAACTCAAGGCATAGAGATGTAAAGTGACTTGATGACCATTTAGGTAGAAAGTAGCAGTCTTGAGTTTGGAATTTCAGGCAGTCTGATCAACAGAAAAACCAAAAATTCTAAACTCCTCAACCCCAACTATTTTTGAGCAAGGTCAATAATTGTTAGAAAAAAAGATGCTTTATAGCTGCAGATATACTGAGTGGAATATTTGACATTCTCAGTTCTTTTCCAAATCTAAGATTGTATTTTTTCTAAATTCTTTTTGAGGGGATGCTTTCTGAAACTGCTGATTTGATAAGGTTATTTGTTCTTTACAGGAAATATCACATACTTATTACAAGTAAGGAATGTGTGTTCTTATTTATTGCTCTTATTTGTACTTCAGGCTATGTAATATTGTATGAAAAATGAATGGAAATGGGAAGAAATCTCAGATCCATTTATCCATATAGGATTTCATTAATGATAAAGGAAACAGCAAATCTCAACATTTTCTACTTCCTATAAATAACTGCAAATAGCTATTCAAGATAAACACTGCATGTAGCAATAATAGAGCCAAAAAAGTAACGTGAGAAAAATACATACTCACTTAGTTTTAAAATAAAATTATAATGTAAAATATGCATATAGTTAGCAAAATTTCTTAAAAAGTTTTATTCTGTAATATCTAAGAGTTGTCTTAGATAGTTCAGGACAAAGTAGTCCTAAGTCCTCTTAATTGTAAATATTTTAAGAGAAGCTTTGCTTCAATTTCAAAGACATAGTTACCCAAGGAAATTCCTGAGTAATTTATATATTATGTTGAAAAAGCTCTTCAATATAGACTGGCAATTCTTTTTTAAAAAGTAAAATACACTACAAAGAATTTAAACTGCTTAAAAATTATTCAGCGGATTAGAAAAAATAAAAATTAACATCCAACTTTTCCTATTAATACTTATCATAATAATATTAATAGCTAACACTTGATATAGTGTTTATTATGTGGCAGTCATTTTTCTAAGCACTTTCCATAATTAAGCACACTTATTTCTCCTATTAAGCTCAAGAAAAATGCTGCACTACTTTACAGGTGTGGAACTCAAGGCATAGAGATGTAAAGTGACTTGATGACCATTTAGGTAGAAAGTAGCAGTCTTGAGTTTGGAATTTCAGGCAGTCTGATCAACAGACATTCTAAACTCCTCAACTAGTTTGTCTCCAAAAGTGAGGTGTTTTGGATGTTCCTTTTTTAAATTTCATGCATAAAATGTTTATGGATGCAGTAACAATATGGGAGCTGGCTAAAGAATTTTTTCTGTGTGGCTCAAATTTCTGGAATTAGAATTTGAAGATGTTTCAAAGTCTTTTCTAGGCTGTAACTTTATGGAAATGCCTCATCCTGGCATTCTGGAGTGAGGAAAATCCAAAGTTCCTAGGAAGTTATTTCTAACAGAGATAATGTTTTGGCTGTTCTGGGGATGTGACAGAAACAAGTAGAAGGGCTGAGAGATCCAAGAAAGCAAATAGAATTAGTCAGTGTGTACTCATTTCACTGTGATTGGCTCAGACAAGATTAGTATTATCAATGAGAAAAAAACTGTCCTATGACCTCCCTGAATCTTGGGCTTTAAAGGTATACTTTGATGTCTCTTTCTTCAAGCCCAGGAGTCCAGAGCCAGAGGCATAGCACACAATATAGAAGGAGAAGTAAGTTGAAAGAGGCAAAGGTAATTTAATGGAAGATTATAGAGTGAGTATGGAAGGCCCTGCAAGGTCACCAAGAAAAAGAACAGAAGTGGTGGTTGTATCTTTGGGGGACTGGGCTGTAATTCCTCATTAAGTAGACAAACTAATAGACACAGAAAGAGATGAAGCTACATTGGATAGTTCTCCCCATCAACAGTGGATCCAAGAAGAGGACACATGGCTCTGACTAGGAAAAGAAAAAAAAAAACAAAAACAAAAACAAAACACAACAGAATTATCAGTACTGGGCATGGCCCCAGGGAAATCAGTGTTTAATGACGTTAACTAGGCAATTAAATACCTTCTTGTTGCTTTATTTTTTACTGTATTTGGTCAGACTTTGTTAACGTTTTTAGGTATTTGGATTTTGTATATTCGTGTCTCCACATCTTTTGAGTTCATATGTGTACTGTTTAACAACCAATATATTCTTAATCAGCTCAACTAATTCGTCTGTGACTTTTTAAAGAGCCCCTAAACATATTGAACCTGGAACAGTCACCAGGAATGGTAAGCAAGCACTGAGCATTTGCTCAATTAGCATAAAATGAGGGAGGGACTTATAAACAATGAGAAGTAGGTGCCTCTTTTCAAATTGTGATCCAGTAGAGAATACTTGTGAGCCTGATCTTTAATACTGTTGCTAGAAAGCTCAATTTTATGAAGATGTCAATATTCTAAGTTCTTTTCAATCCATACCCATTTTCCTCTCTCCCCCTTCTTTTATTATAGTTTCAGAAAGTTGGACTTATGTAGAAATTGCAAGAATTTTTGCTTTGTTTTGTTTGTTTGTTTGCTTCTGTTCCAACTGAAGACCTATATTTATAACATTTGCTCAGAGGGTACTCATTTGAATTATCATGGAAAAGGTTGCCGTCAGAAGGGGAAAACATTTGAGAATGATTCAATACAGCATGCCCTTTTGTCTAACAAGAAGCTGCTTCTCCATCATTCTTTAGGTTTGTTGCTCAGAGAAAGCAGCAAGCACGTTCAATTATTCATGCTTTCTAATTAAGCCTGACTGATTGCACCTAAATGAAAACTTTATTTTGAAGAGGCTGTGTTCTTAATGTTTTTCACTAGAACAATAATTCACCTAATGGCAACATAAGTCTCTTTAGGATCCTGAGTAATTGGCTTGTATAATATCTATAATACATATAGGTATTAACATATATGTATTAGCATCACCCACTCAATTGATAGGAATTTGAACAAACTCAGAGACAGGGAAGGAAGGACAGGGAAAACTGATGTGTGGCAGGCCAAGGGTTCTCAAAGAGGTGGACACGATAGCAACTCAGCAACAACAACAACACTGATATTACCTGTCACGCTGAAGGCTTCCAAACTGTTTACTTCTTGTCCTATTTACAGATGACAATAAATCTGACTTTTTGCTAATGACCTTT
The DNA here is from genome assembly GCA_022376925.1 of Tragulus kanchil. Taxonomy (NCBI): domain Eukaryota; kingdom Metazoa; phylum Chordata; class Mammalia; order Artiodactyla; family Tragulidae; genus Tragulus; species Tragulus kanchil. Next base: position 24,063,469 of record JAIOJX010000025.1, on the reverse strand, counting down.
TAGTTACTGTCAGTACTGGAAATATAAAGAAAGGACAGAGCCAGATTCTGTTGCTGTGTAGTTATTCAGCAGTTGCTATAAGGTATACTAAAAGCACATTCCTTTCAAAAAAGAGCAAAATGACCTGGATTGTTATATGTATGTACTTGTTCTTTTTAGTTTCTGTATATGAAAAGCGTGGCACATATAAAGACTGGCCAGCCATCATTATTTTGGGCAGTATTCATTGTAAAAAAATATTTGATTTAAAACATGAATATTATGTCACTATCACTCTCCATTATATCCCCACAAGGTAAATTTTCCAAAGGCTTCACAGATGTATGCTTGCTTGAAATACTGAAATTTAGACTATGTTGGAACCATGTCTTTGAATCAAAATGACTGTATGCATTTCTTGCAATTATTTTCTTGCCTCTCTTAAAGTATTATGATCTTCTTAGTATATTTTATCACATCTTCTATAGTTAGTAAAAATATAAAGTGAGTATATTAAACTATATAAATTTAAAGTACATTCATAAATATTTGTGTATCATCCACTGAAAAATTTGAAATGAATATCTGAGTACTAGTTAGTAGTGACAAGACAAAGTTCTGAATCATCCATTCTGGCTAACGCTATTAATCAGATTACACAGAGAAATGGCCACTCCATTACTTCTGAGAAAATATCCTAGTTTTAGTGTTTTCAAAAAGTAAATTATCCTTTTTAGACTCTGCTTTTGCGATTGCAAGTGTATGTTTTCTTATTTTCTTCTGTGTAATCTGTGATAATTAAAGATGTATCTTAAAATAATAGATCTTCATTAAAAATGAAACAGATATATTTGATATGCAAATATCTATTATAGTGACTACATTCTGCAAAATTCATATTTATATTAATAGGTAAAATATAGGGTGAGTTGCCTTAGTGGCTCAGTGGTAAAGAATCCATCTGCCAATGCAAGAGATGCAGGTTTAATACCTGTGTCAGGAAGCTCCCCTGGAGAAGGAAATGGCAACCCACTCCTGTATTTTTGCCTTGAGAATTTTAGGGACAGAGATGCCTGGTGAGCTACAGTCTATAGGTTGCAGAGTCAGACATGACGGAGAACACAAAACAGAGAGCATTGATATAGAATTCAAATAGTGCTTAGAAAGTACTTGAATTTTATTTAACCCATGAAATAGAATTTAAGACAGTCAATATTTTCGGCAAATGCTATTTTTCTAGACAATTTAATATTTAATTTTCAAGGGAAATATATATCATTTCACTTATGGTGGAAACACAGTGTGAAGAAAATTTCACTTTTGGACATATCTTTATATATAACTTTAACCAGTTTAATATATGTTTTTAAATGATTGTGGTATTATATACCACCATTTAAGAAAGAAATTCAAATATAGCATCAAAAATATTAGCAGCATCAAAAATACTAAGTGAAATCAGGGCTTCCCTGGTGGTCCAGTGGGTAAAGAGTCTGCCTTGCAGTGCAAGGGGCACCGGTTCTATCCCACATGCTGTGGAACGGCTGGGAAGATCCCACATGCTGTGGAATGACTGGGAAGATCCCACATGCTGTGGAATGGCTGGACTGATGTTTCCAATTACGAGCCAGTGCTCTGGAGTGCATGCACCCAGAGCTGGGAATCTGCAGTGAGAGAAGCCACTGCAATGGGAGGCCCACACAGGCCAAAGAATAAAGATGAAAGAAAATAAATAAATAAAAATAAACAATAAAAGGGGCCAAAATTTTAAAAAACAATAATAATTAAAAAATATTAAGAGTAAAATCAAATATGGAAGCATGTAGCATTATACTTGGAGACAATAGTTTCAAGAAGAAGACAGGACAGATTTTCTGGTAATACATTTATCTCATACTCCATAATTACTTTTGATTAAGTTATTCAGATTAGTCAAGGGATAATATATAAGAAACACCTCTTAAAGAACTGACTGAATGCTATTTGACAAAACATTTCTTTGGAGAACTATTTTTAGTAGCTTTCTAGAAATTTATTTATTCATTAAGCCAAAATTTTCTAATGGATGATTCTGAAGTAGAGGAAACACTTTATTGCAGGAATATTATAATGCTGAGTAGAATTATCAGGTATTCTTAAGTTTGAGTCTTATTTTCTTATATATTGTAATGCTATTTATCAACAATATTCACTGATTTAAATAGGGCTAGATGATAACAATTATTTACACTATTTTTGGATGTTTATAGGAAATGAAATATCTAGAATTTAATTTGAATTTTGATTCTGTTTATACTAGTGGTTTATACTGCAGATGACAGAGTTTATAAAATGGATTTTCTGAATTCTTGTTGACCATTTTATATGGATTTTTGCCAAGGCTATGAGACATTTTCAGAATGTACTCTAACTATATTTTTTGTTGCATTAAATAGTTTTTAGTATATTACTGTTAAGGAAAACTTAGGCCAGTATTTTTACCTTTCTTTATCTTTAATATATTAGGGTAGATTTATCGTGTCCATACAATTATACAATATAGATCTAACTTTGAAATAACTCTCTTCATTTACATTTTATTTAAACCGTAAAACTCTGAAAATAGGTAATATTACTTTCAATGTATGTGTGTGGAACCCAAAGGAATATAGTCAGAGTCATACAGTAAAATATAAAAAGCTTTGATCTTACTGGTTCAGCTTCATCATATCTGAGCCACCTCCTAAATCTATATGCGCTCCTATTCTCACACTTAATGAAACTCAGTGATGAACTGATGATGACTGGAATTTTTTTTCTTCTCTAGAGGAATAATTCTAGAATCTTAATTATATCCAAATAGTATGTTCTTAAGGAAACGGAAACCCACTTGCCTGGAGAATCCCATGGACAGAGGAGCCTGGCAGGCTACAGTTTATAGGGTCATTGAAGAGTCGGACACGACTAGAGCAACTGAGCACACATGCACCCATACACACAACCTAGCATAGGATAATATTATAAAAGAAATTCAGATTAGTCAAGGGATAATATATAAGAAACACCTCTTAAAGAACTGACTGAATGCTATTTGACAAAACATTTCTTTGGAGAACTATTTTTAGTAGCTTTCTAGAAATTTATTTATTCATTAAGCCAAAATTTTCTAATGGATGATTCTGAAGTAGAGGAAACACTTTATTGCAGGAATATTATAATGCTGAGTAGAATTATCAGGTATTCTTAAGTTTGAGTCTTATTTTCTTATATATTGTAATGCTATTTATCAACAATATTCACTGATTTAAATAGGGCTAGATGATAACAATTATTTACACTATTTTTGGATGTTTATAGGAAATGAAATATCTAGAATTTAATTTGAATTTTGATTCTGTTTATACTAGTGGTTTATACTGCAGATGACAGAGTTTATAAAATGGATTTTCTGAATTCTTGTTGACCATTTTATATGGATTTTTGCCAAGGCTATGAGACATTTTCAGAATGTACTCTAACTATATTTTTTGTTGCATTAAATAGTTTTTAGTATATTACTGTTAAGGAAAACTTAGGCCAGTATTTTTACCTTTCTTTATCTTTAATATATTAGGGTAGATTTATCGTGTCCATACAATTATACAATATAGATCTAACTTTGAAATAACTCTCTTCATTTACATTTTATTTAAACCGTAAAACTCTGAAAATAGGTAATATTACTTTCAATGTATGTGTGTGGAACCCAAAGGAATATAGTCAGAGTCATACAGTAAAATATAAAAAGCTTTGATCTTACTGGTTCAGCTTCATCATATCTGAGCCACCTCCTAAATCTATATGCGCTCCTATTCTCACACTTAATGAAACTCAGTGATGAACTGATGATGACTGGAATTTTTTTTCTTCTCTAGAGGAATAATTCTAGAATCTTAATTATATCCAAATAGTATGTTCTTAAGGAAACGGAAACCCACTTGCCTGGAGAATCCCATGGACAGAGGAGCCTGGCAGGCTACAGTTTATAGGGTCATTGAAGAGTCGGACACGACTAGAGCAACTGAGCACACATGCACCCATACACACAACCTTGTTTATCCTCTTCTATGTCCTTTGAAATACGTACCTTACAAAGTGACTCTGGTTACAACTGGAGCACTCTCATGTCTTTCAGTGAAGTTTTCTCCTTATTTGAAACTTATTCTCCTACTCGTTTCTAAATACTTTTTCCTAGTTTTTATTCCAACCACTCCATTCATACCATCAAATCTCTTTCAGAGGCCTCTGTTACACAGTCTTACCATTACATAGTTATTTCTCAAGTCTTCCCTCTTCATTAGACATAGTCTTATTGGGTTTCTCATTAACTACAATGAGGGAGTCAAAATGCTTACTGTTAACTCAACATATTAGGGTAGATTTCCTCCTTCTCTCTAGATTCACATTCTATCTGCTTACCAATATCAAAACTATTATGTCAAAAGGCAAATATAATTACACCTTCCATAAATGCTTTCGTGTTTCCTTCTCAATAAACATATAACCATGTGCTCATTGCCAAGTCCTATACCTTAGAGCTATCTTTGACTTCTTCCTTTCCCATTTATTAATTTGTTATTTCCTTACATATTAAATTAGTATCAGTGTTTTTAAGGTAAAAACAACTCTTCTTTGCATTGAGGGTTCAGTGTTGACACTGCTTTTCTGCAGATTTTGCTCTAGCTGATGAAAGAGACATTAAGCAAATAATGTCACACACACCCACACCATGAAAATACAGCTATGTGAAAAACTTAAACTGTTATAGTTACAATAAAATGCCTTCCCATATTAAATAAAACAGAAACAAATACAGTAGCTTAGAATGACAGAACCTAGATTCCAGGAGAGTGTAAAATGAAACAATCTATTAAGCGAGATCAGAAAGGACTTTTTCAGACAAAGGGAAACTTGAGCTAAGATCAAGTATAAGTTTTAAGTTTACAGATTTCTGGATGAAAACGAGAACTTCTAGGCATGGAATTTTAAGCATAAAGGCTGTCAGGTAGAAGAAACACAGCAAGGAGTAGCGAGTGTAGGAAACCCACTTGCCTGGAGAATCCCATGGACAGAGGAGCCTGGCAGGCTACAGTTTATAGGGTCATTGAAGAGTCGGACACGACTAGAGCAACTGAGCACACATGCACCCATACACACAACCTTGTTTATCCTCTTCTATGTCCTTTGAAATACGTACCTTACAAAGTGACTCTGGTTACAACTGGAGCACTCTCATGTCTTTCAGTGAAGTTTTCTCCTTATTTGAAACTTATTCTCCTACTCGTTTCTAAATACTTTTTCCTAGTTTTTATTCCAACCACTCCATTCATACCATCAAATCTCTTTCAGAGGCCTCTGTTACACAGTCTTACCATTACATAGTTATTTCTCAAGTCTTCCCTCTTCATTAGACATAGTCTTATTGGGTTTTCTCATTAACTACAATGAGGGAGTCAAAATGCTTACTGTTAACTCAACATATTAGGGTAGATTTCCTCCTTCTCTCTAGATTCACATTCTATCTGCTTACCAATATCAAAACTATTATGTCAAAAGGCAAATATAATTACACCTTCCATAAATGCTTTCGTGTTTCCTTCTCAATAAACATATAACCATGTGCTCATTGCCAAGTCCTATACCTTAGAGCTATCTTTGACTTCTTCCTTTCCCATTTATTAATTTGTTATTTCCTTACATATTAAATTAGTATCAGTGTTTTTAAGGTAAAAACAACTCTTCTTTGCATTGAGGGTTCAGTGTTGACACTGCTTTTCTGCAGATTTTGCTCTAGCTGATGAAAGAGACATTAAGCAAATAATGTCACACACACCCACACCATGAAAATACAGCTATGTGAAAAACTTAAACTGTTATAGTTACAATAAAATGCCTTCCCATATTAAATAAAACAGAAACAAATACAGTAGCTTAGAATGACAGAACCTAGATTCCAGGAGAGTGTAAAATGAAACAATCTATTAAGCGAGATCAGAAAGGACTTTTTCAGACAAAGGGAAACTTGAGCTAAGATCAAGTATAAGTTTTAAGTTTACAGATTTCTGGATGAAAACGAGAACTTCTAGGCATGGAATTTTAAGCATAAAGGCTGTCAGGTAGAAGAAACACAGAAAGGGAGAGCATCTAAGGGAAGGCTAGAGTTGCTAGAGAGAAAGAGGCCTGGGGAAGTGTGATGACAGGTAAGGTGGAGGAGAATAAAAGAGTAGAACAGGCCACTGGATTTGCTCTGCCACGGCCCACACTCTGCTTGTGGAGTGTGCTTTCTCTGAATCTGATTAAATCCATTTCTTGCCTATCACTTTGTCTCTCGCTTAATTCTTCTCTGCAAAGAGCCATGATGAACCTGAACCTCAGTGGATCCAGACATTGCGTGAGTGATTTTAATTACCAGGGTCTTGGCTGGGTTCGAGTGTCGGCCGCATAGGTTCAAGGCCCAAACAGGTTTGTCTAAGCCTGGGCCCTGGGTTTAAGTCTCAAATTGAGGCCGAACACTTTCAAATGGTGACCATGGCAGGATGGTGATAAGGTAAGAAAGGTTTAGATTTAGATCTTTGTCCCAAAAGAGGCCCACAGGAAGCTGTGAGCCAGGTAGACTGAGGAAGACAGAATTATACTCTTCTCTTTGACTCTGAGGTTTTCCTCCTACATTCTTGTTCATTCCTGCTGTGTTTCTGTCTCTTTTTTGTTAACCTGAAAAGACCTGTAAGGTCACCAAGGTGTATTTTACTTTTATTCCCCTCCCTCTAAAAGTGCCTGCGTTAAAACTGCCGGCGTCCTATTCCCAACTTATCAGTAGACCAGCTCCAGCTCATCGTCAACACCACTGGGAACGTCTTCCATACATTTTCTTTGTGACAACTTTTTGGGCACTAACAACTGGTTGGGAGACTGCTTTGGAAGGGATAGCATCTAAAATCGTAAGTGCAAATCTTTTACCAAATTTGTGGTGGATTTTGATATTAAGGGTACGATTTTGGATACAATGGGAATTACAGACGTCTAAGGTTTGGGTCCTGAAATATGGTCAGTGAAACAAATAGATTCCTAGGAGAGTGTAAAATGAAACAATCTATTAAGCGAGATCAGAAAGGACTTTTTCAGACAAAGGGAAACTTGAGCTAAGATCAAGTATAAGTTTTAAGTTTACAGATTTCTGGATGAAAACGAGAACTTCTAGGCATGGAATTTTAAGCATAAAGGCTGTCAGGTAGAAGAAACACAGAAAGGGAGAGCATCTAAGGGAAGGCTAGAGTTGCTAGAGAGAAAGAGGCCTGGGGAAGTGTGATGACAGGTAAGGTGGAGGAGAATAAAAGAGTAGAACAGGCCACTGGATTTGCTCTGCCACGGCCCACACTCTGCTTGTGGAGTGTGCTTTCTCTGAATCTGATTAAATCCATTTCTTGCCTATCACTTTGTCTCTCGCTTAATTCTTCTCTGCAAAGAGCCATGATGAACCTGAACCTCAGTGGATCCAGACATTGCGTGAGTGATTTTAATTACCAGGGTCTTGGCTGGGTTCGAGTGTCGGCCGCATAGGTTCAAGGCCCAAACAGGTTTGTCTAAGTCTGGGCCCTGGGTTTAAGTCTCAAATTGAGGCCGAACACTTTCAAATGGTGACCATGGCAGGATGGTGATAAGGTAAGAAAGGTTTAGATTTAGATCTTTGTCCCAAAAGAGGCCCACAGGAAGCTGTGAGCCAGGTAGACTGAGGAAGACAGAATTATACTCTTCTCTTTGACTCTGAGGTTTTCCTCCTACATTCTTGTTCATTCCTGCTGTGTTTCTGTCTCTTTTTTGTTAACCTGAAAAGACCTGTAAGGTCACCAAGGTGTATTTTACTTTTATTCCCCTCCCTCTAAAAGTGCCTGCGTTAAAACTGCCGGCGTCCTATTCCCAACTTATCAGTAGACCAGCTCCAGCTCATCGTCAACACCACTGGGAACGTCTTCCATACATTTTCTTTGTGACAACTTTTTGGGCACTAACAACTGGTTGGGAGACTGCTTTGGAAGGGATAGCATCTAAAATCGTAAGTGCAAATCTTTTACCAAATTTGTGGTGGATTTTGATATTAAGGGTACGATTTTGGATACAATGGGAATTACAGACGTCTAAGGTTTGGGTCTGAAATAGGTCAGGCAGCATCAGTCTCAACCAATACTCCCTGGGTCATGTCCTCTGGGACTGGGAAAGATTCAGACTACTGGGATTGAAAAAAAGGAAAAAAGCTTATAAGGCTATGTAATCATATTTGGCTGCAATATGACTTAGGAAGCCAAGAAAAATGACCACTAAATGGGTGCCTGGATTATGATATGATATAACTGTTAGAATTATATTTATAAGGAAGTTCAGATGGAGGGAACTTCCATATGTGCTGATCTTCATGGCCTTGTATCTAGACAATGAGATTCAAAAAGAAATTTAAGGACTTCCCCTGGTGGTCCAGTGGGTAAGGACACCACCTTGCAGTGCAAGGGGCACCGGTTCGATCCCTGGACTGGGAAGATCCCATGTGCTGCGGAGCGGCTGGACTGATGTGTCCAATTACTGAGCCAGAGCTCTGGAGCGCTTGGGCCCAGAGCCGGTGCTCAGCAATGACAGAGGCCACCGTGATGGGAGGCCCACAGGAGCCAAAGAACAAAGACGGATGAAAATAGAGAAATGAAAGACCAATAGAAGTAGCCTGCCTGCTCCCCTCCCTCCCCAACTCGACCCCCACCCAAAATAAATAAATAAATCTTTAAAAAAAAAAAAAAAGGAATTTAATATGTGTGTGGCCAGGAGGGAAAATTCTAGGAAAGACACAAAAGACCTTTTAACTGATGGACCCTGGGGTCATTCAAATGCTAAATTTTCTTCAAGGAGCTGCTGGAGCTATTCCCCGCCTACTGGGAGGAGCCATTGTCTCTGGGGATAACACAGCTAGCAAAGAGAAGAGGCCCCACCCATATTCAGGAGCTGTTTTACACCCTGAATTACTCAAGGGGCCCTTCCTTAGCTCAGCATTGACAATAATGTAAGTTACCAACCAACTGCCCCTACAGTTTTGCCTCTGAAAGAAGTTCATGATGGAAAAAAAAAAAAAAAAAACAAGAGTCTACGTACCTTTTTCAATATCTGATCTAAGTATGGCAGAAGACAAGTTGGAAAGTTTTCCTGAAGATCCTAAAGGTTTTACAAAAGAATTTATCAGACTAGTGAGGTCTTTGATCTCACCTGCGAAGACTTAAAAGACTGTACTATCCCACTGCTGCACCCCCAAGAATGTAATACTGGCCTAATACTGGGTGTAATACTAGCAGCCAGAGGTCATGCTGAACGACTGGCAGCCCAAGACCACCGACAGGATCATGCAGTGCACATGGTGGGGAATGAGGCTGTTCTGAGGCAAACCAAAAATGGAATTACCAGCTAAACTCTACTGATAGAGATAGATGGGACCATATGATCAACTGTTTAATAGAGGATATGAAAAAACTTAAGAGTAAAACCTGTTAATTATAAAAAGGTGAAAGAGATCCAACAGGCACAGGATGAAAATTCTGCAGGCTTCCAAAGTAGATTAGTGGAGGCTTTTAGGGAATATACAAATGTGGATACCTCCTCCCCAGAGGGATAGGCCCTTTAGGCTATGCATTTCATAGCCCAGTCTACCCCAGACATCAGGCACAAAATTCAGAAAGCAAGTACTTGTCTTCAGATCCCAATGAATGGATTTGATCCAATTGGCTTATTTGGTTTCTAATAATAGGGATATGGCTGAAAAGGCTGAGTGCATCCAGAGAAATACGCAAAAGACCCAAATGATGACAATCGCTTTGTCCGCTTAAAAACCATCAACTAGGAAGCTGCCCTTTCTGGGCCAATCTGGTCCCAGCAGACCACAAGGCCCATGGGTGCCCATGCAAGGCCGGTGTACCCTGTGTGGACAAAAGGGGCACTGGAAGAAGGACTGCTGTCGATGTGTCTTTTGCAAACAGCCAGGGCATTGGCAGAGGGAATGCCCCAGATGCCAGAGAGTGACGGGGGTCCCTCAGCCATTGATGGCTTTGTAATCAGAAGACCAACAGGGCCCAAGGCCAAAAGTGGTTCTGCCTAAAAATACTATCTACATAACTAATGTCCAACCTCAGGTGGGCATTGATGTGACTGGCCATTTGATAGAAGTTCTTGTAGACACTGGTACAACCTTCTCAGTCTTAAACCCAAAAGATTGGAAACCTTAGCAGTCATAAGGAGTGTGTAATGGGGTTGTCAGGAAAGAAACAGGGGCACACTTTCCTGGAGCCTGTTTTGTGCAATGCTAATGGACAGCTGTTTTTTCATTCCTTTCTGTTTGTGCCTGATTGTCCTATCCCTTTAATTGGGGGGAGGTTTATTAACTAATTTAGGGGCCACTCTGTCTCTGGAGGAGAAAGGGAACCACCCTCACTGTGTAAAGAGTTATTCATGATCATGATTTAGTTGGGTTGGGTAATGGATTTTAATAGAGATGGGTTAAGACCAGACTAGATTTGGTCTCTTCCTCCAAAGTATTCTTAAACTGCTGCTTCTAACAAACAGGTTATAGGTTGACAAACTGTGGTGAATTTCTTTGCCTTTAAGTGATTTGTACTTACTTTAGAGATCTTCATATAGTTTCAATTAAAAAGAAAATATTGTCTCACAGTGACTTATGATCTTATCTGGCTAAAAGCTAACTTTGAGATGTTTTACAGAGTCCCTATGATATTGATAGGGACAGAGTAGAATAGGTAGGTGATTGTAGAGTCCTAGTAGGGGATGGTAGGTAGAAGGGAGACACCTGAGAAAGGTTGGGAGACCAGTGAGTTGACGATAACTCAGGAAGCTGCTCCTTGTTCAGTAAAGCAGGCTCAACTGGGTACAAACAGCTGATGAAGGAGGAGCTGGCGAAGAAGCTACCAATGATCTGCATCTACTTGGGCGGTCTTCTACCATCCTATATATAAAATGTGACATTTCAGATCTTTCTCTATTTGTACCTGATGTCTTATAATTTCTAGCCAGGGAGAGCCTGCAGAAGTTAGTAATGGTTGTTAACTGCTTCTTCTGCTCCCAGAGTGATTGTTGCCCACTCAATTGAGGCAGAGCAGAGCAGAGCTTTCCTGCCTGCCTGCTTGCACCTCTTACAAGTACCCTATCCTAATAAATCCTGTTCTTGCATATCACTCTGCCTCTCGCTGAATTCGTTCTGCATTGAGGCACAAAGAACCTGAGCCTCGGTAGGTCCAGACATTGGGTGAGTGCTGGATTAAGTCCCGGCTATGTGGGTTCGAATCCCAGACAGGGTTTTGGCCGGAATTGAGTCCTGACTACCCCAAGCAGGGTTTTGGCTGGGGTTAAGCCTTAGCCACATGGGTTCAAGTCCCAAACTGGTTTTGGCTAAGTTCAAGCCCCAGACACATGGGTTCAAGTCCCAAACAGGGTTTTGACTGGAATTCAAGCTCCAGCCACGTGGGTTCAAGTCCCAAGCAGGGTTTGATCAGGTCTGGGCCCTGGGTTTAAGTCTCTGATCGAGGTAAAACCCTTTAAGTATGACAAAGAAAAATAGTTAACTAATATTATTTAATAAGTTAAGTTAAATGTAATTGTTTGTAATTCTGGTTATTGTAACCCACCTTTATTGTACACTGTAAGCAGAGGTTTGAACCATGCTTATTCAAACTTTTTTTGCTGCTTCTAACAAACAGGTTATAGGTTGACAAACTGTGGTGAATTTCTTTGCCTTTAAGTGATTTGTACTTACTTTAGAGATCTTCATATAGTTTCAATTAAAAAGAAAATATTGTCTCACAGTGACTTATGATCTTATCTGGCTAAAAGCTAACTTTGAGATGTTTTACAGAGTCCCTATGATATTGATAGGGACAGAGTAGAATAGGTAGGTGATTGTAGAGTCCTAGTAGGGGATGGTAGGTAGAAGGGAGACACCTGAGAAAGGTTGGGAGACCAGTGAGTTGACGATAACTCAGGAAGCTGCTCCTTGTTCAGTAAAGCAGGCTCAACTGGGTACAAACAGCTGATGAAGGAGGAGCTGGCGAAGAAGCTACCAATGATCTGCATCTACTTGGGCGGTCTTCTACCATCCTATATATAAAATGTGACATTTCAGATCTTTCTCTATTTGTACCTGATGTCTTATAATTTCTAGCCAGGGAGAGCCTGCAGAAGTTAGTAATGGTTGTTAACTGCTTCTTCTGCTCCCAGAGTGATTGTTGCCCACTCAATTGAGGCAGAGCAGAGCAGAGCTTTCCTGCCTGCCTGCTTGCACCTCTTACAAGTACCCTATCCTAATAAATCCTGTTCTTGCATATCACTCTGCCTCTCGCTGAATTCGTTCTGCATTGAGGCACAAAGAACCTGAGCCTCGGTAGGTCCAGACATTGGGTGAGTGCTGGATTAAGTCCCGGCTATGTGGGTTCGAATCCCAGACAGGGTTTTGGCCGGAATTGAGTCCTGACTACCCCAAGCAGGGTTTTGGCTGGGGTTAAGCCTTAGCCACATGGGTTCAAGTCCCAAACTGGTTTTGGCTAAGTTCAAGCCCCAGACACATGGGTTCAAGTCCCAAACAGGGTTTTGACTGGAATTCAAGCTCCAGCCACGTGGGTTCAAGTCCCAAGCAGGGTTTGATCAGGTCTGGGCCCTGGGTTTAAGTCTCTGATCGAGGTAAAACCCTTTAAGTATGACAAAGAAAAATAGTTAACTAATATTATTTAATAAGTTAAGTTAAATGTAATTGTTTGTAATTCTGGTTATTGTAACCCACCTTTATTGTACACTGTAAGCAGAGGTTTGACCATGGCTTTTAAGTCTTTTGTCATTTATAGATATATTTATGCCCTGGTGCTGGTACAAAATATGCCTAATCATCAAGGGGATCCATAGGAAGGCTAAGGAACCCAGTTACTACCTCTCTCCATCAAGATGATGGCTATGTAGGGATTTCAACACATGTGGACTGAAACTAGGAGCTGCCCTGCCCCTGGGGCCCCTAGATCAGGTACTCAAGAGATTTTTACTCCCTGATAGGCAGGGTCAACACCCATGCTCAGCCTTGAAGCAATTACAGAAGAGGGACCCTCGCCCTTCTGCCTCCCATAAGAGTATGGGAGTAAAATCTCTTGAGGGGAGAATGTAACGGTTAGGAGGGCAAGGGGCAGGGCACAATTTTTGAAAAGAATGACAGCCCAAGGACACAGCATAAAGCCATTAGGATCAAATGGGTCCAAGATGGCAGACCAGATCTTGATCCCCAGTCAGCAAGCTAAATGACACACCCAGAGGCACCATGACAGTTCCACCCCATCCCTAAAAGAGCTGAAATAACCCTCCCACTCATTAGCATATGGAATTACCCAGCCCATAAAAGCTAAGAACGCCATGCTTTGGGGGCCACTGGATTTTCTCTGCCATGGCCCACATTCTGCCTGTGGAGTATGCTTTCTCTGAATCTGAATAAATCCATTTCTTACCTAAGAACAAACAAACAAACAAAGAGTAGAACATGCAGACCCTAGTGGAATTTACAAAGATTCTATAAGAACATAAACTGGGGGTTGTAGGCAAGGAGGTGATATAATCAAGATTTCTCAACACAACCTCATATATATTGAACAATTACATTGATCTCTAGTTACACTTCCATATCCTTTGAATTTTCCCCCTTCTTTCTTTGCTATTGCCCTTCTCTTCTTTTTCTGCAACAGTATCCTTCCTCATTTTCCTACCTCTGTTCTGTCTTTGCCAAAGTAGCTCCTTATTGTCCTTGGGAAAATGACTGAATGTTGTTCTGTTACATAGAGTAGTGTTTGTAGAACTTCCTAAAGTATATCAATCCATGGAGAAATTTTGTGAAAAAAAAAAAAAAAAAAAGATTTCATCATGTTCATGGTCAACATAAATTTGGGAAGCACTCCATAATATATTCCCCACTTGGTAGTTAACAAGGAGAATCCTGCAGAGATAACTTTAATTTGTTTTGTTTAATCAGGTATTTCCCAGGGTTGACTTACTCGGTATGTTACCAAACCAGTTTTGGGTCTGCTTGCTGTACATGCAGAAAAGCCAATCTACTGACACCAGGTTGTGACAAAGAAAAGTACAGCCATTTATCCCAAGGGCAAGCAAGGAGAATGGGCAGCTTATACTCAAAAGACTCATAACTCCATGGTTCTTTTGAGCATGAGCTTCCAGGAAAGGCTTTTTAAAGACATGTTAGAAAGAGGGTTGTGAGGTGCATGATCAGCTCATACTCAGTTCTCTGATTGGTTAATGATGAGGTATCTCTTCTTTTCTTTGCATCCTTGTTTATTAGCATTGTCTTTGGAATAAAAGTCAGTTGCAGAAAAAATGTTAAATAAACAAATGCAGAGACCCAAATCATGCCTAATAGCAGATAAAGCAGACATAAAGCAAAGTTCCATTACTCAATAAAATTCTGTAATTTAGTGATAGGAAGTAGGAATCCCGATTATCAACCTGCTGGTTCCAGCCAATGATCTAGGGATCTAAACGCTGGTGGCCAGCATGCAGTTAAATTCTTCTACTAGGTATCTGCAAAACAACTTAAAGATATGACTCAGAATATTGTCTATAGCCCTTGAGGAGGGTCTGAATGTCCCTGACTTTGTTCTATGAAAAAAAAAAACTATTATTATTTTGTCTTGCTTGACTGTTTTCCATTGCTTCTGCATTTTTTCTCTTCACTCATTAAACATGATCTTTGCAAATCAGAGAAGGCTTAGGAGGCAAAAGCTTTTCTACCAGAAAAATGGGTGGAGGATATGGGGTTGGGGGTCTCTCCCTAGTAAGATCCCACTGGCTCCTGCTCAATTTAAAGTCATCTCTTTTCTCCTATTAAGAATTACTAACACCCTTCAAATCAAATACTCTTTGAAACTTATTTCTGAATCATTGCCTACAGCATGAAGTATAAACTCTCCATTAAGGCATTCAAGGTTATAGTTTAGGACTTGTTTCCTTCTTCCCCTTAGAGTTTCACTCACAACACATGCTCAATTACAGAGCTGTAGGACTGTCCATAGTCCCCTGACATTCCCCTATGCTGTTTCACAATATGTTTTTCTTCCAAATGCTCCTGTTATTTTGTACTTGGCTCGCCTCTAATCCAGACAACTTGGTTGCCAAGTTCATTGAGATTCCTTCCCTTATTTTCAATCAGACTTGAGGAGTTTCATCTTCCTCTTGGGTTTTAAATTCATTACACTTTGTTGCTTACTCCTAAAAATCTAATAGTAAAAAGTAAACTCTCTCAGGGCCAAGACTACTCTTCTTTTCTTTGCATCCTTGTTTATTGTGTTTGGAATAAAAGTCAGTGCAGAGCAAATGCCTCTTAAATAAATAAACAAATGCAAAGACCCAAACCATGACTAATAGCAGATAAAGGAAACATAAAGCAAAATTCCCTTCCTCAGTAAGCCTGTAACTTAGTGACAGTGAAAGACTTAATGACTAAAGCAAAAAGAAGATTAAAGAAAATCCTTTGAGAAACAAGTTCATGTATGTCTGATGAGTTGGGGGAAGATCCCTGGAGTAGGTATTATTTTTAAATGGGCTTGCAATGTCACATAGTATCTCTACAGAGAAAAGATGGATATTCTATGTGGACCTGGGATGTGCAAAGGTATATACCCCCAGAATACAAAATCTACACCAGTATATGTGGTGTACAGGTATGACTTTTCTTTGCAGAATCAGAATTATATGTTCTTAAAAGAAATAGGGGTTTATAAACAACTGACTCAGAATATTGTCTATAGCCCTTGAGGAGGGTCTGAATGTCCCTGACTTTGTTCTATGAAAAAAAACTATTATTATTTTGTCTTGCTTGACTGTTTTCCATTGCTTCTGCATTTTTTCTCTTCACTCATTAAACATGATCTTTGCAAATCAGAGAAGGCTTAGGAGGCAAAAGCTTTTCTACCAGAAAAATGGGTGGAGGATATGGGGTTGGGGGTCTCTCCCTAGTAAGATCCCACTGGCTCCTGCTCAATTTAAAGTCATCTCTTTTCTCCTATTAAGAATTACTAACACCCTTCAAATCAAATACTCTTTGAAACTTATTTCTGAATCATTGCCTACAGCATGAAGTATAAACTCTCCATTAAGGCATTCAAGGTTATAGTTTAGGACTTGTTTCCTTCTTCCCCTTAGAGTTTCACTCACAACACATGCTCAATTACAGAGCTGTAGGACTGTCCATAGTCCCCTGACATTCCCCTATGCTGTTTCACAATATGTTTTTCTTCCAAATGCTCCTGTTATTTTGTACTTGGCTCGCCTCTAATCCAGACAACTTGGTTGCCAAGTTCATTGAGATTCCTTCCCTTATTTTCAATCAGACTTGAGGAGTTTCATCTTCCTCTTGGGTTTTAAATTCATTACACTTTGTTGCTTACTCCTAAAAATCTAATAGTAAAAAGTAAACTCTCTCAGGGCCAAGACTACTCTTCTTTTCTTTGCATCCTTGTTTATTGTGTTTGGAATAAAAGTCAGTGCAGAGCAAATGCCTCTTAAATAAATAAACAAATGCAAAGACCCAAACCATGACTAATAGCAGATAAAGGAAACATAAAGCAAAATTCCCTTCCTCAGTAAGCCTGTAACTTAGTGACAGTGAAAGACTTAATGACTAAAGCAAAAAGAAGATTAAAGAAAATCCTTTGAGAACAAGTTCATGTATGTCTGATGAGTTGGGGGAAGATCCCTGGAGTAGGTATTATTTTTAAATGGGCTTGCAATGTCACATAGTATCTCTACAGAGAAAAGATGGATATTCTATGTGGACCTGGGATGTGCAAAGGTATATACCCCCAGAATACAAAATCTACACCAGTATATGTGGTGTACAGGTATGACTTTTCTTTGCAGAATCAGAATTATATGTTCTATGAGGATGGATGAAACTAGGAGGGATGTATGCATGGGAATTCCACTAATATTAATTTTTAAAAAGATTCAACCAACAGGACTGACTTTAGAAGAGCCTGGACAGGAAGAGACTAGTTAGAATGCATACCACAATATTCTAAGTCAGGGGATGACAAAGTTTTCTATGGAAAGTCAGATAGTAAAGATTTTCATCTTGGCTTGCGGGTCACAGAGTCTCTGTCACAACTACTGAACTTTGCTGGTAAACAGTGAAACAGCCACATACAGTGAGAAATGAATGAGCATGGCTGTGTTCCAATAGAACTTTATTTACAAAGTAGATAGCAGCCTGGGTTTTTCCTGGAGACCACAGATGGTAAGGTGAGAGTTAACAAAAATCTGAACCGACTGAGAGCAGTGCCAGAGGAAAAGAAGAGATGCCTATAAGGAAATCATAACAGAGGAATATATAATGCTTTTCTCCATGAATATGGGTGACAAGAAAGGAAAAGACTTAAAAATGATACCAAGAGCTGAGACCCAGTCCACAGCAAGGCTGATGGTACCGTGGACAGAAATAGGCATGTTAAGCAAAAGGCTATTTGGAGAGCAAAGATTATTACCTACAATGAAAAAGTCAGTTAACAGAGGAAAGCTGTACAGTATTAGGAGCAGTCAGTCCCATTAAACTGTGAACAATACTGAAAACTCCAAAAGGACAGCATGTTTCAATAAATTTGTTCAAACTTTTCAATTTTCACATTATAAAGACCCAAACCATGACTAATAGCAGATAAAGGAAACATAAAGCAAAATTCCCTTCCTCAGTAAGCCTGTAACTTAGTGACAGTGAAAGACTTAATGACTAAAGCAAAAAGAAGATTAAAGAAAATCCTTTGAGAAACAAGTTCATGTATGTCTGATGAGTTGGGGGAAGATCCCTGGAGTAGGTATTATTTTTAAATGGGCTTGCAATGTCACATAGTATCTCTACAGAGAAAAGATGGATATTCTATGTGGACCTGGGATGTGCAAAGGTATATACCCCCAGAATACAAAATCTACACCAGTATATGTGGTGTACAGGTATGACTTTTCTTTGCAGAATCAGAATTATATGTTCTATGAGGATGGATGAAACTAGGAGGGATGTATGCATGGGAATTCCACTAATATTAATTTTTAAAAAGATTCAACCAACAGGACTGACTTTAGAAGAGCCTGGACAGGAAGAGACTAGTTAGAATGCATACCACAATATTCTAAGTCAGGGGATGACAAAGTTTTCTATGGAAAGTCAGATAGTAAAGATTTTCATCTTGGCTTGCGGGTCACAGAGTCTCTGTCACAACTACTGAACTTTGCTGGTAAACAGTGAAACAGCCACATACAGTGAGAAATGAATGAGCATGGCTGTGTTCCAATAGAACTTTATTTACAAAGTAGATAGCAGCCTGGGTTTTTCCTGGAGACCACAGATGGTAAGGTGAGAGTTAACAAAAATCTGAACCGACTGAGAGCAGTGCCAGAGGAAAAGAAGAGATGCCTATAAGGAAATCATAACAGAGGAATATATAATGCTTTTCTCCATGAATATGGGTGACAAGAAAGGAAAAGACTTAAAAATGATACCAAGAGCTGAGACCCAGTCCACAGCAAGGCTGATGGTACCGTGGACAGAAATAGGCATGTTAAGCAAAAGGCTATTTGGAGAGCAAAGATTATTACCTACAATGAAAAAGTCAGTTAACAGAGGAAAGCTGTACAGTATTAGGAGCAGTCAGTCCCATTAAACTGTGAACAATACTGAAAACTCCAAAAGCCTGTACCACCTGGCAATGAGTTTCAATAAATTTGTTCAAACTTTTCAATTTTCACATTATAAATTATGAAGAAGTATGAGTTTTCCTAATAGTACAGCATGCCCGATGTGGTTTTCTTAGCATTCTATACAGAGTGCATTGCTCTTTCACCCACTCATCTGGGGTATAAAACCAAGTGTGCTATTATAGAAAGCATTTATCTTAGAAACAATAATCTATTTCTTGCTATAAATAAATGTACACTGTATGTTGCTTGACAAATGTGACCTTATTCTTTTTTCTTTATTCAGGACTTGAAGAGGATTTAATTTTGAATGTAAGCAGACATACTAAAATAAGATTAACTATAAACTGTTTTTCTCCATTTGTTTTCCTGAGCAGGCAAACATTACTATGCATTTCAATTAGAAACATACTTGTCAGGTGGGAAGGAAGAAGAAATAAAGTGAGTCAGCAATGGAAGAGGAAAGGCTTCTTTATCAAGTCTGCTTCCTGAAAAAAATTCTAGAAATGAATTATTCAAAGCCATACTGAAACTAGTCAGTAACAATGAAATAGGGTTCAATACACCTGAAACTTGTTTGGGGAAATGAGTTTAAATTCTATTTCTTCAATTTCTATAACATTTCCTTGTTAAAACAAGAGTCAAAAGGACTTTCCTTAAAATTCCACTTCATTATAAGAGGCCTGCGAACATTGCTGTTGTTATTCTCTATGGCACAGAAAGCTTTACCTTAGTTAAAAGCTGTGCTCCTAGCTGTAATATCATATACCTGGGACTCAGCTGCTCATGGGCTTTTAAAAATATTCTGTCCCTTATTTTCTCCATTACCATTCAATCCCATTTTTAGTAACTTCTCTCAAAGATCTATTTGGACTTTAGAAACAATACAGAAGTCCTATCCCAAGTGGGAACATGAATCTAGAATGTTTTCCTTCCATTGTGAGTCAAACTGAATGGCTTCTTCAGCAAAACCTGTTATATACTAAATACTCCAATTAAAATTTGTTCTCCTGAGATTTTTAAAGAAAAAAACATGAAAAGGCTATTTGCTATGCATCTGAAAATCTATTCCTGGGCATGTGTAGTAATATTCAAAATGCCCATTTACTTACATCTCCTCTTGTTTTGTCCTATTACATGAAATAAAATTAATCATTTAGCAAATCTAGAGTGATGGCAGGTTATAACTTATTCTATTATTCTATAGACATATCTGAATATGTCTGAAATATATTAACTACACTAAGGAAATATTTAAAATTGAAAAGACAATAAAAATAATGTCCTTGTGTGTTGGGACAATGGGCCTCCTGGTATCTGACAGGTTTCTTATATAAATGCATGTCGTCCATGTTGTCCTAAACTTGATGAGGTTTTCAGGGTAATTGAAAATACAGTTAGTCAACTATAAACTCAAATGAAAAACAGTGCCTGATAACAGGATGCAGTATTTAAGATTTTCAAATTAGATAAATTTTATCAACTACTCAAAAGATTTGAAGTATAAACAAATTATATCAAATATTACAGTAACAATCATCAAACCCATGAATACTGATGGGAGGTCAGGAAGATTTTCCAACTGGTATTTGGGCAAACAAAAGCGTTTACAAAGAAATTCTAGAAATGAATTATTCAAAGCCATACTGAAACTAGTCAGTAACAATGAAATAGGGTTCAATACACCTGAAACTTGTTTGGGGAAATGAGTTTAAATTCTATTTCTTCAATTTCTATAACATTTCCTTGTTAAAACAAGAGTCAAAAGGACTTTCCTTAAAATTCCACTTCATTATAAGAGGCCTGCGAACATTGCTGTTGTTATTCTCTATGGCACAGAAAGCTTTACCTTAGTTAAAAGCTGTGCTCCTAGCTGTAATATCATATACCTGGGACTCAGCTGCTCATGGGCTTTTAAAAATATTCTGTCCCTTATTTTCTCCATTACCATTCAATCCCATTTTTAGTAACTTCTCTCAAAGATCTATTTGGACTTTAGAAACAATACAGAAGTCCTATCCCAAGTGGGAACATGAATCTAGAATGTTTTCCTTCCATTGTGAGTCAAACTGAATGGCTTCTTCAGCAAAACCTGTTATATACTAAATACTCCAATTAAAATTTGTTCTCCTGAGATTTTTAAAGAAAAAAACATGAAAAGGCTATTTGCTATGCATCTGAAAATCTATTCCTGGGCATGTGTAGTAATATTCAAAATGCCCATTTACTTACATCTCCTCTTGTTTTGTCCTATTACATGAAATAAAATTAATCATTTAGCAAATCTAGAGTGATGGCAGGTTATAACTTATTCTATTATTCTATAGACATATCTGAATATGTCTGAAATATATTAACTACACTAAGGAAATATTTAAAATTGAAAAGACAATAAAAATAATGTCCTTGTGTGTTGGGACAATGGGCCTCCTGGTATCTGACAGGTTTCTTATATAAATGCATGTCGTCCATGTTGTCCTAAACTTGATGAGGTTTTCAGGGTAATTGAAAATACAGTTAGTCAACTATAAACTCAAATGAAAAACAGTGCCTGATAACAGGATGCAGTATTTAAGATTTTCAAATTAGATAAATTTTATCAACTACTCAAAAGATTTGAAGTATAAACAAATTATATCAAATATTACAGTAACAATCATCAAACCCATGAATACTGATGGGAGGTCAGGAAGATTTTCCAACTGGTATTTGGGCACAGATAGGCTTAAGGAAATCAGTTTCCAGATTTTCACTCTCTATATGTACAGACCTATCTCATTTTATTCTGCTTCACTGCTATTGTGTTATTTACAATTGAAGGTTTGTGGAAATCTTGATTCATGCAAGTCTATCAGGGCCATTTTTCCAATACCATTTGCTCACTTACGATGCTATAATTATGTGTTGGTAATTCTCATTGGTATTTCAAACTATTTCCTTATTAATATATTTGTATTTTTATGGTGATCTGTGAACAGTGATCTTTGATGTTACTATCGTAACTACTCTGTCACATGACAAATGAGCCAATATGACTTAATGGATAATGTCTTAATCAATAAATATTGTATATATTTTAATTGCTATACTAACCAGCCATCCCCCTGTGTCTCCCCCTCTTTTGGGGCCTCCCTATTCCCTTAGTCACAAGAATACTGAAATTAGGTCAATTAATATGCCAACAAAGGACTGTATATGTTCAAATGAAAGGAAGAGTCACATGTCTCGAACATTAAATCAAAACCTAGAGATGATGAAATTTAGTTCATAAGGTATATCAAAACCAAGATATGAAGAAATCCAAGTCTCTTGTGCCAAACAGCCAAGTTGTAAATGCAGAAGAAAAGTTCTTGAAGAAAAGAGTGCAACTCTAGTGAAAACATGAATAATAAGAAAGTGAAACAGCCTGTTGTCACTATGGAGAAACTTTTGAGCGACCAGAAGAGAAGACCAAACCAGCCACCACATTTCTTAAGCAAAAGTCTGAAAGTAAAGTCATTCAGCTGTGTCCGACTTTTTGCAACCCATGGATGAGCCATAGAATTCCCTAGGCAAGAATACTGGAGTGAGTAACCTTTCCCTTCTCCAGGGGACCTTCCAAACCCAGGGAATGAATCCAGGTCTCCCACATTATAAGCAGATTCTTTACCTTCTGAGCCACAAAGGAAGCCCGGGAATACTGGAGTGGGTAGCCTATCTCTTCTCCAGGGGAACTTCCCAACCCAGGAATTGAACTGGGATCTCCTGCATTGCAGGCAGATCCTTTACCAGCTGATCTTACAACCAGAGCAAGGCTTTAACTGTCTTCAACCCTATGTAGCCTGAGAACAAGGCCCTAACTCTCTTCAGTCTAATAAAGTTTAACTCTGAGGAAGTTGCAAAATTAATTTGACCCTACTAGTGTTTGATTCATGAGGGTCAAAAATAGAAATCATCTCCATAAAATCAAAATGTAAAGTGGAGTAGCAAGTGCTAATGTAGAAGTAGCAGCAAGTTATCCAGAAGATCTAGCTAAGACAATTAATGAAAGTAGTTACCTTAAACAACAGATTTTTGATGCAGATGAAACTCCTATTGGAAGGAGATGCCATCTAGGACTTTTATACCTAGTCTCTTGTTAGGGTTTCATAAAGTTGGTGATTTTGTATTGAAGCCAATGCTCATTTACCATTCCAAAAATCCTAGAACCCTGATGAATTATACTAAACCGTCTCTCCCTGTGTTCTCTAAATGAAGCATCAAAGCCTAAATGACAGCACATCTGTTTACTTGGTTTACTAAACATTTTAAGCACACTGTTAGGACTTAATGATAAAAAATACTGCCTTCAAATATAACTGTTCATGGACAGTACATCTGGTTACTCAAGATCTCTGATAAAGATACATGGTAGGACTAATTTTGCTTTCATGCTCACTAATACAAAATCTACTCTGGAGTCTCATGAATCAAGGGACAGTTTGGATTTCAACTCTTATTACTTAAGAAATAAATTCCATAAAACTAAAGCTGCTATAGATAATGATTTCTCTGATGGGCAAAGTCAATCAAAAATCCTCTAGAAAGAATTCCTTATTCTAGATGCCATTAAGAACATTCATGATTTATAGAAAGAAGTCAAAATACCAATGTACACAGGAGTTTGGAAGAGGTTGATTCTAACCATCTTGGTTAATTTAAAGGAGCTCAAGACCAGTGGAAGCTCAGATGTGGTGGAAACAGCAAGGATTACTGCCATTTCATGATAAAACCTTAACAGATGAAGAGTTGTTTCTAACAACTGCAGATGTGGGAATTCCCAACCCAGGAATTGAACTGGGATCTCCTGCATTGCAGGCAGATCCTTTACCAGCTGATCTTACAACCAGAGCAAGGCTTTAACTGTCTTCAACCCTATGTAGCCTGAGAACAAGGCCCTAACTCTCTTCAGTCTAATAAAGTTTAACTCTGAGGAAGTTGCAAAATTAATTTGACCCTACTAGTGTTTGATTCATGAGGGTCAAAAATAGAAATCATCTCCATAAAATCAAAATGTAAAGTGGAGTAGCAAGTGCTAATGTAGAAGTAGCAGCAAGTTATCCAGAAGATCTAGCTAAGACAATTAATGAAAGTAGTTACCTTAAACAACAGATTTTTGATGCAGATGAAACTCCTATTGGAAGGAGATGCCATCTAGGACTTTTATACCTAGTCTCTTGTTAGGGTTTCATAAAGTTGGTGATTTTGTATTGAAGCCAATGCTCATTTACCATTCCAAAAATCCTAGAACCCTGATGAATTATACTAAACCGTCTCTCCCTGTGTTCTCTAAATGAAGCATCAAAGCCTAAATGACAGCACATCTGTTTACTTGGTTTACTAAACATTTTAAGCACACTGTTAGGACTTAATGATAAAAAATACTGCCTTCAAATATAACTGTTCATGGACAGTACATCTGGTTACTCAAGATCTCTGATAAAGATACATGGTAGGACTAATTTTGCTTTCATGCTCACTAATACAAAATCTACTCTGGAGTCTCATGAATCAAGGGACAGTTTGGATTTCAACTCTTATTACTTAAGAAATAAATTCCATAAAACTAAAGCTGCTATAGATAATGATTTCTCTGATGGGCAAAGTCAATCAAAAATCCTCTAGAAAGAATTCCTTATTCTAGATGCCATTAAGAACATTCATGATTTATAGAAAGAAGTCAAAATACCAATGTACACAGGAGTTTGGAAGAGGTTGATTCTAACCATCTTGGTTAATTTAAAGGAGCGCAAGACCAGTGGAAGAAGTAACTGCAGATGTGGTGGAAACAGCAAGGATTACTGCCATTTCATGATAAAACCTTAACAGATGAAGAGTTGTTTCTAACAACTGAACAAAGAAAGTAGTTTTCCAAGATGGAAACTACCCCTGGAGAAGATGTTCTGAAGATTATCAAAATGATAACAAAGGATTTAGAATATTATATATACTTGATTGATAAAACAGTGGCAGGGTTTGAGAGGACTGACTCCAAGTTTAAAAGTTCTACTGTAAGTAAAATGCTACCAAACAGCATTCCATTCTACAGAGAAATACTATGTAAAAGGAAGGTCAACTAATGTGGCAAATTTCCTTCACTTATTTAAATAACTTACTACACCCTCACTGTCAGAACCAAAATTAGTCAGCAGCCATTAACACAAGCAAAAAGATAATTACTCACTGAAGACTCAAGAAGACGGTTGGCATTTTTTAGCAATAAAGTGTATTTTCATTTTGTACATTGCTTTTAGACATAATGCTATGTCACACAATGGATGACTCTACAGTATAAACACAGCTTTTGCATGCCCTAGGAAGCCAAAAAAAAAAAAAAAAAAAAAAACCACACAACTGTGTGAGTGTCACTTTATTTTATGAAATATTCTTTCTCTTCATTGTGGTAGTCTGAAACCAGACCTACAATATCTCTCAGGCACAGGCACCTGTATTCTTTCCAATAGGTGAGATTGTTGACCATGCATCTTTTTCCCACCCTTTTCATAGATGCAATACTCTTGGGGAAAGAATATGCCTTGTAATGCAGGAGACCTGGGTTCAATCCCTGACTTAGGAAGATCCCCTGGAGAAGGAAATGGCAACACCTCCAATCCATGGAAAAGTCCATGGACTGAGAAGCCTAGCGGGCTACACTCCATAGGGTTGTGAAGAGTCAAACATGACTGAGTAACTAACAACCTCTTACAAAAAAAAAAGGGTAAATCACTAGTAAATTCTGGATTTTGCTGGAATGAATTTCACAATGATCTCAACTTATTCATTGCTCAATTCTCATCAAATAATACATTGTCCCTGAGGACAATGTCATTAGGCATCAAACTCACAGCCAGGAGAAAAGCAGATGTGGTGGAAACAGCAAGGATTACTGCCATTTCATGATAAAACCTTAACAGATGAAGAGTTGTTTCTAACAACTGAACAAAGAAAGTAGTTTTCCAAGATGGAAACTACCCCTGGAGAAGATGTTCTGAAGATTATCAAAATGATAACAAAGGATTTAGAATATTATATATACTTGATTGATAAAACAGTGGCAGGGTTTGAGAGGACTGACTCCAAGTTTAAAAGTTCTACTGTAAGTAAAATGCTACCAAACAGCATTCCATTCTACAGAGAAATACTATGTAAAAGGAAGGTCAACTAATGTGGCAAATTTCCTTCACTTATTTAAATAACTTACTACACCCTCACTGTCAGAACCAAAATTAGTCAGCAGCCATTAACACAAGCAAAAAGATAATTACTCACTGAAGACTCAAGAAGACGGTTGGCATTTTTTAGCAATAAAGTGTATTTTCATTTTGTACATTGCTTTTAGACATAATGCTATGTCACACAATGGATGACTCTACAGTATAAACACAGCTTTTGCATGCCCTAGGAAGCCAAAAAAAAAAAAAAAAAAAAAAAACCACACAACTGTGTGAGTGTCACTTTATTTTATGAAATATTCTTTCTCTTCATTGTGGTAGTCTGAAACCAGACCTACAATATCTCTCAGGCACAGGCACCTGTATTCTTTCCAATAGGTGAGATTGTTGACCATGCATCTTTTTCCCACCCTTTTCATAGATGCAATACTCTTGGGGAAAGAATATGCCTTGTAATGCAGGAGACCTGGGTTCAATCCCTGACTTAGGAAGATCCCCTGGAGAAGGAAATGGCAACACCTCCAATCCATGGAAAAGTCCATGGACTGAGAAGCCTAGCGGGCTACACTCCATAGGGTTGTGAAGAGTCAAACATGACTGAGTAACTAACAACCTCTTACAAAAAAAAAAGGGTAAATCACTAGTAAATTCTGGATTTTGCTGGAATGAATTTCACAATGATCTCAACTTATTCATTGCTCAATTCTCATCAAATAATACATTGTCCCTGAGGACAATGTCATTAGGCATCAAACTCACAGCCAGGAGAAAAGGAGATCCTTCCGGGGTGCTGTGTGATGGTCTGGAGGGGTGGGAGGGTGGGATATACATATGACTAATCTGGGAACATACATATCTGTAAACAACAAAATTCTAAAAGTTAAAAGTAAAATAAAAGTTAAAAAAAAAAAAAAACTCACAACCAGGCCCATGCTTTATTTACCCATGTATGTGTATCAATCATCTATCTAATATCATTTAGTCATCTATGTATGTTGTTGAGATCTTTATTTCGAGTGGAGGGGCAAGCTTTTTCTAACAGGAAGTAAAAACGATCTTGCTGTTTTGTTTAATTTGGGAATTAAGTTAGATGTCAGACATTTTCCCATTAATTGAATGGTCAAAAATCAGCCCCACAATTACAAAGTACATGATTCTTCTACAGCATTTTATCCAAAAATGTAATACTTTAATTTTTTCAAACCTTCTATGTGCAGCTGGTTAAAAATACTGCCTCTAAATGAAAAAGAAATAGGAATAAGTTACAATTACTTGGTTAAAGATTACAGTTATGTCTGGTTAAAGTTTTTTTGGAGTAGCAGAAATAAAGAAATGATTATAAGAAAATTTGTTTCAAGCCAAATGAGTTTCAATCACTTGCTTTCGATGAAAATGAATAAAAATCTAATTAATGTGTCAGCAGATATTTGTCATAAAGAAGTATTAACTAATGGGCATTCTTAATCAGCATCTGGTAACACTCATGCATCTTTTCCCACCCTTTTCATAGATGCAATACTCTTGGGGAAAGAATATGCCTTGTAATGCAGGAGACCTGGGTTCAATCCCTGACTTAGGAAGATCCCTGGAGAAGGAAATGGCAACACCTCCAATCCATGGAAAAGTCCATGGACTGAGAAGCCTAGCGGCTACACTCCATAGGGTTGTGAAGAGTCAAACATGACTGAGTAACTAACAACCTCTTACAAAAAAAAAAGGGTAAATCACTAGTAAATTCTGGATTTTGCTGGAATGAATTTCACAATGATCTCAACTTATTCATTGCTCAATTCTCATCAAATAATACATTGTCCCTGAGGACAATGTCATTAGGCATCAAACTCACAGCCAGGAGAAAAGGAGATCCTTCTGGGGTGCTGTGTGATGGTCTGGAGGGGTGGCAGGGTGGGATATACATATGACTAATCTGGGAACATACATATCTGTAAACAACAAAATTCTAAAAGTTAAAAGTAAAATAAAAGTTAAAAAAAAAAAAAAAACTCACAACCAGGCCCATGCTTTATTTACCC
Source organism: Tragulus kanchil (assembly GCA_022376925.1). Taxonomy (NCBI): domain Eukaryota; kingdom Metazoa; phylum Chordata; class Mammalia; order Artiodactyla; family Tragulidae; genus Tragulus; species Tragulus kanchil. The sequence continues at coordinate 24,035,487 of JAIOJX010000025.1, read as the reverse complement.
ATGTATGTGTACCAATCATCTATCTAATATCATTTAGTCATCTATGTATGTTGTTGAGATCTTTATTTCGAGTGGAGGGGCAAGCTTTTTCTAACAGGAAGTAAAAACGATCTTGCTGTTTTGTTTAATTTGGGAATTAAGTTAGATGTCAGACATTTTCCCATTAATTGAATGGTCAAAAATCAGCCCCACAATTACAAAGTACATGATTCTTCTACAGCATTTTATCCAAAAATGTAATACTTTAATTTTTTCAAACCTTCTATGTGCAGCTGGTTAAAAATACTGCCTCTAAATGAAAAAGAAATAGGAATAAGTTACAATTACTTGGTTAAAGATTACAGTTATGTCTGGTTAAAGTTTTTTTGGAGTAGCAGAAATAAAGAAATGATTATAAGAAAATTTGTTTCAAGCCAAATGAGTTTCAATCACTTGCTTTCGATGAAAATGAATAAAAATCTAATTAATGTGTCAGCAGATATTTGTCATAAAGAAGTATTAACTAATGGGCATTCTTAATCAGCATCTGGTAACACTCAACCAATATGGTCTTACAGCAGTTTTTGAGGGAATGACGGGCACTGAAAAAAATTAGGAAAATCTGATAAATTATCTAATGAATTTGATTACCATAGACAACCTAGACAATTCTAGGCTACAGCAAAATATTAAAACCTTTCTTTCCCTTTTACTGTTTTGCCACAGTTTTTCTGATATATTTAAACATTATTTGTTTGGTTTTTCTTGTATTGGCAATCCTCATCTTTCCAAAAACTACAAAGATAAGAATTTGTTCATTTTGACAAAATAACCTGAAAATTTTTTATAGTGCAAAGTCAATATTCTATGGTTTTTAGTACATAATAAATTTATCTGAATCTTCTTAATAGAAATTTTATGAGTGAGTCTTTTAGAAGTTTACCAATAGTTTTTTAGATAAAGCATACCCATCCTTCTATTTACTTACACAAATCAAATGATACAACCATTTTTGCAAAAACTTATAGGTTAGAACAGTTTTTCCCAAGGTGCAGAATGTATACATAAGATGGTTAACTGCTGGACAGGCATCGAACAAAGTAGCACTGAATCATGTATCTATTTCTTTATCAATTCTCTTTCAATCATTAATATATGAAGGAGAAAAATAAGTTTGTCGTTAGTATACTTGAACTTTGTTCTAACACTTTCCATTCTATCTTGGCATGAGACAGAATTTAACTAAAATTTATTTACTGAAGTATTTTCACCATTGTAGTAAAATAGAGCTGTTAAGTCTTTGGGCTTAAATATTTTACTTGGAACTTTGTTCTAACACCCTGTCCATCTATCTTTTGGCTGACAGCCCCACAATTACAAAGTACATGATTCTTCTACAGCATTTTATCCAAAATGTAATACTTTAATTTTTCAAACCTTCTATGTGCAGCTGGTTAAAAATACTGCCTCTAAATGAAAAGAAATAGGAATAAGTTACAATTACTTGGTTAAAGATTACAGTTATGTCTGGTTAAAGTTTTTTTGGAGTAGCAGAAATAAAGAAATGATTATAAGAAAATTTGTTTCAAGCCAAATGAGTTTCAATCACTTGCTTTCGATGAAAATGAATAAAAATCTAATTAATGTGTCAGCAGATATTTGTCATAAAGAAGTATTAACTAATGGGCATTCTTAATCAGCATCTGGTAACACTCAACCAATATGGTCTTACAGCAGTTTTGAGGGAATGACGGGCACTGAAAAAAATTAGGAAAATCTGATAAATTATCTAATGAATTTGATTACCATAGACAACCTAGACAATTCTAGGCTACAGCAAAATATTAAAACCTTTCTTTCCCTTTTACTGTTTTGCCACAGTTTTTCTGATATATTTAAACATTATTTGTTTGGTTTTTCTTGTATTGGCAATCCTCATCTTTCCAAAAACTACAAAGATAAGAATTTGTTCATTTTGACAAAATAACCTGAAAATTTTTTATAGTGCAAAGTCAATATTCTATGGTTTTTAGTACATAATAAATTTATCTGAATCTTCTTAATAGAAATTTTATGAGTGAGTCTTTTAGAAGTTTACCAATAGTTTTTTAGATAAAGCATACCCATCCTTCTATTTACTTACACAAATCAAATGGTACAACCATTTTTGCAAAAACTTATAGGTTAGAACAGTTTTTCCCAAGGTGCAGAATGTATACATAAGATGGTTAACTGCTGGACAGGCATCGAACAAAGTAGCACTGAATCATGTATCTATTTCTTTATCAATTCTCTTTCAATCATTAATATATGAAGGAGAAAAATAAGTTTGTCGTTAGTATACTTGAACTTTGTTCTAACACTTTCCATTCTATCTTGGCATGAGACAGAATTTAACTAAAATTTATTTACTGAAGTATTTTCACCATTGTAGTAAAATAGAGCTGTTAAGTCTTTGGGCTCTGAAGCCAGACTATCTTTGTCCAACTGCTGGCTCTACTACTTACTAGTGTGGTGACTTCAGATAAGTTTCTTCACCTCTCTGTGCTTCAGTTCTCCTGATATATGATAATATCTATTTTTGAGGGTATTTAGTCTACTGTAGACTATAATAACATAACATTTTTTCATCTAAAGTATTTCAAAATCTTATTTTATGTCACATACCGTAAGCTCAAAATTATTATTATTTTTTATTGTATTCCTTTGCGTTGATTCAACATGATATTGGTTTTCCACTTATGGAAGTATACAAGGAAAATGATTAAAAGAACAACTTAGTAGGTAATTTAACATTTATATAGTATACTGATATACTGACACAATATACTTATATATCAATATATTATAGAAATCACAAATGTCATTTCTAAATGAATAATCTGTACAGCAGACTTTTGGCACTTGGGATTTCCTTTAGGCACTTTCAGAGCACTCCTACTTCCAGCTAAGAAGAAGTGTCTTGTGGCACTGTAACGTCCCTCCTTGTAAAATTTGAGTAAAGTACCACAATATCCTGTTTGAGAAGGTTTGGAAGATGCCAAGACAACCATGCATAGTGAAGCTAAGATTCCAAAAAGAAGGAAGAAATTAGTCACCATCCTTTAAGCTGCTTTTCTTCTAAGGGCATTTGCCAATCTCCACCTTTGTGTGAAAAGAAAACAGGTAAAGGGCCACAGGCAAGGAACAGAGTAGTTAGAAGAATAAATGGAGATACCAAATGACTGGAGAGACAAAAATCTGAGTTCAGGGCTGCAAACACAGGGCAAGATCCTAGAGAGGGGAAAGGCTCAGGGAAGTCAAGTTGGTATTGTTACTATTTACATTTTATCAGCATGCGCTGAATTTTAAAGCTGGCAAGAAAGAGGAAAAGAAAATACAGGGGAAAAAAAAACACAAAAACCTGATCATGACATATTTTTAATTTTTTAAATATGAAGGAGAAAAATAAGTTTGTCGTTAGTATACTTGAACTTTGTTCTAACACTTTCCATTCTATCTTGGCATGAGACAGAATTTAACTAAAATTTATTTACTGAAGTATTTTCACCATTGTAGTAAAATAGAGCTGTTAAGTCTTTGGGCTCTGAAGCCAGACTATCTTTGTCCAACTGCTGGCTCTACTACTTACTAGTGTGGTGACTTCAGATAAGTTTCTTCACCTCTCTGTGCTTCAGTTCTCCTGATATATGATAATATCTATTTTTGAGGGTATTTAGTCTACTGTAGACTATAATAACATAACATTTTTTCATCTAAAGTATTTCAAAATCTTATTTTATGTCACATACCGTAAGCTCAAAATTATTATTATTTTTTATTGTATTCCTTTGCGTTGATTCAACATGATATTGGTTTTCCACTTATGGAAGTATACAAGGAAAATGATTAAAAGAACAACTTAGTAGGTAATTTAACATTTATATAGTATACTGATATACTGACACAATATACTTATATATCAATATATTATAGAAATCACAAATGTCATTTCTAAATGAATAATCTGTACAGCAGACTTTTGGCACTTGGGATTTCCTTTAGGCACTTTCAGAGCACTCCTACTTCCAGCTAGGAAGAAGTGTCTTGTGGCACTGTAACGTCCCTCCTTGTAAAATTTGAGTAAAGTACCACAATATCCTGTTTGAGAAGGTTTGGAAGATGCCAAGACAACCATGCATAGTGAAGCTAAGATTCCAAAAAGAAGGAAGAAATTAGTCACCATCCTTTAAGCTGCTTTTCTTCTAAGGGCATTTGCCAATCTCCACCTTTGTGTGAAAAGAAAACAGGTAAAGGGCCACAGGCAAGGAACAGAGTAGTTAGAAGAATAAATGGAGATACCAAATGACTGGAGAGACAAAAATCTGAGTTCAGGGCTGCAAACACAGGGGCAAGATCCTAGAGAGGGGAAAGGCTCAGGGAAGTCAAGTTGGTATTGTTACTATTTACATTTTATCAGCATGCGCTGAATTTTAAAGCTGGCAAGAAAGAGGAAAAGAAAATACAGGGGAAAAAAAAACACAAAAAACCTGCTCTACAAGGTTCTACTCTCAGAGATAACAAGATTCCATCAGCCCTTAGTTAGCAGTGCTACATAAGGCTCTCCAGGCAAGAATATGAGACCAAGATATCAGGGGTTCAATGCAGTCAACTTGCCACCAAATGGTCAGTTGGTTTCTTTGAAAAATCATATCCTATTGGCCGGTTTATTTTGATCTTTTACTGGCAGGTAAGAAATTTAGAAGAGAAAGTGGTTAGGTTGACCCTGGTAAGTAGGAAAACATACTGTCACGTGTAGTCTCCACTTCTGACGCCATGTAGACTCTGTACAGATGCCCACTGAGCCAACTTTGTGGCTGGCCATTGACAAAATCGAGCTAACGTTACGGACTAAGTCATTTTCTTCTTGATTTTTCTACCTCTTCCATGAGGGTTGCACTCTGGTAGTGCAAAAATCTGGTGATACAAAATTTGTATCACTCTGGTGATACAAAAATCTTCCCACTTTGCATGTATATCCATCCATCAATCATCTTGTCTCTATGGCAGGTTTCCTCATTCAGTCTTATGGTTTTCTCCTTCCAAGACTCCGACCAAACTATCAGGTCATTAACATTGTACAGAAATCTGAATACAGTCTTGCCTAGGACTACTCCTGCCTCCACTTGAAGTGTGCATTATTTGCAGATTTGCCTACTGATAAATTACCCCTGTCCTCTGTCTTCCAACCCATTCCTAGAAAATAGCTGTAACGTCCCTCCTTGTAAAATTTGTACCACAATATCCTGTTTGAGAAGGTTTGGAAGATGCCAAGACAACCATGCATAGTGAAGCTAAGATTCCAAAAAGAAGGAAGAAATTAGTCACCATCCTTTAAGCTGCTTTTCTTCTAAGGGCATTTGCCAATCTCCACCTTTGTGTGAAAAGAAAACAGGTAAAGGGCCACAGGCAAGGAACAGAGTAGTTAGAAGAATAAATGGAGATACCAAATGACTGGAGAGACAAAAATCTGAGTTCAGGGCTGCAAACACAGGGGCAAGATCCTAGAGAGGGGAAAGGCTCAGGGAAGTCAAGTTGGTATTGTTACTATTTACATTTTATCAGCATGCGCTGAATTTTAAAGCTGGCAAGAAAGAGGAAAAGAAAATACAGGGGAAAAAAAAACACAAAAAACCTGCTCTACAAGGTTCTACTCTCAGAGATAACAAGATTCCATCAGCCCTTAGTTAGCAGTGCTACATAAGGCTCTCCAGGCAAGAATATGAGACCAAGATATCAGGGGTTCAATGCAGTCAACTTGCCACCAAATGGTCAGTTGGTTTCTTTGAAAAATCATATCCTATTGGCCGGTTTATTTTGATCTTTTACTGGCAGGTAAGAAATTTAGAAGAGAAAGTGGTTAGGTTGACCCTGGTAAGTAGGAAAACATACTGTCACGTGTAGTCTCCACTTCTGACGCCATGTAGACTCTGTACAGATGCCCACTGAGCCAACTTTGTGGCTGGCCATTGACAAAATCGAGCTAACGTTTACGGACTAAGTCATTTTCTTCTTGATTTTTCTACCTCTTCCATGAGGGTTGCACTCTGGTAGTGCAAAAATCTGGTGATACAAAATTTGTATCACTCTGGTGATACAAAAATCTTCCCACTTTGCATGTATATCCATCCATCAATCATCTTGTCTCTATGGCAGGTTTCCTCATTCAGTCTTATGGTTTTCTCCTTCCAAGACTCCGACCAAACTATCAGGTCATTAACATTGTACAGAAATCTGAATACAGTCTTGCCTAGGACTACTCCTGCCTCCACTTGAAGTGTGCATTATTTGCAGATTTGCCTACTGATAAATTACCCCTGTCCTCTGTCTTCCAACCCATTCCTAGAAAATAGCTGTAATGCAGATACCATCTTGTTTTGCTTATATTCACATACCAAGATAATCATCCCTAATGCAGGTAGTATTTTCCCCTTTCTCAGCTAGTCATGGGTATAGCCTACATGGTCATAGGTACAAGTAGAGGCTAGAAGAGGATGCAGGTTGGGTGGGTGTATGGAGATCTGGGCTGCCGGCTCTCTGCTTTTTCATGCCCACTTATCCTTCTCAGATTGATCCTTGGTGTCCCATTTAGATCTAAGCTAGTAATGGACTGCAATTGGCACTGTCAGACTATATGACTGAACATGACTGATAGGCCGAGCTCATAATGGGTATTTCTGGATGCACGCTCATTTGCTGCCCCTTATATGGCCTTCTCTTTCTACCAGGACTCAATAGCACCCCAGAAGCTGTTTCTTGAAAAGTGTGTAATTTTCTAGTGCAGATCACATGGCCTTGCACTCGTCTCCAGGAACTGCATTATGATTCTCACTGAATCTTGTAAACACTTGTATCTTTTCATCACTGAAATCTCTAACTCCATAGAGTCTGCCAGACACTGTGATCCAAGCCACAGGCTGCTGGCACTGCAGCCAGGACCTGCTGTGAACCTTTTACTTCTTTTTCTTCCCTTTTATTTATTTATTTTTTCAGAAACCCACTCAAGCCTAACAGTCTTCTGAGTCTCCAAGTATATGGGCCAAAGCAGTAATTTTAAGTGCATGATGTGCTGCCTTCTGAATTTTTTGAGGCTTTCCAGACATTAGACTTCTGTTTTTTGTGATAGGGGATGCAAAAATCAAGCAATCTTACTCCCACGTTTTATACTATACATAGCCAAATTAACTTTCATATCCATGTTTTCCCTCTGTAGTACATCAATAAACTTAGGAATAGCCATATAAATGAATTCATTTCCTATATAGAATTTCCCTAATTCCAATCCCACCCCTTTAGCCATCATTTAAATTACTGGATCAGCATACCAGTAAGGGTATTCCCTTCCAACAGCAAATTTCCCTAAGTAACTATCACTGAAATATTAAACAACTGGATCACCAGCTTTTGTTCCATTTTTTTTCCTTAGGATTGTGTTCTGTTTGCCAACCAGGCCACAAGTGAGTCAGACCCCAAATTAATTTTTATGCTTCTTTTCTTAGACTATTCCCAGGACCAACTCTCTCTGTCATGTCATCTGAGAAGAAAATATCAATACATGACTAGACATAAATGAGATGTACTGTGGTAAATGCCCATAAAGTAAAGGAGATGGGCTTAAGAGTGGTGGAAGGAGTCTTTACAACATGCTGGTAGTTCTGACATCTATGAAAAGAGAGAGGGGATGGAAGAGGATGACATAGGAAGAACTGTGCTGTGTTGTAGAACTGCTCCTGGCAAGTGGATGGAGAGATTCTAAGAATGCTGTCTCATTAAAGGAGTGACATACTGGGCAAAAATGGTCCACCTTTAGGGCTCCTGATGTACTCAGTCATGGCCTTGTGGTAGTCTGCAAGAAGTATGGTCTCAGCTTGATCCCCACAGAGAATTTGAAGGTGGATCAGTTGGAGGCTGTCAGGCTTTTTAAAAAGTGAGTTCTCTCAAAGGGATATTTGTGAACACACATCAAGAGCAGACAGTATGAGGGAATTTTTTAAAGCCCATAAAATTCCATGATTAAATGATAACGTTGTTTTTTTGCATAACCTACTTCGGTAAAGTAAATGAGCTAAGGAAGTAAGGAAGAATGATGTTAAAGTTGGGCAGAAAAATATGGAGAAAAGAAGCGAAAAGATTTAGAGAATTTTTAAACTGGATAAAATAACAGAAAGCCTAAAACATTTAACTTTTCAAAAAGAAAGTTAGAAATGGACAAAGTAAGACTGCATTCTTTGTATTTATTTATACCATTCACGTTTCAAAAAGATTTGATATGAAATAAAACCAATTATCTTACAGAGTTGGATGCAGATGGTATAAAACACACTAGGAGTATGGTTTTATGTAGTCATTCCAAACTCTTGTATGCATGCTTCTTCTATGTTCTATGTAATGAAAATTATGACAGGAAAAAAACTGGACATCTCTTAATAGTAGAATAATGCAACTCATGTGAAAATTGATGAGATGTAAGAATACATTGAACAGAAAAACAGCTGTAAAGGTAAAAAATATTGAGACTGTTTCACGTAAAAAAAACTGGAAATAAATCTTAGATCTGCATAAAAGTATTAAGTCTAAAGGAATTTTTCCATAATAAGCTTAAATATGGCACAATCTATTGAATGCATATGACAGCATAATGGGAAGGAAGGTTCAAAATACAATATAGGATCCTCTTCCAGTAATGATAGTACACCTTTGTTTCAATGACCCCTCCCATGGATAGTAATTATAAATATTGGACAAATGAAATAAATAACTCTGAATGCAATGGAGAGCAGTAAAAATAAGGCAGAACATAGAATATGGTCCATGCTGCAAACTACTAACTTAGGTTGCGTCCTCAACTGTAATATTAGAGGATCTCTCATTATATGTAAAGTGGCAGCAATAATAATGGCAGTGAGGACTCTGACAACGGTAGCCTGATAAAACTTTCGTGGTAAAATCTCTATCAGGACTGTTTGTTAAAGCCCAGGCTCTGAAAGACGCATTAGCTGGCCACAGTGGAAAGGACAAAACTCAGCACTGAAAATTTCTGAGTCTCAAAGAGCCTTATGATAAGATTTTCTCCCTTCCCTATCATAGAAAATGACACTTTCCTCTCAGTTCAGAAGACTGATGAAGTGGAATTCCAACTGTAACAGTAACTGCAGTGGAGTCAAAAAAGTGAAGAGTAGAATTGCCATTTCTAGGCAACTTTTTGCTAGACTGATGAGGCTTAAGCCGTCCCAATGGAGCAGCAGCAAAACCAAGTCATAAACTAACCTAGACTGTGGACAATAAAGTTACATGTCAGACTCTTGCAAATATTTAGGAGGGAGTTCATTGTAATGCCCTGAGTTTCCTGGAGCTGTGCAGCAGAGTTCAGAGAGCAGGACAATTTGAAGATAAACATTACAGTGACTAGCTTATTCACAAACTGGGGAGGCTTATGACATAAAGCTCTGTATATGATATAAAAATACTGTATTATTTATGGGGGCTTTTTAATATTGTTGATTAATTTTGTAAAAAATAACCCAGATCTCTTAAGAATTCCCAAATACCATAACTGTGGATGTTATCGCTGACATATAAGTTCTCAGTTGAATTTTACTGGTTAACAAGAGAGAAAAAAGATTTAAAAGCAATGGTATCTTTTGTGCTACATAGATTTAAGGAATGCTGCAGAAATCTTGTATGATTTTTGTTACACATTCAGTCTAGAGATGAGATTAGCTAATGGTGTCATAGAGCTGAAACTTGAAAATCTCAGTTTAAATGGCAGACAAAGGATTGGACTGGGAAAGTTCAGAGGCAGGAATCGAAGGATACTGTATGCAGAGCAAGGGCCCTAGAATGGCAGTCATGGTCAGGAATACATTCACGTACCCATCAATAAGAAACTACTAAGCCCAAAGAATATGCATCTACCACTGAGGTGAACTTCAAGGACAAGGATCACAGAGCAGAGTGCTGATTTTTAAAAGATTGGTTTCCTAAATGAGAATTTTAACAAAGAAAGAAAATTCACACGTGGAGGTAAATGAGGACATAAAGAGGAAAAATAAACTAACAGAAACAGACCTCACAAGTTAAAGGTAGTACCAGTGATTAAATGAGCTGAAGTTACAAGTGGGAAAGGATCTTGATATATTTCCAAAGATGGAACCCTTAACCAACTGGCCACAGTGGAAAGGACAAAACTCAGCACTGAAAATTTCTGAGTCTCAAAGAGCCTTATGATAAGATTTTCTCCTTCCCTATCATAGAAAATGACACTTTCCTCTCAGTTCAGAAGACTGATGAAGTGGAATTCCAACTGTAACAGTAACTGCAGTGGAGTCAAAAAAGTGAAGAGTAGAATTGCCATTTCTAGGCAACTTTTTGCTAGACTGATGAGGCTTAAGCCGTCCCAATGGAGCAGCAGCAAAACCAAGTCATAAACTAACCTAGACTGTGGACAATAAAGTTACATGTCAGACTCTTGCAAATATTTAGGAGGGAGTTCATTGTAATGCCCTGAGTTTCCTGGAGCTGTGCAGCAGAGTTCAGAGAGCAGGACAATTTGAAGATAAACATTACAGTGACTAGCTTATTCACAAACTGGGGAGGCTTATGACATAAAGCTCTGTATATGATATAAAAATACTGTATTATTTATGGGGGCTTTTTAATATTGTTGATTAATTTTGTAAAAAATAACCCAGATCTCTTAAGAATTCCCAAATACCATAACTGTGGATGTTATCGCTGACATATAAGTTCTCAGTTGAATTTTACTGGTTAACAAGAGAGAAAAAAGATTTAAAAGCAATGGTATCTTTTGTGCTACATAGATTTAAGGAATGCTGCAGAAATCTTGTATGATTTTTGTTACACATTCAGTCTAGAGATGAGATTAGCTAATGGTGTCATAGAGCTGAAACTTGAAAATCTCAGTTTAAATGGCAGACAAAGGATTGGACTGGGAAAGTTCAGAGGCAGGAATCGAAGGATACTGTATGCAGAGCAAGGGCCCTAGAATGGCAGTCATGGTCAGGAATACATTCACGTACCCATCAATAAGAAACTACTAAGCCCAAAGAATATGCATCTACCACTGAGGTGAACTTCAAGGACAAGGATCACAGAGCAGAGTGCTGATTTTTAAAAGATTGGTTTCCTAAATGAGAATTTTAACAAAGAAAGAAAATTCACACGTGGAGGTAAATGAGGACATAAAGAGGAAAAATAAACTAACAGAAACAGACCTCACAAGTTAAAGGTAGTACCAGTGATTAAATGAGCTGAAGTTACAAGTGGGAAAGGATCTTGATATATTTCCAAAGATAAGAGAATTTAAGGTATCTAAGTAACCATGAAAATGTGTTTCTGTATATCTGTTTCATAGGAGTTTTCATATCCTGGGGAAAATCCAACTTTTTGTTTCTTGAATATGTGATTTGTGACTTCTGAGACTGTAAGACTATTAATGTATAAATGCTTGATTATGTCAGGTATATTGGCTGTGAGTCCTCTCATCCTAAAGACCAGATATGGTTGTTAAAATAAAATTATAAAGACAAAGAATAGATACATTCAAGGTTAAACTACCCTATATTTTCTAAACCTTATGTGCATCTTGTTTTGCTCATTATCAATGCAATTTCTATTATTCATTAACATAGATTCCATATTGATAAACATTTTTAAAAACATAGTATGATCATATTTAAAAGTTTACTGCAAAAATAGAAATGAATGTAAACTGGATAAAATATGGAAAAGAATGAGTTAAAAATATTCAAACTATCATTGCAATTAATATAATGCTTTTTAAAACATAAAAATGAAATGACTATATGAATAGGATATTATTTTAAAACATTCTTTCACATTCAAATTTTCTATGGTGAAACATGAAGATTACATTTCTATGAGAATAATGTTTCAGTTAACTTGAAAATATTCTCATTTTTATAATAGGAAAAACTGATTGCTATGGGAGAAAAAGGGAAACTAACACATTCATTCAAGAAGATGGTACATTTATAGACAAAATTGTTCACTGGTATTTTATTATTAGTTGAGGCATCTGTCCGCTCTATTACCCCTATTCTTATTCTGAGAATGTAATTTCATTGCTTACTCAGTAAGAGCACTGTAATATACTTAAATGTAAAAACCAAATGGTTTTACTGTTTGTTTTCCTCTCAAAAGCAACTGTGTTTTCCTAAGTTATCTAGCTATTTGGTTCTATTTAACTTTTCTGGATAGTATCAAACTTTGAATGAAGACAAATCAATACTTTCACAATAGGATTTTAAAAAAAAATCCATCCAGTATTTCAAAATGGCTGAAGTTTTAACAAACAGTTGTAAAATTTTTAAAAATAAAACTCTGCCTGCCAGACAGTTTCACATTTGGGAACTCGGCTTTGCTTCACATATTCTGGCATGAGAAATAAAGTTTCCACATTCTCAGAAAACTAATGGTAATTCCACATTGCTGTTTCTCTCTGGGGGTTCACAGAGCATGTATCCCATTACAACCTCTCTCTGAGTTCATGTGCATTCAAAAGCCTTTCCCCACTTTGAACTTTATTTGCATTTCTCATTCCATATTACTTTTCACAAACTGAGCTATTCTCAGGGAGAAAAATTTCTCTTTATACTATTGCTTTGCTCATTTTTAAAATGTCTGATCTAAAAATTATCTTAAGTGATGGTGTTGGCAGAGGGTTTGTAAAGCCATTTCAAAATGAAGGAAGTACTGTAGAACATTAGATCTAATTTAGAAACCACTTCACTAAACTAGATCACATTCCCATTTTAGATTTGTTTCTATAAGAGCATTTCTACATATGAAAACATATAAATGAGAGGTAAATGAACCCCAACATTCTAGTTCTTTATAGAGAGTGAATTACTTGTGCTAAATGTGAAGAATGAAAACAAATACACAATAATTTAATAACTTTGGCTTACACATATAAGTATTTTGGTCTAAATAATCTGCCTGCATTGAAAAGCCATTGGAAAACTGCAATACAGTTTATTATTCTATATTATCAATATTCTCATGTAGTTTATCATTAATAGTCACTAATTATATCTAATTAAATTTTATGTGTGGCAACCACACTAGTTAAGTGAAATAATAATTTTTAATACATTTTTTGACAACAATAACAGTGAACAAGGCAGAAGAGCTAAATTAACCTTATTTGCATTTTTGCAAGTCCAAATTGGTTTAGATAAAATTGATTAGAGAATTCCAGTATTTCCAAACACCACAATCTATTATACATTCTCAGATACAGTTTGACGTAGCATAAATGAATCTTTCCATTTAACTCTTTTAAATGTCCTATAAGTTAAAAAAATAAGTTAAAGAACAAATGTGCATTTTTGTAATTAACTATCAAAGCGAACAGAAAATTTGTAATTACTGCAGGAGGATTCTGTTGACTTGATATCACTGCCAACATAGCCCCTTATAAACTTAAAGAAAACGACTGCACCAAAATTATAAGCCAAAAATGATGAAAACTGAACAAACTTTTCTTTTTCCTCAAGCTTAACACTTGGAGAATTTATATTACAGTAGACTGCATTGACTTATTTATGCACTCTTTAATTTCCTTGGTTATTTATTCCTTTTCACTCTACTCCTCTATCCAGAGAGATAATTGTCAATCTGTATAATATTTTTTATTAGCTTGTCTTAAAGTATCAAAATCAGTATTAATAAACCCAGTGTTAAAAATCTTCAGTTTGATTAAGTAGCAGTGCCTGAACTATTGCAACATGAATCAATGTTATGTGTGTTTTAACTTATTTTCCTGCGTATAATGCTGATGAGTTTTTTGATAATGTCATTGATGAGCAAAAGTTTTATTGCTGTTGTTTGTTGCTATTTTATACATAGTGAGAAGTTTCAGCAGACTTCTTCCTGGATGATAAAAATGAATTTTAATGTGGTAAATACACTGTTAGACAAATATAGTGTAAACACAGATAATTTAACTTTTCATATCAATAGAGAAGCTGTACCAAATGCCACAGTAAAAAATGCAATGGCTATATAAGTTGAAAGGTTTCAAAATAAGAGTATCAATTGAAGCTTGGGCTCCTGGGGAGTGAACTCAAGAGTGTTCCTCTGTTAACCTGCTACCTGGATCTTCCCTTGCTATACAGCTTTGTGTGCATGTGTGCATGTTCAGTTGCTCAGTCATGTCTGACTCTTGCAACCCCATAAACTGTAGCCCACCAGGCTCCTCTGTCGCAGGCAAGAATAATGGAGTGTGTTGCCACTTCCCCTTCCAGGGGATCTTTCTGAATCAAGGATCAGACCTGCATCTCCAATTTCTTCTAAATTGGAAGGTGAATTCTTTACTACTGAGTCACCTGGGAAGCCCATCCAACATTAGAGAATTCCAGTATTTCCAAACACCACAATCTATTATACATTCTCAGCAGGAGGATAAATACTTTCCATTTAACTCTTTTAAATGTCCTATAAGTTAAAAAAATAAGTTAAAGAACAAATGTGCATTTTTGTAATTAACTATCAAAGCGAACAGAAAATTTGTAATTACTGCAGGAGGATTCTGTTGACTTGATATCACTGCCAACATAGCCCCTTATAAACTTAAAGAAAACGACTGCACCAAAATTATAAGCCAAAAATGATGAAAACTGAACAAACTTTTCTTTTTCCTCAAGCTTAACACTTGGAGAATTTATATTACAGTAGACTGCATTGACTTATTTATGCACTCTTTAATTTCCTTGGTTATTTATTCCTTTTCACTCTACTCCTCTATCCAGAGAGATAATTGTCAATCTGTATAATATTTTTTATTAGCTTGTCTTAAAGTATCAAAATCAGTATTAATAAACCCAGTGTTAAAAATCTTCAGTTTGATTAAGTAGCAGTGCCTGAACTATTGCAACATGAATCAATGTTATGTGTGTTTTAACTTATTTTCCTGCGTATAATGCTGATGAGTTTTTTGGTAATGTCATTGATGAGCAAAAGTTTTATTGCTGTTGTTTGTTGCTATTTTATACATAGTGAGAAGTTTCAGCAGACTTCTTCCTGGATGATAAAAATGAATTTTAATGTGGTAAATACACTGTTAGACAAATATAGTGTAAACACAGATAATTTAACTTTTCATATCAATAGAGAAGCTGTACCAAATGCCACAGTAAAAAATGCAATGGCTATATAAGTTGAAAGGTTTCAAAATAAGAGTATCAATTGAAGCTTGGGCTCCTGGGGAGTGAACTCAAGAGTGTTCCTCTGTTAACCTGCTACCTGGATCTTCCCTTGCTATACAGCTTTGTGTGCATGTGTGCATGTTCAGTTGCTCAGTCATGTCTGACTCTTGCAACCCCATAAACTGTAGCCCACCAGGCTCCTCTGTCGCAGGCAAGAATAATGGAGTGTGCTGCCACTTCCCCTTCCAGGGGATCTTTCTGAATCAAGGATCAGACCTGCATCTCCAATTTCTTCTAAATTGGAAGGTGAATTCTTTACTACTGAGTCACCTGGGAAGCCCATACAACATTAATTGATGAGATGAACAAATTAGGTTATTTCCTATATAGAGTAAAATATCTCTGCCTGGCTTAGGGAAAACAAAGGAGCAAATCTGTTGATGAAATGTAAGGGTTCTTCTGAATAACTGAACATAATGGAAGGCAAATTTCTGTTTCCTCTGTAGAGGAAGATTAGAGAAAATCTTTCTCTGCCATATGCAGTCATGAGGAGTTGTCTTACATATCAAAACTTTCTAAAATCCCATCATTTGTGCTATAAAATTCTAGAGCTCAGGTACATTCTATTAAGGTTAGTAGAATCAGAAAATATGTATAACAGGAACAGATTTGCAGCTGATTGGTGAAACAAAAGTTACTGCTACATGGATTGTCCCAATCACTCTATTGCATGAAATTTCCATGTAATTTAGAAAAGGTAGAAATACTCTAGTTGCTGAATTTTATGAGATGTGATTTTATGAGGTCTGATATCTTCACAAAAGTAGGAATTACCATACTCCACACCTGGGTCAAGACGGAACACTATGAAGATTTATGTATGCTATAAACTACACTCCCCCATGTTGAAAAAGAGTTTTCAAAATTCACCGACTCTTCCACCACCCATCATTCATCCTATGGTAACAGCTGGGAATTTTATGAGAGATGAGAGAATCAAACCTGAAAGCTAAATCTTCACTGAAAATTTTGAAATGATAATCCTGATGCGAATCTTTTTATATGAGTATTTATCTTTGATCTCACTGTTGAAGAGTACTAAGAAAAGAAATAATACAGAGAGCTACTTTTATATTATACCCTTACTACCAAATAAAATAACAGAGAA
Source organism: Tragulus kanchil (assembly GCA_022376925.1). Lineage (NCBI taxonomy): Eukaryota > Metazoa > Chordata > Mammalia > Artiodactyla > Tragulidae > Tragulus > Tragulus kanchil. The sequence continues at coordinate 24,019,110 of JAIOJX010000025.1, read as the reverse complement.
TAGAATTCTAATTCTTAGCAAAAACAGTTATTATCATGAAGAAATCAACAATGGATCCCCACACACAACAGTGTTCAGGTACAAATGAATATAATTATGAAAGAATTCTCATCTTCTCCAGGATCAGACTGAAGGTGACATCTTTTATATTATAGAATGATACACTGTATATATCTGAGAGAATTATGATTGTCTTGTGCTCCACCTTGATCCTCATTGCAACACTGTCAAATATGACTTGGTATATTCTATATGAATACTGTACCTACTATGCATCATACTATATCTCTTGTCATATGCCTTAACATCTTTATCTACAAATATTCTTTATATTTTTACTTGTATGTTGAGTATGCATATCGAAAAGACATTCTTATTTATCTTTTACAGAAATACCTAATAATTGAGGGCATAATTTGAATAAGCAGGAAATAGAAGAAATTTCCCCTCTAGCTTTCATTGGAAAGGACATTTAGCATTTAAAAATAGATTACACGAAAGTTCATCTACTAAACTTGTGACTTCCTGAGCCCTTCTTCTCTTGGCCATCAGAAGGTTCACAAATTTCATTCTCACAAACAGAAGTGACAAGAGTCTTTCTTGAAGCTCTGACAGCCTATAGCTACACACATTGCGTCCATGCCCAGAACATTTCCAATCCTCCTTTGAGGGCACTGATCATAAACATTAATGAATAATTGGGAACCACTAACTTGAGGAAAGCTCTAACAGGTGACTTAGAGACTAAAATATACAACAGGAAAAAGTAGGAATTACCATACTCCACACCTGGGTCAAGACGGAACACTATGAAGATTTATGTATGCTATAAACTACACTCCCCCATGTTGAAAAAGAGTTTTCAAAATTCACCGACTCTTCCACCACCCATCATTCATCCTATGGTAACAGCTGGGAATTTTATGAGAGATGAGAGAATCAAACCTGAAAGCTAAATCTTCACTGAAAATTTTGAAATGATAATCCTGATGCGAATCTTTTTATATGAGTATTTATCTTTGATCTCACTGTTGAAGAGTACTAAGAAAAGAAATAATACAGAGAGCTACTTTTATATTATACCCTTACTACCAAATAAAATAACAGAGAATAGAATTCTAATTCTTAGCAAAAACAGTTATTATCATGAAGAAATCAACAATGGATCCCCACACACAACAGTGTTCAGGTACAAATGAATATAATTATGAAAGAATTCTCATCTTCTCCAGGATCAGACTGAAGGTGACATCTTTTATATTATAGAATGATACACTGTATATATCTGAGAGAATTATGATTGTCTTGTGCTCCACCTTGATCCTCATTGCAACACTGTCAAATATGACTTGGTATATTCTATATGAATACTGTACCTACTATGCATCATACTATATCTCTTGTCATATGCCTTAACATCTTTATCTACAAATATTCTTTATATTTTTACTTGTATGTTGAGTATGCATATCGAAAAGACATTCTTATTTATCTTTTACAGAAATACCTAATAATTGAGGGCATAATTTGAATAAGCAGGAAATAGAAGAAATTTCCCCTCTAGCTTTCATTGGAAAGGACATTTAGCATTTAAAAATAGATTACACGAAAGTTCATCTACTAAACTTGTGACTTCCTGAGCCCTTCTTCTCTTGGCCATCAGAAGGTTCACAAATTTCATTCTCACAAACAGAAGTGACAAGAGTCTTTCTTGAAGCTCTGACAGCCTATAGCTACACACATTGCGTCCATGCCCAGAACATTTCCAATCCTCCTTTGAGGGCACTGATCATAAACATTAATGAATAATTGGGAACCACTAACTTGAGGAAAGCTCTAACAGGTGACTTAGAGACTAAAATATACAACAGGAAAAAAGGAAAAAGGATATTTAAGAAAACGGAAACAATTCTGGGATAAACATTCAAATAATTTATTAATGTACTCAGAGATATAAGAAAAGATAGTATAAGGTATGAAACAAAATTAGTGTCCAGAGAGCTAAAAAGAACTTTTGGAGGAAAAAAAAAATGTGTCTATGTATGTGTATGTCTGGATATTAAAAAAAAAAATCTCATTTAAAAGCTTGGAAAATAAAACTGAAGAACTTTCTTAGAAAGCTGGAAAATTAAGAAAAAAAACTGATGAGAAATACTTGAGAGTAGTTAGATGAGAAAATCAGCAAATCAGTATTTCATTACCTGAAAACAGTATTTCCAAAATAAAACAGAGAGAAAAGGAGAGATGTAAAATATCAAGGAAATTACTCAAATAACTTCCTTGAAAGAGTAGAACATGTTTCCTAGATGCAAAGAAACCATCTGGTACCTGGTACCTCTACCAAAGCATATCACATTGAAATGCTAGAAAACTGAAGGTTGACAAGGAGAGGGTCTAGAAAGCTTTCAGAGAGAGGGTAGAGGTCATGTGGAAAAGATCAGGAATCAAAATGATCAATGGTATCTCAACCATGGCACCAGCAGCCAGGAGGAAATCAAAAGCAACATCTTCAGGGAGGGGGCCAGGGATATACATATGACTAATCTGGGATTATACGTATCTATAAACAATAAAAGTAAAAAGTAAAATTTAAAAAAAAACAACATCTTCAAAGTTCTGAAGGAAATTGTTTCCAAAACATAATTGTGTATTCAATCAACTATCATTCAAATATGATGGTAGAAAACCACTTTTTTCAGACATGTAGAATCTCAAAAATTGTCTTCATTGTCTCTTCTCTCAGAAGGTTCACAAATTTCATTCTCACAAACAGAAGTGACAAGAGTCTTTCTTGAAGCTCTGACAGCCTATAGCTACACACATTGCGTCCATGCCCAGAACATTTCCAATCCTCCTTTGAGGGCACTGATCATAAACATTAATGAATAATTGGGAACCACTAACTTGAGGAAAGCTCTAACAGGTGACTTAGAGACTAAAATATACAACAGGAAAAAAGGAAAAAGGATATTTAAGAAAACGGAAACAATTCTGGGATAAACATTCAAATAATTTATTAATGTACTCAGAGATATAAGAAAAGATAGTATAAGGTATGAAACAAAATTAGTGTCCAGAGAGCTAAAAAGAACTTTTGGAGGAAAAAAAAAATGTGTCTATGTATGTGTATGTCTGGATATTAAAAAAAAAAACTCATTTAAAAGCTTGGAAAATAAAACTGAAGAACTTTCTTAGAAAGCTGGAAAATTAAGAAAAAAAACTGATGAGAAATACTTGAGAGTAGTTAGATGAGAAAATCAGCAAATCAGTATTTCATTACCTGAAAACAGTATTTCCAAAATAAAACAGAGAGAAAAGGAGAGATGTAAAATATCAAGGAAATTACTCAAATAACTTCCTTGAAAGAGTAGAACATGTTTCCTAGATGCAAAGAAACCATCTGGTACCTGGTACCTCTACCAAAGCATATCACATTGAAATGCTAGAAAACTGAAGGTTGACAAGGAGAGGGTCTAGAAAGCTTTCAGAGAGAGGGTAGAGGTCATGTGGAAAAGATCAGGAATCAAAATGATCAATGGTATCTCAACCATGGCACCAGCAGCCAGGAGGAAATCAAAAGCAACATCTTCAGGGAGGGGGCCAGGGATATACATATGACTAATCTGGGATTATACGTATCTATAAACAATAAAAGTAAAAAGTAAAATTTAAAAAAAAACAACATCTTCAAAGTTCTGAAGGAAATTGTTTCCAAAACATAATTGTGTATTCAATCAACTATCATTCAAATATGATGGTAGAAAACCACTTTTTTCAGACATGTAGAATCTCAAAAATTGTCTTCATTGTCTCTTCTCTCAGGAGTGACTCGTTGAAGGACTCCATCAAGTAGATCCAGAGAGAAAAAAGGAAAGCAATGTAACCTAGGGAGAAAACTGAATGCAAAAAGAGGAGAAAGGAATCTCAAGGATGAGAGAAAAGGGCACTCAGAATGGGACAAATGAGTTACAAGTCTCAAGAGCAGTCCACCCAGATCAGAGACTTTTAGCCACCCTGAGATTTCTCTCAGAGATCAAGTCAGTCAAAGATCTGATGTGTCTGAATATTTGAATTAAAGACAGGTTGATACTAATGGAAGAGATTTTAGAGTAAGTTAGTGTTAAATTCTCAGATTGCTAAGAAAATTATATGAAAAGTTAAACACTATCCTGATGCATAGTAAAGTTAAGTTGTGACTAGTCTTCAAACTTTATTTACCATAATTAAAGCCATGAATATTAATTAAACTAATATATTAAATATAAACATTTTTTGAGAAAGAGATGAGAAGTATGAAATGTGTGGTTGTGTGAAGACAGTAAGTGATTTGAAACATGGAGAATAAGACAGAACTTAGTCCTTATTTTTCATAAGAAGAAATCTTTATTGGCCTTATTGGCTTAAAAAATTTCAGAGTAGCACTGTAAGCATATTATTTATAGATATGAAGATGAAGATATAAAGAACAAGCTGAAAGAAAGGGTAAGGGCATATGACGGCCATCACTTTCAATAGGCTTCATAGATCCATTTGATTGTTGAAACTAGTTAAAAATAATAACTAAAAAGAATGACTGTATCTCAATATTTGATATCATTGAGCAATATTAAGTTATCTCTAAGGTGCTGCCCTTACAGAAAACACCATTTTTCAAAGAATAATGGAACTTTCCAGGAAATTTTAAAAGAACCGTATACAACTAGATTTTTAATTGAGTATGTTTCTCTCATGTTTGCAAAACTCAGACCAAAGTAACTTCTTTGATAGCCATAGTAATAAAGCCAAATTCTTAACTTAGATCATAGAATTTTATATTTTAAAAAATGCAAAAATTCTCTTCCTCTAAAAGGAGTTTTTCAGACATGTAGAATCTCAAAAATTGTCTTCATTGTCTCTTCTCTCAGGAGTGACTCGTTGAAGGACTCCATCAAGTAGATCCAGAGAGAAAAAAGGAAAGCAATGTAACCTAGGGAGAAAACTGAATGCAAAAAGAGGAGAAAGGAATCTCAAGGATGAGAGAAAAGGGCACTCAGAATGGGACAAATGAGTTACAAGTCTCAAGAGCAGTCCACCCAGATCAGAGACTTTTAGCCACCCTGAGATTTCTCTCAGAGATCAAGTCAGTCAAAGATCTGATGTGTCTGAATATTTGAATTAAAGACAGGTTGATACTAATGGAAGAGATTTTAGAGTAAGTTAGTGTTAAATTCTCAGATTGCTAAGAAAATTATATGAAAAGTTAAACACTATCCTGATGCATAGTAAAGTTAAGTTGTGACTAGTCTTCAAACTTTATTTACCATAATTAAAGCCATGAATATTAATTAAACTAATATATTAAATATAAACATTTTTTGAGAAAGAGATGAGAAGTATGAAATGTGTGGTTGTGTGAAGACAGTAAGTGATTTGAAACATGGAGAATAAGACAGAACTTAGTCCTTATTTTTCATAAGAAGAAATCTTTATTGGCCTTATTGGCTTAAAAAATTTCAGAGTAGCACTGTAAGCATATTATTTATAGATATGAAGATGAAGATATAAAGAACAAGCTGAAAGAAAGGGTAAGGGCATATGACGGCCATCACTTTCAATAGGCTTCATAGATCCATTTGATTGTTGAAACTAGTTAAAAATAATAACTAAAAAGAATGACTGTATCTCAATATTTGATATCATTGAGCAATATTAAGTTATCTCTAAGGTGCTGCCCTTACAGAAAACACCATTTTTCAAAGAATAATGGAACTTTCCAGGAAATTTTAAAAGAACCGTATACAACTAGATTTTTAATTGAGTATGTTTCTCTCATGTTTGCAAAACTCAGACCAAAGTAACTTCTTTGATAGCCATAGTAATAAAGCCAAATTCTTAACTTAGATCATAGAATTTTATATTTTAAAAAAATGAAATCATAAAACCAATCTCTTCCTTTTAGAGATGAGGAAGATAAGGCCCAATGAAATTAGTAACAGAAATAAAAATGATTTTCATTTAATTACTTATAAGAACATGTCAATAGAGATGAATAGGAAGGGTTACAATATAGAAGCTATGGAATCAGGGTCATTTGGTTTCACATTCTGCTTCTATTCCTTATCAGCTAGAATAATAACTATTTAGTTCACCTCAGACTTAGTTTCCTCATTTTAAATATGAAAGATGATAGTTTATAGGCTTAAATAAGAAAAAGATTTATTCCTAGCATAGAACACTCAATAAATTATAGTTTATCACTGACTGAATTAAGAGTATACATCTGTTATGTGGGTAAAATATAGAGCAGTTGTGCTCTAATCAGGATGACCTAAAATTTTACATGTAATATAGACTCTTGAGAATGAAAGAGGGTATTATTAACAAAACTGCCCATATCACAAGTTTTTGTGTTTTGCTTTTACTTTTAGCATTTTCTGATACTTAAGAAATGAGAAATGTTAGTGGCTCAGTTGTGTCTGACTCCTGACAACCCCATACTGGACTGTAGCCTATCAGGCTCCTCTGTCCATGGAATTCTCCAGGCAAGAATACTGGAGTGGGTAGCATTCCCTTCTCCACAGGATCTTTCCAACCCAGGAATCAAATCCATGTCTCCTGCGTTGCAAGCAGATTTTTTTACTAACTGAGCCACCTGGGAAGCCCTCATTTGATATATTTATTTATTTATTCTTTATTTTGAAAAGCTGTTTATTTTGTATTGGATTATAGCCAACTAACAATGTTGTGATAGTTTCACATGAATAGCAAAGGGACTCAGCCATACATGCACCTATTCTCCCCCAAACTCCTTTCCCATCCAGGCTGTCACATAACATTGAGCAGAGTTCCATGTGCTATAGAGAAGGTCCTTGTTGATTATGTCCTGCTGTATTTAAAATCCTTACTGATTTTAAAAACAGCAGTGTGTACAAGCAACAATAAATTCACTCTCTAAGCCTGTTAATCTGTTTTGTAAGTTCATTCATATCATTTCTTTTTATATTTCACATAACTAAGGATGTCATAGGAGATTTCTTCCTCTCTCTCTGACTTACTTCACCCATTATGACACTCTCTAGATCCATCCATATTGCTGCAAATGGCCTTTTCTTTTCAATTCAATAGCTAAGGAATATTTTATTGTACAAATGTATCACATCTTCTTTATTCATTCCTCTGTTGATTGGCATTTAGTCTGCTTCCATGTCTTGGCTATTGTACACAATGCTGAAGTGACCATGGGAGTGCATGTATTCTTTTAGATCATGCCCAGGAGTGAGATGGTGGGGTCATATTATAGTTCAGTTCTTAGTTTTTTAAGGAATCTCCATACTTTTCTCCATAATGACTGTGCTACTTACAGTTTTGCCCAGTTTCATGGAGATATAACTGACAAAATTTTAAGATATTTAAAGTGTATAGCATGATGATTTGATATATATATATATATATATATATATATATATATACACACATATGCTTATGGTAAAAGCATTCCCAACTTAACTATACAACACAGAGTAACCAACTACAGATACAATTCTGTACTTTATATTCTTAGATGCTATTCAACTTACGACTGAAAATATTTGTACCTTTTTTACCAACCTCTCTTACTTCCCCCAAGCCCCTAGCTACCACTTTTCTATTCTCTGTTTCTATAAATTTGACACGATTCCCCCCACCTCCCCAAATATAAGTGATACCATCCAGTATTTATCTTTCTCTGCCTGGCCTATTTTACTTAGCATTAATAGCCTTAAGGTCCATTTGGGTTGTTACAAATGATAAAGTTTCCTTCTTTGTTCAATGCTGAATGATATTTCATTACATATACACAACTATATACACACATACGTCATTTTCTTGATCCACTCTTCAAGAAAGTGATTTATTTTCCTTAAGCACACTTAACTGCAACATAGACCGGGAATCTAAAATTGTCTTAAGAACAAAAAAAATTAAAACTGCATACATATGGTTTTAGGCTGACTCTTAAATCCTTTTTCAGCAGTGTGTAACAACAATAAATTCACTCTCTAAGCCTGTTAATCTGTTTTGTAAGTTCATTCATATCATTTCTTTTATATTTCACATAACTAAGGATGTCATAGGAGATTTCTTCCTCTCTCTGACTTACTTCACCCATTATGACACTCTCTAGATCCATCCATATTGCTGCAAATGGCCTTTTCTTTTCAATTCAATAGCTAAGGAATATTTTATTGTACAAATGTATCACATCTTCTTTATTCATTCCTCTGTTGATTGGCATTTAGTCTGCTTCCATGTCTTGGCTATTGTACACAATGCTGAAGTGACCATGGGAGTGCATGTATTCTTTTAGATCATGCCCAGGAGTGAGATGGTGGGGTCATATTATAGTTCAGTTCTTAGTTTTTTAAGGAATCTCCATACTTTTCTCCATAATGACTGTGCTACTTACAGTTTTGCCCAGTTTCATGGAGATATAACTGACAAAATTTTAAGATATTTAAAGTGTATAGCATGATGATTTGATATATATATATATATATATATATATATATATATACACACATATGCTTATGGTAAAAGCATTCCCAACTTAACTATACAACACAGAGTAACCAACTACAGATACAATTCTGTACTTTATATTCTTAGATGCTATTCAACTTACGACTGAAAATATTTGTACCTTTTTTACCAACCTCTCTTACTTCCCCCAAGCCCCTAGCTACCACTTTTCTATTCTCTGTTTCTATAAATTTGACACGATTCCCCCCACCTCCCCAAATATAAGTGATACCATCCAGTATTTATCTTTCTCTGCCTGGCCTATTTTACTTAGCATTAATAGCCTTAAGGTCCATTTGGGTTGTTACAAATGATAAAGTTTCCTTCTTTGTTCAATGCTGAATGATATTTCATTACATATACACAACTATATACACACATACGTCATTTTCTTGATCCACTCTTCAAGAAAGTGATTTATTTTCCTTAAGCACACTTAACTGCAACATAGACCGGGAATCTAAAATTGTCTTAAGAAACAATAAGGTTGAAGGAATGGAAAAAGGACTGACTCACAAAGTACTGTGGATACAGTTCACAGAATATGGTATTTAGGGGAACAAAACAGACAGGCAGCCAAAAAGGATACTTCTTAACATCTAAGCCTAAAATAAGGCAAGAATTAGAAAAGCTAAAAACTGAAAATTTGATTTTCTGCTTAGGTTTCCATTTTGAGCCAATTTTTAAACTTGGAATCTAATGATTGAACTGGTATCCAGCTTTCTACCACAGAAGAACTTACAACACTCCAGTGACTAGAGATAGTAATGACTTCCTTCAGGTCTTACCCAAAGGAAATGATGACCAATTTACTTAGGGACACTGGAGAAAGTGGTTTTTGCACATTTTGGTGCTTACTGGACATGAAGCTAAGTTGACACTGATACCTGGAGGCTGAAAGTATCATCATGATCCCTCTCTTATAATGGAGCTTTACAGGGCCAGGTAGTAAGTGGAGTGCTGGCTGACACCCAGCTCACTATGGGCCACCTAAGTCCATAGGATATCACATTGATCCATTAAAGCAGTGACATATGCATGAGCAAGTGATGGTTATTTATACCCTTGGTGTCTCACATATATGTCCAGACTGTGGAAAACAAACTCTGTTAAGGTTCAGTGACCTGCCACTTCAGTTTGTTTTTATTCAGGGGCATGTCAATGTCTAACTAAAATGAGTGAAGCATGGTTCTTGAAGCATGGCACTCTTGAGCCAATATTGTACACCCGGGAACACTGTTCCAGTCTGACATGCTGGGTGACAGGCGCCAGAGCCTGTCTAATGCTGAGTGGCATCTGAAGCACAAAAGGACTGTGGAGCAGGTCTAGACTACAAGGCAAGCTATTCTGCCATGGTGTTAATGTGACAACTTCAGCCCTATGGTCTAGAGATGTCAGTGACTGGAAAACATCCAATAGGTAGTATCCATCAAATCCTCATGGGAAACAGTCACAACAAACTCCCGTGGGATTCTGGAACAAAGTCAACCCCTCCTCAGCAGACACGTATGTACCTTTCTAGAAATACTTCTTGGTATGCTGCAATCTAAAATTGTCTTAAGAAACAATAAGGTTGAAGGAATGGAAAAAGGACTGACTCACAAAGTACTGTGGATACAGTTCACAGAATATGGTATTTAGGGGAACAAAACAGACAGGCAGCCAAAAAGGATACTTCTTAACATCTAAGCCTAAAATAAGGCAAGAATTAGAAAAGCTAAAAACTGAAAATTTGATTTTCTGCTTAGGTTTCCATTTTGAGCCAATTTTTAAACTTGGAATCTAATGATTGAACTGGTATCCAGCTTTCTACCACAGAAGAACTTACAACACTCCAGTGACTAGAGATAGTAATGACTTCCTTCAGGTCTTACCCAAAGGAAATGATGACCAATTTACTTAGGGACACTGGAGAAAGTGGTTTTTGCACATTTTGGTGCTTACTGGACATGAAGCTAAGTTGACACTGATACCTGGAGGCTGAAAGTATCATCATGATCCCTCTCTTATAATGGAGCTTTACAGGGCCAGGTAGTAAGTGGAGTGCTGGCTGACACCCAGCTCACTATGGGCCACCTAAGTCCATAGGATATCACATTGATCCATTAAAGCAGTGACATATGCATGAGCAAGTGATGGTTATTTATACCCTTGGTGTCTCACATATATGTCCAGACTGTGGAAAACAAACTCTGTTAAGGTTCAGTGACCTGCCACTTCAGTTTGTTTTTATTCAGGGGCATGTCAATGTCTAACTAAAATGAGTGAAGCATGGTTCTTGAAGCATGGCACTCTTGAGCCAATATTGTACACCCGGGAACACTGTTCCAGTCTGACATGCTGGGTGACAGGCGCCAGAGCCTGTCTAATGCTGAGTGGCATCTGAAGCACAAAAGGACTGTGGAGCAGGTCTAGACTACAAGGCAAGCTATTCTGCCATGGTGTTAATGTGACAACTTCAGCCCTATGGTCTAGAGATGTCAGTGACTGGAAAACATCCAATAGGTAGTATCCATCAAATCCTCATGGGAAACAGTCACAACAAACTCCCGTGGGATTCTGGAACAAAGTCAACCCCTCCTCAGCAGACACGTATGTACCTTTCTAGAAATACTTCTTGGTATGCTGCTGGGAGTCTGGAGAGATGGATCACTAGATGATTGGCTATCAACTGACAGGATTGCTCCCATAATCTGATTTATGTCAGACTCTCTGCTACAGTCTGAATACTTGCTTCTCCCCCAAATTCATATAGCACAATCCTAACTTCCTGAAGGTTATGATATTGTGGAACTCTCATGAAAGGGATTAGTGATCTTATAAAAGGGTCTTCAGAGATAGCCTAGCCACTCCTACCACATAAGGTTATGATGAGAATTATGTAACCTGGAAACAAGTCCTCACCCAGTCATGATGCCACCCTGATCTCATACTTCCAGTCTCCAGAATTATAAGAGATACATTTCTGTTGTTTACAAGCTATTCAATCAGTAGTGTTTTGTTATAGCAGCTCACACAGACTAACACACCCTCCAAGTCATTAAAGCTGGGAAAGCTCAAAACAGCAGTTCATTCTAAAACAGAAATAGTGTATCTGAGATTGAGCAGGAAACATAGACATGAATAAGTTGAGTGAGCAGAATTTCAGACACCCCAGGTCACCCACTAGACTTGCATCAGAGCCTCTTTCCCATATTGAGGGGTAGGAAGTCCATACAAATAGCTAACAGAGATGGAAAATTCCCAGTTTCTGATTTATGGACAAACAGATCGTTTCAACTTGAAGGCAAATGTGCAGAATGAATGGAGGCTACATGACAGTCACATTCAGGGATGATTCTGAAGATTCTTTCACACTCGTCAGAATTGTGAGTAGGATACCTGGCCATTTACTTTATGCAGAAGAAAAAAGTGGCTTAAGGTAAGAATATGTGCAGATTTATGGCAGTAACCAATGGCTTGACTATCTGGTCAAGAGCCTGAAAGGAAAATGATTGGAACAGCAGACATCTAAATCTTAAGAGTTTACCAAGGGTTCAGTATCAAAACTTACGTAGCTTTCAACTTGCAAAGAAAGGAGACCTAGTAAGCTCATCACACGCAGAGAGTTTCCTCAGTGTTAAAAGAAAGATGCAAAGTTTCCGTTTGGATTTTAATATGTATATCTTTAAGTATAATATAGCTTTCTAGCTGTAAATGGTGGCATTGCCCCTTGTGTGTGTATATGTGTATGTACAAAGAAAAAATAATAAGCCAAATGTTTTTCTCTTTTTGATAGGAAAAGATAAGTGCCATAAACCACTGCATGCTTGAATTTCTCCTGCTGTAGAAAGAAAAATGCCAGAATGTGATGGCATCTATGTTGCCACTACATTCTTTAATTATCACATTTCTTCATGGACCTTAGCATTTTCTTGTAAGTACCTACTGCAGAGTGGAATCTCAGTGATCCAAAAAATTAGATGTGCCTCGAGATGCTTAATATCAGAATTTCTTTACACATCTGTTAAAGTTTCTATTTTCTGAATTTTAGGTTTCTTATTAATTTTTTATTAGTTATGAGCATTATTTTCAGACTTTCAGAACTGAAATACCTACCATCCTTTATGCATTCACTCATGTTTTCTGTATAGAGATGGGAAATCACATATTTTGCAAAGCACTTTCATCCTAATGGTGCATACTTCCATACAACCTGATTATACACCATTGTGACAGACCAAGAAAAGGAGATATTTTCTCAAATGATGGTCATTTGTTTGGCACATAATATAAAGGTACCTAATGTGAAATGGGTCTCCCCGATAACTCAGGTGGTAAAGAATCCGCCTGCAATGCAGGATACTCAGGTTCAATCTCTGGGTTGGGAATAGCAGCCCACTCCAGTACTCTCGCCTAGCAAATTTCATGGACAGAGGAGCCTGGTGGACAATAGTCCATGAGGTTGCAAAGAGTCGGACACGACTGAGCAACTAACATGTTCACAATGTGAAATATGTAAGATTTCTTGCATAACTTACATGTAGTAATTCCTATAAGTAGTGACGTTTTAGGAATGAGTATCATTCATCTTACGAAACCATTACACAGGAAGTCTCGCAGAATAGTTTTGTGCCCATGTAAGCTTTTGTTTCTACACTGGAAATATTTGGTTCCTATCCTTCAATTTTAAGGAAAGAGACTAAAGTACTGCATTCCTGGTCCTCTAGTGGTCAAGCTTGCAAAGTTTCCGTTTGGATTTTAATATGTATATCTTTAAGTATAATATAGCTTTCTAGCTGTGTCATTGCCCCTTGTGTGTGTATATGTGTATGTACAAAGAAAAAATAATAAGCCAAATGTTTTTCTCTTTTTGATAGGAAAAGATAAGTGCCATAAACCACTGCATGCTTGAATTTCTCCTGCTGTAGAAAGAAAAATGCCAGAATGTGATGGCATCTATGTTGCCACTACATTCTTTAATTATCACATTTCTTCATGGACCTTAGCATTTTCTTGTAAGTACCTACTGCAGAGTGGAATCTCAGTGATCCAAAAAATTAGATGTGCCTCGAGATGCTTAATATCAGAATTTCTTTACACATCTGTTAAAGTTTCTATTTTCTGAATTTTAGGTTTCTTATTAATTTTTTATTAGTTATGAGCATTATTTTCAGACTTTCAGAACTGAAATACCTACCATCCTTTATGCATTCACTCATGTTTTCTGTATAGAGATGGGAAATCACATATTTTGCAAAGCACTTTCATCCTAATGGTGCATACTTCCATACAACCTGATTATACACCATTGTGACAGACCAAGAAAAGGAGATATTTTCTCAAATGATGGTCATTTGTTTGGCACATAATATAAAGGTACCTAATGTGAAATGGGTCTCCCCGATAACTCAGGTGGTAAAGAATCCGCCTGCAATGCAGGATACTCAGGTTCAATCTCTGGGTTGGGAATAGCAGCCCACTCCAGTACTCTCGCCTAGCAAATTTCATGGACAGAGGAGCCTGGTGGACAATAGTCCATGAGGTTGCAAAGAGTCGGACACGACTGAGCAACTAACATGTTCACAATGTGAAATATGTAAGATTTCTTGCATAACTTACATGTAGTAATTCCTATAAGTAGTGACGTTTTAGGAATGAGTATCATTCATCTTACGAAACCATTACACAGGAAGTCTCGCAGAATAGTTTTGTGCCCATGTAAGCTTTTGTTTCTACACTGGAAATATTTGGTTCCTATCCTTCAATTTTAAGGAAAGAGACTAAAGTACTGCATTCCTGGTCCTCTAGTGGTCCTCCTCCCTATCAAGCTTTCAAATGTATTGCTTTCCAAACTTCCTAAAGCAGATGTCTAAAGGTTTTTGTTTGTTTGTTTGTTTTTTGCCACTTCTATTGGTCTTTCATTCATTTAGTTTCATCCATCTCCGTTCTTTGGCCTGTGTGGGCCTCGCTTCGCAGTGGCCTCTCTCATTGCAGAGCACCGGCCCTGGGTGCATGTGCCCCAGAGCTCCGGCTCAGTAGTCGGACACATTGGTGCAGTCGCTCTGTGGCACATGTGATCTTTCCAGGCCAGGGATTGAACCAGCGCCCCTTGCACTGCAAGGCAGTGTCCTTACCCACTGGACCACCAGGGAAGCCCTAAAGGTTTTATTTTTATTTGGCTTCAATATAACTTCCTTTCTTCCCTCCTCCTTTATGATATTATTATCATATAAATTATACATTATGAGCACATCGTTTTATAATTATCAATTTATGCCAGTGTTTTCTTTTTTAACTTTTTATTTTATATTGGAGTATAGTTGATTAAAAATGTGGTGTGAGTTTCAAATATATAGCAAAGTGATTCAGTCATACATATATGCATATCTATTCATTTTAAAATTCTTTTCCCATTTAGGCTGCTATATCATACTGAGCAGAGTTACCTGTCCTATACAGGATGTCCTGTTGGTTATCTATTTTAAATACTTCACTGTGTTCATGTCAATCCCAAACTTCCTAAACTACCTAAAGTATCTCCAAAGCTTTTAATGGCATCTTAATGACATTCAACAACCTGTATTTCCCCAGCCATATTTATTGAGCTTCTTATGTGATAGGCAAGTGGGGACAGAGTTCCCTTTTTTATTTAGTGTCCTTAAAACCTAGCCAGAGTCTTAGATCTTTGAGTTCCTTTTACAGTATCTACCACAGTGTGCAGGGAGTATAAATGTTATGGATTAAGACTAGATGGTTACCTTTTGAAATACATGAAAAAAATCTTATAAAAATGCAGATAACCTATTGAAACATAAAAAACCTCAAATCCACATCATATTTCTTGCCTAAGATTTAGTATTCTGATTAAAGAATACTTTGGTGGGAGATGGAAAGTCTTCAAAAGGGGATAATGTGTGTTTTTGAACACACTTGTTTCAGAATAATGGTTAAGTACAATTGAAAAAGAGTCCACCATTATAATCAGATATTTTATGGGTAGAATGTCGTTTTGAGACCAGCTTGGAAAAATGAACAGTTCACAATGATACTTTCATAGAAAAGAACTCCTGAGTTCTAAATGGCTGAACTAGAGAAAAAATTTAATCAAATCCTTTTATTAGTATGGAGATTGTCTATATGTTCAGTAACATCTATATTCAGAGGTTTATATTTTAATTTTGAGAGAGTCTTATGTGATATTTTTGTGATAAATAATATGATAGAGTCAACTGGGAAACATTTGTACACATTAATTTGGAAGGAAAGAGAGTTCCTGTTCTTTGTAGCATGCTCATAACTCTTTATGAACTCCTATCAGTGTATATTTGGATGCTGAGTCATTAGCATTCTACATTAGTAAAATATCATTCCTCACGAACATGAATGCTTATTTGTTCACACATTTCTTGAGTCCCTTCATCCCAGTCACTGAAGATGCATGACAGAATAAAATGCTCCTTACACGAAGCAGCTTCTAGAACACTATGGTGATCAAGTAAATATGGACACAAATACATGGCAGTTCAATAGTGTAAATTCAATAGTAAGAAACACAATGCACAGAACTGCCATAAATATGGTAGAATTAACTTCATGTATGAATATAGATAAGCTTTTCAAGCTATCCATGGCAGGCAGATGAGAAACACAAAGACTGTGTGTGTGTATGTGTTTGTGTGTAAGAAAGCATTTCTAGTGGAAAGGAATAGGTATATAAAATGTCTGCTTTATTAAAACAAAAAATAAGTTTAAAGCCAATAAATTTACATAGAACCCATAAGAAAATCAGGATTTGTAAGCTAACATAGGCTTTATAGCTTAAGAATTTAGGGATCATATGCATTAAAAAAAGCCCAAAAAATAAAAAAAAGAAACATAAAAACCTCAAATCCACATCATATTTCTTGCCTAAGATTTAGTATTCTGATTAAAGAATACTTTGGTGGGAGATGGAAAGTCTTCAAAAGGGGATAATGTGTGTTTTTGAACACACTTGTTTCAGAATAATGGTTAAGTACAATTGAAAAAGAGTCCACCATTATAATCAGATATTTTATGGGTAGAATGTCGTTTTGAGACCAGTTTGGGAAAAAATGAACAGTTCACAATGATACTTTCATAGAAAAGAACTCCTGAGTTCTAAATGGCTGAACTAGAGAAAAAATTTAATCAAATCCTTTTATTAGTATGGAGATTGTCTATATGTTCAGTAACATCTATATTCAGAGGTTTATATTTTAATTTTGAGAGAGTCTTATGTGATATTTTTGTGATAAATAATATGATAGAGTCAACTGGGAAACATTTGTACACATTAATTTGGAAGGAAAGAGAGTTCCTGTTCTTTGTAGCATGCTCATAACTCTTTATGAACTCCTATCAGTGTATATTTGGATGCTGAGTCATTAGCATTCTACATTAGTAAAATATCATTCCTCACGAACATGAATGCTTATTTGTTCACACATTTCTTGAGTCCCTTCATCCCAGTCACTGAAGATGCATGACAGAATAAAATGCTCCTTACACGAAGCAGCTTCCAGAACACTATGGTGATCAAGTAAATATGGACACAAATACATGGCAGTTCAATAGTGTAAATTCAATAGTAAGAAACACAATGCACAGAACTGCCATAAATATGGTAGAATTAACTTCATGTATGAATATAGATAAGCTTTTCAAGCTATCCATGGCAGGCAGATGAGAAACACAAAGACTGTGTGTGTGTATGTGTTTGTGTGTAAGAAAGCATTTCTAGTGGAAAGGAATAGGTATATAAAATGTCTGCTTTATTAAAACAAAAAATAAGTTTAAAGCCAATAAATTTACATAGAACCCATAAGAAAATCAGGATTTGTAAGCTAACATAGGCTTTATAGCTTAAGAATTTAGGGATCATATGCATTAGAAGCAGGAGAATCAAGCTAAGGTTTGTATTTTACAGAAAATATTTTGATGGCAATAGGAAGAATAAAGTAGAAGGAAAGGGCAAGATTAGAATCAGGAGGGTATAAAATAATTTGCCAAAGAATTGATGAGAGACTGAGTTGAAGATTGAAAGAAAAGAATAACAGAGTTGATACACAGCAAGAATGAGTCATTGAGAGGACTCAATAATTAATCTGATATAGTGAAAATAATTGGGGAAGGTTCTGGAATGACTCCTAAGTTCTTGTCTGTGAAATAGAAAGAGCCACTGTAAAGAACACTCAAGAAAAATAACACATTTTGGGGAAATATGATTAGCTGAATTCATAAAATGATGTACTTAAAATGTTCCTCAGAAATCTACATCAGTATTTAGTGAATTACTTAATATGTACTTACTAAGCTCCATAAACATTAATATGAGTGGTCTTAGGTAGAAAAAGATTTAGTAGCTATTATTGATAAGGTTGTATCAACATTATAAAAAGGGTTGTTAATGTTAAATAAAAAAAATATTTTAAAGGATCAATCACAGCGACACTGATGTCTAAGAGAAAGACAAATAGGATCAATTTTTTAACTGAGAGAATACAAAGAGAAGTAAGAGAAGAGTCAGGAGAACACACTATTATGGCATCTGTGGCTTCAGAATATTTAAAAAGAAAGTGTCAAACTCTTGAATGTTCAAGTAAGACAAAGAGAAAATCTCACTGAAACAGCAATCAGATTGTTGTCTGCCATTGCCAGTAGGGCTGGGGTTAGGCACAATGACCTATAAATTGTGGATGGGAACATTAAAACTATTCTTGCAAGTTGTATGCCTGAGACAGAAAGAAAAAAAGGCATTTGAGTTAAAGGAGGGACATTTAAGAGCCAGAGATTTGAATAGATTATAGTAGAGAGGTAGTGATTTCATTAGAGGGAAAAGAGGATATGGTAAATACAATGCCTTATGTGATCTGGGAATTGGATGGAATATATGCAACTTATTCTTCATTACAGAATATTTGAAGAGGAAAGTATTATATGGATACAGATTTAGAATGAAGTGAATGAATATGTAGAATTTTTTTTAGTAACAAATGTTTGGAAAAGTCTCTAAAGAGTATGAGACCTGATGTTGATCACAGAGGACTGATAAACAGTTCTATAAATCTAACTATGCTAGGAAATCATAAATTTTTATTGAAACCACGTCTTCAAATACAATTGAGTTGAAGATTGAAAGAAAAGAATAACAGAGTTGATACACAGCAAGAATGAGTCATTGAGAGGACTCAATAATTAATCTGATATAGTGAAAATAATTGGGGAAGGTTCTGGAATGACTCCTAAGTTCTTGTCTGTGAAATAGAAAGAGCCACTGTAAAGAACACTCAAGAAAAATAACACATTTTGGGGAAATATGATTAGCTGAATTCATAAAATGATGTACTTAAAATGTTCCTCAGAAATCTACATCAGTATTTAGTGAATTACTTAATATGTACTTACTAAGCTCCATAAACATTAATATGAGTGGTCTTAGGTAGAAAAAGATTTAGTAGCTATTATTGATAAGGTTGTATCAACATTATAAAAAGGGTTGTTAATGTTAAATAAAAAATATTTTAAAGGATCAATCACAGCGACACTGATGTCTAAGAGAAAGACAAATAGGATCAATTTTTTAACTGAGAGAATACAAAGAGAAGTAAGAGAAGAGTCAGGAGAACACACTATTATGGCATCTGTGGCTTCAGAATATTTAAAAAGAAAGTGTCAAACTCTTGAATGTTCAAGTAAGACAAAGAGAAAATCTCACTGAAACAGCAATCAGATTGTTGTCTGCCATTGCCAGTAGGGCTGGGGTTAGGCACAATGACCTATAAATTGTGGATGGGAACATTAAAACTATTCTTGCAAGTTGTATGCCTGAGACAGAAAGAAAAAAAGGCATTTGAGTTAAAGGAGGGACATTTAAGAGCCAGAGATTTGAATAGATTATAGTAGAGAGGTAGTGATTTCATTAGAGGGAAAAGAGGATATGGTAAATACAATGCCTTATGTGATCTGGGAATTGGATGGAATATATGCAACTTATTCTTCATTACAGAATATTTGAAGAGGAAAGTATTATATGGATACAGATTTAGAATGAAGTGAATGAATATGTAGAATTTTTTTTAGTAACAAATGTTTGGAAAAGTCTCTAAAGAGTATGAGACCTGATGTTGATCACAGAGGACTGATAAACAGTTCTATAAATCTAACTATGCTAGGAAATCATAAATTTTTATTGAAACCACGTCTTCAAATACAATTACTGTGTCACTCAGTTTTTTCAGTGTAAGAATATGGATTAGGATCAATTCAGTGCTGATAGATTGAATACTGAGCTACACAGATTAATGTTATACATGATTTTGTGTTTGTATGTTTGTTATATACATGTATATGTGTGCATATTTATTCATAATTATATACACATCTCTATATAATACACAGATACATGCATATATATGTATACACATATTACCAACCAATATTTCAGTGCACAATCATATTGAAAACCAATAATAATACAAAAGAATCTAAGGAAATTTTTAATATAAATTTTATTTGGTAACATGTTTAGTAGTTGTGGTGTTATAGAAAAATAAGTATTTGGCTCACTAGTCAGGGCAATTTCAACTACGCTGCATTCACACTTACCCAGCTGCTTTATAATTATTTCTTGTTATCAGCAGGGTATGGCTAATGAATGCTAACCAAAGAGCATTTTTAAAAAAGGAAACTCAAATAAGCCACAGAATTTTAAAACACTCAGTATGAAACCTAGCACATGAATATGTTCATTGTTCTCTTCAATCACCTACCTTACCTTTTAGACAGAATTTGCTGAGACCTCTTTAAAATGTAGCCTTTGACATTATAAGAACCAAAATGTTTTATTTAAGACATTTCTAAGTATTTAACCAATAAAGTTAAAGAAGTTCTGAAAATTATAATTGCTTACATTAACAAGTTTTCCATATATACCTGTTACGTATATGTCAGAATTTCCTTATCTTTTATTTTAAATTATCATCCTAAACTTACCATAAATTTACTCTTGATTTAGGAATTCATATAGTGAAAGAGAAAGAAGACCATAATATACTTGACTGCAAATCATATAGATTTGAAATGATACGCCAATATATTGAATGGCTTTGCTAACATATTTTTTAAAGTCAGATTTTGTTAGGAAGGGTACATATCTTAAATTTTAGAATGAAGTGAATGAATATGTAGAATTTTTTTTAGTAACAAATGTTTGGAAAAGTCTCTAAAGAGTATGAGACCTGATGTTGATCACAGAGGACTGATAAACAGTTCTATAAATCTAACTATGCTAGGAAATCATAAATTTTTATTGAAACCACGTCTTCAAATACAATTACTGTGTCACTCAGTTTTTTCAGTGTAAGAATATGGATTAGGATCAATTCAGTGCTGATAGATTGAATACTGAGCTACACAGATTAATGTTATACATGATTTTGTGTTTGTATGTTTGTTATATACATGTATATGTGTGCATATTTATTCATAATTATATACACATCTCTATATAATACACAGATACATGCATATATATGTATACACATATTACCAACCAATATTTCAGTGCACAATCATATTGAAAACCAATAATAATACAAAAGAATCTAAGGAAATTTTTAATATAAATTTTATTTGGTAACATGTTTAGTAGTTGTGGTGTTATAGAAAAATAAGTATTTGGCTCACTAGTCAGGGCAATTTCAACTACGCTGCATTCACACTTACCCAGCTGCTTTATAATTATTTCTTGTTATCAGCAGGGTATGGCTAATGAATGCTAACCAAAGAGCATTTTTAAAAAAGGAAACTCAAATAAGCCACAGAATTTTAAAACACTCAGTATGAAACCTAGCACATGAATATGTTCATTGTTCTCTTCAATCACCTACCTTACCTTTTAGACAGAATTTGCTGAGACCTCTTTAAAATGTAGCCTTTGACATTATAAGAACCAAAATGTTTTATTTAAGACATTTCTAAGTATTTAACCAATAAAGTTAAAGAAGTTCTGAAAATTATAATTGCTTACATTAACAAGTTTTCCATATATACCTGTTACGTATATGTCAGAATTTCCTTATCTTTTATTTTAAATTATCATCCTAAACTTACCATAAATTTACTCTTGATTTAGGAATTCATATAGTGAAAGAGAAAGAAGACCATAATATACTTGACTGCAAATCATATAGATTTGAAATGATACGCCAATATATTGAATGGCTTTGCTAACATATTTTTTTTAAAGTCAGATTTTGTTAGGAAGGGTTATCTAGGTCAATCTGTTAATTAGAAATAATAAAAAGCCTAAAGATGAACTTCCACACCTATCACTCGGTAGAGTCAAAGTATCTTAAGCAAACCCAATCAAAAACCACATACATTAAGCATATTAAAATATTAACCAAAATTACAGTAACACTGGATTTATCAAACCCAAAGAATCTTCTTGTTACAACAATCAACATATATTTTTGAATTTAAAAGATTTTGTTAAAGCAGTGACTCAAAATACATAATGGTAAGGGCCCTTCACCCTTTCTCCTTCCATCTCTTCCTGCCTTTTTCTTTTTCTACCCTTTTCCCCTTCTCTTTTCTCTTTCTTTTTTTTTTCTTTTCCCCATCATGTCTCTTTTTTATTTATCTTTATTTTCATCCATCTTTTTATTCTTTGGCATATGTGGGCCTCCCATTGCAGTGGCCCCTCTCGCAACAGAGCACAGACTCTGCACGCATGCACTCCAGAGCACTGACTCCTAATTTTACATACCTGTCCAGCTGCTCTGCAGCACATGGGATCATCCCAGGCCAGGGATTGAACTGATGACCCTTGCACTGCACGGTGGACTCTTTACCCATCAGACCACCAGGGAAACCCCTCTTTCTTTCTTTCTGAAATTTCCAACCCACTGTAAACAAATACTTCTGTAAAAGACAATATATTCACTGCCTATTCCCATCAGTTTCTCTTGAACCTTCTTATTTCGTGCTACGATGACCTCATCTTTCCTATTCCAGAAAGCCATCTCTGTGTAACCCTCCCATTGTCACGAACAGTACTAAAAACAGAAGAATCAGAAATTTTACCCTACTTGCAAGCTCACAAGTTAACCAACCAAATTTCACAGATGCTTGGGGAAGACATGTGGCTTCTGGGTCAAGGACATAGGACTTACTACTCACAGCACAGTAAGCAACAGAGTAACCCATTTGCTTCAGATTCCCTTGTCCCAAGTCCCACAGGGAAACACAAGTATACCCCGATAGGTGTCCTTCAGTGGGTGGAACACTAACCTTGGGCTTCCCTGGTAGCTCAGTTAGTAAAGAATCCACCTGAAATGCAGGAGATCCCAGTTCGATTCCTAGGTCAGGAAGGTCCCCTGGAGAAAGACTAAGCTACTCACTCCAGTATCCTTAGGCTTCCCTAGTGGCTCAGATGGTAAAGAATGGGAGGCCTGGGTTCGATCTGTGGGTTGGGAAGAGCCCTTGGAGAAAGGATAGGCTACCCACTCCAGTATTCTTGCCTGGAGAGTTCCATGGACAGAGAAGGCTGGCGGGCTACAGTCCATGGGGTCACAAAGAGGCAGACACAACTGAATGATTTGACTTTGACTTTTGACACTAAGCTTAGGGCACCAAGACCTTTCAAACTAAGGAATAAGTATGCTTTTAGATCCACTTATGGGAATTATTATCTTTATTATCCCAGACAATAAGCATGCCTGTTCTTTGCTCTAGATGGAGACACTATCTTTAATGTCACACATACTTAAAATGACATTCAGGAACAAAATCCATCAATTATTCTGCTCTGTTCATAAAAATGTAAAAAAAAAAAAAAAAGGGTAAGATCCATGGAGACAGGCTGCCAACAGTGGGACTTTTGTCTTCGATTTTTTCAAATAATCTCCAGGTGACTGGGATCTTTGCCATCCTACCTTATTCCTCTATCCTAGCATAGTGTCCCATGTCCTTGAATCTCAAGTGAATTGGTTTTACCTCTTGTTATCTGTCTTTTTTTCTGTCAGTGGACACATTGATCTACAAAATCTAGGGCAACTAGGACACTTAAAAGACAATGGTTAATTCTGTTCACTCAAGTCTGTCCTGTAGAGAATGTAGGCATTGTTTGTATTTCTACTTTCTCAAATTTTTTTATATGTTATTTTTCTTCGGTTTTTTTTTTAGAAATGACATTCTCAGCCGATTTCTTTATGTAAGAATCAATGAAAATAAGATCCTTACACATCCCTATACCCAGGTATCTTTGCTGTATTTTAACTTATTTCCTTTTCCCTTAACATAGCTCTGGCTCTTTCTGCCGCCAGACCAGTCTCAGTGATGAGGATTTATGAAGGTCTATATTTAATTGTATAGTGTTTACTTTTCTATTGCTTCATCTTGTTACATGACCCTTTATACTTAACTATACTTCATTATTAATGTGTTTTTATTAGTTTCTGAGCAGCAGGGAAAAGTGATAATTGCTGCTTAATTTCTTTGGTACACTGGCTGGCAGAGAACTGCTATATTAAAAAGATAAATAAGCACTGCTTAGCTATTTGATTATGCTGCAGTGGGAGGCCTGGGTTCGATCTGTGGGTTGGGAAGAGCCCTTGGAGAAAGGATAGGCTACCCACTCCAGTATTCTTGCCTGGAGAGTTCCATGGACAGAGAAGGCTGGCGGGCTACAGTCCATGGGGTCACAAAGAGGCAGACACAACTGAATGATTTGACTTTGACTTTTGACACTAAGCTTAGGGCACCAAGACCTTTCAAACTAAGGAATAAGTATGCTTTTAGATCCACTTATGGGAATTATTATCTTTATTATCCCAGACAATAAGCATGCCTGTTCTTTGCTCTAGATGGAGACACTATCTTTAATGTCACACATACTTAAAATGACATTCAGGAACAAAATCCATCAATTATTCTGCTCTGTTCATAAAAATGTAAAAAAAAAAAAAAAAAGGGTAAGATCCATGGAGACAGGCTGCCAACAGTGGGACTTTTGTCTTCGATTTTTTCAAATAATCTCCAGGTGACTGGGATCTTTGCCATCCTACCTTATTCCTCTATCCTAGCATAGTGTCCCATGTCCTTGAATCTCAAGTGAATTGGTTTTACCTCTTGTTATCTGTCTTTTTTTCTGTCAGTGGACACATTGATCTACAAAATCTAGGGCAACTAGGACACTTAAAAGACAATGGTTAATTCTGTTCACTCAAGTCTGTCCTGTAGAGAATGTAGGCATTGTTTGTATTTCTACTTTCTCAAATTTTTTTATATGTTATTTTTCTTCGGTTTTTTTTTTAGAAATGACATTCTCAGCCGATTTCTTTATGTAAGAATCAATGAAAATAAGATCCTTACACATCCCTATACCCAGGTATCTTTGCTGTATTTTAACTTATTTCCTTTTCCCTTAACATAGCTCTGGCTCTTTCTGCCGCCAGACCAGTCTCAGTGATGAGGATTTATGAAGGTCTATATTTAATTGTATAGTGTTTACTTTTTCTATTGCTTCATCTTGTTACATGACCCTTTATACTTAACTATACTTCATTATTAATGTGTTTTTATTAGTTTCTGAGCAGCAGGGAAAAGTGATAATTGCTGCTTAATTTCTTTGGTACACTGGCTGGCAGAGAACTGCTATATTAAAAAGATAAATAAGCACTGCTTAGCTATTTGATTATGCTGCAGTATTTTATAATATTCAGAAAATGAAGGGAAACTTGAAAAAGTATTCTATTGAAATGATACAATTCTCATTCTTAAAAAGAAAGTAGGATTGTGTTTGTTTCATCTGCCAAATTGCTACATATTCTAAGCCATAACAGGGCTCTCTGGAGCATAAACTATACTTCGGTTGTTTTAATCTTTAATTAGAATTGAGATACCATGGACCAGAGAGATCTTCAAATTTATAGTGAAAGTGAGTTGAAACAGCAACACTGGAAATTAAGGCTGTAGCTAGAAAAGACAGAAAAGAATTCCAAAACATTTTTTATCCAAAAATTGACTCATACTATTTCATTCATTCCATTAAAATTTTATATTTTAAAAATGCAATATCTATGTATATTATGAAAGCAGACATGTTAACTTCAATTCAAAGTGTAAGGCAAATGTTTTTAATCTACTTTCACCAAATTGAATTAGCAAATAATAATTGCATGAGGCGCATTTTTCCATACTTTGTGAATTCTCATATGGATATACATATGAGAATACATATATGCATGGTTTATTGGTATAGTTGTTTACAATAAAGGCTGTTAATCACATTTACTTATGTTTTTTAAAAATTTATATACATTTCTGAATTTAAAAATATAATGGCCTTTTTATCATTAAACTAATACGCATCAAGTTCAAATTTGATATAATTACTAAATAACTCTGCCACTGATTTTTAGTTTTTCTTTTTGCTCTATAAATGTAATAAAATCCATGTACATAAAGATCCTTACAGAATGAAACAAATGACAAAGGACTAATCTCCAGAATATACAAGCAGCTCATACAGCTCAATATTAGGAGTACCAGGGCTTCCCCTGGTGGTCCAGTGGGTAAGGACACCGCCTTGCAGTGCAAGGGGCGCTGGTTCGAGCCCTGGCCTGGGAAGATCCCACGTGCCGCGGAACTACTGGACCGATGTGTCCAATCACCGAGCCGGAGCTCTGGAGCACATGCGCCCAGAGCCGGCGCTCAGCAACGACAGACGCCACTGCGATGGGAGGCCCACAGGAGCCAAGGAACAAAGACGGATGAAAACAGACAAATGAAAGACCAGTAGAAGTAGCCCGCCCGCTCCCCTCCCTCTCCATCTCAACCTCCGCCTCAAAATAAATAAATAAGCAAATCTTTAAAAAAAAAAAAAAACTGATATAGTCATTATGGAGAATAGTAAGGAGACTCCTTAAAAAGCTAGGAACAAATCTACCATATGACCCAGCAGCTCCACCACTGGGCATATACTCTGAGAAAACCATAATCAAAAAAGACACACCTCACTGTTCACAGTAGCACTGTTTGCAATAGTCAGGACAAGGAAGCAAACTAGATGTCTATTTATGAATGAACAGATAACGAAGATGTGGTATATATACAATAGAATATTACTCAGTCATAAAAAAGAAGGAATTTGAGTCAATTCTAGTGATGTGGATAAACCTACAGGCTGTTTTACAGAGTGAAGTAAGTCAGAAAGAGAAAAACAAATATAGTATATTAATGCATATATGGAATTTAGAAATAATATATTGATGAACTTATTTGCAAGGAAGGAAATGAGACATGAATGTAGAGAATGGACTGTGAAGACTGTGGAAGAGGGAGAGAGTGAAAAGAATGAAGAAAGTAGCATCAACATCTATCTGCTATGATATAAGATGGATAGTTGGTGAGAAGCTGCTATGTAGTACAGGAAGCCCAGTCAGGTGCTCTGTGATGAGCTGGAGGGAAGGGATGGGTGAGGAGAGAAGGCTAGGGAGGGAGGGTATACATGGGTATATGTACATACCTAAGGGTATAACATACATACCATGTGTATAAATACATACCCAAGGGTATACATACATACTCATGGGTATGCACACATACATACCATGTATGTATGCACAATTATGGCTGATTTGTGTTGTTGTATGGCAGAAACCATTACAATACTGTAAAATTTGTTAAAATAGATTAAAGAAATAACATTTTTACAAAGATAAATATGCATAAAAATTCTTGCATGTATATTTTGGCTATTTTATTTCTATAAGGTCATTTTAAAATATGGTATTTCTGGGTCAAATTTTAGGTACTTTAAATATTAATAGCTATTGACATATTTTTAATGCCAATTTCCAGTTTACTTCCAAAGATCCTTGGAAGTCTATTTTATCTATCACAATGAGAATTCTCCCCATCACTAGATGGCATTTCCATTTAATAATTTGTCAAACTAATATGCTATAGTAGTTTAATTTGTATTTCCTTGATTACTAATATTAAGCATATTTTCATACGTTTCTGGTCATTTAGACTCCCCAGGTTTGAAACACCATATCCTTTGGCCAATATTACTGATTATTTGTCTTTTAATTAGTCTGTATTTTCAATTTTTATGAGAGGCATAAATACATATTTGCTATTTTTTTTAAATTTTATTTATTTATCTTTTGGGGGTGGGGAGGGGAGGGAGGGGGATGAGTAGGCCATTTCTATTGGTCTTTCATTTTTCTATTTTCATCCGTCTTTGTTCTTTGGCTCCTGTGGGCCTCCCATCGCAGCGGCCTCTGTTGTCGTAGAGCACCAGCTCGGGGCACACGCTCACCAGAGCTCCGGCTCGGTAATTGGACACATCGGTCCAGCCACTCCGCGGCACGTGGGATCTTCCCAGGCCAGGGATCAAATTGGCGCCCCTTGCACTGCAAGGCGGTGTCCTTACCCACTGGACCACCAAGGAAAGCCCCATATTTGCTATTCTTTATGATGAGTATTAATCCTTTGTCATTGTGCTGCAAATATTTCCTAGGTTAATCTTTTTATCTATCTATATATACTAGTTTTGGGTATTTTTTGCCACACAATTAAACAAATTATCTGTAGTGTCATACACATTTCATTTTGCTTATAGAAGCTAAGAATCCTATATTGCATTGAATATGTAACTATATAAATACATATAAATCTATATCCATCCATACCAGAAGCACCTTTTTGTTGTAGTTTAGTTGCTAAGTTGTGCCTGACTCTTTGTGACTTCATGGACTATAAGCCCACCAGGTTCCTCTGTCCATGGGATTCCCAGGCAAAAATACTGGAGCATATTGCCATTTTCTTCTTCAGGAGATCTTCCCAACCTGGAGATCAAACCCACATCATCTGCATCGCAGGTGGATTCTCTACCATTGTGCCATCAGGGAGGCCCACACCAGAAGCATCTACGACATCATAAATGTTGCACTAGCTGCAACCAAGATTTTGAAGGGAAAGGCAAACATGAAATGAGCTAGGAATGACACACTGTGAAGGTATTATTAATAGTAAATAACAAAGTGGATGCTGAACCTCTCTTTATCAATAACACAGGATTGCTTCATGCCACATAACTTAAGGACAACACTCTCACTTTTCAAGAAAGCAATTCAATTACAGGCTGCCGTATTTACCCCTATAAAAGAACTTAGCTGGTAGCAAATGAGACTCACTCAACAAAAGGAAAAAGTTAAGTTCAGAACTTAGCAAATATGAAGCATCTCTGCATCTTCTTTGGTCCACATGTTATATCTTCCACACATATGCCTTCTTTTCTAGAGTATGGACTTTAGATTCAATCCCATCAGATCAATTCCTTGATCTACACTTTATAAACTTTGGAATTTTTGATGGGTTATATAGCTTGTGTGAGCCTCAGGTTTTTCATCTGTAGTTGTTGTTCAGTTCAGTTACTCAGTCGTGTCCAACTCTTTATGACCCCATTGACTGCAGCATGCCAGGTTTCCCTGTCCTTAACCACCTTCTGGAGTTTGCTCAAACACATATTATTTGAAATCGTGTCCCAACCTCTGTTATTTGACCCCATTGACTGACAGCTATTCTTTATGATGAGTATTAATCCTTTGTCATTGTGCTGCAAATATTTCCTAGGTTAATCTTTTTATCTATCTATATATACTAGTTTTGGGTATTTTTTGCCACACAATTAAACAAATTATCTGTAGTGTCATACACATTTCATTTTGCTTATAGAAGCTAAGAATCCTATATTGCATTGAATATGTAACTATATAAATACATATAAATCTATATCCATCCATACCAGAAGCACCTTTTTGTTGTAGTTTAGTTGCTAAGTTGTGCCTGACTCTTTGTGACTTCATGGACTATAAGCCCACCAGGTTCCTCTGTCCATGGGATTCCCAGGCAAAAATACTGGAGCATATTGCCATTTTCTTCTTCAGGAGATCTTCCCAACCTGGAGATCAAACCCACATCATCTGCATCGCAGGTGGATTCTCTACCATTGTGCCATCAGGGAGGCCCACACCAGAAGCATCTACGACATCATAAATGTTGCACTAGCTGCAACCAAGATTTTGAAGGGAAAGGCAAACATGAAATGAGCTAGGAATGACACACTGTGAAGGTATTATTAATAGTAAATAACAAAGTGGATGCTGAACCTCTCTTTATCAATAACACAGGATTGCTTCATGCCACATAACTTAAGGACAACACTCTCACTTTTCAAGAAAGCAATTCAATTACAGGCTGCCGTATTTACCCCTATAAAAGAACTTAGCTGGTAGCAAATGAGACTCACTCAACAAAAGGAAAAAGTTAAGTTCAGAACTTAGCAAATATGAAGCATCTCTGCATCTTCTTTGGTCCACATGTTATATCTTCCACACATATGCCTTCTTTTCTAGAGTATGGACTTTAGATTCAATCCCATCAGATCAATTCCTTGATCTACACTTTATAAACTTTGGAATTTTTGATGGGTTATATAGCTTGTGTGAGCCTCAGGTTTTTCATCTGTAGTTGTTGTTCGCAGTTCAGTTACTCAGTCGTGTCCAACTCTTTATGACCCCATTGACTGCAGCATGCCAGGTTTCCCTGTCCTTAACCACCTTCTGGAGTTTGCTCAAACACATATTATTTGAAATGCTGATGCCATCTGACCACCTCATCCTCTGTTGTACCCTTCTGTGCCTGTCCTCAATTTTCCCCAGAATCAAGGTCTTTTCCAATTAGTCAGCTATTTATATCAGATGCTCAAAGTATTGGAGCTTCAGCATCAGTCATTCCAATGAATATTCAGGGCTGATTTCCTCTAGGATTGACTGACTTCACCTCCTTGATATCCAAAGGAATCTCAGGAGTCTTCTCTAACACCACAGTTCAAAGGAATCAATTCTTTGGCACTCAGCCCTCTTTATAGTTCAACTTTCACATCCATACACGACTACTGAAAATCACAGTTTTGACTAGATGGCAAAGTAATATTTCTGTTTTTTAATATGCTGCCTCGGTTTGTCAAGTATCTTCTAATTTCATGGCTGCCATTACCATCTGCAGTGACTTGGGAGCCCAAGAAAAATAGAGTTATTTGACTGTTTTCATTCATGCTCCAACTATTTGCCATGACCTGATGAGATTGGATGCTATGATCTTCATTTTTTGAATGTTGAGTTTTAGGCCAGTTTTTTCACCCTTCTCTTTCAACTTCATCAAGAGGTTCTTTAGTTCCTCTTCACTTTCTGCCATAAGGTTGGTGTCATCTGCATAGCTGAGGTTATTGGTATTTCTTCTGGCAATCTTGATTCCAGCTTGTGCTTCCTCCAGCCCAGCATTTTGCATGATGTGCTCTGCATATAAGTTAAATAAGTAGGGTGACAATATACAGCCTTGACAAACTCCTTTCCCAATTTGGAACCAGTCAGTCTGTTCCTTGATTGGTTCTATTGCTTCTTGACCTGCATACAAGTTCATCAGGCACCAGGTAAGGCGATCTGATATTTCACTCTCTTTAAGAATTTTCCACAACTTGTGATCCACACAGTCAAAGGCGTTAGCATAGTCACTGATGCCTAAGTACGTTTTTCTGGAATTCCCTTGCTCTTTCTATCATTCAATGGATGTTGGCAAAGGTTCCTTTGTCTTTTCAAAACCCAGCTTACGGGCATCACTGGTGGTCCAGTGGATAAAGAGTCCGCCTTGCCAGCGTAAGTAGCACTGGTTTGATCCCTGGCCCAGGAAGATCCCACATGCCATGGAACAGCTAGACCAGTGTGTCCAATTGCGAGCCAGCGCTCTGGAGTGCATGCGCCAAGAGCTGGTGTTCTGTAGCAAGACAGGCCATTGCAATGGGAGGCCCACACAGGCCAAAGAATAAAGATGGAGGAAAATAAATAAATAAATAAATAAACCAATAAATGAGGCCAAAATTTAAAAAAAAAAAAAAAAAAAACCTACAAATCTGGAATTTTTTGGTTCACATACTGTTGAAGCCTAGCTTAAAGGATTTTACCTTGCTAGTATGTGAAAATGAGTTCAATTGTGCAGTAGTCAGAACGTTCTTTGGCATTGCCCTTCTTTGGGACTGGAATGAAAGCTGATTTTTTCTAGTCCTGTGACCACTGCTGAGTCTCCCAATTTTTTTGGCATATTGACTGCAGCATTTTTATAGCATCAACTTTTAGGATTTGAAATAGCTCAGGTGGAATTCTATCACCTAGCTTTGTTCATAGTGATCCTTCCTAAGGTCCACATGACTTTACACTCCAGGATGTCTGGCACTAGGTGAGTGGACATACCATCATGACCATCCAAGTCATTAAGAATTTTTGTATAGTTTTGTGTATTCTTGCTGCTGCTTCTTAATTTCTTATCCTTCTGTTAAGTCCTTGAAGTTTCTATCCTTTATTGTTCCCATCTTTGTATGAAATTTTCAATTGGTATATCTAATTTTCTTGAAGAGATCTCTAATCTTTTCCATTCTACTGTTTTTCTCTATTTCTTTGCATTGTTCACTTATGAAGGCTTTCTTTTCTCTCCTTACTACCCTTTGAAACTTTGCATTCAGATGGGTATATCTTTCCTTTTCTCCATTGCCTTTCACTTCTCTCCTTTCCTCAGCTATTTGTAAGGCCTCCTCAGACAACCATTTTTCCTTTTTGCCTTTCTTTTTCTTGGAGATTAGTTTTATCCTCACCTTCTGGACAATGTTACAAATTTCTATCCATAGTTATTTAGGCACTCTATCAGATCTAAGTCCTTGAATCTATTTGTCACTTTCACTTTATAATCATAAGGGATTTGAGTTAGGTTATACCTAAATGGCCTAGTGGTTTTCCCTACTTTCTTCAAATTAAGACTTAATTTTGCAATAAGGAGTGCGTTATCTGACAGCTCCTGGTCTTGTTTTTGCTGATTGTATAGAAAGATCGAGAGCTGACTGTGGCTTCTCCATATTCAGCTGCAAAGAAGCTAATCAGTCTGATTTTAGTATTGATCATCTGGAGATCTCCATGTTTAGGGTCATCCCTTGTGTTGTTGGAAGAGGGTGTTTGCTGTGATCAGTGCATTCTTTTGGCAAAACTTCGTTACCCTTTGCCCTGCTTCATTTTGTACATCAAGTCTAAACTTGCCTGTTTCTCCATGTATCTCTTGAATTCCTACTTTTGCATTCCAGTCCATATGATGAGAGGAACATTTTTCTTGGTGTTAGTTCTAGAAGGTCTTGTAGGTCTTCACAGAACTAGAACTACAGCTTTTTCATATATAGTACGAGGAAATTAAACCTGCATCATAGTCCAGCTGACGAAACGAAATGGAATAATGCAAGTTGCATGTCTCGTATACAGGACACAAGCTACATACGATGGATAACTTTGCCTTTATCCTTTCTTTGTCCAATTTTTCTAATGAAATTTTAGCTATGCCTTCAATGAAGACAATTCTCAAAAGCATATTTCTAGCTTCATATTTTAAATTGCAAAACTTTTTTATTCTTCAAAAGCTAATACTATTAGCAAAGTTAATACTATTTCTCGAATCATTAGTTTTATTAGAAAATGATAACAACAGAATTTCCTCCTTTAAATCTTCTAGTATCTTATTTTTCTCATGGTACTTTTCAGTTTTACCCTAATCTTTTTCCAGATATAGACTGTGCAAATCAGAATCCAGGTCCAAATCATTGTTAATCACTTGTTGTTAGGTTGCTAGGTTGTGTCCATCTCTTTGTAACCCCATGGAGTGTAGCCCTCCTGTCTCCTCTGGCTATGGGATTTCCCAGGAAAGAATACTAGAGTGGCTTGACATTTTCTTTCATAGGGAATCTTCCTGACAGAGGGATTGAACCTATGTCTCCTGCATTGGCAGGCAGATTCTTTACCACTGACCATCAGACATACTTATTAACCTAATGACCACTATCATTCCAGGTTGGAACTTCTGAGATGTCTTGACAGAATTTACATAAAACCTAGAAAATATATGTATTAATTATGTTACTGCTAAGTCATGTTAGTCATGTCTGACTCTTTGCAATCCCATGGACTGTAGCCTGCCAGGCTCCACTGTCCATAGGATTCTCCACGCAAGAATACTGGAGGAGGTAGCCATTTCCTCCTCCAGGGAATCTTCCCGATTTTCCTGACCCAGGGATGGAAACTGTGTATCATGAAATGCAGGCAGATTCTTTACATCAAAACACTCAGTGACATAAATCAAAGCAAGATCTTCTATGACCCGCCTTCTAGAATAACGGAAATGAAAACAAAAATAAATGTGTGGTACCTAATGAAACTTAGAAAGCTTTTGCACAACAGAATAAACTACAAAGTGAACAGACAACCAAAGAATGGGAGAAAATAATAGCAAATGAAACAACAGACAAAAAACTAATTTCCAAAATATACAAGCAGCTCAGAGAGCTCAATACTGAAAAAATGAACAACTCAATCAAAAAGTGGGGAAAAGACCTAAAGAGACATCTATCCAAGGAAGACATACAGATGGCCAAAAAAAAAAAAAAACACACATGAAAAGGTGCTTAATGTCACTTATTATTAGAGAAATGCATGTCAAAACTACAATGAGATATCACTTCACACCAGTCAGAATGGCCATCATCAAAAAAATCTACAGATAATAAATGCTGGAGAGGGTGCTGTGAAAAGAAAACACTCCTGCATTGTTGGTGGGAATGTAAATTGATACAACCACTGTGGAAGACAGTATGGAGATTCCTCAAAAAACTAAAAATAGAACCACCATACAACCCAGAAATCCCATTATTAGGCTTATACCCTGATGAAATCAAAACTGAATGAAGCACCTGTACCCCATTGTTCAAAAAATAGGTTGTTAGGTTGCTAGGTTGTGTCCATCTCTTTGTAACCCCATGGAGTGTAGCCCTCCTGTCTCCTCTGGCTATGGGATTTCCCAGGAAAGAATACTAGAGTGGCTTGACATTTTCTTTCATAGGGAATCTTCCTGACAGAGGGATTGAACCTATGTCTCCTGCATTGGCAGGCAGATTCTTTACCACTGACCATCAGACATACTTATTAACCTAATGACCACTATCATTCCAGGTTGGAACTTCTGAGATGTCTTGACAGAATTTACATAAAACCTAGAAAATATATGTATTAATTATGTTACTGCTAAGTCATGTTAGTCATGTCTGACTCTTTGCAATCCCATGGACTGTAGCCTGCCAGGCTCCACTGTCCATAGGATTCTCCACGCAAGAATACTGGAGGAGGTAGCCATTTCCTCCTCCAGGGAATCTTCCCGATTTTCCTGACCCAGGGATGGAAACTGTGTATCATGAAATGCAGGCAGATTCTTTACATCAAAACACTCAGTGACATAAATCAAAGCAAGATCTTCTATGACCCGCCTTCTAGAATAACGGAAATGAAAACAAAAATAAATGTGTGGTACCTAATGAAACTTAGAAAGCTTTTGCACAACAGAATAAACTACAAAGTGAACAGACAACCAAAGAATGGGAGAAAATAATAGCAAATGAAACAACAGACAAAAAACTAATTTCCAAAATATACAAGCAGCTCAGAGAGCTCAATACTGAAAAAATGAACAACTCAATCAAAAAGTGGGGAAAAGACCTAAAGAGACATCTATCCAAGGAAGACATACAGATGGCCAAAAAAAAAAAAAAAACACACATGAAAAGGTGCTTAATGTCACTTATTATTAGAGAAATGCATGTCAAAACTACAATGAGATATCACTTCACACCAGTCAGAATGGCCATCATCAAAAAAATCTACAGATAATAAATGCTGGAGAGGGTGCTGTGAAAAGAAAACACTCCTGCATTGTTGGTGGGAATGTAAATTGATACAACCACTGTGGAAGACAGTATGGAGATTCCTCAAAAAACTAAAAATAGAACCACCATACAACCCAGAAATCCCATTATTAGGCTTATACCCTGATGAAATCAAAACTGAATGAAGCACCTGTACCCCATTGTTCATTGCAGCTCTCTATATAATAGCTAGAACACGGAAGCACCCTAGATGTCCATCAAAAAATGAGTGGATAAAGAAGTTCTGGTACACATATAGCATGGAATATTTCTCAGCTGCTAAAAGAAATGCAGAATATTCAGTCCTATGAGATGGGTGAATTTAGAACCTATTATACATAGTGAAGCTAGTCAAAAAGAGAAGGATAGATACAGTATACTAACACATACATATAGAATCTAGTAAGTTCGTACTGATAAATACACATGCAGAGAATCGATAGAAAAACAGTCATAGACAACAGACTTATGGACATTGCGGGGAGGGAAAAATGGGTGAGAGATATGGAAAGAGCAACACGGAACCTTATACTATCTTAAGTAAAAGAGATAACTATTGGCTTCCCTAGTGGTCCAGTAGGTAAGGACACCACCTTGCAGTGCAAGGGCTGTCGGTTCGATCCCTGGCCTGGGAAGATCCCACGTGCCGCAGAGCGGCTGGACCAATGTGTCCAATTACTGAGCCAGAGCTCTGGAGCGCATGTGCCCAGAGCCGGTGCTCTGCGACAACAGAGGTCATTGCGATGGGAGGCCCACATGGGCCAAAGAACAAAGATGGATGAAAATAAATAAATGAAAGACCAATAGAAGTGGCCCGCCCACCCCACTCCCTCCCCAACCGCCCCCCCGACAAAAAGAGATAACTATTGTCAATGCACTGTGGGACTAAGGGATCGTACATGGGGGATTTGTGACGACCTAGAGGGGTGGGATGGGGGGAATAAGATATACATATGACTAATCTGGAATTATACATATCTGTAAACAACAAAACTCTGTAAAATCAAAAGAGCAAAATAAAAACTTGTGATTGTGAAAAAAAAAAAGAATACTGGAGTAGGCAGTCATTTCCTCCTTCAGGGGATCTTCATGATCTTCCTGACCCAGGAATGAAAACTGTGTCTCCTGAATTGCAGGCATATTCTTTACCACTGAGTCACAGGGAAAGCCCTTTATAGTTACCAATGAAACTAAAATGTAGATTTGATGATAGATTTTGGCAGTTATCAATATGCTAGTTATACCCACAAGATTATCACTAAAAATACCTTTGACTATTTCAGAACCATATATTCAAGGGGAAAAAGAAGACATTATAGATTTTAACCCCCATTCATTATTTACATGGGTTTGTTGTGCTTGTTTCTTTACACACAAAAGAGTCACCCATTCATATAACCACATAATTTTAAGATAGAACATATCTATCTTATTTTTTCATCTGTCAAATGTTACAGGAGAAATCATCTTTTTTCTATTTATTCCTGCAATGCCATATCTAGAATTGCCTATTTTTTTTTTTTTGGCTAGAATAATACATTTATTTTCTATTTATAACATCTAATTCATCATGAGATTACCATTCGGTATAAACATATTTCATATTTATCAGCCCTTACACTGCCATTCATAAAAACTAAAGAACTGCATTTTCACTTAACCTAACAGCATACAATACTTCTTGTATTGATGGTCAATGCTATGCTACTTCTAATTATACATACAAAGTCAAACACATTTGGATGTGATACAAAGCTTCTCAAGTCTATATTCCATAAAATATTCATCATGATATTTCCTGATCTCTATAATCATTTTAGATATTTTTCTGGCATACAAAATTATTGCTTTCACAGACACTGAAGAAAAAAACTATACATAGATACACTCTCTATACATAGATTATTAAATAAAGGGTCTTTGTTTAAATTATTATTTAAAATGTGATTAAATGTGGCCTAAATGTAGTTTGAATAATTAAATCATCTTTTATTTCTTAAACCAAAGAAGGTTTCATTTAACAAATGCTATATGTACTGCTAACATTATAAACTTTAATATATCTAACATATATTGTAACCAACATTAATCCCTGATTCAAGTGTAAATGATAAAATATTTATTTTTATAAAAACATTTATCCTTTCTAAAAACAACTCATAACACTTTCAGATTAAAACACAAAATTTGTGAAAAAAAAAACTATATAATTTTACGTCAGTATGAAATCAGAAGTACAACGAGAAAAAATATTTTTTATCAGTTAAATATTTTTCATTTGTTGAATTAAGCAAGGAATTCACATGAGGTTCTAATTGGCTTTATTAAGCACATTGATTTATTGTTTAAAATGGTCAAGTCAGTTTCCACTAGATACCTTCCCTAATCCTTAATGATTATTGTGCTTAAAAACTGGATTTGCTTCACAGGTTTCTGGATACTTATTTTACAAGACACATGGTTGTGAAAAATATATCTACCTGATATACAGGATATCAGTAGGGAATAAAAGTAGTATCTAGTCACATACAACATTAATAAAAGTAATTAATTAGAATTTGATTATCAGAAGAAGCAATTAAGTGTAAAATGCTGGCTTCAGTTTTATAAAATAAATTGTTCCCTGTTTCTATTGGGAAAAACAAAACCAACAAATGGGTGATATGCTAGGCATTTTTTTCTTTTGCTTTAAGAACCAAAAATTTGGAGTATGAATTAAATTTCTAGAATGATAAATAAGTCATAAAATTGGATCCTATCATAACTATATATAGTTTTATCCAATATATGAGAATAATAAGCATTCTTCAGAATTAACCTTTACATTAATGTCTATTTCAAAGATGGTACTATTGATAATAATACTATTTTGGCTTTATATATATGTGACAATTTAGATAAAACTGAGATGTATGTCCTGCAATAGGAAAATAACTTTCTGAAATAACTTCTTGATTTTGATAAACTGTGAGTTCCACCAGGGCATGAATCCTCATTTTTGTTTTACAGTTATAGTTCTAACTTTTAGCACTGTGTCCAAACCAAAAAGACACTCAATAAATAAATTTTGAATAAACTATATAAAATTTTACGCTAAAAAAAAAGAAAATTTGATTCAAGTGTAAATGATAAAATATTTATTTTTATAAAAACATTTATCCTTTCTAAAAACAACTCATAACACTTTCAGATTAAAACACAAAATTTGTGAAAAAAAAAACTATATAATTTTACGTCAGTATGAAATCAGAAGTACAACGAGAAAAAATATTTTTTATCAGTTAAATATTTTTCATTTGTTGAATTAAGCAAGGAATTCACATGAGGTTCTAATTGGCTTTATTAAGCACATTGATTTATTGTTTAAAATGGTCAAGTCAGTTTCCACTAGATACCTTCCCTAATCCTTAATGATTATTGTGCTTAAAAACTGGATTTGCTTCACAGGTTTCTGGATACTTATTTTACAAGACACATGGTTGTGAAAAATATATCTACCTGATATACAGGATATCAGTAGGGAATAAAAGTAGTATCTAGTCACATACAACATTAATAAAAGTAATTAATTAGAATTTGATTATCAGAAGAAGCAATTAAGTGTAAAATGCTGGCTTCAGTTTTATAAAATAAATTGTTCCCTGTTTCTATTGGGAAAAACAAAACCAACAAATGGGTGATATGCTAGGCATTTTTTTCTTTTGCTTTAAGAACCAAAAATTTGGAGTATGAATTAAATTTCTAGAATGATAAATAAGTCATAAAATTGGATCCTATCATAACTATATATAGTTTTATCCAATATATGAGAATAATAAGCATTCTTCAGAATTAACCTTTACATTAATGTCTATTTCAAAGATGGTACTATTGATAATAATACTATTTTGGCTTTATATATATGTGACAATTTAGATAAAACTGAGATGTATGTCCTGCAATAGGAAAATAACTTTCTGAAATAACTTCTTGATTTTGATAAACTGTGAGTTCCACCAGGGCATGAATCCTCATTTTTGTTTTACAGTTATAGTTCTAACTTTTAGCACTGTGTCCAAACCAAAAAGACACTCAATAAATATATATTGAATTAATGTATGAATGAATTTAGAAATGATGTTTCATTTATTTGAGTTTATTAATTAAGGATTTTAACAACATGTACATTACATGAATCCCCAATTATTATACTAAGACATTAGTTTAAAACGAGAAACACTGAGATGAATAACTAAAATAACACTTAAAAAGGAACAGTGAGTTAAAACTTCCAATTTCAAGTCTGTATGAGCCCAGACTCAAGAGACAGAGAAGCCCTTCCTGAAGATGTACAATTAAAAAGAGTTTAGAGAGAAGCTCTAACTGTCCATGGAAACAAATTTCACAAAATTACAGCTGCCCAGTTATAGCTAGTTTCACCACCACTCTAGAAGGACCTCCCTTTTTTTTAAGGAACTCCCTTTTATGTTCTGCAAACAGACTCCATTTTAACATGCCACTTTTGTTCTTTTCCCTCCCAATTTAAGGCAGCAACTCAAATATCAGGACATATTTCTTCAGTGCTTTTTTTTTTATTTATAATCAGCATTTTTCCTTATTGGGCAAATTCCCAGTTCTTGCCCCTAGATTAGTAAGAGAAAGAGGGAATTATTAGATTATGTTTATTGTTTAAACCCAAATAATAGTCAGGCTAAAAATAAATTCAAGTAAAAACATAAAAGTTAATTTAATAAGGGTAAGAACTAAGTAAGAGGATCACAGGGAAAGGCACTTTGTCTTTAAAAAGCTACTGGTAACAAAATTTTGTGGTACCATCTCTGGATATCTTTCAGAATTCTGACAAGCCCTAGGACATCCTAGAAGCTGGAATATGCCTCAGCTCAATCTGATAGCCTCTTATTTTCCCTAAGTGAAAATACACATTGTAGCTATAAATAATTGCTTTTAAATATATATGTGACAATTTAGATAAAACTGAGATGTATGTCCTGCAATAGGAAAATAACTTTCTGAAATAACTTCTTGATTTTGATAAACTGTGAGTTCCACCAGGGCATGAATCCTCATTTTTGTTTTACAGTTATAGTTCTAACTTTTAGCACTGTGTCCAAACCAAAAAGACACTCAATAAATATATATTGAATTAATGTATGAATGAATTTAGAAATGATGTTTCATTTATTTGAGTTTATTAATTAAGGATTTTAACAACATGTACATTACATGAATCCCCAATTATTATACTAAGACATTAGTTTAAAACGAGAAACACTGAGATGAATAACTAAAATAACACTTAAAAAGGAACAGTGAGTTAAAACTTCCAATTTCAAGTCTGTATGAGCCCAGACTCAAGAGACAGAGAAGCCCTTCCTGAAGATGTACAATTAAAAAGAGTTTAGAGAGAAGCTCTAACTGTCCATGGAAACAAATTTCACAAAATTACAGCTGCCCAGTTATAGCTAGTTTCACCACCACTCTAGAAGGACCTCCCTTTTTTTTAAGGAACTCCCTTTTATGTTCTGCAAACAGACTCCATTTTAACATGCCACTTTTGTTCTTTTCCCTCCCAATTTAAGGCAGCAACTCAAATATCAGGACATATTTCTTCAGTGCTTTTTTTTTTATTTATAATCAGCATTTTTCCTTATTGGGCAAATTCCCAGTTCTTGCCCCTAGATTAGTAAGAGAAAGAGGGAATTATTAGATTATGTTTATTGTTTAAACCCAAATAATAGTCAGGCTAAAAATAAATTCAAGTAAAAACATAAAAGTTAATTTAATAAGGGTAAGAACTAAGTAAGAGGATCACAGGGAAAGGCACTTTGTCTTTAAAAAGCTACTGGTAACAAAATTTTGTGGTACCATCTCTGGATATCTTTCAGAATTCTGACAAGCCCTAGGACATCCTAGAAGCTGGAATATGCCTCAGCTCAATCTGATAGCCTCTTATTTTCCCTAAGTGAAAATACACATTGTAGCTATAAATAATTGCTTTTTAAATAAATATGCCTAAATTTACTCCATCAAAGCACAGCTGTTCTCTAAAATGGATATCATGGGATAGGGTCTATTTATTCCATTACCAAAAATTTTGAAAACCTCTTTTATTGTATTTTCCTGCAAATATCTGAGTCATGCAGAAACAAAAATCAATCTTAGAATTATTAATAGCACAGACTATTTGGGGCTAAATATGGCACAGCCCAATTCCATCACTTACATTTTTCATAAGTTTGGGTTTCAAGTAAGACTCAACTTTTTCTCAAATAAAATCCAAATTTAAAGTATAAAAATCCAGCACTACCGAATGAGTCAATCAAATGCACCACAAACTATAAGCTACTTTCCAAAAGGCTTTTCAGAATGCCTAAAAAGATGGGACTATCACTGGTTTGGAACTATCAACTCCCAAGTGCCTACTAGGATACAGGCTTAAAAATCAGCTATCTCTTTGTTTTGTTTTTTTTGTTTGTTTTTTTAATTAATGATGAGTAAGGAATAAATGTTAGAATTCCTTATTTTTTCTTGTGTTAAAATGCATAATACCTAAATAATAATGTGGTACTCTTAGAAATAATTTTAATTTATGACTCTATATTTGAAATGTTTACTGTTTTAAATATGTCCATAAACAAATACTTGACTCTTCATTTGCCCACATGATTAATCAAAAGCAC
Source organism: Tragulus kanchil (assembly GCA_022376925.1). NCBI lineage: Eukaryota > Metazoa > Chordata > Mammalia > Artiodactyla > Tragulidae > Tragulus > Tragulus kanchil. The sequence goes on along the minus strand of JAIOJX010000025.1, from coordinate 23,977,038 downwards.
AGACTCAGGATGAATAAAGGAGTCTTAAATGGGGTTTGTGTCCTTTTTATTGGGCAAATTCCCAGTTCTTGCCCCTAGATTAGTAGAAAAAGGATTATTAGATTATGTTTATTGTTTAAACCCAAATAATAGTCAGGCTAAAATAAATACAAATAAAAACATAAAAGTTAATTTAATAAGGGTAAGAACTAAGTAAGAGGATCACAGGGAAAGGCACTTTGTCTTTAAAAAGCTACTGGTAACAAAATTTTGTGGTACCATCTCTGGATATCTTTCAGAATTCTGACAAGCCCTAGGACATCCTAGAAGCTGGAATATGCCTCAGCTCAATCTGATAGCCTCTTATTTTCCCTAAGTGAAAATACACATTGTAGCTATAAATAATTGCTTTTTAAATAAATATGCCTAAATTTACTCCATCAAAGCACAGCTGTTCTCTAAAATGGATATCATGGGATAGGGTCTATTTATTCCATTACCAAAAATTTTGAAAACCTCTTTTATTGTATTTTCCTGCAAATATCTGAGTCATGCAGAAACAAAAATCAATCTTAGAATTATTAATAGCACAGACTATTTGGGGGCTAAATATGGCACAGCCCAATTCCATCACTTACATTTTTCATAAGTTTGGGTTTCAAGTAAGACTCAACTTTTTCTCAAATAAAATCCAAATTTAAAGTATAAAAATCCAGCACTACCGAATGAGTCAATCAAATGCACCACAAACTATAAGCTACTTTCCAAAAGGCTTTTCAGAATGCCTAAAAAGATGGGACTATCACTGGTTTGGAACTATCAACTCCCAAGTGCCTACTAGGATACAGGCTTAAAAATCAGCTATCTCTTTGTTTTGTTTTTTTTGTTTGTTTTTTTAATTAATGATGAGTAAGGAATAAATGTTAGAATTCCTTATTTTTTCTTGTGTTAAAATGCATAATACCTAAATAATAATGTGGTACTCTTAGAAATAATTTTAATTTATGACTCTATATTTGAAATGTTTACTGTTTTAAATATGTCCATAAACAAATACTTGACTCTTCATTTGCCCACATGATTAATCAAAAGCACAGACTCAGGATGAATAAAGGAGTCTTAAATGGGGTTTGTGTCAAGGTTTTAGACAATATGCTGGACCCATTTACACAGATTTTAATATGGACTTTATCAGGGGTCATTTCTGACACTGATAATAATCTCTTCCTATTAATAATACTTTAGATATAATACCAGAGTCTCATTGATGGAATTAACTTTTTTTTTAATTTTTAAAATTTTATTTATTTATTTTAGAGGGGGCGCGGGTTGGGGAGGGGGTTGGACGGGTCACTTCTATTGGTCTTTCATTTATTTATTTTCATTCATCTTTGTTCTTCGGCCCCTGTGGGCCTCCCACTGTGGTGGCCTTTGCGGTCGCAGAGCACTGGCTCTGGGCGCATGCGCTCCAGAGCTCCAGATCGGTAACTGGACACATCGGTCCAGCCACTCCGTGGCACGTGGGATCTTCCCAGGCCAGGGATGGAACTGGCGTCCCTTGCACTGCAAGGCGGTGTCCTTACCCACTGGACCACCAGGGAAGCCCTCATTGATGGAATTAAAAAGGGATTCTTTATGTGGAAATGAATAAGGAGTCACATATATAAGAATATAGCAATGAAAAATTAAAGATTATCTTTAGAGAAAATAATGTAATGCATTTTCTTCTTCCTCAAATACAGGTTTAAATTGGAAGCCAAACTACATTGTAAATGTATAAAATACTGTAGGCAATATTCTTCAAATATTAAAATCCACATTGCCAGATTGCCAGAAACAGGAAAAATTATTTCCTTCGTGAGTGTTTTCAAAATTTTGACAAGATTATATTCACTGAAAACAAATTGTAAACAGGATAAATAAGCTCAACATATGCCAAGCTGGATCTTAACTACATTTGAGATTTCAGGTTACCTACCAAATGGCATGTATCACAGTTAAAATTTAACATTAACATATAAGAATACCTTGGGTACCTGGAACCCAGGGGTGTAATTAGCTCACCTATAGCTCACCTCTTAATCTCAGTACTGTAATTTCTCTATTTTTCTGTCATTCAATGTTAGAAAAGCATAAAATCAATCACATGTATTATGAATCGCATAACCCATAACAAATATTAGTTGAGTGCCTACTGTGTACAGGTCCCATACTTGATAAAAAAGATAGCTCATGACCTCAAGTAATACAGTAACTACAGCTGCTGAAAAACTACATACACATGGAGTCTGTTATATTTTTTTTGGCAATACAGGCTGCAAAAACTATGTGAAAATATAAATTTAAAACAGGATTCTCTGGGCATTTATAAGGATATCATGTAAATGAGCAAATACTAAAAACTGAGACTAGAGAGCTCTTCGAGAAAATTGGAGATACCATGGCATCGGGCCCAATGACTTCATGGCAATTAGATGGGAAAACAATGGAAACAGTGACACACTTTATTTTCTTGGGTCCCAAAATCACTGTGGATGGTGACTGCAGCCATGGAATTAAAAGATGCTTGCTGCTTTGAAAAAAACCTAGACAACATAATAAAAAGCAGAGACATCACTTTGTTGACAAAGGTGCATCTAGTCCAAACTATATTTTTTCTAGTAGTCATGTATGAATGTAAGAGTTGGACCATAATGAAGGATGAGTGCCAAAGAACTGACGCTTTTGAACTGTGCTGCTGGAAAAGACTCTTGAGAGTCCCTTCAGTTGCAAGGATATCACACCAGTTAATCCTAAGGGAAATCAACCCTGAATATGCATTGGAAGGATGTATGCTGAAGATGGAGCTCCAGTACTCTGGCCACCTGATGCGAAGAGCTCATTTATTGGAAAAGATTCTGATACTAGGAAAGATTGAGGTGGAAAAGGGGCAACAGAAGATTAGATGGTTGAATGGTGCCATGGACTCAATGAACATGAGATTGAACAAATTCCAGGAGATAATGAAGGACTGGGAAACCTGGCGTGCTGCAGACCATGAGGCCTCAAAGAGTAGGACATGACTGAACAACTAAACAACTATAAACTGAAAAACCTTTAGAATAATTTTTTCTGTTCTAAACATTAGCTATGAAAACACTGTTTTCAAATGATGAATTCCAGTTTGAAACTGGTTAGTTGTAGGCTTTATTGCAAATTCAGTTCATGTTATTGATGAATTGAGTGAAGAAAGGTTAAAGAAGAAATTAGACAATACAGATGATTCCACTTTGGCCCTTGGTAACACAGGCAATGAGTTATACAGTTAAATTCAATCATCATTACAAAAGAAACATTTCAGAGTTGTCATGTCATTAAAATAACTTTGATAAGCACTAGGACACTGTAACATATTAAAGAACAGAAGATTTATGTCTTTTGATTCAGTGCTTAAGAAAAACACAGGTAAATGTTTTTGCTTCTGTTTATAGTCCCAATCATCCTGAGCATTTAGTTTAATTTATTCTCTTCCTGATTAAATCTAAGCATACATAAAGATTGGATGAGAATGCATGTTCCTGTTAAGTAGTGACTGAGGATGTACAGACATGATATATGAGGTTCTTTTCATTAAACATTGATATGTTATACATTAATATAAAATAAATATTCTTTTATGGCCAAATAATTAAAAGTTATGCTTAATATATTTATGTATTATGTGAAATACATGAACAGTTATTTAATGAAGCAGACATACAGAGACTCATAACATGGAAGTCTGAGTTGTTCAAAACAGAACCCCAAATTGATATGGGCATATGTGGTTAGTGTGGGTCAAGACTCTTGAGAGTCCCTTCAGTTGCAAGGATATCACACCAGTTAATCCTAAGGGAAATCAACCCTGAATATGCATTGGAAGGATGTATGCTGAAGATGGAGCTCCAGTACTCTGGCCACCTGATGCGAAGAGCTCATTTATTGGAAAAGATTCTGATACTAGGAAAGATTGAGGTGGAAAAGGGGCAACAGAAGATTAGATGGTTGAATGGTGCCATGGACTCAATGAACATGAGATTGAACAAATTCCAGGAGATAATGAAGGACTGGGAAACCTGGCGTGCTGCAGACCATGAGGCCTCAAAGAGTAGGACATGACTGAACAACTAAACAACTATAAACTGAAAAACCTTTAGAATAATTTTTTCTGTTCTAAACATTAGCTATGAAAACACTGTTTTCAAATGATGAATTCCAGTTTGAAACTGGTTAGTTGTAGGCTTTATTGCAAATTCAGTTCATGTTATTGATGAATTGAGTGAAGAAAGGTTAAAGAAGAAATTAGACAATACAGATGATTCCACTTTGGCCCTTGGTAACACAGGCAATGAGTTATACAGTTAAATTCAATCATCATTACAAAAGAAACATTTCAGAGTTGTCATGTCATTAAAATAACTTTGATAAGCACTAGGACACTGTAACATATTAAAGAACAGAAGATTTATGTCTTTTGATTCAGTGCTTAAGAAAAACACAGGTAAATGTTTTTGCTTCTGTTTATAGTCCCAATCATCCTGAGCATTTAGTTTAATTTATTCTCTTCCTGATTAAATCTAAGCATACATAAAGATTGGATGAGAATGCATGTTCCTGTTAAGTAGTGACTGAGGATGTACAGACATGATATATGAGGTTCTTTTCATTAAACATTGATATGTTATACATTAATATAAAATAAATATTCTTTTATGGCCAAATAATTAAAAGTTATGCTTAATATATTTATGTATTATGTGAAATACATGAACAGTTATTTAATGAAGCAGACATACAGAGACTCATAACATGGAAGTCTGAGTTGTTCAAAACAGAACCCCAAATTGATATGGGCATATGTGGTTAGTGTGGGTCAATACAATGATAACTCTGAGATTTCAAAGTAAATCTGCTTGACTGATTAAATGTTTCCTCTGTGAGTCTTTGGATTAGTAACATGGGAATAAGGGAACAAGTTTATATTATACAATAGGAATGCCAAAAAGGAGTAAATTCATTTCACTGGCAGACAAATACTATGAAAGCATTTTGTTTTCTCGTGCTAATAAATTTCATCTTATTAAGTGGAATAGATCCTGAAAAAGTAAGAATACAGCCCCTACTTCCAATAAATAGACATAAAAGTACTTTAACCACAGAGGAGAAAGAATTTATTTGATATAAGACCTTAAGGTATGCTTTTGATCCAGAGATGGAGGAAGGCACCATGAGAGGTCTGAAAGCACAGGTCAACCCGTTGGGACCGTTATACTCTGAACTGCCTCTGAGTATTTGTATGCTGGTCTGGTAAAGCTAGACCAGTCACTCTCATCTGGGGATTGTTGCTCCCTTCAGAGGATGCTGGAAATAACTAGAGATACTTGATTTTAACTCAAGGCAGTGGAGAGGGGGCATGCTACTGGTGTCTAGTGAAGAGAAATCAGGAATGCTGCTAAATATCCTACTGTGCACAAGACAGTCCCTCAAAAGCAAAAATTATCTGGCTCAAAATGTCAACAGTGCCAAGGGAGAGGAACTTTGAGCTGATCCTTTGTTTTGGTCCTGTTGACAAATAGTGAGATTTTGGTCCCACCTACTGATAAAATTATGGCCCAAGAAAAGCCTAATTGTATGCAACACTTGGCAACTCTCACCTGGCCTTGGTAACATGGACGAGAAATTAGAGGTGGGATATATGAGTAAATGGAAATGTTTCTTTGTGGAACTGATCAATTCTCTATTTTTAAAAATGTTTTGGTAAGAATGCTCAATTAACTCATGCGACTGTATTTCAGGTAAGAGTTCATACATTCTCCCAACCTATAAACCGAATGTTGACTTAGGGTTCTTTCAGGAATTAAAAGTTATGCTTAATATATTTATGTATTATGTGAAATACATGAACAGTTATTTAATGAAGCAGACATACAGAGACTCATAACATGGAAGTCTGAGTTGTTCAAAACAGAACCCCAAATTGATATGGGCATATGTGGTTAGTGTGGGTCAATACAATGATAACTCTGAGATTTCAAAGTAAATCTGCTTGACTGATTAAATGTTTCCTCTGTGAGTCTTTGGATTAGTAACATGGGAATAAGGGAACAAGTTTATATTATACAATAGGAATGCCAAAAAGGAGTAAATTCATTTCACTGGCAGACAAATACTATGAAAGCATTTTGTTTTCTCGTGCTAATAAATTTCATCTTATTAAGTGGAATAGATCCTGAAAAAGTAAGAATACAGCCCCTACTTCCAATAAATAGACATAAAAGTACTTTAACCACAGAGGAGAAAGAATTTATTTGATATAAGACCTTAAGGTATGCTTTTGATCCAGAGATGGAGGAAGGCACCATGAGAGGTCTGAAAGCACAGGTCAACCCGTGGGACCGTTATACTCTGAACTGCCTCTGAGTATTTGTATGCTGGTCTGGTAAAGCTAGACCAGTCACTCTCATCTGGGGATTGTTGCTCCCTTCAGAGGATGCTGGAAATAACTAGAGATACTTGATTTTAACTCAAGGCAGTGGAGAGGGGGCATGCTACTGGTGTCTAGTGAAGAGAAATCAGGAATGCTGCTAAATATCCTACTGTGCACAAGACAGTCCCTCAAAAGCAAAAATTATCTGGCTCAAAATGTCAACAGTGCCAAGGGAGAGGAACTTTGAGCTGATCCTTTGTTTTGGTCCTGTTGACAAATAGTGAGATTTTGGTCCCACCTACTGATAAAATTATGGCCCAAGAAAAGCCTAATTGTATGCAACACTTGGCAACTCTCACCTGGCCTTGGTAACATGGACGAGAAATTAGAGGTGGGATATATGAGTAAATGGAAATGTTTCTTTGTGGAACTGATCAATTCTCTATTTTTAAAAATGTTTTGGTAAGAATGCTCAATTAACTCATGCGACTGTATTTCAGGTAAGAGTTCATACATTCTCCCAACCTATAAACCGAATGTTGACTTAGGGTTCTTTCAGGATAAGCTGAGAACAGTTAAGGTCCTTAATAATGGAGAAAGGAACAGGTAGCTACGGGAGATCTGGAATGAGTGAAGAGAGAGTAATTCACAAAGTATGTAGGACTATTCATTTTTTATCTTCAGCTGTGTCAAATTAGTTACATGCATACTACTCTGTTATAATTCCAGGTCCTTCTTTTGGTCATCCCATGAACTGTAGCCAGCCAGACTCCTCTGTCCATGGGATTTCCTAGGTGAGAATACTGGACTGGGTTGCCATTTCCTTCTCCAGGGGATCTTCCTGACCAAAGGATGAGACTTAGGTATCCTACATTGCAGGCAGATTTTTTACTGTCTGAGCCACCTTGGAAACTCCCATTATCTTACACACTACTTATTCTTTTCCATGTTCTTCCAGAGACATTTAAACAGATATGAATATTCAAATATCCGTTTAAGTGAAAAGGTCATTTAAACAAGTATGTTAAGGACAAAGATGTTGAGCAATGATAAAGATGATTAGTACAATCTTGTTCAATTCTGTGACAGACTTTTGATTAACCACAGTAAACAGTATTTGACAGGTAGCAGCACCTCAATAAATGTTGGTTAGGCAAATAAATGATTCTCATCCAAAGCATGAACTCTCCCTTAATGCATTAATACCCCTCCTTTCTTTTATCCAGTCGTTTCTTTTAAACATACGGCTTGGCATATTTTCTACTACTTTTAAAAAGTTCTCTGCTGTCTAAAATAAACTTTTACCACTTTATTTTACCAATTTTGGTTTATCAATTTGATTTCACTAATTAGTTTGTAATTTTACTGTTTATTTAAACTACTGTATATTTTTTTTAAAAAATCACTACTTGGCAAAAATAGGGAAGGAGGTTAGTATATCATAGAGTAAGATTGTAATTAGCTGGAACTTAAGAGATTTTAAGTAATAATCTAGGTTTTAATACTAAACAGTGTGAATTTTGACAGACCTCTGAGATGACATTTCAGCAATGTCTCATTTAGACAGTGACTTATGCCACTTTGATTTAGAGGGAGGAAAGAATAGTATTTGATATTTGGATTCTAGCAAAAAATACTTTTTGCTCAATGCTTTCATGAAGGAAAATAATTATGAAGACACTACAATTTGGAATTTCAGGGTCCATTTGTTACCTTAGCTACACATAAGTCTTACAGAAGATTATATGATTTTATAATATATACTATATTGTTATAGAAAATATTATTAATAGAAGGATGAAAGTAAGTCTTGTGCCACAACGTTGAGAGGAAATCATTCTTTCATTAAAAAAAAAATTTAAAAGTGAAATCTTTTTCCCCACTCATCCAGCCTTCAATCAGTCCAGCTGTCTCTTTGCAGTTAAGCAATCCATTATCACTATTATTGTGTTTGAATCATCATGGCCTCCAGATGAACTGCTTGGGGAAAATAGCTTGAAAGAAATCCGTACCAAAGGATGAGACTTAGGTATCCTACATTGCAGGCAGATTTTTTACTGTCTGAGCCACCTTGGAAACTCCCATTATCTTACACACTACTTATTCTTTTCCATGTTCTTCCAGAGACATTTAAACAGATATGAATATTCAAATATCCGTTTAAGTGAAAAGGTCATTTAAACAAGTATGTTAAGGACAAAGATGTTGAGCAATGATAAAGATGATTAGTACAATCTTGTTCAATTCTGTGACAGACTTTTTATTAACCACAGTAAACAGTATTTGACAGGTAGCAGCACCTCAATAAATGTTGGTTAGGCAAATAAATGATTCTCATCCAAAGCATGAACTCTCCCTTAATGCATTAATACCCCTCCTTTCTTTTATCCAGTCGTTTCTTTTAAACATACGGCTTGGCATATTTTCTACTACTTTTAAAAAGTTCTCTGCTGTCTAAAATAAACTTTTACCACTTTATTTTACCAATTTTGGTTTATCAATTTGATTTCACTAATTAGTTTGTAATTTTACTGTTTATTTAAACTACTGTATATTTTTTTTAAAAAATCACTACTTGGCAAAAATAGGGAAGGAGGTTAGTATATCATAGAGTAAGATTGTAATTAGCTGGAACTTAAGAGATTTTAAGTAATAATCTAGGTTTTAATACTAAACAGTGTGAATTTTGACAGACCTCTGAGATGACATTTCAGCAATGTCTCATTTAGACAGTGACTTATGCCACTTTGATTTAGAGGGAGGAAAGAATAGTATTTGATATTTGGATTCTAGCAAAAAATACTTTTTGCTCAATGCTTTCATGAAGGAAAATAATTATGAAGACACTACAATTTGGAATTTCAGGGTCCATTTGTTACCTTAGCTACACATAAGTCTTACAGAAGATTATATGATTTTATAATATATACTATATTGTTATAGAAAATATTATTAATAGAAGGATGAAAGTAAGTCTTGTGCCACAACGTTGAGAGGAAATCATTCTTTCATTAAAAAAAAAATTTAAAAGTGAAATCTTTTTCCCCACTCATCCAGCCTTCAATCAGTCCAGCTGTCTCTTTGCAGTTAAGCAATCCATTATCACTATTATTGTGTTTGAATCATCATGGCCTCCAGATGAACTGCTTGGGGAAAATAGCTTGAAAGAAATCCGTACATATATACGGGCATCAGCCTTTAGTCTCTTTTTAGTGGCACTGCTTTCAAGTCAAGTTGGCTTGTTTCCAAAAGAAAAAAAAAAAAAAATCAACAGTTAAACAGCTGGTACCAATTATCCTAACTTCAGTGGGACTCCACATTCAAGGTCCAAGCAGCAAACTGGATCTGTGATACAATGAATTTGTTATTTTGTAACTTGACCACTGAGCTCGTGCTCACTTTACCCACTGCCTTCTATTTAATCTCCGGAATCATATGCCTAAACTCTCACAATAAACAGGTGTTTTTATTTTTGTGTGTTTTTACAAGCTCATTAAATTACTGGAGTAAAGAAAAACCAGAAAACTGGATATAAAAGTTTGAACGAGTATTTATCTGTTAAGTCATATTATATTTTGACACTAGCATAAGGATATGGAATTCCAGAAAAATGCTATGATACGGAATACATTGAAATGTACCTAACAGATTATTTTTTCTAGTATCAAAGATTTCTAAAATATAGTTCTTCTTGAGTTTGTTTATGAAATTGTGTTACATTATTGATTCATTTAAAAATACTGTCTTCTGTGATATACAATGCCAGTTTTTTTAACATATTCTCATACTTATATTTCATGTTTAAAGTTTTATAAAGTTGTCTCATTTTCTAAGGGACTTGGATTGTACCTCTAGCTCAGGGTGTTATTCTCTAGAAACAGGAAGTAAATGTTGGCAATATTAAATAGGACTTGGACAGGAAAAATTCCAGTTCATAATTTTAGGCCCTAAGAAGTACAAGTTCTAAATTTGGCAAGATATACTGATTTTATAATATACTATATTGTTATAGAAAATATTATTAATAGAAGGATGAAAGTAAGTCTTGTGCCACAACGTTGAGAGGAAATCATTCTTTCATTAAAAAAAAAATTTAAAAGTGAAATCTTTTTCCCCACTCATCCAGCCTTCAATCAGTCCAGCTGTCTCTTTGCAGTTAAGCAATCCATTATCACTATTATTGTGTTTGAATCATCATGGCCTCCAGATGAACTGCTTGGGGAAAATAGCTTGAAAGAAATCCGTACATATATACGGGCATCAGCCTTTAGTCTCTTTTTAGTGGCACTGCTTTCAAGTCAAGTTGGCTTGTTTCCAAAAGAAAAAAAAAAAAAATCAACAGTTAAACAGCTGGTACCAATTATCCTAACTTCAGTGGGACTCCACATTCAAGGTCCAAGCAGCAAACTGGATCTGTGATACAATGAATTTGTTATTTTGTAACTTGACCACTGAGCTCGTGCTCACTTTACCCACTGCCTTCTATTTAATCTCCGGAATCATATGCCTAAACTCTCACAATAAACAGGTGTTTTTATTTTTGTGTGTTTTTACAAGCTCATTAAATTACTGGAGTAAAGAAAAACCAGAAAACTGGATATAAAAGTTTGAACGAGTATTTATCTGTTAAGTCATATTATATTTTGACACTAGCATAAGGATATGGAATTCCAGAAAAATGCTATGATACGGAATACATTGAAATGTACCTAACAGATTATTTTTTCTAGTATCAAAGATTTCTAAAATATAGTTCTTCTTGAGTTTGTTTATGAAATTGTGTTACATTATTGATTCATTTAAAAATACTGTCTTCTGTGATATACAATGCCAGTTTTTTTAACATATTCTCATACTTATATTTCATGTTTAAAGTTTTATAAAGTTGTCTCATTTTCTAAGGGACTTGGATTGTACCTCTAGCTCAGGGTGTTATTCTCTAGAAACAGGAAGTAAATGTTGGCAATATTAAATAGGACTTGGACAGGAAAAATTCCAGTTCATAATTTTAGGACCTAAGAAGTACAAGTTCTAAATTTGGCAAGATATACTGATTTTAATATGTTCTACTCTGAAATAGAAGCTCTCTTAAGTTGACTTTAGGAAAAAGAAATCCATTGCTCTCTATCAAGACAGGCACCTCACAAATCACAAAGAGGATTTTGTAACTAAGCAACGAAGGTCAGGGAGACTGTGACCAACCAAGGTTTGGAGAAACTACTGAACACACACACACCAGGAGAAGTGTGGGTCTGCACTGCTAGGGAAGAAAATTGAAAACTACCTTGAAGCACTCCTTTTTTATATGATTCCATTGTACTACACAGGTGTATACTGAAAAAAAGCTGATAAATCTGCTCAAGGTCCACATTTTGAATAATAAAATTATATTTCATCCAAAAGATTCTCCATTATGAATCTACCCTGATCAGCCAAGAAACTGGAAAACAAACAAACATCAATAAAATCTTTACAACAGACATTTTTCTAACTGGGTTATTTCACTTGAATAGTACCTGATTCCTTGATCTTCTTAGGCAAAACTACATGCTCATAAATAAAGGACAGATTTGCTAACTCCTATAGTGAAGAATGTTACAAAGGATGAAAAGCTTTCATGAATTCTTATAAACGTTTCTTAGCAACTGAAATTGATATTCGTGTTATTTATATTGATACGAGGCATAGCATATTGATCAATACTACAAAATTATGGTACCTATCAGAATTCTAGAAGGTAACAAATATGACTAAAATCAAATACTGTTACTGAGTTTACACTGATTGCAGAGTTGTTAGTTTCAGAAGCCCAAAACTGTCTCGGGTGTGAAACTTCAATGATTATGTCGAAATTGTATTGAATATTGCAGTCATTGGCACTGTTAGCTTTAGGAGTGTCTCACTAGGAAGTAGGAACATGAAGAACTTTAAAGCTTGTATGTACTTTCAAAACTCTTCTCAATGTCATCTGAGTGAATCTGGTAGGCCATTTGGATACATTCGGTTTTATTCTGTTTGGCTACTTTCCATCCACTTTTTCCAAAAATCATGTTCATATATGTGAAAAGTGACTGCTGCTGTCTAAAATGTTCACAAAAATGCTCAGAGAAGCTATTAAGTTATTCTCATTCCATCAAATTGTCATTTAGTTTTATGACATCATACTTAAATTCTTCCTATCTAAACTTAATAATGAAATTCCTAATGACATTTTAGCAAGACCTGCCTTGTCTAAGAAATATAGTACATATTGGTAAGAGGAATGAAAAGAATGTGGGGTGCATTCATGGAATCCAACTTTCAAATTGTTTTCATATTTTGTAACTAAGCAACGAAGGTCAGGGAGACTGTGACCAACCAAGGTTTGGAGAAACTACTGAACACACACACACCAGGAGAAGTGTGGGTCTGCACTGCTAGGGAAGAAAATTGAAAACTACCTTGAAGCACTCCTTTTTTATATGATTCCATTGTACTACACAGGTGTATACTGAAAAAAAGCTGATAAATCTGCTCAAGGTCCACATTTTGAATAATAAAATTATATTTCATCCAAAAGATTCTCCATTATGAATCTACCCTGATCAGCCAAGAAACTGGAAAACAAACAAACATCAATAAAATCTTTACAACAGACATTTTTCTAACTGGGTTATTTTACTTGAATAGTACCTGATTCCTTGATCTTCTTAGGCAAAACTACATGCTCATAAATAAAGGACAGATTTGCTAACTCCTATAGTGAAGAATGTTACAAAGGATGAAAAGCTTTCATGAATTCTTATAAACGTTTCTTAGCAACTGAAATTGATATTCGTGTTATTTATATTGATACGAGGCATAGCATATTGATCAATACTACAAAATTATGGTACCTATCAGAATTCTAGAAGGTAACAAATATGACTAAAATCAAATACTGTTACTGAGTTTACACTGATTGCAGAGTTGTTAGTTTCAGAAGCCCAAAACTGTCTCGGGTGTGAAACTTCAATGATTATGTCGAAATTGTATTGAATATTGCAGTCATTGGCACTGTTAGCTTTAGGAGTGTCTCACTAGGAAGTAGGAACATGAAGAACTTTAAAGCTTGTATGTACTTTCAAAACTCTTCTCAATGTCATCTGAGTGAATCTGGTAGGCCATTTGGATACATTCGGTTTTATTCTGTTTGGCTACTTTCCATCCACTTTTTCCAAAAATCATGTTCATATATGTGAAAAGTGACTGCTGCTGTCTAAAATGTTCACAAAAATGCTCAGAGAAGCTATTAAGTTATTCTCATTCCATCAAATTGTCATTTAGTTTTATGACATCATACTTAAATTCTTCCTATCTAAACTTAATAATGAAATTCCTAATGACATTTTAGCAAGACCTGCCTTGTCTAAGAAATATAGTACATATTGGTAAGAGGAATGAAAAGAATGTGGGGTGCATTCATGGAATCCAACTTTCAAATTGTTTTCATATGTTGTAAAGGTGCAGGAGAGGCACTGATAAGCATTTTTCTCTGTCCTACATTCACCTTCTCTAACTCTTCCTTTCCACTTCTGCTTTTTGCCTATTGCACGTCTAACTTAGCTTCAATGAGGCCATAATTAAGTGTAACCTTGTTGCTGGTTTAAAAAGAAATCTATATATCACAGTAATGCTGTGTTCCCTGGGCCTTAGTGTTATCATCTCAGCACAGATGCGTGACCCGAAACTACAGGCAATGGTTCACATCTTTCTATGTGATGTTGAGAAAATATATCTGTGTGCCTGTAAGTTTACAGGCGAATGCCTGCACTGCTTGGTTCAGCAGTATTTTTTGAACTTGTAACCTTTCCCTCTTAGCTGACCCACAGGAGGGAGTATGACTTTATAATAGCAAGGAGTCTAGATATATTTGAGAATTTATGTCCCAGTGGGAATAACAGTAGAGAAGTAAGATTCAGTAATTCAGACACAGGATGATAACTGACTGTATCAGAAGTATATCAGAAACCACATTAAAGTTCACTTACACACCATATTATCAGCCAGATTGTTTTTAATGCATAAGACAGTCCTGGAGACAGAGGTGGATAGGGAACAAAAGCCATTTATACATATGTGTGTGTATATATATATATATATATATATATGTGTGTATATGTATATATATATGTGTGTGTATATGTATATATATATATATTTTTTAAATAGATTTAGTGCTCTAACTATGGACATCATTTAAAGGTCTACATTTATATTTTTAAAACCGAATCTTTAAAATATCACATGGTTAATACATTCTAAAAGTATAAATTACCTAGTTAATTTTTCATAGAAATTAAATTTAAATGAAAATAAAGAATGAAGTAGAATATTCGTTTGGCTACTTTCCATCCACTTTTTCCAAAAATCATGTTCATATATGTGAAAAGTGACTGCTGCTGTCTAAAATGTTCACAAAAATGCTCAGAGAAGCTATTAAGTTATTCTCATTCCATCAAATTGTCATTTAGTTTTATGACATCATACTTAAATTCTTCCTATCTAAACTTAATAATGAAATTCCTAATGACATTTTAGCAAGACCTGCCTTGTCTAAGAAATATAGTACATATTGGTAAGAGGAATGAAAAGAATGTGGGGTGCATTCATGGAATCCAACTTTCAAATTGTTTTCATATGTTGTAAAGGTGCAGGAGAGGCACTGATAAGCATTTTTCTCTGTCCTACATTCACCTTCTCTAACTCTTCCTTTCCACTTCTGCTTTTTGCCTATTGCACGTCTAACTTAGCTTCAATGAGGCCATAATTAAGTGTAACCTTGTTGCTGGTTTAAAAAGAAATCTATATATCACAGTAATGCTGTGTTCCTGGGCCTTAGTGTTATCATCTCAGCACAGATGCGTGACCCGAAACTACAGGCAATGGTTCACATCTTTCTATGTGATGTTGAGAAAATATATCTGTGTGCCTGTAAGTTTACAGGCGAATGCCTGCACTGCTTGGTTCAGCAGTATTTTTTGAACTTGTAACCTTTCCCTCTTAGCTGACCCACAGGAGGGAGTATGACTTTATAATAGCAAGGAGTCTAGATATATTTGAGAATTTATGTCCCAGTGGGAATAACAGTAGAGAAGTAAGATTCAGTAATTCAGACACAGGATGATAACTGACTGTATCAGAAGTATATCAGAAACCACATTAAAGTTCACTTACACACCATATTATCAGCCAGATTGTTTTTAATGCATAAGACAGTCCTGGAGACAGAGGTGGATAGGGAACAAAAGCCATTTATACATATGTGTGTGTATATATATATATATATATATATGTGTGTATATGTATATATATATGTGTGTGTATATGTATATATATATATATTTTTTAAATAGATTTAGTGCTCTAACTATGGACATCATTTAAAGGTCTACATTTATATTTTTAAAACCGAATCTTTAAAATATCACATGGTTAATACATTCTAAAAGTATAAATTACCTAGTTAATTTTTCATAGAAATTAAATTTAAATGAAAATAAAGAATGAAGTAGAATTTTTAAAGAAATGATTCATAAGCCCAAACTTACCACAAACATTATTAAATGAAAAAGAGTTCTCCCCTAATATAGTCACTGCATATATTCATATATTCTTTAGTAATAGAAGTAAATTTCTTTAAAAATATTTTATTCAAAAGTCATCCTTTGGACTGGTGAAAAATGTTGAATATTATCTTAGATGAGAATCATGAGCTGAAAAGATTACCACAATTTTTTTAGGTTTGAATAGGTAAATACAGTCTCTTTAAAAATGTCTATAGTACATAATAGGCCTTTTATCTCACTATAAAAATGAATGTCTTTCAAAAGAGACTTGCCATTAGGTTTTCATATATGACCAATTTTCACAATAAATGACATCTGTGAGCCAGCTGGAATTAACAAAAAAAGTCACTTTGCTTCCTGTGTTGCTTAAGAGAAAATAATACTGATCATTTCGACCCGAAAACAACCACAGTTTCATTGTCTGAAGATTACATCACTTGAAGGATTAATACTTTTTAAAAACTATTTAAATTTGGAAATTTGCCATAATTACATGAGAATAAACTATCTGGGCTTCCACTACAAACCTAGTTCCCTTACCACTGTTTTTTTCTTTTTTACTATAATACTGGCAATTGACATACAAATAAAGCAAATATTAGGTCAAATTTTAAATTTACATACTGGTACATTCACTTAGCAGTTCAATTGAAAGCTTTGTAATTTATTCCCCAGAATATCTAAAATCACAGTCTTACACTAGAAGAACAAAAAATAGTCCCCCTCAATTTTCAGTTCATTTGGTAAAATAACTTTCAGCGTAAATAACTTGACTTATACATTTACTATTTCATTTTGTTATGATCTAGGCATAAACAAAGCAAACTGACAGCTAATAAAAGAATGTACTTATTGCTGCAAAAGAAGGCAACAAGAAAAGACAGGAAGATAAAGACTTTTAATACTAAAGAATATTTTTTTTAAAAAATTCCTTACATTTATAAATGAAGAAAATATATGAAAAAACAAATTTTTATGGGCTACGTGTTCATGTCTTTATGTTTAGCACTTAATGCATAATGCTGAATATTTGCAAGTCACCATTTCCCATTACACTGGTGTCTACTAAGGTAGATTTTAATGCTAAATTAATTTATGCATTGTTTTTAATTGACTGTTTGAAAGCAATGAATTTATTTCTTTATTTATTTTGGGGGGTGGGGGGGGGAGGAAGGGGAGCAGGCGGGCTACTTCTATTGGTCTTTTCATTTGTCTATTTTTATCCATCTTTGTTCTTTGGCCCGTGTGGGCCTCCCATCACGGTGGCCTCTGTTGTCGCAGAGCACCAGCCCTGTGCGCATGCGCTCCAGAGCTCCGGCTCGGTAATTGAACACATCGGCCCAGCCGCTCTGCGGCACGTGGGGTCTTCCCAAGCCAGGGATTGAACCGGCAGCCCTTGCACTGCAAGGCGGTGTCCTTACCCATTGGACCACCAGGGAAACCCAGCAATGAAAATTTGATAAATGAATGAACTCCTTCCACCAATTTCATCAATAGCCATCTGATAATGTTACTTTGTGCCATTATTAATACATTAAAGAATAAATTTTAAATAACAGAACGAATATATTCTTTGTTGAAAAATATATATAGTTGATGTCTGTCTTAACTAACCTATCAGTTCTCAAAACAATAGGAATTATTATTAAATGTTTCATTTACACTTATTAACAAAATTACAGTGGAATTGACCTAGTTCCCCCACAAAACTTCAATATTTATACATGTAAACTTTCCTTAACTGAATAAATTTTCCAATAAATTGTTAATAATGTCAATATCTGTGCATATACTATCTTTAGGGTGAAAAATAAAAATGGGGGCCATATAATCAATCATATTGTAGACTTACTGTTACTGCTAAAACTTTATCATTTGGTCACAATATTGAAGTACAGTAAATATTTGATTTGAAAGATAGAATTTACTGCATTTAAAGGAAAAAAATACTAATATCTTAACTGAGAACCTAAGTCATTATCAATTTTGTTGAATACCAAACTAATGAAACAAAATGTTGGAGGTCTTATATACACACCCATTACTGACCATCATCATAAATTCCAAGTGGTCTCGAGCCTTGCAATAGCATAAATGTATTTGCATGTGTGTCTGGTAATATGTAAGTAAATATGTATATATGTACATATGTATCTATCATCTATCACCTATTGATTTATCTATTCATTTATCATCTGTTTATTCATCTTGATAGCACTGATAGCCATAACTATACACTGTTTTTCTTCATATGGACTTAAAACTACAGAAACCTCTAAGCAACTTAATATCTGACATGAGATAATAAATATTCAATATTTTTCATTAACCTGATACTTTTTTCTCACTAGTTTTATAGAGAAAAAGAAATATATTGTTCTAATGATGCTTGATACATTGGTTAAATTTTTATATAAATTATAAATAATTATGTATAAACACATAAGCATATATAAGGGTATATTAATCACCACTAGACAAAAATGAAAAACAATAAAATAAAATAAATTGCTTATATCCAGAAATGTACCCATACCCTCAAGTGTGAATTCAAAATCATGTTTTCCAGATCTGTTCTATCCTGATTAATGTTTGTCTAATGAGTAAGCAAACAAACTAATGAAATGCATAGTGGAATTCAAATACACAAATTGAAGGGAAAAGTTAACAATATGCATCTCTAAGTATATTTTAATTGTCACAATATACTTGCAGCACAAAATATATGGGTGATCAACTTGAAAGATAATCTATGGTTCCACAGTTTGAAGGACAGGCATTATAAGGTGGTCTTAAAATTTGAAAAATTTCCTTTAAATCATACAATTGTTAAAATAGTTGTCCTGGAATTGCTGCCAGTCTTTTATTTTCAAGGTACAATCATTATTCTTCATAACAGATTTTCCAATACATGGCCATAAGTAAAGACCATCCACACAGTATCAAACTACAGAGGATGGAGTATTTTGACTGTTTATCCCCTCCCCTCCCCTCTTTTTTTTTTACTACTCTTTGCATTGGTTTGGTTTTTCAGTGGAGTTTTACTCTGGTATTCTTTTTGTGGAGGGGTGGGGGGAGGCTCTTTTATTGTTTGTTTGGTTTTTTTAATTTATTTATTTTCATCTGTCTTTATTGTTCGGCCTGTGCAGCCCTCTCATTGCAGCAGGCTCTTCCCTTGCAGAGCACTGGCTCTGGGTGCATGCACTTTGATCCTAATTGGACACACCGGTCCAGCCACTTCACTGCACGCGGGATTCTCCCAGAGCAGGAATCGAACTGGTGCCCCCTGCACTGCAAGACAGACTCTTTACCCACTGGACCACCAGGGAAGTCCTACTATGGTATTCTTGCAAAACAGCATTGACCCATTGCCTGACTCATGTAGCATGATTGTTTCCATAAGTGTAGAGACATGATTTCATTTCCTCTGTGTTTTTCTTTTTTTCCTTTCTGTTGTTACAACTATATGGTGGAGTGAATTTGGGATGCATATGATATTCCTTATAAAGGAACTGAAAGAAAATCACACGCTGAGGAATAGGGAAGACAGTTATAGATAATAAAGGGTCATTTTGTGTCTGCTTTAAAACTGTTATTTAGCCAACCCATTGTGTAGTGGTCTTGAGAGTATACTGAATATTTGTACTGAGAGATTTTAACAAACTCCCTTACTCCCAAATTACCTCCAATCTGCAAAGATGGATGTGATAAGTCTATACATTTACACAACTTAATACCATATTAAAATATTTGTAATATTATTCTCAATTAGCAAATTTTCCAGTATAGTTTTCTAGGATTTTGCACATACATAGCAATTTCAAATATGAAGATATCTATGGAATTCCAAAAGGGTTTGACTTAGTATATTTTAATTGTCAAAAAGGCACAAAATATATGGGTGATCAACTTGAAAGATAATCTATGGTTCCACAGTTTGAAGGACAGGCATTATAAGGTGGTCTTAAAATTTGAAAAATTTCCTTTAAATCATACAATTGTTAAAATAGTTGTCCTGGAATTGCTGCCAGTCTTTTATTTTCAAGGTACAATCATTATTCTTCATAACAGATTTTCCAATACATGGCCATAAGTAAAGACCATCCACACAGTATCAAACTACAGAGGATGGAGTATTTTGACTGTTTATCCCCTCCCCTCCCCTCTTTTTTTTTTACTACTCTTTGCATTGGTTTGGTTTTTCAGTGGAGTTTTACTCTGGTATTCTTTTTGTGGAGGGGTGGGGGGAGGCTCTTTTATTGTTTGTTTGGTTTTTTTAATTTATTTATTTTCATCTGTCTTTATTGTTCGGCCTGTGCAGCCCTCTCATTGCAGCAGGCTCTTCCCTTGCAGAGCACTGGCTCTGGGTGCATGCACTTTGATCCTAATTGGACACACCGGTCCAGCCACTTCACTGCACGGGATTCTCCCAGAGCAGGAATCGAACTGGTGCCCCCTGCACTGCAAGACAGACTCTTTACCCACTGGACCACCAGGGAAGTCCTACTATGGTATTCTTGCAAAACAGCATTGACCCATTGCCTGACTCATGTAGCATGATTGTTTCCATAAGTGTAGAGACATGATTTCATTTCCTCTGTGTTTTTCTTTTTTTCCTTTCTGTTGTTACAACTATATGGTGGAGTGAATTTGGGATGCATATGATATTCCTTATAAAGGAACTGAAAGAAAATCACACGCTGAGGAATAGGGAAGACAGTTATAGATAATAAAGGGTCATTTTGTGTCTGCTTTAAAACTGTTATTTAGCCAACCCATTGTGTAGTGGTCTTGAGAGTATACTGAATATTTGTACTGAGAGATTTTAACAAACTCCCTTACTCCCAAATTACCTCCAATCTGCAAAGATGGATGTGATAAGTCTATACATTTACACAACTTAATACCATATTAAAATATTTGTAATATTATTCTCAATTAGCAAATTTTCCAGTATAGTTTTCTAGGATTTTGCACATACATAGCAATTTCAAATATGAAGAGGTCATACTGGATCAGAACAATGCAATAATTTACCTTTCCACAAATATCTAAACACATAAATGAGTAATATACTTAGGATAGGCATATGGTTTAAATTTATTCGCATTAGTCTCTGCTTGTTCAAACATGTAAATCAGAGATCAGGGACTGGCATACTTTTTTTTATTAAAGGGCCAGAGAGTAAATTTTTCAGGCTTGTGGGCATAATGGTCTTATTCATAATTACCCATGTATTTCATTGTACTGTGAAAGCCACTATACTGACTACTGAGATCTTCCTGGCTTGCCGGCTGCTTTCTAGCTAACTCCTCTTACGGCAGAGAGATAAAGCTCCCACGTCTCTTTATCTATTTATAAGGGCATTAATCCTATCACAGAGGTTCTACCCCTTGGACCTAATATAAACCTAATTATCTCCTCAAAGCCCCCACCTCCTAATTCGATTACATTGTGGTTGGGGTTTCAACATACGAACATAAGGACACAAAAATTCAGTGCATAATTCTCAGTTTCAAGGGTTTATTTCCACCTGCCATCAGGACAGCTCTTTCAGGGCCTAATGTACAATTACAACTCAATGTGATTATAAACCAAATTTTGCATTTTTTAGATTTTCATTTTTAATCTTTAGAATTCAAGGGTCTAGGGTAACTGACATAAACTAGTAGCAGAAACAAATAGAAAGACAGCATGAAAGTGAAAATTGCTCAGTCATGCCTGACTTTATGACCCCAGGGACTACAGCCCGCCAGGACCCCCTCCATGGAATTCTCCAGGCAACAATACTGGAGTGGGTTGCCATTCCCTTCTTCAGAGAAATCTTCCTGACCTAGGGATGAAACCCAGGTCTTCCAAAAAGCAACTCAGCTACTAATTTTTTTTTAAAGGATAAACCTATTTAAGGACCAAATAGCTCCTTCTCTATCCTCTGTAGCTGCTCTGAATGTCACTGGTTTTCCTGGTTAGAAATTTCACTCCCAAATTAACTCCAATCTGCAAAGATGGATGTGATAAGTCTATACATTTACACAACTTAATACCATATTAAAATATTTGTAATATTATTCTCAATTAGCAAATTTTCCAGTATAGTTTTCTAGGATTTTGCACATACATAGCAATTTCAAATATGAAGAGGTCATACTGGATCAGAACAATGCAATAATTTACCTTTCCACAAATATCTAAACACATAAATGAGTAATATACTTAGGATAGGCATATGGTTTAAATTTATTCGCATTAGTCTCTGCTTGTTCAAACATGTAAATCAGAGATCAGGGACTGGCATACTTTTTTTTATTAAAGGGCCAGAGAGTAAATTTTTCAGGCTTGTGGGCATAATGGTCTTATTCATAATTACCCATGTATTTCATTGTACTGTGAAAGCCACTATACTGACTACTGAGATCTTCCTGGCTTGCCGGCTGCTTTCTAGCTAACTCCTCTTACGGCAGAGAGATAAAGCTCCCACGTCTCTTTATCTATTTATAAGGGCATTAATCCTATCACAGAGGTTCTACCCCTTGGACCTAATATAAACCTAATTATCTCCTCAAAGCCCCCACCTCCTAATTCGATTACATTGTGGTTGGGGTTTCAACATACGAACATAAGGACACAAAAATTCAGTGCATAATTCTCAGTTTCAAGGGTTTATTTCCACCTGCCATCAGGACAGCTCTTTCAGGGCCTAATGTACAATTACAACTCAATGTGATTATAAACCAAATTTTGCATTTTTTAGATTTTCATTTTTAATCTTTAGAATTCAAGGGTCTAGGGTAACTGACATAAACTAGTAGCAGAAACAAATAGAAAGACAGCATGAAAGTGAAAATTGCTCAGTCATGCCTGACTTTATGACCCCAGGGACTACAGCCCGCCAGGACCCCCTCCATGGAATTCTCCAGGCAACAATACTGGAGTGGGTTGCCATTCCCTTCTTCAGAGAAATCTTCCTGACCTAGGGATGAAACCCAGGTCTTCCAAAAAGCAACTCAGCTACTAATTTTTTTTTAAAGGATAAACCTATTTAAGGACCAAATAGCTCCTTCTCTATCCTCTGTAGCTTCTCTGAATGTCACTGGTTTACCTGGTTAGAAATTTCTGGGGCAAATTTGTCATTTTTGTGCTTCTCTTTCTACATAATACTCATGTAAGCAATATTTTGCCAATTCTACGTTTAACTTGAAAAGTGCTTTGTACAGTCAGAATTTTTTTTTATGTCAACTCCTTATTTGAGACCAATTCAAGTCTATATTAATAAATCTTTTTCTTCCTTAAACTTCTCTCATCTCAGACACATCGTACATCATTGTGAGTCTAGATGGAGTATAGCTCATACCAACATAGTTCCTGATTCACAAGTGACCAAGAGGGCTTAGTTGCCCTTCAGAGAATAAAAACAATCTTTTTTTTCCCTCATACATCTCCTCCATCTCCAACACACTCTAGCAAATAACTTTCTCTGTTTAACGCACACATGACCTGTTTTTCATATCTGAACTTTCTATCATGTTATTTCTTCTTTTGGAACATATTTCTTCTCTTGTCATCTATAAGTTCTGAAATTCCAGCCATCACTAAGGGCTGTACTCAAATACCCCATCATCTGGAGGATGTTTCTTATACTTAGAGGTACATTTTTCTCTGACTGATTCATCTAGCATCTTACTCATGTCTTGTTAATGGCACTAATCACATACAAGGCTTAGCGTGCTCATTTCACAAACCTAAAAAACGAAAATGCATTTCCTTCTCCATCCTTCTTAAATGTTAATTTTTGAGAGCAAAGACTGAGACTTGTCCATCTTTCTAAGTAATACACACCACACAAACACAAGCTCAATATTAGGAGCACTCCATATGGTACTTGGCTGGAAACAGATTCATAAATAGACAATTCGTATGGAGGTGATTTGATTATTTTTCAAGCAATCAGATTTCTCCAAGCTATAAATAATTGTACAGATAAAATTAACCCAGAAAATATTCAACTGAAGAATTTTTAATATGTGGATAAAACAAGAAAGTATTGCACTATTTTGTTGTTGTGTAGTCACTAAACCATATCTGAATCTTTCGCAACATCATGGACTTGTAGCCCACCAGGCTCCACTGTCCACGGAATTTCCTAAGCAAGAATACTGGAGTGGGTTGCCATTTCCTACTCCACGGGATCTTTCTGACTCAGGGATCGAATCTGTATCTCCTGCATTAGCCACCAGGGAAGCCCATTACCTTATTTAGTTGTATGTTTAAAAATGCTACTTTCATATGATATTATACAAAGACTCAAAACTACTTTTAGCCATAGCACAATGACATTAGTCTACAGCCTATGAAATTCACACTCCTTCAAATGAAAGCTTCAAACAGATTAAGAGGGTAAAATAACACTGCCAATACAGGATTGTCTGATTATTAGTTTCCCGAGAGGTAGTAAATTTTTCTACCATCATTTAACAGACCACTTGGCTTGCCTATTCTTTTCTATACCTTTACTTACAATGTGTCTATTTGACATTATCCTTAGATTACTAACCTGTCATGATTATTCACTGACTAATCTGTTTTATTAAAAGCAAACCTCTATTCCCAATGACATTTACCACTAAGGAGCTTCTTAGTTTGACCATTTAGACATCCTGAAGAAGATATAAAGTCACACTCATGTAGATAACATTCCTACATTGTGATGTCAAACATATTACCTATTAACCAGATTTCTTCATATATCTGGCCAGCTGAACAATCTCCTTAAACGATACAACATGAAATAATATATTGTAATATTTTGTACTGAAGATCTCAATAAGTCAATTTTCCTGCTAAAGAAAGACCGCTACAAGTTAATTTAAAACATACGCTTCCATATGTAAGAAGGCATTTCTTAAACAGATTTAAAATTAAAGAAAGAATGCAAAAATCTTTTTTATTAAAACTGTCAGAAAGCAAATATGATCACAGATTAAACTGATATTTACCAAATATTTGTTGTTTGGTGATTACTGTGCCATGTATATGGAATAAACAAAGCAATGTTCCCACCCTCCTGCATAGCATATTTTGGTGAGCAAGAGAATATTTTAGAAGTAAATAGTTGCAGAATTTTGTAGCAACAAACTACAACACATGCTGTGGAATACAGCAAGATAAGACAGCATAAAAGAGAGAGAATGGGTTATAGTCTAGAAGGTATGGGAAAGCATTCTAACAAATCGTATTTAAGTTCACAGCTGAAATACAAGGAGTTAATTCAGATAAAAGGGATAAATGCCCCACACTCCTGCATTAGCCAGCAGGGAAGCCCATTACCTTATTTAGTTGTATGTTTAAAAATGCTACTTTCATATGATATTATACAAAGACTCAAAACTACTTTTAGCCATAGCACAATGACATTAGTCTACAGCCTATGAAATTCACACTCCTTCAAATGAAAGCTTCAAACAGATTAAGAGGGTAAAATAACACTGCCAATACAGGATTGTCTGATTATTAGTTTCCCGAGAGGTAGTAAATTTTTCTACCATCATTTAACAGACCACTTGGCTTGCCTATTCTTTTCTATACCTTTACTTAACAATGTGTCTATTTGACATTATCCTTAGATTACTAACCTGTCATGATTATTCACTGACTAATCTGTTTTATTAAAAGCAAACCTCTATTCCCAATGACATTTACCACTAAGGAGCTTCTTAGTTTGACCATTTAGACATCCTGAAGAAGATATAAAGTCACACTCATGTAGATAACATTCCTACATTGTGATGTCAAACATATTACCTATTAACCAGATTTCTTCATATATCTGGCCAGCTGAACAATCTCCTTAAACGATACAACATGAAATAATATATTGTAATATTTTGTACTGAAGATCTCAATAAGTCAATTTTCCTGCTAAAGAAAGACCGCTACAAGTTAATTTAAAACATACGCTTCCATATGTAAGAAGGCATTTCTTAAACAGATTTAAAATTAAAGAAAGAATGCAAAAATCTTTTTCATTAAAAACTGTCAGAAAGCAAATATGATCACAGATTAAACTGATATTTACCAAATATTTGTTGTTTGGTGATTACTGTGCCATGTATATGGAATAAACAAAGCAATGTTCCCACCCTCCTGCATAGCATATTTTGGTGAGCAAGAGAATATTTTAGAAGTAAATAGTTGCAGAATTTTGTAGCAACAAACTACAACACATGCTGTGGAATACAGCAAGATAAGACAGCATAAAAGAGAGAGAATGGGTTATAGTCTAGAAGGTATGGGAAAGCATTCTAACAAATCGTATTTAAGTTCACAGCTGAAATACAAGGAGTTAATTCAGATAAAAGGGATAAATGCCCCACACTAGCCAACCAACCAAAAACAGTGTCTTATATGTACAAATATCATTTAGGCTTGTCTATAATTATAGAAAAAGAAAAAAAAACTAACAGTTCAATAAAGGATGACTAAGCAAGTCATGGTACAAGTAGCTCATGAAATATTATGAAGGCATTAAAATGACTGAAATTTATATGATCCCATAGATATCTATGTTGACTCCAATTATACATATGGATATAATCTGATAAAAGTATGTACTTGTATACATGTGAAATAAACAAGCAAACCAGAAGTTAACAAACCAACCACTACCAACCACAAAAATCTTGTATCTAGAGTTTTGAACATTTATGAAGACGCCATTTTGACAGTTTTCCCTCAGTTTCTCTGCACCACTGATTTACAACACTGCTGCAGCAGCATTCATTTCTACACACTAAACCTGTATTTTCCTCTTCTGTCTCAGCACAGATCATGACTCTGTTGTGGATCTGTGAGTTATAACTGAACTATAAGCTGGCAGAGCAAGAGGAAGGAAGCGGTGGCCTTCCAGGTCACCCATACACACTTCCACATGCTCCTTGTTCAGTTTAGCTCCTCAAAGAAGTAGGTGCCAACACGGGATTGGGCATACCAAGGATTCACTGAGAAAAATGTCTGTGAGAAAATATTGACTAAGGAAGATGTGGGTGGAAAAGCCTACAGACTCTTTTTCAAGTCTGAGCTCTATGGGAGAAGAGAAAGGAAAGTTCGGTAGGAAACACTTTAAACTGTGTTTCAATTCGGGAAAGTTCTGAATTTCTTTTACCCTTGGCCCTCACCCCAGCAGTTCTTGGTGGCTTACCTGGTGATATGACCTGGACCTTCATTCCTGAGGAGTCTGAGTCCTTGGCAACCTTTCTCAGGCCAGGGATGCTGCACCTGTCCACTGACGGTTACAATTCCCCATCGGCACCAAAAAGGATCACCTGGGTTACAAATTCCTCCCTATAGTACAGAATCTGCTTTACTTCTAATCATGATCAATTACACCTGCCAGTATGGTGATACCATTTGTTGCCAGCTGGTTCCTTAATGTATGGATCTAAAAATGCTCCATAGCTCATATTCAGTAGAACTTTTATTTTTTTCCTGAGAAAAAGGTACACCCTTTGGGGAATAAAGCCTGTAACCCTGTTGTCTCACTCTTAATTCTGTTTGTGAGGCCAACTCTCACACTGTTTCTACTGTACGCACTGTTCACTGAACTCAGGGTAGGCGAGGTACTGGAGGCTGGAAGGAGACAGGATGCTGAAATAACCCCAAAGCAATACATATGGATATAATCTGATAAAAGTATGTACTTGTATACATGTGAAATAAACAAGCAAACCAGAAGTTAACAAACCAACCACTACCAACCACAAAAATCTTGTATCTAGAGTTTTGAACATTTATGAAGACGCCATTTTGACAGTTTTCCCTCAGTTTCTCTGCACCACTGATTTACAACACTGCTGCAGCAGCATTCATTTCTACACACTAAACCTGTATTTTCCTCTTCTGTCTCAGCACAGATCATGACTCTGTTGTGGATCTGTGAGTTATAACTGAACTATAAGCTGGCAGAGCAAGAGGAAGGAAGCGGTGGCCTTCCAGGTCACCCATACACACTTCCACATGCTCCTTGTTCAGTTTAGCTCCTCAAAGAAGTAGGTGCCAACACGGGATTGGGCATACCAAGGATTCACTGAGAAAAATGTCTGTGAGAAAATATTGACTAAGGAAGATGTGGGTGGAAAAGCCTACAGACTCTTTTTCAAGTCTGAGCTCTATGGGAGAAGAGAAAGGAAAGTTCGGTAGGAAACACTTTAAACTGTGTTTCAATTCGGGAAAGTTCTGAATTTCTTTTACCCTTGGCCCTCACCCCAGCAGTTCTTGGTGGCTTACCTGGTGATATGACCTGGACCTTCATTCCTGAGGAGTCTGAGTCCTTGGCAACCTTTCTCAGGCCAGGGATGCTGCACCTGTCCACTGACGGTTACAATTCCCCATCGGCACCAAAAAGGATCACCTGGGTTACAAATTCCTCCCTATAGTACAGAATCTGCTTTACTTCTAATCATGATCAATTACACCTGCCAGTATGGTGATACCATTTGTTGCCAGCTGGTTCCTTAATGTATGGATCTAAAAATGCTCCATAGCTCATATTCAGTAGAACTTTTATTTTTTTCCTGAGAAAAAGGTACACCCTTTGGGGAATAAAGCCTGTAACCCTGTTGTCTCACTCTTAATTCTGTTTGTGAGGCCAACTCTCACACTGTTGCTACTGTACGCACTGTTCACTGAACTCAGGGTAGGCGAGGTATGAGCTGAGAGGCTGGAAGGAGACTCAGGAGCTGTGGAAACTGCAGACACGTTTACTCTCTCTTGACTGGCACAGTGGCCACAACACAGCCTCTCTCTTGACTGACACCAGCAGCTTTAGCGGTATCTGTAACATAACCATAATATAGCCATAACACAGCCTCATATAACATAACCATGATGCTGTTCCAATGTAGACCCATTGCAGCAGCAGCTGGGGCTTTCATGGTGAAACTCATACAGGCGTAATGCGCAAAATAACCCATGACCAAGCAAGCACCTCATGACAGAACATACACAGTGCCCTAAGTGACCGCAGCTGTTACACAACCGTGCAAAGTCATTGTTTACAGACCACGGGCAAGAGGGCATGGCAGCTGAGGGCCAGATAGGCTGACTGGTGCCATCTTGTTAATTTCACCACATTGGTAAAGACTAGAGTTGTGGAAACTGAAAGCACAGATTCCTTCAGTGAGTTTTTGAAATGATGGTGTAGGAGTGAGGGCTCTTCAGAGAAAACAGAACCAACAGGATATGAGCATATATACAGAGACATTTCTCAGATAGCACAGTGGTAAAGAATCTGCATGCCAGTGAAGGAGAAGCAAGATATACAGGTTGGATCCCCGGGTCTGGAATATCCCTTGGGATAGGAAATGGCAACCCGCTCCAGAGCATTCTTACCTGAAATATTCCATAGACAGAGGAGCCTGGTGGTGGCAAAGACTCGGACAGGACTGACCACAGCACATATGTAAAGAGACTTATTTTACGGAACTGCCTTACCTGATAGTAGAGGGGGCCCTTGGGGGAAAAAAGACCTCGGATTTTCAGGGGGCGTACCTGGGTTACAAATTCCTCCCTATAGTACAGAATCTGCTTTACTTCTAATCATGATCAATTACACCTGCCAGTATGGTGATACCATTTGTTGCCAGCTGGTTCCTTAATGTATGGATCTAAAAATGCTCCATAGCTCATATTCAGTAGAACTTTTATTTTTTTCCTGAGAAAAAGGTACACCCTTTGGGGAATAAAGCCTGTAACCCTGTTGTCTCACTCTTAATTCTGTTTGTGAGGCCAACTCTCACACTGTTGCTACTGTACGCACTGTTCACTGAACTCAGGGTAGGCGAGGTATGAGCTGAGAGGCTGGAAGGAGACTCAGGAGCTGTGGAAACTGCAGACACGTTTACTCTCTCTTGACTGGCACAGTGGCCACAACACAGCCTCTCTCTTGACTGACACCAGCAGCTTTAGCGGTATCTGTAACATAACCATAATATAGCCATAACACAGCCTCATATAACATAACCATGATGCTGTTCCAATGTAGACCCATTGCAGCAGCAGCTGGGGCTTTCATGGTGAAACTCATACAGGCGTAATGCCAAAATAACCCATGACCAAGCAAGCACCTCATGACAGAACATACACAGTGCCCTAAGTGACCGCAGCTGTTACACAACCGTGCAAAGTCATTGTTTACAGACCACGGGCAAGAGGGCATGGCAGCTGAGGGCCAGATAGGCTGACTGGTGCCATCTTGTTAATTTCACCACATTGGTAAAGACTAGAGTTGTGGAAACTGAAAGCACAGATTCCTTCAGTGAGTTTTTGAAATGATGGTGTAGGAGTGAGGGCTCTTCAGAGAAAACAGAACCAACAGGATATGAGCATATATACAGAGACATTTCTCAGATAGCACAGTGGTAAAGAATCTGCATGCCAGTGAAGGAGAAGCAAGATATACAGGTTGGATCCCCGGGTCTGGAATATCCCTTGGGATAGGAAATGGCAACCCGCTCCAGAGCATTCTTACCTGAAATATTCCATAGACAGAGGAGCCTGGTGGTGGCAAAGACTCGGACAGGACTGACCACAGCACATATGTAAAGAGACTTATTTTACGGAACTGCCTTACCTGATAGTAGAGGCTGGGAGAGTTCAGAGTCTGATGAGCAGAGCCGTGGGAAAAGTTGCCTTTTGAATCCAAAAGTAGTTAGCTGCAGAATGCCTTCTTGCTCGGGGGAGGTCCGTGTTTGCTCTTAAGGCCTTCGACTAATTTAACGAAGTTCGTTGAACGTTATGCAGTGTAATGGAGGGTAATCTACTTTATTCAAAGTCTATGAATTTATATATTAATCTTGCTTTCAGACATCGTGGGGACAGTCGGCGTCCCTCCGGTCCAGGCCTGACAGTCACTGCACAGACTGCCCTCCTCCGCGAGGTAACCCTAGCGCGGTGCAAGGCCCCAGGTCTCAGGGCTGGAGGAGCTGCTGCGCCACATGTTGGCTGGCTTCCGAAGGAGTGGGAGGTGCTAGGCAGTGGTGGAGGTGGGAGGCCGGTGGCGGGGCAGGGGGGGGCTGCGGGGGAGGAAGTTGAAGGCCAGCTGGCTGCGTGGTGGGGGAGGGCTTGCCGCAGGCTTCTTGCTACTGCGCCTGCACCACGTGCACCAAGTTTAGAAGCCAGTCTACCTGGAGCTCTGCTCCTAGGGGCACCTCTGCAAGTTTGAGTTCCCCTTCAGTCGTGTGGCCACTTCTTCAGTTACTCTGTAACTGAAAACTGGTTCCAGTATGAGCAAATGATAATGACTATCTTTTGGGGCAACTGCCTCAACCTCCTATTCCTTCATTCTTGCCTTTTTCTTCTTGTAAAATTGGACCAATACCTGTGTGTGTGTGTGTCCATGTGTGCACACGCATTCCTACAAGCTCTCTCAGTCCTGTCTGATTCTGCTACTTCCTTTATGTAGTGCAAGCACCACCCCACACCCCACAAGGCTCCTCCGTCCATGGTATTTTCCAGGCAAGAATACTGCTGCTGGTTGCCATTTCTTATTCCAGTAGATCTTCCAGATCCAGGAATCCAGTTCATCACTTGTGTCTCTTGTACTGGCAAACAAATTCTTTTCCACTGCCCCATCTAACATCCTTATTTGCTAGGAATCTGAGGCCATTCTCTATGAGCTACCTCCAAACCTGCCAGTCAACTTCCTTGTCTGCTCCTGCAACCTTGATGTTTATGCGGTAACTCTGGCCTCTTGATTTCCAGCAGGGAGCTACCACTCTGTGAGCTCTGTGACTTCATGGCACATCATTACTATGAATGTTGAAGAACCAGCTCCATGACTGCAGAGAAGGGCCTGGGCTAAACTTTTTGTGTGGCACCTGTTCTCCTCTCACCAATAGGTTCCTGATGGCCTTGAAACTCTGTCTTTAGGGATTTTGCAGAAAGCATATCCCGGTGATTCTTTTGGCTTCACATTATTAACCATTCCAGCACACCCTCTTTACCTAGTCCCTTTATTCCTTCCTCCACTGCCGTTCATAGCAGCTTCAGCCTTTCCCCTTTCCCCAGCATTGATCAGACCCTGCTTTGAGGTCAGTCTCATGGTGGGCAAAGTTTCCCATTTCCTGGGGTCACTGCTAGGGTGATAAATCCCTGAAGCCCTAGAACGTTCCCTGATGTCAGTAAAATATTGCTTATTCAGTCATATATGTTTAGTCCCCTTGATCAAGTTCTCTCAGAATCCAATCCTAGGAGCAGTCCTCTGGTTCATGTTACTGGCATGTAAGTAATTGTCATGCATGATACCTTCTGGCTTTAGTATCTTTCCTTCCTTTTCAGCTGAGCATTGCCCCAGCCCAGTCATCCGGGGAGTTAACCTTTTGTAGGGGAAGAGCAAATTAGCCAAGATGCCATGGTCAGGCTGTCTCGCCCCATGGCCTCTCGCTTTTGCCACACATTTTGTGAAAAATGATTATATAACAGCAGAGATAACTTACAGCACTGCACATGGCGTGTCAGAGGGGCTTGCTTAGCCACGGGCTACTTTCTGCAGTAGGCCTGTAGGAGCTTCACCATGAAAGCCCCAGCTGCTGCTTCACTGGGGCTGCACTGGAGCAGCATCATGCTTATGTTATATGAGGTAATGTTATGGCTACATTATATTTATGCTGTGGCTGCTGCTACAGCTGCTGCATCCACCAGGAGAGGGACTCTGTTATGGCTGCCATTCCAGCCAGGAGAGAATAAACCTGTCTGCAGTTCCTATGGCTCCTCAAGTCTCCTTCCAACCTCTTAACATGAACCTTACCTACCCTGGGCTCAGCAAACAGTGTGAACAATGTGAACAGGAAGACAATTGGTGTCATGAACAGGATGAAGACCAATACATCTCTGTAACTGACTGCGTAGCCTGGAGAGAATCCCATGTAATCGTGTGGGGCTTGGGCCTCTTCAGTACCTTCTGGCAAGACATCTTGCTCTTACTAAGGAAAAGTAGTCAACTGTGTGAACTGTAAAGGTTTGGCGTGTGAATATCTGAAGCAACAGTTCCTTCACAGGTTCATTTGGGAGCCCTCATTCCATGTTTTACATTCCAGCACACCCTCTTTACCTAGTCCCTTTATTCCTTCCTCCACTGCCGTTCATAGCAGCTTCAGCCTTTCCCCTTTCCCCAGCATTGATCAGACCCTGCTTTGAGGTCAGTCTCATGGTGGGCAAAGTTTCCCATTTCCTGGGGTCACTGCTAGGGTGATAAATCCCTGAAGCCCTAGAACGTTCCCTGATGTCAGTAAAATATTGCTTATTCAGTCATATATGTTTAGTCCCCTTGATCAAGTTCTCTCAGAATCCAATCCTAGGAGCAGTCCTCTGGTTCATGTTACTGGCATGTAAGTAATTGTCATGCATGATACCTTCTGGCTTTAGTATCTTTCCTTCCTTTTCAGCTGAGCATTGCCCCAGCCCAGTCATCCGGGGAGTTAACCTTTTGTAGGGGAAGAGCAAATTAGCCAAGATGCCATGGTCAGGCTGTCTCGCCCCATGGCCTCTCGCTTTTGCCACACATTTTGTGAAAAATGATTATATAACAGCAGAGATAACTTACAGCACTGCACATGGCGTGTCAGAGGGGCTTGCTTAGCCACGGGCTACTTTCTGCAGTAGGCCTGTAGGAGCTTCACCATGAAAGCCCCAGCTGCTGCTTCACTGGGGCTGCACTGGAGCAGCATCATGCTTATGTTATATGAGGTAATGTTATGGCTACATTATATTTATGCTGTGGCTGCTGCTACAGCTGCTGCATCCACCAGGAGAGGGACTCTGTTATGGCTGCCATTCCAGCCAGGAGAGAATAAACCTGTCTGCAGTTCCTATGGCTCCTCAAGTCTCCTTCCAACCTCTTAACATGAACCTTACCTACCCTGGGCTCAGCAAACAGTGTGAACAATGTGAACAGGAAGACAATTGGTGTCATGAACAGGATGAAGACCAATACATCTCTGTAACTGACTGCGTAGCCTGGAGAGAATCCCATGTAATCGTGTGGGGCTTGGGCCTCTTCAGTACCTTCTGGCAAGACATCTTGCTCTTACTAAGGAAAAGTAGTCAACTGTGTGAACTGTAAAGGTTTGGCGTGTGAATATCTGAAGCAACAGTTCCTTCACAGGAGTTCATTTGGGAGCCCTCATTCCATGTTTTACATTCCTAATTCAGACCCATATTTTAGCATGGCATACCTGCCTTAAATGAGCATTTAATCATGTCTATAACTCTGCAACTCCAATTACTGAAGTTGGATACTTAGCTGGAGGGTAATGGAGGGAAATCGGCTTTACTCAAAGTCTCCTCTTCCACTGCAAGATAAAGGACCCTCTGTAAACTTCCATGGAGGCTCTCTGGCTCTCAGACTTAGTCTTTTAAGTTCTGAATGTCACAGCATCATTCTGAACGGCAATAATTCTGAAACAGACTGGGACCTGGGTCTCAGGAGGACTTCCAGTGCTGAAATGCTTGTACCTGGACACACCTCTCCTGGAGTGACAAAATACAAAGAAACCATACGGGATTAAAAATAACTGCATGCATGGGCAAGTTTGGGAAAATTTTGTCCAAAAGATACAAAGAGACCAAAAAACTCAACTACCACTTCAGCAGAACCCAGAGCATTTGCATACCGTGCATGCCCTCTGCATACAACCCCAGCTAAGGGATAGGCTTGGATGGGCAAATTACCTAAGCCACCCTTCTGGCTCCACTCCTGGGCCTGCCCCTGCCCTCACCCTGTATAAGAAACAAGGAGCAAGAAAGGGAAAATGTTTTTTGTTTTCATGCCGCACTCCTGCAGCCTGGGCCTCAGTAAAGCCTTGGTTGGCTTCTACATTTTCTATTAATACAGGAGAGATCAAGACCTTTTTGTCTGCAGTTCCACCAGGAGAGGGACTCTGTTATGGCTGCCATTCCAGCCAGGAGAGAATAAACCTGTCTGCAGTTCCTATGGCTCCGCAAGTCGCCTTCCAACCTCTTAACATGAACCTTACCTACCCTGGGCTCAGCAAACAGTGTGAACAATGTGAACAGGAAGACAATTGGTGTCATGAACAGGATGAAGACCAATACATCTCTGTAACTGACTGCGTAGCCTGGAGAGAATCCCATGTAATCGTGTGGGGCTTGGGCCTCTTCAGTACCTTCTGGCAAGACATCTTGCTCTTACTAAGGAAAAGTAGTCAACTGTGTGAACTGTAAAGGTTTGGCGTGTGAATATCTGAAGCAACAGTTCCTTCACAGGAGTTCATTTGGGAGCCCTCATTCCATGTTTTACATTCCTAATTCAGACCCATATTTTAGCATGGCATACCTGCCTTAAATGAGCATTTAATCATGTCTATAACTCTGCAACTCCAATTACTGAAGTTGGATACTTAGCTGGAGGGTAATGGAGGGAAATCGGCTTTACTCAAAGTCTCCTCTTCCACTGCAAGATAAAGGACCCTCTGTAAACTTCCATGGAGGCTCTCTGGCTCTCAGACTTAGTCTTTTAAGTTCTGAATGTCACAGCATCATTCTGAACGGCAATAATTCTGAAACAGACTGGGACCTGGGTCTCAGGAGGACTTCCAGTGCTGAAATGCTTGTACCTGGACACACCTCTCCTGGAGTGACAAAATACAAAGAAACCATACGGGATTAAAAATAACTGCATGCATGGGCAAGTTTGGGAAAATTTTGTCCAAAAGATACAAAGAGACCAAAAAACTCAACTACCACTTCAGCAGAACCCAGAGCATTTGCATACCGTGCATGCCCTCTGCATACAACCCCAGCTAAGGGATAGGCTTGGATGGGCAAATTACCTAAGCCACCCTTCTGGCTCCACTCCTGGGCCTGCCCCTGCCCTCACCCTGTATAAGAAACAAGGAGCAAGAAAGGGAAAATGTTTTTTGTTTTCATGCCGCACTCCTGCAGCCTGGGCCTCAGTAAAGCCTTGGTTGGCCTCTAATCAATTTCTATTGATTGGAGAAGGCCAAGAATCCTGGTGAGTAACAATTCAACTTTGCAGTAATATGCTCCAGTGCTTCTTAGCATTGTTGCCTTGATATTTTTCAAATACCTTAATTATTAAATCGTTAAAGAAATTTTTCTCCACCGAGATAACTTCCCAGGTCACCACTGGTAGAATCATTACTCATTAGAGTATACTGTGTGCCACAGATTACCAGTATCCTGCATTCTGCAGAATAGCATCCACTTTGCCTGCCAGCTAGTGAGTGACCTAGTCAGTTCCTGAGCCCATTTTGTTGTTTAGTCACTAAACAACTCTTTTGTAACTCAGTGGACTGTAGCTCACCAGGATCCTTTGTCCATGGGATTTGCCAGGCAAGAATACTGGAATGGGTTGCCAGTTCCTTGTGCAGGGGATCTTCCTGACCCAGGGATGGAACTTGCATCTCCTGCATTTGCAGGCAGATTCTTTACCACCGAGCCACCAGGGAAGCTTATTTTACTACCTGCATTCTGGCAGCCCCTGCATTCGTGTGGGTTCTCAGAAACAGATATTAGACAAGTCTACATGTGAAGTCTTTTTTTTTGCAGAAAATTTTCTATGAGAAAAATAGGGAGTCAGAAGACATTGCTGCTCAGACCTTGATGTAGGTCCGATTCCTACGCAGGTGAGGAGAAACAGAAGAAAATTATGTAGGAGAAGTCTTGGATTGTTGTTCACTTCTAAGAAATTTTCAGCAAGGCAGATGGGGAGTCTTCGAGTCAAAGCTGCACATCAGAGGACTGTCTCCAAGGAACAGGCCTGCCATAGTATTTTAGCCATGCTCAGTCACTGTCTAATGAGAAGTGTGACTTGGGAGCAAATGGCTGTGTTTGGTTTCAGAGTGCAGCAGCTGGGGCCATCAGTCAGTTTCACTCCCTGCAGTCAGAGAGGAGCATTTTCTGGACTGCTGAAGTCCAGAATGCTTTTCGCCTTTGGAAAGAACTAGCCCTTGGAATGTTGTAGAACCAGCTAAGGGATAGGCTTGGATGGGCAAATTACCTAAGCCACCCTTCTGGCTCCACTCCTGGGCCTGCCCCTGCCCTCACCCTGTATAAGAAACAAGGAGCAAGAAAGGGAAAATGTTTTTTGTTTTCATGCCGCACTCCTGCAGCCTGGGCCTCAGTAAAGCCTTGGTTGGCCTCTAATCAATTTCTATTGATTGGAGAAGGCCAAGAATCCTGGTGAGTAACAATTCAACTTTGCAGTAATATGCTCCAGTGCTTCTTAGCATTGTTGCCTTGATATTTTTCAAATACCTTAATTATTAAATCGTTAAAGAAATTTTTCTCCACCGAGATAACTTCCCAGGTCACCACTGGTAGAATCATTACTCATTAGAGTATACTGTGTGCCACAGATTACCAGTATCCTGCATTCTGCAGAATAGCATCCACTTTGCCTGCCAGCTAGTGAGTGACCTAGTCAGTTCCTGAGCCCATTTTGTTGTTTAGTCACTAAACAACTCTTTTGTAACTCAGTGGACTGTAGCTCACCAGGATCCTTTGTCCATGGGATTTGCCAGGCAAGAATACTGGAATGGGTTGCCAGTTCCTTGTGCAGGGGATCTTCCTGACCCAGGGATGGAACTTGCATCTCCTGCATTTGCAGGCAGATTCTTTACCACCGAGCCACCAGGGAAGCTTATTTTACTACCTGCATTCTGGCAGCCCCTGCATTCGTGTGGGTTCTCAGAAACAGATATTAGACAAGTCTACATGTGAAGTCTTTTTTTTTGCAGAAAATTTTCTATGAGAAAAATAGGGAGTCAGAAGACATTGCTGCTCAGACCTTGATGTAGGTCCGATTCCTCGCAGGTGAGGAGAAACAGAAGAAAATTATGTAGGAGAAGTCTTGGATTGTTGTTCACTTCTAAGAAATTTTCAGCAAGGCAGATGGGGAGTCTTCGAGTCAAAGCTGCACATCAGAGGACTGTCTCCAAGGAACAGGCCTGCCATAGTATTTTAGCCATGCTCAGTCACTGTCTAATGAGAAGTGTGACTTGGGAGCAAATGGCTGTGTTTGGTTTCAGAGTGCAGCAGCTGGGGCCATCAGTCAGTTTCACTCCCTGCAGTCAAAAGGAGCATTTTCTGGACTGCTGAAGTCCAGAATGCTTTTCGCCCCTTTGGAAAGAACATAAGCCCTTGGGAAGGCACCTGTTGTAAATGGCAGGAACTCTGTCAGCCTGTTTCTGAGTCCGTGCATGAAGGATGTTGAATCGCCTCCCACTGCCATTATGTAAGAAAGGAAGAAACTTCTACTGTGTTCCAACAGTCTATATTTTGGAATCTGTTTGTAATAGAAGTTTATTTTAAGTGATACTTCTTCTTAGCCTACAGTTTTCATTTTCGCAGCTGATATAAGAGATTTGAAACTAAAAATACATGTATGTATACGATGCTTAAAACTCCTCCTTTAATTTTATAGAGTATAAAAATACTTAATGTTTGTATTTGCAGTTATGTGCTTTTGCTGACATCTAACAAACTCTTACCCATATTTTTCACTGCCCCCAGTGGTGCCCACTTACAAATCTCTATAATATGTTTTTCTGATCTAAAAAATAATGACCTGTCTTCACTCAGAGATTGTCTCTTGCACCAGCAGGAATTACATTATTGAAATGGAAGTTGTTTAAAATTCAAAATCTAATTCTGTGTGGGGCTTTGGGGTTCCATTCTCATTGTGTGTTTCTTGTGTTTCCTAACCTACTTGAACATTGCTACTTGTGTGCACGTCTGATTCTTAAAACACTTTGTTTTGACTTGATTCAGAACATCCCCATCTTGCCTAAATTTTGCATGTGTGGGTTCTCAAAACAGATATTAGACAAGTCTACATGTGAAGTCTTTTTTTGCAGAAAATTTTCTATGAGAAAATAGGGAGTCAGAAGACATTGCTGCTCAGACCTTGATGTAGGTCCGATTCCTACGCAGGTGAGGAGAAACAGAAGAAAATTATGTAGGAGAAGTCTTGGATTGTTGTTCACTTCTAAGAAATTTTCAGCAAGGCAGATGGGGAGTCTTCGAGTCAAAGCTGCACATCAGAGGACTGTCTCCAAGGAACAGGCCTGCCATAGTATTTTAGCCATGCTCAGTCACTGTCTAATGAGAAGTGTGACTTGGGAGCAAATGGCTGTGTTTGGTTTCAGAGTGCAGCAGCTGGGGCCATCAGTCAGTTTCACTCCCTGCAGTCAGAGAGGAGCATTTTCTGGACTGCTGAAGTCCAGAATGCTTTTCGCCCCTTTGGAAAGAACATAAGCCCTTGGGAAGGCACCTGTTGTAAATGGCAGGAACTCTGTCAGCCTGTTTCTGAGTCCGTGCATGAAGGATGTTGAATCGCCTCCCACTGCCATTATGTAAGAAAGGAAGAAACTTCTACTGTGTTCCAACAGTCTATATTTTGGAATCTGTTTGTAATAGAAGTTTATTTTAAGTGATACTTCTTCTTAGCCTACAGTTTTCATTTTCAGCTGATATAAGAGATTTGAAACTAAAAATACATGTATGTATACGATGCTTAAAACTCCTCCTTTAATTTTATAGAGTATAAAAATACTTAATGTTTGTATTTGCAGTTATGTGCTTTTGCTGACATCTAACAAACTCTTACCCATATTTTTCACTGCCCCCAGTGGTGCCCACTTACAAATCTCTATAATATGTTTTTCTGATCTAAAAAATAATGACCTGTCTTCACTCAGAGATTGTCTCTTGCACCAGCAGGAATTACATTATTGAAATGGAAGTTGTTTAAAATTCAAAATCTAATTCTGTGTGGGGCTTTGGGGTTCCATTCTCATTGTGTGTTTCTTTTTTTTCCTAACCTACTTGAACATTGCTACTTGTGTGCACGTCTGATTCTTAAAACACTTTGTTTTGACTTGATTCAGAACATCCCCATCTTGCCTAAATTTTGCATGTTGACTATTCTTTTTATTTGCCTAAATTAGGGGTTAAAGTTCTGTCTCATTCCTTACTTCATATCTTCTCTGAAATTCTATATTGGTTTCATACCTGGAATTTTTAATTCTCTACTTCTTTGCTCTCTTATTTTATGACCCTTGGCTCTGGACCGTCTTCCGTATATTTGGTCTATGGTTGTAATAGGGATCCCTTTCTTGTTTTGTGTTTCTGGTCCTGATGTCCAGCTCTGCTTGCATAGCCTTTCATTACAGAAGACTTCATTTTAACAAAGTTAGTTTTCTCTCTCAGGTACTTTCTGATAACTCTTTCCCATGCATAGCCTGTGTCCTTTAATGAACAGTGCAAAGCTGACAACTTCTATAGCTTCAGTGATTTATTCCATTTCTGGGTCACTATTTTATGACTATTTCATTTTTTAAAATAATTTTATTTATTCATTTTCACAGTCTTCGTTGCTATGCAGGCTTTTCTCTAGTTATGTCAAGGGGGGCTACTCTTTAGTTGTAATGAACAGGCTTCTCATTGTGGTGGCTTCTCTTGTTGCAGAACACGGGCTGTATTTCACATGGACTTCAGTAGTTGCAGCATGTGGGCTCTTAAAGCACAAGCTCAATAGTTGTGGCAACTGCACTTAGTTTCTCTATGGCACGTGGTATCCTCCTGGACCAGGAATTGAACCCATATGTCTTGCATTGGCAGGTGAATTCTTTACTACTGAGCCATCAGGGAAGCCCCTTTTATGGTTATTTTAATTGGCCATATACCACATCTTTTTGATACACATTGCTCATTGGTTATTTTTATAATATTAACTTTTGTGGAGTTAACATTTTTGCAACTTATATAAAAGGTTTGAAACTAAAAATACATATATGTATATGATGCTTAAAACCCTTCCTTTAATTTATGGCATATAAAAGTACTTAATGTTCTAGAAAACAAGTTTATGGTTACCAAAAGGGTTAGGGGATTGGGGAGAGATAAATTAAGAGTTTGCGATTAGCAGATATAAAGTACCAGCTATAAAATAGATAAGCATCAAGGTCCTACTGTATAGTGTAGGGAACCATATTCAATTTCCTGTAATCATATGGAAAAGAATATGAAAAAGTGTATATATAAACTAAAACAATATTGTAGGAGATCTTCCGAACCAAGGTATTGAACCCAGGTCTCCTGCATTACAGGCAGATTCTTAACACTTGAGCCACGAGGGAAGTCCTAAATCAACTTTACTTCAATCCACAAAAAAAAGGGGGGGCTTCCCTGGTAGTTCAGTGGTGAAGAGTTTGCCTGCCAATGTATGAGACACAGGTTCAGTCCCTGATCTGGGAAGATCCCACATGCTCTGCAGAAACTAAACCAGTGAGCCACAACTACTGAGCTTGGGCTCTAGAGCCTCAGAGTCGCAACTCTTTCCCATAAGCCTGTGTCCTTTAATGAACAGTGCAAAGCTGACAACTTCTATGCTTCAGTGATTTATTCCATTTCTGGGTCACTATTTTATGACTATTTCATTTTTTAAAATAATTTTATTTATTCATTTTCACAGTCTTCGCTATGCAGGCTTTTCTCTAGTTATGTCAAGGGGGGCTACTCTTTAGTTGTAATGAACAGGCTTCTCATTGTGGTGGCTTCTCTTGTTGCAGAACACGGGCTGTATTTCACATGGACTTCAGTAGTTGCAGCATGTGGGCTCTTAAAGCACAAGCTCAATAGTTGTGGCAACTGCACTTAGTTTCTCTATGGCACGTGGTATCCTCCTGGACCAGGAATTGAACCCATATGTCTTGCATTGGCAGGTGAATTCTTTACTACTGAGCCATCAGGGAAGCCCCTTTTATGGTTATTTTAATTGGCCATATACCACATCTTTTTGATACACATTGCTCATTGGTTATTTTTATAATATTAACTTTTGGGGAGTTAACATTTTTGCAACTGATATAAAAGGTTTGAAACTAAAAATACATATATGTATATGATGCTTAAAACCCTTCCTTTAATTTATGGCATATAAAAGTACTTAATGTTCTAGAAAACAAGTTTATGGTTACCAAAAGGGTTAGGGGATTGGGGAGAGATAAATTAAGAGTTTGCGATTAGCAGATATAAAGTACCAGCTATAAAATAGATAAGCATCAAGGTCCTACTGTATAGTGTAGGGAACCATATTCAATTTCCTGTAATCATATGGAAAAGAATATGAAAAAGTGTATATATAAACTAAAACAATATTGTAGGAGATCTTCCGAACCAAGGTATTGAACCCAGGTCTCCTGCATTACAGGCAGATTCTTAACACTTGAGCCACGAGGGAAGTCCTAAATCAACTTTACTTCAATCCACAAAAAAAAGGGGGGGCTTCCCTGGTAGTTCAGTGGTGAAGAGTTTGCCTGCCAATGTATGAGACACAGGTTCAGTCCCTGATCTGGGAAGATCCCACATGCTCTGCAGAAACTAAACCAGTGAGCCACAACT
This sequence comes from Tragulus kanchil, assembly GCA_022376925.1. NCBI lineage: Eukaryota > Metazoa > Chordata > Mammalia > Artiodactyla > Tragulidae > Tragulus > Tragulus kanchil. Next base: position 23,934,591 of record JAIOJX010000025.1, on the reverse strand, counting down.
ACTGAGCTTGGGCTCTAGAGCCTCAGAGTCGCAACTGTTGAGCCCATGTGCCACAAATACTGAAGCCCATGTGTCCTAGATCCCGAGTTCCATAACAAGAGAAGTTACTGCAATAAGAAGCCTGTCCACCTCAACTAGAGAGTAGCCCCCACTGCCTGCAGCTAGAGAAGAGCCTGCAGCAGCTGTGAAAACTCAGAATAGCCAAAAATAAATAAACAAATAAAATTTATTAAAAAAAATAGAATCTGAATTAAAAAAAAAAAAGAAAAACTCCTTCCGTATAGATAATGTTCTGAGTTTTAAAAAATAAAACTAAATTTAATATCCTAACGTGTTTTTCAAAGCTCCCAGTTTGGAAAGAGTAATTATTCAGATTGATTTTCTAAATATTTCCAGATTGTTCATTCTTAACTTCATGCAGTGTGTAGCTAATTTATATAATATATTATTTATTACTATAGCATGACTATTCTAAGCAAAGAAAAAACTTTTAGTTATTGTTTCAAACTAGCATGGTCTTTATCTATCCTCTTATTACATCAGTAAAAATGGTTAAAATACAGTTTTGAAGTCTTCTTTAGAGTGAAAATAACATTTCTGACTACAGTACTATAGGGAATATCTTACACTGTTTTTCTCCTCTTACCTTGTAAAGCCTTAGTCACATGTATGATCACACTCAAGCTCTAATTTTCAGAGTTAAAACAAAATCAACACTTGTTTATTCTGGCGCACTCTATGTATTGACCTCTGTGGAAGCATTCACTCCAGTTGAGAAATATTGTAATGTAATACATGGCGTAAAGGGCACAGCAATGGAGCTAGCACTCCAAACTCAGTCCTGATGTCCTTGTTTATAAACATGAGTAACAGAAGTTACAGTACAGAATAGCTTTGGAGATGAGACCAGATATTATATGTAAATACTCAGCATGGGATAGAATGTTTGTAATGCTACTGAGTAATAAATAAATGATTTTTATTTGGCTTTTTGAGGAGGAGGAGGAAAAGAAGATAAACACAGTACAAGGGGAAAGGAACCATGAAAGGAAAGAGGAGAAAGGCACAAAAAGCCTCTAGAGACCTGGATATTCACTGCTTTGCAATCCTTACAAAAATTATTATGAATGCTATAATGAGTTATTTTGAATATGTCCAAGGAGGGTTTCTTTTTATTCAGGAATTGTTAAACATTTTAAAGAATTTGATAAAACTGTTAGCATTCTGATCCACAGAAACTTTAGATACTAGACTACCATATACTATATCTTTTCTTTTTTAAATTTCCCACAGAGCTGTTTGTGTCATTTTCTGGCTGTATAGCCTTGGGCAGGTCATTCAGAGTCTTTATAAGGTGATAATACCTTCTGAAACCTAGAACTATCTTAAAGTTTAGATGTTCTTCATGAATTATTTTTTCATTTAAACCTTCAATTAAACTTTCTTTAAATTAACTCTCCTGACCAAATCAAGCTTTAAGTAACTTCACCAAATTGTTGTAGATTGTTAAGGTACAGCTGAAATGATTTGAGTTCCTTGGCTCACTTTCTCCTCTCTCTGCTGCCTTCTTTCTTTCTCCCCTTTTTTTCTGATATCCCATCTCTTTCCTTTTCTTTCTCAGATATACATTCAGTAAATTGTTTTTTCTTTCTTTTCAATTTTAGTATCTTCAGTACCAGCCTTTGAGTATAACTATTTATGAATGAGTATAGCTGAATGTAGAATTCCACAGCTTATTTCTGAACCTATTTTAATGCAATATGTGTAATGATTTAAAAATATTTCCAAAAGGTCTTTGTTTTATATTGTTTTATATGTTCAGTGAACAGTTAGAGACCTCCTTTATCCCTTTATTTTTCTTAAAATACAAAAACTGTCATTTAAAAGTATTACTGAAAATAAAATAGCACAAAAGCTAATTCTAAGAGAAGAACTGAAAACAACACGAAACGAAAAACAATCCAAACCACCTTCCAAATGTCTTTCACCACACTCTGTAAAGTACTGAAATAGTTTTCTATTCCTGTCACATCTAGTTGCAGGATTTACCAGAAGTGGACCTTGTTCCAGTTAGATGAAGTAAGATTATACTGAAAGCTGCTGATCTGTTTTCAGAAGAATTGTTACAATTCTTGAGAGAAATTGCTTAGAGTAATAGAATTTTAGCAGAAATGAATCTGTTACTAGCTGGAAAAAAATTGTTACAGTGACAGAGGCTTGAGATGCCAGACTGGCAGCTTTGACTATGGTCTATGAATTTAGGACATAGGAGAAGGGAAATACATTGAAAGAAAGTTTTATTATTATTATTATTTTAACAGAAACTTATACCCCTGTGAATTGTACCATCTCTCTTGCTCTCTTTTTCAGAAAATAATTATTACTAACCCTGGCAATGAACTTCACTTGCATGTCACTTCACAGGGGTACCTTCCTCTTCCCTGGATAATCCAGATGATGAAAGGAAGACAGACATACGAACTATTCTCTTTGATTTAAACTTTATCCTGAGAAATTAAACTCAAAGCTTGATCTTTGGTTAAAAACACTAAATTGATCAGGCCCTAATTCAGACTAACTGATTGAGATCAATCACCAACATAGAAGTCACTCCAAATCACTGATAACTTAGGAATTTTTTTAAAACTAAATCAATTATAGTTTGTTAGTATTTTCAGGTACAACTGCTGTTGCAAGAAAACAAACTGAGAAACAAAGGTAGCACTTGATTATAAATGAAGAAGTGTGTTTAGCCAACAAAAATATTAGGAAACGTCATGAGAAGTTGAAGTTCATGTTCATCTTTCATATTAAAAAGTACATAATTTTCTTTTCATATTTATAAGTGTACTGGTCCATTCAGGCTGAGATTCCAAGACTGCTGAGAATCAAAAGCTGATCCCAGGCCCCTGATGTAGGAAGCTTGTCTCTTCACTCTGACCCCTTCCTCTGTGGCCCCTTCTACTGTGGCCAGTGTGTGACATGCCCTCAGTTATTATACTGGCAACTGATTGCTTCTCCAGCCCTTAACTGAAACAGTTTAGGCACAGTCATTTTGAAAGAACCCCAAATACATAATTCAGAAATGCTGTAGTCCAGATTGTTTTTACCTTTTATATTCATTTTATTTTCCCCAAGTTCCTAGCTACATGATTTCCAAAATTGCTTTTATGATTAATTGCTGAAAATTCTAAATTATATGCAGATTAGCAAGATCATAGCCAAAGTAGATACCTAATACAAGTGTTAGTAGAAAAAAAAAATGTTCACTAGGGCACACAATATTATAACAAAGGACACAATTCTTAATTCCTATAACCATAATAAATAGTAGTAAAGACTTCCTTCTTTATGAAGAAACAGTAGGATGTCCCTTGAATCAAAAATATCTGGATAAAATAGTTTTGCCCTGTTACTTAATAACGCATTCTGGGAATAAAAATTAGCTTTCCATGTGTCAAATTCCTTCTCTGTAAAGTAAGAAAAATAGTAACTATCTCATTTACTGGTTCTGTGTGCTGTGCTCAGTCTCTCAGTCACTAGTGTCTGACTCTTTGCAATCCCATGGATGATAACCCACCAGGCTCCTCTGTCCATGGAATCTCCCAGGCAAGAATACTGGAATGGGTTTCCACTTCCTTATTCAAGAGATCTTCCCAACCCAGGGATGGAACCTGTGTCTCTTGTGTCTTCTGCACTGGCAGGCAGATTCTTTACCAAGAAGCCCATTCGGATGCAAATACAAGGAAATTATCTGTGCCTATCACAGGATTTGCCATATAATAAATACAGAATATTACTTTCCTGGTTCAATGAATGTCAATTTGCATTCCATGTATGATAGGAATTTTTAAAACTAAATCAATTATAGTTTGTTAGTATTTTCAGGTACAACTGCTGTTGCAAGAAAACAAACTGAGAAACAAAGGTAGCACTTGATTATAAATGAAGAAGTGTGTTTAGCCAACAAAAATATTAGGAAACGTCATGAGAAGTTGAAGTTCATGTTCATCTTTCATATTAAAAAGTACATAATTTTCTTTTCATATTTATAAGTGTACTGGTCCATTCAGGCTGAGATTCCAAGACTGCTGAGAATCAAAAGCTGATCCCAGGCCCCTGATGTAGGAAGCTTGTCTCTTCACTCTGACCCCTTCCTCTGTGGCCCCTTCTACTGTGGCCAGTGTGTGACATGCCCTCAGTTATTATACTGGCAACTGATTGCTTCTCCAGCCCTTAACTGAAACAGTTTAGGCACAGTCATTTTGAAAGAACCCCAAATACATAATTCAGAAATGCTGTAGTCCAGATTGTTTTTACCTTTTATATTCATTTTATTTTCCCCAAGTTCCTAGCTACATGATTTCCAAAATTGCTTTTATGATTAATTGCTGAAAATTCTAAATTATATGCAGATTAGCAAGATCATAGCCAAAGTAGATACCTAATACAAGCGTTAGTAGAAAAAAAAAATGTTCACTAGGGCACACAATATTATAACAAAGGACACAATTCTTAATTCCTATAACCATAATAAATAGTAGTAAAGACTTCCTTCTTTATGAAGAAACAGTAGGATGTCCCTTGAATCAAAAATATCTGGATAAAATAGTTTTGCCCTGTTACTTAATAACGCATTCTGGGAATAAAAATTAGCTTTCCATGTGTCAAATTCCTTCTCTGTAAAGTAAGAAAAATAGTAACTATCTCATTTACTGGTTCTGTGTGCTGTGCTCAGTCTCTCAGTCACTAGTGTCTGACTCTTTGCAATCCCATGGATGATAACCCACCAGGCTCCTCTGTCCATGGAATCTCCCAGGCAAGAATACTGGAATGGGTTTCCACTTCCTTATTCAAGAGATCTTCCCAACCCAGGGATGGAACCTGTGTCTCTTGTGTCTTCTGCACTGGCAGGCAGATTCTTTACCAAGAAGCCCATTCGGATGCAAATACAAGGAAATTATCTGTGCCTATCACAGGATTTGCCATATAATAAATACAGAATATTACTTTCCTGGTTCAATGAATGTCAATTTGCATTCCATGTATGATAAAAACAGTTGTGTACTCAAGACTCAGAAATATTCCTCTATTATCAGTGTAGCAATATAATCTCATGATGTATTTTTTTGCACTAATCACTATCCCTCAGTGGATTAACTAGAACTCCTAACTTAGAACATAAATATGGCTTTTGTAATTACACGACATGATTATAAACACAATTCTTTTACTTTTAGTCTCAGCTCAAATGTTCAGATAATGTGCATGGTCCTATGAACTGTAGCCCACCAGCCTCCTCTATCCATGGGATTCTCCAAGAACACTGGAGTGGGTTGCGATTTTCTCTTCCAGGGGATTGTCCCAACTCAGGGATCATCTCTTATGTCTCCTCCTTCAGCAGGCAGGTTATTTACCATTAGAGTCACCTGGGGAACCTAAATTGAATAAAGTGGCTTTTAAGTGGCTTTTATCTTGAATGGTTATAGAAGAGATTATGAGGCACAGAGAAATCTTATTAAAAGTGGGGAGATTTTACATGAGGAACTCTGTGTCCTGAGTTCCCCTGCTCCATCCCAATTCCAGCACAAGGGGCTGGAATAGGCAAGTCCTTCCCCTCGCTTTAAGCAGAGAGAGGAAGTCTTCAAAGTGACCAAGAAAAGAGCTTGATGATTGTCCCTTGGATTCGTTCAAAAGCAGAATTGAGGCCACACTATAGAAGGGAAAAATGATAAATGCCTGGAAAGTTGCTAACCAGAGGAAGAAAAACGCATGAGTACACATGCTCCAAAGGGGTTCATTCATGAAAGAGAACCATAAAAGGATCATCTTTGCTTCTATCACAGTCAACTGAAAAGGTGAAAATACCTTGGGCTAAAAAACTAGTTGAACTACAAGATGCCAAAGGGGTTGCAAATGATCAGCCATGAGATTTCCTGCATCTTTAATAAGAGAATTGTATGCCAGATATGCTCAGAGTTAGAGAGCTTCCAGAGAACACACAAAAACTGTCCAGGAACAGAACCGCTTCATCATGCTAATTAGATTCTTCACTTAATGTGAGCTTGGTGTTTATAGTACTCTCAAGTGAAGAGGAATGCATCTCTCTAGTTTTCATTATTAGTTTAAGACACTTTATTTTTGCATTCAGATTGCACAAAATATCACTACCTCAAAAGTGTAATGATGTTAATTTGCTAAATTTTTGTAAGACCATAGCAGTGCAAGTGAAATGAGTACTTTTCATTGTTTTCCTGTTTCCTTTCTCTTACATTCATCAACTTTGGAAAGTTCAAGCTCTGACTATGCAAAATAGGAGAAGCAGTGGTAGATACCAGACGAAACAGAAAAAAAAAAACAACAAAATCTCTTTTTTAAATCTGCTCTACTAGTTGACACTCCATTCTTCTGTTTTTATAGGTATGACTGTTGTTGCACAACCGTTGAGTAAAGCAAAATATACCTGTCTAATAAGTTATTATCTTATAACCCGTTTTCTCTGTTCATTTGAATTTTATGAAGATCTATGCACAGGTGGATGTAACAATGTTAATGTTTCTAACGAGGCATTTTCCTTTACATTTTATGTTAACTGTACATAGAAATAACAAATAATGGTGCTTTTTAAAATGTGTTCATAAAGATGGATTTTGAATCTATGTCTTCTGCTTAACTGTTTGCTACTAGAAATAGTTCAAAGTGAGGAGAGTTAGATTGCATCCTACAATTTATGAAAGTATTGAAGCATGACTTGAATAGCAATTATCAGGTACAAAGGCATATACCATCCTGTCATTTTTCAAGTAAATGATAACATGCTCATATTCATTCAGATATAAGCTGTGTAAACAGATGTTTTTATACAGAAAAGGAAATCCCGAATTGTTGAATCGTTCTAGTATAACTGGGCTCAAACAGACACTTGAGGATTTAAGAGGGAATGCCATGACCAACAAATCCAGATGCTATTTGAGCTCAAGTAAATCCAACAGCAACATTCAGCTTTATGCTTTTACCCTTGAGACAGCTTGAATTCAATAGCTATTTGCAGAGCTATGTGAGAGTGAGACAAAAATGAATGTAGCATGTAAAATAGTGTTTCAAATAACATATTGGTTTGAAGACATTCATTTCAATTTTTATAGGGCTTTATTTCTTTCCTACGAGTTGGTTTAGCTTGTTAAAAGAATATTGCCCTCTAAAATAATATAAATTTTCTTCTCCTTAAGGACAACATAAACATAGTTAACCCATACCATCACATTCTTCGGAGACTAACACTGAATAAAAGAGGGCATTGTCTGGACAGTCAGCAATTCTTTCTCTGCTCAATACCCTTAAAACTGTGTAATTATCTGAGGTGTTGCTATAAATCCAGTATTTACAGCATACATTCCTTTGAGCATGACGTAATCCCATATGTCATAGGGGAAGAAAAGAAGTTTCCTTTATTTTCTACGAGACACATTTTTTCCCCCAGTCATTGAATTTTAGCCTTGGAAGAAGCATGAATGTAAATATTATGCAGACTAATGCATGAAATTGTGAAAAATTTCTTAAAACAATGCAGTTAATACTCTTAGTTACAGTGTCTTATTTCTAGTGAATCTTTTTTTTATAGGTATGACTGTTGTTGCACAACCGTTGAGTAAAGCAAAATATACCTGTCTAATAAGTTATTATCTTATAACCCGTTTTCTCTGTTCATTTGAATTTTATGAAGATCTATGCACAGGTGGATGTAACAATGTTAATGTTTCTAACGAGGCATTTTCCTTTACATTTTATGTTAACTGTACATAGAAATAACAAATAATGGTGCTTTTTAAAATGTGTTCATAAAGATGGATTTTGAATCTATGTCTTCTGCTTAACTGTTTGCTACTAGAAATAGTTCAAAGTGAGGAGAGTTAGATTGCATCCTACAATTTATGAAAGTATTGAAGCATGACTTGAATAGCAATTATCAGGTACAAAGGCATATACCATCCTGTCATTTTCAAGTAAATGATAACATGCTCATATTCATTCAGATATAAGCTGTGTAAACAGATGTTTTTATACAGAAAAGGAAATCCCGAATTGTTGAATCGTTCTAGTATAACTGGGCTCAAACAGACACTTGAGGATTTAAGAGGGAATGCCATGACCAACAAATCCAGATGCTATTTGAGCTCAAGTAAATCCAACAGCAACATTCAGCTTTATGCTTTTACCCTTGAGACAGCTTGAATTCAATAGCTATTTGCAGAGCTATGTGAGAGTGAGACAAAAATGAATGTAGCATGTAAAATAGTGTTTCAAATAACATATTGGTTTGAAGACATTCATTTCAATTTTTATAGGGCTTTATTTCTTTCCTACGAGTTGGTTTAGCTTGTTAAAAGAATATTGCCCTCTAAAATAATATAAATTTTCTTCTCCTTAAGGACAACATAAACATAGTTAACCCATACCATCACATTCTTCGGAGACTAACACTGAATAAAAGAGGGCATTGTCTGGACAGTCAGCAATTCTTTCTCTGCTCAATACCCTTAAAACTGTGTAATTATCTGAGGTGTTGCTATAAATCCAGTATTTACAGCATACATTCCTTTGAGCATGACGTAATCCCATATGTCATAGGGGAAGAAAAGAAGTTTCCTTTATTTTCTACGAGACACATTTTTTCCCCCAGTCATTGAATTTTAGCCTTGGAAGAAGCATGAATGTAAATATTATGCAGACTAATGCATGAAATTGTGAAAAATTTCTTAAAACAATGCAGTTAATACTCTTAGTTACAGTGTCTTATTTCTAGTGAATGTAGAGTCACTAATGATATTAATGCTACTCTCTCTTGTTCTCTAAAGTGAAATTCAAACATTTTCATGCCATATAACTTGAATTAAAAGCATTCTCACCTCTTTCAATATGCTGTATTATATAAGTTCAAGGCTACTTAAAAACTGCTCATATTAGACCATTGTAAAACTGACTGAGCTTGCCAATAAAATGTCCTTAGAAAGGTATTGCCAAGGAACTCTGTTAATTTTCTTTCGTTGTTTGTTTTCAAGGTCTTTGCTTATACACGCACACATACACACACCAATTACATGGGATTTCTGAGCATTCTAAGAGCACAGTTCACCTTCAAAGCTCAAGAGTAGATGAGGTCCATGGGATTTTGTCCTGATGCCACTATGAGTTAGAGTGTACCACAGCTCAGAACTTCGTACCCAACCTCAGTGAAAGACATTTAAGTCGCAAAGCTCTCAGCCTTCTCTTTTTGTTGCCTCAGTGTATATCCATTTATTCATCTCAAAAATGCTTGTTAAAATTAATAGCCTTGTCCAGTGTGAACAGGACAAGGAATATAACAGAGATAATCTCTGCCCTTATGGAATTTATAAGCTAATAGGAGAAACAGATATTAAACATGGAACAAACACATATGCAATATGCATCCATAGCAATGTATGCATGCCATAGGAATGTGACTACAACAGCTTAATCAAGTAGGGATTTATTGTCTCACATTACGGAAGTTAGTCTGTGACAGATCGTAATTTTCAAAAATGGTCATACCAATATATTCTATCTTAAATGCTTTCCTACTATACAGAGTTAGAGCTTATACTTCTCGTTTTGAATTTAGTAGGGTTCAACTATGGCAAATGTGGCACTAGATGACTTCCATGACTAAATTTTAAATGGAAATAAAGCTTGTACCTCATCCTCTTGTTACCCTTGATTTTGTAGAACAGCTACCATGCTATGGAAGACCATATGTAGACATTCCAGCCCCAGCTCCAGGTCCAACTCTCTGTTAACAATGTCAACATCTATTATGAGAGTCTGTTTTCAGATAATTCCAATCCTGTCTTCAAACCTCCCCAACTGACACTGAATAGAGCAAAGATGAGCTGTCCCTGATAGAACCAGATCAAACTTGTGAATAACATTAGAATTAGTATTATACAAACCACTACGTTTTGGGATTATTTGAGCATACTTTGGAACCTTTAGATTGGGTTCTAGCAAAACCATTTTTTAAAATTTTGGTCTTTTTTTTATTGGTCCTTCATTTACTTATTTTCATCCATCTTAATTCTTTTGCCTGTGTGGGCCTCCCATTGCAGTGGCCTCTGGTTGCAGAGCACTGGCTTTGGTCACGTGCACTCCAGAGTGCTGGCTTGCAATTGAACACACGGGTCCAGCCGCTCTGCGGCATATGGGATCTTCCCAGGCCAGGAATCGAACCAGTGCCCCTTGCACTGCAAGGCAGACTCTTTACAGACTCGACCACTGGGGAAGCTTTAGCAAAATTTATATAAGTATTTATATTGATATATCTTTGGGAATTATTGCGAAGTGGGCAAAAGGAAGCTTGAAAAATCTTGAAGTAAGAGCTAGTAAAAGCCAAAAAAGGAGACTATAAATAGAAACCTCATGGACCTCACTTTTCAATAGCCTTTAGTTGTCACCTGGACTTTAATCTCTGCCCTTATGGAATTTATAAGCTAATAGGAGAAACAGATATTAAACATGGAACAAACACATATGCAATATGCATCCATAGCAATGTATGCATGCCATAGGAATGTGACTACAACAGCTTAATCAAGTAGGGATTTATTGTCTCACATTACGGAAGTTAGTCTGTGACAGATCGTAATTTTCAAAAATGGTCATACCAATATATTCTATCTTAAATGCTTTCCTACTATACAGAGTTAGAGCTTATACTTCTCGTTTTGAATTTAGTAGGGTTCAACTATGGCAAATGTGGCACTAGATGACTTCCATGACTAAATTTTAAATGGAAATAAAGCTTGTACCTCATCCTCTTGTTACCCTTGATTTTGTAGAACAGCTACCATGCTATGGAAGACCATATGTAGACATTCCAGCCCCAGCTCCAGGTCCAACTCTCTGTTAACAATGTCAACATCTATTATGAGAGTCTGTTTTCAGATAATTCCAATCCTGTCTTCAAACCTCCCCAACTGACACTGAATAGAGCAAAGATGAGCTGTCCCTGATAGAACCAGATCAAACTTGTGAATAACATTAGAATTAGTATTATACAAACCACTACGTTTTGGGATTATTTGAGCATACTTTGGAACCTTTAGATTGGGTTCTAGCAAAACCATTTTTTAAAATTTTGGTCTTTTTTTTATTGGTCCTTCATTTACTTATTTTCATCCATCTTAATTCTTTTGCCTGTGTGGGCCTCCCATTGCAGTGGCCTCTGGTTGCAGAGCACTGGCTTTGGTCACGTGCACTCCAGAGTGCTGGCTTGCAATTGAACACACGGGTCCAGCCGCTCTGCGGCATATGGGATCTTCCCAGGCCAGGAATCGAACCAGTGCCCCTTGCACTGCAAGGCAGACTCTTTACAGACTCGACCACTGGGGAAGCTTTAGCAAAATTTATATAAGTATTTATATTGATATATCTTTGGGAATTATTGCGAAGTGGGCAAAAGGAAGCTTGAAAAATCTTGAAGTAAGAGCTAGTAAAAGCCAAAAAAGGAGACTATAAATAGAAACCTCATGGACCTCACTTTTCAATAGCCTTTAGTTGTCACTGGAAACTTTAAAGGAAGTAATAAAAATATCGTTGTAAACTGGGGAAAGAGAGAAACCTTATACTGCCACTTGTTGTGTGATAATAGGAAATTTAGATGCTTTGTTATCTACAGTGATGTGGAAAATAGCATATTTGTCGAACGAACTTGCCCAGGTGAAGTGCTGAAGGCGCTGCCCACCTTCTTCAAGCTGCTTATAATAACATGAGAAAGGGAAGTTCTAGGCTAATGAAAGAACCATTAGATAAAAGAGAACCAGGACTTCTTAAGTTCAAAAAAAATGAAGTTGTTCTTCATTTCCTGACTGATTAGACAGAAGAAAAGATGCTAACATTAAGAAATTATTTCTGGGCTTCCTTGGTTATCCAGTGGGTAAAGATTCCACCTTGCAGTGCGAGGGACACTGGTTCTGTCCCTGGCCTGGGAAGATCCCACGTGCAGCAGAGCGGGTGGAACCATGTGTCCAATTATGAGCCATTGTTCTGGAGCACATGCACCCAGAGTTGGTGCTCTGCAGAGAGAGGAGCTGCTGTGATGGGATGCCCACACGGGTCAAAGAATAAATATGGATGAAAATAAATAAATAAAAAACCAGTAAAAGAAGCCAAAATTTAAAAAGAAAAGAAAGAAATGATTTCTGACCAAATATCAAATCCAGAGAGCTATACCTAGCCTGCCACGGATAACAACAACAACAATAACAAAAACCCACAAACACTCCAGAGTAGCTTATCTGTCTGCTTTGCCACTTTAAGCACATTAACATTAAGTGCATATTCATAAGATGCCTGTTGTATCTATAGGATGCATCTCATTCTATACAGGATGGACAGGGTAAAGGTGAACAGCACATTGCATGAGTTATTTAGACTCTCTTGCTTCAAATTCAAAATTAGTAAAATTAATAACAGTAGCTACCTCATAGATTTCTTATAGGTATGCAATATATTAACAAGGATAAAGCATTTCAAATCGTGCCAGGAACATGAGTGCTATAAAAATGTATATTTAAAAGAAGAATAAAATGATATGCCTGCTGAATTTGTTCTTCTGATTAGAAAAAGAATAACTTTTACAAAAGCCCTGATTTGTAGAACCCCTCTTGCCTCCCTTTTGCCAAAACTGAATTACATTTTTAAGCAGCTGATATTCCATATTAAAGAGTATCAGAGACCAGACTTCCCTGGTGGTCCAGTGGGTAAGGATGCTTCCTTGCAGTGCAAAGAGTATTAGAGACCTAGTACTAAAGAAGAGAGGGCTTCCCTGGTGGTCCAGTGGGTGAAGAGTCTGCCTTGCAGTGCAAGGGACACCGGTTCAATCCCTGGCCTGGGAGGATCCCACGTGCTGTGGAGCGACTGGGCGGGTGTGTCCAATTACGACCCAGCGCTGTGGAGTGCACGCGCTTAGAGTCATTGCTCTGTGCCAAGAGAGGCCACGACAATGGGAGGCCCACACAGGCCAAAGAATGAAGATGGATGAGAATAAATGAATAGAAAACCAATAAAAGAGGCCAAAATGAAAAAAAAAGAAAAAAAGAAGATGAGAAAGATGAACACTGAGTGGGCAATTGCCACAAATGTCCTGAAAGAAAAAAGCAACTGTAAAATCTCACGTGACCATTTGCTACGGCTTCTGAACCTAGTCTGAGACCCTAAGTCATTTCAGGTAGGAGGGAAATATATAGTGAGAATGTGCTTCATATATTTGTGGCACAATCTGTTGCTATTGATAGGATTTACTTTTTAATCTTTTTTGCCTCTAAGTCATTATTTACTTCACGTCCATCTTTTTTTTTTTTTTTTAATTCTTTGCCATGTGTGAGCCTCCCATCGCAGTGGCCTCTCGTTGCAGAGCACTGGCTCTGGGCACATGTGCTCCATAGCGCCGGCTAGTAACTGGACACACTGGTCCAGCCGTTCTGCAGCATGTGGGATCCTCCCAGGCTAGGGATTGAACCGGTGCCCCTTGCACTGCAAGGTGGACTCTTCACCAACTGGACCACCAGGGAAGCCCTATTGATAGGATTTTCAGGAGTAATATTAGGGAAAAAAACAGTGGGGAGAATCATAATGAATTTTGAAGAACAAAGCAACAATTACCTCTATTGTTTAAGCAATTATGTGTATATATTCACATTTTTCTTTTACTCATATTCATGTATTCACAATTATCTTTCATTATATCTGAGTTACACTCTATGCCTTACATATATCTGAGGTACAGTTTATTTTTATACTTATCTCTTCATTTTTAACTTTATTTTTATTTACCTTCAAGTTATTCTATCATATTACATATTGAATTCTCTGGTAAATTTTTTAGTTATTCAATTTTAAGCTATGGCTTTTTCTATTGTTTACTAGTTTTTATTTGTTGTTGTTATTATGCTTATGCTAATTCATTGATCTCTTATTGTCCTTTAATTTTTTTAGTGCAGTTTTCTACAATTTAGGGGTATATTTATATTAGTTAATTGGAAGCTATGATTGACAAAATGCAATATTTAACCCAGGTGGAGTCAGTTTCTATTAACTGCTTTTTTCCTCCCTAAAGTATGGGTAATTTTGTTTGTTCCTTTATGCATCTATCAGTTTTAGGTCGAATATTGGACCTTTTACATCATGAGTTTTTTGACTGAGGATTCTCACTTTTTCTTCTGAGAATGATTTAACTTTTATTCTAGTAGGCAGACGACTGAATTTAAAATGTGAAATTTGTTTACCCATAGTGGTCCATAATGATATCTCTATGATATCTCTGCCCACTTTTTCTTAGATTTTTGCAGCTCAGTTTTTACTCTGGCTACCTGGTGGCTTTCCACTGTTTACATACTTTAGAGATTAGCCATAGATTTGGGTTGTAATTACCCTCAGATTTTGAGGATTACTCTTCCTGTGATTCTCTTCCTTCTATTGTTACCCTTTACATTTCTAGTTGCACAGTCATCCCAGAGTTCAGCTTTTTAACCTCAAGTCAAGAAAAAGCTTCAGCTTGATGACATCTATGCTTTGCTCAGGTAAGGAACATGCTCATTGTGAACCAAGTGTGTCTTTCAAGGGTAGAGCTCTCCCTAGCTTCTACAGGCTTGTACTGTGTGCTATCAGGGACCTACCACCTACCCATGCCATCATTAGTCAGACAGAGAATTGGAAAGAATTTATACTCAGTTTTGGATTTTAGCTAGTATATGGGTTTTCTTTGCCTTTTCTGAATGTAATCATCTGCCACCTTGAACTAGTAAGGCAGTAGCTTTCCTTCACCTGAACTGGAGTTGAGAAATTAATTCAGGCTAAAAGTCAGATACTCACATCTCTTACCAATTAGAGCAGTATTTTTTGAATCTTTCTTTTTATATTTTGGCCTAATTTTGATTGTTTGCAATGTTTTGGTGAAATTTTTATAATTATCTGCCATTATCAGAACCCTCAAATACATTTTTAAAAATTTTTGGCCTCTTTTATTGTTTTCTTATTTATTTATTTTTATCCATCTTTATTCTTTGGCCTGTGTGGGCCTCCCATTGCAGTGGCCTCTCTCCCTGCAGAACACTGGCTCTGGGTGCATGCACTCCAGAGTGCTGGCTTGTAATCGGACACACTGGCTCAGCTGTTCCCCGGCATGAGGGATCTTCCTGGGCCAGGGATCGAACTGGTGCCTTGTGCGCTGCAAGCTGGACTCTTTACCAAGTGCATCACCAGGGAAGCCCCCAAACACATTTTTAATCATTTTAATTTCCATCTATTTTCAATGAATACTAGAATTGTTACCTATTTTATAATCTCACTTGTGTATTTGGTACAGCACAATATTCTTATCCACCTGCCCCAAACTACCCAAGATGGAGTGTCACTTTGAAGTACTGTTTAGATTATCCTTATCACTGCTCATGTTCGAGGACTGCTCATTTTCCCTGGCATCAGATATCATTTATTTTCCAATGCTACATAATTAACTATCCATTAACCTTGGCCTCCATTGTCTAATTTTTATGAACTAAATATCTAAATGTGTATTAACTACTTCTTTAAATAATAATTCTCATATCCAATTACTCTGTAAAAGATTCTGAGAGGCTAAGATTTGGGTTGTAATTACCCTCAGATTTTGAGGATTACTCTTCCTGTGATTCTCTTCCTTCTATTGTTACCCTTTACATTTCTAGTTGCACAGTCATCCCAGAGTTCAGCTTTTTAACCTCAAGTCAAGAAAAAGCTTCAGCTTGATGACATCTATGCTTTGCTCAGGTAAGGAACATGCTCATTGTGAACCAAGTGTGTCTTTCAAGGGTAGAGCTCTCCCTAGCTTCTACAGGCTTGTACTGTGTGCTATCAGGGACCTACCACCTACCCATGCCATCATTAGTCAGACAGAGAATTGGAAAGAATTTATACTCAGTTTTGGATTTTAGCTAGTATATGGGTTTTCTTTGCCTTTTCTGAATGTAATCATCTGCCACCTTGAACTAGTAAGGCAGTAGCTTTCCTTCACCTGAACTGGAGTTGAGAAATTAATTCAGGCTAAAAGTCAGATACTCACATCTCTTACCAATTAGAGCAGTATTTTTTGAATCTTTCTTTTTATATTTTGGCCTAATTTTGATTGTTTGCAATGTTTTGGTGAAATTTTTATAATTATCTGCCATTATCAGAACCCTCAAATACATTTTTAAAAATTTTTGGCCTCTTTTATTGTTTTCTTATTTATTTATTTTTATCCATCTTTATTCTTTGGCCTGTGTGGGCCTCCCATTGCAGTGGCCTCTCTCCCTGCAGAACACTGGCTCTGGGTGCATGCACTCCAGAGTGCTGGCTTGTAATCGGACACACTGGCTCAGCTGTTCCCCGGCATGAGGGATCTTCCTGGGCCAGGGATCGAACTGGTGCCTTGTGCGCTGCAAGCTGGACTCTTTACCAAGTGCATCACCAGGGAAGCCCCCAAACACATTTTTAATCATTTTAATTTCCATCTATTTTCAATGAATACTAGAATTGTTACCTATTTTATAATCTCACTTGTGTATTTGGTACAGCACAATATTCTTATCCACCTGCCCCAAACTACCCAAGATGGAGTGTCACTTTGAAGTACTGTTTAGATTATCCTTATCACTGCTCATGTTCGAGGACTGCTCATTTTCCCTGGCATCAGATATCATTTATTTTCCAATGCTACATAATTAACTATCCATTAACCTTGGCCTCCATTGTCTAATTTTTATGAACTAAATATCTAAATGTGTATTAACTACTTCTTTAAATAATAATTCTCATATCCAATTACTCTGTAAAAGATTCTGAGAGGCTAAGCAGAATAAGAAGCAGTTGCAGCTGTACATACCAATTTGTTTGGCCATGGTTGTACAACAGTGGAATGAAAGGAATACTCACATGTATGGTTAAAACTATTCCTTATCTCTTCCTTTCCTAACTTTAGAAAAGATACATTTTTTTTTTTTTTTTTTAAAGATTTACTTATTTATTCATTTTTAGGCGGGGGTCGGGTTGGGGAGGGAGGGGAGCAGGCGGGCCACTTCTATTGGTCTTTCGCTTCTCTATTTTCATCCGTCTTTGTTCTTTGGCTCCTGCGGGCCTCCCATCGCGGTGGCGTCTGTTTCAGAGCACCGGCTCCGGGCGCATGCGCTCCAGAGCTCCGGCTCGGTGATTGGACACATCAGTCCAGCCGCTCCGCGGCACGTGGGATCTTCCCAGGCCAGGGATCGAACCGGCGCCCCTTGCACTGCAAGGCGGTGTCCTTATCCACTGGACCACCAGGGGAAGCCCTAGAAAAGATACATTTTAAGCATACCTAATTTTCCTCCATTTTATTAACCACTCACTGATACAAATGTAAAGTTCTGTATAAGGCACTGGTGTAAGAGGGAACAGAATTATTTTATTTATTTACTTTTTGGGGGGGCGGGTTGGGGAGGGGGGGGCGGGCCACTTCTATTGGTGTTTCATTTATCTATTTCCATCCATCTTTGTTCTTTGGCCCCTGTGGGCCTCCCACTGCAGTGGCCTCTGTTGTTGCAGAGCACCGGCTCTGGGCGCATGCGCTCCAGAGCCCCGACTCGGTAACTGGGCACATGGGTCCAGACAATCTTCCCACGCCAGGGATCAAACCGGCGCCCCTTGCACTGCAAGGTGGTGTCCTTACCTACTGGACCACCAGGGAAGCCCAGGATTATTTTTTTATTTACTCATTTGAAAGCGTTTGTTCATTCTTTTATGTGCATCATGACTTGATATTCTAAATAGTGAATGATGAACTTGTTTTAAAATTTGAAGTTAACTATTTCAAAAGCTTGCGGCTTTAATAACCACACATATATATGTGTATATGGATTTCCCGGGTGAGTCAGTAGGTAAAGAATTCACCAGCAATGCAGGAGACTCAGAAGATACAGGTTCAATCCCTGGGTTGGGAAGACCCCCTGGAGGAAGACATGACAACCCACTCCAGTATTCTTGCCTGGAGAATCCCATGGACAGAGGAGCCTGAAGGGCTACAGTTCACAGAGTTATAAAATGTTAGATAGACAAAACTGAAGCGATCGAGCACACAGATTGTATGTATCTGTGCGTATATATAGATGTGTGTGTGTGTTTATGTGTGTCTCCATGTGCATAGTCATTAACATTAGAAATTTCTAACATACTATATCAAAACTTATGACTCAAAAACTTACAGTCTAAAAAACATGTTATGTTATTTCAGTGTTTAGAATCTCACTAATCTTTTCTGTCACTGGAGAACAGAAGAGTTCAACTGGTGTAGATGAGAGACAAGTCAGTGCTTTATGGGCTCTTTTCTGTGGTACATTCTGTACTCTTAAAAGCTTGAGAGACACAATCTTTGTTGGGATTCTTGCATCTTGTGATACAAATATCATAAATAAGTAGAAAGCATGTTCAACTTGTCCCTTTCTTGTCCTACCACACACTTCTTCCTTCAACCATATGTCATTAATATAGCTAATGGGATTTTGGCACCAGACTGACTGGGAAGGGATGTGGTAAAGGTGGGGGTGGATGAAAGCTGATGGCATGAACAAGGAAAGCACTCAATATTTCTCTGTTTAAGCAGTGGCAGCTCCATCAGCCTTTCCTTTAGTCCTCACTGACAGGGCTGGAGGCCCTTCTATACATGGTTGTGTCTCATGCATTCATGGGCTGCTCTGACACCACAGACTCTTTTGTTCGGATCTGAAAATACAGCTCATTGCTTTCCTTCTCTCAGCTGCCATATGGCTTTGTGGAAACTGGCCTAAAAGGAAGCAGGAAAAAAAAAATAAATAACCCATAGAAATAAAACAACCAACAGATGAAACTGATTTATTTTAAGCATTAAGAGATGGGGGTGGAGGCCTTTCAGAAACATAAAACCTTGCACTGAGCAGGCAAACAGGCTGCTCATATGACAGCTCTTGTATACGTTTTTTAAAAAAATAACATGTGGCAGAAAATAGAAGGCCTATTGTTTTACTTAACTACTGTATCCAGAAAATAAATTTGCACCACACTATATATGTGTATATGGATTTCCGGTGAGTCAGTAGGTAAAGAATTCATGAACAAACCCAACTCAAAAAGTATTCTTGCCTGGGGAATCCCATGGACAGAGGAGCCTGAAGGGCTACAGTTCACAGAGTTATAAAATGTTAGATAGACAAAACTGAAGCGATCGAGCACACAGATTGTATGTATCTGTGCGTATATATAGATGTGTGTGTGTGTTTATGTGTGTCTCCATGTGCATAGTCATTAACATTAGAAATTTCTAACATACTATATCAAAACTTATGACTCAAAAACTTACAGTCTAAAAAACATGTTATGTTATTTCAGTGTTTAGAATCTCACTAATCTTTTCTGTCACTGGAGAACAGAAGAGTTCAACTGGTGTAGATGAGAGACAAGTCAGTGCTTTATGGGCTCTTTTCTGTGGTACATTCTGTACTCTTAAAAGCTTGAGAGACACAATCTTTGTTGGGATTCTTGCATCTTGTGATACAAATATCATAAATAAGTAGAAAGCATGTTCAACTTGTCCCTTTCTTGTCCTACCACACACTTCTTCCTTCAACCATATGTCATTAATATAGCTAATGGGATTTTGGCACCAGACTGACTGGGAAGGGATGTGGTAAAGGTGGGGGTGGATGAAA
This sequence comes from Tragulus kanchil, assembly GCA_022376925.1. Classification (NCBI taxonomy): domain Eukaryota; kingdom Metazoa; phylum Chordata; class Mammalia; order Artiodactyla; family Tragulidae; genus Tragulus; species Tragulus kanchil. Next base: position 23,914,846 of record JAIOJX010000025.1, on the reverse strand, counting down.
GCTGATGGCATGAACAAGGAAAGCACTCAATATTTCTCTGTTTAAGCAGTGGCAGCTCCATCAGCCTTTCCTTTAGTCCTCACTGACAGGGCTGGAGGCCCTTCTATACATGGTTGTGTCTCATGCATTCATGGGCTGCTCTGACACCACAGACTCTTTTGTTCGGATCTGAAAATACAGCTCATTGCTTTCCTTCTCTCAGCTGCCATATGGCTTTGTGGAAACTGGCCTAAAAGGAAGCAGGAAAAAAAAAATAAATAACCCATAGAAATAAAACAACCAACAGATGAAACTGATTTATTTTAAGCATTAAGAGATGGGGGTGGAGGCCTTTCAGAAACATAAAACCTTGCACTGAGCAGGCAAACAGGCTGCTCATATGACAGCTCTTGTATACGTTTTTTAAAAAAATAACATGTGGCAGAAAATAGAAGGCCTATTGTTTTACTTAACTACTGTATCCAATTTGAATGAAATGGAATTTTCAAGCTTAAGTAAACTGACTGCTCAGTTTGCCAGTGTACTTTAGTTTTACCTGGATGAAATACTTCAGAACATTAAAATATGTATGGGACATCAACCTTCTAGAAGTTTATCTTATTCTAAAACTTTGCAAATAATTCTAGACTGTAAATCACTTTATTTTAGTTCTTCTACTTTAAGCTTTTCAATTTAGGCAGTTATAGCATTCCTCTAAATTGCTTTAAAAGCCTACTTAGAATATATTTAAAGGATAGATTTTGAAATGACATTTTGTCATGCTGTAAAGATGTGACAAGAGTGCTTAAAAACAAACTAATGAAGGAAATATATCTGAAAAGACAGTCATATACCTGATCAAATTTATTACATTGAAATGTTTAAATTTTTAAGAACAAGATATATTTGAACTCTAAAATATTATTCTATAAAACTGTATCTTTTTATTATGTTAAAAATGTAAATAAAGGTTAATGTAGCTGACATAAGTATATACAAGTGAAATTATTTTATTGACACTTATTTTGTTAGCTTGGTGCTCAAGTATATATTGTTAACACATATGCTATCTTTTTAAGAGTTCCCCATATTTGTATAAGTAACTCTTAAGCACTGGGCTATCTAGTCTAGGATTTTGAACTTTTATTTTAAACACAGGTTGAAATATATCAGGTTCTACTGAGTGCATAGGAGAAATCAGACTGTGTAGACACCTAGGCGGCTTCCTCAATTCGTGAAAGAAAAAATTTAGATAGACACATGTGAGTGGTCTACATGAAAGTGGGGCAGAGTTGTAAGTTTACTCCTATCACATTAAATGACAAATCATTTAATGTTCTCTGATTATGTTTGGTTTGGTTTTGCTTTTTATGTCTCAATATTTCCCAAAATTTAAGAAACATACATATCCCTGTATTTAGAGAAACTTTTGTTACAAAGCCTAGCATTTAAACAGATTAAATTAGTGCTGCCCTAAAAATCTTCAGATGTCCAAAGGAAGTGCCTCCAAGCAATTTTGTACAACTCTTTCTGTCTTATGGATATCACTTTGGTAGTTGTTTCTGAAGAAACAAGTTGTATGATATGTAAAAATACTAATCATTTTAAAGTTGAATTATTTCATGAGGAAAGAAATTGAAGTTATACATTCATCTTGGCATCTAGACATTGGTAGTTTTAAAAGATAAAGTCCTTACTTATACCTGCATCTATGGGCAAGGAGCTTTTTTTCACTACAGTCAGCAGGCAGGTAAGTTTTGAGCATGTATGAAGTTTTCAGAGAAGACTGTATTAAAGAATTTTAAATGGCTAGATAAGGATTGTATATTATATCTATGTTGTATATATATAATATATTGTATATTATATATGTTATATAACATTGTATCATATATTATATGTATAATATACTGTGTATTATATATATAATATACTGTGTATTATATATATAATATATATAAACTATATTATTAGCATAATATTAGTTCTATGTATATATTAAGCAACATATTCTTATATTTATAAATATTTAGGAAAGAGATGTATTAGAAAGGAATTTAAAAGCAGTCTTCTCTGATTTTTCTGCTTAAGGTCAGATTAATTTTTATTAAGACCACATGGCATTTGGCACTGTAGTTTAGAATTATGAAACTCAAGAAAGGACTATACTATCTGAAATAAAAATACAGGGGAGTAGAAAAAGAGATTACTCTCAAGGAATTCAATTACATTCAAAAGAATTTCCAGGTTCGAAAAGTGCAATTGCTATTAGCAATTCATTGTGACTTTATTCTCTGCAAGGACTTCTCTGTGGTTCCTATTTTGTAGCTATACTTAGGGATCGACTGTGTTTCCCTGAATCATAAAGAATTTGTTTCTTCTTTAGCAAGAATCTGGGAAGCATATGGTCTTGTGCAGATGTGCGCATGTGTAATGGTTTCTTTTCTCAGAGTTCAGACAAAGGCATGTGGCTCATGGCTCACTTTGTCTCTGTCTAATTTTTGTTCCATGTTTTCCAACTTGGAGGAAGCAGAAATGGAACTGCTTCTCACCTCGTAACTTGTTCTGTGGAGAATGTGCTATAATGACTTGATGGTTTGTATGTTCCCATCAGGAGTCAGAAAAATACATATCCCTGTATTTAGAGAAACTTTTGTTACAAAGCCTAGCATTTAAACAGATTAAATTAGTGCTGCCCTAAAAATCTTCAGATGTCCAAAGGAAGTGCCTCCAAGCAATTTTGTACAACTCTTTCTGTCTTATGGATATCACTTTGGTAGTTGTTTCTGAAGAAACAAGTTGTATGATATGTAAAAATACTAATCATTTTAAAGTTGAATTATTTCATGAGGAAAGAAATTGAAGTTATACATTCATCTTGGCATCTAGACATTGGTAGTTTTAAAAGATAAAGTCCTTACTTATACCTGCATCTATGGGCAAGGAGCTTTTTTTCACTACAGTCAGCAGGCAGGTAAGTTTTGAGCATGTATGAAGTTTTCAGAGAAGACTGTATTAAAGAATTTTAAATGGCTAGATAAGGATTGTATATTATATCTATGTTGTATATATATAATATATTGTATATTATATATGTTATATAACATTGTATCATATATTATATGTATAATATACTGTGTATTATATATATAATATACTGTGTATTATATATATAATATATATAAACTATATTATTAGCATAATATTAGTTCTATGTATATATTAAGCAACATATTCTTATATTTATAAATATTTAGGAAAGAGATGTATTAGAAAGGAATTTAAAAGCAGTCTTCTCTGATTTTTCTGCTTAAGGTCAGATTAATTTTTATTAAGACCACATGGCATTTGGCACTGTAGTTTAGAATTATGAAACTCAAGAAAGGACTATACTATCTGAAATAAAAATACAGGGGAGTAGAAAAAGAGATTACTCTCAAGGAATTCAATTACATTCAAAAGAATTTCCAGGTTCGAAAAGTGCAATTGCTATTAGCAATTCATTGTGACTTTATTCTCTGCAAGGACTTCTCTGTGGTTCCTATTTTGTAGCTATACTTAGGGATCGACTGTGTTTCCCTGAATCATAAAGAATTTGTTTCTTCTTTAGCAAGAATCTGGGAAGCATATGGTCTTGTGCAGATGTGCGCATGTGTAATGGTTTCTTTTCTCAGAGTTCAGACAAAGGCATGTGGCTCATGGCTCACTTTGTCTCTGTCTAATTTTTGTTCCATGTTTTCCAACTTGGAGGAAGCAGAAATGGAACTGCTTCTCACCTCGTAACTTGTTCTGTGGAGAATGTGCTATAATGACTTGATGGTTTGTATGTTCCCATCAGGAGTCAGAAAAATCTTAACTTGTGTATCTTGAGACTTCAATTTTTTTCTGCCTCATTTCAGTTGTGACAAGATGTAAAGAAGGAAACAGGCTTCTCAACAGCTAAACTAGTCAAAAGTCAAATGCTTGTCATTGAGGGTTCCTAGAGTTCTGAAAATCTGCTTCCATTCCTCAGTGATGCAAATCTTCTGATTTATTTATTTTACTATGTTTTTATCTGAATATTATTTAAAACTCTATTTTTATTGGAAGCATCATGATTATAATGATTTTCAATTAAAAATCTGGAATTATCTTATGGGAAAAAGATAAAAAAAGTTTTAGTAAATTATCTGATAACAAATATCTCACTTTGGAATCTACACTTTGACTATCTGGTAACCATTTTGAAATGGTTAGATGCTATTATTGTCATAACCTTTTCAGAAAATCTTTTTATGTAACTATATTCTCTGTTAAAAGGCTGGGCTTTTACCTATATCACCACAAATTTAAATACACATTATGATAGATAAGATGATCTTTTGGGACATAACTACTTGAGGTGATAAATGTAGTGTTTATCAGAACATTCTTTAAAAGCATCCTTCATATTCTTTTGTGAAAAGAGTTGCATAGAAAGTTGTTTTGGTGGGCTTCCCCTGGTGGTCCAATGGATAAAGACACCGCCTTGCAGTGCAAGGGGCGCCGGTTCGAGCCCTGGCCTGGGAAGGTCCCACGTGCCGCGGAGCGGCTGGACTGATGTGTCCAATCACCGAGCTGGAGCTCTGGAGCGCATGCGCCCAGAGCTGGCGCTCTGCAACAACAGACGCCACCGCGATGGGAGGCCCGCAGGAGCCAAAGAACAAAGACGGATGAAAATGGAGAAATCTGCAAGGACTTCTCTGTGGTTCCTATTTTGTAGCTATACTTAGGGATCGACTGTGTTTCCCTGAATCATAAAGAATTTGTTTCTTCTTTAGCAAGAATCTGGGAAGCATATGGTCTTGTGCAGATGTGCGCATGTGTAATGGTTTCTTTTCTCAGAGTTCAGACAAAGGCATGTGGCTCATGGCTCACTTTGTCTCTGTCTAATTTTTGTTCCATGTTTTCCAACTTGGAGGAAGCAGAAATGGAACTGCTTCTCACCTCGTAACTTGTTCTGTGGAGAATGTGCTATAATGACTTGATGGTTTGTATGTTCCCATCAGGAGTCAGAAAAATCTTAACTTGTGTATCTTGAGACTTCAATTTTTTTCTGCCTCATTTCAGTTGTGACAAGATGTAAAGAAGGAAACAGGCTTCTCAACAGCTAAACTAGTCAAAAGTCAAATGCTTGTCATTGAGGGTTCCTAGAGTTCTGAAAATCTGCTTCCATTCCTCAGTGATGCAAATCTTCTGATTTATTTATTTTACTATGTTTTTATCTGAATATTATTTAAAACTCTATTTTTATTGGAAGCATCATGATTATAATGATTTTCAATTAAAAATCTGGAATTATCTTATGGGAAAAAGATAAAAAAAGTTTTAGTAAATTATCTGATAACAAATATCTCACTTTGGAATCTACACTTTGACTATCTGGTAACCATTTTGAAATGGTTAGATGCTATTATTGTCATAACCTTTTCAGAAAATCTTTTTATGTAACTATATTCTCTGTTAAAAGGCTGGGCTTTTACCTATATCACCACAAATTTAAATACACATTATGATAGATAAGATGATCTTTTGGGACATAACTACTTGAGGTGATAAATGTAGTGTTTATCAGAACATTCTTTAAAAGCATCCTTCATATTCTTTTGTGAAAAGAGTTGCATAGAAAGTTGTTTTGGTGGGCTTCCCCTGGTGGTCCAATGGATAAAGACACCGCCTTGCAGTGCAAGGGGCGCCGGTTCGAGCCCTGGCCTGGGAAGGTCCCACGTGCCGCGGAGCGGCTGGACTGATGTGTCCAATCACCGAGCTGGAGCTCTGGAGCGCATGCGCCCAGAGCTGGCGCTCTGCAACAACAGACGCCACCGCGATGGGAGGCCCGCAGGAGCCAAAGAACAAAGACGGATGAAAATGGAGAAATGAAAGACCAATGGAAGTGGCCCGCCCTCTCCCCTCCCTCCCCAACCCGACCCCCACCCAAAATGAATAAATAAAATCTTTAAAAAAAAAAAAAAAGAAAAGAAAGAAAGTTGTTTTGAGGTGTAAAGTACTGATTGACTTCAAAGTTGCTGCAGCAGTGTAAGTCTTAGAGCTATCTGGCTGTCCTCATAACAGATTTTTTTAAAAAATTAAAGTATTTGATCTACAATGTTCTAGTTTCTAGTATACGGCTAAGTGATTCGTGTGTGTGTGTGTGTGTGTGTGTGTATACACACAGCACATATATATGTGTATGTTCTTTTTCATGTTCTTTTCCATTATGGTTTATTACAAGATACTGAATATAGTTCTCTGTGCTATACAGTAGAAACTTGTTGTTTATCTGTTATGTATACAGTAGTTTGTATCTGCTAATCTCCTATTCCTAATTTATCCCTCCCCTACCCCCTACACCAAATTTAAAATATTTCATATTCAGAAATAAGAACTTCACCAGGAATTTGGAATAATACAGAATTGCTTTAAAAGACAAGCCAGATACTGACTACCATTTTAAAACTAAAAATGTATCTTTGGTGATCTAAGTTATTCTAATTTTCACTGCTATAGGCATCCACTATAGTTTCCATTGTTGTAAATCTTCTTTGGAAACTATGAAAACAATTCCTAAACAAACAAAATACAGAGACTAGGATCTCTTAATTTCTTATAGCTTCTACCTCTTTGAGAATGTTTGTATTTTAAAAGAGAATCATATTTGTAAAACAAGTGTTTAACTTAGAGGAATGACATTTTGCAATACAGAAGTTATTGTCTTGTAAATAGGAATAATATTTGGAAAAAATGCCTTAGAAGGTACCATATCCACTAGGTTCTAGTTAGATCTGAATAGATCACATTCAACTGAGGTCACATACAATTAAGACGTATTTACTATTAGAACTCTTGATTCCAATTATATCTGTGGAACAAAAGATAATTAGACAGATGTAGGTGAAATTATCATGAAACTACTTAATAATTGTATAAATTTGCTCAATAAAACTTTTTTTGAACCTCAAGATCCACATCTATACAAAGGGGTTAATTTATATCAAAATATAGTGCTGTTGTAATGATAAGGACTGATTCAAGAAACTACAGAATACCTTTGTCTGGAATATATTAGGTAATGAATAAATGATTAAACATAATAGATGTAAAGCACTGTCCAATTTTTGGTGGGGTACTATAATATACCAGGTGTTTTATTGAATGTTAAACCCATGGGGACTTATTTAATATTCTCAACAATTCTTGGAGGTATATCTAATGATTAACCTATTTTTAAATGTGAGGATTTAAAACCTAGAGACATTAACTTCTCCATGGCCTCATGGTTAATACTATGGAGCTGAGTATAAAACCAGGATCTTGTGACAGAATACTTCCTATAGATTAGAATAAGGTCTCCATTTTGATATTCATCTACTTCTGCTAACTAAAGAATTCATCCCAATGCCTGTATTATTCAGTTGTTGCAAAGATACATAAGAATACATCTTATAAGTTTGTATTTGCTCATTCTAGATCAGAAATGTAGTTATTGTTTAGTCTATTTATCAGATCCTAGGCAGAGGCTTTGCATTGCACTATCTAAATCTACCTACCTGATGCAGAATGGAGTAATCTTCATGACCCTGCAATGCAGTATTCTAGTCAACTGAGAATCTAAATTCCTAAGTTGATAATTTTCACTTCTTTGAAAAAAACAAATTTGTAAGATAAAGAAAATTCCACAATAAAGGAACTGAATAACTGGAATGTTTATGAGATGATGGCAGAATGATATTTGACAAACTGGTGAGATATTTTAGTATATTTCTTTTAAAGACCTAGGATTTTGACTGAGATTGTAAGCATAGTTTTTAAAATATTGAAGTCTAGACAAGGAGCCTTAAAGACAAAGATTTCATCAGTTCTGGAGCAGCTGAATGCAACAATAAATTTGTAGCAACCATGCTGCCTATGGTTTCTCTGACCATTTGATGACACCAGCAGTTCTGGTGAACAGTCTTTAAAAGTGTTCTTCCTTAAACCTCCTGGGATAATTCCGATTTCAGCTCTGGATATTTCTTGGCATAGAAATCTTGGTGACAATTTATCTTTGTACTACTTAATAATTGTATAAATTTGCTCAATAAAACTTTTTTTGAACCTCAAGATCCACATCTATACAAAGGGGTTAATTTATATCAAAATATAGTGCTGTTGTAATGATAAGGACTGATTCAAGAAACTACAGAATACCTTTGTCTGGAATATATTAGGTAATGAATAAATGATTAAACATAATAGATGTAAAGCACTGTCCAATTTTTGGTGGGGTACTATAATATACCAGGTGTTTTATTGAATGTTAAACCCATGGGGACTTATTTAATATTCTCAACAATTCTTGGAGGTATATCTAATGATTAACCTATTTTTAAATGTGAGGATTTAAAACCTAGAGACATTAACTTCTCCATGGCCTCATGGTTAATACTATGGAGCTGAGTATAAAACCAGGATCTTGTGACAGAATACTTCCTATAGATTAGAATAAGGTCTCCATTTTGATATTCATCTACTTCTGCTAACTAAAGAATTCATCCCAATGCCTGTATTATTCAGTTGTTGCAAAGATACATAAGAATACATCTTATAAGTTTGTATTTGCTCATTCTAGATCAGAAATGTAGTTATTGTTTAGTCTATTTATCAGATCCTAGGCAGAGGCTTTGCATTGCACTATCTAAATCTACCTACCTGATGCAGAATGGAGTAATCTTCATGACCCTGCAATGCAGTATTCTAGTCAACTGAGAATCTAAATTCCTAAGTTGATAATTTTCACTTCTTTGAAAAAAACAAATTTGTAAGATAAAGAAAATTCCACAATAAAGGAACTGAATAACTGGAATGTTTATGAGATGATGGCAGAATGATATTTGACAAACTGGTGAGATATTTTAGTATATTTCTTTTAAAGACCTAGGATTTTGACTGAGATTGTAAGCATAGTTTTTAAAATATTGAAGTCTAGACAAGGAGCCTTAAAGACAAAGATTTCATCAGTTCTGGAGCAGCTGAATGCAACAATAAATTTGTAGCAACCATGCTGCCTATGGTTTCTCTGACCATTTGATGACACCAGCAGTTCTGGTGAACAGTCTTTAAAAGTGTTCTTCCTTAAACCTCCTGGGATAATTCCGATTTCAGCTCTGGATATTTCTTGGCATAGAAATCTTGGATGACAATTTATCTTTGTACTGGCAGTGTAACTCTAACTCATGATCCTGAGCTTGGATAATAGAGGATTGTTGGCAGGGAGAGCTCTGTTGTTGGCCTTTAAAAGCTTTTTCTCTTCCTGTTTCATCAATCCCTTGATTGTTTATCTTTTAGGCATAAGATCATATTTTCACCCTTCTTTTGACCTAATCAGGCATAGGGTTTTATCTGGATAAATTATTTGTATTCATGTTTTAAAGAGACATGACAATTTTTGTCACTAATGCATATGCATTATGAAGTATGCCAAAAAATAATGGTGTGAGAATAACTTCATTTTTCACCTCCTGATGCACTTTTTTTATGACATAAGAGGCTCCATTGGACTTTACATTCTGTTTATCTTATTATGAAGAAAATTCTATGAACAATTTTTTTTTAACTAAAAACTGATTATTTTGAGTCAGTATTTCCTCTGCACACTAGCACTTTTTTTTTTTTTTTTTGCCATTTCTTCCAAATTAAACTTTACTTATGGGAATCAAACATTTAATGTCTATCAAGAGGTAAATTTTTATTTTGTAGCTCTCTTGTTGTTTTCTGAAATTATGAAACACAAAGATGCAAAATGAAGCAAATTCTGTGAAAACAATGCCTGGCATGAAATATTCAATAGATTTCTATTAATTATAACTTAGATGATTCTATTGATACTCTATATGTTTAGCTTTCTATTGCTTATTTGGGGCCAATATTAATGATACATTTAAAAGATACTGTTTAGTTTTCTAGTTTCAAAGATTTCAAAGGAAAAATATGAATCTACACAATTTATCTTTTTTTATTATATGGATACAACTATTCTTTTATTGGTTGGTTTATGTTATCAGCCTGTTAAGTAGAGATATACATGAAAATATAATAAATATACATTAAATTGATGTTTTCAATGAAATTAATACTCTGGATAATAAAGTATAATACTTAAGCTAAATTTTTGTGTGTTTTATTTTTTGTGTGTTTGTTTGGGCTGGATCATTGGTTTTCATGCCTAATTTCTCCATATGGTCAGTTTTCTTTACATCAGAAGATAATTGTGGTAGTATCTAATTCACTTGTCTGGTACAATGTTTTAGAGTTTGTAATGAAATAAGTCAATTCTTGAACAGAGGCAGAACAATTGATTGGATGAGAATTTTGTCACTTTTATGCTCTTAAGTTATTGGTTACCCTAAGAGCCTATGCAACTTCTATAGATAGGCAAAGAAATTTATTGGTTTTCTTCAGCCATTAAAGTACAAATAATATTAGGAGAATATCATCTGAACACTAGATAAACATTGCATTAGTGGATATGAAGTAATAAAATACTCAAAGATATTAAAATCCTAAAACTAGCAGATGAAATATTGATTCTTTGAGAAATTTTCTCAAAATTGAAATTGGACAATAGAAGTCAACCATTGCATTGACACAAAACAGCACTTATGAAATACTTTCTTGGTAGCTCACTGGTAAAAAAATCCACCTGCAATTGAGGAGGCATAGGAGACATGGGTTCCATCAGAAAGATCCAGTATTCTTGCCTGAAAAAATCCCATGGACAGAGGACCTTGGTGGGGTACAGTCCAAAGGATTCCAAAGCATTGGACATAACTGAGCATATATATACAAATTTCAGAATATATTTTTTCTTTTAACAATATGCCTTCATAACAACATGCCTACAATTTAGCCTGAAGATAGATTCATCTATAAGTACTGACTTCATAAAATTGTAATAGCTAATATTTCATAATTGCTGTCATTGTCATTTTGAAAGCCTTATTTTTCTGTTGGATTTTGCTTATTACAATAATGAGACATCTTAAGACACATAGACTTTAGTAAGTAGTTTTCACATATAAGGGAGAAAGTAAATTAACCTCACTTTACATTGTTGCTCTGAAATATTACCAAGCTTCTTGTAGCACAGATATTTAGCTTATAGAGATGTAGCGGAAACAAAAAATGCAAAAAGTACTTTCACATTACTTCCTTGAATAATTAATACACATGTACTAAAATACCAATTAAATAAATACAAAATATAATTATTCTGTTGTACAAAAGTGGCTATTCAAGACATCTAAAGGATAGAAAAACCTAATTTTAAAGTTCTGTAAAAATATATAAGCAACATTAATAAAATTGACTTAACTTTCATTAGTTTAAAGAAGAAAATTATGTTCTAGTTTTCATTGATTAGATTATAACTTATCTATTTGCCTAAGTTATTGGTTACCTTTTAAGGGGGCCTAGGGGGCAATTTTTTCCAAATAGATTAGGCAAAGAAATTTATTGGTTTTCTTCAGCCATTAAAGTACAAATAATATTAGGAGAATATCATCTGAACACTAGATAAACATTGCATTAGTGGATATGAAGTAATAAAATACTCAAAGATATTAAAATCCTAAAACTAGCAGATGAAATATTGATTCTTTGAGAAATTTTCTCAAAATTGAAATTGGACAATAGAAGTCAACCATTGCATTGACACAAAACAGCACTTATGAAATACTTTCTTGGTAGCTCACTGGTAAAAAAATCCACCTGCAATTGAGGAGGCATAGGAGACATGGGTTCCATCAGAAAGATCCAGTATTCTTGCCTGAAAAAATCCCATGGACAGAGGACCTTGGTGGGGTACAGTCCAAAGGATTCCAAAGCATTGGACATAACTGAGCATATATATATACATACATACATACATGTATGTATGTATATATATATACAAATTTCAGAATATATTTTTTCTTTTAACAATATGCCTTCATAACAACATGCCTACAATTTAGCCTGAAGATAGATTCATCTATAAGTACTGACTTCATAAAATTGTAATAGCTAATATTTCATAATTGCTGTCATTGTCATTTTGAAAGCCTTATTTTTCTGTTGGATTTTGCTTATTACAATAATGAGACATCTTAAGACACATAGACTTTAGTAAGTAGTTTTCACATATAAGGGAGAAAGTAAATTAACCTCACTTTACATTGTTGCTCTGAAATATTACCAAGCTTCTTGTAGCACAGATATTTAGCTTATAGAGATGTAGCGGAAACAAAAAATGCAAAAAGTACTTTCACATTACTTCCTTGAATAATTAATACACATGTACTAAAATACCAATTAAATAAATACAAAATATAATTATTCTGTTGTACAAAAGTGGCTATTCAAGACATCTAAAGGATAGAAAAACCTAATTTTAAAGTTCTGTAAAAATATATAAGCAACATTAATAAAATTGACTTAACTTTCATTAGTTTAAAGAAGAAAATTATGTTCTAGTTTTCATTGATTAGATTATAATTACTATAATCTAATTTTGGAGAAATTTGAAGTAAATAGTAGATCCAGGCCAAGTTAAAACTGAAAAATGCCCACTATATAATGCATGTTATATAATAACCTAAGAACATGAGAAGAAAATTCACCAATAATTCCTAGGCATTGTGGTAGAATTTTACTTGAAAATCAGAGCCTCATTTAGTTCATTTTTATGGTACCTCATCAAGGCAGAGGCAAATGGCAAAGACAGAGGCAGATGGCAAATGATATAAATATATATCATTATATATTTTGGTGTACATCCAGGGAAAAGAGTCACAATGAGCTGAAGCATCAACCCAAGGAATACTTGACCAGGTAGGAAGATATTGAAGAATAAAACCTTTGGGCTTATAGTCAGGAAAATGTAAATACCCAGATGTGTCCAGATTATGTTCATTAGTGATAAACCCATTCCACAGCTGCTCTGCAAGTTGGAGGATAGCTCCCAGCTGCTACCTACTCCATCTTACTACTTCCATTTCCAGCCCTTGGCTAATGGCTGACTGAAATGCCTTGACTGGATTAATATGATTTTATTCAAAAGTCAATTGTCAATGTATCCTAATTGCTGTGTGTATACTTTAGCTATTTGTTGTTTAAGTATCAATAAGAAGCAAGTACAGCCACTACATTTCACAAAAATCTTTCATTTTTTTTCCTTCAATAAATATAATTTAAACCATCCAAAAGGTAAAGTATTAATTGGCAAAAGTATAATCTTATCCAAAAGGTAAAAAAGTTTTTGTGAAACTTCCTATTACCAAGCTTTCATTGTAGCACAGATATTTAGCTTATAGAGATGTAGCGGAAACAAAAATGCAAAAGTACTTTCACATTACTTCCTTGAATAATTAATACACATGTACTAAAATACCAATTAAATAAATACAAAATATAATTATTCTGTTGTACAAAAGTGGCTATTCAAGACATCTAAAGGATAGAAAAACCTAATTTTAAAGTTCTGTAAAAATATATAAGCAACATTAATAAAATTGACTTAACTTTCATTAGTTTAAAGAAGAAAATTATGTTCTAGTTTTCATTGATTAGATTATAATTACTATAATCTAATTTTGGAGAAATTTGAAGTAAATAGTAGATCCAGGCCAAGTTAAAACTGAAAAATGCCCACTATATAATGCATGTTATATAATAACCTAAGAACATGAGAAGAAAATTCACCAATAATTCCTAGGCATTGTGGTAGAATTTTACTTGAAAATCAGAGCCTCATTTAGTTCATTTTTATGGTACCTCATCAAGGCAGAGGCAAATGGCAAAGACAGAGGCAGATGGCAAATGATATAAATATATATCATTATATATTTTGGTGTACATCCAGGGAAAAGAGTCACAATGAGCTGAAGCATCAACCCAAGGAATACTTGACCAGGTAGGAAGATATTGAAGAATAAAACCTTTGGGCTTATAGTCAGGAAAATGTAAATACCCAGATGTGTCCAGATTATGTTCATTAGTGATAAACCCATTCCACAGCTGCTCTGCAAGTTGGAGGATAGCTCCCAGCTGCTACCTACTCCATCTTACTACTTCCATTTCCAGCCCTTGGCTAATGGCTGACTGAAATGCCTTGACTGGATTAATATGATTTTATTCAAAAGTCAATTGTCAATGTATCCTAATTGCTGTGTGTATACTTTAGCTATTTGTTGTTTAAGTATCAATAAGAAGCAAGTACAGCCACTACATTTCACAAAAATCTTTCATTTTTTTTCCTTCAATAAATATAATTTAAACCATCCAAAAGGTAAAGTATTAATTGGCAAAAGTATAATCTAAAAATTAGACGTCCAATGAGAATTAGCAGATGGTAACAAGAAAAATGTTTTAATAAGTGAAACTTCCTTGTCCTTCCCTCTTAGAAGTATCTAGTGATACAACTGCCTCAATTCCATTTTTAACAAATTTCTGGCTGTATTTATGTTATATATCTGTAATTTCAGCAACTTTTACCTAATAATTAGGCCAGCAGTCTTATCTGATCTTCTGAACATAGAGATAGGGACCCTCTAACTAGAGGAAAACAAGGGATGCCTACAGAGGTTCCTACAGAGATTCAAAGACCTTTGAGAGCCAGTTGATCATGTCTGTAAATTAATTCTCTTTTTATTCCTATTATTATTATTTATAATTAATATATTTAAGAATAGAGAATACTTTTTGTTCAAGTTTAAGCACTATAAAACTTTTTCAAGTTATGAATGAACCATAATGGAAACTGAGCATACTTGAGCTACTTTGGACTACTGTTGTTGTGTTTAGTTGCTAAGTTATGTCCAGCTCTTTGAAACCCCATGATCTGTAGTCACCAGGCTTCTCTGTTTATGGAATTCTCCGGCAAGAATACTGGAGTGGATTTTCATTTCCTTTTCCAGTTTCATTACTGTAGCAGTTATCTATTATCCCAATAATATGACAGAACCAACAACCGCAAAACCTCTGACATGCAACAATATTATAATAAGTATTTTTGCTCATGGTTCTGTCTGTCAGCTGGACAGTCCCATTGACCTAAGCTAGGATCTGGGGGCTCACTCACATCTATAGTCAAATGTTCATCAGTTGTACACTGGCTTTTCTGATCTTAGCTGAGCCTCCCATCATATCTAGTCCTCGACTGGTAGAACTGTGCCTACTGGGTTCTGTTCCTTATTCCAATAATAAAAGCAATAGCAAAAAAGTAGGGAATGGAAATGCACAAGTTCTGCTCACATCAAAATTGTCCCTATTCCATTATCTAAAGCAATCGCGTGCTAAACTCAGAGTCAGTATGGGTATGGGACGGCATGTCCAAATACTGTAAAAGTGAAGGCCAGTAATGCTTTCTATCTCTTGCAATGGCTGCACCTCTACTTGAATTCTTACTTATATACTTTCTCACCACTGCCTTCTGTCTCTGGGCTAATGTGAGCTTAGAGGAAATGAGAAATTTTGGGGGGTTTGAAGGAAGAGATGTAGTTGAATATTAAATCTATAATCTGAGAATATGACAAAATCATAGAATCTCATTTCTTAGAAGGCAAAATATCCCAGGAAGAGTGAGGATTTTTTTTTTTATTTTCTTACTGGGGCTCAAAAAAAAACATGATGTCAATAAACTTACTTCAATGAAACCGAAAATGTATAAATACTTCACTATATGCAAATATTACAAGTACTGTTTGGCAAACACTTGGTACTAAAATTCACAGAATATGTCATAAATCATTGTTCCTCAAAATTTGAAGTACATTTGAATGATTTGAAGGTTCTTTTATAATTCATATTCTGATTCAATAGGTTTGGGATAAGGCAGAAAATTTTTCTTTTCTTTTTTTTTAATTGGAGGAAAGTTTCTTTACAATGTTGAACATTCTTCATTTCTAAACAGCTCCTAAGCTGAACCCAAGATTTCTGGTCCATAGAATACCACTTTGAGTAGCAAGGTTATAGATTGTACCTACAAGAAACAGAGCATAATTTGGGTAGTGCAAGTGTGTTATTCTGTAGCAACTGAGATGTATATATAGGAAAGTGGAACTAAAGAGAAAGGTATTAACTATGCTTGCATTGGAGCAATCACAACAGTACATTCCTAATACCATCATATACTGAAGGAAACACAAGTATTCTACTTATATATCACTGGAGTATGATTACAACAGGTTAGGGAGGTTATTACAATTGAGCTTTTGCCAAATCATGAATGATAAGAGCCATTTACCCATCTACAATCTTAGGGTAGGCTGTTAATTTAACTAGACATGATTTAGATATGCTTTTTAGCACCCCAACCCTTGCGACCATATACAAGAAGGGAAAACATGGAGGCACTAAGAATACTTTAGAGATTATTTCAATAATAGAGGTTCTCTATGACAGCAGTCTTCATTAGTGTCATGACAAGTAAGGTGATGATAATATACTCAAGACACATTTAAAAGACAGCATAGTGATGGATTAGTTGAGTAAAGAAAGGTAGGTGGAAAAGATACGGAAGGCTCCTCCAGTTATCTATTACTATAGATGCAAGAATGAAAACATGTAAACACGTTTATTTCTCAAAAAAGAGAGAAGAAAAGAATATGAACTATATCTTGCTGGAAAAGACTTCTGCAAGGAAGCTGATTTTTCATCTGAGAGAAAAAATGTATCACTTATTGGTAAATTCTAATTCTCAATGTGTTTAGTTTCTCCAGTAAGACTTTTTCTTCTGTATTAGAGTATTGAGGTATTTTAGCAAGTGATCAATTTTTGGTGACTCTTTTTTCAGATGTTTACCAATCACTGCACCTTTAGAATTGCTGATCGACACCCACCAGTAGCCACCATTAGATGCTTGCTGTCATTACTATTTGATTTTATTCTTGGAAATCATCTCCTACTGCTTGCTAAATCCACCAGTCATGTAGTCCAAGCTGTTAACATTTTGCTGAGCCAGAGTTGTATCTGGGTTACTGGTGCCATCAGAAAATATTCACCAAGTTTCCAGGATCACAAATCATAAAGAAGATGTGAGCTACATTTCTGAAGGAAATCTAACAGGAAAGAGAAAATGAAAGGACCTGGAATCCTAATGGCTGTCTTTGTGTCCTTCGATCCAGCCCTGCATAGAGCCATGCCTATATTCCAATAACTTCCTTTTATGGTGTTTAAAACTATTTTGAGATAGATTTTTGTTTCTTGTAAATCAAAAGATATCAGCTAGCTTGATGCCTACAAAAAACTGAATAAAATTACCTATTTTTCCAGTTTCATTGGATTAAATTCTTGCTTGCTTCTAGGCACATGAAACTCTAACCCTACATAGTTATGTAGTACATGCTAGGTAATTATATATCAGATAGGTAGAATGTCAGAAATAAAAACAAATAAAGCACAATACTTTATATTTTGCTAAGGTTTGATGTCTTTGTTACATATTTTCTTTTTATAGATATGGGTGCATTTTTAAATGAAGGAAAAATAAGCACAACAGAATGAGTTTATTTTGTGACACGGAGAGGACTAATTTTACTAGAGTGGTAAAGTAGCCAGGGAGAGAGAAGAAAAGGAGAGATAAGAGAGCCTTCTTAGTGAACAATGCAGGGACATAGAGGAAAACAACAGAATGGGAAAAACTAGATATGTCTTCAAGAATATTAGAGATATAAAATAAATATTTAATACAAGATAGGCACAATAAAGGACAGAAACACTATGCACCGAAAAGAAGCAGAAGATATTAAGAATGGGTGGAAATAATACACAGAAGAACTATACGAAAAAGATCTTAATGAACCAGATGAACAGGATGGTGTGATCACTCAACTAGGACCAGATAGTGTGCGAAGTCAAGTTGACCCAGGAATCATTACTACAAAGCTAGTGGAGGTGATAGAATTCCAGCTGAGGTATTTCATGTATTAAAAGATGATATTGTTAAAGTGCTACACACAATATGCCAGCAAATTTGGAAACCTCAGCAGTGGCCTAAGAACTGGAAAAGGTCAGTTTATTATTCCAATCCCAAAGAATGGCAGTAACAAAGAATGTTCAAACTACTGCACTATTGCACTCATTTCACAAGCTACCAAAGTAATGCTCAAAATCCTCCAAGCTACACTTCAACAAGTAGATGGACCTAGAACTTCCAGATGTACAAGCTGGATTTAGAAAAAGAGGAATCAGAGATCAAACTGCCAACATCTGTTGGATCATAGAAAGAGCAACGGGATTCCAGGAAAACATCTACTTCTACTTTGTTGACTACACTGAAGCTTTTTCCAACAAATTAGAAAATTCTGAAAGAGAAGGGGAAAACCAGACCACCTTACCTGCCTCCTGCAAAACCTGTATACAGGTCAAGAAGCAACAGTTAGAACTGTACGTGGAACAACAGACTGGTTCCAAATTGGGAAAGGAGTAGGTCAAGGCTGCAAATTTTCATAGTTTATTTAATTTATGCAGATTGCATCATGCAAAACACTGGTCTGGATGAAGCACAAGCTGGAATCAAGATTATCAGGAGAGGGCTTCCCTGATGGTCCAGTAGGTAAAGAGTCCGCCTTGTAGTGCAAGGGACGCCAGTTCAATCCCTAACCCGGGAAGATCCCATGTACTGCAGAGCAACTGGACTGGTGTGTCCAGTTATGAGCCACTGCTCTGCCACGAGAGAGGCCACTGCTATTGTAATATCCTCAAACCAAACAAACTAATATTAACAAGCAAAAACCACATTTAGGGATCAAAAAAAAAAGAGCATTGTCCATTATCAGTTTCTGGCAGCCTGAGGAAGAATGACAATAACCAGAGTTATAAAGCAAGGAAAGTCAATATTAAGAGAAGTATGAGCAGAAAGAAATGAAGCATAAGAAATAGTCTAGGATTTTCATCATTTGCTTCAACTTACAAATCACTGGCTTCCCATTGACTCAGACGGTAAAGAATTTGCCTGCAATATAGAAGACCTGGATCAGAAAGATCCCCTGAAGAAGATGCTACATAGTATTCTTGTCTGGGAGTTGACTCAGGAATCATTACTACAAAGCTAGTGGAGGTGATAGAATTCCAGCTGAGGTATTTCATGTATTAAAAGATGATATTGTTAAAGTGCTACACACAATATGCCAGCAAATTTGGAAACCTCAGCAGTGGCCTAAGAACTGGAAAAGGTCAGTTTATTATTCCAATCCCAAAGAATGGCAGTAACAAAGAATGTTCAAACTACTGCACTATTGCACTCATTTCACAAGCTACCAAAGTAATGCTCAAAATCCTCCAAGCTACACTTCAACAAGTAGATGGACCTAGAACTTCCAGATGTACAAGCTGGATTTAGAAAAAGAGGAATCAGAGATCAAACTGCCAACATCTGTTGGATCATAGAAAGAGCAACGGGATTCCAGGAAAACATCTACTTCTACTTTGTTGACTACACTGAAGCTTTTTCCAACAAATTAGAAAATTCTGAAAGAGAAGGGAATACCAGACCACCTTACCTGCCTCCTGCAAAACCTGTATACAGGTCAAGAAGCAACAGTTAGAACTGTACGTGGAACAACAGACTGGTTCCAAATTGGGAAAGGAGTAGGTCAAGGCTGCAAATTTTCATAGTTTATTTAATTTATGCAGATTGCATCATGCAAAACACTGGTCTGGATGAAGCACAAGCTGGAATCAAGATTATCAGGAGAGGGCTTCCCTGATGGTCCAGTAGGTAAAGAGTCCGCCTTGTAGTGCAAGGGACGCCAGTTCAATCCCTAACCCGGGAAGATCCCATGTACTGCAGAGCAACTGGACTGGTGTGTCCAGTTATGAGCCACTGCTCTGCCACGAGAGAGGCCACTGCTATTGTAATATCCTCAAACCAAACAAACTAATATTAACAAGCAAAAACCACATTTAGGGATCAAAAAAAAAAGAGCATTGTCCATTATCAGTTTCTGGCAGCCTGAGGAAGAATGACAATAACCAGAGTTATAAAGCAAGGAAAGTCAATATTAAGAGAAGTATGAGCAGAAAGAAATGAAGCATAAGAAATAGTCTAGGATTTTCATCATTTGCTTCAACTTACAAATCACTGGCTTCCCATTGACTCAGACGGTAAAGAATTTGCCTGCAATATAGAAGACCTGGATCAGAAAGATCCCCTGAAGAAGAGAATGGCTACCATTCCAGTATTCTTGTCTGGAGAATTCCAGGGACAGAGGGGTCTGGTGGGTTACAGTGCATGGTGTCACAGAGTCAGACACAACTGAGCAACTAACACTTCTATGTTATTTTAACATGAATTCTGTGAAGACCCTTAGAGGTCATTTATTTATTTAAACCAACATTCCAAAATATATAGTTAAAATTTAAACTATTTTTAGAAGAGAGAGTCTATCATCTCAAGGTCTACTGCACAACACTCGTATAATATTGTTATTCTCTGTTGATAAAATAAACTCTATATTTTCACAATATGCAGACCAAATTGTTTGTAATTAAATAGCATATTTATATATTTTAAATATATATACACATACACATATATATATAAACTCTACCTGTAAGGAATGAACACAACATGGTCTAAGAAATAAATTCTATAAGTGGCAAGATTTTCCTCTGTAAATGTCAACTACTCTAAAGAGCAATTATTATTATTGGTTTATTTAATGAATATAGAGATAAATACTTATTTTGCCTGAAACTCTCACAAATGTGCTGGGCAATTTGCTTTCATTTATATGTATGTATATGTATGTGTGTGTGTATATATACATATATATATATATATATTGCCTGCTCCCTGTTCAGTCACTTCAGTCCTATCTGATTCTTTGTGATCCTATGGACTGCAGCCTGCCAGGCTCCTCTGTCCATGGGGTAACCAGACAAGAATATTGGAGTGGGTTCCCACACCTTCCTCCAAGGGATCTTCCCAACCCATGGACTGAACCCACATCTCCTTCATTGGAGGTGGATTCTTTACTGTCGAACCTCTAGGGAAGCCCTGTAAATACTTATTACTAATGTTAAAATTGTTATTTTTTCAGGGAAGAATTATTTAAAAATAGAAACTAAAATGTCTTGTCCAAGTCTATGTGGTATTTTATATTTGGAATTCATTTACCTAAGCATTATGGTGGAAATAAGTTCATTTTAAATAATCACCAAGCAGAGCTTTCTATATACTCCATCATCATATGTTCAGTCAGAGATAATCATTTATTCATTCATCAAAGTGAAATAATTCTTAGCTAATATTAATATATTTGTTGCTCTGTTACTCTCAATTTCTCCCATTAGAATCTTGTAAGCAAATTTTAGTGATGCCTGGATAGTCATTTTATTCTGTGAAAGATCCCTGAAGAAGAGAATGGCTACCATTCCAGTATTCTTGTCTGGAGAATTCCAGGGACAGAGGGGTCTGGTGGGTTACAGTGCATGGTGTCACAGAGTCAGACACAACTGAGCAACTAACACTTCTATGTTATTTTAACATGAATTCTGTGAAGACCCTTAGAGGTCATTTATTTATTTAAACCAACATTCCAAAATATATAGTTAAAATTTAAACTATTTTTAGAAGAGAGAGTCTATCATCTCAAGGTCTACTGCACAACACTCGTATAATATTGTTATTCTCTGTTGATAAAATAAACTCTATATTTTCACAATATGCAGACCAAATTGTTTGTAATTAAATAGCATATTTATATATTTTAAATATATATACACATACACATATATATATAAACTCTACCTGTAAGGAATGAACACAACATGGTCTAAGAAATAAATTCTATAAGTGGCAAGATTTTCCTCTGTAAATGTCAACTACTCTAAAGAGCAATTATTATTATTGGTTTATTTAATGAATATAGAGATAAATACTTATTTTGCCTGAAACTCTCACAAATGTGCTGGGCAATTTGCTTTCATTTATATGTATGTATATGTATGTGTGTGTGTATATATACATATATATATATATATATTGCCTGCTCCCTGTTCAGTCACTTCAGTCCTATCTGATTCTTTGTGATCCTATGGACTGCAGCCTGCCAGGCTCCTCTGTCCATGGGGTAACCAGACAAGAATATTGGAGTGGGTTCCCACACCTTCCTCCAAGGGATCTTCCCAACCCATGGACTGAACCCACATCTCCTTCATTGGAGGTGGATTCTTTACTGTCGAACCTCTAGGGAAGCCCTGTAAATACTTATTACTAATGTTAAAATTGTTATTTTTTCAGGGAAGAATTATTTAAAAATAGAAACTAAAATGTCTTGTCCAAGTCTATGTGGTATTTTATATTTGGAATTCATTTACCTAAGCATTATGGTGGAAATAAGTTCATTTTAAATAATCACCAAGCAGAGCTTTCTATATACTCCATCATCATATGTTCAGTCAGAGATAATCATTTATTCATTCATCAAAGTGAAATAATTCTTAGCTAATATTAATATATTTGTTGCTCTGTTACTCTCAATTTCTCCCATTAGAATCTTGTAAGCAAATTTTAGTGATGCCTGGATAGTCATTTTATTGCTGTTTTATTATTCTCAGTATAGACGTTTACTCATGCACCTACCAATTTGTTCCATAAATTACTGAGCCCTCATTGTGGATATGGCATTGTGCCAGGCATTCTAGAGCAAAGAAAGCAGAATAATTTACAGTTTCAAATTTCAGCGAGATTACAATGAAGGTAGAAAATCTACATGCAAAATATTGTTTCTATAACATAAGGAAATAAGCTTGTGAAGACAAATGGATCACTGCAATTAGTATGATGTATAAATTATATTTGAACAGATAAGAAAAGAGAAAGGACAGACCAGATGAAAGGGTTACCAAACCAGGCGAAAGCAAGTTTGGGGGAGACACACAAATAGTTGCATAAAGGGGAAACAGGGAGACAAAGTGAAAATAGTGTATATAACAAGGTGATGGTAGGTACTGAATGTCAGCCTGTGAATTCTGACTTTACATTGTAGAAAATAAAGAGATATTTAAAATGTTTGAAAAAAACACATTATAGTCAAGCTATGATTTTTGAGACTAGGGTGTAGGATGGATTATGTGGTATTGATGCTGAAGTCAGGGAGAACAGGCTATTTAAAAAGTCTTAGGAAGAGAAATGGAAGTTGAATCAGAGTAGTTACACTGGAAATGTAGAAGAAAAAACAGATGAGAGAAATATTGTGGAAATAAAATCAATATGTCTTAGAGACAAGATGAAAATTGGAGTGGCAGAGAAAAATTCAGTGATAGGTTTGGCATTATAGTCATAGTTGGCTAGGAATTGTAAAATAATTAGTAAAAATATGGATTTAAGTAGAGACTTTACAGGATGTGGCAAGAGATAAGTGAAACTAAAATGTTAGTTTGTTTTTTTGTTTGTTTGTTTTAAGCTAGAAAAGTTGATTTGACCAGTATAAAGAGTCTACTGCTCCAGACCCCAATCCTGGCTGATTATCACAGTTTTCAGGTGAGGTCAAAAGCCAAACAAAACAGAACTACAACAAGATGTTATTAGGTTCTATCCTCAGGAGTTCTCTTTTAGTAGACCTAAGTTATATCATGGAGTTCTGTATTCTTAGAAAACTATTCTAAAATTCAATCAGATTTGGAAATTATAGATCTGTATATCTCTGTGCATGGCATGATTAAATAATAATAACTTGTGTTCGATACATATGGCTGAAGAGTGCTAAGCAGGTGTTTCACTGATAATTGTCATAGAAAAACAAAGTTTTGCAGGGCATTATGGAAGGAATCAGATTTCTTCCAAAATCAACTAGTAATAATTTTGTACTTCAGAACTACAAAAAAAGACACATAAGGGGGCCATAAATAAAGCTTTAGAAAATGAAACAAGAGAAAAAGAATCAAGAAAGTAAGAAGATTAAACAAAGAATAATTACTCACATACTGAAAATTAAATAGAAAAGAGTTACTGAACTGGTCAAAACTGTAGATAAATCAAAAGGTAAGACTGAGCAGGTTTCACTGGAATTCCATGTTTTTAATGTATTTTGAATTACCAATTAGGTGTAGAAATTCAGTCATTTACAAGTGATCAATTTACGCGGAGTGACAAAATATTATGTACTCAATAAAATAGTTGTTGAATGTATACAGATCAAAACTAGTATTATAAGAGTTGAGAAAGTAAATGTTTCATAAGAAAGTGATGACTAAGAGTATATTTTATCAAATTCAGCATTTTTTTTAAGACGGTAAGTATACTTGGAATAATTTTTTTCTTTTTCAGGGTACCTACATTTCACTAGGGAAAATAAAGCAATTCAGTGAAGAGGGATTGTTTTCTTCTTTTAATGACCAAAAAAAGGAAAAGAGTAAAGCTCCTTTACTTTATAATGGCAGATTTGTAAATTGAGGTCAATGTTTCTCAATAAGTAAACAGAAAATCTTGAAAATATTTATGGTTTTGTTGTTATCAAAGAATTGAGGATCCAGTAAACCAAAGAGGAACAACCTGATTAAAATCATGGAAAATAAACAATTAAGAGAAATTAGCTAGAACCACTTATCTGGAGTAACTTCTCACTTAGAGGTATTAGATGACACCAAGAGAGAAAGAAAAAAGGTTGACAGACTAAGTGGCAATTTTAAAAGCACCTCAGGTTCAATATGACCAAGGTGGAAGATTAGGCATACCTGGGAGTAAATAGAGAAAACTAGTAAACTTATGTCAAAATTCTTTATGCTTTGGATTGAGATGGTTAAAATATCCAAACTAAAATTGAAGAAGGTTGATCCAAGAATTTATTATCCAGATACCAGCCAAAAATAATCCTTTCTGAGGGAAGACAGGATTATCCTAAAACTGCAATGTTTTAACAAACTTTCAAATAAAAATTCTGGCACACTACATGAAATAACCAGGTACATTAATGGGGGAGCAAAGATGAGGAGAACCATCAAAAACAGTAGAAATTAAAATCAAGGGTTAGAAATACTAGAATTTTTCTATCAAACTTCTAAATAATCAAGTTTCTATTCTTCTATGGGACAAAAAGCATAACTAAAAGTTTATTAAAAAATGGAAAATACAAAAAAGACATGGAGGATTGATTTAAAAAGAAATATCTGAAATAAAAATAAAATAGTGTATTGGAATGCAATATGTGCCCTTGATAGCAAATGAGAAATAGCTGAAGAAAGAAAAAGTGAAATAGAAGTTATATAAAACATGATATTCAGAATAAAGTCTATAGAGAACAAATAATGAGTGAGGAAGAAACATTATCTCAAAAATAAAGGCTAAAACTTTGCTAATTTTGAAGAAACATACAAAATGACAGCAGGAAAAAATTTTAAAAATCTACACATACACATTATAGTAACACTTGTGAAAATTAAAGACAGGGATAAACTTTTAAAGCATGAGAGTAAAAAATATATTTGTCAGGCAGCACTAACTAGACTATTAGTGATTTTTCAACATGAACAGTAAAAGCTAGAATTCAATTAGGTGACTGATTTACAACAAAAACGGCAATGTAAAAGCAGTAAGGAAAGATATTTTTACTGAATAGTAATTAATAAGTTTAATATACATTTGGAAAAAAAAAATAAACTTGACCTCTACCTTGTACCGTTCATAAAAATCTATCCTAGGCATTTTGTAGATTTAAGTACAAAAATGTAAAGCAAAAAGGTCTGGAGGGTAACGCAGGAGTCTACTATTAGGCAATTATGGTTGAGACAGATTTCTGAGATGAAAACAGAAGATACTAAACATAAAAGACTAAATTGAGAAGGTTGATCAATTTTAAAAGCACCTCAGGTTCAATATGACCAAGGTGGAAGATTAGGCATACCTGGGAGTAAATAGAGAAAACTAGTAAACTTATGTCAAAATTCTTTATGCTTTGGATTGAGATGGTTAAAATATCCAAACTAAAATTGAAGAAGGTTGATCCAAGAATTTATTATCCAGATACCAGCCAAAAATAATCCTTTCTGAGGGAAGACAGGATTATCCTAAAACTGCAATGTTTTAACAAACTTTCAAATAAAAATTCTGGCACACTACATGAAATAACCAGGTACATTAATGGGGGAGCAAAGATGAGGAGAACCATCAAAAACAGTAGAAATTAAAATCAAGGGTTAGAAATACTAGAATTTTTCTATCAAACTTCTAAATAATCAAGTTTCTATTCTTCTATGGGACAAAAAGCATAACTAAAAGTTTATTAAAAAATGGAAAATACAAAAAAGACATGGAGGATTGATTTAAAAGAAATATCTGAAATAAAAATAAAATAGTGTATTGGAATGCAATATGTGCCCTTGATAGCAAATGAGAAATAGCTGAAGAAAGAAAAAGTGAAATAGAAGTTATATAAAACATGATATTCAGAATAAAGTCTATAGAGAACAAATAATGAGTGAGGAAGAAACATTATCTCAAAAATAAAGGCTAAAACTTTGCTAATTTTGAAGAAACATACAAAATGACAGCAGGAAAAAATTTTAAAAATCTACACATACACATTATAGTAACACTTGTGAAAATTAAAGACAGGGATAAACTTTTAAAGCATGAGAGTAAAAAATATATTTGTCAGGCAGCACTAACTAGACTATTAGTGATTTTTCAACATGAACAGTAAAAGCTAGAATTCAATTAGGTGACTGATTTACAACAAAAACGGCAATGTAAAAGCAGTAAGGAAAGATATTTTTACTGAATAGTAATTAATAAGTTTAATATACATTTGGAAAAAAAAAATAAACTTGACCTCTACCTTGTACCGTTCATAAAAATCTATCCTAGGCATTTTGTAGATTTAAGTACAAAAATGTAAAGCAAAAAGGTCTGGAGGGTAACGCAGGAGTCTACTATTAGGCAATTATGGTTGAGACAGATTTCTGAGATGAACATACAGAAGATACTAAACATAAAAGAAATAATTAATGAATTGAACCATATAAAATTTAAGGACTTCTTTCATCAAAAGACATTATAAAGAGTAAAAATGAAGGAAATTAAGAAAATGGAAAAAGTGGGGCTTTCCCTGGTGGTCCAGTGGGTAAGGACACCGCTTTGCAGTGCAAGGGGCGCCGGTTTGATCCCTGGCCTGGGAAGATCCCACGTGCTGCGGAGCGGCTGGACAGATGTGTCCAATTACCGAGCCGGAGCTCTGGCGCGCGTGCGCCCAGAGCCAGTGCTCTGCAACAACAGAGGCCACCGCGATGGGAGGCCCACAGGAGCCAAAGAACAAGGATGGATGAAAATAGAGAAATGAAAGACCAATAGAAGTGGCCCACCCATCCCCTCCCTCCCCACCCCACCCCCCAAAAGATAAACAAATAAAATTAAAAAAAAAAAGAAAAGCAAAGAGCAAAATCTTAAAAAAAAAAAAAAAAAAAGAAAGTGGAAAAAGATTTCTCTACCCGCATCCAAAGGAAATTTAAAGATTTTAGTAAATTAAAAGGTCTCATATTCAGAATACAGATAGATAGTTCCTACAAATCAATAAAAAAAAATGTAAAACAATGGACAAATAAACTGAACATAAATCTTAAGAGAATATCCAAATGGTCAATATGTTTATTGAAATATACTAATATCTAATCTTAACTGGTAAATAAAACTGAAATCACAAACATCCCTAGTTTCCAATACTAATAGCTGTAATGAATAAATTGATTACGCCAAGTTTTGATGAGGATGTGATGCACATAAAACTCATAAAATGCTAAAGGAAATGTATATTGATACAAGCATTCGGGGAATCTGATTTGCATTTTCAGGAAAAGTTAGAATATGTACCTTAGACCTGCAAATTCTACTCCTAAGCGTATGTCCAATGGAATTCTGTGTATATGTGACATATATATTTATATAAATGCTCATAGCAGTGATATTTAGAATTTCCCTTGCTGAAAAATAGACAATATGTCCAAAATGGAGTCTCTTGTGCAAAGCTTGACATCAGCAAACCAAGAGTCAATACCTAATCTATTGCATTTTCAGCCTCTCCTAGGAACATAATGTTAACCTGTTAGTCTGGAGTTTCCTGGCCAGCACTAGGGAGATAAACTACCTGATAGATAGCTGCTTTTCTTCTGTGAAAAGTGATTATACCTGAAATAATCTTTTATTTTGTTTATGACTTCTTTGTTCTATGTCTTTTCTGCTATCTAAAAACTCAGGCTTCTCTGGTGGTCCAGTGGGTAAAGAGTCCACCTTGCAGTACAAGGGGCTCGGGTTCGATCCCTGGCCTGGAAAGATCCCACATGCCGCGCAGCAGCTGGAGCCCTTGGTCCAATCACGAGCCAGCACTCTGGAGCACCATGGGCCCAGAGACGGTGCTCTGTGACAAGGGAAGCCCACACAGGCCAAAGAACAAAGATGGAAGAAAATAAGCAAAGGAAAGACCAACAAAAGTGGTCAAGAAAATCCTTCTCCTTTTCTCCAACTCTTTGGTGTTTTTTAAATTTTCTACTTAAGATTCCTCCATTCATGTATTCATAAATTACTGAAAGAAAAGCCAAGTACATCTTCAAATTTCCTCATTTGAATTTTGTATTTTAACACTCAAAACTGGAGACAACTCAAATGTGTAGCAAGAATAGAAAGAGTAAACAAATCAGCGCATATTCATCCAATGAAACACTATGTCAACAAAAGAAGGCACTATTGTTATATGTATTAACATGGATGACTCTGACAAATATAAAATTGAAAGAGAAAGAAAAATATAGTTATTATGTAAATAGTTTTACATAGTTTTTCTGTAAATAAAATTCAAAAAATTCTAAAACTAGTCTTTGGCTTAGAAGTCAAAGGAGGAATGATCTCTAAAGAGGAAGAAAGGCTAGTAATTAGGAGAGAACAAAAAGAGGCTTCTGGATTGTTAATAATACTTATTACTTGCTTAGGAAATTGATAACACAATTTTTTAATTGATGTTTGATAATTTGTATTTATGAGTCTATGTTTAACTAAAAATATTTATATTGAAATATTGTGTCTCTTACAGAGTAACTAATTTCTGTGGATTCATGTGTTAGTCAGTTGGTATCATGCATTACACTACTCTTAATCTAAGCATTTTTATCACAGCTGGTTTTGAAAACAATCTAATGACTATTAAAATAATGTAGAGGAAGCTGCAGGTAAGGTTAAAAATTTATAACATATATAACTAACAAAATGATCAATCCAGAGTAAACAAGAAATTCCTAATTGTCAGTAAGAAAAATACAGACAACCCCATAGTGGGATTGTCAAACACCCAGTAAATATAATAAAAAGTTTAAACCTGAATGAAAGTCAAGGCAGTTCAATCTGAAACTACCAGATAACCGCCCAGATGGGCAAATTTTAAATAGCCTGACAATGCAAGGGATGAGATGTGCAGTAACAGAAGATCTAACACCCTGCAGGTGGGCATGAAAACTGTTACTACCATTTTAAAAATCATTTTGCATTATCTCCTAAGGCCTGGTCATTTCATCCCTAGGTTGATGGCTCACAAAATGCATCTACAGGTGCACTAAGAGATACAGTACGGAAATTTCCCTGGAAGAAAATCCTTCTTTTTACTTTGGTGTTTTTTAAATTTTCTACTTAAGATTCCTCCATTCATGTATTCATAAATTACTGAAAGAAAAGCCAAGTACATCTTCAAATTTCCTCATTTGAATTTTGTATTTTAACACTCAAAACTGGAGACAACTCAAATGTGTAGCAAGAATAGAAAGAGTAAACAAATCAGCGCATATTCATCCAATGAAACACTATGTCAACAAAAGAAGGCACTATTGTTATATGTATTAACATGGATGACTCTGACAAATATAAAATTGAAAGAGAAAGAAAAATATAGTTATTATGTAAATAGTTTTACATAGTTTTTCTGTAAATAAAATTCAAAAAATTCTAAAACTAGTCTTTGGCTTAGAAGTCAAAGGAGGAATGATCTCTAAAGAGGAAGAAAGGCTAGTAATTAGGAGAGAACAAAAAGAGGCTTCTGGATTGTTAATAATACTTATTACTTGCTTAGGAAATTGATAACACAATTTTTTAATTGATGTTTGATAATTTGTATTTATGAGTCTATGTTTAACTAAAAATATTTATATTGAAATATTGTGTCTCTTACAGAGTAACTAATTTCTGTGGATTCATGTGTTAGTCAGTTGGTATCATGCATTACACTACTCTTAATCTAAGCATTTTTATCACAGCTGGTTTTGAAAACAATCTAATGACTATTAAAATAATGTAGAGGAAGCTGCAGGTAAGGTTAAAAATTTATAACATATATAACTAACAAAATGATCAATCCAGAGTAAACAAGAAATTCCTAATTGTCAGTAAGAAAAATACAGACAACCCCATAGTGGGATTGTCAAACACCCAGTAAATATAATAAAAAGTTTAAACCTGAATGAAAGTCAAGGCAGTTCAATCTGAAACTACCAGATAACCGCCCAGATGGGCAAATTTTAAATAGCCTGACAATGCAAGGGATGAGATGTGCAGTAACAGAAGATCTAACACCCTGCAGGTGGGCATGAAAACTGTTACTACCATTTTAAAAATCATTTTGCATTATCTCCTAAGGCCTGGTCATTTCATCCCTAGGTTTATGTCTCACAAAATGCATCTACATGTGCACTAAGAGATACATGTACAAGAGTGTAGAAATGGTCCTTGGAATCACACATGGCTTACAATACAAAAAAGAAAAATGAAACTAAAGTAAATTAATTACAGATACTTGTAACCTCGTGGGTGCATCTAAAAAAGATGTTGAGGGGTCCAGGTCAAGATGGCGGAAAAGGAGGATCCTGTCTACATTTCCTCCTGTTGAAACTATAACTAATATAGAACAATTCTCTATAACGATGCTCTGAAGACTAGTAGAAATAGAAGTAGAATAGCTTTTCTACAACTAAGAATTTAAGGAAAAGGTCATATTGAAATGGGTAAGAGGGACAGAGACATGGTCTCATCAGAACCCATACCCTCAATTCAACAACTCACAAATGGGAGGGATATTACAGTTGTGTAGTTCCTCCCCTGAAGAGTGAGGGGTCTGAGACTGACATCAGACTCCACAGCCTGGGGGACATGCACTGAGAAAGACAACCCACCTAATGCCTGGCTTTGAAATCAAGGGGTGTTTACATTAGGAGAGGCAGAGGGCTATGGGAAAACAAGACTTTGAACCTACATGTGAATTCATTTCAAGTCAGAGAGCAGAGGCAGGAGCTTTAGAAGTGCTTGGGTCAAATGAAAAGGAGATTGTTGACTTATTTTAGAATACATGACAGAGGATAAGAAATTTGGTGCAACTTTCTCCAAGGATGGAAACCCTGGCATGTGCAAATGATATGTATGATATAGGTTTAATATGAAAAATATATAAAGAACTCTCACAACTCAACGTGGAAAAAAAGTCTGATTATTAAATAGGCGAAGACCTAAAGAGATTTTGCCAAAGAAGACATACAGATGGCCAACAGGCATATGAAAGGATGGTCAACATCATTAATTGTTAGAGAAACGTAAATGAAAGCTCCCAGGAGGTACCACCTTTCTCCAGTCACACTGCCCATCATTAAAAATCTGTTAATAACAAATTCTAGGGAACATGAGGCAAAAAGGGAATCCAAGGACATTTCTGATGGGACTGTAAATTGATGCAGCCACTATGAAAAGTAAAGTGATCTAACACCCTGCAGGTGGGCATGAAAACTGTTACTACCATTTTAAAAATCATTTTGCATTATCTCCTAAGGCCTGGTCATTTCATCCCTAGGTTTATGTCTCACAAAATGCATCTACATGTGCACTAAGAGATACATGTACAAGAGTGTAGAAATGGTCCTTGGAATCACACATGGCTTACAATCCAAAAAGAAAATGAAACTAAAGTAAATTAATTACAGATACTTGTAACCTCGTGGGTGCATCTAAAAAAGATGTTGAGGGGTCCAGGTCAAGATGGCGGAAAAGGAGGATCCTGTCTACATTTCCTCCTGTTGAAACTATAACTAATATAGAACAATTCTCTATAACGATGCTCTGAAGACTAGTAGAAATAGAAGTAGAATAGCTTTTCTACAACTAAGAATTTAAGGAAAAGGTCATATTGAAATGGGTAAGAGGGACAGAGACATGGTCTCATCAGAACCCATACCCTCAATTCAACAACTCACAAATGGGAGGGATATTACAGTTGTGTAGTTCCTCCCCTGAAGAGTGAGGGGTCTGAGACTGACATCAGACTCCACAGCCTGGGGGACATGCACTGAGAAAGACAACCCACCTAATGCCTGGCTTTGAAATCAAGGGGTGTTTACATTAGGAGAGGCAGAGGGCTATGGGAAAACAAGACTTTGAACCTACATGTGAATTCATTTCAAGTCAGAGAGCAGAGGCAGGAGCTTTAGAAGTGCTTGGGTCAAATGAAAAGGAGATTGTTGACTTATTTTAGAATACATGACAGAGGATAAGAAATTTGGTGCAACTTTCTCCAAGGATGGAAACCCTGGCATGTGCAAATGATATGTATGATATAGGTTTAATATGAAAAATATATAAAGAACTCTCACAACTCAACGTGGAAAAAAAGTCTGATTATTAAATAGGCGAAGACCTAAAGAGATTTTGCCAAAGAAGACATACAGATGGCCAACAGGCATATGAAAGGATGGTCAACATCATTAATTGTTAGAGAAACGTAAATGAAAGCTCCCAGGAGGTACCACCTTTCTCCAGTCACACTGCCCATCATTAAAAATCTGTTAATAACAAATTCTAGGGAACATGAGGCAAAAAGGGAATCCAAGGACATTTCTGATGGGACTGTAAATTGATGCAGCCACTATGGAAAACAGTATAAGAGCTTCTCAGAAATTAAGCACAGGAACAATCATACAACCCAGTCATTCCATTTTTGGGTTTTTACCTGAAGTAAATGAAAACAGTAATTTGAGAAGATACATGCACCCAGTATTAATAGCAACATTATTTACAGTAGCCAAGATATGGAAGCAACCTAAGTGCCCATTGATAGATGACTAAGAACATATATGTTTGCCTATATATATATTATACACACACACACACACACATATATATACTATAGATATATATAATTGGTACCACTTGGATGGACATAGAGTCTATTATGCTAAATAAAGCAAGTCTAACAGAAAAATAGAAATACTGCATGGCTTTATTTATTTGTGCAAACTAAAATAACAGAACAAACAAATAAAACAAAATAGAAACTGACTCAGATACTGGGAACAAAGTGGTGGCCACCAGAGAGGACAGGATTGGGAAAATAGGGCAAATTATGCAAAGGCAACTATTAAGTACAAACTTCAAGTTATAAAATAACTTGCTCCAGGTTCCAGTAAGTTCCAGGTATACAATCGTAAGCATAGGGAATATAGTCAATAATATTACAATAAGTATGGTGACAGATGATTACTAGACTTATTGTGGGGATTAATTCATACTGTATATAAATATAGAATAAGTATGGTATATACCTGAAATGAATATAATATTCTATGAAATTATATTTTAACAAATAAATAAAAAGAAAATAATACTAATTCTTTAAAAGAATAAAAAATTAGAGGAGACATTGTAAGAAAACAATAAGCAGACCCCCAAAGACACATTTTATTATTCAAGTTTATGAAGAACAACATCACCAAAACAATAACAATATAGTAGTAGCTGAGAACTAAACAAAGTGTTTAGGTCTGCATAACTTAGTGACACAACTATTAGCATACAAACATACAAACAAGCAAGGAAATAATTTCTGTAAAAGGGCATTTTCCAGTGTGAAACGGTGGGACAGTCCAATGATTGGAGAAAGAAACTGGGGGAGGTATTTTAGTTCATGGCAATGTTATAATTTTTGAACTTGTTTTTAGTTATTTGGGTTTTGCACTAGCTAATTCATAGCATTGTTTAAATTTTGTGCCTTTTTTGAGTATTATAATAATATTATTAATTATTATTAGTATTACATGTTGTAAACAAAAAAAGAAACTTATGGAAATTATTGTTGTTGTAGCAAATATGCAATTGAGAGCATTAATGTGAGATATAAGGATGAAAAGTAAAAAGGAGATTGCTTCATCTAAGAATTTGGAAAAATCAGCTGAATGTGAATAAATTTAGGAAATTTTAGAATACACAAGGAACTGAATGATTAAGTTCTTATAAAATATCCTTTTGTTTCATAATCTAGATCCATCTGGGTAAGTAATTATCCTAAAGAAAAACAATGACTTTGATGTGAAATAGTTATGTTGCCACAGGACAAAGTTAAACGCAGGACCACACACATAACAGGTTTGCAAAGTTTCTCAGAGAAGAGTTGGAACAGAGTTTAGAATCTGGGGTGTAGGTCCTTCACTGCTTATTGTCCATTCTAGACCTGTGCAATGAGGTCCAGCAGATACGGCTTAAACTCTGGAACAGGAAACATGGCAGGGGTTCTGGATTTTGTAAACCGCATGACTAAAGAAACACTGGCTCATCCCATGGCTTTATCACGAGTCAGGTACTGTGCAACAGGCCTTGACAGAACCTTTGCTCCAGCCCTCTCCTGCCCATTCAGGGTTTGTGGTGATGAATTGTGCATGAGAGAACCAGCTCACTGCTTGGTGTGATTAAGGAGCTTTCTCCAAGTCTGGCAGTTGCAGCTTTATGACACGGGATGATAGGGACAGAATGATCATGGATCTGAGGGACCTAGAATGACTGCTTTAGGCACTAGGTCCTAGTGGGTTTCCACTGAGATTTATGTGAGGTGAAAACACTTTATGACAGACTGTCTGACAGGACATTAGACTGTCAAGTTAATCCTTATGGGGTATATGTCACTCAAATCCATGAGTTTTTCAATATACTGTATTGAAGAAATGAAGAAATCAGTGTTATGTATTGAAAAGGCAGGTAGGAAAGTGTGGTTAATGTTTTACTGTGGACATTAGCTTTATGTGCCAGGTAGTATTCCTCCTTTTTTTCTTTATAAACAAACAAAGAAAAGGGTTTCCCTGGTGGTTGCATAGGTAAAGAGTCCACCATGCAATGCGAGAGGCACTGGTTCGATCCCTGGCCCAGGAATATCCCACGTGCCATGGAGCAGCTAGACGGGTACGTCCAATTACAAACCGGCACTTTGGAGCATATCCACCCACAGCCGTTGCTCTGCAACGAAAGAAGCCACTGCAATGCAAGACCCACACAGGCTGAAGAATAATGATGTATTAAAATAAATAAACAAAAAATCAATAAAAGAGGCCAAAATTTAAAAAAAAAAATTTCTCTTTCCTTCAGAGTCTGCTTTTTCCCCTTCTCATCCTATGTGCTCCACATGGACTGATCTTTTCTCTCAACTTCAAGGATAGGCTAGTGAAGCCATCAGAACTGAAATAAAAAGTTCCCAGTCCACTAAATTGCAATTTGATCACAATTCCAGGTATGAGAGTTTTCCCTGTTGACTAGGTCCTTCACTGCTTATTGTCCATTCTAGACCTGTGCAATGAGGTCCAGCAGATACGGCTTAAACTCTGGAACAGGAAACATGGCAGGGGTTCTGGATTTTGTAAACCGCATGACTAAAGAAACACTGGCTCATCCCATGGCTTTATCACGAGTCAGGTACTGTGCAACAGGCCTTGACAGAACCTTTGCTCCAGCCCTCTCCTGCCCATTCAGGGTTTGTGGTGATGAATTGTGCATGAGAGAACCAGCTCACTGCTTGGTGTGATTAAGGAGCTTTCTCCAAGTCTGGCAGTTGCAGCTTTATGACACGGGATGATAGGGACAGAATGATCATGGATCTGAGGGACCTAGAATGACTGCTTTAGGCACTAGGTCCTAGTGGGTTTCCACTGAGATTTATGTGAGGTGAAAACACTTTATGACAGACTGTCTGACAGGACATTAGACTGTCAAGTTAATCCTTATGGGGTATATGTCACTCAAATCCATGAGTTTTTCAATATACTGTATTGAAGAAATGAAGAAATCAGTGTTATGTATTGAAAAGGCAGGTAGGAAAGTGTGGTTAATGTTTTACTGTGGACATTAGCTTTATGTGCCAGGTAGTATTCCTCCTTTTTTTCTTTATAAACAAACAAAGAAAAGGGTTTCCCTGGTGGTTGCATAGGTAAAGAGTCCACCATGCAATGCGAGAGGCACTGGTTCGATCCCTGGCCCAGGAATATCCCACGTGCCATGGAGCAGCTAGACGGGTACGTCCAATTACAAACCGGCACTTTGGAGCATATCCACCCACAGCCGTTGCTCTGCAACGAAAGAAGCCACTGCAATGCAAGACCCACACAGGCTGAAGAATAATGATGTATTAAAATAAATAAACAAAAAATCAATAAAAGAGGCCAAAATTTAAAAAAAAAAATTTCTCTTTCCTTCAGAGTCTGCTTTTTCCCCTTCTCATCCTATGTGCTCCACATGGACTGATCTTTTCTCTCAACTTCAAGGATAGGCTAGTGAAGCCATCAGAACTGAAATAAAAAGTTCCCAGTCCACTAAATTGCAAGTCACAATTCTGATCACAATTCCAGTGTGTATGAGAGTTTTCCCCTGTTGACTAAAAAAGATGAACAACTTGAGAGTTGTGAGTTGAGTTTTATTTGGGGACATAACTAGGACTGCAGCCTGGGAGGCAGCATCCCAGAGAGCTCTGAGAGACTGCTCCAAAGAGGCAGCAGGTGGAGGGTCAATATTTAAGGATTTTGGTGAGGGGGAAGTTTAATATCATTAATCAGTCATTTTACAAAAGGTCTTCAGTTAGTCATGAGGATCTGATGTTACCAAAAGGAGATTCTGTGCTTTTCTAAATATGAGGAGATGCAAGGATTGAAATAATAAAATCTGTTCCTAAAAGCATCCACCTATCTAAAGACCTGCCCCACCAGATTCCCTGGAGCACAGAGTGCCTCTACCCCATCCTGATCTCTATCAGGGGGTATTGAAGGTCAGCAGCTCTCAACAGCACAAGGTCTGGTCTCTGCAGAGGCAGAGGGCAAATGTCATTGTTGGCCAGTCATTGGCAATGTGATTGGTAAATGCCAATTTGTAGTTGACACCCCACACCACCAAGGTATTCTCTGCAATACCAGATTGATGTCACCCGCTCAGTCGTGCCTGACTCTTTTCTCCCGGCAAGAATACTGGAGTAAGTATCCATTCCTGTCTTCAAGGGATCCTCCTGACCCAAGGATCAAACCCAGCTCTCCTGCATTGCAGGCAGATACTTCAATTTAATTTCATTCTGACACTATCTATTGGGAGATAGCACCAGATCACGGGTTGCTCCTGCCATGACGAGTACGCCCAATTACAAACCGCACTTTGGAGCATATCCCCCACAGCCGTTGCTCTGCAACGAAAGAAGCCACTGCAATGCAAGACCCACACAGGCTGAAGAATAATGATGTATTAAAATAAATAAACAAAAAATCAATAAAAGAGGCCAAAATTTAAAAAAAAAAATTTCTCTTTCCTTCAGAGTCTGCTTTTTCCCCTTCTCATCCTATGTGCTCCACATGGACTGATCTTTTCTCTCAACTTCAAGGATAGGCTAGTGAAGCCATCAGAACTGAAATAAAAAGTTCCCAGTCCACTAAATTGCAAGTCACAATTCTGATCACAATTCCAGTGTGTATGAGAGTTTTCCCCTGTTGACTAAAAAAGATGAACAACTTGAGAGTTGTGAGTTGAGTTTTATTTGGGGACATAACTAGGACTGCAGCCTGGGAGGCAGCATCCCAGAGAGCTCTGAGAGACTGCTCCAAAGAGGCAGCAGGTGGAGGGTCAATATTTAAGGATTTTGGTGAGGGGGAAGTTTAATATCATTAATCAGTCATTTTACAAAAGGTCTTCAGTTAGTCATGAGGATCTGATGTTACCAAAAGGAGATTCTGTGCTTTTCTAAATATGAGGAGATGCAAGGATTGAAATAATAAAATCTGTTCCTAAAAGCATCCACCTATCTAAAGACCTGCCCCACCAGATTCCCTGGAGCACAGAGTGCCTCTACCCCATCCTGATCTCTATCAGGGGGTATTGAAGGTCAGCAGCTCTCAACAGCACAAGGTCTGGTCTCTGCAGAGGCAGAGGGCAAATGTCATTGTTGGCCAGTCATTGGCAATGTGATTGGTAAATGCCAATTTGTAGTTGACACCCCACACCACCAAGGTATTCTCTGCAATACCAGATTGATGTCACCCGCTCAGTCGTGCCTGACTCTTTTCTCCCGGCAAGAATACTGGAGTAAGTATCCATTCCTGTCTTCAAGGGATCCTCCTGACCCAAGGATCAAACCCAGCTCTCCTGCATTGCAGGCAGATACTTCAATTTAATTTCATTCTGACACTATCTATTGGGAGATAGCACCAGATCACAGGTGCTATATCCTGTAAGACTATACCACCTCTCAATTTCAGACATTGATCCCAAGCATAGATGTATATTTTTGACTGATTGGCTATAGGTTGGAGGTTCTAAGGACCCCTTCCTTGAGTTAGACTTATGTTAGAGTGGCTCACAAAACTCAGAGAAATATTTGCTTACTAGACTGTTTATAATAAAAAGATAAAATGCAGATGGAAGAGATGCATTGGGAAAGGAATAGGGAAAATGTGTGGGGCTCCCATGCTCAGTCAGTATAAGCATACCACTCTCATTTCTCAACCCAGAGGCTCTCCAAGTCCTGATCTTTGGGGGTTTTAATGGAGGTTTTCTTTACATAGTCATAAGTGATAAAACTATTTGTCATTGATGATTGAATTCAACCTCCTGGAAGGTGAGAGGGTGGAACTGAAAGTTTCAGCCCTCTAACCACAGGGTTGGTTCTCCAGGCAACCATATCCTGTCCTGAGGGTCTCTCCCAAAGTCACTTGATTAACATAGCGAAAGATAAAAGATAGCTTTATTGTTCTCTAGCCTAGCATAGAAAACACACAGGATTTTTTGACCTCAGACAAAAATGCCAGCTACTTTACCAGCAAAATGAGTTTAATTGGGAATATCAGAAAATTGCAATTCAAGATAATCAAATTGCAAGGAACCATCAGCATGTCCAGAGAACAGAGGAGAAGGGCCTGCTTTTCTAGAGGAAAAGAGGAAATTAGGGAGGGCGTGGTGGCTGTCAGTCTAGCTGCAGACTTCATGCAGCCTATTGCTGCTGGATCAGAAAATCTTTCTTCCTGCTGGGCTCTATTAACTGAGGTGTGTTCTGTGAGTGAGCACTTCCCCTTCAGGGTTTCCTGGCTCCATTTTAAATCAGAGTTCCTTTATTCATTTTCACAGGTTTTAGGAGCTCTGTGCCAGGAGTAGTGGACAAAGACCAAATATATATTTCTTTTTATAAATCACAATATCACATAGGCCATGACAAGTATGTAGGTCTGGAGCTTCTGGGAATCATCCTCCTCACCAACATATTACAAACATCTGCCTGAGAATTACTGCCTATTTACGGGTCCTCACAGGTGCTATATCCTGTAAGACTATACCACCTCTCAATTTCAGACATTGATCCCAAGCATAGATGTATATTTTTGACTGATTGGCTATAGGTTGGAGGTTCTAAGGACCCCTTCCTTGAGTTAGACTTATGTTAGAGTGGCTCACAAAACTCAGAGAAATATTTGCTTACTAGACTGTTTATAATAAAAAGATAAAATGCAGATGGAAGAGATGCATTGGGAAAGGAATAGGGAAAATGTGTGGGGCTCCCATGCTCAGTCAGTATAAGCATACCACTCTCATTTCTCAACCCAGAGGCTCTCCAAGTCCTGATCTTTGGGGGTTTTAATGGAGGTTTTCTTTACATAGTCATAAGTGATAAAACTATTTGTCATTGATGATTGAATTCAACCTCCTGGAAGGTGAGAGGGTGGAACTGAAAGTTTCAGCCCTCTAACCACAGGGTTGGTTCTCCAGGCAACCATATCCTGTCCTGAGGGTCTCTCCCAAAGTCACTTGATTAACATAGCGAAAGATAAAAGATAGCTTTATTGTTCTCTAGCCTAGCATAGAAAACACACAGGATTTTTTGACCTCAGACAAAAATGCCAGCTACTTTACCAGCAAAATGAGTTTAATTGGGAATATCAGAAAATTGCAATTCAAGATAATCAAATTGCAAGGAACCATCAGCATGTCCAGAGAACAGAGGAGAAGGGCCTGCTTTTCTAGAGGAAAAGAGGAAATTAGGGAGGGCGTGGTGGCTGTCAGTCTAGCTGCAGACTTCATGCAGCCTATTGCTGCTGGATCAGAAAATCTTTCTTCCTGCTGGGCTCTATTAACTGAGGTGTGTTCTGTGAGTGAGCACTTCCCCTTCAGGGTTTCCTGGCTCCATTTTAAATCAGAGTTCCTTTATTCATTTTCACAGGTTTTAGGAGCTCTGTGCCAGGAGTAGTGGACAAAGACCAAATATATATTTCTTTTTATAAATCACAATATCACATAGGCCATGACAAGTATGTAGGTCTGGAGCTTCTGGGAATCATCCTCCTCACCAACATATTACAAACATCTGCCTGAGAATTACTGCAACAATGAAGGAAGCAGAGCCAAGAAATGGAGAGATGTGTTCACGATTGTAAGGTATGATCACCTGAGTTCAGCTTGCTAATGCTGGTATACCTATGGGCTTTTCAGTTACATGAGTCAGTAAATTTTCTTTTATATTGCATCTAGTTGGAGTTGGATTTTGGTCATTTGTAGCCCCAAGAGCCTGACAAATGCACAGAACAAAAAGTTCTTATGCTACTTGAGGGAGTATCATTTAGCAGGCTGAACATGTTGAGTTATACAGAGAGATTATGAATGTATAGAGAAAGGTCATTATAGAGTTAAGAAGCAGTGAGAGCAGAAGTAGAAGGCTGGAAAAAATTTATGAGCGAGCTTGTGGGTAGTACACTGTGGTTGATGTGAAGAAATTTCCCTTCCTGGTGAGTTGTGGCTGAGATAGTTTGGTAAAGAATGAACATGAATGCAGGAGAAATTTTATGGGAGTGAGTAAGTCAAGGAACTACACGGCTAACCCTTTTGGAAAAAGTAGAATATACTCGCTTTTTCTCCTCTTCTTTACTGATTCAATATTCACATTGCTACAATATCTTTCACTTCAACAAGTCACCAAAACTCTTTTTGCTTCTGTTACTTATTACGCATTTGTTGCCAAATTCACTTAGCATGGTCCATTCTTATTTATTATTCCTGTATTATTCAAAGGCATTAAACTCTCCATGCTTAAAATAATCTCTGACCTTATGGTTTTCTTGGTCCTGCCTGTTCTGATTTTCCTCTTATCTATCCATTCTTAATACTCTTCCTGAGTTTTTTCCATGAAGCTGACTCTTTAAATATCAGTGCAGTTTGCTATTTGATCCTTAGTCCTTTCTTCTTTCCATTATATACAGTCTGAGAATTCTTTTCATTTCTAGTGACTTCAGCTATTCTCCATAAGCTGGAGACTCCAAGAGGTATATCTTCAGTCTGAGGCTTTTCTTTTAACTGTTATTTTTCTATTTGAAATTATCACTCTACATCACTGCCTAAATGACCCATAGTTACCTCAACATATAAATATCCTAAATTACACTTGTCACAAATTTTTGGTGTTTTTCACATATGGTGGTGGTTCAGTTGTTATGCTATGTCTGACTCTTGTGACTCCATGAACTGTAACCCACCAGGATCCTCTGTCCATGGAATTTTCCAGGCAAGACTTCTGGAGTGGGTTGCCATTTCCTTCTCAGGTGATCTTCCCAACCCAAGGATCAAACCTGGGTCTCCTGCCTTGCAGGCAGATTCTTTACTGACTGAGCCACGAGGGAAACTTTATTTTCACGTATGGCTCCTCTTCATTTTCCTGCTCTGGTCAAGTTGTCTTGGCATTAGTAACTTCACATATGAATGATTAAAAATATTATCATGTTTAACTGATGAATTTTCTAGGATAATCTCTTTACTACACAAAATTTAGATATTTCTTTAACTGAAATTCTTCAGTGTCTTGGGTCATCCGGAGAATAAAATCTTACCTTCTCAACCTGTCTCTTAATGCCCCAAGTTCTGCTTAACTTTCTGATTTTATAATATATGACTTACAGACCCCAAAACTGTTCGTGCTCTCTCATCTTTGTATCATTTGCTCTCTACTATCTACCCACCTGCTGTTTACCTACCACTAATTTTACAAAGCTTTCTTCAGTTGTCCCTTTTAGAATACCTAGTAAAGTCCTCTATCTAGCGTAGGAAAGGTTTTTCCTTATGTGTGCCTCTTAATATGATGTGAGCACTGATGCACACTATTCCATCATTTAATTCCTCAAAGCTCCATGCTTAAAATAATCTCTGACCTTATGGTTTTCTTGGTCCTGCCTGTTCTGATTTTCCTCTTATCTATCCATTCTTAATACTCTTCCTGAGTTTTTTCCATGAAGCTGACTCTTTAAATATCAGTGCAGTTTGCTATTTGATCCTTAGTCCTTTCTTCTTTCCATTATATACAGTCTGAGAATTCTTTTCATTTCTAGTGACTTCAGCTATTCTCCATAAGCTGGAGACTCCAAGAGGTATATCTTCAGTCTGAGGCTTTTCTTTTAACTGTTATTTTTCTATTTGAAATTATCACTCTACATCACTGCCTAAATGACCCATAGTTACCTCAACATATAAATATCCTAAATTACACTTGTCACAAATTTTTGGTGTTTTTCACATATGGTGGTGGTTCAGTTGTTATGCTATGTCTGACTCTTGTGACTCCATGAACTGTAACCCACCAGGATCCTCTGTCCATGGAATTTTCCAGGCAAGACTTCTGGAGTGGGTTGCCATTTCCTTCTCAGGTGATCTTCCCAACCCAAGGATCAAACCTGGGTCTCCTGCCTTGCAGGCAGATTCTTTACTGACTGAGCCACGAGGGAAACTTTATTTTCACGTATGGCTCCTCTTCATTTTCCTGCTCTGGTCAAGTTGTCTTGGCATTAGTAACTTCACATATGAATGATTAAAAATATTATCATGTTTAACTGATGAATTTTCTAGGATAATCTCTTTACTACACAAAATTTAGATATTTCTTTAACTGAAATTCTTCAGTGTCTTGGGTCATCCGGAGAATAAAATCTTACCTTCTCAACCTGTCTCTTAATGCCCCAAGTTCTGCTTAACTTTCTGATTTTATAATATATGACTTACAGACCCCAAAACTGTTCGTGCTCTCTCATCTTTGTATCATTTGCTCTCTACTATCTACCCACCTGCTGTTTACCTACCACTAATTTTACAAAGCTTTCTTCAGTTGTCCCTTTTAGAATACCTAGTAAAGTCCTCTATCTAGCGTAGGAAAGGTTTTTCCTTATGTGTGCCTCTTAATATGATGTGAGCACTGATGCACACTACTTTACATGCCCATCTGTCTATTGTATTTGTTGTAAGCATTTTTGAGAGCTTTTACTTTTGTATGCTCAGAGCCTTGCCAAAATACCTGATGTTTATTTAGCATTGAAAGAAATACAGAAGAAAGAAACAAAGGTGGTGAGGGGAAAAGGGAGGAAGGAAAAAAGAAGTTGATACCACACTTTGATTTGAATGTTTAGCTATCCAAAATTATCCTAAATTTGCTTTCTTTTAGTAGTAATTGACATAGCCACTGCTAAAGGAAATTGCACAGAGTGCTTGAGTTTGAATACCATCTTAGAAGCTGTTCATAATATGGCTTTGACACTTATTACCCTGAGCAAGTTACACAACCCCTTTGTGCCTCAGTTTCTTCATATGTAAAATTGTGTCACTAATAGGATATAGCTTTAGGACTTTTATGAACATGAAATAAGTTTGTATAGGCATACCTCATGTTATTGAACTTTGCTTTGTAGCATCTTGCATATACTACATTTTTTAAAAATTAAAATTAGTGGCAACCCTGCATTGTTAGATGATGGTTAGAAATTTTTAGCAATAAAGTATTTTTTTTAATTAAGGTGTATACATTGTTTCTTTTCAGACATAATGCTGTTGCATGCTTGATGTACTATCAGGTAGCATAAACATCAATTCTATATTCACTAGGAAACTAAAAAAATTATTGTGACTCCCTTTATTGCAATATTTAACTTATTGTGGTGGTCTGGAACGGACCCAGCAATATCCCCAAGATATGGGTGTATTCCTGAAGTCCTTAAAATTGTGTTTGTCACATGGAAATTCTCTAAGAGTATAATAAATAAATAAAGGAGTTGATACTGGAGAATTCGATATATAATTTGTAGAGTGTTTCTTTAGAAGCACTCATTTGTTCTGTGTTTTTGTGCTTGTGTCTGTTTGTTAGAGTTCATGATTAACTGCAATCTCATTGATCACCAGTAGATATATTTTTCTATAGAAGTGTTATATTCCACTGCAGGCAAAATGAACACCTCAGA
Source organism: Tragulus kanchil (assembly GCA_022376925.1). Taxonomy (NCBI): domain Eukaryota; kingdom Metazoa; phylum Chordata; class Mammalia; order Artiodactyla; family Tragulidae; genus Tragulus; species Tragulus kanchil. The sequence goes on along the minus strand of JAIOJX010000025.1, from coordinate 23,870,338 downwards.
TTTTCCATATTAAAATGGAAATTTATGAATCTTTGGACATTTCTTATTAGTATACTTTGAACATGGAGAAATACTTGATTCCAAAGATTATGATTTGACTTTAAGTAAGAATGTCTTCTTCACAGCATTAAGACAATAATATTAAATACTGGTTTTTGTGTGTGCCCTTCAAATTCCTTGTCTTTTAATTGGAGATAACATTTTTGTAATCTTCTACGCTACCAACAGCATTGTCTATATAATTGGTAAAATAAAATGTTATATTTGCATGTTCAATTGAACTTGAGCGCAAGCCCAGAGCTTTGTCAAGCTTTTATAAGCCTGAGCCCTCATTCCTGTGAAATATGTCTCACAGGCTATGCTTTTCAGCTTTGTTTGATGTCATTTCTAGTTATAATTGTTCCATAACAGCTTAGATATGCCTTTAAATGTAGTCCTCAGACTAGGCATGCTAGTGGGTCTAATACTATCGCAATTATGAGGAAGCCAGAAAAAAAACCTCTGTACAATTTTCCTGTAAGCCTCAGGAAGTAGTTACCCTTGATGTTTGAAGCGCGTATTTAAATGAATAGGGAGAAAATGGAATAAAATATTCTAAGCATGTTTTTGAACTGTCTACCAGTACAGCTACATAAATCAGTTTGGACCCATGGGCAGAGATACAAAGGGATTTGACTTCACACATAAGGAAAACAATCTAAAGACAGAGAAGAATTTCAATTAAATTGAAAATGTGAATCAAAGTATTAACATTGTTCTGATATGCATTCTTATTTCCATCAGATGCATCATCCCTTAGACATTAGCAAAATTCTGAAAATCTAGTAGAACTTCATGGCATAAGAAATTATCTCAGCTCATATGCAAGACTGAATTTCTTTCACTTTGTTTTCAATGCTTTGTTATTAATATTTATGATCAAAAATGAAAACTTTAATCAAAGTGCTTTTTTCTTTTCTCTGATAAGTTATATGATTTAATAAATGTGAATAAAAATGATGAAAACAATAGGTCAAGTAAAAATCAAATATGGAGAAAAGGACACATATTACTATCAATTATTTTGATGGTTTTGACCTGCTCACATGCTTTCAATTTTTTTATTAGATTTTAAAGAAAATCTGAGTATAGGTTGAAATGAATATATATAATTAGATTGCTATAATATTAAAGTTAGACTTAATTTTTAAAATCATAGCCTTATAAGTGTTTTTTTTTCCTTAGAGAATTAATTTTTAAAATGTGGAGAAAATATTGACATTTAAATAAGCTAAAATATAGATTTCCAGGAGAGTTAGATGGTGGAATGAGGAGAGTGGAGAGTATAATAGAAAGAAAAGTGATGGAATAAAGAGACAGGTGAAACTACAGAAGAGGAAAAAATAAAGGAGTCCAGGAAAATACAGGATAGAGGTAAAAATAACTAAAAATAATGGAGCTAAGATGACAGATTATAATAGGCATGAAAGTCTTAAAAATAATTCTTGCATTATGTTAAACTTCCAGAAATAGTAAATGCCTGCTATTATTTTTATAAATCAAGCACCATTGTAGAAAGGATATAACTTCAGATACACTTTAACTGATATCCAAAGTTCATCACCTTATCAGGTACCAATCTTTTCCCTTTTGTATCAGGAAGATGGTGGAGAACTTTTGCCTCTAGATTTTGGAGAAATTATTTAATCATGCTCCTTGTTTCATTAAAATCCATTGCTTGTGGGCAGAAGACCCATACAGATATTTCTTCAAAGAAGACATACAGATGGCTAATAAGCGCATGAAAAGCTGCTCAACATGGGGAAATGAGAATCAAGCCTAAAAGGAGGTATCATCTCATGTTGGTCAGAATGGCCTCCTCTAAAATGTCTACAGACAACAAATGCTGCAGAAGGTGTGGAGAAAAGGGAACTCTCTTTTACTGTTGGTTGTATAGAGATTGTTTAAAAAACTAGGAATAAAAACTACAATCCCATTACTGAACATATACCCTAAGGAGACCATAATTGAAAAAGACACATGTATTCCAATGCTCATTGTAGTGATATTTACAATAGTTAGCACATGGAATCAACCTAGATGTCTGCTGGTTGATGAATGGAGAAGGAAGTTGTGGTACATATACACAATGGAACATTGCTCAGCTATAAAAAGGAATGCATTTGAGTCAGTTCTAATGAGGTGGAAGAACTTGGAGCCTGTTATACAGAGTGAGGTCAGAAAGAGCAATCTAGAAAGATGTTACCGATGATTCTATGTGTAGGGTAGCAAAGGAGACGCAGACATAAACAGAGGAGAGTGGGGGATAATTTGAAAGAAGAGCACTGAATCATATACATTACCATATATAAAATAGGTAGCCAGTGAGAGTTTGACGTATGACACAGGGCACCCAAAGCTGGTGCTCTGTGACAATCTAGAGGGATGAGGTGGAGAGGGAGGTAAGAAGGAAGTTCAGGAGGGAGGGGACACACGTATGCCTGTGGACAATGCATGTTGATGTATGGCAGAGGCCAGCACAATATTGTAAAGCAATTATCCTCTAAGCAAAATAAATAAATTTAAAAAATTCATTGCCTCTAGCTTCAGTTAGGTCTTATGTGCTAAACAGTGTTCTTTTATTCATACAGAAACAAATTCTTACACATGTCCTAATTGCAGATATTGCCACATTTTCACCATCGTGAAGGCCACAAGGCTGTTCTGACCCTCCCACTAAAAGTGAGTTAACTTTACCTGTTAATTTACCAATAACAACAATCTAATATGAATGTCATCAAGGTTGCTATCCATTTCTAAAAACTCTGCATTTTCATCATTTGCTAGTCATTTCTCTTTTCAGAATTAATGGCTTTCTGAGCTTCCTGGTGGTCCAGTGGGTAAGGACATCGAAATCCATTGCTTGTGGGCAGAAGACCCATACAGATATTTCTTCAAAGAAGACATACAGATGGCTAATAAGCGCATGAAAAGCTGCTCAACATGGGGAAATGAGAATCAAGCCTAAAAGGAGGTATCATCTCATGTTGGTCAGAATGGCCTCCTCTAAAATGTCTACAGACAACAAATGCTGCAGAAGGTGTGGAGAAAAGGGAACTCTCTTTTACTGTTGGTTGTATAGAGATTGTTTAAAAAACTAGGAATAAAAACTACAATCCCATTACTGAACATATACCCTAAGGAGACCATAATTGAAAAAGACACATGTATTCCAATGCTCATTGTAGTGATATTTACAATAGTTAGCACATGGAATCAACCTAGATGTCTGCTGGTTGATGAATGGAGAAGGAAGTTGTGGTACATATACACAATGGAACATTGCTCAGCTATAAAAAGGAATGCATTTGAGTCAGTTCTAATGAGGTGGAAGAACTTGGAGCCTGTTATACAGAGTGAGGTCAGAAAGAGCAATCTAGAAAGATGTTACCGATGATTCTATGTGTAGGGTAGCAAAGGAGACGCAGACATAAACAGAGGAGAGTGGGGGATAATTTGAAAGAAGAGCACTGAATCATATACATTACCATATATAAAATAGGTAGCCAGTGAGAGTTTGACGTATGACACAGGGCACCCAAAGCTGGTGCTCTGTGACAATCTAGAGGGATGAGGTGGAGAGGGAGGTAAGAAGGAAGTTCAGGAGGGAGGGGACACACGTATGCCTGTGGACAATGCATGTTGATGTATGGCAGAGGCCAGCACAATATTGTAAAGCAATTATCCTCTAAGCAAAATAAATAAATTTAAAAAATTCATTGCCTCTAGCTTCAGTTAGGTCTTATGTGCTAAACAGTGTTCTTTTTATTCATACAGAAACAAATTCTTACACATGTCCTAATTGCAGATATTGCCACATTTTCACCATCGTGAAGGCCACAAGGCTGTTCTGACCCTCCCACTAAAAGTGAGTTAACTTTACCTGTTAATTTACCAATAACAACAATCTAATATGAATGTCATCAAGGTTGCTATCCATTTCTAAAAAACTCTGCATTTTTCATCATTTGCTAGTCATTTCTCTTTTCAGAATTAATGGCTTTCTGAGCTTCCCTGGTGGTCCAGTGGGTAAGGACATCGCCTTGCAGTGCAGGGGCACCGGTTCAATCCCTGGCCTGGGAGGATCCCACGTGCTGCAGAGCAGCTGGACGAATGTGTCCGACTACCAAGCCAGAGCTCTGAAGTGCATGTGCCCAGAGCTGGTGCTCTGTGAGGAGAGAGGCCACTGCAATGGGAGGCCCACACAGGCTGCAGAGCAGCTGGACCAATGTGTCCAATTACCGAGCCGGAGCTCTGGAGCACGTGCGCCCAGAGCCAGTGCTCTGCGACAACAGAGGCCACTGCGATGGGAGGCCCACATGGGCCAAAGAACAAAGATGGATGAAAATAGATAAATGAAAGACCGATAGAAGTGGCCCGCCTGCCCCCATCCCTCCCCAACCCGCCCCTCCTGCCCAAAAAAATTAAAAAAAAAAAAATTAAAAATCAAAATTAATGGCTTTCTGACTTTGCCAACCATGACACCTCCAGCCTATTCTGGTGACCCATCACACCAACATTCCCTTAATCTTGTTCTACTGATCATTTCCTCTTCTGTTCTTTCTTCTTTTGATTTTTCATCTTCTATTTATTCCTTTCCTGTGGCTCTTTGTTTAGAGCTTCATTCATAATCGATTGTAAAATATGCAAATGCATCTTTCTTTAATTCTGCCAACCAATTAAGTTTCCATTCATTTCTTAGGAGAATCAACAAAATTATTTTCATATCTGTGTCTTTTACTATTTAGATGATTGAAATTTCACTCTCACACCACCTTGATTTTATTGTTACGTTTAAAATCAGGAATTGGGCTTCCCCTGGTGGTCCAGTGGATAAGGACACTGCCTTGCAGTGCAAGGGGCGCCGGTTTGATCCCTGGCCTGGGAAGATCCCATGTGCTGTGGAGCGGCTGGACTGATGTGTCCAATTACAGAGCTCTGGAGCGCATGCGCCCAGAGCAGGTGCTCTGCGACAACAGACGCCACCGCGATGGGAGGCCCGCAGGAGCCAAAGAACAAAGACGGATGAAAAATAGAGAAATGGAAGACCAATAGAAGTGGCCCGCCCACTCCCCTCCCTCCCCAACCTGACCTCCGCCCAAAATAAATAAATAAATAAGTCTTAAAAAAAAATAAATAAATAAAATCAGGAATGACTCTGTAATTGTCACGCATTATCCACTGCTTTTGATTTCCTAGTGAATCATTTCAGAATTGGGTTTTGCAGGTGGCAAAGTGATAAAGAAGAATCCATTTGATTATGCAGGAGACATAGTTTAAATCCCTGGATTGGGAAGATCCCCTGGAGAAGGAAATGGCAATCCACCCCAGTGTTCTTGCTGGGATAATCCCAAGGACAGAGAAGCCTGGCAAGCTAATGCCGATGGTGTTGCAAAGAGCCGATGGTGGACGTGACTAAGCGACTGAGCAGGCTTTGAAGTATTAACATTACTGACCAGCATATTCCTCCTGAAAATTCTTTCCAAAATCCAAAGAAAGCCATCTCTCTCTTTTCTTTCTCTCCTACTCTCATGACTCCTTGGTCTTTCACTGTTTTAGCACATTTCTAAATGTAGGTATTTGTTAATGGTCTGTTTTCACTTTCATTGACTTCTACTCTTTGTTAGTTCTTTCTTTGTGCTTGATTTAGGATTATTTAGATGTTTAATTTCCTTTTTTAAGGTGGAAATTTAGATTTTTAACTTGAGATGGCTTCTGCTCTAATATGTGCTTTTCACAAACTTCACTCTTAGCATTGTTCTAGTTGTTTCATTGTTTTAGCATTGCTTTAGTGCTTTCTCTTTAGGGACTGCTGTACCACAAATCTTGATGTATGATATTATTGTTTTCAATCAGTTCTCCATTTTTTATTATATTTCCTTTTGACCCATGAATTATTTAAAATGATACTGTTTAATTTTCAGAACTTCAAAAATTTATCTTTTTGTTATCAGTCTAGTTTAATTCCATTTTAGTTAAAGGACATACTTAGTATTATTTCTTTTCAATTTATTGCAGTGGTTTTATAACTCTCCAAGTGGTCTACATTGGTGAATGTTCCACCTGCCCTTGCGAAGACTGTACTGTATATCCTGCTGCTGAGGTTTGTATCAACAGAGGAGCCAAAGAACAAAGACGGATGAAAATAGAGAAATGGAAGACCAATAGAAGTGGCCCGCCCACTCCCCTCCCTCCCCAACCTGACCTCCGCCCAAAATAAATAAATAAATAAGTCTTAAAAAAAATAAATAAATAAAATCAGGAATGACTCTGTAATTGTCACGCATTATCCACTGCTTTTGATTTCCTAGTGAATCATTTCAGAATTGGGTTTTGCAGGTGGCAAAGTGATAAAGAAGAATCCATTTGATTATGCAGGAGACATAGTTTAAATCCCTGGATTGGGAAGATCCCCTGGAGAAGGAAATGGCAATCCACCCCAGTGTTCTTGCTGGGATAATCCCAAGGACAGAGAAGCCTGGCAAGCTAATGCCGATGGTGTTGCAAAGAGCCGATGGTGGACGTGACTAAGCGACTGAGCAGGCTTTGAAGTATTAACATTACTGACCAGCATATTCCTCCTGAAAATTCTTTCCAAAATCCAAAGAAAGCCATCTCTCTCTTTTCTTTCTCTCCTACTCTCATGACTCCTTGGTCTTTCACTGTTTTAGCACATTTCTAAATGTAGGTATTTGTTAATGGTCTGTTTTCACTTTCATTGACTTCTACTCTTTGTTAGTTCTTTCTTTGTGCTTGATTTAGGATTATTTAGATGTTTAATTTCCTTTTTTAAGGTGGAAATTTAGATTTTTAACTTGAGATGGCTTCTGCTCTAATATGTGCTTTTCACAAACTTCACTCTTAGCATTGTTCTAGTTGTTTCATTGTTTTAGCATTGCTTTAGTGCTTTCTCTTTAGGGACTGCTGTACCACAAATCTTGATGTATGATATTATTGTTTTCAATCAGTTCTCCATTTTTTATTATATTTCCTTTTGACCCATGAATTATTTAAAATGATACTGTTTAATTTTCAGAACTTCAAAAATTTATCTTTTTGTTATCAGTCTAGTTTAATTCCATTTTAGTTAAAGGACATACTTAGTATTATTTCTTTTCAATTTATTGCAGTGGTTTTTATAACTCTCCAAGTGGTCTACATTGGTGAATGTTCCACCTGCCCTTGCGAAGACTGTACTGTATATCCTGCTGCTGAGTGTAGTATTCTATAGATATTAATTAGATTCAGTTGATTGATTGTTGTTTATTCTTCTATTTGCTGCTAATAGTCACTAAGTTGTGTCTGACTTTTTATGACCCCCATGGACAGTAGCCCACCAGGTTCCTCTGTCCATGGAATTTTACCAGGCAAGCATACTGGAGTGGATTTCTGCTTCCTTCTCTGGAAAATCTTCCCAATCTATGTACTGAAGCCACATCTCCTATATTGGCAAGCAGATTATTATTTTCGATTAATTCTAATAAGAAAAAGGAGGGCTTCCCTGGTGGTCCAGTGGGTAAAGAGTCTGCCTTGCAGTGCAACGGGCGCCGATTTGATCCCTGGCCTGGGAAGATCCCATGTGCCACTGAGTGGCTGGACCAGTGTGTCCATTTACAAGCCAGCACTCTGGAGCTCTTGTGTCCAGAGCCAGTGATCTGCAGCGAGAGAGGCCACTGCAAAATAAGAGGCCCACACAGGCCAAAGAATAAATACCAATAAAAAAGGCCAAAATTAAAAATAATATTTAAAAAAATTTAAAAAAGAAAAAGGAATGTCCTCTACTTCAAATTATTGAACAAATACTTTACTAAAACTCTACCTCAGGCCTTAATTTTTACAGTTGTTACCACCTCCTGATTGCTGTTTTCTGACACTTATATTTTCTTTCCTCTGTCTCTGAAGATTCAGTTTTTCCCCCTCAACCCATGAAGCCTCAATATCCTTCCAGTTTTGGTTGCTCCATGGACACAGAACAAGTTTTGGTTGCTCCATGGCCACAAGGAATCACACCATGAAATTATATATAGAATACATATAACTCAATAGCAAAAAAACCTAAAACACTAATAAGAAATGGGCAGAGGAACTGAATAGACAGTTTTCTAAAGAAGACATACAAATGACCAAAGGTACATGAAAAGGTGCTCAAAATGACTAATATCACTCATCATTACTAATAATCAAGGGAATGTAAATCATAACCACAGTGAGACCTCCCCATTACAGCACTTAGAATGACTAACATCAAATGGGCAAGACATAACAAGTGTTGACATGAATGTGGAGAAAGGAAACCCAGTGTACTGTTAATGAGAATTTAAATTAGTATAATCACTACAGAAAACAGTATGGAGGTTCCTAACAAATTAAAAATAGAACTACCATATAGTGTACCAACACTTCTTCTTATCCAGAAAAACTAAAATCTGGATCTCGTAGAGCTTTCTGCATTTTCATATTCATTGCAGTATTACTCACAATAACTAAGATGTGGAAACAACCTAAGCGTTTGTCGACAGATGAATGAATGAAGAAGATATACTCTGTGTGTATGTGTGTGTATACACAGACACACATACAATACAATATATTTACAATAATATATATAAAGCATATATATTATTCAGTCATTATAAAGAAGGACATTCTGCTACTGTGACAACTTGGGACCTTGAGGACATTGTGCTATGTGAAATAAATCAGAGAAAGACAAGTACTGCATGTTAATTCTTATATGTGGAATCTGAAAAAGACAACCTTGGAGACAGAGAGTAGGTGGTGGTAACCAGGGACAAAGGGTGGGGAAAATGGAGAAATATTGGTCAAAACATATGCATTTTCAGCTATAAGAGGAACCAGTTTGGGGAATCTAATGTACAGCATGGTGACTATAGCTAATAATATTATATCATAGATTTGAATGCTGCTAAAAGAATAGACCTTTAATGTTCTCATCACAAAAAAGAAAGGTAATTATCTGATGGAATGGAAGTGGTAGAAAATTTCTGTCATCGATCAATAGGTTGTCTTACTCTCTGCAATCCTAGGGACTGAAGCACGCCAGGCTTCCCTGTCCTTCACAGTCTCCTGGAGTTTGCTCAGATTCATGTCCATTGAGTTGGATGGTGGCAATCATTTTGCAATTTATACATGTATTAAATCAATACTTCGTAAGCCTTAAATTGGACTTCAAGGGGGCACTAATTGTAAAGAACTCACCCACTGATGGGGGAGACATAAAAAATGAGAGTTCCCTTCCTGGGTCTGGAAGATCTGGAGGAGTGTATGGCAACCCACTCTGCTTTTATTGCCTGGAGAATTGCATGGATAGAAGAGCCTGGACACAACTGAAGCAACTTAGTATGCACACCTTAAACTTACACAGGTTATGTTGTCAATTATAAAGTTGGAAAAGTGGGAAGGGACATGGGTAGACTTATGGCTGACTCATGTTTGGTAGAAACCAATGCAATACTGTAAAGCAATTATCTTTCAATTAAAAATAAATAAATTTCTAAGTGTTATAGAAAATAATACTCCACAGAGGAAATAAAAGTCTAATGAAGATGTTTTTATGATCATATCAGTTGCAGAAAAAGCTTCACGGAATCATTTATTTCTCTATTTCTTTGGTTGATTTTTTTTTTTTTTTTAGTGGAAAATGGTAATTCAGAAAGTTTGGAAGGCATTTTATTGGACATTAGTATGACTTGGTAAAAAAATATTTTAGGTGATTCAACAGTGAATGAATCATCCACAGATGGTTTCAGTTAAACTATTTTCAGAACACTCAGAAAGGATACACCAAACAGTTTAAGTGTCTGGTTTTTATAAAAAGACAAGTACTGCATGTTAATTCTTATATGTGGAATCTGAAAAAGACAACCTTGGAGACAGAGAGTAGGTGGTGGTAACCAGGGACAAAGGGTGGGGAAAATGGAGAAATATTGGTCAAAACATATGCATTTTCAGCTATAAGAGGAACCAGTTTGGGGAATCTAATGTACAGCATGGTGACTATAGCTAATAATATTATATCATAGATTTGAATGCTGCTAAAAGAATAGACCTTTAATGTTCTCATCACAAAAAAGAAAGGTAATTATCTGATGGAATGGAAGTGGTAGAAAATTTCTGTCATCGATCAATAGGTTGTCTTACTCTCTGCAATCCTAGGGACTGAAGCACGCCAGGCTTCCCTGTCCTTCACAGTCTCCTGGAGTTTGCTCAGATTCATGTCCATTGAGTTGGATGGTGGCAATCATTTTGCAATTTATACATGTATTAAATCAATACTTCGTAAGCCTTAAATTGGACTTCAAGGGGGCACTAATTGTAAAGAACTCACCCACTGATGGGGGAGACATAAAAAATGAGAGTTCCCTTCCTGGGTCTGGAAGATCTGGAGGAGTGTATGGCAACCCACTCTGCTTTTATTGCCTGGAGAATTGCATGGATAGAAGAGCCTGGACACAACTGAAGCAACTTAGTATGCACACCTTAAACTTACACAGGTTATGTTGTCAATTATAAAGTTGGAAAAGTGGGAAGGGACATGGGTAGACTTATGGCTGACTCATGTTTGGTAGAAACCAATGCAATACTGTAAAGCAATTATCTTTCAATTAAAAATAAATAAATTTCTAAGTGTTATAGAAAATAATACTCCACAGAGGAAATAAAAGTCTAATGAAGATGTTTTTATGATCATATCAGTTGCAGAAAAAGCTTCACGGAATCATTTATTTCTCTATTTCTTTGGTTGATTTTTTTTTTTTTTTTTAGTGGAAAATGGTAATTCAGAAAGTTTGGAAGGCATTTTATTGGACATTAGTATGACTTGGTAAAAAAAAAATATTTTAGGTGATTCAACAGTGAATGAATCATCCACAGATGGTTTCAGTTAAACTATTTTCAGAACACTCAGAAAGGATACACCAAACAGTTTAAGTGTCTGGTTTTTACAAATTTGTTATTTTAAAAATATATATAAATCAGTTAATTTAGATATTTCCATATTTTGGTGCAACATAGCACAAAATATTATTTTGTAATGTGACAAATAGTAGAGAAGTAGGTGATTACATTCAAGGAACTGAATGTAAAGTAGGTCACAAAGGAGGACTATTCAAATTACATTTGCTCATAAAAGATCCTAATATCTTTGTGAAAATCATGACCTAACAGAAAGACCTGGCTGAGAGTCTTAATGTTTGCTTTAGGAAAGAGAAACTAAATGCATAAAGTACACGTTTTTGGCCAACTAATCAGCAAAATATTAAATAAGTTTTCATGTTTTGATCATATATTAGTTAACAGTCTAAATACTCAAAAAATGACTGAAATTTTCTAACAAAACTGGTATCAGGAGCTGCCAGATGTTTTCCAAGTTGAATTGACAATTCCAGTGTGTCAATTGGAGTCCCTCAGAAAAAGAGAATGAATAATATATAGATATAGATATATAGAAATTGTCTATTTCCCTCCCTCTCTATGTATATGTGTGTGTGTGTGTGTGTGTATAGACATGTGTAATGTCATAATATGCATTAAAGATTATTATTTGGAAGTGTTATTATGTTTGATTTCCAAATTAAAACTTATTTTCAAATTTTGGCCATCCAAGATTAAAGAAATTTGTCTTTAAAATGCATATTACAAGGAAATAATGTTTTTAATATTATAAGTGATTCACTCTATTTGTACTCATTTTGGTAAAAAAACTAATTGCACAGAGCAAGGATATCATTATCATGTTATTAGCAGTATATACATTTTATGAAGAAAAATACATGGTTTTATACACTCTTTCATGGTAAGAAAAGAACAAATCTTCTATTCTGTGACTGAATTGCCTGTCTTTCTCTGTGCACACCAAAGCTTCATTCTTCATATTTGCTTTCTATTTTCATAGCGATGGGAATGGAATGTGACCCTCAGCACTCAGGCATTATCCTGCCCTCTGTGGCTGTAGCCTTTGACTCAGGCCTGAGTTCACCATAACTTATTTTTACAATGACCCTGAGATGCAGCCAGCCCACTTGGCAATATTTTCACTCCTACTCAGCTCAGTTTAAAATTGGGACTCTCACTGTTTCTCTTTTCAGAGCTTTTCTACTTTCAACATGAAACATTTTAAAAAAAAAAACACTGTTACGTGAATGACTGAAGACAAAATGCATTTTTTCCAACTCCCTGACTCGGTCTTGAATATTAAGTTCCATAGAGCTCTCCACTTTCCAGGCTATTCATAAAGCTATCACCCAATCTGGCAATATTTTCTCAAGAAATTTCTGGGTAGTACACACTTTTTTACTTATTTATTTTTTTATGGTAGCGAATAGGTTCACTGTTTTCACAGAGCAAATCCTCAACATGTTTGTCTGGATTGCTTGCCTTGTTTGGTAACAGATCATTGGAATTGTTTGTGCCTGTTAGTGACTCAAAGTGATTATTGCAAGATTTGGGAATGGTTTCTTTCCTTTCTGACTTTGCAGTTTTCCATTCAGAGTTTTTTTTTTTTTTTTGCTATTTAATATTAATGTATGCATTTTTTCACCTCTGAAACTCTTTACCCATTCCTTGGTGGGTTTTTATTAGAATGAATTGTTGGGCTTTAAATTTGTAAGCTTTCATTTTCTAGTTTCTCCCATGAATTGTTTTTAGTGGCAATTAATTAATTAATTTTCACATGATGAATTTCATAACCCGGGAGGTTGCAGATGTAAATGGCAGTTTAAAAACATAAACTCACCTCAGTTGAAATTATGGCTTACAACTTGCTTGTTCTAGTGGTTCTCAAACTTGATTGTGTTTCTGAATAATCAGGAGGGCTCTTTAAAATCAACTGGACTCTGTACCCCACCCCAGTTACTCACCCTGTATTTCTGGGAGGTGGGGCCTGAGAATTTGAGTTTTCAGTAAGTTCCTTAGCAATGCTCCTGGTCAAGGGTCCACACTATGAAAATCATCTCTGTAGAACAAGACAGAATGCTGCACTTTAGTCATTTTGCACAAATGAATACTAGGATGTCATCTGCTGAATAGAGCACAATGGCATGATATTGAAGAAATAGTTGTGTTCTTCTCTTCGTACAACAGTCCACTTTCCTTAAGCTTAGCTCTTGCATTCTCGAATTGAATCTAATTCGAATTGAAGCAACAATCATATTTCTGACAAGCTGTGAGGCTTACCAAGGTCAATTTTGCTTCTGTATCACTTAAAATACAATTCTACTTACAATTGCCTGGCATGGATGAGTAAACATTTTTTTTAACGTACATAATACTTTTGACACTGGGAAATAAGAAGCTATGAAAATAAGGTTGATAAACCAGTAAAGAAGGCTTTCCTTAAATGGTCACAATCTGCCAAGAGCAGATAAGGAAAAGGATCCTGTGGGGACAATGACAAAGAAACTTTAAACCATCAGACCCATGTCAGCAATGGGCTAGAAAACAAATAGAATTCCAGACAATTCAGAACAAATACTACAAATCAGAGACAATCCTCAAGCCTCCTCTCAATCTTACACTTTTGAAAGACAACTAAGGGGCACAAAGGACATTGACAATTCCACACTAATGATTACATTGTGACTTCTCTTTTGTTTTTGTTCTCTTGATCTCACATTCAATTTGTCCTCAGTAAAAAATTTCTCTATGGAGCATATTATTTCATCTCCAACATAAAATAGAGCAATGAAGTAGTACTTAACAGATTTCTGTTGTGTCTTCATATACATTATTTTAAAGGGTTTTAAAGCTATAAAGTCTTATTGGAAAAGGATATTTTCAGATGAATTTATTTATTTATTTACTTTTATTCTTTATTTTAAAGATTTTACAGAGTTTTGTTGTTCACCAACATGCATGTTCCCAGATCATCCACATGCACATCCCTGGTCCCCACCCTGCCCCCCCAGCTCCCTCGCTCCCACCCCTCCGGACCATCACCCCAAGTGACCGTAGGCACTCCTATTCCCTTTGCACAATGACTATAGCTATCTTTTCCACACGTGCGGTATAGGTTTCAATGTTACTCTTCTATGCCTCCTCCACTGTTCGTTCTCCACAATGTCCTTATGTCTATTCTCTGTCTTTTTCCCTGGTTACTATCATGCCTCCAGATTGCTGCTTTTCTTTGCACAAATGAATACTAGGATGTCATCTGCTGAATAGAGCACAATGGCATGATATTGAAGAAATAGTTGTGTTCTTCTCTTCGTACAACAGTCCACTTTCCTTAAGCTTAGCTCTTGCATTCTCGAATTGAATCTAATTCAATTGAAGCAACAATCATATTTCTGACAAGCTGTGAGGCTTACCAAGGTCAATTTTGCTTCTGTATCACTTAAAATACAATTCTACTTACAATTGCCTGGCATGGATGAGTAAACATTTTTTTTAACGTACATAATACTTTTGACACTGGGAAATAAGAAGCTATGAAAATAAGGTTGATAAACCAGTAAAGAAGGCTTTCCTTAAATGGTCACAATCTGCCAAGAGCAGATAAGGAAAAGGATCCTGTGGGGACAATGACAAAGAAACTTTAAACCATCAGACCCATGTCAGCAATGGGCTAGAAAACAAATAGAATTCCAGACAATTCAGAACAAATACTACAAATCAGAGACAATCCTCAAGCCTCCTCTCAATCTTACACTTTTGAAAGACAACTAAGGGGCACAAAGGACATTGACAATTCCACACTAATGATTACATTGTGACTTCTCTTTTGTTTTTGTTCTCTTGATCTCACATTCAATTTGTCCTCAGTAAAAAATTTCTCTATGGAGCATATTATTTCATCTCCAACATAAAATAGAGCAATGAAGTAGTACTTAACAGATTTCTGTTGTGTCTTCATATACATTATTTTAAAGGGTTTTAAAGCTATAAAGTCTTATTGGAAAAGGATATTTTCAGATGAATTTATTTATTTATTTACTTTTATTCTTTATTTTAAAGATTTTACAGAGTTTTGTTGTTCACCAACATGCATGTTCCCAGATCATCCACATGCACATCCCTGGTCCCCACCCTGCCCCCCCAGCTCCCTCGCTCCCACCCCTCCGGACCATCACCCCAAGTGATTGTAGGCACTGCTATTCCCTTAGCACAATGACTATAGCTATCTTTTCCACACGTGCCGGTATAGGTTTCAATGTTACTCTTCTATGCCTCCCTCCCACTGTTCGTTCTCCACAATGTCCTTATGTCTATTCTCTGTCTGTTTTTCCATGAGTTCACTGTGTGTGTTATCATGACCATCTTACTAGATTCCATGTATATGAGTTAATATACTGTATTTGTCTTTCTCTTTTTGACTTACTTCACTTTTTATGATAGGTTCTAGAGCTAGCCACCTCATTAGGACTGAGTCTTCTGCATTTCTTTTAACAGCTGAGTAGTATTCCATTGTATATACGTACCAGGGCTTCTGTATCCATTCATTCGTTGATGGACATCTAGGTTGCTTCCATGTTCTGGCTATTGTATGGAGAGCTGCAATGAACATTGGGGTACAGGTGCTTCTTTCAGTTTTGATTTCTGCAGGATATAGGCCTAGTAGTGGGATTGCTGGGTCATAGGGTACTTCTATTATTACTTTTTTAAGGAATCTCCACACTGTCTTCCATAGAGGCTGTATCAGTTTACATTCCCACCAGCAATGCAAGAGGGTTCCCTTTTCTCTGCACCCTCTCCAGCATTTATTGTTTGTCGATTTATTGATGATGGCCATTCTGACGGGTGTGAGGTGGTATCTCATTGTGGTTTTAATTTGTATTTCTCTAATAATAAGCAAGGTTGAGCATTGTTTCATGTGTATGTCCTCTTTGGAGAGGCATCTCTTTAAATCTTTTTCCCATTTTTTGATTGGGTTGTTCGTTTTTCCTGTGCTGAGTTGTATGAGTTGCTTGTAGATTTTGGAGATTAATTCTTTGTATGTTATTTCATTTGCTATGATTTTCTCCCACTCTGTGTGGTGTCTGTTCAGCTTTTTTGTGATTTCTTTTGCTGTACAAAAGCTTTTAAATTTCATGAGGCCCCACGTACTCACTTGTCTTTTCAGTTCCACTATTCTAGTAGGTGGGTCAGAGAAGATCTTGCTTTGATTGATGTCCTTGAGGGTTTTACCTATATTCTCCTCGAAGAGTTTGATGGTTTCTGGTCTTATATTTAGGTCTTTAATCCATTTTGAGTTGATCTTTGTGTATGGGGTCAGGGAATGTTCCAACTTCATTTTTTTGCATGTAGCTGTCCAATTTTCCCAGCACCATTTGTTGAAGAGGCTGTCTTTGTCCCATTTTATAGTTTCGCCTCCTTTGCCAAAACAAGGTACCCATAGGTGCGTGGGTTGATCTCTGGGTTCTCGATCTTGTTCCATTGATCTATAGTTCTGTTTTTGTGCCAGTACCATCCTGTTTTGATGACTGTTGCTTTGTAGTATAGTCTGAAGTTAGGAAGGCTGATCCCTCCAGCCCCATTTTTCTTTCTCAGGATTGCTTTGGCTATTTTAGGTCTTTTGTATTTCCATATGAACTGTGTTATTCTTTGGTCTAGTTCTGTGAAAAATGTCAATGGTAGTTGCACAGGAATTGCATTGAATCTGTAGATGATCTTTGGTAGTATGGTCATTTTCAAAATATTGATTCTTCTGACCCAGGAACATGGAATATCTCTCTATCTGTTTAAGTCTTCTTTAATGTCTCTCATGAGTATCTTATAATTTTCTGTGTACAATTCTTTTGTTTCTTTGGGCAGGTTTATTCCTAGATATTTGATTCTTTTGGTGGCATTGGTGAAGGGGACTGCCTCTTTGATTTTGTTTTCTGATTTTTCATTGTTTGTGTATAGGAATGCCAGTGATTTCTGTGTGTTGACTTTGTATCCTGTGACTTTGCTGAATTCATTGATTAGCTCTAGTAGCTTTGTAACCGTGTCTTTGGGATTTTCTATGTGTAATATAATGTCATCTGCAAAAAGAGAGAGCTTGATTTTTTCCTTTCCAATCTGGATTCCTTTGATTTCTTTCTCTTCTCTTATTTCTGTTGCTAGGACTTCCAGGGCTATGTTGAATAGTAGTGGTGAAAGTGGGCACCCCTGTCTTGTTTCTGATTCAGATGAATTTAAAATAAGTAATCATAAATATGTAGTTCCACAGATATTGCAATATGGCTTATTATTCCTTATATAATAGTAAAATATTTTTATAGACCACCAAATTACTGCATAATGGAGAATTTTCTGAATTTTTAACATTGACATTATAATAAGCTACTTGACCAATTTTAATACTACTTCTGACACAGCATAGTTAAAATGAATGGCAGTAGATAATGGATTTAATTGGAGTTGCATATGGAGAGAGTAACATGGAAACTTATATCACTAAATGTAAAACAGATACCCATGGGACTTTGTTATATGATTCAGGGAACTCAAACAGGGGCTTTGTAACAACTTAGAGGGGTGAGATGGGGAGGGAAATGCGAGGGAGGTTCAAGAGCGAGGGGACATATACTTACCTATGACTGATTCATGTTGATATTTGTCTGAAAACAACAAAATTCTGCAAAGCATTCTTCAATCAAAAAATGAATAAATTAAAGAATAATTTATACTATAGTTTAAAATTATTCAAAGTACTTTCTCAGGATTGCTTTGGCTATTTTAGGTCTTTTGTATTTCCATATGAACTGTGTTATTCTTTGGTCTAGTTCTGTGAAAAATGTCAATGGTAGTTGCACAGGAATTGCATTGAATCTGTAGATGATCTTTGGTAGTATGGTCATTTTCAAAATATTGATTCTTCTGACCCAGGAACATGGAATATCTCTCTATCTGTTTAAGTCTTCTTTAATGTCTCTCATGAGTATCTTATAATTTTCTGTGTACAATTCTTTTGTTTCTTTGGGCAGGTTTATTCCTAGATATTTGATTCTTTTGGTGGCATTGGTGAAGGGGACTGCCTCTTTGATTTTGTTTTCTGATTTTTCATTGTTTGTGTATAGGAATGCCAGTGATTTCTGTGTGTTGACTTTGTATCCTGTGACTTTGCTGAATTCATTGATTAGCTCTAGTAGCTTTGTAACCGTGTCTTTGGGATTTTCTATGTGTAATATAATGTCATCTGCAAAAAGAGAGAGCTTGATTTTTTCCTTTCCAATCTGGATTCCTTTGATTTCTTTCTCTTCTCTTATTTCTGTTGCTAGGACTTCCAGGGCTATGTTGAATAGTAGTGGTGAAAGTGGGCACCCCTGTCTTGTTTCTGATTCAGATGAATTTAAAATAAGTAATCATAAATATGTAGTTCCACAGATATTGCAATATGGCTTATTATTCCTTATATAATAGTAAAATATGTTTATAGACCACCAAATTACTGCATAATGGAGAATTTTCTGAATTTTTAACATTGACATTATAATAAGCTACTTGACCAATTTTAATACTACTTCTGACACAGCATAGTTAAAATGAATGGCAGTAGATAATGGATTTAATTGGAGTTGCATATGGAGAGAGTAACATGGAAACTTATATCACTAAATGTAAAACAGATACCCATGGGACTTTGTTATATGATTCAGGGAACTCAAACAGGGGCTTTGTAACAACTTAGAGGGGTGAGATGGGGAGGGAAATGCGAGGGAGGTTCAAGAGCGAGGGGACATATACTTACCTATGACTGATTCATGTTGATATTTGTCTGAAAACAACAAAATTCTGCAAAGCATTCTTCAATCAAAAAATGAATAAATTAAAGAATAATTTATACTATAGTTTAAAATTATGCAAAGTACTTGTGCAACAAAGATAGATGAGAGATTAAAAAGTACTAACACTGGGGCTTCCCCTGGTGGTCCAGTGGGTAAGGACACCGCCTTGCAGTGCAAGGGGCGCCGGTTCGATCCCTGGCCTGGGAAGATCCCACGTGCCGCGGAGCAGCTGGACCAATGTGTCCAGTTACCGAGCCAGAGCTCTGAGGCGCATGCACCCAGAGCCGGCGCTCTGCAACGACAGATGCCACCGCGATGGGAGGCCCACAGGAGCCAAAGAACAAAGACGGATGAAAACAGAGAAATGAACGACCAATAGAAGTGGCCCGCTCACTCCCCTCCCTCCCCAACCTGACCCCCGCCCAAAATAAATAAATAAATCTTTAAAAAAAAAAAAAAAGTACTAACACTAATATCCCTTAATCATTGGGAAAGTGTTTGTTCAAGACAGTCTACTATATACAAACTTTATACAATTTAACCTCCCACCCTCTGAAAAGATAAAGTAACATAAAGTCTGTATTACCATTCACATTCAATTGATTACATTTTTCTTGGGCTGCCACACCTTATTTTCAAGGCTGCACAACAGCTAGCATACCATGAAGCTTGTGGAATTTTAGGTTTGGGGAAGTCAAATAATTTTATAAACTTATTCAAGTACTAAATGCTGGGGCTAGAATTGGAACCCAGACTTACTGTTTTCATTCTGAATTTTTAACATTGACATTATAATAAGCTACTTGACCAATTTTAATACTACTTCTGACACAGCATAGTTAAAATGAATGGCAGTAGATAATGGATTTAATTGGAGTTGCATATGGAGAGAGTAACATGGAAACTTATATCACTAAATGTAAAACAGATACCCATGGGACTTTGTTATATGATTCAGGGAACTCAAACAGGGGCTTTGTAACAACTTAGAGGGGTGAGATGGGGAGGGAAATGCGAGGGAGGTTCAAGAGCGAGGGGACATATACTTACCTATGACTGATTCATGTTGATATTTGTCTGAAAACAACAAAATTCTGCAAAGCATTCTTCAATCAAAAAATGAATAAATTAAAGAATAATTTATACTATAGTTTAAAATTATGCAAAGTACTTGTGCAACAAAGATAGATGAGAGATTAAAAAGTACTAACACTGGGGCTTCCCCTGGTGGTCCAGTGGGTAAGGACACCGCCTTGCAGTACAAGGGGCGCCGGTTCGATCCCTGGCCTGGGAAGATCCCACGTGCCGCGGAGCAGCTGGACCAATGTGTCCAGTTACCGAGCCAGAGCTCTGAGGCGCATGCACCCAGAGCCGGCGCTCTGCAACGACAGATGCCACCGCGATGGGAGGCCCACAGGAGCCAAAGAACAAAGACGGATGAAAACAGAGAAATGAACGACCAATAGAAGTGGCCCGCTCACTCCCCTCCCTCCCCAACCTGACCCCCGCCCAAAATAAATAAATAAATCTTTAAAAAAAAAAAAAAAGTACTAACACTAATATCCCTTAATCATTGGGAAAGTGTTTGTTCAAGACAGTCTACTATATACAAACTTTATACAATTTAACCTCCCACCCTCTGAAAAGATAAAGTAACATAAAGTCTGTATTACCATTCACATTCAATTGATTACATTTTTCTTGGGCTGCCACACCTTATTTTCAAGGCTGCACAACAGCTAGCATACCATGAAGCTTGTGGAATTTTAGGTTTGGGGAAGTCAAATAATTTTATAAACTTATTCAAGTACTAAATGCTGGGGCTAGAATTGGAACCCAGACTTACTGTTTTCATTCTTTTAATTTACATTAATGTAAATTTATATTAGTGCTTTCAAGACCATTGACACATCTAAACAAATTTCTCTTGTTGATAAAACAACTTGGAATGAATCTGCCAAGGTAGAAGTTTAGCAAGGTTGGCTTAGAAAGTAACTGCTGTTAAAATGTGGGGACCATGAGGTATACATAAATCTGTATTTGTAAATAACAGAAGTATTCTGCTTATTTACATGCAAAAATTATCAAGAAAAATGTAGCATTTTATGAAATAATAAGTAAGTAGGAAATCCAGGGTGAGATATGTAAAAGATAGACTTTTCTAACTGTCTTTGAAAATAGAGGAAATAGAGTTCCCTAAGATAGAGACATTAATATTGGTTTGTAATACATTTTTCTTTTTATGATGTATTTCCTCTTCTTGTTCCAAATTGGGAAATAATACTTGCATTTGTATTCTTCTGACTGTCATGCTGATATGACAAAAAGAGTTTCTCAAAAAAGTTGGTCAAGACAGTTCAAGGTATGAGAATAAATCAACCTCCTGGAAAAATTAGAGGAAGCCTTTCTGAGGAGAAGCTTCTCTCCTGGTGTGGCCATGTGGCCTGGGTTCAGTTTTATTCAATGTTTTGCAGAGACTCAACCAAATCTTCAGCCTTCAGACCCTCTAGTGAGGACAGATTAGTTGAAGAAAGAATATTTAAAAGCCTATTTATTTTTATTTTAATTAATTTCAGTGACCTTAAAGAAGAAGAAAAAAGAAGAATAGATATACAGTTACAAATAATTTATTCTGAAAAGTAGTGGAGAAAATAAAATGGCTTGGAAGTCAGAATCATTGAAAGCAGCTTAGAAACAACATACACTATCAGAAGTAAAATGACAATGAGGTTAATATAATAAAAATGTACACAGTTCCAATAAGGCTAAGATGTAGAAAAATGATTTAAAATAAGTTGAGGATAAAGGTAAACTTTTGCAACAAGAAATGATAGGGCGAAAAAAAAAGATGTTAATTTAAATTAGCTGGAAAAGGCTGATGGAATAGAACTATAATTTCACTATCTTGGTTATTCATGGTGTGGAGCAAAAGGTGGAAAGTAATCTGAGTTTTGGCATTGTATAATATATTATATTTGGTTTTAAATATAGAAGAATTAAGAAAGATCTTATACTCTTCTGTAATGAAACACTGGGATATTTTACTAAGATATTAAGCGTTATACTCATTGTATAACTTTTAAAAGATATCTTGATATAACCAAATGAAAACATGCAGGTACAAATTGTTTTCTTTCAAATTAATAGTATTTTTACTCAATGGTTATTTTGGTGCCCAGAAATAATTATAGCATTTCTTCCTTCCTTAACTATAAGTTTAATAGCAGTAATTTTCCTTTGAAAAAGCTATGTTAGAGTAAAAACACTGACATTGGTCTAAAGGGAGCTTTCATACATCTAAGAGGTAATTTTCAGCAGCAATCAGGCTGTATTCCAGTTAAGGGTTACTGACAGACATAACAGAAGAATGAACAGGTCATTTTAGAATACAAAATTTACCTACCGCATAAGTGAATTATTTAACAAATATGTATAGAATGTCTTATTACTAGGTAAGAAATGTAGAGAGGACATTATTTTTAATGTACTGAATAAAAATACAGATGCTAACTATCTAAGTAAAATACAGATTGTCATTCATTAATTCATTAAGTAAATATATTTATGGAATTACTAATTTTCTCATGGAATTTACATTAATTGAACTTTCTTGAAGATTGTTTGAAGTTCAGAGTGTTAGCTCTAGAGAATAAGACAGGCAGTTGATTGAAGACACAGAAAGGAATAACAGAGCACAGTTGAGACTGGAAAAGATGTAATTGGCATGCTGCAAAATACAGCGATTTTATCTAGAGGTATTCAACATTCACTGACAGTAAAGACTCCACATAATATACTACATTATTTTGAGGTTTAACAGTTCAATAGATGTTCTTAGAAGTGATATGTGAAACTAAATTGGAAAAGGTAAACTTTTGCAACAAGAAATGATAGGGCGAAAAAAAAAGATGTTAATTTAAATTAGCTGGAAAAGGCTGATGGAATAGAACTATAATTTCACTATCTTGGTTATTCATGGTGTGGAGCAAAAGGTGGAAAGTAATCTGAGTTTTGGCATTGTATAATATATTATATTTGGTTTTAAATATAGAAGAATTAAGAAAGATCTTATACTCTTCTGTAATGAAACACTGGGATATTTTACTAAGATATTAAGCGTTATACTCATTGTATAACTTTTAAAAGATATCTTGATATAACCAAATGAAAACATGCAGGTACAAATTGTTTTCTTTCAAATTAATAGTATTTTTACTCAATGGTTATTTTGGTGCCCAGAAATAATTATAGCATTTCTTCCTTCCTTAACTATAAGTTTAATAGCAGTAATTTTCCTTTGAAAAAGCTATGTTAGAGTAAAAACACTGACATTGGTCTAAAGGGAGCTTTCATACATCTAAGAGGTAATTTTCAGCAGCAATCAGGCTGTATTCCAGTTAAGGGTTACTGACAGACATAACAGAAGAATGAACAGGTCATTTTAGAATACAAAATTTACCTACCGCATAAGTGAATTATTTAACAAATATGTATAGAATGTCTTATTACTAGGTAAGAAATGTAGAGAGGACATTATTTTTAATGTACTGAATAAAAATACAGATGCTAACTATCTAAGTAAAATACAGATTGTCATTCATTAATTCATTAAGTAAATATATTTATGGAATTACTAATTTTCTCATGGAATTTACATTAATTGAACTTTCTTGAAGATTGTTTGAAGTTCAGAGTGTTAGCTCTAGAGAATAAGACAGGCAGTTGATTGAAGACACAGAAAGGAATAACAGAGCACAGTTGAGACTGGAAAAGATGTAATTGGCATGCTGCAAAATACAGCGATTTTATCTAGAGGTATTCAACATTCACTGACAGTAAAGACTCCACATAATATACTACATTATTTTGAGGTTTAACAGTTCAATAGATGTTCTTAGAAGTGATATGTGAAACTAAATTGCATAAAGGATGTATATAACTATAAGACAAGATACGTTAAGCAAGTACTGTGGCATTTCCACATTTAAAAGGACAAGTAGAAAATCAGAATAAGCAAATTATACTAAAGAATGAGATAGGCAGAAAATCATACAAGGCCTTTAAAAAACAAATTACAAGAGATATTCAAAAGGAATATTTTTATCTCTATTTTCAATATTGCAGAAAAGTTATGGTTAAAAAACACACATGGGATTTGTTAAATAGTAGGAAACTGTCTAAATGGAGATCCAAGCAGTCAATCCTAAGGGAAATCAACCCTGAGTATTCATTGGAAGGAATGATGCTGAAGCTGAAGCTCCAATACTTTAGCTACCTGATGTGAAGAGATAACTGATAGGAAAAGACCCTGATATCTGGGAAAAATTGAAGGCAGAAGGAGAAGGGGATGACAGAGGATAAGATGGTTGGATGTCACTGAGTTAATGGACATGAGTTTGAGCAAGCACCAGGAGATAATGAAGGACAGGGAGGCCTGGCATGCTGCAGTCCATGGGGTCACAAAGAGTCGGACACGACTGGGGGACTGAGCTGACTGAAGAAACTGCTATTAGGAGCCATACATGGAATTTCATAGGTGAAAGCCTGATATAGAGGGTTAAAAAGTAAATAGGAGATAAGCTGGTGGAAAGAGTGAACTTAAGGCAGGCAATCTTTCAACTCAGTAGAATATACATATTTATGAGAAACTGGGAACAAAGATTAGGGAATGCCAGGTGAAGTCTTTGAAATGACATATTCCCATATCTGAACTTAAGCAAGGACTAAGGTAGTAGTAAATGCAGTGAACAATTAGAAATTTATTGATTCTGCTCTATCAATATCAATCATAACTAAAATTCCACTTTTTTATTGTAGTGAAATTCACATAGCATAAAATTTACCATTTGAAAGTGTACAATTCAGTGGTATTTAGTATATTCACTACTGTGCCTCATTTTTAACAAGATCAGTTTACTTAGAAGCAGAAAAACAAACAGTGTGAAGAAAATTGAGTGGGAAAATGAGTCTAGAGAAGAAACAAATGAAAGGAAATAAAAACAAATCTGAAATAGGTATTGAAATGACTTCTATCTTGCTGACTAACGGCTTTTAATACGGTCTTGTTGTTCAAGACAACAACAAATCATGTCCAACTCATTGCGACTGCATGGACTGTAGCATGCCAGGCTCCTCTGTCCTCTCTTATCTCCTTGAGTTTGCTCCAGATCATTATTGAGTCAGTGATGCTATCTAACCATCTCATCATCTGCCACACTCTTCTTTTGCCTTCAATGTTTCCTAGCATAAGGGTCTTTTCCAATGAGTTGGTTCTTCGCGTCCAGTGGTCAAAGTATTGGAGCTTCAGCATCAGTCCTTCTGATGAATATTTAGAATTGATTTCCTTTAAGATTAGTGTTAATATTTAATATGGTCTAAGATACAGAATAGATTTCCCAGGTGGCTCTGACAGTAAAGAATCCACCTGCAATGTCAAAGATTGGGTTAGACCCTTGGGTTGAGATGATCTCTTGGAGAAGGAAATGGCTATCCACTCCAGTATTCTTGCCTAGAGAATTCCATGGACAGAGGACCCTGCAGGCTACAGTCCAAGGGGTCACAAACAATGAGACACCTCTTAGAAACTAACAAGATATATAATAATGTGCTACTCCAGCTAATCAAAGGTTACCACCAAGTAATGATCTTCATGATAGTTCCTTACAGTTGTGTGTGTGGTTTTGGGATTTTGCCTTTTGCTTTTTTTTAGCTTTTTGTTTGCTTGTTTTCTAACAGAAAGTATCTCTTCTAGAGTAGGCTACTGAAAACCAACACTTAAAAGTTAATTTTTAAAAGTAAAGCTATCAATTAATTTCCCCAAACCTATAATTAGAGAAACTATTTCTAGGAGTTATATTTAACTAAATTAAAGATTAAGAAAGAACTTTGGTGTTTCAAGAAAATTGAGTGGATGGTAGAAGTGCCACATACAAATGATGAGATTAGGTCTCTGGTTGATTTGGGAAAGAAAACAGCTAGCAGAAAAATGTAGAAAAGAGAAGAGTGAACCTGAGGATTGAGGAGGAGAGAACTAGACTAAAGGAGGCACAAATGTGGAGTCCAGCTGCTTATTAGGACAACTTATTTGACTGTTTAAATGGCTTTGTTTTATTAAAACACAATGACCTAAGCTGACTCAGATAATCTCCCTTCCATTACAGCATGAGACCATAGATAAAATTAAACTTGAAAAAATAATATCTAATCAAACAGAAAGGAATAAAAGGAAGGGTTTAAGGAGCACAAAGAATAATAGTCATCAATGTGGTGTCAACTGAAGGCTCTATAGTCCATAGTGATTATAATAATAATATAATCCAGCTTTAAAAGCTGAAGCCTAGCCTTATAATCCATAAAAGAAGACAGGGGAGGTGGCCTGTTGAAGGCAGTTGAGCTCTACTTTCTGGTCTTGCATAAAATACTACTTCAAAATCCTTTCACAGATATATTTCATTCATTAAAAGTGAACTAAGATACAGAATAGATTTCCCAGGTGGCTCTGACAGTAAAGAATCCACCTGCAATGTCAAAGATTGGGTTAGACCCTTGGGTTGAGATGATCTCTTGGAGAAGGAAATGGCTATCCACTCCAGTATTCTTGCCTAGAGAATTCCATGGACAGAGGACCCTGCAGGCTACAGTCCAAGGGGTCACAAACAATGAGACACCTCTTAGAAACTAACAAGATATATAATAATGTGCTACTCCAGCTAATCAAAGGTTACCACCAAGTAATGATCTTCATGATAGTTCCTTACAGTTGTGTGTGTGGTTTTTTGGGATTTTGCCTTTTGCTTTTTGTTAGCTTTTTGTTTGCTTGTTTTCTAACAGAAAGTATCTCTTCTAGAGTAGGCTACTGAAAACCAACACTTAAAAGTTAATTTTTAAAAGTAAAGCTATCAATTAATTTCCCCAAACCTATAATTAGAGAAACTATTTCTAGGAGTTATATTTAACTAAATTAAAGATTAAGAAAGAACTTTGGTGTTTCAAGAAAATTGAGTGGATGGTAGAAGTGCCACATACAAATGATGAGATTAGGTCTCTGGTTGATTTGGGAAAGAAAACAGCTAGCAGAAAAATGTAGAAAAGAGAAGAGTGAACCTGAGGATTGAGGAGGAGAGAACTAGACTAAAGGAGGCACAAATGTGGAGTCCAGCTGCTTATTAGGACAACTTATTTGACTGTTTAAATGGCTTTGTTTTATTAAAAACACAATGACCTAAGCTGACTCAGATAATCTCCCTTCCATTACAGCATGAGACCATAGATAAAATTAAACTTGAAAAAATAATATCTAATCAAACAGAAAGGAATAAAAGGAAGGGTTTAAGGAGCACAAAGAATAATAGTCATCAATGTGGTGTCAACTGAAGGCTCTATAGTCCATAGTGATTATAATAATAATATAATCCAGCTTTAAAAGCTGAAGCCTAGCCTTATAATCCATAAAAGAAGACAGGGGAGGTGGCCTGTTGAAGGCAGTTGAGCTCTACTTTCTGGTCTTGCATAAAATACTACTTCAAAATCCTTTCACAGATATATTTCATTCATTAAAAGTGAACTAGAAATACTATACATAAACAAAGATGTGGACATAAAAATTTCTGTTATGCTCAGTTTTTAGTAAAAAGATGTAAAAGGTAGTTGGGAAAAATCAAAATCTGCGGCAAAAAAACAAACAGACAAACAAACTATGCTTAGCTTTTTACCTACAATTTTTTCCAAGAGTATTAAAAGGTATATAATTTTGTCAGAAGGAAGGAAACTGAAAAAATATAATAAGACGTGAAAAATATTTCGATGAAAGTTACCTCTTAAAATTCAGTTATAAAATGAGAAGTGAGCCTTCCATGAGAGTGTTAATGCATGCAAGAAATAGAAAATGACATTAAAAAATAAAAATAATAGAATAATAAGAAGGCAACTATTATATATATGTTGAAAATTCTTGAAGAGCTCACAAAAGAAAAGAAATAGTGGAAAAAATAGAACTTGTAAGTAATATATGTTTAATAACTGAACTGAAAACTCAACTGAAAAGTTAAAGAAGATTATTCAGAGCTAAATAGAGAATTGGTGAATTGAGATATAGATCTAAGGAAATCACCTAACATGCCACAGTGTTACATGGATAGTGATAGTGACTTGGAGAGTGTACCAGAGATTTCCTAGGATGTTTGAAACTTTCTATTTATCCTGAGAATGATTAAGAATGCCATGTTCACTTAGTGAAAATTCATAGCACTGTAAAATTAAGAATGATTTACAAAAATAAGAGTTAAAAAATGTTAGGCATCAATACACAAACTATGGACTACGTGGTATCTGAAATTGTAAAGGGGAAAGGTAATATAAAATGTTTCATCAATCTTAGAGAAGTTAAAAGATGGAATGAAAACCAGGAAAATTAATACGATGAATAGATATACAAAATGCAAAATAAAATGGTTGAAATAGCCCAAATATAAACTTACCTCTTTAAATACAAAGGATGGTAGATTTGATAAAATAACAAATTGTATTTAATTTAGCGGGCCCAAGGCCCGCAGTTTGACCTGCCATTTGCGCTAGGGATTATTCTGGTCTTGCATAAAATACTACTTCAAAATCCTTTCACAGATATATTTCATTCATTAAAAGTGAACTAGAAATACTATACATAAACAAAGATGTGGACATAAAAATTTCTGTTATGCTCAGTTTTTAGTAAAAAGATGTAAAAGGTAGTTGGGAAAAATCAAAATCTGCGGCAAAAAAACAAACAGACAAACAAACTATGCTTAGCTTTTTACCTACAATTTTTTCCAAGAGTATTAAAAGGTATATAATTTTGTCAGAAGGAAGGAAACTGAAAAAATATAATAAGACGTGAAAAATATTTCGATGAAAGTTACCTCTTAAAATTCAGTTATAAAATGAGAAGTGAGCCTTCCATGAGAGTGTTAATGCATGCAAGAAATAGAAAATGACATTAAAAACAAAAAAGAATAGAATAATAAGAAGGCAACTATTATATATATGTTGAAAATTCTTGAAGAGCTCACAAAAGAAAAGAAATAGTGGAAAAAATAGAACTTGTAAGTAATATATGTTTAATAACTGAACTGAAAACTCAACTGAAAAGTTAAAGAAGATTATTCAGAGCTAAATAGAGAATTGGTGAATTGAGATATAGATCTAAGGAAATCACCTAACATGCCACAGTGTTACATGGATAGTGATAGTGACTTGGAGAGTGTACCAGAGATTTCCTAGGATGTTTGAAACTTTCTATTTATCCTGAGAATGATTAAGAATGCCATGTTCACTTAGTGAAAATTCATAGCACTGTAAAATTAAGAATGATTTACAAAAATAAGAGTTAAAAAATGTTAGGCATCAATACACAAACTATGGACTACGTGGTATCTGAAATTGTAAAGGGGAAAGGTAATATAAAATGTTTCATCAATCTTAGAGAAGTTAAAAGATGGAATGAAAACCAGGAAAATTAATACGATGAATAGATATACAAAATGCAAAATAAAATGGTTGAAATAGCCCAAATATAAACTTACCTCTTTAAATACAAAGGATGGTAGATTTGATAAAATAACAAATTGTATTTAAAAGAATCATAATTGGTGCCCAGCGGGGCCCAAAGGCCCGCAGTTTGACCTGCCATGTTCTCTGCAGCGCTATGGGCCTGTGCGACCACCCTCGCTGCCCACTGGGGAAGATGTATAAGAAATTTGCATAAAATAGCTGTTCAGATTTGAGCTGGAGTAGCTGTATTTGCACACAGAGAGACTCCCTAGAATAACTCAAGTATTCCATTTGATTTCACACTGTAAAAGAGGTTAAGAGCCCATTATAAGAGGATAGAGGCCAGCTGTGCTTCCAGTCCTGTATTTATCCCAGAGACAGAACGGATGGCTATCCATCTCTGCTATGAACAAGGCTGCAGAAATTTTACAAGTACCTCCAATGAGAATATACGACGTAGCAACTTTTTATACAATGTATAATTGAAAGTCAATTGGAAAGTATCACATTCAAGTCTGCACCAGTAGCCTTGCATGCTTTGAAATTCAAACAGCATATTGGAGGCCATTCAGAAAAAGCTGGGAATAAAGGTTGGCGAGACTACACCTGACTAAATCTTCACTCTTATAGAAGTGGAATGTTTGGGGCCTGCGTAAATGCACCAATGGTTCAAATAAATGACATCTACCATGAGGATCTGACACCTAAGTATATTGAAGAAATTTTGATGAACTCAAAGCTAGCAAAATCCCCAAACTTGGGCCTAGGAGTGGACACTTCGCATGTGAGCCAGCCAGAGGTCTTACCTCTTTGATTGAACCACCAAAAGGACCTGAGTTTGGTTGCAAGCAGGCCTTTAATTTATGTTCAACTGTCAATATGTCACAGGAAAATAAAACATGAATCTCCTATCTACCTAAACTTTTTATATTATTTCTTCATTCCCACCTGTGTGTGCCTTGCTTGTAACCTAGCAATGTGGACCTGTAAGTATATCATGTTAGAATTTCAGAATACCATTTTTATCTGCCCATTCACTTTTATCAATAGTATTAGTCAACTTTGCTGAGTTTCATACTTGTCTGAATGACAGACTTGTGTCTATTGATGTAGGGAACCGTGGAACCAGGAGAATGAATGGTGGGTTGGCTTGTGGTGCTTTTTGGAGGAGTGAATAAAAACATAGAAATTGCAAAATAATAATAATAATAATAATAAGGTACTGTGAAATAAACATTTCATCAAATTTTAAAAAAGGAAAGAATTATACTTAAAATATAATAAGAACTATCTTTTGAAAACAGGAACAAAATAAGATTTTTTAAAAGCTTCTCAGAGTTCTAGCCAGTATAGGAAGAAAAAGAAAAGGAAATATGGGGCATTAGCTTTAAAAAGGTGGAAAAAAAATTCTCATAAAACCTACCAATATAAAACTTCATTTGGAGAAACCAAATCCTTCAAATTAGACTTCACCAAGATTACTGGATACAAGCTAAATATTCAAAAATAAACCTGTGGTGAAGTCTATGGATAAGAAAAATGTTATGTGTTCCTTTCCAGTCTAGTTTTTCTTACTTTTTCTTTCTTTATTGTAGTTGCTAGAAACACGAATTCAGTGTTGACTAGATGGAGTGAAAGCAGATATACTTGCCTAGGTGCAAATCTTAGGGTGAAAGCATTTTTAATATTAAGGATAATGTTAACTATGCCTTTTGTAGGTAATCTTTTTTATATATATTTCATTTTGTAGTTTCTATGTTTTGTGTTCAAACCCACATATTTTTTTCTACTGCAATGTATAATCTTACATTAATTTCATACAGAGTATAGTTTCATCTCAGATATTAAGTTTGTGTCTTGAGAATTTTGATTTTTTCAACATATAAATTATAGCTACAGAGTTGCCAGAGGCCGAGTGAGCAGCAAGGAGCGAACACCTTTCTATACCCTGGGAGTCCATGACTCTTGTACTCCAATAGGACAGGGGAAATGCCAATTGTCTACAGGCCCTGGACAGAAAATACTCAAAAATAAAAGTGAAGTTAACAGGTATGGCAACCATGAAGGGACCCAGAGTATGCTTCCTTCCTTCACCTAACCTCCATGAGAAACCAGAGTTTTGGTACCAGCAGTGGTCCCTTTTGTGTCCATCCACCTTGGGGAGTGCAGACAATTTGGATGCTTCACAACCTGCAACCAAGACTGAAAAAAGACATAACTTAAAGAACTATCTCCAGCCTGGATGGGAGGACTTCTATATCAGATTCATCCATGTTGCCCCAAATGACAGATTTCCCTTTTCTGGATTGAATAATATTCCACTGTACACAGGTGAACCATTAAATCCTCAACTCCAAAAGGACCTTTGTGTTTACCTTAATCGTAAGAAGTGGAACAAACAGAAGAAATGTAATGGGACTGAGCCTTTTGGGTCAGCACAATGAGGGAAAGGTGAGGCAAGGAGGAATAACTTTCTGTCAAGTCCGATTCTTTGCAACCCTATGCACTGTAGCCAACCAGGCTCTTCTGACCATGGGATTTTCCAGGTAAGAATACTGGAGTGGATTGCCATTCCCTTCTCCAACTAAATGCATGGCCCTAAGGAAATCATGGAGCCTGGTTTTCTTATCTATAAGCAGCATCATGCATGATTTGTTGCAAGGAATACATGTTTAACTCTTATGAAGTAGCTAGCACACTCTATGTATTAAAGAAATATAGGTTCCTCGGGCTTCCCTGGTGGTCCAGTGGGTAAGGACACTGCCTTGCATTGCAAGGGCACCAGCTGATATGAGCAGATATATTTCTTTTTAAAAATTTATATTAAGGATAATGTTAACTATGCCTTTGTAGGTAATCTTTTTTATATATATTTCATTTTGTAGTTTCTATGTTTTGTGTTCAAACCCACATATTTTTTTCTACTGCAATGTATAATCTTACATTAATTTCATACAGAGTATAGTTTCATCTCAGATATTAAGTTTGTGTCTTGAGAATTTTGATTTTTCAACATATAAATTATAGCTACAGAGTTGCCAGAGGCCGAGTGAGCAGCAAGGAGCGAACACCTTTCTATACCCTGGGAGTCCATGACTCTTGTACTCCAATAGGACAGGGGAAATGCCAATTGTCTACAGGCCCTGGACAGAAAATACTCAAAAATAAAAGTGAAGTTAACAGGTATGGCAACCATGAAGGGACCCAGAGTATGCTTCCTTCCTTCACCTAACCTCCATGAGAAACCAGAGTTTTGGTACCAGCAGTGGTCCCTTTGTGTTCATCCACCTTGGGAGTGCAGACAATTTGGATGCTTCACAACCTGCAACCAAGACTGAAAAAGACATAACTTAAAGAACTATCTCCAGCCTGGATGGGAGGACTTCTATATCAGATTCATCCATGTTGCCCCAAATGACAGATTTCCCTTTTCTGGATTGAATAATATTCCACTGTACACAGGTGAACCATTAAATCCTCAACTCCAAAAGGACCTTTGTGTTTACCTTAATCGTAAGAAGTGGAACAAACAGAAGAAATGTAATGGGACTGAGCCTTTTGGGTCAGCACAATGAGGGAAAGGTGAGGCAAGGAGGAATAACTTTCTGTCAAGTCCGATTCTTTGCAACCCTATGCACTGTAGCCAACCAGGCTCTTCTGACCATGGGATTTTCCAGGTAAGAATACTGGAGTGGATTGCCATTCCCTTCTCCAACTAAATGCATGGCCCTAAGGAAATCATGGAGCCTGGTTTTCTTATCTATAAGCAGCATCATGCATGATTTGTTGCAAGGAATACATGTTTAACTCTTATGAAGTAGCTAGCACACTCTATGTATTAAAGAAATATAGGTTCCTCGGGCTTCCCTGGTGGTCCAGTGGGTAAGGACACTGCCTTGCATTGCAAGGGGCACCAGTTCGATCCCTGGCCTGGGAAGATCTCACGTGCCGTGAAGCGGCTGGACTGATGCGTCCAATTACCTAGCCGAAGCTCTGTAGTGCATGTGCCCAGAGCTGGTGCTGTGCAATCAGAGAGGTCACTGAAATGGGAGGCCCACACAGGCCAAAGAACAAGGACAGATGAAAATAAATAAATGAAAGACCAATAAAAGTGGCCAAATTTTTTTTTTTTTTTAAAGTCATATTTTTCTTTCCTTGTCATTCCTAGTTCTATGATTAGATGTCAAACATTTTGATTTTTACATTCAAATGGTGCTGTATTTCCTAAAATATCTTTCATCTTGTTTAGAATCAAACATGGGACAATAGGGTAGTTCCAAATTGGGAACTGAGTACGTCAAGGCTGTATATTGTCACTTTGCTTATTTAATTTATATTCAGAGTACATCATGCTAAATGTTGGTCTGGATGAAGCACAAACTGTAGTCAAGATTGCCAGGTTAAATATCAATGTCTTCAGGTATGCAGATGACGCCACCCTTATGGCAGAAAGCAAAGAGGAACTAAAGAGCCTCTTGATGAAGGTGAAATAGGAGAGTGGAAAAGGCTGGCCTAATATTTAATGTACAAAAAATAAGATCACGGCATCCAATTCCATCACTTCATGGCAAATAATGGGCAAAGAATGGAAACAGTGACAAACTTTATTTTCTTGGGCTCCAAAATCACTGTGGATGGTGACTGCAGACATGAAATTCAAAGACACTCGCTTCTTGGAGGAAAAGCTATGACATAGCATAGTAAAAAGCAAAGGTATCACTTTGTTGACAAAGGTCAATATAGTTATTTCCAGTAGTCATGTGTGGGAGTTGGACCATAAAGAAGGCTGAGTGTCAAAGAATTGATGCCTTTGAACTGTGGTGTTGGAGAAGACCCTTGAGAGTCCATCAGACTGCAAGGAAATCAAACCAGTCGACTCTGGACCAATAAAGAAGGCTGAGTGTCAAAGAAGACTCTTATGAAGTAGCTAGCACACTCTATGTATTAAAGAAATATAGGTTCCTCGGGCTTCCCTGGTGGTCCAGTGGGTAAGGACACTGCCTTGCATTGCAAGGGGCACCAGTTCGATCCCTGGCCTGGGAAGATCTCACGTGCCGTGAAGCGGCTGGACTGATGCGTCCAATTACCTAGCCGAAGCTCTGTAGTGCATGTGCCCAGAGCTGGTGCTGTGCAATCAGAGAGGTCACTGAAATGGGAGGCCCACACAGGCCAAAGAACAAGGACAGATGAAAATAAATAAATGAAAGACCAATAAAAGTGGCCAAATTTTTTTTTTTAAAGTCATATTTTTCTTTCCTTGTCATTCCTAGTTCTATGATTAGATGTCAAACATTTTGATTTTTACATTCAAATGGTGCTGTATTTCCTAAAATATCTTTCATCTTGTTTAGAATCAAACATGGGACAATAGGGTAGTTCCAAATTGGGAACTGAGTACGTCAAGGCTGTATATTGTCACTTTGCTTATTTAATTTATATTCAGAGTACATCATGCTAAATGTTGGTCTGGATGAAGCACAAACTGTAGTCAAGATTGCCAGGTTAAATATCAATGTCTTCAGGTATGCAGATGACGCCACCCTTATGGCAGAAAGCAAAGAGGAACTAAAGAGCCTCTTGATGAAGGTGAAATAGGAGAGTGGAAAAGGCTGGCCTAATATTTAATGTACAAAAAATAAGATCACGGCATCCAATTCCATCACTTCATGGCAAATAATGGGCAAAGAATGGAAACAGTGACAAACTTTATTTTCTTGGGCTCCAAAATCACTGTGGATGGTGACTGCAGACATGAAATTCAAAGACACTCGCTTCTTGGAGGAAAAGCTATGACATAGCATAGTAAAAAGCAAAGGTATCACTTTGTTGACAAAGGTCAATATAGTTATTTCCAGTAGTCATGTGTGGGAGTTGGACCATAAAGAAGGCTGAGTGTCAAAGAATTGATGCCTTTGAACTGTGGTGTTGGAGAAGACCCTTGAGAGTCCATCAGACTGCAAGGAAATCAAACCAGTCGACTCTAAAGGAAACCGACCCTTAATATTTACTGAAAGGAATGATGCCGAAACTAAAGCTCCAATTCTTTGGCCATCTGATGCCAAGAGACAACTCATTGGAAAAGACCCTGTTTTTGGGAAAGGGGGAAGGCAAAAGGAGAAGAGGATGACCGAAGTCGTCCAAATGGACATGAATATGTGCAAACGTAGGGAAATGGTGAAGGCGTACTGCAGTCCATGGGGTCCCAAAGAGTCAAATACAACTGAGTGACTAAACTGAACTGAACTGAAGAGGCAAAACTGGAGTGCCTCGTTTAGTTAAAAACGGTTGAATTCATTTTGTTCTTGCTTTTGTTAATGTTTAAGGTGATTCCTGAACATTGATGAGTACTGGGCTAACCGGTCCCCATAACTAAGGCAAAGACCTCCAGAGTATTCCATTTGATAATTTATAAATCTTGAAGTTTTTCAGTCTGGCAGATGGAAACAGGTACTATTCACTGTCCTGAAAGCGCCAAGCACTGTTCTCTCTAATCTTGTCTAATGTTCTTTCCCCATATCCTCAGGTATTTCCCTCACATTCACGTATTGCTCAGTACTTTATTGAATACTCAGGGGAGACTCTGCAGATATCCACAATTTTCTCTCTGTGCACTTTCCTCCTCTCCAGTACTTTCTCTTGTAAATTATAGCCACTTAGTTCTCCCTAAGGGCTCTTCCCAGGTTCCTCAACTTAGGGAGTGTTTAGGATTCTGCACTATACTTGGAACCTTTCTCAAGGCAATAAACTGGGATAAATGTAAGGCTCTTCTAGCTTGTTTTCTTTTTTTCAGATTATTACTAGTTTTTGTTGTATAATGTACAGTTTCTTTTTTTTTTTAAACATTTATTTCATTTATTTATCTTTTTGGGGAGTGGGGTGGGGAGGGAGGGGGATGGGTAGGCCACTTCTATTGGTCTTTCATTTCTCTATTTTCATCCGTCTTTGTTCTTTGGCTCCTGTAGGCCTCCCATCGCGGTGGCCTCTGTCATCACAGAGCGCCGGCTCTGGGCGCATGGGCGCCAGAGCTCCGGCTCGGTAATTGGACGCATCAGTCCAGCCGTTTCGCGGCACGTGGGATCTTCCCAGGCCAGGGATCAAACCGGCGCCCGTTGCACTGCAAGGCGGTGTCCTTACCCACTGGATCACCAGGGGAAGCCCCTGTACAGTTTCTTGAAAGCTATTTTTTAGGGCAACGAGAATACTCTGAATAAAAGCAAATAACATTTGTCCAAATCCATAGAATGAACAACACAAAAAGTGACTCATTGTGAACTATGGACTTTAGGTGATTACGAATCAATATAAGTTCAGCAATTGTAATAAATATACCACTCTGGTGGGGGATAATAGAGGAAACCATTCATTTATGAAGTCAAAGGATATATGAGAAATCCTTGTACCTTCCTCTTAATTTTTTGTGAATATAAAAATGCTCTAAAAATAAAATCTTAATAAAAAAGGACACACCATCTGAAAAGTAGGTAAAAGAGAGAAAAGGAGGAAAATGAGTGATAATTACATAAATGATCTTAAACTTCATTAATCAAGAAGTACAAATCAAAACAATAAGTTTTTGCCATTAAACTTCCCATTAAAATGGGCAGGGACTTTCTCACATATTACTGGTAAAAACTATAATTTAACACAAATATTTCTGCGAAGAAACTTGAAAAATAGATTATAAAATATACAAAAATTTCACTGTTATTTCTTTTCTTTTGGTCTGTGTTCTTTGGTTCATGGTTCTTTTCTTTAGGCCTGTGTTCTTTGGTTCATGGTTCTTTTGGTCTGTGTTCTTTGGTTGATGGGCTTCCCTGGTGACTCAGATGGTAAAGAATCTGTCTGCAATGCTAGAGACCTGCATTCAATCCCTGGTTGGAAAGATTCCCCTGGAGAAGGGCATGGCAACCCACTCCAGTATTCTTGCCTGGAAAATTCCATGGACAGAAGAGCCTGGTGGGCTACAGCTGTGTGGTTCCAAAGAGACAGACACAATTGAGTGACTAACACTTTTTGTGGCTGATTCAAATAGGATTATGGATCTGTTACCTGTTACGATATTTTGGCCAGAGCTTGTGTTTTGTTATCATTTTCAAATATATTTATTTTTCATTTTTATTTGATTTTATAATTTTTTGTCGAGGCCCCAATTGGACGATCAGTCCAGCCGTTTCGCACGTGGATCTTCCCAGGCCAGGGATCAAACCGCGCCGTTGCACTGCAAGGCGGTGTCCTTACCCACTGGATCACCAGGGGAAGCCCCTGTACAGTTTCTTGAAAGCTATTTTTTAGGGCAACGAGAATACTCTGAATAAAAGCAAATAACATTTGTCCAAATCCATAGAATGAACAACACAAAAAGTGACTCATTGTGAACTATGGACTTTAGGTGATTACGAATCAATATAAGTTCAGCAATTGTAATAAATATACCACTCTGGTGGGGGATAATAGAGGAAACCATTCATTTATGAAGTCAAAGGATATATGAGAAATCCTTGTACCTTCCTCTTAATTTTTTGTGAATATAAAAATGCTCTAAAAATAAAATCTTAATAAAAAAGGACACACCATCTGAAAAGTAGGTAAAAGAGAGAAAAGGAGGAAAATGAGTGATAATTACATAAATGATCTTAAACTTCATTAATCAAGAAGTACAAATCAAAACAATAAGTTTTTGCCATTAAACTTCCCATTAAAATGGGCAGGGACTTTCTCACATATTACTGGTAAAAACTATAATTTAACACAAATATTTCTGCGAAGAAACTTGAAAAATAGATTATAAAATATACAAAAATTTCACTGTTATTTCTTTTCTTTTGGTCTGTGTTCTTTGGTTCATGGTTCTTTTCTTTAGGCCTGTGTTCTTTGGTTCATGGTTCTTTTGGTCTGTGTTCTTTGGTTGATGGGCTTCCCTGGTGACTCAGATGGTAAAGAATCTGTCTGCAATGCTAGAGACCTGCATTCAATCCCTGGTTGGAAAGATTCCCCTGGAGAAGGGCATGGCAACCCACTCCAGTATTCTTGCCTGGAAAATTCCATGGACAGAAGAGCCTGGTGGGCTACAGCTGTGTGGTTCCAAAGAGACAGACACAATTGAGTGACTAACACTTTTTGTGGCTGATTCAAATAGGATTATGGATCTGTTACCTGTTACGATATTTTGGCCAGAGCTTGTGTTTTGTTATCATTTTCAAATATATTTATTTTTCATTTTTATTTGATTTTAAAAATGTGTCTCTTCTTGCTGCTCAGTTTTTATTTCTCTAATATTGCTATATATTCCACTTTTCCATATTTTTTTTCCTCTCCCTTACTCTTTTCTTTTTCTCTACTATATCTTCTGCTTTGTTTCTTCCCACTAATTACCAGCCAGTGTCTCTTTCCTGATATCTGAGAGGTCCTGTTTCATTACTTCTGGATTTCTACATATACATTTCTGAGCTAGTGACTGTCTAACTTTAGCTGAGCTTCCAATGCTCGTAATTTAAAAAAAAAAAAATATTTTTCCCTACTTGTGTATATTAAATTATTTTTATCTTTGTTGATGTTCATTTGTAGTGTTTTCCCATTATATACGGAAACATTGGGTTTATTTTCATCTTTTTTTTCTTGGAATACAATTCACCAGTTTGAATTTTATTTTATTTATTTATTTGTGGTATCTTATGTTTAAATGATAAGCATTTTCCAGAGAAAATAGCTGGGGCACACTTTCAAACTTCATGGCTTTGTTTTTTAAGCCTTTGCTACCTGGGCAACCCTCCTACAGTATCTGATCTGAAGGTTCAGTGGTTTTGTCCTGCTCAGTTTCAATTCTGTAATTAGTATTTGGTTTCTATGTGACCCATTTTTCTTTGTAAGAGAGTATTAATGATATATCTGACATGCTTAGTAGGATATGCTGGAAAAGCAATATTTAACCTTCTATATCTGCTCACACACTTTTGCATTGCAATGACTCAGTCTCTGTGACGAAGTTTCTATTTCACTGGTCATTTTCATTGCATCTATTCATGTTTCTACTCAGGGTGAAGTACATTGCACTAAGTGCACTAAGTGGTAGTAAGCTTTTTTTTTTTTTTTTTTTTGTGAGTGGGGGAGAGTTAGTTACGTGATTTAAGGCTATATTTTATTTTAGTTTCACTCTACCTTTCCCATTACCAGCTGCTGTTCTATTGATGCTGCTTTGGTCATTCAGTGACTCTCAGTCAACCTCATTTTTATTTAGAGATTTGTGGGTATTCTTGCCTCATTTAAAAAAGATGTAATGAGTATATCTTTTCCATTTTCCTGTGATGTGGACTTATTTGTTTTTTAAAAAGAGTTTGGGATAATTTTAAAATATTCAAATTTTCCATATGTATAATTTTGCAAAAATAAAGCAAAAATTAAAATAAGAAATCTAGCAAAAAGTCAGCTTCTGTGGTAAGAAATACTACATTATAAATGAATATATTTAACAAAAGAGTGTAATATATTTATCGAAAAAGTGTATATAGTTTTTGGAAAAAAAAAAAAAACCATGAAAGAATGCTAAATAAGTGAAGATATATATTGTGTTTGTGGGTGGCACAATTCAGATTGCAAATATGCCAGTTCTAGCCAATCAAGCTAGCCATCTGTTGCATTTCATACAACTTGATCAAACTGTTACTAAAATTTATATAAAACTGAAAAATAAGTCAAGATGAACAAAAACATTGAAAAAAGAATAGGAAAGTCAATGGGAGATTCATTGACACTTATTGTAATAAAGGCATTTGTAAGATTATAAAACTATAAATGTTAGTAATATACACAAAAAAATCATTGATACTCACATGGTTAACTTATTCAAAGCATTTTCCAGAGTGGGGCACACTTTCAAACTTCATGGCTTTGTTTTTTAAGCCTTTGCTACCTGGGCAACCCTCCTACAGTATCTGATCTGAAGGTTCAGTGGTTTTGTCCTGCTCAGTTTCAATTCTGTAATTAGTATTTGGTTTCTATGTGACCCATTTTTCTTTGTAAGAGAGTATTAATGATATATCTGACATGCTTAGTAGGATATGCTGGAAAAGCAATATTTAACCTTCTATATCTGCTCACACACTTTTGCATTGCAATGACTCAGTCTCTGTGACGAAGTTTCTATTTCACTGGTCATTTTCATTGCATCTATTCATGTTTCTACTCAGGGTGAAGTACATTGCACTAAGTGCACTAAGTGGTAGTAAGCTTTTTTTTTTTTTTTTTTTGTGAGTGGGGGAGAGTTAGTTACGTGATTTAAGGCTATATTTTATTTTAGTTTCACTCTACCTTTCCCATTACCAGCTGCTGTTCTATTGATGCTGCTTTGGTCATTCAGTGACTCTCAGTCAACCTCATTTTTATTTAGAGATTTGTGGGTATTCTTGCCTCATTTAAAAAAGATGTAATGAGTATATCTTTTCCATTTTCCTGTGATGTGGACTTATTTGTTTTTTAAAAAGAGTTTGGGATAATTTTAAAATATTCAAATTTTCCATATGTATAATTTTGCAAAAATAAAGCAAAAATTAAAATAAGAAATCTAGCAAAAAGTCAGCTTCTGTGGTAAGAAATACTACATTATAAATGAATATATTTAACAAAAGAGTGTAATATATTTATCGAAAAAGTGTATATAGTTTTTGGAAAAAAAAAAACCATGAAAGAATGCTAAATAAGTGAAGATATATATTGTGTTTGTGGGTGGCACAATTCAGATTGCAAATATGCCAGTTCTAGCCAATCAAGCTAGCCATCTGTTGCATTTCATACAACTTGATCAAACTGTTACTAAAATTTATATAAAACTGAAAAATAAGTCAAGATGAACAAAAACATTGAAAAAAGAATAGGAAAGTCAATGGGAGATTCATTGACACTTATTGTAATAAAGGCATTTGTAAGATTATAAAACTATAAATGTTAGTAATATACACAAAAAAATCATTGATACTCACATGGTTAACTTATTCAAACAAGAGGAGGATTATCACAAAACTGAATCAACAGTCACTCCTGTAAAGTAAATGTGAGAAATGGGATGGTAAAGATACTCCAGGGACTTCAACTCCTCTTACAAAATATAAGTTCTTTAGCAAATATTAGAACTAAATATGGCAAAATGACTGCATCATTAAATCTGACTTATTTTTCCTAATGTGTGGGTTGATTTTTCTCCTTTCTTTTTTCTCCTTCTCCCCTTTCTTCTCTTTCTCCTCCTTTTTCTGCTCTTTCTTTCTCTATATAGGAAATGAGAAATTAAAAAAAAAAAAAACTGTACCTGTATTATTTGGTTGTTTTTCATTGTTCAGTAGACAATGGTCATGATTTTAAAAGACTAAGAAAATGTTTATATTGTTCTATTTTTCTCCTCTAATTTCCTGTTTTATTTTGGTTGGTAGTGTGGATGGAATTTAATAGAATTTATGAGGAGAAAACAGCTGTTAGCACAAAAATGACAGAGTCCATTAACTGTCCTTAAAATATGCATTGTGCATAATTGCATGATTCAATTTTATTTAGGTTTAAGCCTTTTAAAAAGTGTAGCAGTAAATGCTAGACTAGCAGGCACTAAAATCTATGATGAATAACTAGTCTTGGCTAGACTTTAAACTCTGCCAATCTATTTACTATTTAGAAATAATAATAATATTATTTAGAAATAATAACTTGTTGGAATGGCACCAGTTATTTTTCAGGAATTTTTTTGAGGCATAGTAATGGAAACACAAATAATACAGTGGGCAAGGGATATCTGTTTTACTTAGTTCGAAAAGCTTTGAAAAGGTGATCCTGAAGTGGCTTTAATATTCAGTGTGTGTGTGTATGCTCAGTAACTAAGTGAGTCCCACTCTCTGAGACCCCATGGAGTGTGTGCCTGCCAGGTTTCTCTGTCTTTTGGGTGGAATGCCTGTTTCCTATTAAAAAATAAGTCAAGATGAACAAAAACATTGAAAAAAGAATAGGAAAGTCAATGGGAGATTCATTGACACTTATTGTAATAAAGGCATTTGTAAGATTATAAAACTATAAATGTTAGTAATATACACAAAAAAATCATTGATACTCACATGGTTAACTTATTCAAACAAGAGGAGGATTATCACAAAACTGAATCAACAGTCACTCCTGTAAAGTAAATGTGAGAAATGGGATGGTAAAGATACTCCAGGGACTTCAACTCCTCTTACAAAATATAAGTTCTTTAGCAAATATTAGAACTAAATATGGCAAAATGACTGCATCATTAAATCTGACTTATTTTTCCTAATGTGTGGGTTGATTTTTCTCCTTTCTTTTTTCTCCTTCTCCCCTTTCTTCTCTTTCTCCTCCTTTTTCTGCTCTTTCTTTCTCTATATAGGAAATGAGAAATTAAAAAAAAAAAAAACTGTACCTGTATTATTTGGTTGTTTTTCATTGTTCAGTAGACAATGGTCATGATTTTAAAAGACTAAGAAAATGTTTATATTGTTCTATTTTTCTCCTCTAATTTCCTGTTTTATTTTGGTTGGTAGTGTGGATGGAATTTAATAGAATTTATGAGGAGAAAACAGCTGTTAGCACAAAAATGACAGAGTCCATTAACTGTCCTTAAAATATGCATTGTGCATAATTGCATGATTCAATTTTATTTAGGTTTAAGCCTTTTAAAAAGTGTAGCAGTAAATGCTAGACTAGCAGGCACTAAAATCTATGATGAATAACTAGTCTTGGCTAGACTTTAAACTCTGCCAATCTATTTACTATTTAGAAATAATAATAATATTATTTAGAAATAATAACTTGTTGGAATGGCACCAGTTATTTTTCAGGAATTTTTTTGAGGCATAGTAATGGAAACACAAATAATACAGTGGGCAAGGGATATCTGTTTTACTTAGTTCGAAAAGCTTTGAAAAGGTGATCCTGAAGTGGCTTTAATATTCAGTTGTGTGTGTG
This sequence comes from Tragulus kanchil, assembly GCA_022376925.1. Lineage (NCBI taxonomy): Eukaryota > Metazoa > Chordata > Mammalia > Artiodactyla > Tragulidae > Tragulus > Tragulus kanchil. The sequence continues at coordinate 23,827,091 of JAIOJX010000025.1, read as the reverse complement.
TATGCTCAGTAACTAAGTGAGTCCCACTCTCTGAGACCCCATGGAGTGTGTGCCTGCCAGGTTTCTCTGTCTATGGAATTTTTCAGGCAAGATACTGGAGTGAGTTGCCATTTCTTCCTGTAGGGGATCTTCCCAACCCAGGAATCAAACCCACATCTCCTAAATTGCAGGTGAATTCTTAAGTGACCAGGGAAGCTCCAATATTCAGTTACATTTAGATAAAACAGATCCTTCTGAATAGTGGATGAGGGTAGTCTATTACTAATGACATTTAATAAAGTGGAGTCCTAGAAACAATGTTATTTTATACAGTATCACTAGGTAATCTGAAAGATGTTTAAAACTGATATAGCATACACAGCAAGTGACAATTGACCCAATTTCTCTTATATGGCACATTAGAGCTATCTGTAGGGACAAAAATGAAAAAGAAACACATGAAGCATTTTTGATGGCTTCCAAAATTTTTGGTCATGCCACATGATGCCTTGGCATACTGGCACATATTCACAGCTAATCTGAGTATTGGCAGCTGCCTGGTGATAGTCCCAGAACACAAAAGGATAGAAGACACACAGAGAAAGAGCTTCTATGAGGCATTCCCTACTCACTCCCCTTCATCTTCTCGGGAGGTTTTTATGAGACTGTTTCTCATCACCTCATGGGTCCTGATGAGATAGCAGGCTTTTGGAGCTCCACAGTCACAATAAAGTTTCAAAATATAAAACTACTTAGCTGCAGTCAAGAATTAGTTCATCATCAACACAGCATCCCCCTACACATGCTGTACCCATTTGACCCCTTTTGTTTCAGAGTCATCCTTTGTGGTGTTGGGACAAAAACCATGGGAAGCTAGCATCTTTTGCTCACTTTTTCTTTATAAAGTCTCTGAATCTAAAAGCAACTCCTGTGTCTTTCCTAATAAAATTAGTCAGGACTTTAAAACATATAAGGATTGCTTTTATGTTGTGTGTTTGACAGAGTCAGATTAAGAAATAAATTTTGCATGATTTAAATGGGAAAACAGGTCATCTTCTCAGTATGGAATCAATAAGGCTGTCAGTTCTGCTTTTTGAGTCTTTGCATTCCAGCCCTCAGAACCCATTCCCTGCCAGCCTCTCCACCCTCCACAAGTTATGTCTGTAACTGCCCATGGGTATGCCCAATATCTGAGTTCTTATCCGCTTATTTAAGTGCATTATTTTATCCAGAAATACGGTTCTATCAAGGGTCACTTCTCCCAGGAATTAAAATAGTGCCTTTTAAACACAATTTTTGCAGCTAGGTCTTAATATGAATGCCAAGTATCTTTGGATCTGACTATCCAATTCTAAAGAGGACCCCATATTGCCTGTTAGATTGTATGATTTCTAGCTTTAATTAATTTAATTTATATTGGTTTTACCACTATATTCTCATATATAGAATAGTGTTAGGTACAGTATAGGTGCTCAGTTATAATTTTTGGATAAAAGACAGATTAGAAGACTGTGGCATAATACATAATAAGTTTATCTGAGGATGTGGTGAAAAACTTGCCACTTTTTTAGAAAAATGCTGATTTAATTTCAGTCTTATGAATTAAAGTGAGAAAGAATGACACTGTCAAAAAGAGTTTACTTGACATTTTTAGTGCCTTAGAATATTATACAGGATAAGGCAGAAAAGGTATAGGGATCATATTGTCCTCTAGTCTTAAGTTTTAAGAAGAGAAATAATACAGAAAACATTTTTAAAAAAACCTTCTCTATAATTTTTTAATAACAAAGTTTGCTGTTGCATGCTCTGTGTTACTAAGACAGTGTTTCTCATCACCTCATGGGTCCTGAGGAGATAGCAGGCTTTTGGAGCTCCACAGTCACAATAAAGTTTCAAAATATAAAACTACTTAGCTGCAGTCAAGAATTAGTTCATCATCAACACAGCATCCCCCTACACATGCTGTACCCATTTGACCCCTTTTGTTTCAGAGTCATCCTTTGTGGTGTTGGGACAAAAACCATGGGAAGCTAGCATCTTTTGCTCACTTTTTTCTTTATAAAGTCTCTGAATCTAAAAGCAACTCCCTGTGTCTTTCCTAATAAAATTAGTCAGGACTTTAAAACATATAAGGATTGCTTTTATGTTGTGTGTTTGACAGAGTCAGATTAAGAAATAAATTTTGCATGATTTAAATGGGAAAACAGGTCATCTTCTCAGTATGGAATCAATAAGGCTGTCAGTTCTGCTTTTTGAGTCTTTGCATTCCAGCCCTCAGAACCCATTCCCTGCCAGCCTCTCCACCCTCCACAAGTTATGTCTGTAACTGCCCATGGGTATGCCCAATATCTGAGTTCTTATCCGCTTATTTAAGTGCATTATTTTATCCAGAAATACGGTTCTATCAAGGGTCACTTCTCCCAGGAATTAAAATAGTGCCTTTTAAACACAATTTTTGCAGCTAGGTCTTAATATGAATGCCAAGTATCTTTGGATCTGACTATCCAATTCTAAAGAGGACCCCATATTGCCTGTTAGATTGTATGATTTCTAGCTTTAATTAATTTAATTTATATTGGTTTTACCACTATATTCTCATATATAGAATAGTGTTAGGTACAGTATAGGTGCTCAGTTATAATTTTTGGATAAAAGACAGATTAGAAGACTGTGGCATAATACATAATAAGTTTATCTGAGGATGTGGTGAAAAACTTGCCACTTTTTTAGAAAAATGCTGATTTAATTTCAGTCTTATGAATTAAAGTGAGAAAGAATGACACTGTCAAAAAGAGTTTACTTGACATTTTTAGTGCCTTAGAATATTATACAGGATAAGGCAGAAAAGGTATAGGGATCATATTGTCCTCTAGTCTTAAGTTTTAAGAAGAGAAATAATACAGAAAACATTTTTAAAAAAACCTTCTCTATAATTTTTTAATAACAAAGTTTGCTGTTGCATGCTCTGTGTTACTAAGACAGTGAGCTTAGCATGGGGATAAAGACAATTTTATTAAGCCATTTTAAAATAACATATATTGGGCTTCCCCTGGTGGTCCAGTGAGTAAGGACACCGCCTTGCAGTGCAAGGGGCGCCAGTTCAATCCCTGGCCTGGGAAGATCCCACGTGCCGCAGAACGGCTGGACTGATGCGTCCAATTACCGAGCCGGAGTTCTGGCGCGCGTGTGCCCAGAGCCGGCACTCTGCGGCAACAGAGGCCACCGCGATGGGAGGCCCACAGGAGCCAAAGAACAAAGACGGATGAAAATAGAGAAATGAAAGACCAACAGAAGTGACCCGCCCATTCCCCTCCCTCCCCACCCTACCCCCCCCAATAAATAAAAATAAAATAAAATAACATACAGATTGGCAAGAGAAATGTTGTCCTGAGCTAATCACCTTTTACCTCTATCTTATTGAGAACATTTTAAAATGAACTCAAGAACAGACTAAATTATGAACACATATGGCCCATCCTCCAGTATCAACAGCTGTTCACATTTTGCCGCATTTATTTTTATGTTTTTGCTAAAACATTATATACAGAACTAAAAATTATTTTCTTTCCTATTTTTATCTCATGCCTATAATCACTGTTACCACAATAATCAAAACAATGCTAGACAAAAATGAGACAGGATTTAATTCATGAGAAGAATGGTTTCAGGTTTTCTGTTTTTTAGAGAGAGATGTTGGTATTCTGAAGTTCCAGCCCACCTGCCACGAAGGGTAGGTTATGACTTCCTCTAATCTTAAATCAAAAGAGCTTAGCCTCCTCAAGATTATTTGCAGGTGACAGTTTGATTTGTGGAGTTTTTTTCCACTTGTGGAAATCCAGAGCTAAAGATGACATACTGGCCAGATACGTTGGGAACAGACTCACAAATGAATTTTAAGTTTTAGTGCCTTAGAATATTATACAGGATAAGGCAGAAAAGGTATAGGGATCATATTGTCCTCTAGTCTTAAGTTTTAAGAAGAGAAATAATACAGAAAACATTTTTAAAAAAACCTTCTCTATAATTTTTTAATAACAAAGTTTGCTGTTGCATGCTCTGTGTTACTAAGACAGTGAGCTTAGCATGGGGATAAAGACAATTTTATTAAGCCATTTTAAAATAACATATATTGGGCTTCCCCTGGTGGTCCAGTGAGTAAGGACACCGCCTTGCAGTGCAAGGGGCGCCAGTTCAATCCCTGGCCTGGGAAGATCCCACGTGCCGCAGAACGGCTGGACTGATGCGTCCAATTACCGAGCCGGAGTTCTGGCGCGCGTGTGCCCAGAGCCGGCACTCTGCGGCAACAGAGGCCACCGCGATGGGAGGCCCACAGGAGCCAAAGAACAAAGACGGATGAAAATAGAGAAATGAAAGACCAACAGAAGTGACCCGCCCATTCCCCTCCCTCCCCACCCTACCCCCCCCAATAAATAAAAATAAAATAAAATAACATACAGATTGGCAAGAGAAATGTTGTCCTGAGCTAATCACCTTTTACCTCTATCTTATTGAGAACATTTTAAAATGAACTCAAGAACAGACTAAATTATGAACACATATGGCCCATCCTCCAGTATCAACAGCTGTTCACATTTTGCCGCATTTATTTTTATGTTTTTGCTAAAACATTATATACAGAACTAAAAATTATTTTCTTTCCTATTTTTATCTCATGCCTATAATCACTGTTACCACAATAATCAAAACAATGCTAGACAAAAATGAGACAGGATTTAATTCATGAGAAGAATGGTTTCAGGTTTTCTGTTTTTTAGAGAGAGATGTTGGTATTCTGAAGTTCCAGCCCACCTGCCACGAAGGGTAGGTTATGACTTCCTCTAATCTTAAATCAAAAGAGCTTAGCCTCCTCAAGATTATTTGCAGGTGACAGTTTGATTTGTGGAGTTTTTTTCCACTTGTGGAAATCCAGAGCTAAAGATGACATACTGGCCAGATACGTTGGGAACAGACTCACAAATGCCTTTGGATTAGCTTCCACTCACACAGAGTGTCCACGCAAAGAATCCCAAAGTTATCCATGAATTACATGGAAAGAAAATTTGGGGGAGGTTACTGCCTTTCTAATTTTGTCCTATAAACTCCTAAGAGGAGCAAATAGACTTCAGCAAAGGAGAGACTGGAAGTGAAATGTTGAATTCCTAGCTTCTGAGGAGGGAGTAAGTGACCTGCAGAAAAGAATGCATTCACCTCAGGGGAGAGCCCAGGGGTGGTAAGGAGCCCGATTCAACTCAATCTCTTATGAACTGGCCAGAGACCATGATTATCATAATGAAAAATGATAGGTATAAGCTTAGGTTGGAAAAGGTGGAAGAAAAAAAAAATGTTTTAATTTCACTACTTTCTGAGAAAGCACCTCAGTTAATATTCAAACAACTTTAGAATTTGATATTGCATGACACTAGACATAATAATTATCACAATGGAGCAGCAGTATTTTACAAGGAATACTTTACTGTGGATATTTTTATTACTGAGAGTTCTGAGAAGAGCAAAAAAGCTGCTTAATATTTATTCAGTGATAGGAAAGAAAAAGTAAAATGTATTCTATGAGTCATGCTTATTCAGTGTGAAAGTAGAAAACCCAAATTATGAGGAAAATTTTTGTCATATAGAAGAATGTTATTCATTATTAACACTGATTTTTTTTTTTTTAATTTTACAGAGTTTTGTTGTTTAATGCCCCGCATAGACCCACATCAGCCATAGGTATACATATGTCCCCTCCCTCTTGAACTTCCCTCCCATCTCCCTCCCCCACCCTCCTGTCTACATTGTTACAGAGCCCTGTGGAAGTTCCCTTAGTCTTACAGCAGAGTCCCATTGACTGTCTATTTTATATATGGTACTGTTACTTTCCCTGTTTACTCTTTCCATACATCTCACCCATTCAAAGTAATCATAGGGATGATTGCTAGCCTGTAACTGAACAAGAATATGAAATAAGACTGAATTTTCAGTATCATTTCAATCTGTATTTGTGTGGGTACAAAAAACGGGGAGTTTGATTTGTGGAGTTTTCCACTTGTGGAAATCCAGAGCTAAAGATGACATACTGGCCAGATACGTTGGGAACAGACTCACAAATGCCTTTGGATTAGCTTCCACTCACACAGAGTGTCCACGCAAAGAATCCCAAAGTTATCCATGAATTACATGGAAAGAAAATTTGGGGGAGGTTACTGCCTTTCTAATTTTGTCCTATAAACTCCTAAGAGGAGCAAATAGACTTCAGCAAAGGAGAGACTGGAAGTGAAATGTTGAATTCCTAGCTTCTGAGGAGGGAGTAAGTGACCTGCAGAAAAGAATGCATTCACCTCAGGGGAGAGCCCAGGGGTGGTAAGGAGCCCGATTCAACTCAATCTCTTATGAACTGGCCAGAGACCATGATTATCATAATGAAAAATGATAGGTATAAGCTTAGGTTGGAAAAGGTGGAAGAAAAAAAAAATGTTTTAATTTCACTACTTTCTGAGAAAGCACCTCAGTTAATATTCAAACAACTTTAGAATTTGATATTGCATGACACTAGACATAATAATTATCACAATGGAGCAGCAGTATTTTACAAGGAATACTTTACTGTGGATATTTTTATTACTGAGAGTTCTGAGAAGAGCAAAAAAGCTGCTTAATATTTATTCAGTGATAGGAAAGAAAAAGTAAAATGTATTCTATGAGTCATGCTTATTCAGTGTGAAAGTAGAAAACCCAAATTATGAGGAAAATTTTTGTCATATAGAAGAATGTTATTCATTATTAACACTGATTTTTTTTTTTTTAATTTTACAGAGTTTTGTTGTTTAATGCCCCGCATAGACCCACATCAGCCATAGGTATACATATGTCCCCTCCCTCTTGAACTTCCCTCCCATCTCCCTCCCCCACCCTCCTGTCTACATTGTTACAGAGCCCTGTGGAAGTTCCCTTAGTCTTACAGCAGAGTCCCATTGACTGTCTATTTTATATATGGTACTGTTACTTTCCCTGTTTACTCTTTCCATACATCTCACCCATTCAAAGTAATCATAGGGATGATTGCTAGCCTGTAACTGAACAAGAATATGAAATAAGACTGAATTTTCAGTATCATTTCAATCTGTATTTGTGTGGGTACATGCACATGTGGGTTCATATGAAAGAAAGTGTCTGTTTAACATTAATATATTTCTGGAATTATGGATAATATTGTCACCATAATTTTAGTTTTCTATATTTCCCAGTTCTCTATGACTACAGATCTTTGTAATCAGGGGAAATAATAATAGCCAACATTTTAAAATGTTACATAAGTGTAGCTTAAAAAATGGCTCCAAAATGCAGGAGAATTTATGAGAATTCATATGTACAAAGTGAATTTTATGATTAAATTAAATAGGAAAACAGGGGAGATTGTAGTTATTAAGAATGAATTCTGTCCCTCTAAATTCATAGCTTGAAATCCTAATCCCCATGCCTCAGTACCTCACAATTTGAATGTCATTTGTATATAGGGTTTTTTTTTCTTTTTTTTTTTTTTTTTTGCATTAAAGCCAAGGCTATGTTTTAATTGAAGTATAGTTGAGATTTATAACTTTGTGTTAGTTTTAGGTATACAATAAAGGATTCATATATATATATATATGTGTTCATGTTCTTTCCCTTTAAAGGTTATTACAAAATATTGAGCATAGTTCCCTATGCTATATAGTAAGTCTTTGTTAGTTATCCATTTTATATATAGTAATGTGTATATATTAATCCCTCAACTTCTAATTTATTCCTGAGATACGACTTTTAAAGGCGTATTTTAGGTTAGCTGAGGTCAGCAGAGTGGGCCCTGATCCAATATGACTGGTTGCCTTTTAAGAAGAGGAGGTAGAAACAGACAGGTAGAAAAGAAAGACTTATGAAGACAGAAGGAGAAGGTGGCCTTCTGGAAGCCAAGCAGAGAGGCCTCAGAAGAAATGAACTCTCCTGACATCTTGATCTTAAAGTTATAGCCTCCAGAACTGTGAAAATACAAATTTCTTCTGTTTAGTTCACCATTTATAGTACTTTATTATGCCATTGTTAGCAAACTAATACAGTATAACATAATTATTAGCATCATTTATGATAATGCTGAGAAAAGAACCCAACATCAAACACCATGAGGGACAACCTTCAGAAAATTCAGAAAATAAATATTTCTACTGAAGAAATACCAAATAAACACAAAATAATAATCAAGGATATAAAACACCTATATGACATGACTAAAAGAACAAATCAACTTGATGTTAGAAATGTTTTATTTTCCAATCTCCACTGGTCCTAATTATATATATTAGTTTATATTATATAATATAATAAAGATAATTATATTTATCATATATAATTAGGTTCAAGACAGAAGAGGAGGGTAAACTTGGTGACAAATAATTTTGTTGTATATGAAGGAGACAAATGAGGCAACAGTTAAGGCAGAACATGCATTGAGAGGTGGTTGTTTATCCAATTGTATTAAAGAAAAGACTTAATATAATGAAAAAATCCCATAGAGAAGGAACAGTTAGTGACATAGTGGGAAAAGGAAAGATTTACCAGACTCTAGATCATGTAGACATATGGACAAGAGAGGATGTTATATTCTCACAAATGAGTAATAATTATTTGCTAGGAGTGCAGCAAACTCAACTAGAATAACAGAAAAGAAGGCAGAATACACGGGTAGATGTGGCTCTTAAAGGTGGAAAATTCTCTTCTCATTATTTCTTGTTTTCTCAGTGAAATAGGGAACAAATTCATCAGCTGAGTGTGAAGGGCCCAGTTTTAGAAATTTATGGAGCAGGAGCAAGGATTAAATTATCACCTTGGGAACTGAGAAAGTGGCTGGACTAAGGAAAAGCAGGCGTTTGTCAAGGAGAGTTAAGGCTCAGCTGAGTTTGGAAAAGTGAGACTAATGAGTGTGAGTGTCTGTATCTCTCCAGCCATGTTGCAGATGCTCAGCTGTACGCAAAAAGTGAAGATGTGGATTTACCTCGGTCTTTGTGTGACTGTTAAGTTTTATTTTCCTTCAGGGTATTCTATTATTTGTATTCAAAAGGAGATTAAATATGTCTAAAATGTATCTAATACCTTTATAAAGCCAAAAATATGTATCAAGATATGTATCTATGGATAGAGAAACTGGAGAAATGGCAGAAAGCAATGGGAGGAAAGCCAACCAATGAATAAGCCAAAGTTACTTAACGTTTTCTATATTTACTTGCTCAATTTACAGCATCATATTACAAGTATATATAATTTTTTTAAATTGTAAAATGATAGAGCTGGATGAAATACATTTTAACTATAAAACATAAAAAATTTAATGTAAGTGAGTTACAGGAAATAAGTTCTGTTTGTGAAAATGATAAAAAATGGCTCAGTGGAAAAGAATCCACTGGCCAATTCAGGAAACTTGAATTCAGATCTCTAGCTGGGAAGATTCCTTGGAGAAGGAAACGGCAACCCACTCCAGTATTCTTGCCTGGGAAATCTCATGGACAGAGGAGTCTGGTGGACAGAGTCCATGGGATTGCAGACAGTTGGACACGACTTAGTAGCTAAACAAAACCAACTAAAACCAGCAAATAGAATGATTCAACTCAAACATAAAGTGCCAATTTTAACATAACTACAGCACTTCTAAAATAAAAATTGCTATTTTCCACTTCTGGAAAAGTATATGTACATCAGGGTGTCAGGTTTTTCAAAAGCTAGTTGCAGGTATTTATAACCAGTAATAAAGATAAAAAAGGATAGACCTTAAAGAAAAAAATGATGCACAGAAGGCTGTGAAACCTGAACAATTGACTCTAATAGTTCCAATGATTTTATAAACATGAGTCCTCATTTAAGTTTGATTACAGTTCATGACATGACATGAGTGCAAAGGAAGCATATGGACTAAATTACTTTGCTTATATAAAGTAATGGAGATAAATACAGAGGGAAGAAATTGAACATCAAGAATTGAACATGACTTTCAGAATATACAATGGAGAAAAGACAATCTCTTCAATAAGTAGTGCCAGGAAACTGAACAATTACATGAAAAATAATGAAATTAGTACATTCTTTAACACCACATTCAAAAGTAAACTCAAAATGGATTACAGACCTACATGCAAGATCAAATACTATGAAATTCCCTATAGGAAAACATAGAATGTTCTTTGAGATAAATCGCAGCAATATTTTTGGATCCATCTTCAAGATATGTATCTATGGATAGAGAAACTGGAGAAATGGCAGAAAGCAATGGGAGGAAAGCCAACCAATGAATAAGCCAAAGTTACTTAACGTTTTCTATATTTACTTGCTCAATTTACAGCATCATATTACAAGTATATATAATTTTTTTAAATTGTAAAATGATAGAGCTGGATGAAATACATTTTAACTATAAAACATAAAAAATTTAATGTAAGTGAGTTACAGGAAATAAGTTCTGTTTGTGAAAATGATAAAAAATGGCTCAGTGGAAAAGAATCCACTGGCCAATTCAGGAAACTTGAATTCAGATCTCTAGCTGGGAAGATTCCTTGGAGAAGGAAACGGCAACCCACTCCAGTATTCTTGCCTGGGAAATCTCATGGACAGAGGAGTCTGGTGGACAGAGTCCATGGGATTGCAGACAGTTGGACACGACTTAGTAGCTAAACAAAACCAACTAAAACCAGCAAATAGAATGATTCAACTCAAACATAAAGTGCCAATTTTAACATAACTACAGCACTTCTAAAATAAAAATTGCTATTTTCCACTTCTGGAAAAGTATATGTACATCAGGGTGTCAGGTTTTTCAAAAGCTAGTTGCAGGTATTTATAACCAGTAATAAAGATAAAAAAGGATAGACCTTAAAGAAAAAAATGATGCACAGAAGGCTGTGAAACCTGAACAATTGACTCTAATAGTTCCAATGATTTTATAAACATGAGTCCTCATTTAAGTTTGATTACAGTTCATGACATGACATGAGTGCAAAGGAAGCATATGGACTAAATTACTTTGCTTATATAAAGTAATGGAGATAAATACAGAGGGAAGAAATTGAACATCAAGAATTGAACATGACTTTCAGAATATACAATGGAGAAAAGACAATCTCTTCAATAAGTAGTGCCAGGAAACTGAACAATTACATGAAAAATAATGAAATTAGTACATTCTTTAACACCACATTCAAAAGTAAACTCAAAATGGATTACAGACCTACATGTAAGATCAAATACTATGAAATTCCCTATAGGAAAACATAGAATGTTCTTTGAGATAAATCGCAGCAATATTTTTTGGATCCATCTTCTAGAATAATGAAGCTAAAGTCAAAAATAAACAAATGGGACATAATTAAACTTAAAAGCATTTGTGAAAGAAAGCAAACCATTGACAAAATGAAAAGACAGCCTGCTGAATGGGGGAAAATATTTGCACATGATCTGACCAATAAGAGATTAATATCCATCATATATAAACAGCTCGTGCAACTCAACATTAAAAAACCAAAGGACTTCCCTGGTGGTCCAGTGGATAAGTAGACCGCCTTGCAGTACAAGGGGCGCCAGTTCGATCCCTGGCCTGGGACGATCCCATGCGCTGCGGAGTGGCCAAACTGATGTGTCCAACTACCGAGCCAGTGCTCTGGAGCGCATGTGCCCAGAGCCGGTGCTCTGCAATGAGAGAGGCCACTGCGATGGGAGGCTCATACAGGCCAAAGAACAAAGATGGATGAAAATGAATGAATGAAAGACCAATAGAAGTGGCCAAGAAAAAAAGGGGGCAGGAGAATTTAATAGATATTTTTCCAAAGAGAAAATGCAGAGAGCCAACACGTGCATAAAAAGATGATTATCAATGCTAAGTATCAGTGAAATGCAACTCAAAAGCAAAATTAGGTGTCAACTTCATGCCTGTCCAAATGACTATCATCAAAAAGAATACAAATAACAAATACTGGCAAGGGTGTGGAGAAAAGGGAACAGTTGTACATTGTTGGTTGGCATATAAATTTGTGCAACCATTGTGGAAAACAGTATGGAGATTTCTCAAAGAACTGAAAATAGAACTACCATGAGTCCTCATTTAAGTTTGATTACAGTTCATGACATGACATGAGTGCAAAGGAAGCATATGGACTAAATTACTTTGCTTATATAAAGTAATGGAGATAAATACAGAGGAAGAAATAGAACATCAAGAATTGAACATGACTTTCAGAATATACAATGGAGAAAAGACAATCTCTTCAATAAGTAGTGCCAGGAAACTGAACAATTACATGAAAAATAATGAAATTAGTACATTCTTTAACACCACATTCAAAAGTAAACTCAAAATGGATTACAGACCTACATGCAAGATCAAATACTATGAAATTCCCTATAGGAAAACATAGAATGTTCTTTGAGATAAATCGCAGCAATATTTTTTGGATCCATCTTCTAGAATAATGAAGCTAAAGTCAAAAATAAACAAATGGGACATAATTAAACTTAAAAGCATTTGTGAAAGAAAGCAAACCATTGACAAAATGAAAAGACAGCCTGCTGAATGGGGGAAAATATTTGCACATGATCTGACCAATAAGAGATTAATATCCATCATATATAAACAGCTCGTGCAACTCAACATTAAAAAACCAAAGGACTTCCCTGGTGGTCCAGTGGATAAGTAGACCGCCTTGCAGTACAAGGGGCGCCAGTTCGATCCCTGGCCTGGGACGATCCCATCCGCCGCGGAGTGGCCAAACTGATGTGTCCAACTACCGAGCCAGTGCTCTGGAGCGCATGTGCCCAGAGCCGGTGCTCTGCAATGAGAGAGGCCACTGCGATGGGAGGCTCATACAGGCCAAAGAACAAAGATGGATGAAAATGAATGAATGAAAGACCAATAGAAGTGGCCAAGAAAAAAAGGGGGCAGGAGAATTTAATAGATATTTTTCCAAAGAGAAAATGCAGAGAGCCAACACGTGCATAAAAAGATGATTATCAATGCTAAGTATCAGTGAAATGCAACTCAAAAGCAAAATTAGGTGTCAACTTCATGCCTGTCCAAATGACTATCATCAAAAAGAATACAAATAACAAATACTGGCAAGGGTGTGGAGAAAAGGGAACAGTTGTACATTGTTGGTTGGCATATAAATTTGTGCAACCATTGTGGAAAACAGTATGGAGATTTCTCAAAGAACTGAAAATAGAACTACCATATGACCCAGACATTTCACTCCAGGATATATACCCGAACAAAATGAAAACATTAATTCTAAAAGGTACATTCACATCAATGTTCATATCAGCATTATTTACAAAGAAGATGTTATGTGTGAATACACAAACACACAATCGAATGCTACTCAGGCATAAAAGAATGACATTTTGCATTTGCAGCAACATGGAAAGTCTTTGGATGTCATTTTGCTAAGTGAAATAAGTCAGACAAAGACAAATACTGTATGATATCACATATATGTGGAGTTTAAATCATGATAAACTAGTGAATAAAACAAAAAGAAGCAGATTTACAGATAATAAAGAACAAACCTGTAGTTATCAGTGGGGAGGGTTGGGAGGGGTAATATGGGGGAGGAAGAGTGAGAGGTACAAACTATTTGGTGTAAGATAGGTTCAGGGACGTATTGTATAACATAGGGATATAGCCAATATCTTGTAAGAATTGGAAATTTAAAGTAACTTATAAAAATTGTATAGAATTTATAAAAATGAAAAACTACATGCAAATTTAAAAAGTTGACATGCCATTAAGTTCTAAATATCTTATTGTGCATGCAACTGGTTATGGATTTACTTTAAATCCTCATGATTTTCTTCATTGTCTGAAACATCAGAATTTACTAAATCCAGAGCTTGCCAGATCTGTATGTACAAAAATATTATAGAATGCTGAATATATAGTTGGCATTTTTGTATATTTGCTCATCAAATCTATTGTTTATTTTTTCACTGATGTGAATCACATCTTTTTTGCTTTTAGTTGCCATTGCTTTTAAACATGCAGCCTCTCTAAGCCTAATTGTTTTATTCTGAACCAGGCAGAATGATCTCTCTAAAGATAAAAGAACTATTGATATTATCCCACCCTTGTAAATTGGTCGTGTCAACATTTAGCAGTCTGTTCAAATTAAACTGAAAGTACCTAAAGGAACAAGTGCCAGATAAGTAACATTATATCTTAATGTCCCAAACAATGTTGCATTGTATGGGTAGTTTCACCTCTGGAGAAGAAAGGACCACATTGTGTTGATTGGGTGGGTCTAAGAGAGACATCTACTGGCTACATTTGAATAGGTACTATGGGAAATTTTATTAGAAATGGTTGTTTTATTTTTTAATGTACAATCAGGGGCAAGAAAAAAAATGTGGGAAAATATCTGACAACATTTCCAGAGTTTAGCTCATTCCAGTAATGCTCACAATTAGATTAAAACTACAAGTTCACAAAAACACAGATACGTATAGAAACATTCTTTAGCAGTACTCACTGATAATATCCTTTTAAATAATAAGAAATGGATAGCAATTTGTATAAAATATAGTTATAAAATTATGGTAAATAAATGATTCCCAGGTGGTACAGCTAGTAAAGAATCTGCCTGCCAATGCAGGAGACCCAAGAGCTGAGGGTTTGATCCCTGGGTTGGGAAGAACCCCTGGAGTAGAACATGGTAATCCACTCCAGTATTCTTGCCTGGAAAATTCCATAGACAAAGGAGCCTATTGAGCTACAGCATAAAGAATTGGACACAATTGAGCAACTGAGAGCACACACACTTAGCTGAAAAAAAAATATTATATATCAAAGGTGAAGAAAAGATGAAAATAATATTTTATTAAATGTTATTTTTAGATAGAAAATTTTAAAACTGTCACATCTTTATAGACTCTGTGTTGTAAGACCTGTTCTGTTTTTGCTGTTCAACTGTATGAATAAATAATATCAAGAATGCTAGTATTGATAAGTACACATTTTATTTTTTTGGCTATAGTATTCTTTACAAAGATTTTTGCCTGGAGAATGCCATGGACAGAGGGACCTGGCAGGCAATAGTCCACAGGGTCACCAAGAGTTGGACATGACTGAAGCGATTTAGCATAGTATACCATCTCCAAAGATACCAAGAAGTGCATATAAATTTAATTATATGCGTGTGCTATATGCTGTTTTATGTATAAATTACTCTGAAAAATCCAGGTAGGAAATTCAATCTTGATAAAGAGTAAATGAATTAAAAAGCAATGTCTGGTGATATAGGACTGAAAGTCTGAAAAGGAACTTAGCCACTTGAAAAGTTTTCTCTTTTTACGAGTTCTATAAAAATATCCAGTGATTATATTTTTAGAAGTGCTTTATTCCTTTCACCAGTTGTGTAAGAGATAAAAGAATGACTCAATCTCTTCCAACAAATTTCTTTTGGTTTACACTGGGAACTTATCTGGCCATTCCATCTAAGTCTTTCTCCTTTGACACTATTGTTTGATTGCTGTTTCCATTCCTTTTCTCTAGTGATGATCTGCTACATGAGTAACCTCTGTTTTGTTTTAAAGAATTGTGTCATTTTTGTGGGTGAGAATAAAAAGGAGTAAAGGCACCTTCCTAAACCTTCACTTCTTTCTTGCATTAATAGAAGCTTCAATCATACTGATGCTTGAAGGCTGATATAAGAAACACTGGTTCTCTGCATACTAAAGCCACTGATCTTTCTTCTTTCAAAGCCTGCCAATGCAGGAGACCCAAGAGCTGGTTTTCCCTGGGTTGGGAAGAACCCCTGGAGTAGAACATGGTAATCCACTCCAGTATTCTTGCCTGGAAAATTCCATAGACAAAGGAGCCTATTGAGCTACAGCATAAAGAATTGGACACAATTGAGCAACTGAGAGCACACACACTTAGCTGAAAAAAAAATATTATATATCAAAGGTGAAGAAAAGATGAAAATAATATTTTATTAAATGTTATTTTTAGATAGAAAATTTTAAAACTGTCACATCTTTATAGACTCTGTGTTGTAAGACCTGTTCTGTTTTTGCTGTTCAACTGTATGAATAAATAATATCAAGAATGCTAGTATTGATAAGTACACATTTTATTTTTTGGCTATAGTATTCTTTACAAAGATTTTTGCCTGGAGAATGCCATGGACAGAGGGACCTGGCAGGCAATAGTCCACAGGGTCACCAAGAGTTGGACATGACTGAAGCGATTTAGCATAGTATACCATCTCCAAAGATACCAAGAAGTGCATATAAATTTAATTATATGCGTGTGCTATATGCTGTTTTATGTATAAATTACTCTGAAAAATCCAGGTAGGAAATTCAATCTTGATAAAGAGTAAATGAATTAAAAAGCAATGTCTGGTGATATAGGACTGAAAGTCTGAAAAGGAACTTAGCCACTTGAAAAGTTTTCTCTTTTTACGAGTTCTATAAAAATATCCAGTGATTATATTTTTAGAAGTGCTTTATTCCTTTCACCAGTTGTGTAAGAGATAAAAGAATGACTCAATCTCTTCCAACAAATTTCTTTTGGTTTACACTGGGAACTTATCTGGCCATTCCATCTAAGTCTTTCTCCTTTGACACTATTGTTTGATTGCTGTTTCCATTCCTTTTCTCTAGTGATGATCTGCTACATGAGTAACCTCTGTTTTGTTTTAAAGAATTGTGTCATTTTTGTGGGTGAGAATAAAAAGGAGTAAAGGCACCTTCCTAAACCTTCACTTCTTTCTTGCATTAATAGAAGCTTCAATCATACTGATGCTTGAAGGCTGATATAAGAAACACTGGTTCTCTGCATACTAAAGCCACTGATCTTTCTTCTTTCACATGTTTGTAACAGAAATAATTTGCATTTGTATAGACAATAGCAAGAGAAAGTTTTTATACAGAGAAAAAGAAAAGTTGGGAATGGCACTAAACAAAAAGTTCATCGCTTTTCATTGGCTGGGTACTTGCCAGGAAAGAAAAATCGTCTTTTCCTGTTGAGCTCTGCTTTCATCTCAGGGAGTGAGAGCTCCCCCGTCTGGTTGCTCAACCATATTTAACTGGGGTTTTGGTTTAAGTTTTACACTAATTAAACCTACTCACCCCTGTTCTCTTATCCTCTTCGATATTAGCCTCAAATCTGTTCTGATTCTGCAGCCAGTTCTTAAACATATAATCATCCATATTCCCATTATATTAATTTATTTTTATATTTGATAAAATGGCACTATACAATTGCCGCTAACCTGTTTTGAAGAATGTCCTTTAGCTGGATTTGTCTGACCTTTTTTCTCAGCATCAGACAGAGGTTATAGGCTTTGGGGAAGAAGACCACAATGTAAAAGTTCATTTTCAAGAGTATAGGCTATCAATATGATTTATTATTGTTGATATCAACTTTAATCAATTGAGGTAGTATTTGTTAAGTTTCTCCACTGAAAAATGTCATTTTCTTTTTACTTTTCCAAAATGCTCATGTTAAGAAAGAAGTCACTATGTATAATCCATACTTCAGTGGTGGCAGTTATGTGCCAGTTCTTTGAGGGTGAGTTGTGTACATTGATTACACAGATTTCTTCTACAGGACATTTGTCTCTTCCGCATTTATTTATTTGATCATTTACTTAATCATTATACACTCATAAGCATTTATTCTGTACTTCCAAGCATTTATTTACTTGTGATGATCTGCTACATGAGTAACCTCTGTTTTGTTTTAAAGAATTGTGTCATTTTTGTGGGTGAGAATAAAAAGGAGTAAAGGCACCTTCCTAAACCTTCACTTCTTTCTTGCATTAATAGAAGCTTCAATCATACTGATGCTTGAAGGCTGATATAAGAAACACTGGTTCTCTGCATACTAAAGCCACTGATCTTTCTTCTTTCACATGTTTGTAACAGAAATAATTTGCATTTGTATAGACAATAGCAAGAGAAAGTTTTTATACAGAGAAAAAGAAAAGTTGGGAATGGCACTAAACAAAAAGTTCATCGCTTTTCATTGGCTGGGTACTTGCCAGGAAAGAAAAATCGTCTTTTCCTGTTGAGCTCTGCTTTCATCTCAGGGAGTGAGAGCTCCCCCGTCTGGTTGCTCAACCATATTTAACTGGGGTTTTGGTTTAAGTTTTTACACTAATTAAACCTACTCACCCCTGTTCTCTTATCCTCTTCGATATTAGCCTCAAATCTGTTCTGATTCTGCAGCCAGTTCTTAAACATATAATCATCCATATTCCCATTATATTAATTTATTTTTATATTTGATAAAATGGCACTATACAATTGCCGCTAACCTGTTTTGAAGAATGTCCTTTAGCTGGATTTGTCTGACCTTTTTTCTCAGCATCAGACAGAGGTTATAGGCTTTGGGGAAGAAGACCACAATGTAAAAGTTCATTTTCAAGAGTATAGGCTATCAATATGATTTATTATTGTTGATATCAACTTTAATCAATTGAGGTAGTATTTGTTAAGTTTCTCCACTGAAAAATGTCATTTTCTTTTTACTTTTCCAAAATGCTCATGTTAAGAAAGAAGTCACTATGTATAATCCATACTTCAGTGGTGGCAGTTATGTGCCAGTTCTTTGAGGGTGAGTTGTGTACATTGATTACACAGATTTCTTCTACAGGACATTTGTCTCTTCCGCATTTATTTATTTGATCATTTACTTAATCATTATACACTCATAAGCATTTATTCTGTACTTAGATTATTTCGTTGCATTAATTGTTCCAACTTGGAGAGCTCATTTAATTGTGCTCTTGTGTCCCTTTCTCATGCCCCTTCACTGGGATTGCTTATTTTCTTATTGTTAACATCCCTACTTGCTGGCAATACTAGATGTTCCAGGCTCATTGTTCATATTTACTTCATTGGTTTCTAGAATCAGCCATTTGCTCAAGGATCCCTGCCTCCTCACATCAGAGAATTTATAAAACTTGTTTTTTAGAGACTGAAATCGGAGTGCTAGGTGGCCTCAATATATCCATATGTTTCAATAGTGTGTTCCACTTTATTAACAAGCAGTAGTAATTTCATAGTACTATTGTCATTCAGTCGCTAAATCCTGTCTGACTCTTTGTGACGCTACGGGACTGCCAGCACGCCAGGCTTCCTTTTCCTTCACTATTTCCCAGAGCTTGCTCAAATTCATATCCATCGAGTCCATGATGCTATCCAACCACCTCAACCTCTGCCGCCTCCTTCTCATTTTGCCTTTATAGTATAGGTGAATCACTGCTTAATCATTCAGGGGTTGAAGGACATCTGAGCTGTTTGCAGTTTTTGACTATTCATACAGTTGTTAGGGAACATTCATCTTCTCAGATTAAATGCCGGCAGTGCAATTTCTGGGTCATAGTGTTAATGCATGTTCAGTTTTATAAGACACTGGCTAAACCTTTTCTAGAGCGGCTTACCATTTTGCATTCAATTTCCATCAGACAGAGGTTATAGGCTTTGGGGAAGAAGACCACAATGTAAAAGTTCATTTTCAAGAGTATAGGCTATCAATATGATTTATTATTGTTGATATCAACTTTAATCAATTGAGGTAGTATTTGTTAAGTTTCTCCACTGAAAAATGTCATTTTCTTTTTACTTTTCCAAAATGCTCATGTTAAGAAAGAAGTCACTATGTATAATCCATACTTCAGTGGTGGCAGTTATGTGCCAGTTCTTTGAGGGTGAGTTGTGTACATTGATTACACAGATTTCTTCTACAGGACATTTGTCTCTTCCGCATTTATTTATTTGATCATTTACTTAATCATTATACACTCATAAGCATTTATTCTGTACTTAGATTATTTCGTTGCATTAATTGTTCCAACTTGAGAGCTCATTTAATTGTGCTCTTGTGTCCCTTTCTCATGCCCCTTCACTGGGATTGCTTATTTTCTTATTGTTAACATCCCTACTTGCTGGCAATACTAGATGTTCCAGGCTCATTGTTCATATTTACTTCATTGGTTTCTAGAATCAGCCATTTGCTCAAGGATCCCTGCCTCCTCACATCAGAGAATTTATAAAACTTGTTTTTTAGAGACTGAAATCGGAGTGCTAGGTGGCCTCAATATATCCATATGTTTCAATAGTGTGTTCCACTTTATTAACAAGCAGTAGTAATTTCATAGTACTATTGTCATTCAGTCGCTAAATCCTGTCTGACTCTTTGTGACGCTTACGGGACTGCCAGCACGCCAGGCTTCCTTTTCCTTCACTATTTCCCAGAGCTTGCTCAAATTCATATCCATCGAGTCCATGATGCTATCCAACCACCTCAACCTCTGCCGCCTCCTTCTCATTTTGCCTTTATAGTATAGGTGAATCACTGCTTAATCATTCAGGGGTTGAAGGACATCTGAGCTGTTTGCAGTTTTTGACTATTCATACAGTTGTTAGGGAACATTCATCTTCTCAGATTAAATGCCGGCAGTGCAATTTCTGGGTCATAGTGTTAATGCATGTTCAGTTTTATAAGACACTGGCTAAACCTTTTCTAGAGCGGCTTACCATTTTGCATTCAATTTCCATCAGCAATGTACACGTGATAAACTTCTTCGGAACGCTGCCCAGCATTTCAGATCATATTCAAGCCCTTTTTATAGACGTGTAGTGATGTTTTATTTTGGTTTTATAATAACATCTTTTTGTGCCTCAGAGACGCGAGGAGCAAAGGACCGATAGTAAAAAGCGCGCAGCACGGCGGAGAGCGTGGTTAGAGTGCGAGAATTGAAGAGTCTGATCCGAGATCGCAAGATCCTAATATCGCGAGAAAGCTCCAGCTGCGCGGAATAAGAACCTGCAGAGAGAGCGCAATCTCGCGAGAAACCGCACCGGCGGTGGAGAAAACTGGACGGGTATCCTGAGGAAAGGGATGAGAAGGTGAGGAGAAAAGAGAGGGCGAGGGAGAAAGCAATGCAGAGTTCCCATTAACGATGCTCCACTGACTCTAAGTTGTATCTTAAATTCAGAAATTTTAAAACCTGACAGGAAAAAAAGTGCACTGTAAATCAGGAGAGACTGAATGTCCTTTCTTCCTTCGTATCTTAGGTAAAAATCTGTTTTCTCACAGATTCTTTGCTTGGTCCTCTGAGCTTGATGAGGTCACCACACACTTACATCTTTTCTGTGTGTGTTTTTTCTAATAGGACTGGTAATGCTTTGTAAATGTTCCTCCGCCCCCTCCGCCTCCACCGCCTCACTGCACCAGGCAGCTTCACAAGGGCAGAGAACGGAGCTGGTCTGTTTACCCCACTATATCCAGACTTGCCCAAGGTTATGGTATGGAGGAATTTAATAAACAGTTACATTAATACGTACACACACACACACACACACACACACATTTAACCACAACGATGATTTTTTTTTTAATTGTAGCCTCTTTTACTTTTTTTTTTAAATTTATTTACTTTCATTCATCTTTATTCTTTGGCCTGTGTAGGCCTCCCATTGCAGCGGCCTCTCGCTGCAGAGCACTGGCTCTGGGCGCATGCGCTCTAGAGATCTGCCTCGGTAGATGACACACCGGTCTAGCCGCTCCGTGGCACGTTGTATCTTCCCAGGCCAGGGATAGAAGCGGTGCCCCTTGGACCTCAAGGTGGACTCCTCACCCACTGGACCACCAGGGAAGCCCATAATACGTAGATATATTCTTCATTAAGGGCTTCTCACGTTGCTCAGTAGTAAAGAATTCCCCTGCCAATGCAGGAGCCTCAGGAGACCTGGATTCCATCCCTGGATCAGGAAGATGCCCTGGAGCAGGAAATGGCAACCCACTCGAATAATCTTGCCTGGGAAATATGGACAGAGGAGCTTGGCGGGCTACAGTCCTTGGGGCTCACAAAGTGTCGGCAGGTGGCAAAGAGTTGGATAAGACTTTGTACAGATGCAAGAGTCTTTATTAATTATTGCAATAGTCATTTAAAATCTGTATTCTTAACGTTGTATTATCTATATAGTAAATTAAGTTAGATCAATTCTGAGACTGTCAACAGGACTGCAAACTATACAAGGACGCAAAAAAGCAGTTTATTTAAGATCTTCCAGTTGCAATTTGTGAATCTCAGGTTCGGGAGGAACCCAGAATTGTGTCCTACCTGAGGAAAATACTTAGGGATTTTTATGGGGAAAAAGGGGGGCTGGGGAGTTAATGCAGGCTTATATAAGTTCTTTGCAAAGAACTTGGATGATAAGATTGGATGGTAAATTGTTCTGTACATATGATTGGGTTATAGAATGCATGCATTTGTTACTAGGGAAACGTATATTTTCTTTAGTGCAGGAAAACTCAAGGTCTCAGCATTATTCTCTCCTTTTGGCAACTCAGCAGCTATTCAGCAGTTTAATTTAGAGTGCTCAGCAAAAGTCTAGCATGAGCCGCAAACCTGGAGCTCCTCAGGTCATATCTCAGTCATTCCTGACATGGTTCTTTTCACAAGACTCTTGATTTCTAGTTATAGAGAAGGAGTGATAAGAGACAGATGCATAAAGATGATTTAAGTTTTTAAAGGCAATTATTATTGAATTAGAAAATAAATATCATTTAAAGTTATCAGTATACAATTGCCATATAATTCCATAAACAAGGCTAACTTTCCTTTTTAATCATTGGAATGACACACCGGTCTAGCCGCTGGCACGTTGTATCTTCCCAGGCCAGGGATAGAAGCGGTGCCCCTTGGACCTCAAGGTGGACTCCTCACCCACTGGACCACCAGGGAAGCCCATAATACGTAGATATATTCTTCATTAAGGGCTTCTCACGTTGCTCAGTAGTAAAGAATTCCCCTGCCAATGCAGGAGCCTCAGGAGACCTGGATTCCATCCCTGGATCAGGAAGATGCCCTGGAGCAGGAAATGGCAACCCACTCGAATAATCTTGCCTGGGAAATATGGACAGAGGAGCTTGGCGGGCTACAGTCCTTGGGGCTCACAAAGTGTCGGCAGGTGGCAAAGAGTTGGATAAGACTTTGTACAGATGCAAGAGTCTTTATTAATTATTGCAATAGTCATTTAAAATCTGTATTCTTAACGTTGTATTATCTATATAGTAAATTAAGTTAGATCAATTCTGAGACTGTCAACAGGACTGCAAACTATACAAGGACGCAAAAAAGCAGTTTATTTAAGATCTTCCAGTTGCAATTTGTGAATCTCAGGTTCGGGAGGAACCCAGAATTGTGTCCTACCTGAGGAAAATACTTAGGGATTTTTATGGGGAAAAAGGGGGGCTGGGGAGTTAATGCAGGCTTATATAAGTTCTTTGCAAAGAACTTGGATGATAAGATTGGATGGTAAATTGTTCTGTACATATGATTGGGTTATAGAATGCATGCATTTGTTACTAGGGAAACGTATATTTTCTTTAGTGCAGGAAAACTCAAGGTCTCAGCATTATTCTCTCCTTTTGGCAACTCAGCAGCTATTCAGCAGTTTAATTTAGAGTGCTCAGCAAAAGTCTAGCATGAGCCGCAAACCTGGAGCTCCTCAGGTCATATCTCAGTCATTCCTGACATGGTTCTTTTCACAAGACTCTTGATTTCTAGTTATAGAGAAGGAGTGATAAGAGACAGATGCATAAAGATGATTTAAGTTTTTAAAGGCAATTATTATTGAATTAGAAAATAAATATCATTTAAAGTTATCAGTATACAATTGCCATATAATTCCATAAACAAGGCTAACTTTCCTTTTTTAAAGGAACCCCAACCCCATCCTCAGATATGGTCAAATTGGCCAGGATATCTCAGGATATCTCTGGTTAAATTGATTTGTCTTCATAAGAGGCTTCAATCTCTTAAGTATCTTTGAAAAGAAGCCATGTTTTCTGATGTCTTTATAGCCATCTAAAAATTAAGACAATACTACAGACATAAAAAAGGTAACAGGGGCTTCCCTGGTGGCCCAGTGGGTAAGGATACCACCTTGCAGTGCAAGGGGGGCCGGTTCGATCCCTGGCCTGGGAAGATCTTACGTGCTGCGGAACGGCTGAACTGATGTGTCCAATTACCGAGCCGGAGCTATGAAGCGCATGCGCACAGAGCCGTGCTCTGCGACAACAGAAGCCACCGCGATGGGAGGCCCACAAGAGCCAAGGAACAAAGATAGATGAAAATAGACAAATGAAAGACCAATAGAAATGGCCCGCCCACCCCCTCCCTCCCCAACCCGCCCCCCGCAAATAAATAAATATATAAATGTTTTTTTAAAAAAAAGATAACACTCCCAGTACCCCAAAAATATTTGGTTTGATGGAATCTACCAATAATGAAAAACTTGTCAAAACAGAGTGATTTTGAATTTTATGTTATTGATATATAGTTATATTTCAGAATCCCTTTTAAATACCAAGGTCAATAGAAACTAATTTCAGTATGTTTATTGAAAACAGTTTCATGACACAAATTTCTAGCCAAATTTATGACTAGTGAAATAAAAATAAATTATGTGTCTTGGTGCAGGATGGCCAATACATTAAAAGCTGATGTGCTTGACATGTCCCCAGTAAAAAAGAATACTATAAATCATATTCAATATAAAATATTAATCAATAAATGGCACCTATGCATTTTTTATAGGAAGGTAAACTAAAATTATAGCAAAAGAGCATGGGTGGTGATGCAGGCATTTTCAGATGCAATCTGGGTACTCTTCAAACAATTTGTAATATGTTAAAGCAATTTTAAATCACTTTTGTTATTGTATATTCTAGAATAAAGATTGATAGGGCATAATTTAATCTTATATATAGAAATGACTTGAGGGAAATGGAAAAATTTACTGGTTTATGTGAGCAATATAAATAGTCTAACTAGGTAATTCAGGCCAAATTGCTTCATATTTAAATAAATATCAATTTAGGTGCTTTTTTATTCTTATTTATCTTAAGCTCTGTTGGATTCGTCCATCCCTCATCGTCCATTATTTCTTCCTTATTTTAGTTATACAAATAGATTGCTATTGGTCTGTAATCTGCATTCCTGGCGTATACTCATAGGATGCACTGGGTCCAATTGTATGCTGGAAGAATTATATGTAGCTACCGTTGTCACAGCCTTTCAGAAGGTTACCCTTGAGTCACTTTATTTCTACTGTTTGGAAAATTAACGGTCTACATGTCCTAAGGAAAATGTGAGAATTGAATAAGATAATCTATGTAAAACAAAGAAAATCAGTTATTATTAGTTATTAAATTGTTATTATCCACATATAAGTTATGGATGTTTTTGAACTTATGAAACACTGTTAAATTAGCAACTCCAAGGAGAGTGTAAATGGAATGAGGCCCTGTGTTCGTGAGGAAATGATGTGTGCTAAGTAAAAAGAAAATTTTTAAATACCTATATTTTAAAGTAATTTCTTTTATGGCATTTTAATAAATGCATGCCAAGCTGCATCTATGTCTATCCTTCTGTTAGTATAATTTGAGGTTCAGTTTCAAAAGTTAATGAGGTGAAATCAATTCTGTAAAAGTTAGTGACAAGGTACAGGCTGTAGAGCAGAGTGTGTTAAGGATAGTGACCTAGTTTTGAATCCAGATTTGACTTTACCTGTGGATTTCCATGCAACTTACTTACCTTGAGCAAATGTAAAGCCTTGGACTGCCTTGAAGACTGATAATGCATATTCATTTGATATCCAAGAAAAAAATTTAAATGGACAGAGATTATTTGCATTAGTTATTTTTATTGAGAACATGATTTAAAAAAAAATTGTTTATTTATTTTTGGCTATTCTGGGTTTTCACTGCTGCTGCAGGCTCTTCTCTAGTTGCAGGGAATGGGGGCTAGTCTCTAGATGAGGTGTGAGCAGGCTTCTTGTTGCTGTTACTTCTCTTGTGGAACTTAGGCTTCAGTAGTTGTGACACACGAGCTCTACAGTTGTGACTCCAAGGCTCCAGAGCACAGGCTCAATACTTGTGGCTCACAGGCTTAGTTGCTTCTCAGCATGTGGGTTCTTCCCAGATCAGGGATCTAACCCATGTCTCCTTCATTGGTAGGAGAACTCTTCATCACTGAGCCAACAGGGGAGCCCCCTACATTAGTTATTTATACCATCATAGTAGCCAAGTTTTCCAGAAGAGTTGTCAGAACAAATTCCTCTTCATAATAAAAAAGCAAGGTTCTTACAATTGGAAGAGTCCTCTGCAGAAATAATAGGGAACTGGGGACTTTGAAAGCCTGAAGATGTTATATTTTCCAATTTTCATGGTTGTCTTAGTAATTTTCACTGATTTTTTTGTTTTAGTAATCTGTCTTTATCAGTTAACATCTTTCCATCAGTCTTTTCATCAACCTCAAAGGTAGTTGTCAGAATATGGATTAGCAACTCCAAGGAGAGTGTAAATGGAATGAGGCCCTGTGTTCGTGAGGAAATGATGTGTGCTAAGTAAAAAGAAAATTTTTAAATACCTATATTTTAAAGTAATTTCTTTTATGGCATTTTAATAAATGCATGCCAAGCTGCATCTATGTCTATCCTTCTGTTAGTATAATTTGAGGTTCAGTTTCAAAAGTTAATGAGGTGAAATCAATTCTGTAAAAGTTAGTGACAAGGTACAGGCTGTAGAGCAGAGTGTGTTAAGGATAGTGACCTAGTTTTGAATCCAGATTTGACTTTACCTGTGGATTTCCATGCAACTTACTTACCTTGAGCAAATGTAAAGCCTTGGACTGCCTTGAAGACTGATAATGCATATTCATTTGATATCCAAGAAAAAAATTTAAATGGACAGAGATTATTTGCATTAGTTATTTTTATTGAGAACATGATTTAAAAAAAAATTGTTTATTTATTTTTGGCTATTCTGGGTTTTCACTGCTGCTGCAGGCTCTTCTCTAGTTGCAGGGAATGGGGGCTAGTCTCTAGATGAGGTGTGAGCAGGCTTCTTGTTGCTGTTACTTCTCTTGTGGAACTTAGGCTTCAGTAGTTGTGACACACGAGCTCTACAGTTGTGACTCCAAGGCTCCAGAGCACAGGCTCAATACTTGTGGCTCACAGGCTTAGTTGCTTCTCAGCATGTGGGTTCTTCCCAGATCAGGGATCTAACCCATGTCTCCTTCATTGGTAGGAGAACTCTTCATCACTGAGCCAACAGGGGAGCCCCCTACATTAGTTATTTATACCATCATAGTAGCCAAGTTTTCCAGAAGAGTTGTCAGAACAAATTCCTCTTCATAATAAAAAAGCAAGGTTCTTACAATTGGAAGAGTCCTCTGCAGAAATAATAGGGAACTGGGGACTTTGAAAGCCTGAAGATGTTATATTTTCCAATTTTCATGGTTGTCTTAGTAATTTTCACTGATTTTTTTGTTTTAGTAATCTGTCTTTATCAGTTAACATCTTTCCATCAGTCTTTTCATCAACCTCAAAGGTAGTTGTCAGAATATGGATTAGCACAAAGATTGGGAACCTAAAAATTAAGTTGGTTTGAAGAAATTAGAATATAAATATTAGGGTTGATTTGGAGTAATTGGGAATGACAACAGTGAAGTATTTGGGCAAGAAAATGATACTAGAGGGACTCAGACCATTCTGAGCAAGTACCCTGTATATATACTTACCGCTGATGAAAGATTGTTTCAGTAGAATATGACCATTATATCCTAAAATTTCAAAGAGTTTATCAAGCTGAATTAAAAATAAAATAAGGTCCAAATAGAGTCCAAAAAATGGTAAAGTGAACATTTTTCCTTTAGATTGTAGAGTTCATTGGCTTCAACTGGAGGATAAAAAGTGCGTGAGAATTTCCAAAATAGATTGAAACTAAGATGCACTAAACCAGAAATCTAGTAGGTAAGTAAAACAACAACTAAAATAGAAGATTCTTATGTCTTTAAATACTTGGGGTATTGATGTTAGAAATGTTGGTGTTCAGGGCACCCCTTCAACCTCCATCCTCTCTGAAATGGAAGTTTATCATAAGTAAAAACGTACAAGAGCTAAGGAGTTCTTTGACTTTAACCAACGTGAAACTCTGAAAAAGGAAAAAGAATCAGATTGCAGAGTAAGGAAAGAAAAATTCAAAATATGGTATGAATAGTTAATCTCTCTTATTACAGGCATTTTCTGAATGAGGTGCACATTTAAAGCTTGATAACTTAAGAAACTACTACACACACCGTACATATTTTACTTTTTAAAAATTATCTTCAGAATTGTGCATCTCAGAAATTATTTCACACATGGACCATATCTCTTCCATTGTAGAGTTAGAAGTACTTAGGTGACATAGACTTTTCATTATTAAAATGTATACAGTAAGAAAATTTACTCTGGAACTTCTCTTTGAATGATATAAGTGAATGCATGATACCTGACCAATTAGGGAGATTCTTAGAGGGTATATTTGCCTAACGTGTCAAAGTGATTTCACTATTACCAGAGTGATTTTTGATTCCACTGTAGATTAAATTGGTCTAAATATATACTGATCAAAGGGTTAACTTACTTTTGTCCTTCAAGCATGGTGTGTTTGGGGGAAGATATTATACTGCACTGGAGCCAAAAGAGATAAGTGGGAGAGGCTGGAAATGTGTCCAGCTTCTCTAATCCCAAAGTTCTTCGGAAAATAGCTTTTTTTCTTTTCTCATCCTTTTAAGGTGTTTTGCTAACCATGTTTTTTACCAACCTTTCTTAGGAAGTGAAAGCATTTAGCAAGGATGTGGATATTGGTCCCCAACCAAAAATAATTTCTTCATTTTTTTAGTAAAATGTGTGTTGGAGGTAAAGTTATATCGAAAATAAATTTAATAAGAAGTAAAATATAATTGAAAGAAAATTATTTAAGATAGTTATCAAATATTAAACTACCCAGAGCTCTGACATCAGTACTCTTGGCCAGGAGTGGCAAGTGAAGCTGATAATAAAAAATCTGAGTAAGGATTGGAGCAGTTTCTGCTTCCACACATAAGGAGTTTGGAGGTCATCACTCTGTCCTAAAGAATAGGTACAAATCTAAGCAGACTGAAAAATCAACAACCCCCTTTTTTTTAAAGTTAATTTATTTAAAGTAGAAGATAATTACTACATTGTGATGGTTTTTGCCATATGTCAACATTAATCTGTCGTGGATATGTACACGTGTCCCCCCATCCTGAAACCCCCTCCCACCTCCCTCTCCATCTTATCCTTTTGGGTTGTCCCAGAGCAATGTCTTTGGGTGCCCTGATTCATGTATCGAACTTGCACTGGTCATCTCTTTTATATATTGTAATGTACATGTTTCATTGCTGTTCTTTCAAATCATCCCAACCTCGCCTTCTCTCTCACTGAGTCCAAAAGTCTGTTTTTTACATTTGTGTCTCCTCTGCTGCCCTGCATGTAGGATTGTTGTTACTGTCTTCCTAAATTCCATATATATGTGAAACTTTTTTCTTTTCTTCCTAACTTTACTCCCCCATAACACTATGAATAAAATTATAAGTGAATGCATGATACCTGACCAATTAGGAGATTCTTAGAGGTATATTTGCCTAACGTGTCAAAGTGATTTCACTATTACCAGAGTGATTTTTGATTCCACTGTAGATTAAATTGGTCTAAATATATACTGATCAAAGGGTTAACTTACTTTTGTCCTTCAAGCATGGTGTGTTTGGGGGAAGATATTATACTGCACTGGAGCCAAAAGAGATAAGTGGGAGAGGCTGGAAATGTGTCCAGCTTCTCTAATCCCAAAGTTCTTCGGAAAATAGCTTTTTTTCTTTTCTCATCCTTTTAAGGTGTTTTGCTAACCATGTTTTTTACCAACCTTTCTTAGGAAGTGAAAGCATTTAGCAAGGATGTGGATATTGGTCCCCAACCAAAAATAATTTCTTCATTTTTTTAGTAAAATGTGTGTTGGAGGTAAAGTTATATCGAAAATAAATTTAATAAGAAGTAAAATATAATTGAAAGAAAATTATTTAAGATAGTTATCAAATATTAAACTACCCAGAGCTCTGACATCAGTACTCTTGGCCAGGAGTGGCAAGTGAAGCTGATAATAAAAAATCTGAGTAAGGATTGGAGCAGTTTCTGCTTCCACACATAAGGAGTTTGGAGGTCATCACTCTGTCCTAAAGAATAGGTACAAATCTAAGCAGACTGAAAAATCAACAACCCCCTTTTAAAGTTAATTTATTTAAAGTAGAAGATAATTACTACATTGTGATGGTTTTTGCCATATGTCAACATTAATCTGTCGTGGATATGTACACGTGTCCCCCCATCCTGAAACCCCCTCCCACCTCCCTCTCCATCTTATCCTTTTGGGTTGTCCCAGAGCAATGTCTTTGGGTGCCCTGATTCATGTATCGAACTTGCACTGGTCATCTCTTTTATATATTGTAATGTACATGTTTCATTGCTGTTCTTTCAAATCATCCCAACCTCGCCTTCTCTCTCACTGAGTCCAAAAGTCTGTTTTTTACATTTGTGTCTCCTCTGCTGCCCTGCATGTAGGATTGTTGTTACTGTCTTCCTAAATTCCATATATATGTGTTAATATACATTATTTGTCTTTTTCTTCCTAACTTTACTCTATAACAGGCTCCAGTTTCATCCACCTCATTGGAACTGACTCAAATGTGTTCCTTTTTATAGCTGAGTAATAATCCATTGTGTATATGTACCACATCCTCCTTATCCATTCATCTGTCGATGGACACCTAGGTTTCTTCCTTGTCCTAGCTATTGTAAAGAGTGCTGCAATGATCATTGGGATCCATGTGTCTCTTTCAGTTCTGGTTTACTCAGGGTATTTGCCAAGCAGTAGGATTGCTCGGTTGATTGGCAGTTCTATTCCCAGATTATTAAGGAATCTCCGTACTGTTCTCCATAGTGGCTGCATCAGTTTGCATTCCTACCAACACTGAAAATAAGAGGGTTCCCTTTTTCCACACCCTCTCCAGCATTTATTGTTTATTAGTAGAGACTTTCTGATGATGGCCTTTCTGACTGATGTGAGATGATACCTCATTGTGATTTTCATTTGCATTTCTATAATAATGAATGATGTTGAGCATATTTTCATGTCATTATTAGCCATGTGTATGTCTTTTTTTGGAGAAATGTCTGTTTAGGTCTTTTGCTCACTTTTTGATTGGGTTGTTCATTTTTGTTACTGAGCTGCTTGTTTATTTTGGATATTAATTCTTTGTCAATTGTTTCATTTGCTATTATTTTCTCCCACTCAAAAGGCTGTCTTTTCACCTTGCTTATAGTTTACTTTGATGTGAAAAAAAGCTTTTAAATTTAATTAAGTCCCATTTGTGTGTTTTAGTTTTAATTAACCATTGCTCTGGGAGGTGAGTCATAGAGGATCTTGTGGTGATTTATTTTAGAGAGTGTTCTGCCTGTGTTTTCCTTGGAGAGTTTTATAGTTTCTGGTCTTACACTTAGATCTTTAATCCATTTTGAGTTTATTTTTGTGTTTGGGTTGTCCCAGAGCAATGTCTTTGGGTGCCCTGATTCATGTATCGAACTTGCACTGGTCATCTCTTTTATATATTGTAATGTACATGTTTCATTGCTGTTCTTTCAAATCATCCCAACCTCGCCTTCTCTCTCACTGAGTCCAAAAGTCTGTTTTTTACATTTGTGTCTCCTCTGCTGCCCTGCATGTAGGATTGTTGTTACTGTCTTCCTAAATTCCATATATATGTGTTAATATACATTATTTGTCTTTTTCTTCCTAACTTTACTCTATAACAGGCTCCAGTTTCATCCACCTCATTGGAACTGACTCAAATGTGTTCCTTTTTATAGCTGAGTAATAATCCATTGTGTATATGTACCACATCCTCCTTATCCATTCATCTGTCGATGGACACCTAGGTTTCTTCCTTGTCCTAGCTATTGTAAAGAGTGCTGCAATGATCATTGGGATCCATGTGTCTCTTTCAGTTCTGGTTTACTCAGGGTATTTGCCAAGCAGTAGGATTGCTCGGTTGATTGGCAGTTCTATTCCCAGATTATTAAGGAATCTCCGTACTGTTCTCCATAGTGGCTGCATCAGTTTGCATTCCTACCAACACTGAAAATAAGGGGGTTCCCTTTTTCCACACCCTCTCCAGCATTTATTGTTTATTAGTAGAGACTTTCTGATGATGGCCTTTCTGACTGATGTGAGATGATACCTCATTGTGATTTTCATTTGCATTTCTATAATAATGAATGATGTTGAGCATATTTTCATGTCATTATTAGCCATGTGTATGTCTTTTTTTGGAGAAATGTCTGTTTAGGTCTTTTGCTCACTTTTTGATTGGGTTGTTCATTTTTGTTACTGAGCTGCTTGTTTATTTTGGATATTAATTCTTTGTCAATTGTTTCATTTGCTATTATTTTCTCCCACTCAAAAGGCTGTCTTTTCACCTTGCTTATAGTTTACTTTGATGTGAAAAAAAGCTTTTAAATTTAATTAAGTCCCATTTGTGTGTTTTTTTGTTTTAATTAACCATTGCTCTGGGAGGTGAGTCATAGAGGATCTTGTGGTGATTTATTTTAGAGAGTGTTCTGCCTGTGTTTTCCTTGGAGAGTTTTATAGTTTCTGGTCTTACACTTAGATCTTTAATCCATTTTGAGTTTATTTT
The DNA here is from genome assembly GCA_022376925.1 of Tragulus kanchil. NCBI lineage: Eukaryota > Metazoa > Chordata > Mammalia > Artiodactyla > Tragulidae > Tragulus > Tragulus kanchil. The sequence goes on along the minus strand of JAIOJX010000025.1, from coordinate 23,794,497 downwards.
TGTGTATGGTGTTAGAAGGTATTCTAGTTTCATTTTTACATGTAGTTGATCAGTTTTCCTGGCACCCACTTATTGAAGTGACTGTCTTTTCCTTATGATATATTTTTGCCTCCTTTGCCAAAGATAAGATGTTCATAGGTATGTGGATATATCTTGGGACTCTCTATTTTGTTCTATTGAATTATATTTCTGTCTTTGTGCCAGTACCATACTGTCTTAATGACTCTAGCTTTGTTAGTATAGTCTGAAGTCAGGAAGGTTGATTCTTACAGTTTCGTTCTTCTTTCTCAAGATTACTTTGGCTATTTGAGATCTTTTGTGTTTCCATGTGAATTATGAAATTATTTGTTCTAGTTCTGTGAAAAGTACCATTTATATGATAGGAATTACATTGAATCTGTAGATAGCTTTGAGTAGTATACTCATTTTCACTGTATTGATTCTTCTAATCCAAGAACATGGTATATTTCTCCCATCTATTTGTGTCATCTTTGATTTATTTCATCTGTGTTTTACAGTGTTCTATATTTAGACCTTTTGTTTCTTTAGGCAAATTTATTCCTAAGTATTTTATTTTATTTCTAAGTATTTTCATTGCAATGGTGAATGGGATTGTTTCTTTAATTTCTCTTTCTGATTTTCCATTGTTAATGTTTGGAAATGCAAGGGATTTCTGTGTGTTAACTTTACTGCAACTTTACTGTAATCATTGATTCGTTCTGGTAATTTTTGGTGACATCATTAGGGTTTTCTATGTACTGGATATCTGAAAACAGTGAGAGTTTTATTTCTTCTTTTCTAACCTGGATTCCTTTTATTTCTTGCTGTGCCTAGGACTTCCAAAACTATGTTGAATAGTAGTGATGAGAGTGGGCACCCTTGTCTTGTTCTTGATTGTAGAGGAAAATGCTTTCAGTTTTTCACAATTGCAGATAATGTTAGCTGTTGGTTTGTAGTATATGGCTTTTATTATGTTGAGGTATGTTCCTTCCATGCCTACTTTCACTATGTTGAGGTTTGTTCCTTGTATGCCTATTTTATGATAAAAACTCTAGAGAGTTTATTATGATAAATGTGTATTGATTTTGTCAATGGCTTTCTCTGTATCTATTGAAATAATCATATGTTTTTTCTTTCAATGTGTTAATATGGTGTATCACATTGATAGATCTGCAAATAGTGAAAAAAACCTTGCATCCCTGGAATAAAGCCCAGTTGATCATGGTTTATGATCTTTTAAATATGTTGTTGGATTCTGTTTGCTAAAATTCTGTTGAGGATTTTTGCATCTGTGTTTATCATTAATATTGGCCTATAGTTTTCTTTTTTTGTGGCATCTTTGTCTGGTTTTTGTATCAGGGTGATGGTGGACTCATAGAATGAATTTGGGAGTTTTCCTTCCTTTACAATTTTCTTGAAGAGTTTGAGTAGGATAGGTGTTAGCTCTTCTCTAAATATTTGATAGAATTCATTTGTGAAGCCATCTGGTTGCTGGACTTTTCTTTGTTGGTAGATTTTTGATTACAGTTTAAATTTCCATGCTTGTGATTGTTCTGTTCAAAATTTCTATTTGTATACATACGAGAGAGGAGATCACAGAGCAAATTTCTTTCTCCATGATTGGAGAAAGAGGCAAATACAGGAAGTCACAGTTTGCTAGAGCAGAGACATAAGGAAGTAAGCAATGTAGGTACCAGTGCTGGAGAAGGAAAACCCAAACTGTGATTGACAGAATTTTTGGAGGCCCACTAAGAACAACTCTGAGAATTAATAACACCAAAGAAAACTAGTCATAGTAACTCCCCCTTCAGTATTTGGAATTTACCTTCAGGAGCTCTGCCAACCTCCCACATTGCTCATCAGAGTAAAAAAAAAAAAAAAAAAAATCAGGCTTTTGGGAGGGAAAAAGAGGCAAAGGAACCCATTTTGAAATAATCCAGGGTACTCTGTTTTTGTTAACAAGGCCTCCCTTCAGGGGAAGCTAGTTAACCTGAGCCTAACTTGCTGGTGTGCTATCAAAGCCCAAGTTATCTGGGAGAAAGGGAAACATTCAACTCTATTCAATAACATTGAAAAGCCTCCAGATAGTCTAACTAAGGAACAAGGAAAAAAGACACAAATTATTAATGTGAGAAGTGAAAAACATGGGACATCACTACAGATCCCAAAGATATGAGAAGTATAATAAAGGGTTTACCATGAGTAACTAACTCTATATCTACAAATTTGGATAAATTAGGTGAGATGTACTGATTCATTGAAAGCAATAATTTCCAAAATTATATAAGAATAGACAGTCTGAATATGTGTTTATCTATTAGAGAAACTGAATCAATAAATAATAACCTTACAAAATAGAGAACACCAAACCCAAATAGATTCACTGGTGAATTCTATTAAACAGTTAGGAAAAAAATTAAACCATATCTCTGCAATCTCATTTAGAAGACATAAACATAGAGGATACTTCCTAACTCATTTTGTGAGGCCAGTTTACCCTAAAAACAAAACCAGACAAAGACAGAAAGAAAACTACAGATCAGTATCTGTCATGAAAATAAATGTAAAAGTTCTCAACAGAACATTGGTGGATCAGGTTCAGCAATGTATAAAATAATTGTATACCTTTACCAAATAAGATTTATATCAGGTATACAAAGTTGTTTCAACATTCAAATAATAATTTATGTAATCCATCACATCAGTAGACTAAAAAAAGGACTAATCCCATGATCATATGATAGATGCAGAAAAAGTGTTAATAACATCCAGTGTTCACTCATGATAAAAACTCTCAGTAAATTGAGAATACAAGGGAACTTCTTCAACTTGAAAAAGAATATCTATAAAAAATCATACAGCTGATGTCATATTCAGTGGTGAGAAACTTGAGTCTTTTGCACTAAGATCAGTTATAAAGCAAGGATGTTTTCTCTCACCATTCCTTTTTAAAATTGTGCTAGAAGTACTAGCTAATGCAGTAATAAATGTGCTAGAGAAGAGCAAGAATTCTGAGTAAAAAATAAATATTGTCAATATATGGAAATAAAATATGTGCATATCCATTTACAAGCTTAGAGTATGGAAGCTTTTAAAATTATGAAATTTAATATTCAGTCAAATAGTTAAAGCCTAACTTGCTGGTGTGCTATCAAAGCCCAAGTTATCTGGGAGAAAGGAAACATTCAACTCTATTCAATAACATTGAAAAGCCTCCAGATAGTCTAACTAAGGAACAAGGAAAAAAGACACAAATTATTAATGTGAGAAGTGAAAAACATGGGACATCACTACAGATCCCAAAGATATGAGAAGTATAATAAAGGGTTTACCATGAGTAACTAACTCTATATCTACAAATTTGGATAAATTAGGTGAGATGTACTGATTCATTGAAAGCAATAATTTCCAAAATTATATAAGAATAGACAGTCTGAATATGTGTTTATCTATTAGAGAAACTGAATCAATAAATAATAACCTTACAAAATAGAGAACACCAAACCCAAATAGATTCACTGGTGAATTCTATTAAACAGTTAGGAAAAAAATTAAACCATATCTCTGCAATCTCATTTAGAAGACATAAACATAGAGGATACTTCCTAACTCATTTTGTGAGGCCAGTTTACCCTAAAAACAAAACCAGACAAAGACAGAAAGAAAACTACAGATCAGTATCTGTCATGAAAATAAATGTAAAAGTTCTCAACAGAACATTGGTGGATCAGGTTCAGCAATGTATAAAAATAATTGTATACCTTTACCAAATAAGATTTATATCAGGTATACAAAGTTGTTTCAACATTCAAATAATAATTTATGTAATCCATCACATCAGTAGACTAAAAAAAGGACTAATCCCATGATCATATGATAGATGCAGAAAAAGTGTTAATAACATCCAGTGTTCACTCATGATAAAAACTCTCAGTAAATTGAGAATACAAGGGAACTTCTTCAACTTGAAAAAGAATATCTATAAAAAATCATACAGCTGATGTCATATTCAGTGGTGAGAAACTTGAGTCTTTTGCACTAAGATCAGTTATAAAGCAAGGATGTTTTCTCTCACCATTCCTTTTTAAAATTGTGCTAGAAGTACTAGCTAATGCAGTAATAAATGTGCTAGAGAAGAGCAAGAATTCTGAGTAAAAAATAAATATTGTCAATATATGGAAATAAAATATGTGCATATCCATTTACAAGCTTAGAGTATGGAAGCTTTTAAAATTATGATTTAATATTCATAATCCATAAAGGGAAATATTGACACATTTGACTATACCAATGTCAAATACTTCTCCACAGCAAAATAAAGGAAAAAGAAAACCACTGTAAAAGAACTCTAAAAGCAAGTGACAAACTAGAAAACATTTTCAACTCATCAGTGAAAAGATTTAATCTTCCTATTTATGTAAATATCTCACAGATATGTAAAAGATGAAAGAATGAACCAAACACAGGAAAGCAAATTTACATATACCTTAAAAAGTAATTTTAAAACAGTTTCAACCTCACTCAAAAGAGAAATGCAAATTAAAAATAAAATAAGATACCATTTTTCACTTCTCAGGTTAGCAATAATCTAAAAGTATGAGAAAATTAAAAAAAAAAAAAAAAAACAACTCTGTGGGCCAGACTAAGGGGAAACAGATACTTTTGTACTGGGAGGACAAATGGTATAATGCCAATAAAAACAGTTATAATAATACATCAAAATATTCGCCTTATCCTATGACTAACTAATCCCACTTTCTAGAATTTATCTGATATGTATTTCTGCATAGATGGAATGATTAAAGCAATTAACTGAAATACTGTCTGTAGCACTAGAAGAGTGGAAACAACCCAACATCTGTGTGTGTGTATGTATGTGTGTTAGCTACTCAGTTGTGTCCCACTCTTTGTGTTCCTATGGAGTATAGTCCACTGAGCTGCTCTGTCCATGAAATTCTTCAGTCAGGAATACTGGAGTGGGTAGCCATTCCTTTCTCCAGGTGATCTTCCTGTCCCAGGGATCAAACTCTAGTCTCCTGCAGACAGATTCTTTTTTTTTTTTTTTTTTAAGATTTATTTATTTATTTATTTAGGGCGGGGGTTGGGTTGGGGAGGGAGGAGAGCGGGCGGGCCACTTCCATTGGTCTCTCATTTCTCTATTTTCATCCGTCTTTGTTCCCTGGCTCCTGTGGGCCTCCCATCCTGGTGGCGTCTGTCATCGCAGAGCGCTGGCTCTGGGCGCATGCACCCCAGAGCTCCAGCTCGGTAATTGGACACATCGGTCCAGCCGCTCCACGGCACGTGGGATCTTCCCAGGCCAGGGATCGAACTGGTGCCCCTTGCACTGCAAGGCGGTGTCCTTACCCACTGGACCACCAGGGGAAGCCCTGCAGACAGATTCTTTAGCTTCTGAGCCACGGGGGAAGCCTGTGATCATCAATGGAGGACTAGTAATATACCACTCCAGTAAAGCAGGAAAAGAAAATAAGGAAACTTCCTATTTGCTGATATTAAAGAGCTAAAGATACATAATTATCAGATAAAAGTAATTTTAAAACAGTTTCAACCTCACTCAAAAGAGAAATGCAAATTAAAAATAAAATAAGATACCATTTTTCACTTCTCAGGTTAGCAATAATCTAAAAGTATGAGAAAATTAAAAAAAAAAAAAAAAAACAACTCTGTGGGCCAGACTAAGGGGAAACAGATACTTTTGTACTGGGAGGACAAATGGTATAATGCCAATAAAAACAGTTATAATAATACATCAAAATATTCGCCTTATCCTATGACTAACTAATCCCACTTTCTAGAATTTATCTGATATGTATTTCTGCATAGATGGAATGATTAAAGCAATTAACTGAAATACTGTCTGTAGCACTAGAAGAGTGGAAACAACCCAACATCTGTGTGTGTGTATGTATGTGTGTTAGCTACTCAGTTGTGTCCCACTCTTTGTGTTCCTATGGAGTATAGTCCACTGAGCTGCTCTGTCCATGAAATTCTTCAGTCAGGAATACTGGAGTGGGTAGCCATTCCTTTCTCCAGGTGATCTTCCTGTCCCAGGGATCAAACTCTAGTCTCCTGCAGACAGATTCTTTTTTTTTTTTTTTTTTAAGATTTATTTATTTATTTATTTAGGGCGGGGGTTGGGTTGGGGAGGGAGGAGAGCGGGCGGGCCACTTCCATTGGTCTCTCATTTCTCTATTTTCATCCGTCTTTGTTCCCTGGCTCCTGTGGGCCTCCCATCCTGGTGGCGTCTGTCATCGCAGAGCGCTGGCTCTGGGCGCATGCACCCCAGAGCTCCAGCTCGGTAATTGGACACATCGGTCCAGCCGCTCCACGGCACGTGGGATCTTCCCAGGCCAGGGATCGAACCGGCGCCCCTTGCACTGCAAGGCGGTGTCTTTACCCACTGGACCACCAGGGGAAGCCCTGCAGACAGATTCTTTAGCTTCTGAGCCACGGGGGAAGCCTGTGATCATCAATGGAGGACTAGTAATATACCACTCCAGTAAAGCAGGAAAAGAAAATAAGGAAACTTCCTATTTGCTGATATTAAAGAGCTAAAGATACATAATTATCAGATTGTAAAGCAATTTTCAGAGTATTGTATTTAGCAAATTTAGCTTTTTTAATAAAAGGGAAAATGAGTATATATATATATATATATATATATTTGCATAAAGCACCCCAGAGTGATTACACAAAAATAACAACAGCAATTGCCTCTGATGGAATGAGGTAGGATAAATTAGGTTGATGGTGACTGGGGGAGTCTGAGACTTCATTGTTTACAAATTTGTCTTTTGTATTTTCGAACTATGTAAATGTATGAAAAAGAAATATTGGAAAGTCAAATGGGTATGGTTATAATATTTTTTGTTGCTGAAACAGTTCCAGACTCCTCACTTCACTGATGAAAAAAAAATGTTGAGGATAAGAAGGCCTAATGACTTGGTTAATTCATGAAGCTAGATTGTAGTAAATCAGAACTCAGAAGTGCAGTAATGTACATTGATAGCATCTGAAATTCTGAGTAGATTTTCTAAGGCATCTCTACCAGTTCAGTGCTCACAGAGGCTGCAGTATCAAGAAAATATGTTTTTCCAAGTACAGGGTCAGAATGGAAATGCATTTGCATCCTTTCTCAAAGTATCATACATTATAAATGTGATAGGTCATAATAAAACTCATAAAGTTAATCTACAAAGATGAATTAAGAAATAATTAAAGATAGCATGATACATGTGGAGATGTTTCTCATAAATCTGTGTGGTTTATAAGAAGAATAAATCAGTATGCTCTTGGCTGTGCTTATTGAGAAAGGAAATATATTGATATAAGCTATATACTTTGGAAGAATTATTCAGTTTAATGTAAATTAATAATATTTTAAAAATTGTGAAAACTGAATTTTTAAATAAAAAAGCTTGCTCTATAGTTTCAAGTTTAAATGAATTCTTTTCAAAGTGAGACTGTGCTATTAAATGCAGTGAAAACTTATAATGGAACTGAACAGTATAAATAAAATGAATGATTCTTCCCACAAACCATTTAGGACCTACAGTTGAATATTTTTAAATGAATATGAAATTTATAATAAAAAATATCTATTGGCCTTTAAACGTTTTTAAGTTACTAGCTTCAACTTAGTTAAACTTGGCTTATATTCTTCTAAGGCTTCACCAGTGGTTCAGTGGTAAAGAATCTACCTGCAGGAGGTGAGGGTTCAATCCCTGGGTCAGGAAGATTCCCTGGAGGAGGGCATGACAACCCACTCCAATATCCTTGCCTGGAAAATCCCATGGATAGAGGAGCCTTGCGGGCTATAGTCCATCAGGTTGCAAAGAGTTGGAGATGGCTGAAGTGATTTAGTGCACATACATATTACTCTAAATTATTCTAGTATCATATGAAAAATGTCTTCATATCAAAATTAAAATTTTCATGTTATCTGTCACAAAGTGTACCACACTTCTATAACATGTATTTCATTATTATCATAAATTCAGGTCCTTAATCTCAATTAAGGTAACTTTTTTTTTATTTTACTGTTTGCTTTTACAGTGTTTTGTTGTTTACAGAGATGTATAACCCCAGATTAGTCATATGTATATCCCTGGCCCCCTCCGTCTTCCATCCCCCTCCCAATCCCCCCATCCCATCCCTCCAGGCTGTTGTAGAGAGTCCCTGCAGGATTCCCTATTCCCACAGCACAATGACAATAGCTATCTTTTTCACATATGATAATATAGGTTTCCATGTTACTCCCTCTGTGCCTCCTACCCACTGTTCATTCCTCAATGTCCATTTGTCTGTTCTCTAAGCCAGTCTCTCCATCGCTTCACTGCATGTGTTATCATTACCATCTTATTAGATTCTATATATATGTGTTAGTATACTTACTTGAATTAAATGATAATTAAATAAAAAGCTTGCTCTATAGTTTCGAAGGGAAAAATATTAAAGCTATATACTTTGGAAGAATTATTCAGTTTAATGTAAATTAATAATATTTTAAAAATTGTGAAAACTGAATTTTAAATAAAAAGCTTGCTCTATAGTTTCAAGTTTAAATGAATTCTTTTCAAAGTGAGACTGTGCTATTAAATGCAGTGAAAACTTATAATGGAACTGAACAGTATAAATAAAATGAATGATTCTTCCCACAAACCATTTAGGACCTACAGTTGAATATTTTTAAATGAATATGAAATTTATAATAAAAAATATCTATTGGCCTTTAAACGTTTTTAAGTTACTAGCTTCAACTTAGTTAAACTTGGCTTATATTCTTCTAAGGCTTCACCAGTGGTTCAGTGGTAAAGAATCTACCTGCAGGAGGTGAGGGTTCAATCCCTGGGTCAGGAAGATTCCCTGGAGGAGGGCATGACAACCCACTCCAATATCCTTGCCTGGAAAATCCCATGGATAGAGGAGCCTTGCGGGCTATAGTCCATCAGGTTGCAAAGAGTTGGAGATGGCTGAAGTGATTTAGTGCACATACATATTACTCTAAATTATTCTAGTATCATATGAAAAATGTCTTCATATCAAAATTAAAATTTTCATGTTATCTGTCACAAAGTGTACCACACTTCTATAACATGTATTTCATTATTATCATAAATTCAGGTCCTTAATCTCAATTAAGGTAACTTTTTTTTTATTTTACTGTTTGCTTTTACAGTGTTTTGTTGTTTACAGAGATGTATAACCCCAGATTAGTCATATGTATATCCCTGGCCCCCTCCGTCTTCCATCCCCCTCCCAATCCCCCCATCCCATCCCTCCAGGCTGTTGTAGAGAGTCCCTGCAGGATTCCCTATTCCCACAGCACAATGACAATAGCTATCTTTTTCACATATGATAATATAGGTTTCCATGTTACTCCCTCTGTGCCTCCTACCCACTGTTCATTCCTCAATGTCCATTTGTCTGTTCTCTAAGCCAGTCTCTCCATCGCTTCACTGCATGTGTTATCATTACCATCTTATTAGATTCTATATATATGTGTTAGTATACTTACTTGTCTTTCTTTTTTTGACTTACTTCACTTTGTATAATAGGTTCTTGATCCATCCATCTCATTAGGACTGATTCTTCTGCATTTCTTTTTACAGCTGAGAAATACTCCATTGTATACATGTACCAGAGCTTTTTTACCCACTCATTTGTCAACGGACATCTAGGTTGCTTCCATGTTCTAGCTATTGTATAGAGTGCTGCAGTGAACATTGGGGTACAGGTGCCAATTTTTCATGCTGTCTATCACAAAGTGTACCATACTCCTATAACATGTATTTCATTATTATCATAAATTCAAGTCCTTAATCTTAATTAAGATAACTTTTAAAAATTATTCTATAGTGAACCAAGGAATAATTGAAATGAATAGAAACCAGTTTCTTTTGCTTCTTTGTATTTACTTATCTTAATTTTTAAAATATCATTTATATGGAATACCATGTTTACAAGAATTAAATGAATAAGAAAATTTTCACGCCAGGACTTGTGTGTTTATTCTAGCAGTATAAAGTTTAGGACACATCTTGGATTTTCTATAGCTATTCTTTATTACTTTCCTGTTCTATGCATTGCAGATTGTTGGTTTTTTTTTTTTTGGCAGTTGAAATAGTTTTTAAGTTTAGGTAATGCAACCTAAGAGGATGAAAAAGCCTTTAAAATCTAATATTTGAACTTAATGTATAGTTGTATAGCAGTTGTTGATTTGGAGAAATTATTTTGTTTGGTATTTTTTGCCTTATTTAGCCTATTCTTTTACAGTGTTTTGTTGTTTACAGAGATGTATAACCCCAGATTAGTCATATGTATATCCCTGGCCCCCTCCGTCTTCCATCCCCCTCCCAATCCCCCCATCCCATCCCTCCAGGCTGTTGTAGAGAGTCCCTGCAGGATTCCCTATTCCCACAGCACAATGACAATAGCTATCTTTTTCACATATGATAATATAGGTTTCCATGTTACTCCCTCTGTGCCTCCTACCCACTGTTCATTCCTCAATGTCCATTTGTCTGTTCTCTAAGCCAGTCTCTCCATCGCTTCACTGCATGTGTTATCATTACCATCTTATTAGATTCTATATATATGTGTTAGTATACTTACTTGTCTTTCTTTTTTTGACTTACTTCACTTTGTATAATAGGTTCTTGATCCATCCATCTCATTAGGACTGATTCTTCTGCATTTCTTTTTACAGCTGAGAAATACTCCATTGTATACATGTACCAGAGCTTTTTTACCCACTCATTTGTCAACGGACATCTAGGTTGCTTCCATGTTCTAGCTATTGTATAGAGTGCTGCAGTGAACATTGGGGTACAGGTGCCAATTTTTCATGCTGTCTATCACAAAGTGTACCATACTCCTATAACATGTATTTCATTATTATCATAAATTCAAGTCCTTAATCTTAATTAAGATAACTTTTAAAAATTATTCTATAGTGAACCAAGGAATAATTGAAATGAATAGAAACCAGTTTCTTTTGCTTCTTTGTATTTACTTATCTTAATTTTTAAAATATCATTTATATGGAATACCATGTTTACAAGAATTAAATGAATAAGAAAATTTTCACGCCAGGACTTGTGTGTTTATTCTAGCAGTATAAAGTTTAGGACACATCTTGGATTTTCTATAGCTATTCTTTATTACTTTCCTGTTCTATGCATTGCAGATTGTTGGTTTTTTTTTTTTTTTTTTGGCAGTTGAAATAGTTTTTAAGTTTAGGTAATGCAACCTAAGAGGATGAAAAAGCCTTTAAAATCTAATATTTGAACTTAATGTATAGTTGTATAGCAGTTGTTGATTTGGAGAAATTATTTTGTTTGGTCATTTCTTTGCACCATATTACAGGGTGTTTTGATTGCCTCTTATTAACCCTTCTGATATGTAAGGAATTCTCTTCTACTCTAAATAGTATGAAATGTCTGACATTGAATGAGGGTACCTTATGTCCACTAGCCAAAATGCTGAGACAATGAGGTTTACAGCAAAAAGAGAGAGGGTTTATTTGCAAGGCAGCCAAGCTAGGAAACAGGTGAGCAAGTCTCAGTTTTGCCCCCTGAAGGCAAGGGACTTCTGGCATTTATGGGATAAAGAATAAAGAACCAGGGTAGTCTAAGGCATGGGGAGTATGGGGAAATGTGATTGTGAAAAGTGCGGTAATTGTCCAGTTCCACAGACATAACTGGCCAGCAGGCCTCTGCTTGTTCTGAGGATGGTTTTCAGCCCTCTGATGTCAAAAGTCACTGAGGAAACTTGTGTATGCCCAGTTGAAGTGTTGGTGGTTATGTCTGTCTTAGCTAGTTTACCTTGAATTAGAGCAGTTGACTCCAAATTCCTAGAAAATAACTTAGGCAGACATCTTAGAGTGTTGTTTAGGCTGTGTGCTGCTTGGGGGACAAGAAAGTGTTAAAAATGATGTCAGTTAGTGAAGTGTGGTAAGTTGGATTTCACCCACAGTTTCATGGCCAAATTCATGGCACCCAACAATAAAATGGAAATTTATTACTCAAGTATACTCACATCCGCAGAGGAGGATGTAGCATGCCACACAAGGATACAGAGTTGCACTCAGGAAAACAGTGAATAAACAGGGGCCTTAGGAGGTAGCATTTGTAGTTAAAAAAAAAAAAAGAGAGAGAGAGAGAGAGTGAGGGTACCTCTGGAGTATATAATTGGGTTATTTGAGTGATTTTGAGGACTTACAAGCAGGTAAAGCCCATGTGTCAAGGAGCATCACATGGGGTCCAGCTAGTCCAGCTAATAGACGATCTGGCCAGTGGAAACCTGTCTTCCTGTGTGGAAGCATACCTGGTGAGAGCAAAGGGCCCTGTGAAGTTTGGAAAGTCAAGGCAATAGCACATGAAATTTTGGACCTTATGGTACATAGAGTTGTTGTCTAAAATATTATGATCCTCTTAAAGAGAACTTTTCTATTAATATCTTATTTTTTTCAGTTTAGTCTTAAAGGAATTCTTTTTCCCCTCTGAAGGCTCAATAAATATGTCATTCTTCCATGTGAAATGTCAGTGTTTCTTAACTACATAGAACCTCTAGTATCTTAAATACCTAAAAGGGTACCAGATTTAACAAATTTTTTTTAAAAGATTATATTAGCCAAGCTAGGAAACAGGTGAGCAAGTCTCAGTTTTGCCCCCTGAAGGCAAGGGACTTCTGGCATTTATGGGATAAAGAATAAAGAACCAGGGTAGTCTAAGGCATGGGGAGTATGGGGAAATGTGATTGTGAAAAGTGCGGTAATTGTCCAGTTCCACAGACATAACTGGCCAGCAGGCCTCTGCTTGTTCTGAGGATGGTTTTCAGCCCTCTGATGTCAAAAGTCACTGAGGAAACTTGTGTATGCCCAGTTGAAGTGTTGGTGGTTATGTCTGTCTTAGCTAGTTTACCTTGAATTAGAGCAGTTGACTCCAAATTCCTAGAAAATAACTTAGGCAGACATCTTAGAGTGTTGTTTAGGCTGTGTGCTGCTTGGGGGACAAGAAAGTGTTAAAAATGATGTCAGTTAGTGAAGTGTGGTAAGTTGGATTTCACCCACAGTTTCATGGCCAAATTCATGGCACCCAACAATAAAATGGAAATTTATTACTCAAGTATACTCACATCCGCAGAGGAGGATGTAGCATGCCACACAAGGATACAGAGTTGCACTCAGGAAAACAGTGAATAAACAGGGGCCTTAGGAGGTAGCATTTGTAGTTAAAAAAAAAAAAAGAGAGAGAGAGTGAGGGTACCTCTGGAGTATATAATTGGGTTATTTGAGTGATTTTGAGGACTTACAAGCAGGTAAAGCCCATGTGTCAAGGAGCATCACATGGGGTCCAGCTAGTCCAGCTAATAGACGATCTGGCCAGTGGAAACCTGTCTTCCTGTGTGGAAGCATACCTGGTGAGAGCAAAGGGCCCTGTGAAGTTTGGAAAGTCAAGGCAATAGCACATGAAATTTTGGACCTTATGGTACATAGAGTTGTTGTCTAAAATATTATGATCCTCTTAAAGAGAACTTTTCTATTAATATCTTATTTTTTTCAGTTTAGTCTTAAAGGAATTCTTTTTCCCCTCTGAAGGCTCAATAAATATGTCATTCTTCCATGTGAAATGTCAGTGTTTCTTAACTACATAGAACCTCTAGTATCTTAAATACCTAAAAGGGTACCAGATTTAACAAATTTTTTTTAAAAGATTATATTAATGTCTATTTTGAAGATTAAAAAAAAATTTGGCCTCTTTTTATTGATTTTTAAAATGTATTTTTCATCTACCTTTATTCTTTGGCCTATGTGGGCCTTCCAACGAGTGGCCTCTCTCGTTGCAGAGCACTGTCTCTGGGCTTATGTGCTCCAGAGTGCTGGCTCATAATTGGACACACTCCTCCAGCAGCTCTGTGGCTTGTGGAATTTCCCTGGGCCAGGGATCGAATCAATGCCCCTTGCACTGCAAGGTGGACTGTCTGTTCACTGTACACTAGGGAAACCCTGAAGATTTTTTAAAATTCCTAAAATACAGGGAGGCACTGTGAATGTGATAAAATGGAAAGACAGCACAGAACAAATGTAGAAAACAATGGTGCTAATCCTGGTTCTTTTGGATATAGGTCAGTTGTTCTAGTCTTCAGCTGCTTCAGCAAAAGATAAGATTGTAAAACACGTTTTTTATTTTCCTCGTATCTCGATATTATTTTAATTCATCTAAGTTCAAACATGGTTTAAAAATGCTTGGCCAGTTCGCATGTATATTTTAGTTTTTGTACTGTAAATAACGACCCAAATGTAATGGATCAGATGGCTATCAGAAGAAAATGGTGTTTTAGTTGATACCAAAAGGAAGGGAAGCCAAGGAAAAATACCCTTACTGAAATATTCTGCCAATGTTTATCTTGGCAATGATGCACCAACTCATAAATATTACAGAGTTATTACAAAGATCATGACTGTTTATTTAAGGTATTTACAGATAGTTCAATTAAAAAAAATAAGTGCATCATATCCATGTTAATAAAACTTGTAGATACAGATACAGATAACTTGTACAGATAAATTGTAGCAGCTGCTCTTTAAAAGAGAAGTTGATCACTTTGAGTATATAAGGTGAAGAGAAGTGTCTTCTTCCCTTTACAGTGACTGTTTATTCTTTTAGAATTTATTGGTTACAGATCATGAGAAAATAGGTTAACCACAACAAAAAATGAAAAGAAAGATGTTGCTTTATTTTTATTTCCCTTAATACTTCCGGGATAAAAAAAAAAAAGCACATATAAATATCCAACTTTGGCAGAAGAAACAAATGAATCAAAATGAAACTCAAAATCTACTGAAGCCAAAAGAAGTGGCTTTTTTCTATGCAGTTTTGGACATTGATAATAGAATTTTGGGTATGTGATGCAATGGGCTTGATATTGGTGGATCCTTGAGGCATTGTTTAAGTCATTCTCGTTTCATCCATCTTTATTCTTTGGCATGTGTGGGCCTCCCATTGCAGTGGCCTCTCTCGTTGCAGAGCACTGTCTCTGGGCTTATGTGCTCCAGAGTGCTGGCTCATAATTGGACACACTCCTCCAGCAGCTCTGTGGCTTGTGGAATTTCCCTGGGCCAGGGATCGAATCAATGCCCCTTGCACTGCAAGGTGGACTGTCTGTTCACTGTACACTAGGGAAACCCTGAAGATTTTTTAAAATTCCTAAAATACAGGGAGGCACTGTGAATGTGATAAAATGGAAAGACAGCACAGAACAAATGTAGAAAACAATGGTGCTAATCCTGGTTCTTTTGGATATAGGTCAGTTGTTCTAGTCTTCAGCTGCTTCAGCAAAAGATAAGATTGTAAAACACGTTTTTTATTTTCCTCGTATCTCCGATATTATTTTAATTCATCTAAGTTCAAACATGGTTTAAAAATGCTTGGCCAGTTCGCATGTATATTTTAGTTTTTGTACTGTAAATAACGACCCAAATGTAATGGATCAGATGGCTATCAGAAGAAAATGGTGTTTTAGTTGATACCAAAAGGAAGGGAAGCCAAGGAAAAATACCCTTACTGAAATATTCTGCCAATGTTTATCTTGGCAATGATGCACCAACTCATAAATATTACAGAGTTATTACAAAGATCATGACTGTTTATTTAAGGTATTTACAGATAGTTCAATTAAAAAAAATAAGTGCATCATATCCATGTTAATAAAACTTGTAGATACAGATACAGATAACTTGTACAGATAAATTGTAGCAGCTGCTCTTTAAAAGAGAAGTTGATCACTTTGAGTATATAAGGTGAAGAGAAGTGTCTTCTTCCCTTTACAGTGACTGTTTATTCTTTTAGAATTTATTGGTTACAGATCATGAGAAAATAGGTTAACCACAACAAAAAATGAAAAGAAAGATGTTGCTTTATTTTTATTTCCCTTAATACTTCCGGGATAAAAAAAAAAAAGCACATATAAATATCCAACTTTGGCAGAAGAAACAAATGAATCAAAATGAAACTCAAAATCTACTGAAGCCAAAAGAAGTGGCTTTTTTCTATGCAGTTTTGGACATTGATAATAGAATTTTGGGTATGTGATGCAATGGGCTTGATATTGGTGGATCCTTGAGGCATTGTTTAAGTCATTCTCGTTTCTCCGTTTTTTTTCTTTAATTTGTGGAAAATCTTTGGGGAGTAATTTGTTTCACAATGTTAAAATATTCTGATGAAATGAGACTTACTTAGAAGAAGGAGAGGCCTGGAGTTTAGTTGCAAGTAGTGGTAAATTTCTTTTGTCTTTTTCTGAGTAGCTCAACCACTTTTACTGGAATAGAACAAATGGGGAGAAGATAGTAGAAGTTTTATGTCCATGAATAAAAGTCGTGAAGTTGTGTGAAGCTTCCTTTTTATTCATCTCCTGGTTTCCAGTTCTCATTGCTGCGCAAAAAATAGATTTGGAATCTGAAATGGTGTCAACATTATATCCTAACTGAACATTTTATGAATAAACTTTATAAAGTCAGCTGCAAATGAGCACCCAGAGCATGAACTATGATACTTTCTTGATACTATGCCATTCTATTCCTTTGGCAATATTATCGAATATTCCAGATAGATAAAGTTTACCTACTGATTATGGAAAAAATTAATTTTTTTGATTTTTGTTCTTTTGCAGCTTCCTTTGAGAAGACTTCTTCCCAGAGATATATTCTAAATATTCTTTATTTTTGCATTTTATTTTACTATTGATTGTTAGAATAAAAACACACACACACATATTTGACTACCAGCAAGTAATTTAAAATCTGTGCTCACATTGCTTATCTTTGTTTTTCCATTGTTAAATAGAGTGATAAAATGTTACAAAGCAAATGATAGTGAGTGTTATTCTTAATTCCCCTCTTAATTAATTCTTATCATTCCTACACCTTGATTATCCACTCATTAAAATTATACCAATCTTTAAAAGCTTGTCTCAGATACAGTCTTTTGTAAAGCGCTTGATTTTTTTCTTTTCATCCAAATAATGTATTCTTTTTCCTATAAAATTAACAATATTTTATATGTTCCTTGTCTTTCTTATCTTACTCTTCCTAGAATTAAACTTGTGTGATTTATCACTAGTATTATATTAAAATGATCTATTCTCTTCAAAATATCTTTTGAATACATTTTAGGGTCTTGTTTTATGGTTTTGAGTTGCATCCTTGAAGAAAATAAATAAGATGTTTTCCTCAGTGGAAATTGTATTTTAATTGATATTGATATTGTATTTTATTGATATTGATTAGAAAATATAATGGAAATACTAAACATAAAATAAAATTACTGGAATAAGGAAAAGTATAAAAACATAAAGGAAGGAGAAGTGACAAAAGTTTTAGTTGCAAAATAAGATGATCAGGGAAGGAAGATGACAATTTTGCGAAGATTAGCTTGCTAATTATGGAGTTAGCTATATCCCTCCCTGGAAGTGGGGGAACTTGTAGGAGTGCTCCTGGGAGAAGAAACAGACAGTACAAAGGTCCTAAGACAGAGTAATAGAAGACAAATCAGAGTAATAGAGGCCAGCTCATTGCTGCGCAAAAATAGATTTGGAATCTGAAATGGTGTCAACATTATATCCTAACTGAACATTTTATGAATAAACTTTATAAAGTCAGCTGCAAATGAGCACCCAGAGCATGAACTATGATACTTTCTTGATACTATGCCATTCTATTCCTTTGGCAATATTATCGAATATTCCAGATAGATAAAGTTTACCTACTGATTATGGAAAAATTAATTTTTTGATTTTTGTTCTTTTGCAGCTTCCTTTGAGAAGACTTCTTCCCAGAGATATATTCTAAATATTCTTTATTTTTGCATTTTATTTTACTATTGATTGTTAGAATAAAAACACACACACACATATTTGACTACCAGCAAGTAATTTAAAATCTGTGCTCACATTGCTTATCTTTGTTTTTCCATTGTTAAATAGAGTGATAAAATGTTACAAAGCAAATGATAGTGAGTGTTATTCTTAATTCCCCTCTTAATTAATTCTTATCATTCCTACACCTTGATTATCCACTCATTAAAATTATACCAATCTTTAAAAGCTTGTCTCAGATACAGTCTTTTGTAAAGCGCTTGATTTTTTTCTTTTCATCCAAATAATGTATTCTTTTTCCTATAAAATTAACAATATTTTATATGTTCCTTGTCTTTCTTATCTTACTCTTCCTAGAATTAAACTTGTGTGATTTATCACTAGTATTATATTAAAATGATCTATTCTCTTCAAAATATCTTTTGAATACATTTTAGGGTCTTGTTTTATGGTTTTGAGTTGCATCCTTGAAGAAAATAAATAAGATGTTTTCCTCAGTGGAAATTGTATTTTAATTGATATTGATATTGTATTTTATTGATATTGATTAGAAAATATAATGGAAATACTAAACATAAAATAAAATTACTGGAATAAGGAAAAGTATAAAAACATAAAGGAAGGAGAAGTGACAAAAGTTTTAGTTGCAAAATAAGATGATCAGGGAAGGAAGATGACAATTTTGCGAAGATTAGCTTGCTAATTATGGAGTTAGCTATATCCCTCCCTGGAAGTGGGGGAACTTGTAGGAGTGCTCCTGGGAGAAGAAACAGACAGTACAAAGGTCCTAAGACAGAGTAATAGAAGACAAATCAGAGTAATAGAGGCCAGCATAGTGAGAAGGAGACCTGTTTGGAATACTGAGGTGAGGTAGGAAATGATGTCAGAATGAAAGTGAAAGCCTAGATCATTAGGGGTTTTCTAAGCACTTCAGCCCCTTCATGGATCATAGCCTTCTTGTGGTGAAGGAGCTTGTGTAACTCAATGAAATTATGAGCCATGTAGAGTCTTCCAAGGTAGATGGGTCGTAGTGAAGAGTTCTGACAAAACATGGTCCTCTGGAGGAGTAAATAGCAACCCACTCCAGTACTCTTGCCACAAGATCCCCTGGAACAGTATGAAAAGGCAAAAAGATATGACACTGGAAGATGAGCCCCCCAGGTTGAAGGTTCCAATATGCTACTAGAGAAGACTAGAAGGCTCCAGAAAGACTCCAGAAAGAATAAAGGAGGTGAGCCAAAGCAGATATGATATCAGTTGTTGATATGCCTGGTGGTGCAAATTAAGTTCAATGCTGTAAGAACAATATTGCATAGGAACATGGAATGTGAAATCCATGGAACAAGGTAAAAGGGATGTTGTCAAGCAGGATATGGGAAGATTAAACACTGACATTTCAGGAATCAGAGAACTGAAATGGATGGGATGGGAATAGGTGAATTTAATTCAGATGATCATTATATCTACCACTGAGGTCAAGAATCCCTTAAAAGAAATGGAATAGTACTCACAGACTACAAAAGCATCTAAAATGCAGTACTTGGCTGCAACCTCAAAAATGATAGAATGATATCAGTTAATTTCCAACGCAAACCATTCAGCATCACAGTAATTCAAGTCTATGCACAAACCACTGATGCTGAAGAGGCTGAAGTTGAATGGCTCTGTGAAGACCTACCAGACATTTTAGAACTAACAACAAAAAAAGATGTTCTTTCATCATAGAGAGAAATTCCAGATGTACAAGCTGTGCTTTGAAGAGATGTAGGAGCCAGAGATCAAACTGCCAACATTTGTTGGATCATACAAAAAGCAAGGAAACTCGATAAAAAATTCTACTTCTGCTTCATTGACTGGGCCAAATTTTTTGACTTGTGGATCACAACAAACGGTGGATAAATCTTAAAGATGGGAGTACCATATCAACCTAGCTGTCTCCTGTCACCTGTAGTAGGTCAAGAAGCAACAGTCAGAATTGGACTTGGTTGGAATACCTGACTCATTCAAAATTGTGGAGGGAGTATGAAAAAACTGCATATTTTCACCCTGTTTATTTAACTTCTCTGCAGAGGACATCATGTGAAATACTAGGCTGGATGAATCACAAGCTGGAATCAAAATTTCTGGGAGAAATATCAATAACCTCAGATATACAGATGATACCACTCTAGTGGCAAAAAGGTGAAGAGGAACTAAAGAGCCTCTTGATGAGGGTGCTAGGAGAGTGAAAAGATGAATTGACACTCAGCATTATAAAAACTAAGACTGTGGCTTTGGGTCCCATCACTTCATGGCAAATAGAAGTAGAAAATACTGAAGTAGTGTCAGATTTTATTTTCTTGGGCTCTAAAATCTCTGTGGAGGTTTCAGTCTTGAAATTAAAAGATAATTGGTTCTTGGAAGGAAGAGCCTATTAAAAAGCAGAGACATCACTTTGCTGACAAAAGTGAGTATAGTCAAAGCTGTTTTTTTCCAGTAGTCTTTTTCTGGTGTGAGAGCTGGACCATGAAGAAGGCTGAGTCCCAAAGAGTTGATGCTTTTGAATTGTGGTGATGGTGAAGACTCTTAAGAGTCCCTTGGATAGCAAAGAGATCAAACTGGTCAATCCTAAAGGAAATCAACCCTGACTAATCATTGGAAGGACTGCTGCTGAATTGAAGCTCCAGTGCCACTTGATGTAAAGGGCCAACTCATTGGAAAACACCCTGATGCTGAGAAAGACTGAAGGCAAAAGGAGAAGGGGATGACAGAGGATGAGATGATTGGATAGTGTCACTTACTCATTGGATACAAATTTGAGCAAACTGAGAGATATGAAGGACAGCAGAGCCTTGCCTACAGCAGTCCATGTGGTCTCAAAGAGTTGAACAAACAAAAAAAACTTAGCAACTAAACAACAACAAGGCCTTTAAAGGAGTTTGTGTTTTACTTAGGTGAAATCTGCAGACATTGCAGGAATTTTAGCAGATGAGTGACATTATCTGACTGCTCTAAAAGGACCACAGTATAATGACTGTATTGAAAATAGTTATTAGGTTTGCCGGAGGTATAGCAGGGAGACTAAGAGGATATTGCAGAAGAGGGATGATATTATTAATATGTCAGATCACAGGATATTTGTAGAATTAGGAAGTATGAAAAACTGCATATTTTCACCTTTTTTAACTTCTCTGCAGAGGACATCATGTGAAATACTAGGCTGGATGAATCACAAGCTGGAATCAAAATTTCTGGGAGAAATATCAATAACCTCAGATATACAGATGATACCACTCTAGTGGCAAAAAGGTGAAGAGGAACTAAAGAGCCTCTTGATGAGGGTGCTAGGAGAGTGAAAAGATGAATTGACACTCAGCATTATAAAAACTAAGACTGTGGCTTTGGGTCCCATCACTTCATGGCAAATAGAAGTAGAAAATACTGAAGTAGTGTCAGATTTTATTTTCTTGGGCTCTAAAATCTCTGTGGAGGTTTCAGTCTTGAAATTAAAAGATAATTGGTTCTTGGAAGGAAGAGCCTATTAAAAAGCAGAGACATCACTTTGCTGACAAAAGTGAGTATAGTCAAAGCTGTTTTTTTCCAGTAGTCTTTTTCTGGTGTGAGAGCTGGACCATGAAGAAGGCTGAGTCCCAAAGAGTTGATGCTTTTGAATTGTGGTGATGGTGAAGACTCTTAAGAGTCCCTTGGATAGCAAAGAGATCAAACTGGTCAATCCTAAAGGAAATCAACCCTGACTAATCATTGGAAGGACTGCTGCTGAATTGAAGCTCCAGTGCCACTTGATGTAAAGGGCCAACTCATTGGAAAACACCCTGATGCTGAGAAAGACTGAAGGCAAAAGGAGAAGGGGATGACAGAGGATGAGATGATTGGATAGTGTCACTTACTCATTGGATACAAATTTGAGCAAACTGAGAGATATGAAGGACAGCAGAGCCTTGCCTACAGCAGTCCATGTGGTCTCAAAGAGTTGAACAAACAAAAAAAAAAACTTAGCAACTAAACAACAACAAGGCCTTTAAAGGAGTTTGTGTTTTACTTAGGTGAAATCTGCAGACATTGCAGGAATTTTAGCAGATGAGTGACATTATCTGACTGCTCTAAAAGGACCACAGTATAATGACTGTATTGAAAATAGTTATTAGGTTTGCCGGAGGTATAGCAGGGAGACTAAGAGGATATTGCAGAAGAGGGATGATATTATTAATATGTCAGATCACAGGATATTTGTAGAATTAGGAAGTGAGCATGCTCTAAGGAAGTTTGCAGTGGACACATTTGGAGGAAAATGTAGGTGGTTTAGTTTAAGAAATGTTGATGTGTCTATTAAACATTATATAAATATGTGAGTAGCTGTATATTCTTCTGCTAAGTGTTGTTTACACCTATTTATTTATTATGTAGGAGCTAGCTTTATAACACATACACACATCATCATGTTTTCCTCTTGCTTTATGTAATAGTATTATTAGATAATATGAGAAGTTTATGTTCTGTCCTAAGGTAGTCAGTTTAATACTTTGAGATCTAGAGTACATATTCTTCTTTAATTTTAGATTCTTTGATAAATATTTTACCAATTCTGCAATGTGTTACGAAATAAGAAATTTTAAAAAGTTAACACTTTATGGCCTATAGATTTATGTTGATTTGTGAAAATACTCCATATTTTTCACATTGACAGTTTTAAGGTGTACCTCTCATATTAACTTTCTGGTAAAATGTCCAGTATTCTGAAAATTAGCACAGCAATGAATCAGACACACAAAAGATAATATCTTTGCCAGCCCAGAAAATATATGCAGTGCTCCTATGCATGAATACACTTTTTTTTTTTCTTGATTTATCATGGAAATTTGAGTTGACAGTTTTATGTATGGAATGCAAATCTGGCTCACTTTATCAACCTCATGCATATTAATATATATATATATGGTAATTTTTGTTGCTTGTAGAATGGCCTTTAGACACTACTTCAATTCTATGCAATTTAATGGTAAAGTGTTCAATGTATACTTTCCATGGGTGTTTTTATTAAACTAGTGAACCTGATTGTAGAAATTGCTCAGTAATTGTGACTCTGATACTGTATTCCTATACTTGATCAAAAAAGTAAAGGTGAGATGCATTATCATATGTAGGCATATATAATTCATTTGCCAATGTAAATGTTGCTTCTATTTATGAAACTCAATAACGTTATTGAAAAAGAAAGTCATTTGAAAGAGTAATTGTTACAAAATGAAGGCACACATTTTCATAAAGTCTAGATATTATCTGAATTAGAGTAATTATGATCCACCAAATGATTCTTAGCTTTCTAATATAATTATAAAAGAAAATAAAACTTCCAATTAATCTCGCTAGATTATTAATTTTTTGTAGAATTAGGAAGTGAGCATGCTCTAAGGAAGTTTGCAGTGGACACATTTGGAGGAAAATGTAGGTGGTTTAGTTTAAGAAATGTTGATGTGTCTATTAAACATTATATAAATATGTGAGTAGCTGTATATTCTTCTGCTAAGTGTTGTTTACACCTATTTATTTATTATGTAGGAGCTAGCTTTATAACACATACACACATCATCATGTTTTCCTCTTGCTTTATGTAATAGTATTATTAGATAATATGAGAAGTTTATGTTCTGTCCTAAGGTAGTCAGTTTAATACTTTGAGATCTAGAGTACATATTCTTCTTTAATTTTAGATTCTTTGATAAATATTTTACCAATTCTGCAATGTGTTACGAAATAAGAAATTTTAAAAAGTTAACACTTTATGGCCTATAGATTTATGTTGATTTGTGAAAATACTCCATATTTTTCACATTGACAGTTTTAAGGTGTACCTCTCATATTAACTTTCTGGTAAAATGTCCAGTATTCTGAAAATTAGCACAGCAATGAATCAGACACACAAAAGATAATATCTTTGCCAGCCCAGAAAATATATGCAGTGCTCCTATGCATGAATACACTTTTTTTTTTTCTTGATTTATCATGGAAATTTGAGTTGACAGTTTTATGTATGGAATGCAAATCTGGCTCACTTTATCAACCTCATGCATATTAATATATATATATATGGTAATTTTTGTTGCTTGTAGAATGGCCTTTAGACACTACTTCAATTCTATGCAATTTAATGGTAAAGTGTTCAATGTATACTTTCCATGGGTGTTTTTATTAAACTAGTGAACCTGATTGTAGAAATTGCTCAGTAATTGTGACTCTGATACTGTATTCCTATACTTGATCAAAAAAGTAAAGGTGAGATGCATTATCATATGTAGGCATATATAATTCATTTGCCAATGTAAATGTTGCTTCTATTTATGAAACTCAATAACGTTATTGAAAAAGAAAGTCATTTGAAAGAGTAATTGTTACAAAATGAAGGCACACATTTTCATAAAGTCTAGATATTATCTGAATTAGAGTAATTATGATCCACCAAATGATTCTTAGCTTTCTAATATAATTATAAAAGAAAATAAAACTTCATAATCCCTAATTATTTTCCCCACATGTCAAATCAGCTAGACTTGTTTATGAAGATGAAAAGCCTCCTTTTGTCTTTTTCCCTTAACTTTTCTCAGCATTATATTTCAAGAGTTTAAGAGTTGGTGTGTTGGTGTTTTGCAGTCAAGAACTTATGTTTGAATCCTCATTCCAAACATTTCCTGGGTGACAGAATTAGATAAATATTTTAAAGTCAAAGCATCAGATTCTTGAATTACAAATGGAAATAATAACAGTAATTGACTCACAAATTTTAATGATATGAGTAATTGAAATAAGAGAGATAAAATGTTTACTGTTTTTTCCTACATATAACTAGCACATTGTATGATATCTATTATTATGACTCTCATCATCATCATACACCTTTCTCTATTCAGAGACAGTAGTTCTATCCTATAAAGCGTGTAGATTATATATCTCCTCAGAATTCTTATAGTTAAAAGTGTTTCTCTCCTATATATTCTGTAATTACACTGATCCATTTCCATGTGTGTATAAACATGCCCAGATTTCTTTAAAGAAACAATCAAATACTCCTCAGATCAGACCCATTTTCCTAGTTTGCATTTCCCCCCTCCCCACCTGCCACCTTTTCCTTCTCTACTGACACCATCTCAGGTTCTTGAAAGAATTGCTATGCTTGATTTTCTTATTTACCACTTGACACTTAGTTCTTCATTGTGGATTTGACTCTTATCTTTCTTTTCAGATTCACCTGCGAATTCTAGAATCTTAATATCTGTAAACACAATGGACATTTTTTCTACCTTTTTCTTTTTCTACTTTAGTGGCATTTGACAGAATTGGCTATTTCCTCTATTTTTGATGTGATACCAGTGTCCTGACTTTTTTTGTTTCCCCTTTAGCCTTCTGGCTATTTCTTCTTAGTATTTCCTCTCGTCCTTTAAAGGTTTCTTTAAATGTTTTAGTTTTTTAGGAATTATTGATGACTTCACCAGAGTTCACACTTTTAAAAAATTTCCTTCAATGTTTTTTTTAGTAAAACTTTGGATAACTGTACTGAAAAAACCCTAAGTAGAAACCCCTGATTGCTCTGGCTTATAAAGTAGAATACATTTTTGATTTCTTTCACTCACTTTTACATTTAGTACATCAGTAAGTCTTGTCCCCTCCACATTTGAAGTATTTATTAAACCCGATGACTTTTCTCCGTTTCTATGATCATTATCTCCACTGGAATACAATCGTCTTATCTACTATGTGGGTATTATGTAGATAAGAGAAAATACAATACATGGCATAGTTAGACTTGTTATGTCATGGCAAGTGCTACGGATAAAACTTAAGCAAGGAATGGCAGCAGGCATGTTCTAAAAGTGGATGTGGCTCCAGTTTTAAACAAGGAGTTGAATCTAGGCCACACTGAAAAGGTGACATATGAATATATGTAATGTGTGTTATTCCAAAGAAATTTGCTTAAATAATTCAGGCTGCCTGAATTTTTTTATAAATAAGATAAATAACTCAAGGACTTTATAAAAATTAGCTCAACATAATCATGGCATGTGAAAATTAAATACATTTAACAGGTTAAATTTTTTTTTTTAAGTTAAAGCAGAAAGTTATGAAGGCACATTGTACAGGAGGATATTATCAATGGAATTTATGTTTATGCAGATTCTAAGCTATTGTGAAAAAATATCAGCTAGTATAAGCCCATAAGGCACCTGTGGGCTATAAAAGAGCAGGGGAAAACATGCAATATATGCAAGTTGAAGATATTGTAATGGAAATCTTCTTTAGATAGGAGTTGCTGATATTCTCTGGGTTTCCTCTAATCTCCTATGATAAGACAGTATCTCCTCCTTATCTCAAGCCAAATGAGAGTGTAGTTTAAGTGAACCAAGTCTGTATTCAAATGTGAAAAGTCTAAATGCAAGAGATTAGAGCTAGTTTCCTTGGAACAAGGTCAGAAATACTGCTTTGAGAGAGAGATGCGCTTCCAGTGGCTGACAAGCAGAGGTACTGTTTCCTCTTGAACTAGAACAAATACTGAACAAAGTGCTAATAGTGACTCATCTTTAAAAGACCCTTTCCAAGAGAACTGCTTTTCACAACCCGGTAGTCCCAGTGCTGGTTTACAACCTTTCCAGACAACTGAGACTTCTTGCCCTTATCTCTCTCCGCTTCTCTTGCTTCAACTTGGAGTGTGCCATAAAGTGTGCAGAAAATTAAGACAAAACAACTAAGCATTTATTTTCCTTTAATTGCTTATCAGCTGAAGAGAGAATTTATAAACTTGAAGAGAAGTTAAAGATCTGATGTTAGACTGACAGAGATTTATGATAACTGAAATAAACCAGAAATATGTGAGGTTTTCCTGAGGTTTTATTTAAACTTAGAAAAGAAAATCAGTATACAAGGGAAGTTATAAGGAAGAATAAAGTTTCTCCCTGATTGCATTCTGTCACATCCAATGTTTCAATAAACTGACTATGTGGAATTTTATAATTTCATTAAGTTCTTCATTGAGTTATAATTGATTCTGTTAGCAACTTTATTGATTAAATTCATTTGCACTGTATCTAAAATCAGAGATCAGTTCATTTAATAAGAACAATTTGGCAAATTATTCTTAATGATAAATTTAGAGTAATTGTGAATGATTTTTTAATGCACAAAAAGATCATTGGATATTCTTTCTAACTCATCCTTTACTACCTTTGAGTTGTGTAACCACTGTAAGTTGTAGAAAATGATAGCAATGGATAAAATTTTCTCAGAGGCATGTAATACAAATTTTGTTTTTTAGGGGTATTATTCGATTTCCTTCTCTCTCCCAAAGATGTCACTTTTCCATATGTTGATCAAATGCATTTCGTTGTCCTGATTACTTAATAAGTAGCTCTTAATTCTGCCTTGAAGCATTTTATATTACTGTTCCTATCACTAATTAATGAGTTAAATAAAAATGTTGACATCTGTTCATTTTCTGTATGAAGAATATGATTTTATTCTTTTAATATGTATCCTTTTTGTTGTTTTAATCCAAGTATTATTGATTTATAATAGATTAGTATTAAAAAGTTTATTTATGAATAAGCAGAGGTACTGTTTCCTCTTGAACTAGAACAAATACTGAACAAAGTGCTAATAGTGACTCATCTTTAAAAGACCCTTTCCAAGAGAACTGCTTTTCACAACCCGGTAGTCCCAGTGCTGGTTTACAACCTTTCCAGACAACTGAGACTTCTTGCCCTTATCTCTCTCCGCTTCTCTTGCTTCAACTTGGAGTGTGCCATAAAGTGTGCAGAAAATTAAGACAAAACAACTAAGCATTTATTTTCCTTTAATTGCTTATCAGCTGAAGAGAGAATTTATAAACTTGAAGAGAAGTTAAAGATCTGATGTTAGACTGACAGAGATTTATGATAACTGAAATAAACCAGAAATATGTGAGGTTTTCCTGAGGTTTTATTTAAACTTAGAAAAGAAAATCAGTATACAAGGGAAGTTATAAGGAAGAATAAAGTTTCTCCCTGATTGCATTCTGTCACATCCAATGTTTCAATAAACTGACTATGTGGAATTTTATAATTTCATTAAGTTCTTCATTGAGTTATAATTGATTCTGTTAGCAACTTTATTGATTAAATTCATTTGCACTGTATCTAAAATCAGAGATCAGTTCATTTAATAAGAACAATTTGGCAAATTATTCTTAATGATAAATTTAGAGTAATTGTGAATGATTTTTTAATGCACAAAAAGATCATTGGATATTCTTTCTAACTCATCCTTTACTACCTTTGAGTTGTGTAACCACTGTAAGTTGTAGAAAATGATAGCAATGGATAAAATTTTCTCAGAGGCATGTAATACAAATTTTGTTTTTTAGGGGTATTATTCGATTTCCTTCTCTCTCCCAAAGATGTCACTTTTCCATATGTTGATCAAATGCATTTCGTTGTCCTGATTACTTAATAAGTAGCTCTTAATTCTGCCTTGAAGCATTTTATATTACTGTTCCTATCACTAATTAATGAGTTAAATAAAAATGTTGACATCTGTTCATTTTCTGTATGAAGAATATGATTTTATTCTTTTTAATATGTATCCTTTTTTGTTGTTTTAATCCAAGTATTATTGATTTATAATAGATTAGTTATAGGTACACAGCATAGTGATTCATTATTTTTACTGATTATACTCCATTAAAAATTAGTACAAGATATTGGCTGTTATTCCCTTTGTTATATAACATGTCCTTGTTGCTTATCCGTTTTATACACAGTAGTTTGTATCTCTTAATCCTGTATCCCTATGTTGCACTCCCCTTCTCTTTTATCACTGGTAATCACTTCTTTGTTTTCTATATCTGTATGTCTGTTGGTATTTAACTGTTCATAGTATTCTTTCATGATTTTTTTGGTATCTTTGTGATATTGGTTATTTCTTTTCTTTCAGTTTTTATTTTATTTGGTTCTCTATCAGTTTTACCTTTTCAAAAAACCTAGCTTCATTGATCTTTTCTCTGATTTACTATTGTTAAGTATAGTAACAGTATGAACAGAGGAGCCTGGTGGGCTATAGTCCATGGGGTCACAAAGAGTCCGACCAACTGAGTGACTAACACAACATAATAAAAGCATAGGGCGGGCTTCCCCTGGTGGCCCAGTGGGTAGGGACACCGCCTTGCAGTGCAAGGGGCGCCGGTTCGAGCCCTGGCCTGGGAAGATCCCATGTGCCGCGGAGCGGCTGGACTGATGTGTCCAATCACCAAGCCGGAGCTCTGGAGCGCATGCGCCCAGAGCCGGTGCTCTGCAACAACAGACGCCACCGTGATGGGAGGCCCACAGGAGCCAAAGAACGAAGACGGATGAAAATAGAGAAATGAAAGCCAATAGAAGTGGCCTGCCCACTCCCCTCCCTCCCCAACCCGACCCCCGCCCAAAGTAAATAAATGAATAAATCTTTAAAAAAAAAAAAAGCATAGGGCTTCTCAGGTGGCACTAGTGATGAAGAATTTACCTGCCAAGCAAGAGACATGGGTTCAGTCCCTGGATTGGGAGGATCCCCAGGAGAAGAAAATTGTAACCCACTCTAGTACTCTTGCCTGGAAAATTCCATACATAGTGGAGCCTGGCGAAGAGACATAATGGAGGAACTGACTACAACACACATAATAAAAGCATGCATTTTATTCTATTAATAGTTGGGGTTGTTTTCCAAAAATTTTATAATCTTACTGATCAAATAAGGCAGTACTTAATTATGGGTTAAATTTAACATTAAGACAAATTTAAATTTGTTCAATTAAATTGAGTAGTTATTTTGTCAGACTTTTTATTTCTACACTAACTATGTTTTGTATTATGTCAGTTCAAAGGAAATTTCTAAGATCTTTAAATAACCTAAAACTACCATCTGATATTATCTTAAGCCTCTTAATGGATACTCATTATATACCTAAATATTTTTTAAGTAAGATTTATTATCAGAGTCTAGTTACTAAATATCATTTTGATTCTGTATGCTTTTTACTTTAATATTCTATAGAGAGGCTATAGCTTTGAGTCATGAATATGTAAAATAGACATATGTGACATTAGAAAATTTTATTGTGAACATTCATGGTGTTGCTAAGTAAGACAGTTCTCGTTTATTCAATTTCTTGCTTTTTCTGTGAAATAGTAATTAATTTTTGTTAGACGTTGCCTGTACTAGAAGAGGTAGTAACAGAAAAACACAGTTGTGTGTATTTGTTTATCAAGAAAAAAGTATAGGATTTTCTTAATATAGCATTTCTCAGGCATCTTAGTCTCTGAAACTTTTATATTTTGTGAACTTAAAAGAGCTTTTGTTTTAGATATTTTCTCTATATTTACGGCATTAGAAATAGAAACTGATATTTTTAACACCTGTTGATTCATTTGAAGCTAGTGATAATGAACACATTACATTTTTAACATAAATAGCATTTTTGTGTTGTTATGAAAATTATTTTGACCTTGCAAACTCCATGAGATAACCACTGTCTTAAAGTGTCCATTGGTTCTGGAGAATAAAAGGGTGTAATGAAGGACAGCATTTGGATTCTTTCACTCAGGGATGAACTTAGCTTTCAAAGTTGGTGGCACTAGTGATGAAGAATTTACCTGCCAAGCAAGAGACATGGGTTCAGTCCCTGGATTGGGAGGATCCCCAGGAGAAGAAAATTGTAACCCACTCTAGTACTCTTGCCTGGAAAATTCCATACATAGTGGAGCCTGGCGAAGAGACATAATGGAGGAACTGACTACAACACACATAATAAAAGCATGCATTTTATTCTATTAATAGTTGGGGTTGTTTTCCAAAAATTTTATAATCTTACTGATCAAATAAGGCAGTACTTAATTATGGGTTAAATTTAACATTAAGACAAATTTAAATTTGTTCAATTAAATTGAGTAGTTATTTTGTCAGACTTTTTATTTCTACACTAACTATGTTTTGTATTATGTCAGTTCAAAGGAAATTTCTAAGATCTTTAAATAACCTAAAACTACCATCTGATATTATCTTAAGCCTCTTAATGGATACTCATTATATACCTAAATATTTTTTAAGTAAGATTTATTATCAGAGTCTAGTTACTAAATATCATTTTGATTCTGTATGCTTTTTACTTTAATATTCTATAGAGAGGCTATAGCTTTGAGTCATGAATATGTAAAATAGACATATGTGACATTAGAAAATTTTATTGTGAACATTCATGGTGTTGCTAAGTAAGACAGTTCTCGTTTATTCAATTTCTTGCTTTTTCTGTGAAATAGTAATTAATTTTTGTTAGACGTTGCCTGTACTAGAAGAGGTAGTAACAGAAAAACACAGTTGTGTGTATTTGTTTATCAAGAAAAAAGTATAGGATTTTCTTAATATAGCATTTCTCAGGCATCTTAGTCTCTGAAACTTTTATATTTTGTGAACTTAAAAGAGCTTTTGTTTTAGATATTTTCTCTATATTTACGGCATTAGAAATAGAAACTGATATTTTTAACACCTGTTGATTCATTTGAAGCTAGTGATAATGAACACATTACATTTTTAACATAAATAGCATTTTTGTGTTGTTATGAAAATTATTTTGACCTTGCAAACTCCATGAGATAACCACTGTCTTAAAGTGTCCATTGGTTCTGGAGAATAAAAGGGTGTAATGAAGGACAGCATTTGGATTCTTTCACTCAGGGATGAACTTAGCTTTCAAAGTTTCTGATTAGTGCCTTTAACTACAATAAAAGGGGTTATTTTTCAGTTTGATGCAGTCTGTATAGATAGTAGAAATTCTCTGTTGCATCAGATTAATTTTCTATGTCTTATGTTGAATTTTAATCATTTTTGCTACTTAAAGAAATGAGAAAAAAAAGACCAAATTTTATCCTAATCAAGTGCCCAAATCCCTGAACAACTCTTTTGATTTCATCTTTCCTAAATCTATACTAAAAACTTATAAAAAGTCTACTTTAAATTTTCTCTGAAATTTTCCAATCAATTTTTGGAAAATCGTGTATACTTCTTTTTCTTCATTATATAAATGAAAAACTAGAAATCATTAGGTTGGTTTAATGTGTTACTATTGTAAGAGCTGCACAGAAAACTGTCATATCAGAAGATATGTTCGACTTTCCCTAAGATTATACAGGTAAAGCATTATTAATATAAATATTTAGAGATTGTGTGCATTTTGGGAAGACTCATGATTTGTCAATAAGCTTCTTTCCATAATATATCTATCCTCAGGGGAAGCACTGATCAATTCTTATATAAACTATGCTGCCATAGAAAATTTTAGTCTCCTCCCCTGATATTATTACTTATAGAAATAAACAAGCCACAACCAGAAATTAATCCTGTATCATCTTCAGATATTTTTATTTTAGTGTTTGGCTTTATTGAAAACTACTATAAGCTATAGACCAGAGAATTTATTTTCAAGATGGAAAGAAAGACAGTCTCAGAGCTTTGTGGAAAAGTACTCCATCTGGCATTTTAAACTACTGACACTAAAGTGTAAGCTTGAAGGTACAGCCTCTGAGCAGACACCACTTAGATAACTTTCAGACCACATAAGTAACATGAATAAGAATTTCCAAGACTCATTTTAATCCAGAAGGAATCAGCCACCTGCAAGTGGATGGGTAACCTTCTCTCCAGCAGAAAAACAAAACAAATAAGCAAAAACCAACCTCAAACTAATTGTATAGGATTGAGTGAACTGGTGAGAGAAATTCCATTGTTTATTTATTGCAGTATTGTTGGTGGTGTTTGAATATTCTATTGTCCGAATATATATGGAAGTCTTTTTTCTTTTTCTTATGTTATTTGCAGCTCAAAACAATTAGGTAGTTCTAGTAATTCTAATTTAGTAACTCTATCAATTTAGCTTTTATAGTTAAAATAATACATTTAAAATGATATCTGATTCTCAGTCACCTCACTGAGTTTCTTTACTTTTTATAGAAAAATAAAAATGGATTGCATTGGTTATATAAATGTCTGTTCTCCATTTTGCCAGTACATAAATGACAAATTATGTAATCACAGCCACATCTGCAGCCTCATATGATTCAGTGAGGCTCATTTAATTGGGTGTGATAAGGTTTTTTGTTTTTGTTTTTTAATAACAATGGTTGCTTTATTGACAAAACCAAGGCATATAGATTTCTGTTAGGAAAACTGACCTTTTATGTGGCTTACAGAACTAAGTCTTCAAGGTGGTAAGAAAGATAAATTATTGATAGGCCAGAAGCATTAGGAAATTTTGAGCGTCTTGGAAAAAGAAGAATTGATTCAAATGCATAGGCACAGTAGTAGAGATTTGCTGTAGATAGTTCCTTGTGTTTGTTTTCCTATCCTCTGGAAAACAAATACATAGAGATATTTAAAAGGATGATCTGATTTTTTTTTTTTTTTTAACAAAAGCTTTTGCATGGAAATGAATTTTGTGTGCTTGTGAGTTTATTCAATATTCTATGGCAGTTGGTTAGGAAAAGAGTTCTAAAAGAAGCCTGCAGCATTAATGAAAACTCTTACTGGATCTACATAAATAATTAGGTCAAACCTAATAGGACTAGTCTATTTGTCTGTGACCAATAATAATGTATTCGATATCATAATGAATATAAGGTGGAAAGACTATCAGAAAAATAAGTTTGAGTGGACAAATGGAAATTGCAGAAATTATTGCCAGATAGGATGTCTTATTTAGTGCACAGATACTACTTACCTCTGTTTTGTGTTATCTTTGAGCTATTTCCAAGACTCATTTTAATCCAGAAGGAATCAGCCACCTGCAAGTGGATGGGTAACCTCTCTCCAGCAGAAAAACAAAACAAATAAGCAAAAACCAACCTCAAACTAATTGTATAGGATTGAGTGAACTGGTGAGAGAAATTCCATTGTTTATTTATTGCAGTATTGTTGGTGGTGTTTGAATATTCTATTGTCCGAATATATATGGAAGTCTTTTTTCTTTTTCTTATGTTATTTGCAGCTCAAAACAATTAGGTAGTTCTAGTAATTCTAATTTAGTAACTCTATCAATTTAGCTTTTATAGTTAAAATAATACATTTAAAATGATATCTGATTCTCAGTCACCTCACTGAGTTTCTTTACTTTTATAGAAAAATAAAAATGGATTGCATTGGTTATATAAATGTCTGTTCTCCATTTTGCCAGTACATAAATGACAAATTATGTAATCACAGCCACATCTGCAGCCTCATATGATTCAGTGAGGCTCATTTAATTGGGTGTGATAAGGTTTTTTGTTTTTGTTTTTTAATAACAATGGTTGCTTTATTGACAAAACCAAGGCATATAGATTTCTGTTAGGAAAACTGACCTTTTATGTGGCTTACAGAACTAAGTCTTCAAGGTGGTAAGAAAGATAAATTATTGATAGGCCAGAAGCATTAGGAAATTTTGAGCGTCTTGGAAAAAGAAGAATTGATTCAAATGCATAGGCACAGTAGTAGAGATTTGCTGTAGATAGTTCCTTGTGTTTGTTTTCCTATCCTCTGGAAAACAAATACATAGAGATATTTAAAAGGATGATCTGATTTTTTTTTTTTTTTTAACAAAAGCTTTTGCATGGAAATGAATTTTGTGTGCTTGTGAGTTTATTCAATATTCTATGGCAGTTGGTTAGGAAAAGAGTTCTAAAAGAAGCCTGCAGCATTAATGAAAACTCTTACTGGATCTACATAAATAATTAGGTCAAACCTAATAGGACTAGTCTATTTGTCTGTGACCAATAATAATGTATTCGATATCATAATGAATATAAGGTGGAAAGACTATCAGAAAAATAAGTTTGAGTGGACAAATGGAAATTGCAGAAATTATTGCCAGATAGGATGTCTTATTTAGTGCACAGATACTACTTACCTCTGTTTTGTGTTATCTTTGAGCTATTTCACACTTGTAAATTGTAGATAACTTGTGATTTATAATTTTAGACAAGTGCTAGTGATGCAAATAATTCTTGTAAATTATAGATAACTGCTAGTGATACAAATAATTCTTCGTCATATTCATATAGATGCATTTAGATGAGTGGAGTACAGCTGACTTCTACAAACCTTGTGGAAGAGTCAAAATATTTTATCTATTAATCACATTACTTTCAATATTCCTCTTTGCTTATATATGTATCTGCTTTTTGGAAATCCACTGACCAGCTGTAATATATTCCACACTCTTTCATTAACTATGAATTAAACTTCATATCTGAAATTTGTTCATATTTAGATGAGAGTCCTGTTTTTACTGTGTTCATGATTATGCTTTAATGTTACTGACATACATATTAATTTCATTTTGTCTTTCAAGCCCTTAATGTCGTGTTTTTCACCTTCTACTGTGTACCAGGTTTTAAGTATATCTAAATGTCCTTTCAATTCTAAGAACCACTCCATGTTGTGGGTATCAGTATGTTCATTCTACATCTAAAAGCACGATGCTAAGTGGCAAAATCATGATTTAAATTATTCCTAATGTGTGTTTCCTTAGTAAAAGTTTTTTTACCTCTTCAAAATGGTTAAAGCTCCAGTCATCTTCTACAGCATGGTATAATTGTTTTGATTTTCAATCAGAAAGTAAACTATAAAAAAATATTCAAAACAAGTCCTCAGTAAAAATGAAGGTAAGCTAGCATCTGATGTATACATACCATTGATAATAATAACCACAAAACCCCCCATAAATAATCCTAGAGAATGTGCATCTTTATTATTGATGTTCTGCCTGTAAAAACTTGGCTGACTTCCACTTTAGCTGGTTTTGTTTTGAACAATTTTTAGAATTGTCTGCTTTATCACCAAAAGCCAGGAATTGCTTGTACATTTTTACGTTGCTTTCAGTTTTGTTTTTTATAAAAATGAAGTTCTTGATGGAGCTGACTTTCCTACATACCTCAGCAAATATGATTTGCTCATGCTTAGATATGAGGTAGAATTTTGAATCTCTTGCTAGAAAACATTTTTCTCTGTCTAAATTGCATTTGCATTTTGCTTTCTTTACAAAGTCTTTTCTATTCTGTAACTATGGGTTTCCAAGAACTAGTTTTGTGAGAACAATAAATTATTCTCTCTTGTCCCTGAATTCTATTAAAAATGTCTACTTCTCTTCAGATATTCACCAACTTTGGCTTTCTCCTAAATTCAGAGCACAAACTTCATTAGGACTTGTGATAGTTTTGGATAGTTTATATCTTAATTTCTCCTATCCTTCATGATTCAATTTTGAGAAGGCACAGACAGCCTATCTTCCCCTATCAAGTTATGAATGTCCAGCAACATAAGAAGATCCATTGTGTGGGTAATCGTAACCTTCAGTCTTAACCAATGCTTACCTCATAAAGTTGTGAGAATTAACTAAGTATTATAATTGCTAAGCCCCTTTTAAGCATATTCCAAATTTCAGTTTCCTCTGTTCTTTCTTTTGCCTTTATGTTTAATGTTTTTCTTTTATAGCACTGATTATCTGTGATGCTCTAGACATATCTATTGTGCTCACCCAGTTCTTATTAGGATTAGGTCTTATTCTCATTTGGAAGCTAATTCCTCTATTTGGATATTTCTTTGGAAAAGATATGTTTATGATTCTTAAGTTTTCTTTCTATGCCTCTTTTTGTTTTTGGCTTGTTTTTCTGTTTGTTGCCTTACTGATTAGCCCCATATTTAAATATTGAATCTATGTTTGTTTTACTTCCTTTTCTTTATTTTATAGCATTTATACATTCAAGTTTTTACTTTAAGCTGAACACTTCAAATATTTTTATCTGCTCTTTATGATGGGGCTTTCAAGTGCATCAGAGTTTTTCCATCTTTATGTATACATTCATCCTCAAAATTAGCAAGCCAAGACTGATTTTGTTAGCTTCTGTAAGAAATACATCATTTGAAAAGTCTTGATTTGAAATCTTCTGACCATAATGCCAGTCTCTACTCCAAGAGGCACAGGCTAAAAGCAACCCTGGAGCTTTTTCAACTTACCTTCTTTTACTTTAATGTGTTTATACCAGTATCCACTTTTTCTTTTACAAATAAGGATCTTAATTTCTTCTTAATTTCTACTTACACAGGTATAATTTTCATCAAAGTCATTATTATTCATATTGGGCTAGTTGATAAGAGCTAATCTTTTTGTTTTCTATTCTCACTTATTGTAATATAGCTACATCTTAGAATTCCTTAAACAAACTTTGCTTTTCATATGTTCTGTCATACCACTTCTAAATTCTAAACTCTAATTTTAAAACCCTTCACTTTTCTATGCTCATTTATAGATTCAACTATTAAAATTTTTCCATTTTTCCCATCATTAGCTCCTTAGTTTCATTTATCAGTTGTATCTTACATGCTCCACAATGCTTAGATTATATTACTTAGACAATTCCAATGTCATTGGGTTTGTAAGTGCTGTAATTTAACAAAACATAATAAAATAAAATAAAATGGGGAAGGGTTTTTCTATAGAGATATGGTCTAATGTTAATATCTGGGATGAATTTTTTAAGAATTTGCCATCCATATCTGAAATATGAATCAGTGGAAATCTCCCTATCCATTCTGACACTGGCACTGAGTGGAGAGTCTTCATTTTATGCAGTGTTGTAAAGGTGCTGCAAAGTTTGGTTACCTGATGCAAAGAGCTAACTCATTGGAAAAGACTCTGATGCTGGGGAAAATGGAAGGGAGAAAGAGAAGGGGATGACAGAGTAAGAGATGGTTGTATGACATCACTAGTTCAATGGACATGAGTCACTGGACATCGTCTCTTCTGGGAGATGGTGAAGGACTGCATGCTGCAGTCCATGGAGTCACAGAGTAGGACACAACTGAGTGACTGAACTGAACTGAAAGGTGCTTATCATATTTTTCTTTATCAAAGAGATGGGAATACCAGACCACCTTACCTGCCTTCTGAGAAACCTGTATGCAGGACAAGAAGGCACAGTTAGAACTGGACATGAAACAGACAGGTTCAGAATTGGAAAAAGAGTACATCAAGGCTGTATATTATCACCCTGCCTATTTAACTTATATGCAGAGTGCATCATGTAAAATAATGAGCTGGATGACTTAAAAGCTGGAATCAAGATTTCTAGGAGAAATGCCATCAACCTCAGCTATGCAGATGATACCACTTTAAGAAGACACACTATAAAGAACCTTTTGATTAAGGTGGAAAGAGGCTAGTGAAAAGCTGGCTTAAAACTCAACATTCAAAAAATGAAGATTATGGCATCCAGTTCCATAACTTCATATCAAATAGAAGGGGAAAAAGTGGAAGCAGTGACAGATTTTATTTTCTTGGGCTCCAGAATCTGTGACTGCAGTTCTAAATTCTAAACTCTAATTTTAAAACCCTTCACTTTTCTATGCTCATTTATAGATTCAACTATTAAAATTTTTCCATTTTTCCCATCATTAGCTCCTTAGTTTCATTTATCAGTTGTATCTTACATGCTCCACAATGCTTAGATTATATTACTTAGACAATTCCAATGTCATTGGGTTTGTAAGTGCTGTAATTTAACAAAACATAATAAAATAAAATAAAATGGGGAAGGGTTTTTCTATAGAGATATGGTCTAATGTTAATATCTGGGATGAATTTTTTAAGAATTTGCCATCCATATCTGAAATATGAATCAGTGGAAATCTCCCTATCCATTCTGACACTGGCACTGAGTGGAGAGTCTTCATTTTATGCAGTGTTGTAAAGGTGCTGCAACAGTTTGGTTACCTGATGCAAAGAGCTAACTCATTGGAAAAGACTCTGATGCTGGGGAAAATGGAAGGGAGAAAGAGAAGGGGATGACAGAGTAAGAGATGGTTGTATGACATCACTAGTTCAATGGACATGAGTCACTGGACATCGTCTCTTCTGGGAGATGGTGAAGGACTGCATGCTGCAGTCCATGGAGTCACAGAGTAGGACACAACTGAGTGACTGAACTGAACTGAAAGGTGCTTATCATATTTTTCTTTATCAAAGAGATGGGAATACCAGACCACCTTACCTGCCTTCTGAGAAACCTGTATGCAGGACAAGAAGGCACAGTTAGAACTGGACATGAAACAGACAGGTTCAGAATTGGAAAAAGAGTACATCAAGGCTGTATATTATCACCCTGCCTATTTAACTTATATGCAGAGTGCATCATGTAAAATAATGAGCTGGATGACTTAAAAGCTGGAATCAAGATTTCTAGGAGAAATGCCATCAACCTCAGCTATGCAGATGATACCACTTTAAGAAGACACACTATAAAGAACCTTTTGATTAAGGTGGAAAGAGGCTAGTGAAAAGCTGGCTTAAAACTCAACATTCAAAAAATGAAGATTATGGCATCCAGTTCCATAACTTCATATCAAATAGAAGGGGAAAAAGTGGAAGCAGTGACAGATTTTATTTTCTTGGGCTCCAGAATCTGTGACTGCAGTCAAGAAATTAAAAGATGGGCTTCTCTGCTGGTCCAGTGGGTGAGGAGTCTGCCTTGTGGTGCAGGGGTCGCCAGTTTGGTCCCTGGCTTGGAGGATCCTGTCCTCCGTGTGTGTCCAGTTATGAGCCGGCACTCTGGAGAGTGTGTGCCTGGAGCCAGTGCTCTGTGATGGGAGGGTCTGCTGCGATAGGGAGCCCACACAGGCCAAGGAATGGAGATGTATGAAAATAAATTAATTAAAAAAAATAAGTGACAGATGCCAAAATTAAAAAAAAAGAAATTAAAAGATGTTTACTCTTTGGAAGAAAAGCTATGAATAATCAAGACAGCCTATTAAAAAGCAGATACATCACTTTGCCAACAAAGGTCTGTCTAGTCTAAGCTATCATTTTCCAGTAGTCATGTACAATGTGACAGTTGGATCATAAAGAAAGCTGAGTGCAGAAAAACTGATGCTTTTGAACTGTGGTGCTAGAGAAGACTCTTGAGAGTTTGTTAGACAGCAAGGAGATCACAGCAGTCAATCCTAAAGGAAATCAACTCTGAATATTTATTGAAGAACTGATGCTAAAGCTGAAGCTCATATACTTTGACCACCTGATGCAAAGAGCTGACTCATTGGAAAAGATCCTGATGCTGGGAAAGATTGAGGGCAAGAGGAAAAGGGGGAGACAGAGAATGAGATGATTGGATGGCATCACTGACTCAATGGACATACGTTTGAGCAAACGCAGGGAGATAGTGAAGGACGGGGAAGTCTGTCGTGCTGCAGTTCATGGGGTCACAAGGAGTCTGATACAACTTAGCACTGAACAGTGATGGATCATTCTTTCAGCCATTTACTCATTAATTAAGCATTTTTTGAGGATAATCTCTATATCCAACATGTATGAATGTATATAAAAACTGGATGTCACTGTATTCACAGTGCTTAAATATAGTGGGGTAAGAAAAGAAGTATAAAATTCTCATGCAGTGTGATAAATATCACAGCTAAGGTATGGTGGAAATGCTACGAAAGTATAACCTTCAGAAGTTTTGAAATGCTAGGAGGGGAAAAGAGAAGGTGGAATTGTCTGGAAGGAAAATCAGCACAAACCTTCCAGGCATAGGGATTACTTGTAAAATGATGAGTACTTTTGGAAATGCAGTGGGAGGTTTGGCAAGGCGAAGAGTTTGGTATGGCTTTATATGAAGTAGTTGCTCTTTCCCCTTACTCTTTTTGTTTCTTTTGGTGTTTAATATATCCTTTCCTTTGACACCCATATAGTTTGCAGAAGACTTTAGGACCAACACTAATCTAATGCATTGTTTTCATGAAATCATAGTAACTGTTAAAACTCAATTTACAAGTACCATGGTAGCCATGTAGTTAAGTACATTTTCTTATTCTCTATAGACATAGCATTTGAACTGGTCTGTCAAAATAACCTCCATTTTAGTAAGTAGAATAGTCATGAAGTAGACTTATGAATGTCTCAATATGCAGATTTAGTCATCTTTATACTTTCACACGGACACCTCTAACTGGTGTGATTTGGATTCCTTTCAGTTCATACACTCAAGAACACATTTATCAGACTCCAGACAGCAAGGCTTCTTTAGGCAGTCAATATACTGCAGGAGAGATGCTGAAAAGTGAAATTCTAATTATTCTTGACATAGGACATTCTAAGGGTGCCTTGTGCCAATATAATGAAAGTTATTTTTCTTCAGGAAACTGAAGAGGCAATGCATGGGACATCTTTAGGTTCCCACGGAAATGGAGTTAAATAAGAAACATGTGGTACTTTCTGATAGATATGCATCATCTTGAAATCACATCTGCTGGCTAAATAGAGAAATAACTATAAATCTTTTCAAAAACAAAGGAGAGGAAAATGTAGCAAACATGTCAAATAATAACTTTATGACATCATTTAGCATGGCTCTATATAGGTTATTTATAATGGTAGACTTATTTGTTATATACCATTTAAAAAAAAGAAAATTAAAATTATAGATGGGTTACAACTATATATGATCTTATAAACCCTAGGTATATCACTTTGGTATTTACAAAACTGATTTTTAATGTTTAGTACCATTTAAAAAATTTACACAAGTTTATGTTTTCAGACTAGTGTAATCTCATAACATTAGCCTATTCTAAGTTTTTAAAAACTTCTTTGTAGGAATTTAAATGAGTATTTCTTAAAATATGTTGAAGGAATATTAATAGTGGATTAATAAACATGTGGAATATATTTTTATAACTATGCATATGCTTAATAGGAAATTCATATAAAGGTCAAGCTATAAATTTGTTTAATTTTCCTTCTCAAAAAATTTTCTGGAACACACGTCTCTTCCTCATGCTCTAACAGCATGCCATTTAATTACTCATAATTATATGAGTTTTTATTTTTGATTCCTAATGATGGACTTAATTTTTAGTACTTTCTTAATCACTTTGAAGGCTAATGTAAAATATGTATCCATGAGGGTTAAAACATAAGCATTATTTAGCAATTTATCACTAGTTTTGAAAATACATGTAGTATATGTTATCACTATAAATGTATTCTCATGTGACAGGTATAAAAATAACAAATTTTCACATATATTTATGTAACATAAGAAGATTGTGACTTTCAAACTTATGTTGGAAATATTTTTATCATAATCTGCACTCCTACTTCCCTTAAATCTCAGAAAATGACTATTGATTTTTCATAAGAATTAAATAAGAGAGAAAGGAATCAAAAGTGCTTCTTTTATTTCACTCAAACTCGACCACATACATCTGGGAAATGATGGTGTTGTTGGAGGCAGGGATGGTGTGGGAGTTTTCATATAGCAGCATACTGTTGTAAACTAATAAATAGCATATTTGCTTCTTTGTCTTCCTCTGCACTTCTTCAGATAATTCCCAAATCACATCAGCTGTAAAAATTGAAGGCTTCAGATCAGATTGAGAAATAAAGGATTGCATATCTGATTTGAAGATTAAATTCTAGTTCTCTATGCCATGCTTTTTTCTCATACTGGAGATTGATCATTATTAAATACTAGGATGTGTGATAAAATCAAGGCCTAGTATGAATTTTCAACCAAAAGAAAGAACCATTTTAGGAAACCACCAATATAAGATACTGAAATTTAATGACTTAATTTGATTCAAAGTTGACAGCATTTTGAAGGGGTATTGAAAGCCGGAGTTAAATTCTTCATTTTCAGATGCAGAGACAGTTAACAATGAGTTTTAATGACTTATTTAAGATCACTGGTAACTTTTATTAGACGTAAATTGTGTGTTTTATTTACTTTCCTAGCTCTTACATCCTTAGTGGTAGTTCTGGATTTTTTTTCACTATAATAAGATTATTCACATATTAGGATGGGGAGTGCATAACTGAGGTAACCCTACCCACCAAAGAAAGATTAGAGTAGTTGGGAGATGTACAGTTGGGAGAATGGTCCTAGCCTAGAAATTCCTTTTTCCCTTTTCACAAATCAGATTGAAAGGAATTTTTGAGAGAATAAGTGCTCTAGACTATAATTTTAATGAATTCCTGCTTTCTGAGGGAGTTGTAACAGAGTAATTATTGTATACAAAAATCCTGCCCGCAATAATCTTTAAGATATAACCTTAAAGGAAGAGAGGAGAGAAAGAGAGAGAGATGGAAAGGAAACTTAAATACAGGGACAGAGGTCCAATTACAAGCTACCTGGACATATTTTATATGCTGAGTGAATGGCACCTAGCATCAACTTGCTCCTGAGTATCTCTTCAGTATTGCACAGAACCAGAGCCTCTACATTCTATAGTAACAAGAGAAATGGACGACAAGTAGTTCTTTTGTTAAATCCTTATGACCTTTTTAGCAGTCTCTTTAATTTTTTTGCTAGGAAAAGTAAACGATTTGAATATAGGAATAAGAAATTCACAGAAAGATGTGTCAAAATTCTCCAAAGAGTAAAGAATTTCTTACCAATTTCTAGTGCGTCTGACCTTTTGTTGCATAGCTCTAAGTTTAATCACAGTGGCAATGGAACAGAGGTCATTTTATCTGGTATAAATAGGACAGACTCTGTGTCCTATTATTCACCTCCTTCAAGGAAGTAACCTGATTCTTTTGCACAGAGGTATGGGTCAGAGCCATGCTTTTCTCATATGAGATTGACATTATAATACTAGGATGTGTGATAAAATCAAGGCCTAGTATGAATTTTCAACCAAAAGAAAGAACCATTTTAGGAAACCACCAATATAAGATACTGAAATTTAATGACTTAATTTGATTCAAAGTTGACAGCATTTTGAAGGGGTATTGAAAGCCGGAGTTAAATTCTTCATTTTCAGATGCAGAGACAGTTAACAATGAGTTTTAATGACTTATTTAAGATCACTGGTAACTTTTATTAGACGTAAATTGTGTGTTTTATTTACTTTCCTAGCTCTTACATCCTTAGTGGTAGTTCTGGATTTTTTTTCACTATAATAAGATTATTCACATATTAGGATGGGGAGTGCATAACTGAGGTAACCCTACCCACCAAAGAAAGATTAGAGTAGTTGGGAGATGTACAGTTGGGAGAATGGTCCTAGCCTAGAAATTCCTTTTTCCCTTTTCACAAATCAGATTGAAAGGAATT
Organism: Tragulus kanchil; assembly: GCA_022376925.1. NCBI lineage: Eukaryota > Metazoa > Chordata > Mammalia > Artiodactyla > Tragulidae > Tragulus > Tragulus kanchil. The sequence goes on along the minus strand of JAIOJX010000025.1, from coordinate 23,750,479 downwards.
TTTGAGAGAATAAGTGCTCTAGACTATAATTTTAATGAATTCCTGCTTTCTGAGGGAGTTGTAACAGAGTAATTATTGTATACAAAAATCCTGCCCGCAATAATCTTTAAGATATAACCTTAAAGGAAGAGAGGAGAGAAAGAGAGAGAGATGGAAAGGAAACTTAAATACAGGGACAGAGGTCCAATTACAAGCTACCTGGACATATTTTATATGCTGAGTGAATGGCACCTAGCATCAACTTGCTCCTGAGTATCTCTTCAGTATTGCACAGAACCAGAGCCTCTACATTCTATAGTAACAAGAGAAATGGACGACAAGTAGTTCTTTTGTTAAATCCTTATGACCTTTTTAGCAGTCTCTTTAATTTTTTTGCTAGGAAAAGTAAACGATTTGAATATAGGAATAAGAAATTCACAGAAAGATGTGTCAAAATTCTCCAAAGAGTAAAGAATTTCTTACCAATTTCTAGTGCGTCTGACCTTTTGTTGCATAGCTCTAAGTTTAATCACAGTGGCAATGGAACAGAGGTCATTTTATCTGGTATAAATAGGACAGACTCTGTGTCCTATTATTCACCTCCTTCAAGGAAGTAACCTGATTGCCTTTGAGTTAGCACAGAGGGGTAGATGGGATGAAACAGAGAAAGAAAGCCGATATAGTATCTCCAATTCACTGAGTATCAATGTTTTTGCCTTCTTGTTAAAAAATGACAGCCTTGTTGTTCCCTTTCCCTTGTATTGCCTCGTTGCATTCTGCCTATGACTTAAAAAAATTGACAAAGTTACTCTATGATCTGTTGTCAAATTATTGTTTCTTCTTGGACTTTTTGGGACTCCCTGAGTATGGAGGATAATGATACTGAGAGACAGTTTTATGAAACTTTGAATGATGTGTCTAAGAATCAGATTTTTGGCAGTATATGGAAGTTGATCAGATTTTAACTTTATATTCCATTCCCTTTCTTTAGGATTTTGTTTTAAGACAGTTTACTCCAAGATTTCCACATATTAAAATGTCACTGTAGCATAGCTACTCTTCAGTTAAATATAGGGGCTTGAACAAGAAAGAAAATCAACTCTATATTTGGTTCAAACAAAGAACCTAGATATATTTATAATAATAATAATAAATTAGATTTGATGACTTCTAAGGAAAACTGAAAGTTATAGTTCACTATGGTCTCTGTTCTTAGATATGCCAGTTATATACAAGTATATATATTTTTACCTAGTATCCATAAATATACTTCTGACTGTGAGCTAAGTAAGGGTTAGTTGGAAAGAAGGGATTATGTTGTTTATTTAACATCTCCCTGTGCCAGGTACTATATATATATATTACATTTAAAAATAACTAAACAAACAGTAATTTTATGAGGTATATGTTCTTTATTTTTAGACTACACTATGTACTTGCACACGTTAAATCCTTATGACTTTAGCATCTTTAATTTTTTTGCTAGGAAAAGTAAACGATTTGAATATAGGAATAAGAAATTCACAGAAAGATGTGTCAAAATTCTCCAAAGAGTAAAGAATTTCTTACCAATTTCTAGTGCGTCTGACCTTTTGTTGCATAGCTCTAAGTTTAATCACAGTGGCAATGGAACAGAGGTCATTTTATCTGGTATAAATAGGACAGACTCTGTGTCCTATTATTCACCTCCTTCAAGGAAGTAACCTGATTGCCTTTGAGTTAGCACAGAGGGGTAGATGGGATGAAACAGAGAAAGAAAGCCGATATAGTATCTCCAATTCACTGAGTATCAATGTTTTTGCCTTCTTGTTAAAAAAATGACAGCCTTGTTGTTCCCTTTCCCTTGTATTGCCTCGTTGCATTCTGCCTATGACTTAAAAAAATTGACAAAGTTACTCTATGATCTGTTGTCAAATTATTGTTTCTTCTTGGACTTTTTGGGACTCCCTGAGTATGGAGGATAATGATACTGAGAGACAGTTTTATGAAACTTTGAATGATGTGTCTAAGAATCAGAGTTTTGGCAGTATATGGAAGTTGATCAGATTTTAACTTTATATTCCATTCCCTTTCTTTAGGATTTTGTTTTAAGACAGTTTACTCCAAGATTTCCACATATTAAAATGTCACTGTAGCATAGCTACTCTTCAGTTAAATATAGGGGCTTGAACAAGAAAGAAAATCAACTCTATATTTGGTTCAAACAAAGAACCTAGATATATTTATAATAATAATAATAAATTAGATTTGATGACTTCTAAGGAAAACTGAAAGTTATAGTTCACTATGGTCTCTGTTCTTAGATATGCCAGTTATATACAAGTATATATATTTTTACCTAGTATCCATAAATATACTTCTGACTGTGAGCTAAGTAAGGGTTAGTTGGAAAGAAGGGATTATGTTGTTTATTTAACATCTCCCCTGTGCCAGGTACTATATATATATATTACATTTAAAAATAACTAAACAAACAGTAATTTTATGAGGTATATGTTCTTTATTTTTAGACTACACTATGTACTTGCACACATATACACACACACACAAAAGACTCAGAAATTAAGAAAATTAAATATATATTACCCCTAGGATATGAAATATTTTTTGCTTAAGATTCTTCATATCTACCATTTGTGAGCTGTGATCACAAGATCCCATCTGATTATTTGAAGTTCTAATAGAAGAGAAGAATATTTCTGACTTAATTGTTAGACTATTACCAACAGCTCACTAAAATTGAGGACTTCCCTCATGGCTCAGTTGGTAAAGAACCCATCTGCAGCTCAGGAGACATAAGACACCAAGTTTTGATCTCTGAGTTGGGAAGATCCCCTGGAGAAGGAAATGGCAACCCACTCTAGTATGCTTGCCTGGGAAGTTTCATGGATGGAGAAGTCTGGCAGGCAGCAGTCCATGAGGTTACAAAAAGTCAGACACAACTGAGTAACTAAATCACCACCACCACACTAAAACTGAAGGCAGATGCAGAGGGAGAATCATTTCACAGCCAATCCTCCTGTGCTGAAGGATGCAGCTTGAGAAGAAGGTTTCTGATTTAACCAAATGTGTGAGTCACTGATCTGTATACAGTCATAGAGCACAAGATAAGCATGAGGACATAGATGAATTGCTTTCAGTTCTCTTCAAGCCTTTCCAATCCTTGGGCAAAGCCACTTTCTGCCAGGTAGCCATCTTTTCTTTCTTGGTATACTTCTTAAATGAGCTTTCTCACAACTACATGATATTGCTCTAATCCAATTTTCATATAAATATTCCCAAATCATATTCTTAAACCATAAGTCCATTCATGTTGTCACTTATATTTCAATTTTTTAGTGACTTCTCATTATCATTAGGATGAAGGTCAACATTTTTACATAGTCTTACTTGCCCCTTATCATCTGACCACTGTGATGTGGGAAATGAGGGTATAATTTTCAGGAGAAAGGTAAATAGATAGCAAATGCAAAATAAATATTTCTGTGTAAACATATTGAAGTCTATAATTTGTAATCAATACTTCTAAGGTTGTTTTTTATCTTATAGGAAAGTTCCCGTGCTCTTTTGCGATTTTGAAGAATTTTAGGGAATGCTTGAATTTTTTTCTATTTTTTTCCTTAATAACTGATTCCAAAGCTTAGGAAATAGTATGTATTAGCAAACTTCAGAATATCACTTTGAAACCATTTTACAAAACTTTTTCAGACTAAAAGTTATTCAGTTATAGAGCATTAAGGAGAAATATACAGCCTAAAATATATTATGTTCTAATCAGAAAGCTAAGTGTCATATAAACAAAAAAATCACCTAGGTGAAGTGATGGTTAAAGCCGGCTAGTCTTCAGTATCAGTGGCAGTATTCATGTATTATAATTCATTACTTTTTAAACTTCTCCATAACCACCTGCTTTTATTTAAGAAGAATTTCAGAAAACATTTTGAAATAAGAATTATCCTTTCTCCTCTTTGTTCTATCAACCTACTAACATTAGAGGATGTTTAAACAGATTCTAGTCAAATGAGCAATGCTTCCCTGACAAGTACTTTGGACAAATAATTAACAGGGTCAAACATTAGAATGTGCATGATGTCTGACACTGCCATATTATTGTTTAACAATTACACACATATATTTGTTTTATAATAATTAAGAAAGTGGTTAAGCATTAAGTAGGGTATAAAAAATGAAACCATTGAAAGTGCACTGGAATTTTTTTTTAAATAGTTGATAGGTTTAGTACTGAACTGGTTATAAATTGAATTAACTCTCTTTGTGTGTTTTTAAAGTGAAACCTCATAGCTCCTCATCAAAGGAAAATCATCAGTACCTTTTCTTAGAATGGAAACATGATGTATGATAACATTTACATTCTTCTCATGTTTCTATAGTATGTTGGAAGGAACACTTGAAATAAAGGAAATATAAATTAATTACATTACTGTGTAGGACTAACTACTTTGATTTTTTTTTTCTCCAACCATTTTTCAGTTAGTGGTCTACTTGTATCTCTCTGCTGATACACTGTGAAGAGGCAGAATTCTTCTTAGTGGCTGCTGTGACTTTGATTTGGCACAGCAAGGACAAGGTAGTTGATATAGATGAATATTCATTTTTTTCTGTATGCTAAAGATCATAGAGTTACACTTATAATGTATGGTTCCTGCCTCTCTCAGTGAAAGCAGATCGATTGAAATATACTTTGTTGTTTTAAATAACATCTTGAGCAGGCTATGTGCTGTGTACTGTGTTCTGTTTCTTCAGTCATGTCTGACCCTTTGCGACCCTGTGGACTATAGCCTGCCAGACTCCTCTGTCCATGGGATTTTCCAGGCAAGAATGCTGGAGTGAGTTTTCATGCCCTCCTCCAGAGAATCTTCCCAACCCAGGATTTGAACCCTCATCTCCTGCATTGCAGGCAAATTCTTTACCGCTTAGCCACCAAGCAAAGCCCCAGGTGGGCTATATTCCTGCCACTGAACGTAGTCAGGAAATATATTTGGCATATCTTATGTACTGTTCAATTATAAAAATTAGAGGTTTTATTTCTTGAGCTTCTACATACCCTAAATCCCAGTCACTTTTATATGAAGATGTGTTAGGCTTTTTTAAACTTTTTAAAAATGTATTTATTGTTCCCTGTTTTTGGTTGTGCTGGGTCTTTGATGCTGCTCATGGGCTTTCTCTAGTAGCAGCAAACTGGGGCTACTCTTCATTGCATTATGCAACCTTCTCACTGCAGTGACTTCTCTTGTTGCAGAGCATAGGCTCTAGGACACATGGGCTTCAGTAGTTGGGGCACATGGGCTAAGCAATTGTGGTTCCCTGGCTCAGGAGCACAGACTCAATATTTGTGGCTCTGTGGTATATATGATCTTCCTGGACCAAGGATCAAATCCTTGTCCTGTCTGTTGGCGGGTGTATTCTTATCCACTGAGCCACCAGATTCCATGTAGGCTAGATGTATTTTTGGAAGGTAACATTTACATTCTTCTCATGTTTCTATAGTATGTTGGAAGGAACACTTGAAATAAAGGAAATATAAATTAATTACATTACTGTGTAGGACTAACTACTTTGATTTTTTTTCTCCAACCATTTTTCAGTTAGTGGTCTACTTGTATCTCTCTGCTGATACACTGTGAAGAGGCAGAATTCTTCTTAGTGGCTGCTGTGACTTTGATTTGGCACAGCAAGGACAAGGTAGTTGATATAGATGAATATTCATTTTTTTCTGTATGCTAAAGATCATAGAGTTACACTTATAATGTATGGTTCCTGCCTCTCTCAGTGAAAGCAGATCGATTGAAATATACTTTGTTGTTTTAAATAACATCTTGAGCAGGCTATGTGCTGTGTACTGTGTTCTGTTTCTTCAGTCATGTCTGACCCTTTGCGACCCTGTGGACTATAGCCTGCCAGACTCCTCTGTCCATGGGATTTTCCAGGCAAGAATGCTGGAGTGAGTTTTCATGCCCTCCTCCAGAGAATCTTCCCAACCCAGGATTTGAACCCTCATCTCCTGCATTGCAGGCAAATTCTTTACCGCTTAGCCACCAAGCAAAGCCCCAGGTGGGCTATATTCCTGCCACTGAACGTAGTCAGGAAATATATTTGGCATATCTTATGTACTGTTCAATTATAAAAATTAGAGGTTTTATTTCTTGAGCTTCTACATACCCTAAATCCCAGTCACTTTTATATGAAGATGTGTTAGGCTTTTTTAAACTTTTTAAAAATGTATTTATTGTTCCCTGTTTTTGGTTGTGCTGGGTCTTTGATGCTGCTCATGGGCTTTCTCTAGTAGCAGCAAACTGGGGCTACTCTTCATTGCATTATGCAACCTTCTCACTGCAGTGACTTCTCTTGTTGCAGAGCATAGGCTCTAGGACACATGGGCTTCAGTAGTTGGGGCACATGGGCTAAGCAATTGTGGTTCCCTGGCTCAGGAGCACAGACTCAATATTTGTGGCTCTGTGGTATATATGATCTTCCTGGACCAAGGATCAAATCCTTGTCCTGTCTGTTGGCGGGTGTATTCTTATCCACTGAGCCACCAGATAAGTCCCAGTGTTAGGCTATTTATTTCATCTATAAGGTACTAGGAAGACTAGTCAGAAGATATTATTATTATTTTTTTTTTTAAAGATTTATTTATTTATTTATTTTGGGCAGGGCTTGGGTTGGGGAGGGAGGGGAGCAGGTGGGCCACTTCTATTGGTCTTTTATTTCTCTATGTTCATCCGTCTTTATTCTTTGGCTCCTGTGGGCCTCCCACCGCGGTGGAATCTGTCGTTGCAGAGCGCTGGCTCTGGGTGCATGCGCTCCAGAGCTCCGGCTCGGTAATTGGACACATCTGTCCAGCTGCTCCGCGGCACATGGGATCTTCCCAGGCCAGGGATCGAACCGGCGCCCCTTGCACTGCAAGGCGGTGTCCTTACCCACTGGACCACCAGGGGAAGCCCAGAAGATATTATTGATTCATTATTCTGCTACTTAACAACTGAATAACCTGTACTAAGTTGTTTAAATGATTATAGTGTCAGTTTCTTCATCCATGCAATGGAACATAGCACTCATTTCTGAGAATTTTGAAAGGATTATATAGATGATTTACTTGAAAATACTTTTGCTATTATTTTAGAGATTTAGGTGACAATTTATAGTGTTTTTTTTTGTTTTTTGTTTTTTTTTTACAATGGAGTATTTTGGTTAGAAGATCATGAGGTGTAAATGTAACAAAGGAGTTACAGAAGAATAGTGTTATTTAACTGACATAAACAACCTGCATCACAATATTACATTGAGAACTACCCACAGTATCTTTGTGTCTAACAGTGTACTTTATGTGAATATGGATTATTCACTTTAGCATTAAATCACTGAGAACTTTTTCCCCCTGTTGTGTAATCTAACCTACTTTATATATCCTGTGACAAATTTATGTTCAACACTTTGAAATGTGCACTAGTAATAAAAATTAAGAAAATAGGACCATATTAAATTAGGACAGCAGCAAATATAAATTTAAATGACTGCATACACACTGTATGTATTACATGAACATAAAGCAAAAAGAATTTAAATTTCAAGTGTATACAGATCTTATAAACCTGTAAGAAAGTTAAAAAAAAAAAAAAGAAAGTAGAATTGGCAAACGTATTAAATGGAATTCAGGGAAAAAAGATACTATGGGAGCTAACATATTTATTAAAACATGAATGATGTACAAAATTGCAAATTCAAAGTAAATATCAAACATTTCATTGTCAGACTAGTAATAAAGTCCTAAATTCTGAAAGTACCAACTGTTATCAAGGATATTTAGCAAAGAAAATTTAGATATTAGGCTGGAGAGGTTGATGCTGGAGAGGTTAATAAAGTTAGGAAAAATGCTTGCATAATTAACAGGAAAAAATATTGTGAATGCAATGTTCAGGAAAGGACTTTTGTCTATTTGTGGTTTTTTAATAGCTCCTGATCAATATGGAGTTAATTGGTATCATCTCACATAATATGATCTCAACAAAAGTTTCACAGTAAATAAACAAAAAAAATATTTGCAAGCTATTATTGCAAATATGGAAAACCTAAGAGACTATATAGAAAAATTATGAACATTAAAAAATTAGTAGCAAATGTGCAGCTTTTACCTCGTCCTGGATCACAGCCTTGTCATGGCAAAGGGGCCAGTGTAACTCAATGAATCTTTTAGCCAGCTCTGCAGGGCCACCCAAGACAGATGTATCATAGCAAACAGTTCTAACAAAACGTGGGGCACTGAAGAAGGAACTGGTAACCCATTTCAGTACTCTTACCAGAAGAACCCCATGAACATTATGAAAAAGCAAAAACATTTGATGCTGGAAGATGAGCCCTCTCTCCCTACCCAACCCCAGGTCAGAAGGTGTCTAATATACTACACGGAAAAGTGGAGGGAAATTGCTAATAGCTCCAGAAAGATTGAAGCAGCTGGACCAAAGTGGGAATGATGCTTAGATGTGGATGTGTCTGTTGATGAAAATAAAGTTTGATGGTGGAAAGAATAATATTGCATGGGAACCTGGAATGTTAGGTCCATGAATCAAGGCAAATTGGATGTGGTCAAGCAAGAGATGGCAAGATTGAACATCAGCGTCTTAGGAATCAGGAAACAAAAATGGATGGTAAAGGGCGAATTTAATTTAGATAACCATTATATCTACTACTGTGAGCAATAATCTCTTAGAAAGAATGGAGGCACCTTCATAGTCAACAAAAGAGGGTCTGAAATGCAGTTATTCAATGTCACAGTACTGCAAGTCTAGGGGAGCTAACATATTTATTAAAACATGAATGATGTACAAAATTGCAAATTCAAAGTAAATATCAAACATTTCATTGTCAGACTAGTAATAAAGTCCTAAATTCTGAAAGTACCAACTGTTATCAAGGATATTTAGCAAAGAAAATTTAGATATTAGGCTGGAGAGGTTGATGCTGGAGAGGTTAATAAAGTTAGGAAAAATGCTTGCATAATTAACAGGAAAAAATATTGTGAATGCAATGTTCAGGAAAGGACTTTTGTCTATTTGTGGTTTTTTAATAGCTCCTGATCAATATGGAGTTAATTGGTATCATCTCACATAATATGATCTCAACAAAAGTTTCACAGTAAATAAACAAAAAAAATATTTGCAAGCTATTATTGCAAATATGGAAAACCTAAGAGACTATATAGAAAAATTATGAACATTAAAAAATTAGTAGCAAATGTGCAGCTTTTACCTCGTCCTGGATCACAGCCTTGTCATGGCAAAGGGGCCAGTGTAACTCAATGAATCTTTTAGCCAGCTCTGCAGGGCCACCCAAGACAGATGTATCATAGCAAACAGTTCTAACAAAACGTGGGGCACTGAAGAAGGAACTGGTAACCCATTTCAGTACTCTTACCAGAAGAACCCCATGAACATTATGAAAAAGCAAAAACATTTGATGCTGGAAGATGAGCCCTCTCTCCCTACCCAACCCCAGGTCAGAAGGTGTCTAATATACTACACGGAAAAGTGGAGGGAAATTGCTAATAGCTCCAGAAAGATTGAAGCAGCTGGACCAAAGTGGGAATGATGCTTAGATGTGGATGTGTCTGTTGATGAAAATAAAGTTTGATGGTGGAAAGAATAATATTGCATGGGAACCTGGAATGTTAGGTCCATGAATCAAGGCAAATTGGATGTGGTCAAGCAAGAGATGGCAAGATTGAACATCAGCGTCTTAGGAATCAGGAAACAAAAATGGATGGTAAAGGGCGAATTTAATTTAGATAACCATTATATCTACTACTGTGAGCAATAATCTCTTAGAAAGAATGGAGGCACCTTCATAGTCAACAAAAGAGTCTGAAATGCAGTACTTGGGTGCAACCTCAAAAGTGACAGAATGATCTTGATTTGTTTCCAAGGCAAACCATTCAATGTCACAGTACTGCAAGTCTATGCCCCAACCACTAATGCTAAGGAAGCTGAAGCTGGCCAGCTATATGAAGAACTACAACACCTTCTAGAACAAACACCAAAAAAAGATGTTCTTTTCATCGTAGGAAATGGAATGCAAAAGTTGGAAGTTAAGAGAAACTTGTAGTAATACGCAAATTTGATCTAGGATTGCAAAATGAAGAAGGGCAAAGGTTAACAATGTTTTGTAAAGAGAACATGATGGCCAGTAACAAAGACTCTTTTCCAATAACCAAAGAAATAGGTCTACACACGGACATCATGTGGTGGTCAATACTGAAATCAGATTGAATATGTTCTTTGAAACCAGATAGAAAAGGTCTATATGGTCAGTTAAAAAAAAGACCTCGAGCTGACTGTGGTTCAGATCATGAACTCCTCATTGCAAACTTCAGGCTTAAATTGAAGAAATCAGGGCAAGCCACTATGTCATTCAGGTATGACCTAAATCAAATCCCTTAATATTTTATGGTAGAGGTGATGAATAGATTCAAGGAATTAGATCTGGTAGACAGAGTGCCTGAAGAACAATGGATGGAGGTTCGTAACATTGTACAGGAGGTAGTGACCAAAACTACCATCCCACCCCACTTAAAAAAAAGAAATTGAAGTCAAAGTGGTTGGTATGGTGTGGTTACTCACCTAAAGCTGGACATCCAGGAGTGTGAAGTCAAGTGGACCTTAAAAAGCATTACTGCAGACAAAGCTGTGGAGGTGATGGGATTCCAGCTGAGCTACTTAAGATAAAAGATGATGTTAATGTGCTGCATTCAGTATGTCAAAAGATTTGGAAAATTCTGTCATGGCCATGACTGGAAAAGGTCACTTTGAATCCAGTTCAAAGAAGGGCAGTGCCAAAGAATGTTCAAATGACTGTATAATTGCTGTCATTTCATATGCTAGCAGGGCTTTCCTGGTGGCTCAGATGGTAAAGAATCTTCCCACAGTGCAGGAGACCTGAGTTTGATCCCTGGGTGGGGAAGATCTCCTGGCTAAGGGAATGGCAACTCACTCTAGTATGCTTGCCTGGAGAATCCCATGGACAGAGGAGCCTTTTGAGCTATAGTTCAAAGGCGCAAAGAATGCAAGGAAGCAAGCTGCCACATAGCTGAAGAACTACAACACCTTCTAGAACAAACACCAAAAAGATGTTCTTTTCATCGTAGGAAATGGAATGCAAAAGTTGGAAGTTAAGAGAAACTTGTAGTAATACGCAAATTTGATCTAGGATTGCAAAATGAAGAAGGGCAAAGGTTAACAATGTTTTGTAAAGAGAACATGATGGCCAGTAACAAAGACTCTTTTCCAATAACCAAAGAAATAGGTCTACACACGGACATCATGTGGTGGTCAATACTGAAATCAGATTGAATATGTTCTTTGAAACCAGATAGAAAAGGTCTATATGGTCAGTTAAAAAAAAGACCTCGAGCTGACTGTGGTTCAGATCATGAACTCCTCATTGCAAACTTCAGGCTTAAATTGAAGAAATCAGGGCAAGCCACTATGTCATTCAGGTATGACCTAAATCAAATCCCTTAATATTTTATGGTAGAGGTGATGAATAGATTCAAGGAATTAGATCTGGTAGACAGAGTGCCTGAAGAACAATGGATGGAGGTTCGTAACATTGTACAGGAGGTAGTGACCAAAACTACCATCCCACCCCACTTAAAAAAAAGAAATTGAAGTCAAAGTGGTTGGTATGGTGTGGTTACTCACCTAAAGCTGGACATCCAGGAGTGTGAAGTCAAGTGGACCTTAAAAAGCATTACTGCAGACAAAGCTGTGGAGGTGATGGGATTCCAGCTGAGCTACTTAAGATAAAAGATGATGTTAATGTGCTGCATTCAGTATGTCAAAAGATTTGGAAAATTCTGTCATGGCCATGACTGGAAAAGGTCACTTTTGAATCCAGTTCAAAGAAGGGCAGTGCCAAAGAATGTTCAAATGACTGTATAATTGCTGTCATTTCATATGCTAGCAGGGCTTTCCTGGTGGCTCAGATGGTAAAGAATCTTCCCACAGTGCAGGAGACCTGAGTTTGATCCCTGGGTGGGGAAGATCTCCTGGCTAAGGGAATGGCAACTCACTCTAGTATGCTTGCCTGGAGAATCCCATGGACAGAGGAGCCTTTTGAGCTATAGTTCAAAGGGGCGCAAAGAATCGGACACTACTGAGTGAGTAACATTTGCACTATTCATATGTTAGCAAGATTATGCTCAAAATTCTTCAGGCTTGGCTTTAGCAGTACTTGAACCAAGAATGCACAGATGTGTAAGCTGGATTTAGAAAAGGCAGAAGAAACGTAGATTAAATTGCCAAAATTCATTGGTTCCTGGAAAAGCAAGTAAGTTGCAGAAAAACTATCTACTGCTTCTTTGATTATGCAAAAGCCTTGGATTTCTTGAGGGTTATACAAAACTGTGCAAAATTCTTAAAAGATTTGGAAATACCAGCCCACCTTACCTGTCTGTTGAGAAACTTGTATGCAGATCAGGAAGCAACAGTTAGAATCAGATATGGAACAACTGACTGTTTAAAAACTGGGAAAGGAGTACAAGGCTGTATATTTTTACCTTGCTTATTTAACTTAAATGCAGAATACATCATGTGAAATGCCAAGCTGTATGAAACTAAAGCTGGAATCAAGATTGCTAGGACAAATATTAATAGTCTTCGATATGCATATGATACCACTTTAATGGCAGAAACTGAAGAGGAACTAAAGAGCCTCTGGATGAAGATAAAAGAGAGTGTAAAAGCTAGCTTGAAACCCACCATTACAAAGACTTTTAAGATCATGGCATCTGGCCCATCACTTCATAGCAAATAGAAAAGTGGAAGCAGTGACAGATTTTCATTTCCTTGAACTCCAAAGTCACTGCAGACAGTGACTGCAGTCATAAAATTAAAAGATTTCCTTGCCCCCCTTTGGAAAGAAAGTTAAAAGCCCAAAAAACCTAGACAGCATATTAAAAATCAGAGTCCTTTCAGAAGGGCAGTGCCAAAGAATGTCAAATGACTGTATAATTGCTGTCATTTCATATGCTAGCAGGGCTTTCCTGGTGGCTCAGATGGTAAAGAATCTTCCCACAGTGCAGGAGACCTGAGTTTGATCCCTGGGTGGGGAAGATCTCCTGGCTAAGGGAATGGCAACTCACTCTAGTATGCTTGCCTGGAGAATCCCATGGACAGAGGAGCCTTTTGAGCTATAGTTCAAAGGGGCGCAAAGAATCGGACACTACTGAGTGAGTAACATTTGCACTATTCATATGTTAGCAAGATTATGCTCAAAATTCTTCAGGCTTGGCTTTAGCAGTACTTGAACCAAGAATGCACAGATGTGTAAGCTGGATTTAGAAAAGGCAGAAGAAACGTAGATTAAATTGCCAAAATTCATTGGTTCCTGGAAAAGCAAGTAAGTTGCAGAAAAACTATCTACTGCTTCTTTGATTATGCAAAAGCCTTGGATTTCTTGAGGGTTATACAAAACTGTGCAAAATTCTTAAAAGATTTGGAAATACCAGCCCACCTTACCTGTCTGTTGAGAAACTTGTATGCAGATCAGGAAGCAACAGTTAGAATCAGATATGGAACAACTGACTGTTTAAAAACTGGGAAAGGAGTACAAGGCTGTATATTTTTACCTTGCTTATTTAACTTAAATGCAGAATACATCATGTGAAATGCCAAGCTGTATGAAACTAAAGCTGGAATCAAGATTGCTAGGACAAATATTAATAGTCTTCGATATGCATATGATACCACTTTAATGGCAGAAACTGAAGAGGAACTAAAGAGCCTCTGGATGAAGATAAAAGAGAGTGTAAAAGCTAGCTTGAAACCCACCATTACAAAGACTTTTAAGATCATGGCATCTGGCCCATCACTTCATAGCAAATAGAAAAAGTGGAAGCAGTGACAGATTTTCATTTCCTTGAACTCCAAAGTCACTGCAGACAGTGACTGCAGTCATAAAATTAAAAGATGCTTGCTCCTTGGAAAGAAAGTTATGCCAAACCTAGACAGCATATTAAAAATCCAGAGACATCGCTTTGTCAGCAAAGGTCCATAGAGTCAAAGCCATGGTTCTTCCAGTAGTCATGTATAGATATGAGAGTTGGACCATGAAGGAGGCTAGCACTGAAGAATTGATGCTTTTCAATTGTGGCACTGGAGAAGATTCTTGAGAGTCCCTTGGGCAGCAAGGAGATCAAACCAGTCAATCCTAAAGGAAATTAACTCTGAATTTTTATTGGAAGTACTGTTGCTGAAACTGAAGCTCTAATACTTTGGCCACCTGATATGAAGAACCAACTCATTTCAAAGACCCTGATGCTGGAAAGGTTGAAGGCAGAAGGAGAAGGGAGGAGCAGAGAATGAGATGGTTGGATAGCATCACAGATTCTGTTGACATGACTTGAATAATCCCTGGGAGATAGTGAAGGAGAGAGGATACTGGCAGTCCATAGAGTCACTAAGAGTCAGACTCAAGTTAGTGACTGAACAAAAACAGCAAAGTAGCTTTTGCATAATAAATATTCAAAAATATATTATAGTTAAATAACAGGAACATAATTCTAATTTTCAAAAGAATTAAGTGTACAGTTGTGGGAAAATACAAAATATAAATATTGCTGTGTATTAGGCTAGAAAGTTAAATAATAAAATTAATTTCTCACTTCATGCAATGTCTAAACAACCTCTGGATAGATGAAAGTCTAAATTAAAATCACAATTTAACAAATGTTATCAATGAATTTGATTATTTTTATTAATGGGTATAACAAAAGTTTTTTAAAAACATTAAACATATAAATGACAAAGATATTTATTGATAAATGTAACTATTGGAAAATTTAAAATATATGTTTTGTGAAGGATCTCATAAAATATAAAAGACCCATTACAGAAAGAATCCTTTGTATTATATTATTGACCTATGATTACTACTCAGATGATAGAACACTCTGACCAATCAATAAGGGAAGAAAACATAGAAGGAAAATGGACAAAAGGTAAAGGGATCCCCCTAAGAGGGATTGTAAATGCACACTAATCTATGGGAAATTATTCCATGTTACTATTAATTAGGAAAATACAAATGAAAAGCACAATGGTATACTAGTCCCCATTTATTAGATTGTGAAAACATTAAATTCTGACAATGCCAAATGTTTTAGATGTGTTGCAACAGGGAAATCATATGTTCATGATTAGAGTGAATATTGGCATATTCACATTGAAAAACATATAGTAATATAGCATAACATTGAAGATGACCAGATTCTAAGGTACAGTATCACCTCTTGATATCCAGCCCAGAGAAACGTTTGCATATATACAAGATAATGAGTAAATGACAGATAATTAGCTGTTGGTTTTAGTGATGAAACTAAAAACAACTCAATACCAATATCTGGTAATATGAAAATAGAAAAATAGTGACTATATTAATTATCTTGTGTCCTATGAAAAATATACTACTGATTGTGTATCTTAAACAACAGATATTTATTTCTTACAATTCTAGAGTCTCAGAGTCCAATATCAAGGAGTCAGGAGGTAGTTTGGTTTCTCCTGTGGCCTCTCCCTGATTCTTCCCGCGGTCTTCACAGGTCCTTTTCTCTGTGTTTGTGCCTCCTTGATGTCTGTCTCTTACTATGAGAATATGGCTCCTATTGAATTAGTGCCCCACTTTTATGATCTTGTGTGTGCATGTGTGTATACTCAGTTGAGTCCGACACTTTGCGACCTCTTGAACCTGTCAGGCTCCTCTGTCCATGGAGTTTTCTGGCCAAGAATACTGTAATGGGTTGTCATTTCCTTCTCCACGCGATCTTCCAGACTCAGGGATCAAACCTAAGTCCCTTGCATTGCAGGCAGATTCTTTATCACTAGTGTCAACTGGGAAGCCCGATTTATGATCTCAGTTCAGTTCAGTCACTCAGTCATGTCCAACACTTTGCAACCTCATGGACTGCAGCATGCCAGGCTTCCATGTTCATCATCATCTCTCAGAGCTTGCTCAGACTCATGTCCTTTGACTAAGTGAAGCCATCTAACCATCTTGTCCTCTGTCATCCCCTTTACCTTCTGCCTTCTGTTTTTCCCATCATTAGAGTCTTTTCCAATGAGTTGTCTCTTTGCATAGGTGCCCCAAGAATTGGAGCTTCAGCTTCAGCATCAGTCCTTCTAGTGAATATTCAGGGTTGATTTCTTTTAGGACTGACTGGTTGGATCTCCTTGCAGTCCAAGGGATTCTCAAGAGTCTTCCCCAACACCACAGTTCAAAGGCATCAATTCTTCAGTGCTTTATCTGTATGGTCCAACTCTCACATCTATACATGACTACTGGAAAAACCATAGCTTTGACTGTGCAGACTTTTGTCAGCAAAGTGATGTCTCCGCTTTTGAATATGTTATGTTTGTCATAGCTTTTCTTCCAAGGAGTAAGCATCTTTTAATTTCATGGTTGCAGTAAGCATTTGCAGTGATTTTTGAGGCCAACAAAATAAAGGTTGTCAGTGCTTCTATTGTTTGTCCATCTCTTTGCCATGAAGTGATATGACTGGGTGCCATGATCTCTATCTTTTCAATGTTGGATTTTAGGCCAGCTTTTTCACTCTCCTCTTTCACCCTCATAAAGAGGCTCTTTATTTCCTCTTTGCATTCTGCCATAAGGGTGGTATCGTCTGCATACATGAGGCTATTGATATTTCTTCCAGCAATCTTGATTCCAGCTAGTGATTCTTCTAGACCAGCATTTCACATGATGTATTCTACAGATAAATTAAATAAGCAGGGTGATAATATATAGCCTTGACCTACTCCTTCATAATTTGGAACCAGTCCATTTTTCCATGTTCAGTTCTTTCTGTTGCTTCTTGTCCTGCATACAGCTTTTTCAGGAGGCAGATAAGGTGGTCTGGTACTCTCTTTCAGAATTTTCCACTGTTTGTTGTGATCCACAGAGGCTTTGTTGTAGTTAATAAACAGAAGTAGATGTTTTTCTGCAATTCCCTTGTTCTTTCTGTGATCGAGTATATGGTGGCAATTTGATCTCTGGTTACTCTGCCTTTTTTAAATCCAGCTTGCGCATCTGGAAATTCTTAGTCCATATACTGTTGAAGCCTAGCTTGGAGGATTTTGAGCATGACTTTGCTAGTATGTGAAGTGAGTACAGTGGTGCAGTAGTTTGAACATTCTTTGGCATTGCCATCCATTGGGATTGGAATAAAAATTGACTTTTTCCAGTTCTGAGGACAGTGCTGAGCTTTTCAAGTTTGATGACATTTTGAGTTTATCACTTTAACAGTATCATCTTTTAGTATTTTAAATAGCTCTGCTGGAATTCCATCGCCACCAGTAGCTTGATTTGTAGTAAGCTCTAAGGGTCTTCTCCAATACCACAGTTCAAAGGCATCAATTCTTTGGCACTCAGCCTTCTTTAGGGTCCTACTCTCACATCCATACATGACTACGGGGAAAACCATAGCTTTGACTGTGCAGACTTTTGTCAGCAAAGTGATGTCTCCGCTTTTGAATATGTTATGTTTGTCATAGCTTTTCTTCCAAGGAGTAAGCATCTTTTAATTTCATGGTTGCAGTAAGCATTTGCAGTGATTTTTGAGGCCAACAAAATAAAGGTTGTCAGTGCTTCTATTGTTTGTCCATCTCTTTGCCATGAAGTGATATGACTGGGTGCCATGATCTCTATCTTTTCAATGTTGGATTTTAGGCCAGCTTTTTCACTCTCCTCTTTCACCCTCATAAAGAGGCTCTTTATTTCCTCTTTGCATTCTGCCATAAGGGTGGTATCGTCTGCATACATGAGGCTATTGATATTTCTTCCAGCAATCTTGATTCCAGCTAGTGATTCTTCTAGACCAGCATTTCACATGATGTATTCTACAGATAAATTAAATAAGCAGGGTGATAATATATAGCCTTGACCTACTCCTTCATAATTTGGAACCAGTCCATTTTTCCATGTTCAGTTCTTTCTGTTGCTTCTTGTCCTGCATACAGCTTTTTCAGGAGGCAGATAAGGTGGTCTGGTACTCTCTTTCAGAATTTTCCACTGTTTGTTGTGATCCACAGAGGCTTTGTTGTAGTTAATAAACAGAAGTAGATGTTTTTCTGCAATTCCCTTGTTCTTTCTGTGATCGAGTATATGGTGGCAATTTGATCTCTGGTTACTCTGCCTTTTTTAAATCCAGCTTGCGCATCTGGAAATTCTTAGTCCATATACTGTTGAAGCCTAGCTTGGAGGATTTTGAGCATGACTTTGCTAGTATGTGAAGTGATGAGTACAGTGGTGCAGTAGTTTGAACATTCTTTGGCATTGCCATCCATTGGGATTGGAATAAAAATTGACTTTTTCCAGTTCTGAGGACAGTGCTGAGCTTTTCAAGTTTGATGACATTTTGAGTTTATCACTTTAACAGTATCATCTTTTAGTATTTTAAATAGCTCTGCTGGAATTCCATCGCCACCAGTAGCTTCATTTGTAGTAATGTGCTCTAAGACCCATTTAACTTTGCACTCGAAGATGTCTGGCTCTAGGTTAGTGATCATACCATCTTGGCCATCTGGGTCATTAGTAATTGACACAATAGTTCAATTTACATTATAAGCAAGTGCATATGTATGTGGATATATACACATATAATAAATACTGGAGAAGTAAAATTGTTTTTACATTTAAATAGGTTATATCAATATTATATCAAAATTATATTTTTGAAAAATATTCAAGCACATAACAAAGACATCTAGTTGGTGTCATCAGGGGGACCTTCGATGGCCCAAGAGAATACTCTTGTCTAACATTTGGTAAACAATTGTATGAAGAGACACATGTGCTGACAAAGCAAGAGACTTTATTAGGAAAGAGTCCCAGGGCAGAGAGTGGCAGGGTCAGGGAACCCAGGAAAACTGCTCTACAAGATGGCTTGCATTGTCAGGTTTTATGGTGATGGGATTAGTTTCTGGGATTGCCTTTGACTAATCATTCTAACACAGAGTTCTTCTTGGTGGCATCAGCATTGCTCAGATAAGATGGATGCCAGCAAAAAGGATTCTGGGAGGTGGTTGTATACATGGTGTCTCATTTTGACCTTTTCCGAACTCTGCAAGTGGTAAGTTTTTAATTCCATGCTCCTTTCAAGAATCTCCTGTCATAAAATATCTCAGACAAATAGTTACTATGGTGGCTGGCCAGTGTAAACAGTTTCAGTCAGTGTGTGTCCCCTAACACAAGAGAGTATCTAGTGAAAAATGGAGGATACAAAATTCTCTTCTTTGATGAATCTTTATTCCCAATTCTATAGTATAAACATGTTTTCAGAAAGATATAAAAAGTTTACATTTATACTGTTGAAGCCTAGCTTGGAGGATTTTGAGCATGACTTTGCTAGTATGTGAAGTGAGTACAGTGGTGCAGTAGTTTGAACATTCTTTGGCATTGCCATCCATTGGGATTGGAATAAAAATTGACTTTTTCCAGTTCTGAGGACAGTGCTGAGCTTTTCAAGTTTGATGACATTTTGAGTTTATCACTTTAACAGTATCATCTTTTAGTATTTTAAATAGCTCTGCTGGAATTCCATCGCCACCAGTAGCTTCATTTGTAGTAATGTGCTCTAAGACCCATTTAACTTTGCACTCGAAGATGTCTGGCTCTAGGTTAGTGATCATACCATCTTGGCCATCTGGGTCATTAGTAATTGACACAATAGTTCAATTTACATTATAAGCAAGTGCATATGTATGTGGATATATACACACATATAATAAATACTGGAGAAGTAAAATTGTTTTTACATTTAAATAGGTTATATCAATATTATATCAAAATTATATTTTTGAAAAATATTCAAGCACATAACAAAGACATCTAGTTGGTGTCATCAGGGGGACCTTCGATGGCCCAAGAGAATACTCTTGTCTAACATTTGGTAAACAATTGTATGAAGAGACACATGTGCTGACAAAGCAAGAGACTTTATTAGGAAAGAGTCCCAGGGCAGAGAGTGGCAGGGTCAGGGAACCCAGGAAAACTGCTCTACAAGATGGCTTGCATTGTCAGGTTTTATGGTGATGGGATTAGTTTCTGGGATTGCCTTTGACTAATCATTCTAACACAGAGTTCTTCTTGGTGGCATCAGCATTGCTCAGATAAGATGGATGCCAGCAAAAAGGATTCTGGGAGGTGGTTGTATACATGGTGTCTCATTTTGACCTTTTCCGAACTCTGCAAGTGGTAAGTTTTTAATTCCATGCTCCTTTCAAGAATCTCCTGTCATAAAATATCTCAGACAAATAGTTACTATGGTGGCTGGCCAGTGTAAACAGTTTCAGTCAGTGTGTGTCCCCTAACACAAGAGAGTATCTAGTGAAAAATGGAGGATACAAAATTCTCTTCTTTGATGAATCTTTATTCCCAATTCTATAGTATAAACATGTTTTCAGAAAGATATAAAAAAAAGTTTACATTTAATGACTGCTTACTTTGTTTCAGATACTGCATTGGGGATTTTATCAGTATTATTTCATTAAATCCTCGTAAGAACCCTATAATATAAGTACAAATATTATCTGCATTTGACAGATGAGATGTTTTAGAAAGTTCATAAGGCCAGTTATTGTGGAATCCAGGATATATATAAAAGTGAGATTCCATAACCTTAATTTCTATGCCAACTTATAAGTCAACAGGGGTTACACTTTATGATAAAAATATAATTAGCTAGAGATTAAGGTTATAATCATGTTTGAAATGGTTAGACCATTGCTGGCTCTGATATTATGCAAATTTCTTGGGGCTCATCTTATTAGTTGCTTTTGATTCATTGAAGTGGTATTCATTTTAGAACAGAAACTCTGGCTATGAAAAACCTCTGTTCTTAAGATTCTTAGTTCATCCTGACACTAGAAAATTGTTGCTTGCCACGTTTTGTTCCATCTAGCCCTTCCCAATCTTGGTTTTCTTCACTCCCCCTTTCCACTCCCTCTTTTCCTTGTTCTAGTTCATCTCATTAACTGTTCATTTTTTATGCAGAGTATTTTATTTATTTTTTTAAGCTTTTATTTTAGTTTGGAACTTTTACAGAGTTTTGTTGTTTACAGATATATATGTTCCCAGATTAGTCATAAGTATGTCCCCCCCATCCCACCCCTCCAAACTGTCACACAGCACCCCTGCAGGATCCCCTTTTCTCACAGAGCAATGACTATAGCTATTTTCTTCACATATGATAGTGCAGGCCTTGATGCTACTTCCTTTATACCTTCCACCCACTGTTCATTCCCCACAATGTCTGTATGTCCACTGTCCATGTCTGTCTCTCCATCACTTCACTGGATGTACCATCATCACCATTCTACTAGATTCCTTATATATGTGTTTGTATATTGTACTTGTCTTTCTCTTTCTGACTGACTTCACTTTTTATGATAGGTTCTAGATCCAGCCACCTCATTAGGGCTGACTCTTCTATGTAGAGTATTTTAAATATCATTTTGTCATTTCCTTCCAGTTTCTGTTGTCTGCATGATCTCTTTAGACATTTTGTTAATGAGAAAGATCCAAAAACAGTAGATACTGTTAATGATTATTTATCTGGTACACTATAAATATGAAAACCTAAGAAAATATGTAACAGATAATTACAAGATGAAATACATATGACCAATATGCATTTGTGTAGATTTTTCAAATATTATCTGCATTTGACAGATGAGATGTTTTAGAAAGTTCATAAGGCCAGTTATTGTGGAATCCAGGATATATATAAAAGTGAGATTCCATAACCTTAATTTCTATGCCAACTTATAAGTCAACAGGGGTTACACTTTATGATAAAAATATAATTAGCTAGAGATTAAGGTTATAATCATGTTTGAAATGGTTAGACCATTGCTGGCTCTGATATTATGCAAATTTCTTGGGGCTCATCTTATTAGTTGCTTTTGATTCATTGAAGTGGTATTCATTTTAGAACAGAAACTCTGGCTATGAAAAACCTCTGTTCTTAAGATTCTTAGTTCATCCTGACACTAGAAAATTGTTGCTTGCCACGTTTTGTTCCATCTAGCCCTTCCCAATCTTGGTTTTCTTCACTCCCCCTTTCCACTCCCTCTTTTCCTTGTTCTAGTTCATCTCATTAACTGTTCATTTTTTATGCAGAGTATTTTATTTATTTTTTTAAGCTTTTATTTTAGTTTGGAACTTTTACAGAGTTTTGTTGTTTACAGATATATATGTTCCCAGATTAGTCATAAGTATGTCCCCCCCATCCCACCCCTCCAAACTGTCACACAGCACCCCTGCAGGATCCCCTTTTCTCACAGAGCAATGACTATAGCTATTTTCTTCACATATGATAGTGCAGGCCTTGATGCTACTTCCTTTATACCTTCCACCCACTGTTCATTCCCCACAATGTCTGTATGTCCACTGTCCATGTCTGTCTCTCCATCACTTCACTGGATGTACCATCATCACCATTCTACTAGATTCCTTATATATGTGTTTGTATATTGTACTTGTCTTTCTCTTTCTGACTGACTTCACTTTTTATGATAGGTTCTAGATCCAGCCACCTCATTAGGGCTGACTCTTCTATGTAGAGTATTTTAAATATCATTTTGTCATTTCCTTCCAGTTTCTGTTGTCTGCATGATCTCTTTAGACATTTTGTTAATGAGAAAGATCCAAAAACAGTAGATACTGTTAATGATTATTTATCTGGTACACTATAAATATGAAAACCTAAGAAAATATGTAACAGATAATTACAAGATGAAATACATATGACCAATATGCATTTGTGAAAATTTTCAAACTCACTAGGAGTTAATGAGATGCTATTGTAAATAGTAACAAGATCATGTTCACTTTGGAAGTTAGAAAAACTTTAGAACTCATTACTAGGTGCTAAAAAACATGTTTTGGCAGTATTCACAGGTGTGAACTTTACATTGCTACTTCTGGCAAGTTTTTTGGTACTATAGTAAAAAGATTCTTCATATTAAATTCATACATTTTGATTCTATAGTTAAATGTATATCTTATTAATAGAAAAATTATATTCTTTATATATAGAAGTAATTCCTAATGTTTCCTGTCTCCTTTTTAAAGTATTGCTTATATCCAGATAATAGAATTGATATTTATTATGATCATTATAAAATACTAGTTAAGTTTTATATATAGACTAATATATAAATATGTGCTAAATTTTAGTTCTAATTTTTAATTCACAGTAATTTCCTGCTTCAAATCTGTTTATTTATTTATATCTTATTTATGCTGTTTATTTGTATACTCATATATGATCATCCTTTCTGTCTTTATTTCTGAAACCTATTATCTTCATGAATTTTCCTACTAATTCCCTTCAGTTTGTTCTGTTTCAACACTAGAATCTTAGTATTTTATGAGATTCTGTTTCTTTCTCCCAGTTATCTCACTTGGGGCACTTGTCCTATGCGTTATTTTGCTCCAGCTCCTCTTGACCACATAGATCTCTTCATATCTGATTATGTATGTCCTATACATCCCTAATCCTGCATTTTATTGGCATATTAGCATTAGATCATTAGCTAGATCTAATCCATGCCATTTGTATTTGGAATCACCAATTAAACATATTCTACTAGATTCCTTATATATGTGTTTGTATATTGTACTTGTCTTTCTCTTTCTGACTGACTTCACTTTTTATGATAGGTTCTAGATCCAGCCACCTCATTAGGGCTGACTCTTCTATGTAGAGTATTTTAAATATCATTTTGTCATTTCCTTCCAGTTTCTGTTGTCTGCATGATCTCTTTAGACATTTTGTTAATGAGAAAGATCCAAAAACAGTAGATACTGTTAATGATTATTTATCTGGTACACTATAAATATGAAAACCTAAGAAAATATGTAACAGATAATTACAAGATGAAATACATATGACCAATATGCATTTGTGAAAATTTTCAAACTCACTAGGAGTTAATGAGATGCTATTGTAAATAGTAACAAGATCATGTTCACTTTGGAAGTTAGAAAAACTTTAGAACTCATTACTAGGTGCTAAAAAACATGTTTTGGCAGTATTCACAGGTGTGAACTTTACATTGCTACTTCTGGCAAGTTTTTTGGTACTATAGTAAAAAGATTCTTCATATTAAATTCATACATTTTGATTCTATAGTTAAATGTATATCTTATTAATAGAAAAATTATATTCTTTATATATAGAAGTAATTCCTAATGTTTCCTGTCTCCTTTTTAAAGTATTGCTTATATCCAGATAATAGAATTGATATTTATTATGATCATTATAAAATACTAGTTAAGTTTTATATATAGACTAATATATAAATATGTGCTAAATTTTAGTTCTAATTTTTAATTCACAGTAATTTCCTGCTTCAAATCTGTTTATTTATTTATATCTTATTTATGCTGTTTATTTGTATACTCATATATGATCATCCTTTCTGTCTTTATTTCTGAAACCTATTATCTTCATGAATTTTCCTACTAATTCCCTTCAGTTTGTTCTGTTTCAACACTAGAATCTTAGTATTTTATGAGATTCTGTTTCTTTCTCCCAGTTATCTCACTTGGGGCACTTGTCCTATGCGTTATTTTGCTCCAGCTCCTCTTGACCACATAGATCTCTTCATATCTGATTATGTATGTCCTATACATCCCTAATCCTGCATTTTATTGGCATATTAGCATTAGATCATTAGCTAGATCTATAGCATGTATGTCCAGTGTGGCCCTATTTCAGTAGCATTTTAAAGGCAAATAACCGACCTTTTCTTAATAGTTAAACATATTCTGATAATCAATTTGGGAAGCATTGGCAGGGAAGTGAGTGTCTTCAATCAGTATTTGGGAGGTGAGGGAAAGGATAAATGATGTGAGATTTAAGTTGAAACAGAAACTGGTCTTCATTCAAATAACTCTTAAGTTCAAACAACAAAAGTAATCACAGATATAAGAAAGAAGGAAAACTTAATTGTAAGTCATGTTCACTGGTGCTTCAGAGTTATGAATCAGAACATGGTTTCACTTGAAATATAGTGAAAAAATTCCCCACTTGAATATTTTAATCATTATTTGTATTTATGTATAGCTTCTAATCTCAAATTACATGTCCATAGATGTAGAAGCTACATCGACAGAAGTAATCCAACTCTCTCTGTGCTGGTCCTCCAGCTGATTGACTGTAGGCATGCCATCCTTAGCCAGGAACTTCTGGCTTTGAATTTCTGGAAATCTCCTAAATTGCTCCAAAGGAAACTAAGCTGTTGTTTGCCAGTTTTGATTACTGTGGAAAAGTAAAGTCCTTAACAAAGGTTCAAAAGACAGTGAGATCAAGACACTGTTGATCTCACTGAGCATTAACTGCCTTAAACTTCCTCTTTAATGTGGTGGGACTGGAAGCCATTGGTCCTCCCTTGGCAACCTTTTTGTGTGTGTTCAGTTGCTTAGTCATGTTCAATGCTTTGAAGCCCCATGGATGGTAGCCTATCAGACTCCTCTGCCTATGTGTGGGGCTCTGAATTGAAAGAGGACCTTTGCAAGCATAAGGAAGCTTAAGCACATTGTTTAAAGAAGCTTAAGCACATGTTTGGAATTTGGAGCTAAGATGGCGCCTACAGGAAGGGACATGGGAGTGAAAGGAAGCTTAAGCACATTGTTTAAAGAAGCTTAAGCACAGCTTAAGCACATGTTTGCAGTTTGGAGCTAAGATGGCACCAACAGGAAGAGACAGGGCGTGATCTAAATTGTTAATTGATGGTCCCCCTGGTTTCCGCGCTGGTGAATGATTGCTTGGCCTTCAGCTTGATTGGTGTAATCTATAGGAAGTCCCGTGCAAACCCCCCTTCACTTGCCTATAAAAGCTGTGAATCTTCATTAATAAAGCGAAACTGCTACGACAGAACCCGCCGCGCCTGATTGTCCCTTGCATCCGCTGCGGGGCTGGGGGTGCAGACAGCCAAGATTCGCCTCTCTCCGAGATCTCCCGGTTCAGCCGGGGGCAATCCCACTGCCTTCCCTTTCTGCGGAAGGCCCCCGCACCCATGGAATTTTCTAGGCAAGAATTCTGAAGTGGGGTACCATTTCCTACTCCAGAGAATCTTCCCAACTCAGAGATTGAACTCACATTTCTTGTGTTTCCTGTATTGGCAGACAGATTCTTTTCTTTCCAAGTCAGAAGACCATGAAATTATGTGTTTCAGCTAACATACATCATTGCTAGCTTTAATAAAAGAGAGTGAAAGCTGTATAGTTCTCTGTCACACAGTCAGGAAGCATTCCTCAGGAAAGTTGCCTAGGAACATGTTGACTAAGAAAAGGTAAACAACTTGAGAGTTGTGAGTTAAGTTTTATTTGGAGCACAATTAGGACTGCAGCCCAGGAGGAAGCACCTCATATAGTTCTGAGAGACTGCTCCAAAGAGGCAGAAGGAGAATCAACATACAAGTTTTTGATGAAGGGGAGTTTCTTTTTTTTTTTTTTTGCAAAGTGTAAAGGGTCTCTTTTTATTGTGTAACATAGACAAAGTTATTTACGTCAATAAATTTTTAAGGAATCTCACATGTTCTGATTCTTTCCACTGCCAATCACCTTAGTTCATCCAATCATAATCTTCAAGACTGCCCTTTCAAAGAAGTTCTGCTTAATCCACAAGCTGCCATGCCTATCTGCCTCTTTGATCTCCAATGGAATACACTTTCCCACCTGTAATCTTGCAGATCC
Organism: Tragulus kanchil; assembly: GCA_022376925.1. Classification (NCBI taxonomy): domain Eukaryota; kingdom Metazoa; phylum Chordata; class Mammalia; order Artiodactyla; family Tragulidae; genus Tragulus; species Tragulus kanchil. The sequence continues at coordinate 23,723,728 of JAIOJX010000025.1, read as the reverse complement.
AATTTCCTCAAGCAGTTTACCATAGGACCCTCTAAAATCTAGTAGGTTCAAATCATATTCCTTCCTGTGTTTATCACACCATATAGTAGGACAGAGCATTAGGATATGCCAATGCCTAAAGCGTACGACACAGGTTTTAAAAATCCAGACACTGTTCCCAAGATAAAACCCTGTTTTAGCTGTTTAATCTATCATGTTCCTCCTTATCTGTATCAAAACTCATACTGAACAATGCAAAAGAGGATTTATTTTTGCCTATAAAAGCTGTGAATCTTCATTAATAAAGCGAACCTGCTACGACAGAACCCGCCGCTGATTGTCCCTTGCATCCGCTGCGGGGCTGGGGTGCAGACAGCCAAGATTCGCCTCTCCGAGATCTCCCGGTTCAGCCGGGGGCAATCCCACTGCCTTCCCTTTCTGCGGAAGGCCCCCGCACCCATGGAATTTTCTAGGCAAGAATTCTGAAGTGGGGTACCATTTCCTACTCCAGAGAATCTTCCCAACTCAGAGATTGAACTCACATTTCTTGTGTTTCCTGTATTGGCAGACAGATTCTTTTCTTTCCAAGTCAGAAGACCATGAAATTATGTGTTTCAGCTAACATACATCATTGCTAGCTTTAATAAAAGAGAGTGAAAGCTGTATAGTTCTCTGTCACACAGTCAGGAAGCATTCCTCAGGAAAGTTGCCTAGGAACATGTTGACTAAGAAAAGGTAAACAACTTGAGAGTTGTGAGTTAAGTTTTATTTGGAGCACAATTAGGACTGCAGCCCAGGAGGAAGCACCTCATATAGTTCTGAGAGACTGCTCCAAAGAGGCAGAAGGAGAATCAACATACAAGTTTTTGATGAAGGGGAGTTTCTTTTTTTTTTTTTTGCAAAGTGTAAAGGGTCTCTTTTTATTGTGTAACATAGACAAAGTTATTTACGTCAATAAATTTTTAAGGAATCTCACATGTTCTGATTCTTTCCACTGCCAATCACCTTAGTTCATCCAATCATAATCTTCAAGACTGCCCTTTCAAAGAAGTTCTGCTTAATCCACAAGCTGCCATGCCTATCTGCCTCTTTGATCTCCAATGGAATACACTTTCCCACCTGTAATCTTGCAGATCCAATTTCCTCAAGCAGTTTACCATAGGACCCTCTAAAATCTAGTAGGTTCAAATCATATTCCTTCCTGTGTTTATCACACCATATAGTAGGACAGAGCATTAGGATATGCCAATGCCTAAAGCGTACGACACAGGTTTTAAAAATCCAGACACTGTTCCCAAGATAAAACCCTGTTTTAGCTGTTTAATCTATCATGTTCCTCCTTATCTGTATCAAAACTCATACTGAACAATGCAAAAGAGGATTTATTTTTGCACCTGTTTATAAGTCTTTGTCTACAAATTAAACAAAAATAAGCACAAGTGCTAGAAGGGGAGTTTCAATACCATTAAACACTCATTTTACAAAGGGGGTTTCTGGTTAGTCATGAAGATCTGATTCGCACAAAGGGATTTAGTGCTTTTCTAGGTATGAGGAGATGCAAGGATTGAGATAATAAAATTTGTTCCTAAAAACATGTGCCTGTCCATGACCTGTCCCACCAGATTCTCTGGAGCACAGAGTGCCACACTCCATCCTGAACTGAACTCCCTCAGCGAGTGTTGAGAATCAGTACCTGTCAGCACAGGGTTCAGTCTCCACAGTGGTGGATGGCAGTTGATGTTCAGTTATTAGTACTGTAATTGGTAAGTGCCAATTTGTAGTTAATAAACCAACAAATTACAGCTGTAAATGATGCATTCCTTTGAATTCACAGAGTCACTGACAAAAAAAGGAAGACAAAATATTTATACCAAAGCTCTATTAGCACCACCACCAAAATATGTGACCCAGTAACTGAATGACAGTTGGTGCTGGGCATATTATTGGTTCTGTTTAAACCTGCTAATTTTGGTTGAATTTCAGTCATCCGATCAGTGTATGATTATCTGTAGTCTATTTAACTGGTGTCAAGTCAGGTTCACCTCATAAATGCTTATATGATATAGTTTCAGTGTGGATAGAATCCAAGCCCCATTCATCTCCAAAGAACTCTTCAAATAATAATATAACTTATTATATTATTTATATTATTAATTATAATATAAATACAAACACACACATGGACAGACTCCTCTGTCCATGGAATTCTCCAGGCAAGAATACTAGAGCAAGCGGCCTCCCTGGTGGTCCAGTGGGTGAGGAGTCCACCTTGCAGTGCAGGGGCCACCATTTCGATCCCTGGCCTGCGAGGATCAGACTTGGAGGAGCGACTGGGCCTGTGTGTCCAGTTGTGAGTCAGCATTCTGGAGTGCATGTGCCCAGAGCTGGTGATCTGTCACGAGAAAGGTCACTGTGGTGGGAGGCCCACACATGCCAAGGAATAAAGATGGATGAAAACAAATGATGACTTAGAGGCAAAAAAATAAAAAGTACTACAGTGAGTTGCCATTTCCTTCTCCAGGGGATCTTCCCAACCCAGGGATGGAACACGAGTCTCCTGCATTGCATGTAGATTCTTTACTATCTGAGCTACAGGGAAGTCTCATAATATAAATTAGCAGATACAATTCAGTATGTAGAAACAAGGGAAGGAGAAATTCCATCCTGCTAACATCTTTTAAGCATCAAGTTCAAAGGTAGGTGATAGAGTTTGGATGTAACCAATTCCAATACGACTAGCAGTATGCCTTGGGCTCACATGACCTTTCTTGTTATTTATAGATTGTTAATAATTCATGTGCCTGTATATCCATAACTATTTATGTTTAGTATCAAAAGTAGAGAAAACTTCTTGGCTGTTTAACTTCCATCACCATCTGATGGTGACTCTTGAATTTCATTCAGAGATCTGAGAGGACTGATTTGTCCCTTTTTCTGAGCCATTCGGCTGAAGTTGTATTAGAAATTTTAGAAAGGGGACTGGTTAGTATCATACAGGTTTTTTCTGTACTACTGCTGGAAAATGGAAGGAGTTCCATATATAAATCTATAAATGTATGTAGAATCTAAAAAAAGAGATACAAATAAACTTATTTGTAAAGAGTGCGAGTCACAGATACAGAAAGCAAACCAAAGTGGAAAGATATGGAAGGGATAAATTAGGAGGTTGGGATTAACATATATTCATTACTATATATAAAATAGATAACCAACAAGGACCTACAGTCTAGTTCAGAAAACTCTGATCAATACTCTGTAATAATCTATAGGGAGGAATAATATGGAATATGTGGAAAAGAAGAGAGAGAGAGCCTCCCCTAGTGACTCAGTGAAAAAAAAGTCTGCCTGCAGTGCAGGAGCTATAGGAGGCAGAGGTTTGATCCCTGGGTTGGGAAGATCCCCTGGAGGAGGGCATGGCAACCCACTACAGTATTCTTGCCTGGAGAATCCCATGGACAGAGGAGCCTGGAGTGCTACATTCCATGGGGTCACAAAGAGTTGGACATGACTGAAGCGACTTGACGCACACACACACACATATATATGTATATGTATTTGTATGTGTGTATATATATATATACATATATATGTCATTGTGCTGTGCACTTGAAAGTAACATGACATCGTAAATCAGCTATGCTTCAATTAAAGATAAGGGCATGAAAGAAGGGTTATATGTAAACCTTTATGATGCAATTCTTTTGAATCCTATGAGAATCTCTGTTCTTGTATACTAGAAAAACTAAGTAAAATATATTAGTTTCTAAGAAATGGTTTTTCCTCAACAAGTGTTTATATACCAGTGCACTAAATGCAATGAGAAATTTGTAAGTAGCTGGTGGTTTATTTTTAAGATTCCAGGTGTTCAGTTCATCTGCATATAAATATGACACCCACACAAGCATGCAAGTTTATTCACCAGATTAAATGAAGCCCCTCTAGCTACATTTCTTGTACGTCAGAGATCAGTTCCACACAAATCACATTATTTATTCAGGATGACATTAAGATGTTCCCTCTTCACAAGAATAAACACATGATGTTAATGCCAGCACTTCATTTCTATGGAACACTTACACTTAAATACATAGGAGTACATGACATTTTCTTTGCGTTTCTCATATCACCATGTGATTATAGCTTTCCATTTGTGCTGTCACTTCTGCAAGATTTCTCAGATTTAATTTAAACTTTTAAATATTGTATATACTTTTAGGTTTCCAAGTAAGTAACTTCAGTATGATTTTATCATTGATGCTCTTTGGTGGAAGCCCTTGATAAAATTTTAAACAAACAAGGAACACAAGTTCTATTTTTCGAAAGACTCCAAAGGAAAAGTAAAAATGGGAAAACACTGAGCAATATAAGGGAAGTCATGATAGTCATATAAGACTCTGGATAAAACAAACCTCCTAAAGAAGCAGATGTGTCTTTTCACAGTGGAGCATTTTTATGGTCCACTGGAGCACATACTATAAAGTGTCAGTGAAGAAAGTTAGGTAAGCCTGTACATGAAAGTTCCATTTTCTTAGGAGACAGTAAACAGCTGGAGGATGTATCCACAAAAGCTTTTTAGATCTTGCTACACAATAAAAGTGAATGTAGCACTGTGGCTGAAACAGCATCTGTTCTTTTTCGTGTTTAAAAACTTTGCTCTTGGGCTTCTGGTTCTAGGTGCTTGCTGATGCCTGTTTAGAGTTAACATCATATACATGATTAAGTCTTGAGACTCTTGGCCCTGAAGTAATTGATGATCATTCAATTATGTACATTTCAGTTTCAGAAAGAAAGTAAGCCATTTCTAAATCCCACGGAATAGACTCCAGAAAAATGTATAAAAACTCTTTGAAGACCACTGAACTATTTCCAAGTGAAAGATCATGAGTAAATTATAGAACTAGAGAAAAAGATGAAGTAAGTTTTTCTCAGATATCTGGGGAAAACTCAATAAACACCATAGATTTAAAATTTATCCCAGATAATTTAAAGGCAAAGTGATATCACATTGGCCAGTGTTGAAATAAAAACTTAGATACTATTTCCAATGATAGTCATAATACAAATAATTTAACAAAAACACTTTGCTCTTCCAAAACATAATAAACAATGTAATAATACTTAGCTGACTAACTGAACAAATAAAATTCAATTCTATGTATAACAAAAGATTCCTAGTATTTATGGGATAAATATTATACATCACATACTGTTAATTTAACTCAACTTTAGAAAGACATGTAAAGAAGAGAAGTAATGATTTTACACACTAATTTTAAAAATAATAATTTCTACTTCTTCAAGAGCATTTAACACTAATCAGTCTCAGAATTGTTTAAATTAGATGTAAATTGTAATGAATGTAATAGCTTAAATGTGTATTTGATTACCTGAAAAGTAAACTTACGGTTGGAAGAAAATTCAGTGTATAACAGGATATAATGAAAAATCAGTTTTACGATCGCTAAATTGTAATGAAATGTAACAATTGTCTGTCATATAAGACTCTGGATAAAACAAACCTCCTAAAGAAGCAGATGTGTCTTTTCACAGTGGAGCATTTTTATGGTCCACTGGAGCACATACTATAAAGTGTCAGTGAAGAAAGTTAGGTAAGCCTGTACATGAAAGTTCCATTTTCTTAGGAGACAGTAAACAGCTGGAGGATGTATCCACAAAAGCTTTTTAGATCTTGCTACACAATAAAAGTGAATGTAGCACTGTGGCTGAAACAGCATCTGTTCTTTTTCGTGTTTAAAAACTTTGCTCTTGGGCTTCTGGTTCTAGGTGCTTGCTGATGCCTGTTTAGAGTTAACATCATATACATGATTAAGTCTTGAGACTCTTGGCCCTGAAGTAATTGATGATCATTCAATTATGTACATTTCAGTTTCAGAAAGAAAGTAAGCCATTTCTAAATCCCACGGAATAGACTCCAGAAAAATGTATAAAAACTCTTTGAAGACCACTGAACTATTTCCAAGTGAAAGATCATGAGTAAATTATAGAACTAGAGAAAAAGATGAAGTAAGTTTTTCTCAGATATCTGGGGAAAACTCAATAAACACCATAGATTTAAAATTTATCCCAGATAATTTAAAGGCAAAGTGATATCACATTGGCCAGTGTTGAAATAAAAACTTAGATACTATTTCCAATGATAGTCATAATACAAATAATTTAACAAAAACACTTTGCTCTTCCAAAACATAATAAACAATGTAATAATACTTAGCTGACTAACTGAACAAATAAAATTCAATTCTATGTATAACAAAAGATTCCTAGTATTTATGGGATAAATATTATACATCACATACTGTTAATTTAACTCAACTTTAGAAAGACATGTAAAGAAGAGAAGTAATGATTTTACACACTAATTTTAAAAATAATAATTTCTACTTCTTCAAGAGCATTTAACACTAATCAGTCTCAGAATTGTTTAAATTAGATGTAAATTGTAATGAATGTAATAGCTTAAATGTGTATTTGATTACCTGAAAAGTAAACTTACGGTTGGAAGAAAATTCAGTGTATAACAGGATATAATGAAAAATCAGTTTTTCTCCTACTCTGATCAGCTAAACTCTTTCTTTCCAGAAGCAATCATGATAACATTTTTTGAACCAACATTTTTTGACGTGTATTTCCACATATTATAATGTGAAAATACTTCCATAAAGTTCACACATGTGTGTGCTAAGTCATTTCAGTCTGACATTTTGCAACACTATGGACCATAACCTACCAGAAGAGAGACTGGAATCTCTCCATGAGATTCTCCAGGTAAGAATACTGAAGTGGGTTGCCATGTCCTTCTCCAGGGGATCTTCCTGACCCAGGGATGAAACTTGCCTATCTTATGTCTCCTGCATTGGCAGGCGGGTTCTTACCACTAATGCCACCAGGGAAGTGCAGAGTTCACATGCATGTGCTTACTTGCTCAGTCGTGTCTGACTGTTTGTGACCCCATGACCTGAAGACTGCCAGGTTCCTGTTTCTATGAGGATTCACCAGGCAAGAATACTGAAGTGGGTTGCTATGCCCTCCTCCAGGGGTAGTCCCAACTCAAGGATTGAACTCAGGTCTCTCACATTGCATGTGGATTCTTTACTATCTGAACCACTGGGGAAGCCCAAGAATACTGGCATGAGTAGCCTATCCCTTCTCCAGGAGGTTTTCCTGACCCTGTGAAGATCTGTGATTGAACTGGGGTCTCCTGCATTGCAGATGGGTTATTTACCAGCTGAGCTATCAGGGAAGCCCCAAAGTTCACACAGTTCTGTCTTACTCTTTTTAAAGTTAACAAGATACTCCATTATTTGGGTAAATCTCATTTTTTTTTTTTTTTTTTTTTTTTAGAGTTTGATCATTTCCAATATTCTGGCATTATAGTCAAAGACAATAATAACTTACATTTGTGTGTGTATGTGTTTTCTTAGATGAATAAATAAATGATACATGCCATTAAATCTTTACTGTTGGTTGTAAAATAAGTCACTAAAATTGAAGAGAAAACACTAATCAGTCTCAGAATTGTTTAAATTAGATGTAAATTGTAATGAATGTAATAGCTTAAATGTGTATTTGATTACCTGAAAAGTAAACTTACGGTTGGAAGAAAATTCAGTGTATAACAGGATATAATGAAAAATCAGTTTTTCTCCTACTCTGATCAGCTAAACTCTTTCTTTCCAGAAGCAATCATGATAACATTTTTTGAACCAACATTTTTTGACGTGTATTTCCACATATTATAATGTGAAAATACTTCCATAAAGTTCACACATGTGTGTGCTAAGTCATTTCAGTCTGACATTTTGCAACACTATGGACCATAACCTACCAGAAGAGAGACTGGAATCTCTCCATGAGATTCTCCAGGTAAGAATACTGAAGTGGGTTGCCATGTCCTTCTCCAGGGGATCTTCCTGACCCAGGGATGAAACTTGCCTATCTTATGTCTCCTGCATTGGCAGGCGGGTTCTTACCACTAATGCCACCAGGGAAGTGCAGAGTTCACATGCATGTGCTTACTTGCTCAGTCGTGTCTGACTGTTTGTGACCCCATGACCTGAAGACTGCCAGGTTCCTGTTTCTATGAGGATTCACCAGGCAAGAATACTGAAGTGGGTTGCTATGCCCTCCTCCAGGGGTAGTCCCAACTCAAGGATTGAACTCAGGTCTCTCACATTGCATGTGGATTCTTTACTATCTGAACCACTGGGGAAGCCCAAGAATACTGGCATGAGTAGCCTATCCCTTCTCCAGGAGGTTTTCCTGACCCTGTGAAGATCTGTGATTGAACTGGGGTCTCCTGCATTGCAGATGGGTTATTTACCAGCTGAGCTATCAGGGAAGCCCCAAAGTTCACACAGTTCTGTCTTACTCTTTTTAAAGTTAACAAGATACTCCATTATTTGGGTAAATCTCTTTTTTTTTTTTTTTTTTTTTAGAGTTTGATCATTTCCAATATTCTGGCATTATAGTCAAAGACAATAATAACTTACATTTGTGTGTGTATGTGTTTTCTTAGATGAATAAATAAATGATACATGCCATTAAATCTTTACTGTTGGTTGTAAAATAAGTCACTAAAATTGAAGAGAAAAACACTACCATAACAGATAATATATGTTATCAATTATAAAATGCACCTGGATTTTAGAGATGTTAAAATATGTCTTAGAATCAATGAAATATGATAACAATTTGTGCATCTTAGAATCAATGAAATGTAGTACTAAAAAGTAACATTGCTAATTAAGTAAGATCACAGATTGCCACTTATTTCTGTCTAAGTGACTTACACTTCTTTGACAGTGCAAGACAAACCTGTTTACTCTATCCAAATAGTGCATATTAAATTTTGACTCTTGGGTAGTCTCATACATTAAAAGAAAATGGTATCTTTTTTCCAAACACATGCGGTCCTTAAAGTATCTTTATTTCTTATTTTTGTTCTTCTACAGAATTTTGTTATTTACAGATATGTATAATCCCAGATTGGTCAGATGTATATCCCACCCCAATCCCACCCCTCCAGACCATCACATATGCCCATGTAAGACCCCTTACACAAGATCCCTCACCCAAAACACATTGACAATAGTTGTCTCTTATACATATGATAGTATAGGGCTGCATGTTACTCTTTCCATATCTCTCACCCTCTCTTTCCTCTTCCAAATGTCCATAAGTCTGTTCTTTATGACTTTTTCCATTGATGCTCTACATGTGTATTTATCAGTACGATCTTACTAGATTCCATATATATGTGTTAGTATACTATACTTGTCCTTCTCTTTTTGACTTCCTTCACTTTTTATGATAGGTTCTAGATTCATCCATCTCATTAGGACTGAATCTTCTGCATTTCTTTTTGTGGCTGAGAAATACTCCGTTATGTATATGTACTAGAGCTTCTTTATCCATTTGTTTGTTGATGGACATCTAGGTTGCTTCCATGTTCTAGCTATTGTGTAGAGTGCTGCAATGAACATTGGGGTACAGATGTTTCTTTCAATTTTGATTTAATCAGGGTGTAAGCCTAATAGTCATATGGTGCTTCTGTTCTTAGTTCTTTGAGGAATCTCCATACTGTCTTCCATAGCAGCTGTTATCAATTTACATTCCCACCAACAATGCAAGAGTGTTCCCTTTTGTCCCCACCCTCTCCAGTGGTTATTATCTGCAGATTTTTTGATGATGGCCATTCTGACTAGTGATATCTCATTGTAGTTTTGATTTGTGTTTCTCTAATAATAAGCAAGGCTGAACATCGTTTCATGTGTTTTTTGGCTATCTGTAAGTCTTCTTTGGAGAGATGTCTGTTTAGGTCTTTTTCTCATTTTTTGATTGCATTGTTTTTATGGTGTTGAGTTGTCTAGGCTGTTTGTATATTTTGGAAATTAATTATTTTTTGGTTGATTCATTTGTTGTGATTTTTCCCATTCTATGGGTTGTGTGTTTACCTTGTTTGTAGTTTCTTTTGCTGTGCAAAAGCTTTTAAGTTTCATTAGGTTCCACTTAATTTGTTTTTATTTTCATTGCTCTAGTGGGCAAGTCATACGATATCTTGCTTTGATTTATGTCATTGAGTGCTTTGCTTATATTCAACTCTAAGAGTTTTACGGTTTCTGTTCTTACATTTAGGTCTTTCATCCATTTTGAGTTTATCTTTTGTATGGTATTAGGGAATGTTCTAAGTTCATTTTTTTTGCATGTAGCTGTCCAGTTTTTCCAGCACCATTTTTTGAAGAGACTGTCTTTCTCCCATTGTATATTTTTGCCTCCTTTGTCAAAAATAAGGTACCCATATGTGCATGGGTTTATCTCTGGGTTCTCTATCTTGTTCCATTGGTCTATATTTTTGTTTTTGTGCCAGTACCATACTGTCTTGATGACTATTGCTTTGTACTTTAGTCTGAAGTTAGGGAGTCTGATCTCTCCAGCTCCATTTTTCTTTCTCTGAGTTGTCTTGGCTATCTGTGATCTCTTGTGTTTCCTTATGAACTGTGTTATTTTTTGGTCTAGGTCCGTGAAGAATGTCATTGGTAATTTGATAGGGAGTGCATTGAATATGTAGATGATATTTGGTAGTATGGTCATTTTCACGATATTGATTCTTCTGACCCCAGGAACATGGACTGTCTCTCCATCTGTTTAAGTCTTCTTTAATTTCTTTCATTAGTGTCTTGAAATTTGCTGTGTACAGTTCCTTTGTCACTCTAGGTAGGCTTATTTCTAGATATGTTATTTTTTTATTTGCAATAGTGAGTGGGATTGCATCCTTGATTTCTCTGTGATTTTTCATTGTTTGTATGTAGGAATGCGAGTGATTTCTGTGAATTGATTTTGTATCCTGCAACTTTGCTGAATTCATTGATTAGCTCTAGTAGCTTTCTAATAGTGTCTTTGAGGCTTTCTATGTATAGTATTATGCCATCTGCAAATAGAGTTTTACTATTTATTTTCCAATCTGGATTCCTTTTATTTCTTTTTGTTCTCTTATTGCTGTTGCTAGAATATCCAGGACTATGCTGAATAATAGTGGTGAAAGTGGACACCCCTATCTTGTCCTTATTTAGAAGGAATGCTTTGCATTTCTCACCACTGAGAATAATGTTCACTGTGGGCTTCTCACATATGGCTTTCACTATGTTGAGATAGGTTCCTTCTATGCCAACTTTCTGAAGAGTTTTTATCATAAATGGGTGTTGGATTTTGTCAAAGGCTTTTTCTACATATTAAATATTGACTCTTGGGGCATCTCATACATTAAAAGAAAATAGTATCTTTTTTCCAAATACATGGTGTCCTTCAAGTATCTTTATTTCTCATTCTGATATTAATTTCTTGTTTAAATACAGTCTCCTGTGCCTTCACCCACTGTGTTTCTCAGACTTTAAACTTTATTGAGGCATTCAGTGACTAAGTCAGGGATGTCTCTTGGTAAATGTCAAAAAAAAATAGTATCTTTTAATATGTATAAATGACATTGTTTTTTCTGTTCTAAAGGCTGGTCTAGATTTCTTCAAAGTTTGAAACAAGAAGCAAAACTACTGATATCCTGACAATTAATAGAAGTTTATTTAGACAATTTTCTAAAGTTGAACTTCAGGAATTTAAAATCCTGTGTGATCTAGGGTCATTCACTTAATTATTTTAATACTCATTTATTTTGTAAGCTGATGATAATAATCTTATTTCATGAGATTAAATAAAATGCTGAATGTAAGGTATTACTGGAAATTAATGGTTAATCTTTATAAATTGGCTATTAATATTTTATTATCAGTAATATTACCACTGCTATGGTATTGTGTTTATGAGTGGAATAATTGTAACTTATTTATCACAAGAGTGTGTTTTTTTTTTTTTTAGCCACTACTATTGGTCCTATATTTATTTATTTTCATCCATCTTTGTTCTTTGGCCTGTGTGGGCCTCCCATCACAGTGGCCTGTCTTGCTGCAGAGCACTGGCTTTGGGTGCATGAGCTCCAGAGCTCTGGCTCCGTAGTTGGACACATTGGTCCAGCTCCTCTGTGGCACATGGAATCTTCCCAGGCCAGGGATCAAACCACCACCCCTTGCACTGCAAGGTGATGTCCTTAACTACTGGATCATTAGGGAAGTCCTAACAATGTTTTTTTATTCAAAGTACTTTCTCAGAAATGAGTGCATATATAGTGCCTAAGGAAAATGACTTTTCAATATGTGAAAGGATGCCTTGTCAACAATAATAAATAAAATAAATAATAAAACAATAATAAATATTGTACTTTGAAATCCAAAGTGATGTCAGAAGTGGTTTTAGTAAAATAATACTTAGCACACAGTTGTATCATGACTAAGACATATTTATTCTTTAAATAACCCTTATTACACAATTTTGGCCAATCCTCATTTTAGTATCTAGCTTTCCCTCTACTTGTACCTTAAGCTAGTTTGCCGTGTTTCTCACTGACTTCACCCTCTGTAGTCAATTATTCTTCAGCTTTTCTCCATTTTCTTTCCTCCTTATTCTTCATTTCATTTTGATATGTTAAAATCTCATGTTTTGTAGTTGTGTCCAGTATTCATGTTTATTCTAACACTATCAACAAATAAACTATACATGTATTGTGTATAGAATGAAATACTCTGACAGATTTCTTCAAAGTTTGAAACAAGAAGCAAAACTACTGATATCCTGACAATTAATAGAAGTTTATTTAGACAATTTTCTAAAGTTGAACTTCAGGAATTTAAAATCCTGTGTGATCTAGGGTCATTCACTTAATTATTTTAATACTCATTTATTTTGTAAGCTGATGATAATAATCTTATTTCATGAGATTAAATAAAATGCTGAATGTAAGGTATTACTGGAAATTAATGGTTAATCTTTATAAATTGGCTATTAATATTTTATTATCAGTAATATTACCACTGCTATGGTATTGTGTTTATGAGTGGAATAATTGTAACTTATTTATCACAAGAGTGTGTTTTTTTTTTTTTTAGCCACTACTATTGGTCCTATATTTATTTATTTTCATCCATCTTTGTTCTTTGGCCTGTGTGGGCCTCCCATCACAGTGGCCTGTCTTGCTGCAGAGCACTGGCTTTGGGTGCATGAGCTCCAGAGCTCTGGCTCCGTAGTTGGACACATTGGTCCAGCTCCTCTGTGGCACATGGAATCTTCCCAGGCCAGGGATCAAACCACCACCCCTTGCACTGCAAGGTGATGTCCTTAACTACTGGATCATTAGGGAAGTCCTAACAATGTTTTTTTATTCAAAGTACTTTCTCAGAAATGAGTGCATATATAGTGCCTAAGGAAAATGACTTTTCAATATGTGAAAGGATGCCTTGTCAACAATAATAAATAAAATAAATAATAAAACAATAATAAATATTGTACTTTGAAATCCAAAGTGATGTCAGAAGTGGTTTTAGTAAAATAATACTTAGCACACAGTTGTATCATGACTAAGACATATTTATTCTTTAAATAACCCTTATTACACAATTTTGGCCAATCCTCATTTTAGTATCTAGCTTTCCCTCTACTTGTACCTTAAGCTAGTTTGCCGTGTTTCTCACTGACTTCACCCTCTGTAGTCAATTATTCTTCAGCTTTTCTCCATTTTCTTTCCTCCTTATTCTTCATTTCATTTTGATATGTTAAAATCTCATGTTTTGTAGTTGTGTCCAGTATTCATGTTTATTCTAACACTATCAACAAATAAACTATACATGTATTGTGTATAGCTCTTATTTTGCATAAATATAGATAGTAAAATTTCATATTAATCAAAATTGCCTAGTAAACTTAGATTAGCAGTTAATCATTTAATCACATTATGTTATATTAGCATATTTATTCCTAAAGAAGAGTGTGTGATATTTCACAATTGATTCTATTAAAAAATCTCCTTATGATCTGACTTTTTCTTTTAATTTTGGCCTCTTTTATTGGTTTATTTATTTATTTATTTTCATCCATCTTCATTCTTTGGCCTGTGTGGGCCTCCCACTGCAGTGGCCTCTCTAGTTGCAGAGCACCGGCTCTGGGCGCATGTGCTCCAGAGCGCATGCTTACAATTGGACATACTGGTCCAGCTCCATAGCACATGGGACCTTCCTGGCCCAGGGATGGAACTGGTACCCCTTGCACTACAAGGCAGACTCCTCACCCACTGGATCACCAGGGAAGCCCTATGATCTGACTTTTAAATAAAGATATTAAGCATCTCCCAGAAAGATATCTCTGGGAGGTGGTGGAGGACAGGGAAGACTGCTGCGCTGCAGTCCATGAGGTCACAGAGTTGGACATGACCTTGTTACTAAACAACATTAAGCATATTTTTACTATTGCTGTTTGCCTGTTTTCTAGGTTTCTCACTTATAAAAATAATCTTATTGTTCATAAACGAGTACCTCACTGCTCATTCAATTCTTTTCTGTGTTTTTTCTTTCTGTATAAAAGACTCTGTCTTTCCCATTTCTCTATCAAAATTCTATTTTTTCAAAATCCTTCTATAATACTGTCTCTCACTTTCTTTGAGTACTTGCCCATTAAAGCACCAAGACAAGATTTCTGTTAATCGAAATATTTTAAAATCCTACTACTAATTCCATTTTTCATATCCTCATTGTGTATTTCCTGAACTATGATAGGAGACTTCTATCTGGTTTTCTTCCACTAATCTCTCTAATTCTCCATATTTTTGTAAGAATTACTTTCTGTAAAATTTTCTTAAGTAACTTCTCTTCTGAAAGATCTCTCTTGGCTTGTTCAGAATCACAATATAATCCAAGCGGTGTAATATGGATGTTTTTCAAGCCTTGCTGTCATCTGCCCCTCTGGCCTCTTCTGTTGCTCCATCAACCCATTTTCATTGCATCATAAGTCCTACTTCAAGAAATATATATTTAACATAAAATAGGTAAACTTTTGTTAATGAGAAATTGACTTTTCACCTGACTGCAAAATAAATATTGAACCAATACTGAAATTAGAATAAAAATAGATTGTTATTCTCCTGGCTGTCTCTGTAGGATTAGTTAATAAATTAAATGATGATGACAGGGAGAGTAAAATGTCAGATGTGACTGATGTTTGATCCTGAGTGATAGGGAAGACAGTGTTGCTGATAGCAAATTTTAAGGAATTTATAAGGAGGCAGGTTCAGGCAAAGCTAATATATTCTGTTTGGAAATAGGCTGAAGTGCTTATTAGGACATTCTAGTGGAGACAACAAAGAAGTTGGAAGTGTGATCATAAATATTTGAGGAGGGGTTTGACTTGCATATGGACATTGAAAAGTTTATATTAGGGTTAATATCATATCACAGAACCACTGAAATCACTGAATATTATATTTATTTATTACATATTTATACAAATAAAAAGTGTTTCAATGTGGCATATATATGCAAATCAGAAATTTCAGGAAAAGTATGGCGTTTATTGTAATGATTCATTTGTTACCCATACACATACTTTTTCTTAAACCAACCTTCTTAGCTAAAATTATGACAGATACATCTATTTGAAAACAAAAGACTAAATTATTATATTTAGATCCAGAGAAAGAATAATACATAATGTAGTAAATTCTTTGTGATATTCAAATACCATCTGAATAGTGGTATGCAATATTGTGCCTCTTGGTTGTCATGGCAACTGCATCTCAAATTTGGAGCATCAGGTCTTCATTTTCTGTGATTTTTCAAATGAAAAGAATGTATAAAATAAAATATTATGCAATGGCTTCCTTATTTTTTATTTTGATGTAACTGATATAAATACGTTTCATGTAATATAAAATATCGATCAATTAAAGTAATAATTATTTTTAATGATGGTAATTTAGAAATGCACTAATAGGCTGTTATTCATAACTATACTAATTTTTAACAACAAAGGTTTAAAAAAATGCATATTAGCTGCCAGAAAGTCGTTTCTATCTTCTGCTAAATGTTAACTATCTGGGCAATAATAGTTTTTTGAAGGTAAAGTGATTATGATTTTGTCTCATTCTGTTTTAGCTGCAGTCATGTCTTATATTAAATGAGAATTAGACACCTTGTTGCTTTCTAGCTTTTTATTTGTCACTCAGATTCCTAATGTTCTGATTAGCTGTCCTTTACTGTTTATGGCCCTCTATATAAAATAATAACAATATTTCTGTGTGCTGAAATCATGAAAATGCCTTATGTTGCTATTTTGTTTATTAGGTCAAATATATGATGTTTCCTACTCCGATAAGTTCTTATTTTTAACTTATAGCAAATAAAGTATAATTTAGAATATAAATCATCAGAATGTAGATCTTTTTAATGATGAATACAGGTCTAAAGAGTTGAGGTCTGGGGCTTCCCTGGTGGTCCAGTGGGTAAGGACACCAGCTTGCAGTGCAAGGGGTGCAGGTTGGATCCCTGGCCTGGGAAGATCCCACGTGCCGCGGAGCGGCTGGACTGATGTGTCCAGTCATGCGCCCAGAGCCGGTGCTCTGCGACAACAGAGGCCATTGCGATGGGAGGCCCATATGGGCCAAAGAACAAAGATGGATACAAATAGATGAATGAAACACACTGGAGTGGCCTGCCCGCCCCCCTCCCTCCTCAACCTGCCCCCCCAAAAAAGAGTTGAGATCTGAGGAAAAGTATTTAGAGACTGCAGAAGTCAATCAAAGGATATGTTAACTAGATACATAGAAACACATCTTCTTACATGGGGCATCCATATGGAATTTGAAAAAAATACATAATAGAAATTACTTCTGAGATATGCCTTTGCTTAATGTACCTGTGTAAATGTTGGCTCTGGTGATTTTTTTTCCCCGGGTGAATCAATACACTCTTTTACTTGAATGCTTAATAATTATATCTGATTATTTGCCTTGTTACAGATTTATGAAAAGAAAACCAGAGTATAGAAATTTGGTATATTTATAAAACAGCAGTGACTAAAATAATATTTTGTTAATAATGATTATTTTATGCAGAAACACTATAATTTATAATATATAAGCAGTTAGAACATAAAAATTTACACTTCAAAATTGACCTTTTATAATATATCAAGCATTTTTATTCGTTTTGTACTGCAATTTAAATGAGATTTTTTTTAGAGTCATGTCTTATATTAAATGAGAATTAGACACCTTGTTGCTTTCTAGCTTTTTATTTGTCACTCAGATTCCTAATGTTCTGATTAGCTGTCCTTTACTGTTTATGGCCCTCTATATAAAATAATAACAATATTTCTGTGTGCTGAAATCATGAAAATGCCTTATGTTGCTATTTTGTTTATTAGGTCAAATATATGATGTTTCCTACTCCGATAAGTTCTTATTTTTAACTTATAGCAAATAAAGTATAATTTAGAATATAAATCATCAGAATGTAGATCTTTTTAATGATGAATACAGGTCTAAAGAGTTGAGGTCTGGGGCTTCCCTGGTGGTCCAGTGGGTAAGGACACCAGCTTGCAGTGCAAGGGGTGCAGGTTGGATCCCTGGCCTGGGAAGATCCCACGTGCCGCGGAGCGGCTGGACCAATGTGTCCAATTACCGAGTCGGAGCTCTGGAGCGCATGCGCCCAGAGCCGGTGCTCTGCGACAACAGAGGCCATTGCGATGGGAGGCCCATATGGGCCAAAGAACAAAGATGGATACAAATAGATGAATGAAACACACTGGAGTGGCCTGCCCGCCCCCCTCCCTCCTCAACCTGCCCCCCCAAAAAAGAGTTGAGATCTGAGGAAAAGTATTTAGAGACTGCAGAAGTCAATCAAAGGATATGTTAACTAGATACATAGAAACACATCTTCTTACATGGGGCATCCATATGGAATTTGAAAAAAATACATAATAGAAATTACTTCTGAGATATGCCTTTGCTTAATGTACCTGTGTAAATGTTGGCTCTGGTGATTTTTTCCCGGTGAATCAATACACTCTTTTACTTGAATGCTTAATAATTATATCTGATTATTTGCCTTGTTACAGATTTATGAAAAGAAAACCAGAGTATAGAAATTTGGTATATTTATAAAACAGCAGTGACTAAAATAATATTTTGTTAATAATGATTATTTTATGCAGAAACACTATAATTTATAATATATAAGCAGTTAGAACATAAAAATTTACACTTCAAAATTGACCTTTTCTTAAGTAAATTTCTATGAATATTTCAAGCAATGCTGAGCAAAATATAGTAGCATTGATTTCTTCCTCAGTAAGGAAATAGGCAATGCACAGGGCAAGTGACAATATGCAGCCTTATGTTGATGGAGATAGCCCTCT
This sequence comes from Tragulus kanchil, assembly GCA_022376925.1. Classification (NCBI taxonomy): domain Eukaryota; kingdom Metazoa; phylum Chordata; class Mammalia; order Artiodactyla; family Tragulidae; genus Tragulus; species Tragulus kanchil. Next base: position 23,705,443 of record JAIOJX010000025.1, on the reverse strand, counting down.
CTTCTGTTTGTGACTCTGTGCAGCTAGGGAATGAACCATTTGGGCTGAAATGATTGGTTTTGTTGCCCTTATGGTTTTGCTGAACTCACTGTTTTTTTAAAAATCTAGATTTATAAGCTATTCAGGCAATTGTGCAGATATGAAACTAAAAATAGAGACTTTTTATTCTTAAGTGGATTTGACGTGTGGTATATTTTAGTGTGAATCTAATCAGAGGAGAGGCCTATTTCCATGCAGTGAGCTTCAGGCTAAGATTTCTTGTGCAAGTAAGTACAGAAATCCATGTATTAAAATATGACTCTCCCTTAACAAGGGGAAAAAATCTTATGGTTGAAAAGTACCCTCAAAAGTCATGAGATTTAAAATAAACTTCATTTAAGTCATTCAGGTATTGGACATTCTATTGTTAAACTCAGTGTAAAAGCTTTGTAGTTTTGTTTTTTAAAAATATAATTTTTCTTAAAGCCATGGTACTTTAATGCTGACTAAAAATGTTCAGATTGTTCTCATATATTGGTAGGAGATTTGGCTCATACTTTTCAAATGTCTGACCAATATCGGATTTTGGTAGTTGTGTGATCTTAGACCATAAAAATTACACTAAGCTATCTTTATTGAAAACATCAGAATCATTATTATAGCTCAAGATGTGAAGAAAAAAATAAAATGTTGTAGTAAACCACCTGCCACCTAGTACAAAAGAGACATCCGATAATTATCAGTTCCCTTCCTTCTTATCACTCTCTATTCTGGTATCAAACTTGGTCATTTGCCTTGAACTTTGCCTGTCATTAGTATATAGATTCTGCTGGTCAACAGAAAACAAATCAAAAGTGTTGGGGGAAAGAGAAAGTTTTCAAAATTTCATATGAAAACCAGAGTATAAATTTATAAAACAGCAGTGACTAAAATAATATTTTGTTAATAATGATTATTTTATGCAGAAACACTATAATTTATAATATATAAGCAGTTAGAACATAAAAATTTACACTTCAAAATTGACCTTTTCTTAAGTAAATTTCTATGAATATTTCAAGCAATGCTGAGCAAAATATAGTAGCATTGATTTCTTCCTCAGTAAGGAAATAGGCAATGCACAGGGCAAGTGACAATATGCAGCCTTATGTTGATGGAGATAGCCCTCTCTTCTGTTTGTGACTCTGTGCAGCTAGGGAATGAACCATTTGGGCTGAAATGATTGGTTTTGTTGCCCTTATGGTTTTGCTGAACTCACTGTTTTTTTAAAAATCTAGATTTATAAGCTATTCAGGCAATTGTGCAGATATGAAACTAAAAATAGAGACTTTTTATTCTTAAGTGGATTTGACGTGTGGTATATTTTAGTGTGAATCTAATCAGAGGAGAGGCCTATTTCCATGCAGTGAGCTTCAGGCTAAGATTTCTTGTGCAAGTAAGTACAGAAATCCATGTATTAAAATATGACTCTCCCTTAACAAGGGGAAAAAATCTTATGGTTGAAAAGTACCCTCAAAAGTCATGAGATTTAAAATAAACTTCATTTAAGTCATTCAGGTATTGGACATTCTATTGTTAAACTCAGTGTAAAAGCTTTGTAGTTTTGTTTTTTAAAAATATAATTTTTCTTAAAGCCATGGTACTTTAATGCTGACTAAAAATGTTCAGATTGTTCTCATATATTGGTAGGAGATTTGGCTCATACTTTTCAAATGTCTGACCAATATCGGATTTTGGTAGTTGTGTGATCTTAGACCATAAAAATTACACTAAGCTATCTTTATTGAAAACATCAGAATCATTATTATAGCTCAAGATGTGAAGAAAAAAATAAAATGTTGTAGTAAACCACCTGCCACCTAGTACAAAAGAGACATCCGATAATTATCAGTTCCCTTCCTTCTTATCACTCTCTATTCTGGTATCAAACTTGGTCATTTGCCTTGAACTTTGCCTGTCATTAGTATATAGATTCTGCTGGTCAACAGAAAACAAATCAGGCTTAAGGATGTGTTGAGAAGAGAAGTACAATTTCTTAGAGCAAGCATTTCAAGTAGATTATAAATATCACAAAGAGATGTGTGATGATAGTTTTTGGAACATCTGCACAAGCAAAATAACTATCTAAGTAAACAGAAGAGTAGGCAATGATTTTTTTTATGCAGATATTTGGATTGAGCATCTACCCTTTGATTTATGTAATTTTATCATTATGCCTCAACTGCTTTCATTCTGAATTATTCATTCAACATAAGTTAGCAATAAAGGCAGTGTCTCTTCAGCTAAACATACTCTGACATTAAGAAGGCTGTTTAAATGTACCACAGAGTTGTTTTTTTTTTCCCCCTCCATTTTATGATCTGAAGAGATTTTCGTCTCAGACAAACCACATTTGGGGAAATTTGTCACAGCTTTAAGAAAAGCTACACATCCACTAATGGCATAGAATTGTCTTTGAGCCATGTCCTTGAATGGTCACAAATTTCTGTTAGTTCCCAGCTTCTCTGGAAAGAGTGCCACTGAAAGGCCTGTGATGAAAAGAACAGCACAGGTATTGGCTTCTGCTGCTTAAGGTACTCTATATGGTTACACGTTTCTGAAAATGCATGAGCTTATATGATAAGTTTTCTGAACTTGTGCTTTCCAAATGTGAAATCAAGGACTAATGGGTCATTAGTGCAATATTTTGACTCTATCAGTAGAGCCCATACTAATATATGTAGCATATTTAAACTTAATTTTTTTCATACTTAGTTACATATTTTAAGCTCAAAGATTTACAGGTTTCGTAATACATATTTTTTTACACAAGACAGCCATTCGCTGTACCACATTGAAATTATTTAGTTGTACTTTCTTATGTTACTAGAAGTTTAGATTTACTCTTTAAGTTAGAGTGCCTTGTCTATAAAAAGGATATTTAGACTAATTTGAGATTTTCTGTTAGTGTTCCTTGTTTTGCTCTTTCAACTATATTTTAAAGAAAATAATGCAAATTTTTATTATTAGGTTGGTGCAAAAGTAATTATGGTTTTGCATTGTTGAAGTTTTCTGTTTGATATTGGAATACATTCTTAAATAAATGTAGTTATATTATACATCATTTTAATGAACATTTCTTGCTTTATGTTTTTTTGCTAGTGACTTTATTTGCTGTTATATTTATTTTAGATTAGGGAAATGATGTTAGAGGTAAAGCAAATTCTAGCAGTTTTCTTATTTGAGTTCAGAATGTATTTTAAAGCAGCAGAGACAATTCACAACATCAGCAACACATTTGGCCCAGAAACTGCCAACAGACATACAGTGAAGTGGTGGTTCATGAAGTTTTGCAAAGGAGACAAGAGCCTTGAAAATGAGAAGCGTGGAGACTGACCATGGGAAGTTGACAAGGATCAACTGAAAGGATCGTCAAAGCTGATCCTCTTAAAACTACATGAAAAGTTGCCAAGAACTCAGCATCTGCCATTCTATGGTCATTCAGCATTTGAAGAAAATTACAAAGGTGAAAAAGCTCAATAAGTGAATGCCTCATGAGGTGACCGTGAATGAAAAAAAATCGTCGTTTGAAGTGTCTTATTGTACACAACAGTGAACCATATCTAGATTAGATTGTGATGTGCAATGAAAAGTTGAACTGATAAGACAGCTGGCGACTACCAGCTCAGTGGGTGGACCAAGAAGAAGTTCCAAAACATTTCCCAAAGCCAAACTTGCACCAAAAAGGTCATTGTCACTATTAGGTTATATACCGCCCATCTGATCCACTATAGCTTTCTGAATCCCAGTGAAGCCATTACATTGAGAAGTATGCTCAGCAAATCGCTTAAATGCATCCAAAAATGCAGTGCCTTCAGCCAGCATTAGTCCACAGAATGGGCCCAATTCTTCCCCACAACAATGCCCATCTGCTCATTGCACAGCCAATGCTTCAAAAGTTGAACAGATTGGTCTATGAAATTTTGTAACATCTACCGTATTCAATATGACCTCTTGCCTACCAGTTACCACTTCTTCAAGCAGCTTGACAACTTTTTGCATGCAAAATGCTTCCTCAACAGCAAGATGCAGAAAATGCCTCCTAAGAGATCATCAAATTCTGAAGCATGGATTTTTATGCTAAAGAAAATAATGCAAATTTTTATTATTAGGTTGGTGCAAAAGTAATTATGGTTTTGCATTGTTGAAGTTTTCTGTTTGATATTGGAATACATTCTTAAATAAATGTAGTTATATTATACATCATTTTAATGAACATTTCTTGCTTTATGTTTTTTTGCTAGTGACTTTATTTGCTGTTATATTTATTTTAGATTAGGGAAATGATGTTAGAGGTAAAGCAAATTCTAGCAGTTTTCTTATTTGAGTTCAGAATGTATTTTAAAGCAGCAGAGACAATTCACAACATCAGCAACACATTTGGCCCAGAAACTGCCAACAGACATACAGTGAAGTGGTGGTTCATGAAGTTTTGCAAAGGAGACAAGAGCCTTGAAAATGAGAAGCGTGGAGACTGACCATGGGAAGTTGACAAGGATCAACTGAAAGGATCGTCAAAGCTGATCCTCTTAAAACTACATGAAAAGTTGCCAAGAACTCAGCATCTGCCATTCTATGGTCATTCAGCATTTGAAGAAAATTACAAAGGTGAAAAAGCTCAATAAGTGAATGCCTCATGAGGTGACCGTGAATGAAAAAAAATCGTCGTTTTGAAGTGTCTTATTGTACACAACAGTGAACCATATCTAGATTAGATTGTGATGTGCAATGAAAAGTTGAACTGATAAGACAGCTGGCGACTACCAGCTCAGTGGGTGGACCAAGAAGAAGTTCCAAAACATTTCCCAAAGCCAAACTTGCACCAAAAAGGTCATTGTCACTATTAGGTTATATACCGCCCATCTGATCCACTATAGCTTTCTGAATCCCAGTGAAGCCATTACATTGAGAAGTATGCTCAGCAAATCGCTTAAATGCATCCAAAAATGCAGTGCCTTCAGCCAGCATTAGTCCACAGAATGGGCCCAATTCTTCCCCACAACAATGCCCATCTGCTCATTGCACAGCCAATGCTTCAAAAGTTGAACAGATTGGTCTATGAAATTTTGTAACATCTACCGTATTCAATATGACCTCTTGCCTACCAGTTACCACTTCTTCAAGCAGCTTGACAACTTTTTGCATGCAAAATGCTTCCTCAACAGCAAGATGCAGAAAATGCCTCCTAAGAGATCATCAAATTCTGAAGCATGGATTTTTATGCTAAAGGAATAAACAAACATTTCTTGTTGACAAAAATGTGTTAATTGTAATGGTTCCTATTTTGATTAAGATGTGTTCAAGCCTAGTTATATTGATTTAAACCACAATTACTTTTTCACCAACCTTATAATAAAATCTGACACTGCGTTTGAAACTAAAACATGCTTATCAATTGAATGAATTATTTGTATGAGTCTCTGAGACATAAGTTAAATGTGCATAAAATGAGTTAATTTATTAAGTAAATTTAGTACTGTTTGAGACAACACATGCTGACCATCATGCCTAGTATTTGACTAGTATTTGGTAAGCACTCAAATCAATGCTCAGAATTACTATTCTTATTATAAACTTCCTAGTCACCTAAAACGTGTTACAATAGCAGACATTTAAATAATTATCTATATATGCTAGGCTCCCTGGTGTCTCAGTGGTAAAGAATCCATTCACAAATGTGGAAGATGTGGGTTTGATCCCTGGGTTGGGAAGATCCCCTTAAGAAGGGAAATGGCAACTCACCACAATATTCTTGCCTGGAAAATCCGATGGACAGAAAATGGGATCACAAAAGAGTTGGATATGATTTAGCAACAAAACAACAGCTTATGTACTAGGCACTAGGTTGTATGCTGTGTATTTAAACATAATCTCATGAAATAGGAATATTTATCTCTATTTATTTATTTATTTATTTATTTTGGGCAGGAGTCGGGTTGGGGAGGGAGGGGAGCGGGCGGGCCACTTCTATTGGTCTTTCATTTCTCTATTTTCATCCGTCTTTTTTCCTTGGCTCCCGTGGGCCTCCCATCGCGGTGGCGTCTGTCGCTGCAGAGCACCGGTTCTGGGCTCACGCACGCCAGAGCTCTGGCTTGGTAATTGGACACATCGGTCCAGCCGCTCCGCGGCACGTGGGATCTTCCCAGGCCAGGAATCGAACCGGCGCCCCTTGCACTGCAAGGCAGTGTCCTTAACCACTGGACCACCAGGGGAAGCCCTCTATTTTTAAAATAAGGCGATAATAGATGAGAAAGTTGAAGTGATTTAAGATCACAAAATCAGAATTAATATCTGATTGTATCTGATAACAAGACTAGCTTCTTTCAAATGACCAACTGATTTCACTATTAGCAAGGTCATAGATTAACATGTGTATTTAATGAAATTCCTTTTTAAGATTTTATTGAATACTTTTAATTCATTAATAAGCTTTTAAATCATATATTATATCCATTTACTATGGATATAATATAATTTAAATTATATTCTAATTGTATTATATCCATTTATTATGTTCACGGATTCTGTGTGTCAGAAATTCAGTCAGGTCACACTCCACGTGTAGGATTGGGTACCAAAATATCTGGGACTTCAGTCAGTTGACAACAAGGCTAAGCTGAGGACTAAAATCATTTGAAAGCTTGCTCACTCACTTTTCTGGTAGTTGATGCTGCATATTGTCCCAGCCCTACCTGTGGTCTCTCTAGGTAGCTTGGACTTCCTTACAGTGAAGTGGCTGAGTTCCTGGAGTAAGCATATTAAGAAAGAGAGGTAACTAAACAGAGGGATGTCCTTCTATGGACCTGAACTCACAAGAGACAAAGTACCACTTTTCCATAGTATATTGGTTGAAGCAGTCACAAGCACACAAGTTCAAAAGGAAGAAGAAATGAACTGTACCTCTTGAGAAGTGACAATGTTCTGAAATGGCATTTGGGACCAGAAATACTCCTGTGGCAAATTTTGGAAGATATCTTTGGCCATACTTTTACAAATAGTAACTATTTTAATGAAATTATGTATGTATATATATATATGTATTTATGTATATATATATATGTATGTATGTATATATATAAATAAGTGATATAAAAACTAAAATAGTGCAGCGACCTAGTGTGCTAAAAATTTATGAAGTCTTCCTGAGTAAAATATGTCCTAAAGGCCTTATATAATAATTATATAAATACTGTCCAGTAGAATTTATATTCTGTATATCTAATGAACATATATCTAATAAAAACATTTGAATTGAAAAAGCTTTGTACAGTAAAAATAGAAGATAATCCCGAATTTTGCTCTTAAATAGATGAGAAAGTTGAAGTGATTTAAGATCACAAAATCAGAATTAATATCTGATTGTATCTGATAACAAGACTAGCTTCTTTCAAATGACCAACTGATTTCACTATTAGCAAGGTCATAGATTAACATGTGTATTTAATGAAATTCCTTTTAAGATTTTATTGAATACTTTTAATTCATTAATAAGCTTTTAAATCATATATTATATCCATTTACTATGGATATAATATAATTTAAATTATATTCTAATTGTATTATATCCATTTATTATGTTCACGGATTCTGTGTGTCAGAAATTCAGTCAGGTCACACTCCACGTGTAGGATTGGGTACCAAAATATCTGGGACTTCAGTCAGTTGACAACAAGGCTAAGCTGAGGACTAAAATCATTTGAAAGCTTGCTCACTCACTTTTCTGGTAGTTGATGCTGCATATTGTCCCAGCCCTACCTGTGGTCTCTCTAGGTAGCTTGGACTTCCTTACAGTGAAGTGGCTGAGTTCCTGGAGTAAGCATATTAAGAAAGAGAGGTAACTAAACAGAGGGATGTCCTTCTATGGACCTGAACTCACAAGAGACAAAGTACCACTTTTCCATAGTATATTGGTTGAAGCAGTCACAAGCACACAAGTTCAAAAGGAAGAAGAAATGAACTGTACCTCTTGAGAAGTGACAATGTTCTGAAATGGCATTTGGGACCAGAAATACTCCTGTGGCAAATTTTGGAAGATATCTTTGGCCATACTTTTACAAATAGTAACTATTTTAATGAAATTATGTATGTATATATATATATGTATGTGTATATGTATATATATATATATGTATGTGTATATATAAAACACTAAAGGATAGTGCAGCGACCTAGTGTGCTAAAAATTTATGAAGTCTTCCTGAGTAAAATATGTCCTAAAGGCCTTATATAATAATTATATAAATACTGTCCAGTAGAATTTATATTCTGTATATCTAATGAACATATATCTAATAAAAACATTTGAATTGAAAAAGCTTTGTACAGTAAAAATAGAAGATAATCCCGAATTTTGCTCTTAAATTGAGTTTTCTTAGAATGATTTTTATGAGAAAGTAAATGTGGCAATAATTAAACTATTGTGACCTACTGATGTAAGTCACTAAAAACTTAATCTATTCAATTGAAACTACCGTGATCTAAATTTTGGCTACTGTTTTGCCCTTTTTTTCCAAGTCCATAAAGGTAAATACAGAAGACCAGTTAATCTTAATCTTTAAACAGCAAGAAAATCCACATAGTAAATTTAAATTGAATTTCTAATTCAGTCCTAACCCAGCAAGCAGATAGTATGATTTAGAGGATGGCATTCGTTTGGGAACATCTCAGGATCATATGTAGTTCACTAATAGAAATCCACAAAAATTACTCTGCCTTGAATTTAAAGGGTGAAGACTTAAAGACAAATAATGTGGTTAATCAAGCTATTGGACTTTCTGCTGACTCAGCAGTAAAGAACCTGCTTGTCAATGCAGGAGATGCTGGTATGATCCCCTGGAGAAGGAAATGGCAACCCAGTCCAGTATTCTTGTAGATCCCATGGACAAAGGAGCCTGGTGTGCTACAGTCCATGGGGTCACAAAGAGTTAGATAAAACTGAGCAACTAAACAGCAACAGTCAAGTTGTTGATCTTAATGATTATTTTAAGTTACTATATTAAGTTATTAATATATTAAGTAACAAAGGCCAACTGAAACTGTGTAGGCAGGAAAGTGTTCATTATCTCGTTAATAAGCATACAGCAACCAAGGGGTTCCTGAACTGTATGAAGGAACTTTAGGTCTTAAGGACTCTAGCTCAGCTTTTCTGTTAGTTCCTTGTCTTCTCTTCAGTCTTAAGGGGGTGGTGGTCATTGCACACATTGTTTGCAGAAAGGAAATATTTGAAGCAAGAGTAGCCATGTCCTTGTTCTGTGTAACTTTTTGAGGGTAGTGATATTTTATTTTTCTGTAAGCCTCCAGAATATTTCGTACGTCACTTGTTCAGGGTTGCATTACATGCTTGTACTTAAGCAGAAGCGAAGGAATTAAATTTATCATACTTGGCCTAGAGTAATTAACTTTTTTCATCGGGACTGGGAAGGGATCATGATTAACATGATCACCCAAAATGTGAACATAATATGAGTCCTATTAGCAAATAGGAAGCAGAAAGAAGATATGTATTCTTGTAATCAAAGTTTATAATGTTCTAAAGTTTATTTATTTATTTTTTCTCTTTAAGTCCACTACAAGTATTTCTGGAAGTTCTAGTACTTGGAAGCATAGTACGGTCAAGAATATTTTCTCAGAGAATCTCACAAACCTGCTTCATCTCCCTCTGCTGGCTCTGCCATTGTATGATAGGGTTGCCTCACACCATTTGGTGCTCTTACCTGGAAAATTCCATGGATGGAAAAGCCTGATGGGCTACTGTCCATGGGGTCTCAAATATATACATATGGGGATTCCTTAGCTCAGTGATGAGGAGTCTGCCAGTGATACAGAAGACCTAGGTCCCATTCCTGAGTTGGGAAGATCCCCATAGAGAAGGGCAAGGCAACCCACTCCAGTGTTCTTGCCTGGAGAATTTCATGGACAGAGGAGCCTGACAGGCTGCAGTACATGGGATTACACAGAGTCAGAAACGATTGAAATGACTAAGCAGCAGCAGCAGCTGCTAGTACAGTTGACTATTCTAATGTTTATGTTTTCACTCTTGGTGAAAGTTCTGGTGTTCAAAGTAGGTAAACCAAGAAAATTCATTCCTCAAATATGCCTGTCTGATTATTTGTAGTATTTCTTAGTTTGCTACCTAGAGAAACAGTTCTAGTTATAGAAAAGAAAAGAAAAATGGGCAAGTGAGTAACTCATACATCTTATTCCCTAGAGTATTTGTAGTGTCCAAAAAGTCCCTGGCATATAGTAGATGCTGAGTTGGTGATTGAATGGACAAATATTTATGCTTATACAATACACTATTTTTTGTTCATTTTTTCCTAGCAGGATTTAAAACCAATTTCATCTTCTTGATAAATAGTTCAATAGATACAGTGATGATACTGATGATTGACACGTATGTATGAGATAGGTTTCCTATATCATAGTATCCTCTTTAAATAGCTTCATATTGTCTTCCTTGAATAACTTAGCATTATTTTGTACAGGTAGAGCATAATTTTCCTGCTGCTTCAATAACTGAGTGTAAATGAAAAATGTAAAGGCTTTCAAATATATACTTAAAAATATTTATGCTGATTAATGAGGAAATTTGGGACAAATTTTAAAAATACAGCTTTGAAAATGTTAAGTTTCCTCCTTTTGTTTGTATTGTGTACAGTTACACTGTGGCTCATGCAGCACTGGCAATTCTATTTTTATACTGTTTATTCGGCAGGCAGCATAGAAAAGAATAATGATTTTTCATTATCATGACATATGCAGCCGAGGTGCTAAATTCCTAAATGAAGACTCAGCACCAAAATCATAGATCTTCTTAACAACATAATATTTTATGGTAATTTTTAATACTAAATGATTATTTTAAAAAAGGAAAAATGAAACTCCATATTCTATAATTAAATGTAAATATATTGACCAACATTATTATTTGCCTATTACAATAATCTAGCATTTTCTCCTTTAATACTGTCCAAAATTTAATGAAATTATACCCATTCCATTACCAAATAAAATTAGATCAAGGAAGCAACATAGGAAAACAGTAAATATCTCTGCTGAACCAACAGTTGCTAGGTTTTAAGTTTCTTCATTTTTGAATGACATTATTAGACTATTGTGATGAAATGTCTAGCTATTGATAAAAACATATGGTCCTTCTTCCAGGGGAGTGCAAATGATCATTGAAGGTCGTCTAGGCTTCTCACATGCATTTATAGCCATAAGAAGTATGAACAGTAATAATGAGTACCTTTTTCGAAAGAGTGTGTTTAAGGAGCAGATAAGGCTTCTCCACAGCTTCTGTTTCCATTGTCTAAAAGCAGAGGACTCTAAGCCCTAGAAGATTAGGGGTCAGAAGATATTAAAGATTTGAGTATCTGAGTCATTATGTGGGAGAAAACCGCTTACTAATTAGGAACTTTCATTCTTGATAAATAGTTCAATAGATACAGTGATGATACTGATGATTGACACGTATGTATGAGATAGGTTTCCTATATCATAGTATCCTCTTTAAATAGCTTCATATTGTCTTCCTTGAATAACTTAGCATTATTTTGTACAGGTAGAGCATAATTTTCCTGCTGCTTCAATAACTGAGTGTAAATGAAAAATGTAAAGGCTTTCAAATATATACTTAAAAATATTTATGCTGATTAATGAGGAAATTTGGGACAAATTTTAAAAATACAGCTTTGAAAATGTTAAGTTTCCTCCTTTTGTTTGTATTGTGTACAGTTACACTGTGGCTCATGCAGCACTGGCAATTCTATTTTTATACTGTTTATTCGGCAGGCAGCATAGAAAAGAATAATGATTTTTCATTATCATGACATATGCAGCCGAGGTGCTAAATTCCTAAATGAAGACTCAGCACCAAAATCATAGATCTTCTTAACAACATAATATTTTATGGTAATTTTTAATACTAAATGATTATTTTAAAAAAGGAAAAATGAAACTCCATATTCTATAATTAAATGTAAATATATTGACCAACATTATTATTTGCCTATTACAATAATCTAGCATTTTCTCCTTTAATACTGTCCAAAATTTAATGAAATTATACCCATTCCATTACCAAATAAAATTAGATCAAGGAAGCAACATAGGAAAACAGTAAATATCTCTGCTGAACCAACAGTTGCTAGGTTTTAAGTTTCTTCATTTTTGAATGACATTATTAGACTATTGTGATGAAATGTCTAGCTATTGATAAAAACATATGGTCCTTCTTCCAGGGGAGTGCAAATGATCATTGAAGGTCGTCTAGGCTTCTCACATGCATTTATAGCCATAAGAAGTATGAACAGTAATAATGAGTACCTTTTTCGAAAGAGTGTGTTTAAGGAGCAGATAAGGCTTCTCCACAGCTTCTGTTTCCATTGTCTAAAAGCAGAGGACTCTAAGCCCTAGAAGATTAGGGGGTCAGAAGATATTAAAGATTTGAGTATCTGAGTCATTATGTGGGAGAAAACCGCTTACTAATTAGGAACATTGGACTATTTTGGACTATTTCATAAGTTAAAAATAAACTATTGTATGAAGCCACTGATATCTTGGAGTTTCCTTGTTCCAGCGACTAACATCAACCTAATGAAACTAGGAACCACTGTATTCTATTTGTGTAACTCAAAATTACATTTACATATATGTAAAACAATATTAAAAACTAAACACAATTATATCACATATATTAATATAATTGAGACATTAGTAACATAGCCTTTTGTTTAAAAATGATTACTAGTGAATAATGATGAAATACCATAAAATACCTGTTATTGGCCAGAAACTAAATATTCACTGAGTCAATGGACATGAGTTTGAGCAAGCTCCAGGAAATAGTGAAGTATAGGGAAGCCTGGTGTGCTACAGTCCATGGGATTGTGAAGAGTTGGACATGGCTGAGCTACTGAACTAAAACATTCTCTTAAACATTGCAAAAATTCTGTGAATTAGAATGGGGTAACTGAAACTCGAGAAAGATAATTTTTCCAAAGTTATAGACTTAATAATGTTGAAATTGGTAGTTGAATAGAAGCCTTTCTATCACCAAAGCTGGTTTAGTTCTGTAATATTTGCTATCTTCTAAAATATTAATTGCTGTTTGAGCAGTTATCTCATTTTGCCTCTCCCTTTCACCACCACTACTTGACAGTAGTCTGCATAAGATGCCTCTACTTTCTGATCAAATATACACTCTACAGATACTTGCAATAAGACTGTAACTCTGCTAAAACTAGTCAACTCAACTTTCTCTTCACTTGCTAGGTTTTAAGTTTCTTCATTTTTGAATGACATTATTAGACTATTGTGATGAAATGTCTAGCTATTGATAAAAACATATGGTCCTTCTTCCAGGGGAGTGCAAATGATCATTGAAGGTCGTCTAGGCTTCTCACATGCATTTATAGCCATAAGAAGTATGAACAGTAATAATGAGTACCTTTTTCGAAAGAGTGTGTTTAAGGAGCAGATAAGGCTTCTCCACAGCTTCTGTTTCCATTGTCTAAAAGCAGAGGACTCTAAGCCCTAGAAGATTAGGGGTCAGAAGATATTAAAGATTTGAGTATCTGAGTCATTATGTGGGAGAAAACCGCTTACTAATTAGGAACATTGGACTATTTTGGACTATTTCATAAGTTAAAAATAAACTATTGTATGAAGCCACTGATATCTTGGAGTTTCCTTGTTCCAGCGACTAACATCAACCTAATGAAACTAGGAACCACTGTATTCTATTTGTGTAACTCAAAATTACATTTACATATATGTAAAACAATATTAAAAACTAAACACAATTATATCACATATATTAATATAATTGAGACATTAGTAACATAGCCTTTTGTTTAAAAATGATTACTAGTGAATAATGATGAAATACCATAAAATACCTGTTATTGGCCAGAAACTAAATATTCACTGAGTCAATGGACATGAGTTTGAGCAAGCTCCAGGAAATAGTGAAGTATAGGGAAGCCTGGTGTGCTACAGTCCATGGGATTGTGAAGAGTTGGACATGGCTGAGCTACTGAACTAAAACATTCTCTTAAACATTGCAAAAATTCTGTGAATTAGAATGGGGTAACTGAAACTCGAGAAAGATAATTTTTCCAAAGTTATAGACTTAATAATGTTGAAATTGGTAGTTGAATAGAAGCCTTTCTATCACCAAAGCTGGTTTAGTTCTGTAATATTTGCTATCTTCTAAAATATTAATTGCTGTTTGAGCAGTTATCTCATTTTGCCTCTCCCTTTCACCACCACTACTTGACAGTAGTCTGCATAAGATGCCTCTACTTTCTGATCAAATATACACTCTACAGATACTTGCAATAAGACTGTAACTCTGCTAAAACTAGTCAACTCAACTTTCTCTTCACATAGATTTCAGAAGAACAAACTAATGAGGACTAATCCCAATCCAAGAGAAATATTGTGTTTAAAATCACAAATAAGAGGAACATGTTTTATGCTACCATTTGTATGAAAGTTAAAACAGGAATTAATAATATATATGCTTGTGTGCACAAAAAATATATTGAAAGCTGTATTAGAATCTTGTGACTTGATTCTCTGACTTAGGATGTAAAGGAAAGAAACTTGTTATTCATTTCACAGTAAGGCTTTTATAACTTTTAAATTTTTAAACTTGATTCAGAAAATAAGATAAAATGCACAGTTTACCCAGAAATATATCCGCATTCTTTTTAAAGTTGCTGCTATAGTATAAACTGTGACCATATTTCTTTCTAGACAATATCTTTTGTTCATTTTCATGCTGAGTGTTCCACCTGGAATGTCTTTTCTCTGCCAGAATCTAATTTTTCTTTCAAGGTTGTTTGAAATTTACCTAAAGTCTTCTCTAATTTCTTCCACATCAAACGAAAAATAAACTCACAGTCTAATCTGGAGGTCTCTCTTTGTATATTTCTTGTTCTATTAAAATAATCTATTGTGAGATCTGGGTGCATGAATTATTAGATAATAAATTCCTTGAAATTAGGAATTATATTCATTTTTGTTCCTCAAAGTCTAGTTCTAGCTGAGCGAGAGTAATGCAATAAATTATCAAGCTCTGGTTCAGTTAGTCCAGTTATGTCTGTAGTGACGTTTTCCAATTTATCCAACCATAATTTAGATCTCAGAGACTTCCATATACTTATCTTTCCCTCTCAAATTGTGCATCATAATCAATCCCCTTCACAACACAAAGAGTGTGTTATTTTTCTTACAAGGCACAGATGATTTTTCTTCATGATTGTAGAAGAGAGGAATTTGCATCTTTCTAGTCATCACAAGAAATAAATACTGAAATACAAGACAGTGTGTGCAGCGGCATTTATTTGCACCAAAAACTTTTTTAGTCTTTTAAATCAGTTGTCTTTTTCGCCATGGTTATTAGCGTAGCCTTTGGAGCTATCAAATATACTCTCTACAGATACTTGCAATAAGACTGTAACTCTGCTAAAACTAGTCAACTCAACTTTCTCTTCACATAGATTTCAGAAGAACAAACTAATGAGGACTAATCCCAATCCAAGAGAAATATTGTGTTTAAAATCACAAATAAGAGGAACATGTTTTATGCTACCATTTGTATGAAAGTTAAAACAGGAATTAATAATATATATGCTTGTGTGCACAAAAAATATATTGAAAGCTGTATTAGAATCTTGTGACTTGATTCTCTGACTTAGGATGTAAAGGAAAGAAACTTGTTATTCATTTCACAGTAAGGCTTTTATAACTTTTAAATTTTTAAACTTGATTCAGAAAATAAGATAAAATGCACAGTTTACCCAGAAATATATCCGCATTCTTTTTAAAGTTGCTGCTATAGTATAAACTGTGACCATATTTCTTTCTAGACAATATCTTTTGTTCATTTTCATGCTGAGTGTTCCACCTGGAATGTCTTTTCTCTGCCAGAATCTAATTTTTCTTTCAAGGTTGTTTGAAATTTACCTAAAGTCTTCTCTAATTTCTTCCACATCAAACGAAAAATAAACTCACAGTCTAATCTGGAGGTCTCTCTTTGTATATTTCTTGTTCTATTAAAATAATCTATTGTGAGATCTGGGTGCATGAATTATTAGATAATAAATTCCTTGAAATTAGGAATTATATTCATTTTTGTTCCTCAAAGTCTAGTTCTAGCTGAGCGAGAGTAATGCAATAAATTATCAAGCTCTGGTTCAGTTAGTCCAGTTATGTCTGTAGTGACGTTTTCCAATTTATCCAACCATAATTTAGATCTCAGAGACTTCCATATACTTATCTTTCCCTCTCAAATTGTGCATCATAATCAATCCCCTTCACAACACAAAGAGTGTGTTATTTTTCTTACAAGGCACAGATGATTTTTTCTTCATGATTGTAGAAGAGAGGAATTTGCATCTTTCTAGTCATCACAAGAAATAAATACTGAAATACAAGACAGTGTGTGCAGCGGCATTTATTTGCCACTCCAGAATGTTTTTTATGTTTTAATACAAATTTTTTTAAAAAAATTCAAGCTCTTTTTAAATCAGTTGTCTTTTTTCGCCATGGTTATTAGCGTAGCCTTTGGAGCATGTTAGTATAAATTGTAAAAAGGCACAAATATAAGAAAATCAGTGTACTTAAAAATCAGAGTAGAATTCATAGCAGATTTCTTTTTAAATAGAAATAGGAGTTTGTCCTTCTAGCTACCAATTCCTCTGTTTACCTTAAACCATTATCTTTTAGAATTTAGTTCTACTAGTGATACAAAAAAAGGAATTGTTGAGTAAAAGATATATATTAAAGACATGTTTTATTCCTAGGTACCTATATTCTTAGCAAAGTGAGGAAAGTACATAAAATGTAAAATAAAAAATGTAACTTGAAGAGTTGTCTTAGGCTTTCCAGTGGTTCAGTGGGTAAAGAATCTGTCCACAATGCAGAAAACACAAGGGTTGCAGATTTGATCCCTGGGTCAGGGAGGGGATGGCAAACCATTCCAGTGTTCTTGCCTGGAGAATCCCATGGAGCTTGGCAGGCTACAGTCCATAGGGTCACAAAGAGTCCAACACAACTGAAGTGGCATTTTAAATAGTAATTAATAGTAACCTTTTTCTCAAGTTTATGGAAAATGAAATCTTAAGGAAAGTTCTATTAAGAATATTAAATATGATTTTCATAGATTTATCTGTTAATTGTGAAACTGGAAAACACCAAGAATAACAGTATGCAAAAGGTGAAATTGAGCAGATTATTGGAAGATATAAGTAAAACATTTAGAACTTAAATTTGTTATATACACTTTCATTGCAGTAGATTTCAAAACTGTAAAAGATGTCCACAACTGGACTGAAAACTGTACCAAATGGCTAATGAAGATGACATAAGTCATAACCTAGAAACATGTTAAATATGTGAGAAACTATGATTAAAACCACTTTCCAGATATAACTACTGAGATGTGAAACACATAGAAAAAACTACATACAATAGCAGCGCTGAGCAATAAATCTCCTGCATCTTCCCAGATGACTATGTTGGCTAGTATAAAATATGTATGATAGATTTATGTGCATTCCTTCTGTGCAGTGTTTATGTAGCTTTAGCTGGAAACCTAGAGCACATCATTAATCTTCAGGGAGTCCTTTTCTATTAATTATTCTACATAGCGTTTCAGGAGAAATTTGTATTATTATTCAACTCATGTTAAAGATAAACAAGGTAGTATAGGTGTGTGTGTGTATGAATTTAGTACAGTCTCAGAGATGAGATTGAGGAATACTCAAGTTCTCACTCTCAGAGTGTATGAAACTATAGTGTAAATCTAGTAATACTCTCTGGAACATTTTTTTTTTTTTTTTTTGGCCACTTCTATCGTCTTTTCATTTATTATTGATTTTCATCCATCTTTGTTCTTTGGCCTGTGTGGGCCTCCCATTGCAGTGGCTTCTCTCGCTGCAAGGCAGTGGCTCTGCGCACATGCGCTCCAGAGCTCGGCTGGGCAGCTGGACACATCAGTCCAGCCACTCCGCTGCATGTGAGATCCTCCCAGGCCAGAGACGAACCGGCACCCCTTTCACTACAAGGTGGTGTCCTCACCCACTGGACTACCAAGGAACCCTTCTGAGATATTTTTATGTAAATTACTCTGTGTTTTTTTCTTTTCTACAGCTTGGTAACTCTGTAAGTCTCTTGGTTATGTCTGACTCTTTGTGAGTCCCAGGACTGAGCCCACCAGGCTCCTCTATCCATGGAGTTCTCCAGGCAAGAATACTGGAGTGGGTTGCTGTTCCCTTCTCCAGGGAATCTTCCAGACACAGGAATGGCATCTGGATCTCCTGCATTGCAGGCAGATTCTTTACCATCTGAGCCACCACGTAAGCCTTTTCTATAATTCTTGGCATTAAGGAAGGAAAAGCTAAAATGTATCCAATATTGTATAGTTTCGATGCATTACCTTGGATTATAGATGGAAAAGAGAACCATTTAAAAGGTTTGCCTGAGTTTAATATACATATCCTGAAATTGTTAGCAAGTTTTGGAAGATTCTTGCTAGTTTATGCTTATAGAAAATGGAACAACTCTTATAGTTTCTATAGCTTGTTTTAGCAATTTGTAGGATGATTCTTGTTTTATATTCTTTTTTCTTAATGTTGAGGTGTTATGGACATGTAAAGACATGTTCATTTCTCACAAGAAAAATTAAGGAAAGATATCGTGCTGAGCAGACAATTGTCTCCTTAGTGCTGCCTGCAAGCCTCGCTTCTCTGAAACCTCCTCCTAGGAAGAATAGGTAGCTAGTTACTGATAAAAAGCCTGGGCTGGAATAGCAATACTCAGAAGATTAGCAGTTTCAAACTATTACCTTTAACAAACATCTGTAGAAGTGCTAACACAGAGCTCAAAACCTCTTCCTCTTACCCCTTTTCAATGCTAATGAAACACTCTTTTTGCAACTCTGGTTCCCTTGGTAACTAAGAATTGTAAGAATGCTTTTTCTATAAACAAATATTTTTTCTCAAGAACAAAGGTGTTGGTAGAGGAGCAAAGGTCTCCGGTGATAACCTCTTTTGCATCTCTAGAGAGACAAAAGCTTCTTCATGATTATTAATTAGCTTGAGATTTCTAGTTGGAAAAATATAAAAAAGGGGAAAAGTAGATTGTAGAAAGCTTGCTCATGCGACTCAGCTGTGACTGAGATGGGAAGCTCCCCCGTTCTGGGGTAAGAACATCTGTTTATATTTGATTGACTTCTGATTATTTCTGATTACTTGTGCTTGCCTTTATTTGATGATTAATAAACCCACTCTTGGTTTGACAATACTTGAGACCACAATACTTTATTGTTGAGGTCCGAGGCTCACACCCTGAGGGGACCACACCGTGTTCGCGTAAAGGTCTCTGAGCTATTTAATATAGTTTCTCTTAGTGAGGGCTACTGAGAATAGTAATCAGAGTAAACTCCAACACGGTGCCCACGACAGAGGTACTTGATATCAGCAGGAATGTGGGATATTAATTTTGACCATTATATATTAAACTTGTTTCAGAATATATGTAGCTAGCTGATTTTTAAAATCCCTTTTGCCATTTAACTAATGTAATATTTTTATTATGCAAAAATAACTTGAGAGTAGTGTGGATCTGAGTGGGATAAGACCTATGGCATGGTTCTGGACTCAGTGGCTGTTGCTGTATGTGTTTCTGGTGTGTCCTTGGCACCTGTTATGCTCACTGTAGAATGAGGGCCATAATAAAGCAGTTTAGGTTAACATCAAAAGGAAAAGTGTGACCATTCTCCTTTCTGTTTGTGAAGGAATTCATGGGCTGGCATGCTGAACTCCTCTAAGAGGGGCCAGTGGTCTACCAACACTTTTGTTCCTGAAGAGACCTAGGCAAGGGCTAGAAGTGTTTGACCAGTCTAATCAATGAGATCATGGTAGCTAGTAAAAGCCTGGGCTGGAATAGCAATACTCAGAAGATTAGCAGTTTCAAACTATTACCTTTAACAAACATCTGTAGAAGTGCTAACACAGAGCTCAAAACCTCTTCCTCTTACCCCTTTTCAATGCTAATGAAACACTCTTTTTGCAACTCTGGTTCCCTTGGTAACTAAGAATTGTAAGAATGCTTTTTCTATAAACAAATATTTTTTCTCAAGAACAAAGGTGTTGGTAGAGGAGCAAAGGTCTCCGGTGATAACCTCTTTTGCATCTCTAGAGAGACAAAAAGCTTCTTCATGATTATTAATTAGCTTGAGATTTCTAGTTGGAAAAAATATAAAAAGGGTAAAAGTAGATTGTACGAAAGCTTGCTCATGCGACTCAGCTGTGACTGAGATGGGAAGCTCCCCAGTTCTGGGGTAAGAACATCTGTTTATATTTGATTGAGTTCTGATTATTTCTGATTACTTGTGCTTGCCTTTATTTGATGATTAATAACCCACTCTTGGTTTGACAATACTTGAGACCACGATACTTTGTTGTCGAGGTCCGAGGCTCACACCCTGAGGGGACCACGCCGTGTTCACGTAAAGGTCTCTGAGCTATTTAATATAGTTTCTCTTAGCGAGAACTAGTGAGAATAGTAATCAGAGTAAACTCCAACACGGTGCCCACGACAGAGGTACTTGATATCAGCAGGAATGTGGGATATTAATTTTTGACCATTATATATTAAACTTGTTTCAGAATATATGTAGCTAGCTGATTTTTAAAATCCCTTTTGCCATTTAACTAATGTAATATTTTTATTATGCAAAAATAACTTGAGAGTAGTGTGGATCTGAGTGGGATAAGACCTATGGCATGGTTCTGGACTCAGTGGCTGTTGCTGTATGTGTTTCTGGTGTGTCCTTGGCACCTGTTATGCTCACTGTAGAATGAGGGCCATAATAAAGCAGTTTAGGTTAACATCAAAAGGAAAAGTGTGACCATTCTCCTTTCTGTTTGTGAAGGAATTCATGGGCTGGCATGCTGAACTCCTCTAAGAGGGGCCAGTGGTCTACCAACACTTTTGTTCCTGAAGAGACCTAGGCAAGGCTAGAAGTGTTGACCAGTCTAATCAATGTGAGAAGATCATGAGCTCCCATCATCAAAAATGTAACCACTGGAGTACTGGAGAATATGGCACCCTTGCCAACAATGAGATCATGGTGGCAAAGATCTATCGCTGTTTTAATCAACTGGTGTATGATGTTAAGAGCAAAGGTGGATGCTTTCACTAGTTATATCTTAGCTGAATATTTTTCAAAGGCCCACTGAATTGATAACTGGATTGTTACAAATTTATGAAGTAAAAATTGGGTAGATCCTTGGATAAAGGTTTAAACCAGCCCAAATAAATATAGAAGGTGGGGTCAACAAAACCTTGCCTATTAAAATGTTCTGTACATTTGGTTACTCATGAATTTAAATTTCACTGGAATATTTTGTTAATTTTTTTAACTATGAGTTTTTTCTTAAAAGTGAAACTTTGAATAGTAACCATAATAGATTGTATCATATCATCATTTTGGGTGACAGATTGGTTCTGCCATAGTTGGAAAGGAACAAGGGCATATTCGAAAAAATAATTGATGTAATGTTGAGTACCTATATAAATGTTAGTGCTGGTAAATCATGCTGAATTGTCAACCCAGGAAATAATGAACAAGTGCTCCCCAAATAAGTGTTTTCTAATGTAGAATGTCATTTTAAAGCCTATATAGAATGTTACACTTATAAGTTGAATGCATTGTAAATACCTGGGAAAGATCCATGATTTTTAGGAGTCATTTGTTTGCTTAATTTTGTTTGGCTTCAATGAGAATTCTTTGCCTTTTACATTTGGAAAATTTGACTTATAAAATGACAGTTAAGAGGTAAAATAACACAAATTTACAACCAACTCTTTTTTAAATTTGTTTTAATTGAGGGATAAATGGCAATACAGCATTATATTTGCTTCAGATCTACAACATAATGATTCAATATTTGTGTATATTGCAAAGTTATCATCATAGTGAGTCTAGTTAATACCTGTCACCATGTATCTACAGTAGTACTTCTTTTCTTGTGAATTCATGGGCTGGCATGCTGAACTCCTCTAAGAGGGGCCAGTGGTCTACCAACACTTTTGTTCCTGAAGAGACCTAGGCAAGGCTAGAAGTGTTGACCAGTCTAATCAATGTGAGAAGATCATGAGCTCCCATCATCAAAAATGTAACCACTGGAGTACTGGAGAATATGGCACCCTTGCCAACAATGAGATCATGGTGGCAAAGATCTATCGCTGTTTTAATCAACTGGTGTATGATGTTAAGAGCAAAGGTGGATGCTTTCACTAGTTATATCTTAGCTGAATATTTTTCAAAGGCCCACTGAATTGATAACTGGATTGTTACAAATTTATGAAGTAAAAATTGGGTAGATCCTTGGATAAAGGTTTAAACCAGCCCAAATAAATATAGAAGGTGGGGTCAACAAAACCTTGCCTATTAAAATGTTCTGTACATTTGGTTACTCATGAATTTAAATTTCACTGGAATATTTTGTTAATTTTTTTAACTATGAGTTTTTTCTTAAAAGTGAAACTTTGAATAGTAACCATAATAGATTGTATCATATCATCATTTTGGGTGACAGATTGGTTCTGCCATAGTTGGAAAGGAACAAGGGCATATTCGAAAAAATAATTGATGTAATGTTGAGTACCTATATAAATGTTAGTGCTGGTAAATCATGCTGAATTGTCAACCCAGGAAATAATGAACAAGTGCTCCCCAAATAAGTGTTTTCTAATGTAGAATGTCATTTTAAAGCCTATATAGAATGTTACACTTATAAGTTGAATGCATTGTAAATACCTGGGAAAGATCCATGATTTTTAGGAGTCATTTGTTTGCTTAATTTTGTTTGGCTTCAATGAGAATTCTTTGCCTTTTACATTTGGAAAATTTGACTTATAAAATGACAGTTAAGAGGTAAAATAACACAAATTTACAACCAACTCTTTTTTAAATTTGTTTTTATTGAGGTATAAATGGCAATACAGCATTATATTAGTTTTAGGTATACAACATAATGATTCAATATTTGTGTATATTGCAAAGTTTTTGTCACAGTGAGTCTAGTTAATACGTCACCATATATTTACAGTATTTCTTTTCTTGTGATAATAAATTTAAGGGTTTACTACCTTGACAACTTTCAAATATGCAATTCAGTATCATTAACTATAGTCAAGCTACTGTATCTTATATCCCTATGACTTAATAATTTTTATAACTGAAAATCTGCACATTTGACCACCTTTACCTATTTGACCAACCCCCAAACCTCTGCCTCTGGCAACCTCCAGTCTGTTCTGTGAGCTTGGCCTTTTGTTGTTATATTTGTTTCGGTTCCATGTATAAGTGAGGTCAAATGCTATTTGTCTTTCTCTGTCTTATATTTTTCACTTGTCATAATGCCTTCAGTCAGGTTCATCCATGTGGTCACAGTATAACCAACTTGTATCAACTAGGATGGAAAAGCAGGTAATTAGGGGTGTCTTTGGAAATAAAATATATATATAAGAATTGTAAAAGAAAAAAAATGACTTGACACAAATAGATTATAGCAAAGATCATTTGCTGAACAGCCTTATTTGATATACTGCTTCAGGCAAAATAATAATATTGCCATACCAATAATATGTCCTTCATTTTGATAAAAATATTATCATAATCATTATGTCAATATGAATGTCTTAGTAAGTATGTATTATACATTTGCAGTTCTTTACTAGGTATCAGTATTCAATAGTTAATGTATTTTCTTCTTTTTTCAAATTTATTTTATTTTAAATAATCTTTGGCTTTTATAAAATTTTTAAAGATTACCTTCCATTGATAGTTGTTAAAAAATATTGGTTGTATTCTCCATGTTGTACATCTTTCAGCCTATCTTTTACCAATAATTTGTAATGCCTATTCTTCTATGCCTATAATATTTCTTTCCTTCCTCTCCACCAATAAGCACTAGTTTGTTCTTTGTATCTGTGAAACTGCTTCTGTTTTTTTATTCACTAGATTATTGCGTTTTTTCAGATTCTACATATGAGTGATATGTAGAATATTCGTTTTTCTCTGGCTTTTTTCACTTAACACAATGCCCTCCAAGCTGTCCATGTTTTGTCAACTGGCAAAATTTTGTTCCTTTTTTTTATGGCAGGTAGTATTCCATTGTGTGTGTGTGTGTAAGTATATACCACATCTATATCCATATGTACATATGCATGTATTTGTATATACCACATCAGTATTCATCTATTGATGAACGCTTAGGTTGCTACCATACCTTAGCAATTGCAGATAATGCTGCTATGAATACTGGAGTGTATATATCCTTTTAAAGTAGTGTTTTTATTTTTTTCATATATGTACCCAGGAGTGGAATTGCTGGGCCTTATGATAGTTCTGTTTTCAGTTTTTTGAGAAACCTCCATAGTTTTCCACAGTGGCTGCACCAGTTTGCATTTGCATCAGCAGTCTACAAGTGTTCCTTTTCTCCACATCTTCACTAATATTTTTTTATTTTTGTTCTTTGTGACTGTGTGTGTGTGTTCTTTTTGATGATAGCCTTTCTGATAGGTGTATGGTGATATCTCATTGTGGATTTGATTTGATCATTCCTGGTGATTATTGATGTTGACCATTGAATTTTCTGGGCCTGTGCCCATTGCATTTCCTCTTTGGAAAAATTTCTATTCAGCTCTTTTGCTGACTTTTTAACCATTCTTTAAGGATGTTGAGTCCTATGATCTGTTTATATATGTCAGATATTAATCCCTTTTCAGTCATATCATTTGCAGATATTTTCTCTCATTCAGTAGATTGTCTTGTTGATGATGTTTTGTTGTGCAAAAACTTTTAAATTTAATTTGGTCCTATTTGCTCAACTTTTGATTTTGTTTCTGTTTCTGTAGGAGACAAGTGAAAAAAAAAATGCTGCTACTATTTCTGCCTATGATTTTCTCTAGGGGTTTTATAATATCTGATCTTGTATTTAACTATATAATCAATTTTGAGTTTACTTTTGTATATGGTGCTGGAGAGTATTCTAATTTCAAACTTTTTCCTGTAGCTGTCCAGTTTTCCCAACACCATTATTGAGGTGAATGCCTTTCCCACATTGTATGTACTTGTCTCCTTTGTCCTAGATTAACTGGCCTCATGTGGATGAGCTTATTTCTGGACTGCCTTTCATGTTCACTTGATTTATGCAGCTGTTTCTCTTTTTTTGCCAGTACCATATTGTTTGGATCACTGTAGGTTTAAACTTTTTTGGGGGGGGGCACTTCTATTGGTCTTTCATGTCTGTTCTTTGACCTGTGTGGGCCTCCCATCACAGTGGCCTCTTTTGCTGCAGAGCAGCGGCTCTGGGCATATGAGCTCCAGAGCTCCAGCTCGGTAGTTGGACACGTTGGTTCAGCCGCTCCACGGCATGTGGGATTTTCCCAGGCCAGGGATCGAACCAGCGCCTCTTGCACTGCAAGGCAGTGTCCTTACCCACTGGATCACCAGCGAAGCCCCACTGTAGGTTTATAGTATAGTTAAGCCTGATTCTTTGTAGCGTAGGGAACCTGATTCTACTTGTTTTTCCTTTCTCAAGATTGATTTGACTATTTGAGGTCTTTTGTGTTGTCATCCAGTTTTCCAGCTGTTGTTCTTCTACGTTGTACATTTTATTAGTGTGCAGTTGTTTGTATCAGTCTATTATAATTCTTTGTATTTCTATATTGTCACTTTTATCATTTCTGAATTAATTGGTTTATGCCCTCTATTTTCTACATGATTATGGTTTATCAGTATTGTTTATCTTTTCAAATAACCAGCTTTTAGTTTCACTGGTGTTTTCTATTTTTTCTTTCTAGTCTCTATTTATTTCTGCTCTGACCTTTTTGATTTCTTTACTTCTGCTAACTTTGTGTTTTATTTATTTTCTCTAGTCACTTTAGGTATAAGGTTGTATTGTTTATTTGAGTTCTCTTTGTTTTTGGAGGTAAGGTTGTATTGCTGTGAACTTCCCTCATAGAATAGTTTTGCTGTATCCCATAGGTTTTGCATTATCATATTTTTGTTTTCATTTGTTTCTGGGTATTTTTGTTTCCTCTTTAATTTCTTTGGTATATTTTATTATTTTTTTTTTAGAAAAACTTAGAATTAAGTAGGTTATCTTTCTTTCCTTGCTTAATTGCAAAGCTTAGTATGGTATCTTTAAAGAAACTTGTTTTTGCAAAGACTTTACAAATTTGGTAGAAAATTATTATTTGTTTAAGGGTTTAGTTTCATACAGCAGAAATCATAATGACTTGTTTAAGCTTGAAAATATCTAATGTCAGATATTAGGTCTCTTACAGAGCTGTGGAAGGCCAGAATAATAGGCTGTAGTTCATGCTTCCAGAAATAGCTTTCAGATCCTAGTATCACTCTGGTCATGCAGGATGGTTAAAGCATCCTTAATCCCTCTGGAAAAGTGTGAAATCTTCTGCCATGTGCTGAGAGCAGAATTTCTAGCAGTGTCTGTGCCAAGAAAGCAATACTTTATATCTTGCTTTTCTTCACATTTAACCGTTTTACAGCCCCGCCCCCGCACCATGAAAGTATTTGATTTGTAGACTCTGAATCATATCCATGACCCTGACTACATGGGAATCTGGGAAAGATAGAAAGTAGCATTCCAGAATCTGCAACACTTGTGGGAAGGCATACTTAGTAGGAGTTGGAATTGGTTTATGATTGAGCCATTCCATATAATCTGCTTAAATCCACTCATTAGGAAATTAAGCAAAAAAATTAATATGCAGCAGAAATGTCAAGGGTAAGATAACATATGTATTTGTCCTACAGACCGAGATAGTTCACTTTTTCCTCTTAAAAGAGTGTATGCATCTTCTTATGGTAGTCATTTTTCCTATGCTTCAGGTTCAATCTCAAATTGTTATTTTGTAATCTATAAATTAAACTTTTATTGCCACTACAATGGCATTACATTGTATATAACAAGGAAAGAAATTGTTCCATACCATAGTCCTCATTAGTTAGGAAATTATAGTTTAGGGATTACCTTTTATGGCATACAATATGAATGACTTTGTGCTCCAAGTGTGTGCCATTTAATAGAATTCAGTATGAGTGGAATCTAAATAATACCAAAATTTGGACATTGTTGCAGTGCTTAAAATCTTTCATGGTTATTTATGATTTTTGTCACCCACTAACCTTTATGTTTTCCTTTGCTATCAGCGAAATACCAACTCAGGGCTCTGTGCTTCATTGGGTGATTCAAAACCTGTAGTGCTAAAACTTCTGAGCTTTAGTACTCCTATCTGCAATGACCTGATATAGTTTTACAATACCTTTTACCATTGGGTGTATAGTACCGAAAGTATCCTAGAGAATCCTCTAGAATATGTCCATTTACTTCCTCTCTAGGATGTAACAGAAACCCCAAAGCCTTTTGTTAGTAGGGATTGTTCATCCATGCCACTGTAGCAAACTTTTCTCTGACCTTGACTCAGAGACTGAAAAAGTTGAAATGGCTAGGATGGAAGTCTTGACTTTAAGCTAAATGGAATCATGGGTATGTCTCTGGGCAGAAATTTAACTCCCTTAGAACTAGATTTCTTAACAGAGATGAAAATATAAAGACAGATGAGAGAAATTACTTTCTTTTTCATCTTTTGGTTCCAACTAAAGGATAAATGTTATCATGTGTTTTTTGCAGATCCAGGAAAGCATATTACACCCTGTAGGAAAAGTCCCTGCTGCTGCTTAGTCACTTCAGTTGTGCCTGACTCTGTGTGACCCCATGATCTGTAACCTGTTAGGTTCCTCTGTCTATGGGGATTCTCCAGGCAAGAATAGTGAAGTGGGTTGCCGTGACCTCCTCCAGGGAGATTTTCCAAATCCAGGGATAGAATCTGTGTTTCTTGTATTGCAGAAAGATGCCTCACCACTGAACCGTCATGGAAGTCATATATATATAAATATACATATATATATATATTTGGGACCCCATGGACTGTAGCTCACCAGGCTTCTTTATCCATGGAATTTTTCAGGCAAGAATAATGGAGTGGGTTGCCATTGCCTTCTCCAAGGGAAGGTCCCAGCACCTACTAGATCTTAATATTTAACTGGCACTATGATTAGTTCTCCAGTAATAAATATTAATAATGTTGGAAGCAGTAGGTGGCCATACAATAAAGGTGAAATTCTATCTAATCTTCATCAAATATGTTTAGGTGAATTTCAAATAGATTTGAGCTTTAAAAGTAAACATAGAAGTATTAAAAATAATCAAAACTCCACAAAAATAGAAATAAGACATGACAATCTGGAAAATATATTTTCATAACATACATGAAGATTTACTAGTCCTAATGTACCCATACTGCCTATTTACCATTTGGTTTTTGCAATGACCTGATATAGTTTTACAATACCTTTTACCATTGGGTGTATAGTACGAAAGTATACTAGAGAATCCCCTAGAATATGTCCATTTACTTCCTCTCTAGGATGTAACAGAAACCCCAAAGCCTTTTGTTAGTAGGGATTGTTCATCCATGCCACTGTAGCAAACTTTTCTCTGACCTTGACTCAGAGACTGAAAAAGTTGAAATGGCTAGGATGGAAGTCTTGACTTTAAGCTAAATGGAATCATGGGTATGTCTCTGGGCAGAAATTTAACTCCCTTAGAACTAGATTTCTTAACAGAGATGAAAATATAAAGACAGATGAGAGAAATTACTTTCTTTTTCATCTTTTGGTTCCAACTAAAGGATAAATGTTATCATGTGTTTTTTGCAGATCCAGGAAAGCATATTACACCCTGTAGGAAAAGTCCCTGCTGCTGCTTAGTCACTTCAGTTGTGCCTGACTCTGTGTGACCCCATGATCTGTAACCTGTTAGGTTCCTCTGTCTATGGGGATTCTCCAGGCAAGAATAGTGAAGTGGGTTGCCGTGACCTCCTCCAGGGAGATTTTCCAAATCCAGGGATAGAATCTGTGTTTCTTGTATTGCAGAAAGATGCCTCACCACTGAACCGTCATGGAAGTCATATATATATAAATATACATATATATATATATTTGGGACCCCATGGACTGTAGCTCACCAGGCTTCTTTATCCATGGAATTTTTCAGGCAAGAATAATGGAGTGGGTTGCCATTGCCTTCTCCAAGGGAAGGTCCCAGCACCTACTAGATCTTAATATTTAACTGGCACTATGATTAGTTCTCCAGTAATAAATATTAATAATGTTGGAAGCAGTAGGTGGCCATACAATAAAGGTGAAATTCTATCTAATCTTCATCAAATATGTTTAGGTGAATTTCAAATAGATTTGAGCTTTAAAAGTAAACATAGAAGTATTAAAAATAATCAAAACTCCACAAAAATAGAAATAAGACATGACAATCTGGAAAATATATTTTCATAACATACATGAAGATTTACTAGTCCTAATGGATGAAGACAGCCTACAAAATTAAGAAGGAAAAGATAAATAACCAAACACAAAGATGCACAAAGAAAAACAGTTAAAAAGGAAACAAAAATACCAATTATTTAAAGATATTCCTGCCAACCTAAAATAGGATAATTACAGCAAAATAAAAATGTGTAATTACTAAATGGATTTAAATATATAATATGTATGAAAAGTCCATGAATTTTAAATGATATCAAAAGAGTGATAGAACTTCATGCGTCCACAGGTGACATTTATGAGGACAAAGTCCTAGGCTATTCAGCCACTAACTAACAGAATATTATTTTTCCATACTGACTTTCAGGAAACCAGAAATAAATTTGCAACTTAACCTTAGCAATTTATCTTCCCTTTGATCCAACTTACTATTTTTATTTACATGTTTTTGTGGTTTGTGAAGTGTTCATAAATATTTTTGCAAGTCATTTCTTTTTTTGAGGAAGATGATAAACCTTACAAAATAATATTTTCTCAATATGTGTGACTATGTACACTCAGTCTTATTAGAAAAATGAGAGTATGAGTGGACAGAGAGTCTGAGGATAAATAGTGATAACATCCTTGCCATATGGAGGGTATAGCTATTTGTGTTGCAACTTAATAGACACAGATGAAAACTGAAGAAAGAGAAATGTCAGGTCATGTTTGGTTGTCTCAGACATATTTCATCTTAATCTCAGTTCAGTAACTCAGTTGTGTCCAACTCTTTGTGAGTCCATGGATTGTAGCATGCCAGACTTCCCTGTCCATCAGCATCTCCCAGAGTTTTCTCAAACTCATGTACACTGACTCAGTGATGCCATCCATCCAACTATCTCATCCTCTCTCAACCCCTTCTTCTGCCTTCTGTTTTTCCCAACATCATGGTTCTTTTCCAGTGAGTCATCTCTTCACATCAGGTGACCAAAGAATTGAAGTTTCAGCTCTCACATCCATACATGACTACTGGGAAAACCATAGCTTTGACTATATGGACTTTTGTCGGTAAAGTTTAGGTGAATTTCAAATAGATTTGAGCTTTAAAAGTAAACATAGAAGTATTAAAATAATCAAAACTCCACAAAAATAGAAATAAGACATGACAATCTGGAAAATATATTTTCATAACATACATGAAGATTTACTAGTCCTAATGGATGAAGACAGCCTACAAAATTAAGAAGGAAAAGATAAATAACCAAACACAAAGATGCACAAAGAAAAACAGTTAAAAAGGAAACAAAAATACCAATTATTTAAAGATATTCCTGCCAACCTAAAATAGGATAATTACAGCAAAATAAAAATGTGTAATTACTAAATGGATTTAAATATATAATATGTATGAAAAGTCCATGAATTTTAAATGATATCAAAAGAGTGATAGAACTTCATGCGTCCACAGGTGACATTTATGAGGACAAAGTCCTAGGCTATTCAGCCACTAACTAACAGAATATTATTTTTCCATACTGACTTTCAGGAAACCAGAAATAAATTTGCAACTTAACCTTAGCAATTTATCTTCCCTTTGATCCAACTTACTATTTTTATTTACATGTTTTTGTGGTTTGTGAAGTGTTCATAAATATTTTTGCAAGTCATTTCTTTTTTTTTGAGGAAGATGATAAACCTTACAAAATAATATTTTCTCAATATGTGTGACTATGTACACTCAGTCTTATTAGAAAAATGAGAGTATGAGTGGACAGAGAGTCTGAGGATAAATAGTGATAACATCCTTGCCATATGGAGGGTATAGCTATTTGTGTTGCAACTTAATAGACACAGATGAAAACTGAAGAAAGAGAAATGTCAGGTCATGTTTGGTTGTCTCAGACATATTTCATCTTAATCTCAGTTCAGTAACTCAGTTGTGTCCAACTCTTTGTGAGTCCATGGATTGTAGCATGCCAGACTTCCCTGTCCATCAGCATCTCCCAGAGTTTTCTCAAACTCATGTACACTGACTCAGTGATGCCATCCATCCAACTATCTCATCCTCTCTCAACCCCTTCTTCTGCCTTCTGTTTTTCCCAACATCATGGTTCTTTTCCAGTGAGTCATCTCTTCACATCAGGTGACCAAAGAATTGAAGTTTCAGCTCTCACATCCATACATGACTACTGGGAAAACCATAGCTTTGACTATATGGACTTTTGTCGGTAAAGTGATGTCTCTGCTTTTTAATACATTGTCTAAGTTTGTCATGTTAGCAACCAATGATGATTTGGTGTAGTGGGCGTGGCCAGCATCAGGCACTCTTCCAATGAAGAAAAAATTGTAAGAAGAATGTCGTGATACCATGATCAATTATGATTACCATGAAAGAATTTTACTAGATATAAGCAAAGTAGAAAAGAGGAAACAAATATGTTAGTTATCATATGTAGTACTGAATAACTTATAGCACCGTTTTCTGTGCATGGCTTCCCTAATAACTTAGACAGTAAAGAACCCTCCTGCAATGCAGGACACCCAGGTTTGATCCCTGGGTTGGGAAGATCCGCTCGAGAAGGGGAAAGGTTACCCACTCCAGTATTCTTGCCTGGAAAATCCCATAGACAGAGGAGACTGACAGTCTACAGTCCATGGGGTCACAAAGAGTCAGAGATGACTGAGTGACTAAGCATTCTCTGTGCATAACACAGCTGATTAATAAGATTTATTCAGCAATTTTTTTCTGCCTCTCTGATACACACACTTTCAATACAAATTTATCTATAAATACAACAATTTATCTACAATTTTAAAAATTGTATTTTATGGCAAACGCATCAGAAAAGGGTGGTAAATATATGTGTTACCGTTAGAAGAGAATTACAGAAACTGTTGAAAAGTGTTGAAGAAGTCCAATGTCAATATATGGATAGATATAAATATGTTAACTCTTAATCTATTTATATATATATATATATATAAATAAAACATGAAAATTATAGTCAGGAAAAGGTAGATAAATGAGAGAGTGTTATCTATACTTTCATAAAGAACAAAAATTCATTTTCAATGTAGTCTAGGAAAGGTGTAATTTGAATGGAGAAGATAAGAGGAGAAAATAAATATAAACCCTAGAACTTAGAATAAAGCAAAGGACTTAGAATAAACCAATTCAAGGAGCTCAACTGATAATTTCATGAAAGTATTATAAATATGGAGATGTAAAGTCAACTCTAGAAAAGATTTAGAGGAGATGTTAATAAACAAAATGGAAGGGAGAGGGTACAACAAATGTATTCTATCATAGGATGCGATCAGCTGTTTAATATCACTACCATGTTTCCAGTGAGTCATCTCTTCACATCAGGTGACCAAAGAATTGAAGTTTCAGCTCTCACATCCATACATGACTACTGGGAAAACCATAGCTTTGACTATATGGACTTTTGTCGGTAAAGTGATGTCTCTGCTTTTTAATACATTGTCTAAGTTTGTCATGTTAGCAACCAATGATGATTTGGTGTAGTGGGCGTGGCCAGCATCAGGCACTCTTCCAATGAAGAAAAAATTGTAAGAAGAATGTCGTGATACCATGATCAATTATGATTACCATGAAAGAATTTTACTAGATATAAGCAAAGTAGAAAAGAGGAAACAAATATGTTAGTTATCATATGTAGTACTGAATAACTTATAGCACCGTTTTCTGTGCATGGCTTCCCTAATAACTTAGACAGTAAAGAACCCTCCTGCAATGCAGGACACCCAGGTTTGATCCCTGGGTCAGGAAGATCCGCTCGAGAAGGGAATGGTTACCCACTCCAGTATTCTTGCCTGGAAAATCCCATAGACAGAGGAGACTGACAGTCTACAGTCCATGGGGTCACAAAGAGTCAGAGATGACTGAGTGACTAAGCATTCTCTGTGCATAACACAGCTGATTAATAAGATTTATTCAGCAATTTTTTTTTCTGCCTCTCTGATACACACACTTTCAATACAAATTTATCTATAAATACAACAATTTATCTACAATTTTAAAAATTGTATTTTATGGCAAACGCATCAGAAAAGGGTGGTAAATATATGTGTTACCGTTAGAAGAGAATTACAGAAACTGTTGAAAAGTGTTGAAGAAGTCCAATGTCAATATATGGATAGATATAAATATGTTAACTCTTAATCTATTTATATATATATATATATATAAATAAAACATGAAAATTATAGTCAGGAAAAGGTAGATAAATGAGAGAGTGTTATCTATACTTTCATAAAGAACAAAAATTCATTTTCAATGTAGTCTAGGAAAGGTGTAATTTGAATGGAGAAGATAAGAGGAGAAAATAAATATAAACCCTAGAACTTAGAATAAAGCAAAGGACTTAGAATAAACCAATTCAAGGAGCTCAACTGATAATTTCATGAAAGTATTATAAATATGGAGATGTAAAGTCAACTCTAGAAAAGATTTAGAGGAGATGTTAATAAACAAAATGGAAGGGAGAGGGTACAACAAATGTATTCTATCATAGGATGCGATCAGCTGTTTAATATCACTACCATATGCCCCATTTTATTACGCTGACAACTGAAAAGCATATTTATCTAAATTTTTAATGTATTTAGACATTAACCAATAGAGTCATCTAAGTTGTACATTGCAAATAAAAATTAGATCAACCATTTAAACTGAAGCAATAAGAAATGACATTAAATTATTCAATGACAAATAACTCTATCCAGTTAAATGTCATACACATTTTTAAGAAATTCACTTGTCAGAAAGATAGCTAACTGCTGAAATGATAAATAGTATGGTATATTCAGAAAAAGGTCAATTAGTAATCTGCTGTTTTTGAAAGCAACATCTTCTGGCATTTATTCCATTATAGTTGTATTATTCCCTTTTATTTATAGAACGAAAATGGGTAACTTCAGTGGCATATGCATCTCTCATTCAAACTCAATGAAAATTATTTTTGAAATTTACATCTAAATAAATAACAATACAGTTCTAATCAGATTCTTTTCCTTTAAATGACTGTATAAAAAATTGGATGCTAAACATGCTTGGAAAGAAAAAAATTATATTTGTGACCCATAATTTAGCACATTAAAAAGTTCATTGCAGTAAAATGTAGTCAAGTCTGTTTCAAATATATTTAGCAAATAGTGAACTATTTTTTATTTTTAAATTTTAAATGAGTTCTGTTTGTAATAATGGCAATTGATTTGAAAGAATTATCTAAAAACACAAGAATAGGATGCTATACTGTTACAGAGTAAGACTAGAAGCAATTCTGAATGGTGGTTTTTCTTTGCAGGGTGAAAAGATTTCACTGTTCCCATTTTCTGGTTTTTAGTTTGGCAATGAAAATTGCATTAGACAATGATATCCATCCCCCAAAGAGATCCATACCCTAATACCTGAAATCTGTTAGTATTATAAACAAGTCCAAAGGTGCTTTTCAGATGTAATTAAAACTATGGAATTTGAGTTATGTTGATAGGGGGTCCAATCCAATCACAGGAACTCTTAAAATTGAAGTAGCTTTCCCTTCTGAAGTTGAGAGATAGATGATTCAGGAGAATAGGAGGCAGAGGAGATAGAGTATTGTGAGAAGTATTCCCCCTGCTGTTGCTAGTTCTGAGATATAGGGACACACTTATAAGTGGGCCCTGAGAGGCCCTTAGGAGCTAAGGCGGGTCCCGAGTGACAGCAAGGAAATAGTACCTCTACTGCCAGGTACAATTCTGCGAACAACTTGAATGAACTTGGAACCACATTCTTCCCTAGAACCACCAGAGAAGTATACAGGTCTACTGAAATCTTGATTTTTAGCGTTGTGAAACATGGTCAGACAAACCAGCAAGTACACTAGATTTCTAACCTGCCAAACTGTGAGAAATAAATTTGCATTATGTCAAAATATTTGGTAATTAGGTAATTAAGTACAGTACTAATTTGGTAATTTGGTAATTAGGTACAGTACTAATAGAAAACTTATATACTTGTATGAATTTTTTATATCAAAATGCATTTTCTACTGCCTAAAATTTTAAGGTAGCATTGGTACATATTATAATGTTGAATTATTTGCTATAAAATGCCAACTATTTAAATATCTACATAACATAGTTTCATAAGTGCTGAAAACATAATGGAATAAAAATAAAAGTTTTAAAACTTTTCAGTAGCAGTTAAACAACTTAGCTCTATTAATTATTGCACACATTTCTAATCTTTAATTTCTTCATCTGATATTTATTGACAGTGACATGTACACAAAGTTGATAGAATCTGGGTAAAAGTAGCATAACACATCTTGACACACATGTGCATAATAATATCAATTTCCTTACCATCTACTTTTCTTGAAAAAAATTATCTGCCCCTACTACCCTATACGTAACTCTTGGTGACTACTTTAGAATGAGAGAACCTATAGTTTATATATTTAATTTATGTTGTGATATATTTTCTTCTAATAATAGAGATGGTCTTTAAGTGAATACAGAAACAACTCATGAGTAATCACATTGCCATTGCTTGCATTCTTGTGGATTTATGTCATAAGGTAGAAGTTGGAATTTTTCTAGGCATATTTTAATAGAATTAAAGAAATTTAACAATGGTTCACTCCAGGGAATTAATGACTAGCACAGCTCCCAGTAGTCTCCTTGGACAATAATGTATAATTCTGGGTATTCTAGGCTGATGGTGTAGAAAGGCAAGAAGAGTATGCAGTAAGGGAAAATGAGAAAAGATGATACAGGAATAATTATTATTTACTTAGTGGCTTTTTTCTAAGACTAAATAGCCCTTTTAAAATCAAATGCTAATTGTATACTTTTCAATATAATTATTTTATTTTCTTGATAAACCAGGTAGGACTTATAATGATTTAATGTCTTTAGGAACTAAGAATATGGTATATATTTCATATTTTTTCATATGAAGTAATGTTTTAATACGGTAATGTCTTCATATGTTTATAGTGTCTATAACTGATGTCAGCGCATGGTTTTATTATCTATTGATGATAAATTCATAAAATTATTTCATGTAGAAAAAGCAGAAAATAGACATCAATATGTTTCTAACTTTATTTGGGAAAACATAGGCAATTATTTTATCTCATACTGTATAAGCAGCTTAAGTATGTAGATTTTATATTTGTAGAAGTGTTTTCAATGCTTTTTTGTTTTCATTTTGATTTTATTTTGTTATTGCTCAATAAAGCAGTACATATATTTATTATTTTGTGCTACGGGAAATAGAAAAGAAATATAGAATATGTTTTATGTCTGCCGTAGGATTTAACACACACTTTAGGAACTGTCCTTAGTCAGTCTAGTGCTCCACAGGATGTAGTTACAGACTGGCAAAGCTTCATTCAACCTTAATCTGAATGAGTGATGAAGCTGAGACCCTTACTCAACCACATTTTACACACAGTGTGTACAAGAAATAAACCTATTTTTGTTTTTATTGTTACATCGGTGAGATTTAGGGGTTGTTTATTATCACAATATAATTAAGCCTGTTCTGACTGAAATGGACATTGGTATATCGACTTATGGACATACCTTAACAGTAACAAAACATTTGGTAAAACTGTTCAGCAGTAACTCGAGTAGTAGAATATGTAGCAAGTGGGCATTAGTGGTGTGTTAGGTGCTTTTGGCTTCTTTTTTCAATGTTTTATGTGAAAAAATGAATTCAGAAAAGAATTGCTCAGAAAAAAAGAGAGTAGAGCAAGAAAGAGAAGGCTTTCCAGGGCTGGAAAGGACAACTGCTTCAGGACTTTTAAATAATCAGACATAAATTTGAGAAGGTAGTTGAGAGATGAAAACCAATTAATCCTAGCTTGGCAATAAGGATCAAATCAAGTTTATGGTCATCACACATTGTTAACATCTCCTTGGGAATTAATGTGGTTCTGAATAAATTATTTCAGTTTGTAAATGGTCAGTCTTTCAACATTTCAAATTCAGTTGTGCCTGTTGGCCTGCTCTGAACTAAATGTTAGGTTCCCAACTAAGTTAATATGTTGAAGCCCTGACTCCTAGTGTGATCATATAAGGTGATGGGGCCTTTGGGAGATAATCAGGTTGAGATGAAATCATAATATTGGAGCTCTTCTAATGAGCTTAGTGCTCTTGTGGGGAAAAAAAAAAAAAAAAAAGACATCAGAAAGCTACGCCTATTTGCTATGTGAAGACATATCAAGAAAGTGTGCATCTGCGAAGATAGTTTTCACCAGAACTGGACCATGACTTTCTGCTTCCAGAACTGTGAGAAAATAAAATTTATGTTGTTTAGGGCACCCAGTGTATAGTATTTTATTATGGCAGCCCAAGCAGACTAAAACAGCCATTACACAGATTTTCTATCATCACCAGAAAATATATGCCTAGTCTTACACTGGGACTCTCTTTTACCATAAATAGTTTGTTGTAATTTGCTAGGGCTGCCTTAACAAGCACAGCAAACTGGGTGACTTAAACAATACAAATGTATTGTCTCACCGGTCTTGAGACAAGCAGTCAAAGATCAAAGTGTCAACTGAGTGGCTTTGTTCTGTGGACTGTGAGAGAAAATCTGTCGTATGTCTGTCATTCACCTTCCAGTGATTTGCTAATAGACTTTGGAATTCCTTGACTTGTTAGAAGCATCATGCTGGTCTCTGACTTTATCTTCAGATAGTGTTCTCCTTGAGTGCAAGCCAATGTATCTAAATATTTTTTATTGATGGGGTGTCTGTGTGAGTGTGTGTGTGTTGCATCCTTTTTTATATTTTGAAAAGTTGCAAAAATAGTTCAGAGAGCACCTGTATGATTTTCACTCAACTTACCCAATAGTAAAAATCTTATATCATCTTAGTACAATTATCAGAACTAGGAAATTGACGTTGAATCAATACTATCAACTAAATACTTTATTCAGATTTACTTTTGTTGATTCATTAACTTTAATGTGCAACACTATGAAGTGTTAGCATGTTCAGATTTTCTTCAACCAACAGTCAACCCATGATATAGAACCGTCCTGACTCACCAAAGGCACTGTCACACTTCTGCTGTATAATATCATCTACCCTAGTAATTGTTGATCTGTTTTTCATATTGTAATTCTGTCATTTTGAGAATACTGTATAAAAGAATTTTAAAATATGTGACAATTATATTGACTTTTTCATTCATTGAAATACCCTTGATACCCATGTAAATTGCATCATATTAATAGCTAGATTTTTATTGCTAATATTTCATTTGTGTGTGTAAGCCACAGTTTATCCTTCACCAGTTTTGCATTTAGACATTGATCCTTTTGAATTGATTGATTTTTGCTCTTGTTTTCTGTTTTTAATTTTATTGATTTGTCTTCATTGATCATTTGCTTTCTTCTATTTGCTTTGGATTTACTTTGCTCTTCTTTTCCTAACTTTTAGAGGTGGAAGCTTGTATACTGACTTCATTCCATTCTTATATTCTGATGTAAACAGTACTATAAATTCTTCAGAACTGTATTGTTATATCCCACGCATTTTAATTCATTATACTTTTCATTTTTATTAGTTCAATTTTATGTCTTTCTTTTCTTTTGAGATTTCTGTTTTTGCCCACAAATTGTTTAGAAATCTGTTATTTAATTTCCAAGTATTTGGAGGCTTTCCCCTTATCTTTCTTCTATTAAAGATCAATTGATTATATTGTATTCAGATAACATACTCTGTATATTTTCAATTTTTTGTTTTTTTGAGATTTGTTTTGGAATCTCTCATGTGACCTATCTTATTGACTATTCTAATGGTACTTTTAAAGAATATTTTGCTGTTTTGGGGTAAACTGTTCTAGAAATGTCAGATCCTTTTGGCTGGCAGTGTTGTCCAGTCATCCCATATCCTTGCAGATGTTCTGTCAGGTGATTTCTGAGAGAGGTGGTTCGGTGTCCCTAACCATAATGGTGAATTTAAAAATGTTTTCCTTTCAGTTCTATCAGTTTTTGCTTCAAACATTTTGAAGCTTTCTGATTGGTGTCTATATATTTAGGATCTCCGTACCTTCTTGATGAACTGACTGATTTATATCAGTATTTAATGTCCCTTTATTCCCTGGTAAGTTTTGTTGCTCTGAAGTCTGTTTACTCAATTAAAAATACAGCCACTCATATTTCCTTTTGATTAGTGTATGTTGTTAGTGGATGTATGGTATATCTTTTTATACTTATTTACATTCAATTTATCTGTAGTATTATATTTGAAATGGGTTTCTTATAGGTAGTAAATGGTTAGTGATCTTCTTAAATCCACCCTGTCAGTCTCTATCTTCTAAATGATTTATTTAGTCAAGTTCCATTTACTTTAAATAGAGATTTATTCAGATTGAACTGTACAATTTTTGTTTGTTTTTTATTTTCCTGTTCTCTGTTTCCCCTTTCTATGTTACTGTTCCCGACATTGTGTGGATTGTTCAAACACTTTTTAGAATTCTATTTTGATTTTGCTAAAGTGTTTTTATTGTATTATCTTGTGTCACTTTTAGAGGTGGAAGCTTGTATACTGACTTCATTCCATTCTTATATTCTGATGTAAACAGTACTATAAATTCTTCAGAACTGTATTGTTATATCCCACGATTTTAATTCATTATACTTTTCATTTTTATTAGTTCAATTTTATGTCTTTCTTTTCTTTTGAGATTTCTGTTTTTGCCCACAAATTGTTTAGAAATCTGTTATTTAATTTCCAAGTATTTGGAGGCTTTCCCCTTATCTTTCTTCTATTAAAGATCAATTGATTATATTGTATTCAGATAACATACTCTGTATATTTTCAATTTTTTGTTTTTTTGAGATTTGTTTTGGAATCTCTCATGTGACCTATCTTATTGACTATTCTAATGGTACTTTTAAAGAATATTTTGCTGTTTTGGGGTAAACTGTTCTAGAAATGTCAGATCCTTTTGGCTGGCAGTGTTGTCCAGTCATCCCATATCCTTGCAGATGTTCTGTCAGGTGATTTCTGAGAGAGGTGGTTCGGTGTCCCTAACCATAATGGTGAATTTAAAAATGTTTTCCTTTCAGTTCTATCAGTTTTTGCTTCAAACATTTTGAAGCTTTCTGATTGGTGTCTATATATTTAGGATCTCCGTACCTTCTTGATGAACTGACTGATTTATATCAGTATTTAATGTCCCTTTATTCCCTGGTAAGTTTTGTTGCTCTGAAGTCTGTTTACTCAATTAAAAATACAGCCACTCATATTTCCTTTTGATTAGTGTATGTTGTTAGTGGATGTATGGTATATCTTTTTATACTTATTTACATTCAATTTATCTGTAGTATTATATTTGAAATGGGTTTCTTATAGGTAGTAAATGGTTAGTGATCTTCTTAAATCCACCCTGTCAGTCTCTATCTTCTAAATGATTTATTTAGTCAAGTTCCATTTACTTTAAATAGAGATTTATTCAGATTGAACTGTACAATTTTTGTTTGTTTTTTATTTTCCTGTTCTCTGTTTCCCCTTTCTATGTTACTGTTCCCGACATTGTGTGGATTGTTCAAACACTTTTTAGAATTCTATTTTGATTTTGCTAAAGTGTTTTTATTGTATTATCTTGTGTCACTCATTTAGTAGTTTTTGTAGGTATTTGATTGCATATACATTACTTAGTGGAATCTCCTGGTGTTGACATTTTAGTGATGCTATGTGTTATAGACAGGGGAGGGTTTTGTGACTGTAAATGGTAGCATAAGGGATCTTTGTGCTGATGGAACAGTTCTGTATCTTGATTTTGATTTTGGTAGCATGAGTCATGTGGTCATGATTTTATATATTTTGAATCAAGAGCTAATAATATGAAAAGTTCAAATAATATATAATGTACTAATTTTAACAAAAATGGTATTAGTCAAGTAGTGGTATTGGCTGGATTTATTAGCAAACATGGTGTATATTGTAACTCAAATTCTATTTTAAAATAATATAAACATATTACATATAATTAGTATTATACCTGCCCTTTTGTCTTCTAGTATTATATTCTTCTTCGTAAGACATGGTTAATATTCTTTTAACTATTCAACCATTATTGTATTTATGGGTAATCACACATGTGTCCCGACCCGCAGGATTCGTCAGCGAAGACCTAGGATTCCTCAACGCAGACCCTAAAGGGGGGGAGTGGGAATGAAGAGGACAAGAGACACGAGAAATGGAGACAAGACAGGAGTCTGATCAAGTCTCGTTTTATTGTTGAAAGTGAGCAATATTTATACTGTACAAAAGGCGGAAGAGCCCAACAATAGACCAATCATGTTAAAGGTCAACTATGCACGAGATTACATAATGGTAAGAGTCTATGAGGAGCATGTACTGATCACGAGCACGGAAACTTCACTCAGCCAATCACGGCAATGAGCACACGTCCCAGACAGCGCAAGACCGCGCCCCTCCTGCTCCCGCTAGGCGCCATCTTTGGAAGCCTGTGGCGATGTTCTCAAACTGAAGGTCGTAAGGCGTGGTTAAGGTTCTCACAGTCCCAGTCAGGATGATGATATTCTCATGCTGGGAGCTCCGCCAAGCGCTATCTCAAATGTTACATTGTAGCATTCATGCTTGGGAGGCTTAGGATGCGGCCGGGCCGACCTGCGGTC
This sequence comes from Tragulus kanchil, assembly GCA_022376925.1. Lineage (NCBI taxonomy): Eukaryota > Metazoa > Chordata > Mammalia > Artiodactyla > Tragulidae > Tragulus > Tragulus kanchil. The sequence goes on along the minus strand of JAIOJX010000025.1, from coordinate 23,663,327 downwards.
CTGGACAGGCAAAGCTATAGGATGTGGCCGGGCCGACCAGCGGTCCCGGACAGGTCCCCTTTTATTCAAAGCCAAGAGAAACCCCTCGAACTGCGCCTGTCTTAGGTCGGGACACAACATTAGCAGGCATTACCCGTCATGGGATAAGGCAGCAGCCATGGCAGCCCTCCTGGCTTAGGTTTGCTCTGCAATGATGTCCTCGTACCCGTCTCTGGCTGACCAGTTCAGCTCACAGGGAGGTGATTGCTCTCCACTAGTAGAAAGAGATGCTTCACCCTGTTCTGCCATCTCAAGGCGATGATAATGGACCTGAATTGGCTTTGCCAAAATAGCCTCAATGTGTTGCTTAATGAATGCTATGTTTATTAAACAGCATGGGTCCAAAAGCAAATAGAAGAAGTAGGGTGATCAAAGGTCCAAGTAAGGGCATAAGGTAAGGCAACAGTCCATTCCATCCCGTCAGGAAGGGGTTGGCAGCGAGGTCACGTCTTCGTTGCTCAAGTTCTTCTTGTAGTTGTTTCACCTTGTCTCTGACTATGCCAGACTTATTGACATAGAAACAGCATTTCTCCTGTAGAGCCAAACAGATACCTCCCTGCTCTGCAGTTACTAAGTCTAGACCTCTTCTATTCTGCAATACCACCTCCGCTAAGGAGTCAACCTGGTCTTGGATATCTTGTATAGTTTCCGATATAGCTTGCACATCGGAAATTAGTTGTTGGGACAGCTTGGCATATCGAGTAAGAGAGATGCCCATACCTGCTGACCCTGTGGCTACTGTAGTTGTAATACCCAAAACTGCTAACAAAGGGCAAACAATACTGCCCCTTTGGTCTATAGAGAAAGTGATCAATACTAGGGATAGGAACTTCCTGACCTCCTGTGATTATATCTACATCTGGAAGGAGATAGGTCAATAAACATTGTCCCGTCCAATTTCGATGCAAATACGTATATGCAAGACTATTCCGCACACAAAGACTGCACCATTGGTTGCACACAAGGCGTCAGTGATGCTTATTACCGTGGCACATTCATTTCCTATGATCCCTACGTCTATATCATAACCATTATTCTTTCCTGATTTAAAAACAGATGTGCAATTATCAGCATTCAGTATCAAGGATACAGTAATGGGAAGAGTAGGTATACATGTCAAGCGATTAGTATAGAGGCTTATGTTGGTGTGGCTGAAATAGGGCATAGCAATAGGACGAGGGACTCCATGATGCAAGCAGAGCCAGCAGTCCTTAGCTAAGTCTGGTTGGGTATCGTTCAGCAACCTATAGGTAGCATTTAAAATATCTAAAGTCTGTGGATCAAGTTGCAATTTTCCTCTCACCTTTGGTAGTGCTATAGGGTGATATTTTAGTTCAGGCGGGAGTTCTTGTCGGAGCCTTTTTATCTGACCCTTTATTGTCTCTTCTCGATACAAATCCTGTGGTCCTCCTCCATCTGACACATGTATGGGAGCTTTCATTCGCCAGCATATTTGATCTCTCTCTTTGCCAGGACATCCTGCTATAACCAATCCTCCCGGCCCTTTATCTCTTTAGTAGGGCGCGCTAAGGTAGCACTGAAAACAGTTTCACTGCCAAATCGGCACAGTTTGTATTGAATATAGCAGGAGCTATGTACTGCGATATGCACCTGTTTGCAGTAGCTACATAAGAGGCTCGGGTGAGTTGCATCTACTTTAGGACTGGGACTACATACCCATCGGTTATCGGCTAGGAGGTATGCTTTATGACCTCCGCAATTTATCGTGGTGATATATTGACCTAACTTAGGAAGGCTATATCCCCCTAAGCATTGACAGGGTCGTCCATACCGTTCTTGCAATATCTTGCGAACATCCGACGGGTCGCCAAAACCTGCTTCTGTTTCTGTCAGTCGTCTATATAGCATCAGGAATAAGGCCAACATCTTGACGACGAGCATTCTGTAGAAAAGAGAAGAGAGAGCTTCTCAGGGAGACACTTTTTCCCTGGTTTATTAATTATCCATTTGTCTCACAAGACGTTCAGGTAGCCATCGTGCGGCATCATATTCACGCAGCAAACAAGCAAACTGATCCTCGTCCCCAGATTAACACTGGATCTGGACCATGCCAGGAATTGTCAAGAGGATCTTTCCATCTGACCATGGCAAAATTTGTATTTGTTGTTGAATGCCAGAATCGATCAGCTGCAGATTTTCCTTGAGCGCCCAAAATTTTAAAAAAATTTAAAATAAAAAGGGCATGATTTAGTATGTTTCTGGGGTACCCTTGGTAGGGTACCAATCTCCTTTTTATTTTTCAATGGTAACCTTAATGGATAGATGAGCACGTTCTACCATGCCTTGGCCTTGAGGGTTATAGGGGATACCTGTGGTATGCTGAATGCGTAAAGTATTACAGAAATCTTGAAAAGCCTTGGAAGTATATCCGGGGCCATTATCTGTTTTGATTTGTGAGGGTATGCCTGCTAGGGCAAAACAGTGTAAAAGGTGTGCCTTAACATGTTTAACAGCTTCTCCGGATTGAAGTGAGCCCATAAGAAAGCCACTGAAAGTATCAATACAGACATGAACATATTTCATAGTACCAAAGTCATTATAATGGGTAACATCCATCTGCCATAACACATTAGGTAGAAGACCTCTTGGGTTTACACCAAGGTGAGGTACAGGTAAATGCTGAATACAGGTAGTACAACTCCTAACAATTTGGCGAGCTTGTTCCTTGGTGATTTTATGCAAAAGTCTTAAAGTCTGAGCATTACAATGATGCAAGGCATGAGTACTTTGTGCTCGTTGTAAATTATCCACCATCACAGTCGTGACCAGTTTGGTAGCCATGTCAGCTATGGCATTACCCTTGGCCAATGGTCCTGGAAGACCAGAATGAGCTCTGACATGACCCAAAAAGAAAGGATGTGTCCTTCGTCGAATGATTTGTTGACATTGTAAAAATAACATGGCAGTTTCCGATATTGATTTAATCTGGGCAACCGTCTCTAAAAGAGGCACCGAATGAGCTACATAAGCACTATCAGTATATATATTGATAGGTTGTTTTGGGAAGGCACACAGAACAGCAATTATAGCCTGTAATTCAACTAATTGTGCTGAACTATATTTAGTTTTAAACTTTATTATTGTATCTTTAAAAGTATAAGCAGCAATTCCTGAAGAAGATCCATCAGTGAATACTACTAAGGCGTTCAATGGTTCTTTGCTGACAACACGTGGAAAAACAAAGGCATGCAATCTACTAAATTGAATAAACTTATTGGGTGGATAATGATTATCCAGATTCCTGCAAAAGAAGCTAATGCGAGAAGCCAAGAGTCACTGTTCTGTAAGAGCCAAGTAATTTGATCTCGGGTGTAAGGTTGAATTATCGTTGATGGTTCAAACCCAAAATACTTCCTACTCTGTTCTCTTCCCAGGATAATTAGATCAGCAAGAGCATCATAATACGGTACTAAGATTCTTTTGGGGGAAGAGTGGAGATGAACCCACATGATAGGATTATCCTGCCAGAAAAGGCCTGTAGGGGTTAACTTCGTATTAAAGGTTATAAAGGTTAAAGATTTGTTATAATCTATATATGTCACAAATTGATTAGCAATTGCTGTTTCTACTTCAGTAAGGGCATCCAGAGCTTCTGGAGTCAAGGATCGAGGGGATTTTGGATTTGGATCTCCTTTTAATATATCAAATAAAGGCTGTAAGTTACCAGTAGGTATTTTTAAATACGGACGAAACCAATTTATATCTCCTAAGAGTTTTTGGAAATCATTGAGCGTTTGCAATTGGTCTTTACGAATGGTTGCTTTTGATTAATAACCTTTGGCCCCTGGAGTTCAAAACCTAAATAAGTATAAGGGTCTTTTAATTGTACTTTTTCTGGTGCTATTTGTAGTCCAGCAGCATTCAAACTATTTTTAAGCTGATGGAAACATTGTAAAACTTCTGCTCCTATCGTCCGCTATTAGGATATCATCCATATAATGGATTATATACATCTGCTTCCAGGCTTTTCAGATAGGCCGTATCGCTGTTGCTACAAACTTTTGACACAACGTTGGACTATTGGCCATGCCTTGAGGCAACACTTTCCATTGATAGCGTCTCATGGGCTCTCGGAAATTTACGGAAGGCAAACTAAATGCAAACCGTTCCTGATCATTAGGATGTAATGGTATAGTAAAGAAACAATCTTTAAGATCTAGAATAATTTTAAAGTAGCCTCTAGGGACAGCCACTGGAGAGGGCAATCCTGGTTGTAAGGCACTCATTACTACCATGGTGGCATTAATGGCTCTCAGATCTTGTAAGAGCCTCCATTTACTAGATTTTTTTTTTACAACAAAGATAGGAGTATTCCAAGGGGAAATGCTCTCTACTATATGCTAGCATCTGTACTGTAACTACGTCATTTGGGCTACACATAATTATTTTCATTTGTGACAGCAAATCTCGACCCCATAAATTTACAGGCAGGCGAGCAATAACAAACGGTTTAATCAATCCAGAATTATTTTCTTTATCTTTCCAAGTGAGATATTTGGAACTTTGCCTGGGGTTGGTACTCTGCCCAATGCCTCTTAAATTTGTCATGGTTTCTGAAGTAGGCCAATTAGATGGCCAATCTTCCTTTCTGATAATGGTTACATCAGCTCCTGTATCTATTAGCCCATTGAATAATTTCCCATCTAACCAGAGAGTCAACGAAGGCTTATTATTGGTGATCTGTTGTACCCAATATGCATCTGAGGATTTAAAATTCTTGGCTTCTCTTTTCCTCGACTGTGTTATATGATCGGTTGCAATCAAAGGTATTAATATCAATTGAGCTATTTTCTTTCCTTGATCAATAGTTGTAATACTCTCATTAGCCTGGGCCATAATTTTAATCTCCCCTGTATAATCGTTATCAATAACTCCTGGGAAGACTTGGAGACCCTTTATGGTGACATTTTTATGCCCTAGGAGTAACCCAAAAGTTTTAGGAGGCAGGGGACCATAGACCCCTGTAGGCAAGGCTTGAGGCCCCATTTCTGGAGTCAATATTGTGTGGGTGGCGGCACAGAGGTCCAATCCTGTGCTGCCTGGGATTGCTCTATTAAGTCCTGAAAGGGGTTGTTGTTGTTCTGAGCTGGAACAAAGCTGACTGCCCCATATGCTTGTCTCGGGGCCTGAGGCTGGCCCTCTTCTCGTTTCCCTGCTGGGGTGTTAGAGGATTTCCTTGAACATCAGTCTTAGATCTACACTGATTCATCCAGTGTTTTCCTCTTTGCATCTAGGACAGAGGCCAGGGCTTTCTCGTCAGCTTTTTTATCACTATCTTGAGCTACATTGTTGCAATTTCGAGCAAAGTGTCCTGGCCTTCCACATTTAAAGCACCCCCTTTTATTTCTATCTCGCTCAGCTAGAAAGTCCTTGACTGTTTTTCCACTAAACGCTGCTGCCATGGCCAAACCTTGTTGATATGATGGTCCAATATCTGCACAAAGACGTATATATCCCGTCAAGTCAGTCTTTTTTCTATAAGGCCTAATTGCAGCTTGACAGGCTGCATTGGCATTTTCATAGGCCAACTGTTTTACATAATCCAGTCCCGCATCAGCGCTTCCAAAAATCCTGCCTGCCGTTGTGATAAGTCTGTGCACAAAGTCTGCAAATGGCTCATCCGATCCCTGTTTTACCCCTGTAAGTGAGGCTCCTAGATCTCCTTTTTCTGGTTGTTTTCTCCAAGCTTTAGTGGCAGCTGTCTGAATCTGTGCAAATAATCCAGCATCGTATTGCATTTGTGCATCACCATTATCATAGTGACCAGAACCTGTCAACATATCGAGAGTCCACCCATTTCCTGCCTGGAAATTTTTCTGTGCTGTTTCCTTACACGCCTCAAGTACTCTGATTTCCATAACAGATGATCACCCCTGTGAGAACTGCTCTGACTAAAGTATTCCAGTCCCCAGGTGTAAGCCAAGTGTCTGCCACAGATTCTAATATGGCGATGGTATAGGCGCAGTGGCTCCATATTGGGAGACTGCAGTTTTCAATTCTTTTATGATAGCAAAATCAAAACCCTATGATGTCTCCATATCGTTCCCTGATTGTCTGTGGTCTCCGTGACCGGAAAGGCAACTTTACAGTCATAATCTCTCTCTTCCGGGTAAGCAGCCATCTTGCCTTTAGGGACATGTTTACCAGGCTGCTGGTGCTGACGTGCGGTAGGACTTTCTTTCACTACGTCATCAACCCGCTCGTTTCCAGTTTTTAATCTTTGCAATTTAGTAATTAATGACTGATGTAATTCTTCAAGCTTTATTTGTTCTTCTAATAAGGCAATCTTATCTCTCAGTTCCTCCCTAGGATTAATATCTTCTCTCTCACCCATGGCCGCCATGACTGTAGGCGCGGAGGCCATTTTGTAGGGGGGAGGGCATGAAAATGGCGGAAGCTGGTCCAACCCATGACTTTTTACGACCTCTTCTTTTAAGTTATCCCAACCAACCTCTAAAGAGCCAGGACCATGCTTATCCTGATTCTCACTCTCTATTTGTAACTTGGGATATTTTTTGGAACCTTTCTCTTTAGTTCTGTCTCAGGGGGTTCTCCTATAACCTCCTGCTTTTTCTTAACAGGAGTGGCAGCAGGCTCCTCATCATCACTCTCTAAAGATATTAAATCTGTCTCTTCTTCTAAGGGAGACTTCCTAAGATCTGCTTGAGAACTAGTCTTTAAGATTTCTTCTGTATGAGCAATAGCAATTGTTATTTCTGGAGGTCTATCTCTAGTATCTATAAGTTCTTTAACTAGATTCCAGTAACTGAAAGCAGTCACGGAACTTTCTCTGGTCCAAAAGCGTCATAAAAATCCGACACAGTGCATCTCCTACCCGCTTCCACCTGCTTAAAGTAATAGTTCCTTCTTGTGGAAACCAGGGGCAGACATCTTTAACAAAATCAAAAAATTTAAACAAATCTTGACTTTTCACCTTTACTCCTCGTGCCTTTAAAGCTCTTCCTAATTGTTTTACATACACATCATGTTGACTCAATTCTTGTCCCATTTTGCAAATTTTTTATGCTTGTCCCTATTTGGTGCCTATCTTTACCTCAATCCTGGCGCGCAGGTTCCGCAGCAGCTGAGAGGCAATTCACTCTTCTCTGTTGTCGCCGGCTCCTGGCACCGCTTCCTCACGGGGGACCCCCGTACTTCAGGCCCCACGTTGGGCGCCACTTGTCCCGACCCGCAGGATTCGTCAGCGAAGACCTAGGATTCCTCAACGCAGACCCTAAAGGGGGGGAGTGGGAATGAAGAGGACAAGAGACACGAGAAATGGAGACAAGACAGGAGTCTGATCAAGTCTCGTTTTTTTGTTGAAAGTGAGCAATATTTATACTGTACAAAAGGCGGAAGAGCCCAACAATAGACCAATCATGTTAAAGGTCAACTATGCACGAGATTACATAATGGTAAGAGTCTATGAGGAGCATGTACTGATCACGAGCACGGAAACTTCACTCAGCCAATCACGGCAATGAGCACACGTCCCAGACAGCGCAAGACCGCGCCCCTCCTGCTCCCGCTAGGCGCCATCTTTGGAAGCCTGTGGCGATGTTCTCAAACTGAAGGTCGTAAGGCGTGGTTAAGGTTCTCACAGTCCCAGTCAGGATGATGATATTCTCATGCTGGGAGCTCCGCCAAGCGCTATCTCAAATGTTACATTGTAGCATTCATGCTTGGGAGGCTTAGGATGCGGCCGGGCCGACCTGCGGTCCTGGACAGGCAAAGCTATAGGATGTGGCCGGGCCGACCCGCGGTCCCGGACACACATGCTCATTGGATAATTCTAGTCCAGTCTTGAGGTATAAAAGTTTAAAACAAGCATTTTAGAAACTGAATTTTAACTTTCATGTTAATAAATATACTTATGTAGAAATTTATACAAGGATAACAAAAGGAAAAAACACTGCTGCTTAAAATAACCATGTCATGGTGCTTATGGATCATTAAGATCTACACTTGATAAAATGTTTCACAGAAAATGGTTGAGAAATATACTTATATGGTAAATGTCCTTCCAATAAATGCATTTCCAAGAAAGGAGAATAAAACAAAAAAATGAATCTTTTCATTCTTAATATATATTTAGTATAATTTTGCATTTTCTTTATAAAAATTATTATTATTTGAAATTTAACATGGGAAAAAGATCATTTTTAACACTTGAAACATATTATCAAATTTAATACTATTATCAGAAGGTGATAGTCAAAATTTTCAGAAGGGTAATAGCTTTACTATACAAATATTCAACTTAAACAAAGGTTAATAAATAATGGAATAGTTTATCATTGTCCCCAGACTTACTGTTAATATTTTAGTAATTATATATGTGCTCAGTTACTCATATGTATCTGACTCTTTGTGACCCCATACAGTGTAGCCTACTGGGGTCCTCTGTCCATGGAATTTTGAAGGCAACAAAATTCAACAAAAGTACTGGACTTGGTAGCCATTCCCTTCTTTAGAGTACCTTCCCCACCCGGGGATCAAATCCATGTCTCCTGCAGATATTTTACTCTCTGAGCCATGAGGGAAGTCCTATTTTAGTAGTTATGCTTTTATGACTCTTTCTTTTATTATTTGTTCTTTTTCATTTTTTCTTCCTTTTTTCTTTCTTCTTCCTTTACTTTTATCTTCCTATATAAATATAGACATTTCCTTACACACATAATTATACAAACATATATTTTTCAGGCTGCTAAAACAGAAATTCTTCCCTACTTGTCTACTGTACATAACCACATCCCAGAGTGACTATTAAAGACTTGCTGATTTTCTGTTTCTCAATTTTTGAGGTAAGTGTTGAAGTCATCCACTAAAATCAGAAATATATATATTTCTTCTTGAAGCTGTAGCAGTTTAGAGGTTTATATATTTGGCTTTTCAAATTGTTTTCCTATTGAAGAATAACTGACACACAAATTATATTAGTTTTTGAGTACAACATAGTGATTTGCCATTTATATACAGTATGTATATACATTATGAGATGATCATCATGATAGATCTACTTGCCATCTGTTACCAACTAGAATTGATTATATTCCCTACTAAGTATATTATGTCCCAATGACACTTATTATATGACTGAAAGTTTGTGTCTCTTAAGTCCCATCAGCTATCTAACCCACCCCTCTCTCCACTAATAGAAACCAGCAGTTTGTTCTCTGTATCTTTGAGTCTGTTTCTGTTTTGTTTCTTCATATGTTTTATTTTTTAGGTTCCAGTGAAATCATGAAGTATTTATTGTTCTATAGCTTATTTTACTTAGCATAATACTTTATATGTCCATTGATGTTACAAATGGCAAGATTTAATCTTTTTTTACATCTGAGTAATATTGCTACTATTGAGCCAAAATATTACTAATATTGAGTAATATGACTTGTATTTTGTCTATTCATTTTTTGATGGACATTTAGGATGCTTCTGGATCTTGACTATTGTAAACATTACTGAAATGAACATAGTGGTGCATATATGTTTTTAAATTAGTTATTTCATTATCTGCTTGCAAATACTCACAAGTGAGATGGCTGAATTGTATAATAGTTCTATTCTTAATCTTTTACAAGCCTCCATACTCTTTTCCATAGAAAGTATAGTAACTTACATTCCCACCAACAGTGAAGAAAGAGCAAGGGTTCCTTTTACTCCACGTCTTCAACAAAACTTATTTTTTGTCTTTTTTATATTAGCCTTTCTGGCAGGTGTGAGGAGGTATCTCACTGCAGTTATAATTTATATTTTCCTGATGATTTATGGTGTTGAGATTTTCTTCATCTGCCTGTACTGAAGTGTCTGTCTTCTTTGGGAACATTTCAGTTCAGGTGCCCTATCCAATTTTTAATTTTTAAAAATTTTTAAATTTTTTTTAATTTGATTATTTATTTTTTGATATTAATTTTCAGATATAAAATTTGAAAATATTTTATTCAGTAGATTCCCTTTTCACTTTGTTAATAGTTCCCTTCACTGTGGAAAACACTTTTAGTTTGATGTAATCTCATTTGTTTACTTTTGCTTCTGTTGCCTTTGGTTGAGGAGATATATCTCACAAAATGTTTCTATGAGAACTGACTGCCTGTGCTATCTTCTAGGAGTTATACTGTCCCATGTCTTACAATTAATTCATTAGTACAGTTGAAGTTTTTGTACATGGCATAAGCTACTGGTTCAGATTTATTCTTTTGCCTGTGGCTGCCCAGTTTTCTCCACGCCATTTATTGAAGAAGCTGTTCTTTCCTCATTTTATGTTCTTGTCTCTTTTTATGTAGAGTTATTCCAAGGTGGTGCAATAGTAGAAATCCACTTGCCAAAGTAGGAGATGCAAGGGATGCAGGGTCAATCCCTGGGTCAGGAAGATCCCCTGGAGAAGGTAATGGCAACCCACTATAATATTCTTGCCTGGGTTATTACATGGACAGAGAAGCCTGGTGGGCTTTTAGTCAGTGGGATTGCAGAGAGATGGACATGACTGAACGACTGAGCACAATTAACCATATAAGCATGGGTTTATTTCTGGACTCGCTAGTATGTTCCATTCATCTATGTGTCTGTTTTTGTGCCAGTACTATATGATTTTGATGATTGAGTCTTGTAGCATAGTATGAAATCAGGGAGGGTAAATGCCTCTAGGTTGGTTCTTCTTTTTCAAGATTGTGTTGACTATTCAGGGTCTTCCATGGTTCCATATAAGTTTTGTGATCAGAATTTTGATAAGGATTGTACTGATCTGTATAGTATTTGGGTAGCTTGGGCAAGTTTTTATTTTTATTTTTTAAAATTTTTTTAAACTTTTTAACCTGAATATTTTAGCAACATTAATTCCTTCAGTTCATGAACATGGTAAAAAAATAATCTGTATATTTGTATTATATTCACTTTCTTTCATCAGAGACATAGTTTTAAAGTACAGATCTTAGTTAAACTTATTCCTAGGTTTATGGTTTATTGTTTTTGAAAAAATTATAAATGGGATCATTTTTCACTTTTCTCGTCCTTATAACTTTTGTTAGTGTGTAGAAATGCCATATTTTTTATCTATTGATGTTGTATTTCAAAATTTTTCTGATTTCATTTTTCACTTCTAAAGGATTTTTGGTATAATTTTGAGAGTTTCTATATATAGCACCATATCATTTGCAAATAATGACATTTTTACTTTCTCCTTTCCAATTTAGATGGCTTTTATCTCTTTTTCTTACTTAATTGCTGTGGCAAGGACTTCCAGTGCTATACTGAATAAAACCAACAACGGTGAGTGTCGTTGACTTGTTCTTAATCCTAGAGAAGTAGTTTTCACATTTTTCCAGTTGAGTATGATTGCACCTGTAGATTTGCCATATGTAGCCTTTATTATGTTCAGATATATTCCCTGTATACCCACTTTGTTGGATGTTGATTTTTGTCAGATCCTCTTTCTGTATCTATTAAGATAATTATATGATTTTTATTCTTCAAATTGTTAATGTGGTATATATCACATTGAATGATTTGTGGATATTACACCATCCTTTCACCCTTGGGTTAAATGCTACTTAAGTGTGGTGTGTGATCTTTATTTTGTATTGTTTAATTTGGTTTGCTAATAGTTTGTTGAGGATTTTTGGTGTCTGTGTTCTTCAGTGATACTGTTTTGTAATTTTCTTTCTTTCTTTCTTTTTGATGTCCTTGTGTTGGTATCAGAGTCATGTGGACTTCCTAGAATGAGTTCAGAAGTGTTCTTTTCTCTTCAGTTTTTTGGAATAGCTTGAGCAAGTCAGACATTAATTCTTCTTTAAGTGTTTGGTAGAATTCACCTGTGAAGATGTCTGGCCATGGACTTTTGATTATTGGGAGTCTTTTAAATAATTGATTAACTTTAATTACTGTAATTAGTCTGCCAAGACATTGTGGTTCTTCTTGATTCAGACTTAGAATATTTCACATTTCTAGAGGAATTTATTTTTCTAGTTTGTTCATTTTATTTGTACGTAATTTTTCATAGTGATCTCTTAATGATCATTATTTCTGTACTGTCACATGTAACTTCATGTTTTTCATTTCTGATTTTATTTATTTGGGTCCTTTTTGATAAGTCTAGTTAAACATTTCTCAGTTTTGTTTATCGTTTCAAAGAAATGGCTTTTAATTTCGTTAATATTTTTAATTTTCTTTGAGTTTCTGTCATTTATTTCTGCTGAAATTGTTATTATTTTTTTCCCTTTTGCTAACTTGTCCTTTGTTTCTTTTTTCTTTTTCGAGTTTCTTTAGGTGCAAAGTTATGCTGTTTGTTTGGGAATTGTCTTATTTCATGAGTTAGGCCTTTATCATTAAGATCTTTCCTCTTTTTTGAATCCTGTTTTTTTAAGGACTTCCAGTGCTATACTGAATAAAACCAACAACGGTGAGTGTCGTTGACTTGTTCTTAATCCTAGAGAAGTAGTTTTCACATTTTCCAGTTGAGTATGATTGCACCTGTAGATTTGCCATATGTAGCCTTTATTATGTTCAGATATATTCCCTGTATACCCACTTTGTTGGATGTTGATTTTTGTCAGATCCTCTTTCTGTATCTATTAAGATAATTATATGATTTTTATTCTTCAAATTGTTAATGTGGTATATATCACATTGAATGATTTGTGGATATTACACCATCCTTTCACCCTTGGGTTAAATGCTACTTAAGTGTGGTGTGTGATCTTTATTTTGTATTGTTTAATTTGGTTTGCTAATAGTTTGTTGAGGATTTTTGGTGTCTGTGTTCTTCAGTGATACTGTTTTGTAATTTTCTTTCTTTCTTTCTTTTTGATGTCCTTGTGTTGGTATCAGAGTCATGTGGACTTCCTAGAATGAGTTCAGAAGTGTTCTTTTCTCTTCAGTTTTTTGGAATAGCTTGAGCAAGTCAGACATTAATTCTTCTTTAAGTGTTTGGTAGAATTCACCTGTGAAGATGTCTGGCCATGGACTTTTGATTATTGGGAGTCTTTTAAATAATTGATTAACTTTAATTACTGTAATTAGTCTGCCAAGACATTGTGGTTCTTCTTGATTCAGACTTAGAATATTTCACATTTCTAGAGGAATTTATTTTTCTAGTTTGTTCATTTTATTTGTACGTAATTTTTCATAGTGATCTCTTAATGATCATTATTTCTGTACTGTCACATGTAACTTCATGTTTTTCATTTCTGATTTTATTTATTTGGGTCCTTTTTGATAAGTCTAGTTAAACATTTCTCAGTTTTGTTTATCGTTTCAAAGAAATGGCTTTTAATTTCGTTAATATTTTTAATTTTCTTTGAGTTTCTGTCATTTATTTCTGCTGAAATTGTTATTATTTTTTTCCCTTTTGCTAACTTGTCCTTTGTTTCTTTTTTCTTTTTCGAGTTTCTTTAGGTGCAAAGTTATGCTGTTTGTTTGGGAATTGTCTTATTTCATGAGTTAGGCCTTTATCATTAAGATCTTTCCTCTTTGAATTGTTTTTGCTGAATCATATAGATTTTGGAATTTTGTGTTTCTGTTTTCATTATCAAAGGTATTTTTTAATTTCCTCATTTACCCATAGATTGTTTAGTAGCATGTTGTATAGCTTCTGTGTGCTTGTATCTTTTTCTGTTTTTTTTTTTTTTTTTTGTAGTTAGTTTCTAGTTTTATACCTTTGTGATCAAAAAACATACTTGATATAATTTCAGTCTTACTCAGTTTACTTAGCCTTGTTTTGTGGCATAACATGTGATCTACTCTGGAGAACGTAAAAATAATGTGTATCATGAGAAGAGTGTATAACCTGCCATTTTAGTTTTCTTTATATATCTCTTAAGTTTATAACCTAATGTGTGATTAAATGTCATTGTTTCCTTTGATTTTCTTTCTGGATGACCTAACTATTATTGTTACCAGGGTGTTAAAGTTGTCTATCGTTATTGTATTACTATAAATTACTCTTTTATATCTGATAATATTTGCTTTCTCTTAAGGATCTATCTCCGGTGTTAGATGAAGAAATATTTACAAGTGTTACAGCCTCTTATTGGATCAATCCATTTTTTTAATTATTATTATTATGTAATGCCTGTCCTTTTCTCTTGTTATAGCCTTTTTTAAAAATTCTATGTTGTTGATAAAAGTATTACTACACCAGCTTTCTTTTAATTTTCACTTGCATGGAATATCTTTTTTTTTTAATGTTTATTATTTATTTTTGAGGGGGGCGGGTTGGGGAGGGAGGGGAGCGGGTTGGCCACTTCTATTGGTTTTTCATTTATTTATTTTCATCCATCTTCGTTCTTTGGCCTGTGTGGGCCTCCCATTGCGGTGGCCTCTGTTGTCGCAGAGCACTGGCTCTGGGCACATGCGCTCCAGAGCTCCGCCTCAGTAATTGGACACATCTGTCCAGCCGCTCCTCGGCACGTGGGATCCTCCCAAACCAGGGATCGAACTGTCGTCCTTTGCACTGCAAGGCGGTGTCCTTACCCACTGGACCACCAGGGAAGCCTGGAATATCTTTTTCATACCTTCCCTTTTGGTCTGTGTTTGTCTTTAGACCTGAGTCTCTTGTATGAAGCACATAGATGTATTCACTCATCTTACGTCTTTTTTTTTTTTGGCCTCTAAGTCATCATTTATTTTTCATCCATCTTCTTTGGCCTGTGTGGGCATCCCGTCACAGTGGCCTCTCTCATTGCAGAGCATTGGCTCTGGACACCTGTTCTCCAGAGTGCTGGCTCGTAATTGGATACACCAGCCCAGGCGTGCCTTGGCATATGGCCTCTTCCTGGGCCAGGGTTTGAACCGGTGCCCTTTGCACTGCAAGGCATACTCTTTACCCACTGGACCACCCCAGGGAAGCCCCATCTTATGTTTTTTGATTGAAGTAATTAGTCTATTTACATTTAAAGTAATTATTGATAGGTGTGAGAAAAAAGTGGAAGAAACTGATCCTAACAAGGCACTCATTTATGATAGAAGAACTCCAATAGGAGGCCAGAACTTTGCCCTGTCTTTTCTCAGCTGAAATCATACATTTTAGTAGTATCAAGGTTTTTGCTGCACCATGTAGGGCCACAAATGACTGCAAGATGCCATTATAATTAATCTTGAGGTTACAAATAAATGTAGCTGGATAGGTGATTTTGCAAACTTGAGACTAGGCTAAATGCTAATGAAGGCATGCAGTATTGTTTATGACAGTTTTACAACACTTGTTTAGCAGAATATTCTTCCAGAGTTGGCAGGAGCCATTGAGGTCATGCATTTAAATCTCCAGTACCAAGAAAGAATCTCTATAAAATTTATCTGACACAGTCTGCATAATCCTCAATTTTGGCATTACATGGATCCGCATCCCATTAGTTCATGAGGAAATACAGTCTATTTGTCAAATAGATTATTGAAATGAAAGTTTATCTATAATTCATATCCATTTTAAATAGAAAAGCAACAAATCAAATAAACCTGTGCCAGCAGCTTTATATTTATATCACTAAGTCTCTAAACATCTCCATGACAGATCATATGTTTATTTTCCCAGACATGAACTCAAGCTCAGAATGGTTTAAGTTACCCATAATTTCAAACCAAAGAATTTTTAGTAATGCAAACTCATGTATGTCAGATTGCAATGTTCATGATTCTTCTTTGTATTAGTCTTTGCTCTTTGCCATAATTTAATCAATTTCTTTGATTCAAAACCAAAACTCTTTTAAATGCCACTGATTATAAGGTATTGTGCTTTTTTCTGATACTATTCAATATTCTCTGACATTTCTGTCAATTTTGAGAAGCATAAGATAAAGCTTCCTAAAATCTTGGTTTTCTGAACAAATTTCTCTTGGGAGATACTGTAAGGGAATTTGTGTTTAATTAAAGGATGGAATATTAAATTATGTGTGCAACAAAGGACAGTTGAACAGTTTTAAAATAACTAAGCATATTGACTTCTTTGTCTCTGCACTGAGGTCCACCTAAATACCATTTTTCAATTAGTTAAATATACCCTTGACTTCCTTCTCTTTTTGCTATATATATATAAATATTTCAATTAGAGAAAAATTATTCTCTTATATAGGTATAAATTCTTTTTCCAATTTAGAAACTATTCTGTTCTTCATTCGCAATAGAATAATACTGTTTCTAAATTATTTGAGATAGCTTCAAACTTACAGAAAATTTCAAACACAACAAAAAGGATTTTGTTCTGTGAAAGTAAGTTACCAACTTGATACTCTATAAAAAACATAATTCTTGTATAAAGTCACAGTGCAACCAATCAAATCAGGAAGTCATCATTAATATTTTACTATCATTTTATCCTCAAATTCATTTCAGATTTTATTAGCTGTCTCAGATAATTCAGTTTAGAATCACTTGTTGAATTTAGATTCTGTATCTCTTTAAACTGAATGTTGAGCAGGTCCTTAGCTTTCAATGACTTTCATGACACTTGTGAGGATTATAGGCTGATTATTTTCTCTGGTGACTCAGAGGATAAAAAGATCCAACTGCAAGTGAGGAGACCCAAGTTCGATTTCTGGGTTGGAATGACCCCCTGGAGAAAGGAATGGTAACCCACTCCAGTATTTTTGCCTGAAGAATTTTATAGACAGATGAGTCTGGCTCCTCTGACTCTACAGTCCATGGGGTTTTAGAGTCGAATACAACTGACAGACTAACACTTCCACATTTTAAAAAATGTCCCTGGAGTCAGAAGTCTTTCTAATGTTTTCTCTTGGTTTAATTCCACAGAATAGTTATCGAAGTGATTTTTCTCTGTTTACTGCATCTTCTTGGGTGGTGTGCATGTGTGTATGTTCAATTAGTTAATTTAATAATTGATCTTCAATGGACTAAAACTTTTCTGTTTTGTTCAATATGTTATAATCTTGCTTTGATTATTCATTTGAGTCCTAAATTGTCTTAGATTTAGGCAATGGAGCCCTTTGATCTGGCTTTTCTGACTTATGTCACACACAGTTATTCTTTGAATACCTCGTTCTTTCCTGGACAAGTTATTTCAATTTCATGTGAAAAAATTTTCAGCACCAGTCTTGGAATCAGCCATTTTTCTAGGGAATGCTGGTTCTTTTTGGTGGAAAGTATATTTAAACCTTAGATGTAGTGAATAGATGTAGTTGTTACTATTGCGGTATCACCTGTTCCAGGCCTTTTCAGTGGAAAGACTAGAGAATAATTATTATGGAATTGTAAAGATAAACAGATGTGATAAATTTTGTTACATGCCTAGTCTGGAGTCTGTCATATATTCCTATATATATTTTTTTTTTTTCTGCCTTAAAATTACTGGCATGTGGCCTTTACTTGTTTCATTCTTTTTCTGTTTCTTCATGCCCTTCACTGTTGTCAGTTTCTTTCTGCTCCTTTCAGCTGGTTGGCACAGCTGGTGAACTTCTAAATGCAAGTCCTAAAGACTTACTGTTTACCATTAAAGAGATCAAGAATACAGAAGAAAAAGTCACAATTAAGGATTTATACAGACCAGACCCTGTCCCTGCCCAAATAAATAAGATGTTGAAAGTGAGGTATGCTAAGTGCCAGATCTTTGCTTTTACCCTAAAACCCATTTAAAAGTCACTGAAGTAAGTCACTGGCATTGAAAAAATCAGATGTATATCTTTGGAAAATATCTGTGGTTATACTAGAAATAATTGATTTTGGATACAGTTAATCATTTGCCAAATCCCATATGCAAATGCTAATAAAATAGGGCATGTACTATATACATACTAATTATTATCATACATTTATTCAGTAAACAATCAAGTATATGAATACATGGTTTTTAGTTGTGAAACTTAATGACTTGAACATATATGTGGTAGAAAATAATAAGGGAGTTGAAATAGTGGATATATTAGGGGTTCAGTTCAGTTCAGTTGCTCAGTCATGTCTGACTCTCTGTGACTGTATGGACTGAAAGACTTCCCTGTTCATCAGAAACTCTCAGAGCTTGCTCAGGCTCATGCCAATTGACTTAGTGATGCCATCCAACCATCTTGTCCTCTGACTCCCTTTCTCCTACTGCCTTCTATCTTTTCTAACAGCAAGCTCTTTTCCAATGAGTTGTCACTTCTCACAGGTGGCCCACGTGCTTTAGTTTCAGCTTCAGTATCAATCCTTCCAGTGAATATTCAGGGTTGATTTTCTTTAGGGTTGACTGGTTTGATCTCTTTGCAGTCCAAAGGACCCTCAGGAGCCTTCTCCAACGTCTCAATTCAAAGCCTTCAGGTTTTTTTTAGCACTTAGCCTTCTTTATGGTTTATCTCTCACATCCATAGATAACTACTGGGGAAACCGGCTTTGACTATGTGGATGTTTCTTGGCAAAGTGATGTCTCTGCTTTGTAATACGCCATCTAGGTTTGTTATACTTTTTCTTCCAAGCAGTAAGCACCTTTTAATTTCATGTCTGTAGTCACCATCTGCGGTGATTTTGGAGTCCAAGAAAATAAAGTCTGCACTGTTTCCATTGTTTGCCCATCTATTTGCCATGAATTGATGGGACTGGATACCAATGATGTTTGTTTTTTGAATGTTGAGTTTTAGGCCAGCTTTTCTACTCTCCTCTTTCACCTTCATCAAGAGAGTCTTTAGTTCCTCTTTGCTTGCTGACATAAAAGTGATGTCATCTACATATCAGGCATTATTGATATTTCTCCTAGCAATCTCTATCCCAGCTTGTGCTTTAGTGCATTTCTCATGATGTACTCTGCATATAAATTAAATAAGCAGGGTGACAATATACAGCCTTGACATGCTCCTTTCCCAATTTGGAATCAACCCATTGTTCCATGTCTCATTGTAGCTGTTGCATTTGGTTCTAACTGTTGCTTCTTGTCCTGCATACAGGTTCACAAGAGGCAGGTGAAGTGGTCTGGTATTTCTGTCTCTTTCAGAATTTTCTACAGTTTGTTTTGAACCACACAGTCAAAGGCTTTAGTGTAGTCAATGAAGAAGAAATAGATGTTTTTCTGGAATTCCTGTGTTTGTTCTATGATTCAGCTGATGTTGGCAGTTTGATCTCTGGTTCCTCTATTTTTATAAATCCAGCCTGTACATTTGGAGGTTCTAGGTTCACATCCTGCCGAAGACTAGGTTGGAGGATTTTAAGCATTGCTTTGCTAGCATGTGAAATGAGTGCAATGATGCAGTAGTTTGAACATTCTTTGGGATTACCTTTCTTTGGGATTGAAAAGAAAACTGATCCTTTCCAGTCCTGAGGCCACTGGTGAATTTTCCAAATTTGCTGACATATTGAATGTAGCACCTTAACAGCATCATCTTTTAATATTTGAAATAGCTCAGCTGTAATTCCATCACCTCCTCTAGCTTTGTAGTTGACTTCGAACACTAAGATGTCTGGCTCTGGGTGAGTGACTCATTAAGATCTTTTCTGTATAGTTCTATTATGTATTTGTTCCACCTCTTCTTGTTGTCTTCTTCTATTAGGTCCATAAAGTTTGTGGCCTTCCTTGTGCCTATCTTTGCATGAAGTGTTCCCTTGGTATCTTTAATTTTTCTGAAGAGATCTCTGAACCTTCTCATTCTATTGTTTTTCTGTAATTCTTTGCATTGTTCACTTGTGAAGGCTTTCTTTCTCTCCTTGTTATTCTCTGGAACTTTGCATTCAGATGAGTGTATCTTTCTTTCTTTTTTTCTTTTTTTTAATTTTGATCTCTTTCATTGGTTTTTTTATTTATTTATTTTTATCCATCTTTATTCTTTGGCCTGTGTGGGCCTCCCATTACACTGGCCTCTCTTGCTGCAGAACACCAGCTCTGGGTGCATGTGCTCCAGAATGCTGGCTGGTAATTGTACATACCTGTTCAGCCACTCCACAGCACATGGGATCTTCCCGGCCAGGGATCGAACCAGTGCCCCTTTCCCTGCAAGGCAGACTCTTTACTCACTGGACCACCGTGGAAACCCATCTTTCCTTTTTATCCTTTGCCTTTTGCAGGTATGATCTTTTGAATTTTCTACAGTTTGTTTTGAACCACACAGTCAAAGGCTTTAGTGTAGTCAATGAAGAAGAAATAGATGTTTTTCTGGAATTCCTGTGTTTGTTCTATGATTCAGCTGATGTTGGCAGTTTGATCTCTGGTTCCTCTATTTTTATAAATCCAGCCTGTACATTTGGAGGTTCTAGGTTCACATCCTGCCGAAGACTAGGTTGGAGGATTTTAAGCATTGCTTTGCTAGCATGTGAAATGAGTGCAATGATGCAGTAGTTTGAACATTCTTTGGGATTACCTTTCTTTGGGATTGAAAAGAAAACTGATCCTTTCCAGTCCTGAGGCCACTGGTGAATTTTCCAAATTTGCTGACATATTGAATGTAGCACCTTAACAGCATCATCTTTTAATATTTGAAATAGCTCAGCTGTAATTCCATCACCTCCTCTAGCTTTGTAGTTGACTTCGAACACTAAGATGTCTGGCTCTGGGTGAGTGACTCATTAAGATCTTTTCTGTATAGTTCTATTATGTATTTGTTCCACCTCTTCTTGTTGTCTTCTTCTATTAGGTCCATAAAGTTTGTGGCCTTCCTTGTGCCTATCTTTGCATGAAGTGTTCCCTTGGTATCTTTAATTTTTCTGAAGAGATCTCTGAACCTTCTCATTCTATTGTTTTTCTGTAATTCTTTGCATTGTTCACTTGTGAAGGCTTTCTTTCTCTCCTTGTTATTCTCTGGAACTTTGCATTCAGATGAGTGTATCTTTCTTTCTTTTTTTCTTTTTTTTAATTTTGATCTCTTTCATTGGTTTTTTTATTTATTTATTTTTATCCATCTTTATTCTTTGGCCTGTGTGGGCCTCCCATTACACTGGCCTCTCTTGCTGCAGAACACCAGCTCTGGGTGCATGTGCTCCAGAATGCTGGCTGGTAATTGTACATACCTGTTCAGCCACTCCACAGCACATGGGATCTTCCCGGGCCAGGGATCGAACCAGTGCCCCTTTCCCTGCAAGGCAGACTCTTTACTCACTGGACCACCGGGGAACCCCCATCTTTCCTTTTTATCCTTTGCCTTTTGCATCTTTTCTCAGCTATTTGTAAGGCCTCCTTAGACAGTCATTTTGGCTTTTTGCATTTCCTTTTCTTGGAGATGATTTTGATCACTGCCTCTGTAGAATTTATGAACCCCCATCTATAGTTTTTCTGACACTCTATCAAGTCTAATCTTTTGAATCTACTTGTCACTTCCACTGTATAATCATAAGGGATTTGATTTAGGTCATATCTGAATGACCTAGTGGTTTCCCCTACTTTTTTTCAATTTAAGTCTGAATTTTGAAATAAGGAATTCATGATCTGGGATCCACAGTCAGCTCCAGGTCTTATTTTTTCTTACTGTATAGTGCTTCTCCATCTTCAGCTGCAAAGAGTGTGATCAGTTTGATTTTGGTATTGACTAGCTTGTGGTGTCCACGTGTAAAGTCATCTCTTGTGCTGTTAGAATTAAGAGTAATAAGGAATATATTCTAGAAGGTAGAAATAGAATCTGCAAAGATTCTGAGACTCATGATATTTACATTGCTGAAGTATTGTTTTTCCTGAGATAAAATCTCTTTCCTGAAATCAGCCTTGAGTGGACCTTGGGAACTAACATAGATCACTTTATAGATTTTGAAGAGTCTGGTACCTTTGTAGCCACAACTCCCCTCTCTTTTCTTTATTCTTTCTCCTCTTCAACCCCCATTTAATGATAATAAGCCATTTTATTCCCAAACTTTCAGTTTTCTGACAACCCCAAATAAAAGAATACAAGCCTTCTTCACTTTTAGGCTGCGGCACTTAATCATTTTCTGTACATTTTTTGCTGATGGGTTAACTTCTAGAGACAAACCAGAAAGAGAAAAAAAAAAAAAAAAAAAACAGAAACATTCATGTACAAATGCTAATTATGGAAATAATTTCTAGGGATTGTTTTAAAACTTGAGAATCTATTAAAACACTAATACTAAGAATTCAAGCACTAATTATTAAGAGGAAATGGTATCAAAATGGCAGGTTTTCATTTTTCCAAAACTTGCAATGCTTTCAGCATACCTTACATGTTTTCTTTTACTGAGTTTCTACGTTTAAATCAAAGACAAAAATGTAGGAGGGAAACTGTATAATTATATACAAATATTTCATATAAGTATTTCATCAAAATTCTTCTAATTTTATAGTGAAGATAAAATGGTCATATAAAATTCTAGAATATAAAGTTATATGAGATTTCCAGTAGTGTATAATTATTAAATAAAATACTTTTTTGCATTTTTACTATATAGTTCATTCATATAAGAATTAAATGATATGAAAGATATACCTCACTTGTACAACAGCTTGACACACCATTAAAATATTGTCTAGGTATGTGGTCAAATAGCACATTATAAATGAGAAAAATAGTTGTGGTGTAATAAAGTAAGTCCATATAGCAGATTATAAGATCTGTTGCTGTATAATTCATACCAAGTGGTTTATGTAATTTTCTGTTATTGTCCTGATGTATAAAACAAATATATACTATGTTACTAAGAGTTTGGTTAGTATTAAGAACTGAACTTTGTTCCTCCAAAATTCATATTGTCATGCCCTAAGCACAGTACAGAATGAAGAATGTAACTATTTGCAGAGAGTGTCTTTAAAATTGTGATTTAGTTAAAAGGAGGCTTTGAGATGGCCCTGATCAGTCTGATTGAATATAATAATTAGACAAGGGATAAATAAAATAACAGATGTAAAATGTGTCATCAAAAACATTACTTATCAGAGGAGAGCACTGAGAAACAAAATAATGCTTTGGAGTATGCTCAGAATTAAGTTACTATCAACTTAAAATGAATGTTATAGGATATTACATGTGATTTCATAGTAACTACAAGGAAAAACGCTATAGTAAATATATGAAAGAAAATGAGATAGAAATCTAAATGTAAATTAGAGAAATAAATAGAACACAGAAGAAAAAGAGGAAAAAACAGTAGAAATAGGGAAGGAATACAAATCAGGCAGAAATTGAGTAACACAATGGAAATAAGTTTGTACCTATCAATATTTATTTAAAGGTAAATTGACTAACCTCTTCAATCAAAATACTTGTGTGGCTGAATGGATTAAAAAATAATATACACGTGGAACTATATTTAATATCCTATAATAGACCATAATAGAAAGGAATATGAAAGAGAATGCATATGAATAATTGAGTAATTTTGCTATACAACAGAAATTAAACACAACATTGTAAATCAAAAAAAAAAAAAATGACATACATCTATATTTGACTCTCTATAAGAGACTCACTTTAAAAGTGAGAACATTCATAGACTAAAAGTTAAGTGATAGGAAAATAAATTCTATGCAAATGGAAACAAAAAAAATGCAGGTATATCTATACATATATCAGACAAAATAGACTTTAAAACAAAATTTAAATAAGGGAGAAAGATAGTTGTTGTATTTTAGTCCCTAAGTTGTGTCCAGATCTTTGCGACCCCATGGACTATAATGTGCCAGGCATCTCTGTCTATAGGATTTCCCAGGCAAGAATACTGGAGTGGGTTGCCATTTCCTTCTCCAGGAGACACGGGTGAGGGGCTCTTCCTGACCCATGTCTCCTGCATTGGTAGATGGATTCTTTACCACTGAGCCACCAGGGATGCCCAAGATAGGTGTTACATTGTGATGAAGGGATCAATGAAACAAGAGTATATAGCATTATAAATATCTATACACTCAACATAGGAGAACCTTAGTATATGCTGTATTAACAAAAATAAAGTTAGAAATAGACATTAATACAATATTTATAAGGAATTTTAATGCCTCATTTTCATCAATGGCTTGCTCATTCATACAGAAAATAAGGAAATACTGGCCTTTAGTTAGATTTGTTAGCTATATCTGGAATATTCTATCTAAAAACTGAAGAATACACATTATTGTCAATGTATATGGAAAATTGGTCAAGATGCATCACACACAAGGCCATAAAATAAGACTATATATATACAAGTAAGAGGATTTAAATCATATCAGGCATCTTTTCTGAGTACAATGATGTGACACTAGAAATAGAATATGGAAGGAAACCAGAAAAAAACACACAAACAAGTGTAGGTTAGACAGCACACTACTTAACAACCAATGGTTCAATGAAGAAATCAAAGAGGAAATAAAAAAAAAAAATGCCTTTAGACAAATGAAAATGGAAACACGATGCTCCAAAATATATTGTGTTGTTGTTCAGTTGCAAAATTATGTCCAATTCTTTGTGACCCCTTAAACTATTGCACATCAGACTCCTTTATCCTCCACTATCTCTTTTAGTTTGCTCAAATTCATGTCCACTGAGTTAGTGATGCTATCTAAACGTCTCTTCCTCTTCCACACCCTTCTTCTTTTGATATCAGTCTTTCCTAGCACTAGGATCTTTTTCTGTGAGTCAGCTCTTCAAATCAGGTGGACAAAATATATGGAATGCCAGCAAAAGAAATTCTAACAGGGAAGTTCATAGGCCTACTTCAGGAAACAAGAAAAAAAATCTCAGATGACTAATCTAGCTTACCACTTAATGGAACTTGAAAGAGAAGAAAAAGCAAAGCAACTAGCACCAACTGGAAAGCCTATAGAGGAAGTGTACTTCAATAATAATAAAGACCATATATGACAAACCCACAACTAACATAATGTTCAGTTGTGAAAGCTGAAAGCTGTTATTCTAAGATCAGGAACAAGACAAGGATGCCCATTCTCGCCACTTATAATTTAGACAGTATATATACAAGAAAAAATATAAACGGCATCCAGGTTGAAAAAGATATAAAACTGTCACTTTTTGCACATATGAAAATTTCAAAGATGCCATCAAAACTCTGTTTCAATTAGTAAGAGTATTCAGGCTACAAAATTAATATACAGAAAGCTGTATACATTAATATTGAAAGAGGGCTTCCCTGGTGGTCCCGTGGGAGAGAGTCTGCCTTGCAGAGAGTAAACAAATAACAAATGTTGAAGGAGATGTGGAGAAAAGGGAACTTTCATGCACTATTGGTGGGATTGTAGATTGGTGTAAAAATGGAGGTTTCTCAGAAAACTAAGGTAGAACTACCCTACAATTCAGCAATTTAACTTAAGTGGAAACTGTGTGTGTATCTATCTACATAATATATGTACTATTACAGTGGTTGAGTTTGGAAACAGCCTACATGGTAGATGAATCGATGATAAAGTGGTATATACATATACAATGGAATATTAGTATAAAAAGAATGAAATGCCATTTACAACAGCATAAATTAACCTTAAGGATATTGTTTTTAGTGAAATGTTTCAGACAAAGAAAAACAGTTATCTTTCTAAATGATTTCAAGCAAAATAGCATTAAAGTACAAATATAAAACACAAGGTAGGAAAGAAAGATTACTGTGCTGTGTCAATAAACTTTATGGATAAAATAGTATTCTATGATATGTTATTTTGTAAATGTCAGATGTTGATTAAATATGTAGCTCACTTAACAAATTATAGAAATGAGCAAATTCAAATAGATAACTCTACCCTTATAATTGGTAATGTATATGACATTATCAACAATCTAGAATATGCATTAGGTAATTCTCTGAAATATGTAATGTGAGAAATAAAATATGTGAAACTGATAGGTCATAGATGATGGTAGGTTACTGTGAATGGTATTGGATTCTTAATCTCCAATGGAGAAGAATTCACACTGGAATCAAAAGACTCGGTGATAGTCACTGAGAGCTTCGTGCAGTGAAAAGTTTATTAAAGAGAGGATAGGGAAAAGCTTCTAGCATAGACACTGGAGGCGGGGTAGAAGAGTATCCCTGCTTTGCCAGTTGAAGCATGACAATTTGTATCTTCCAGTCAGTTACCAAAACAATAAATCAAAAGTATATCTTATGGTTGTAAAGGCCCTTTAGGCCTACACCTACAACATTAACACGAGATTAGCTAGGACAGTCTCCAGGCCTCAGGGCTAGATGGGACATTCTAATGTAAATGTCCAGATTAATGTAAATCTAGAAGTTTTCAGTTTGAACATTGAAGATCTTTGCCTTTGTTTCTCTTTGTCCTTCCTCTTCTCCTTGTCCTTGGGACCCACTAGCCTTTCCTTGCCAATTCTGTCTATGAACCCCTTTCAAAATCAGGAGCCAAAGTATATAGCTTAGTCAGTAAAACTTGGCAAGCATAATAATTAATCTACCAAAACAGCAAAATATGCCAAAAAGAACAAGGAAATCTTATTTATTAAACTGTACTATTGAATCATCAATAGGTAATTTCAGATGATTTGATTTGAAAAACAAGCTGCTAAAATGATCTATGCTCCATCAGCAAATTATGTACCTCAATTATGGAGCTATATGGAAAAATAATTGGCTAACTATGGGATTTTATGATTGCAACAAAGGAAATTCATTGAGACACTTAAAAGTTTATGTGCATAATTTAAAAATCTTAAATGGCATCTTAGAGATTTTTGCAGTTTGCTTCTCTTAAATTGCCTTCGGACCACCACCCCCCCAAAACACACACACATACACACTTTTTTTAGCACATGTTGACTGATAGATTATTATAGGCTACAAAGTTAAATGCTTAAATAAAAATGAGTAATACTACCAAACTGCTTTTAGTATCTCACTTATGATTATGACCTAGTAATGAGTGCCAGACTATTTCTTCCACTTCACGTAATTGTTGTGAGGCACGCTCAGTGAAGCACCCAACTCTGCTCATGGTGGATGAAAAAGAGGTTTATTAGGCTGCCTTTACACCGGTGGGTCCAAGGCCTTCATTTAGCCAAGGACCCCAAGCAAAACTTGTGGCTCACATTTATACCTAAAGCCTACATGCACAAACCCATCTCCCCACCTTCTAAGGTTGCCTAGGAGACGTTAAGAAAAAAGTATGATTTGGTAACAATCACAATAGTACAATTGAAAATCATCTAAGCATATCACTTAGCCTGTCTATAACATAAATTGATTAACTAAAATCACAAATGGCAATTTATCTTGTGATGGATATTTCATTTTCATGGCCAAGGGGAGGCTTTGGTACAAGGTCTTCCTGGTCAGGTTCTCACCAGCCCCAGAGGCCTAGTTGACGGTTAATTTTTCATCTCCATGGCTACCCAGTCCAAACACTGTCCAGAGTTCACTGAAAGTGTAACATGGAGTCTTCTTCTTCAAGATGGAGTCAGTTTAGTCAGGGCAGTCAGCTTCTTTCTTCCTTCACCAGTACAGGTTATATTCAGTAAAGACTAACAGAGAATAATCAATACTGACAGGGAGTAATTCAGTTTAACAAGTATATCACTTTTAGATAATGATCTTACAATCACTTACAGGTAAATCTAAGTAAATTATTTCGTATTATATAGCCCCTTTTACAGTAATCATAAAACTGGACAGAAAACATGAAGCAACTTTTTTTTTCACAAACTAGAGTATTTGGAATATAAGATTGTTTCTGACAAATGTAAATTCAAGCAGTGAACACTATGATATCTCTAGCTCTATGGATAGGGACAATTTCTGAATCAGAGTAGCTAAGGACTAAGAAGTGCAAAATGGTTTCATTGAACTGAGAAAGAAAAAATTACAGTTCAAGTCAGTTGGATTTACTCAAAATGTAACTGTGCAGAGAGGAGACCTGAGATGCTTTGTATGATTTATTATGAAAAATTGGGTGAAGGCCATGTTATATATTTGTAGGTTGAGACTATATGAATCCTACAACAGAATAAATGCTACAGAGATAAAAGTTAGGAAGAAATAAGAGCAATCAGTCTTTGGGGACATTGTCTATCTATATGTCCTACATATATGATTAATACAGACACAAACAAGTATATATACATACATATACACACACAAACACACAAACACACACACACACACGCACATTGGGGATTCCCTTGTAACTCAGCTGGTAAAGAATTCACCTGCAATACAGGAGACCTGGGTTCAATCCCTGAGTTGGGAAGATCCCCTGGAGAAGGGAAAGGCTACCCACTCCAGTATTCTTGCCTGGAGAATTCCATTGCTTGTCAGTGGGTTGCAGAGTCGGACATGACTGAGTGACTTCACTTTCTTTCACTTTTCAGAGTGTTCTTTGTGGTACATGGACTTCTCTGATTGCAGCAAGTGGGCTCCAGAGCATGTGGGCTCCAGGGTATGCCTGCTCCGTACCTGCCGTGTGCTTTGGCTTAGGTTGGGCCCGTAACAATTTTTTACTGAAAGTGTAACATGGAGTCTTCTTCCTCAAGATGGAGTCAGTTTAGTCAGGGCAGTCAGCTTCTTTCTTCCTTCACCAGTACAGGTTATATTCAGTAAAGACTAACAGAGAATAATCAATACTGACAGGGAGTAATTCAGTTTAACAAGTATATCACTTTTAGATAATGATCTTACAATCACTTACAGGTAAATCTAAGTAAATTATTTCGTATTATATAGCCCCTTTTACAGTAATCATAAAACTGGACAGAAAACATGAAGCAACTTTTTTTTTCACAAACTAGAGTATTTGGAATATAAGATTGTTTCTGACAAATGTAAATTCAAGCAGTGAACACTATGATATCTCTAGCTCTATGGATAGGGACAATTTCTGAATCAGAGTAGCTAAGGACTAAGAAGTGCAAAATGGTTTCATTGAACTGAGAAAGAAAAAATTACAGTTCAAGTCAGTTGGATTTACTCAAAATGTAACTGTGCAGAGAGGAGACCTGAGATGCTTTGTATGATTTATTATGAAAAATTGGGTGAAGGCCATGTTATATATTTGTAGGTTGAGACTATATGAATCCTACAACAGAATAAATGCTACAGAGATAAAAGTTAGGAAGAAATAAGAGGGATCAGTCTTTGGGGACATTGTCTATCTATATGTCCTACATATATGATTAATACAGACACAAACAAGTATATATACATACATATACACACACAAACACACAAACACACACACACACACACGCACATTGGGGATTCCCTTGTAACTCAGCTGGTAAAGAATTCACCTGCAATACAGGAGACCTGGGTTCAATCCCTGAGTTGGGAAGATCCCCTGGAGAAGGGAAAGGCTACCCACTCCAGTATTCTTGCCTGGAGAATTCCATTGCTTGTCAGTGGGTTGCAGAGTCGGACATGACTGAGTGACTTCACTTTCTTTCACTTTTCAGAGTGTTCTTTGTGGTACATGGACTTCTCTGATTGCAGCAAGTGGGCTCCAGAGCATGTGGGCTCCAGGGTATGCATGCTCAGTACCTGCCGTGTGCTGGCTTAGTTGCCCCGTAACATGTTCCGATGAGGAGTTGAGCCTGTCCCCCCTGCCTTGGAAGGCAGATTCTTTACCACTGTACCACCAGGGAATTCCCTCTTGAATATATTTGATATGCTAGAAAGGTTAAGTCCTAGGCATAAAGTTCATGCCCCAAAATAAGACCTAATCTATGCCACTCTAAAAAAGCCTAAAGCAAACAATAATAAGACCTACAGGTATTTTAAGTTGCATACTGACTCAGTAATTAGAGTGGAAAATATTACTAACTGGGCTTCTTAGAAATTTGAGTGTGACAGTATAAAAGTTCAGAAAACTTGGAGACAGATAAATAAATGGTCAATTCTCCTGTGAGAAATTTGAAGTGACTATTTATACTATGTATGAATGGGCTTCCCAGGTGGTGCAGTGGTAAAGAATCTGCCTGCCAATGCACGAAATGCAAGAGACTTGGGGTCCATCCCTGCATTAGGAAACAGCAACCCACTCCAGTATTCTTTCCTGGAAAATTCAATGGAGAGAGGAGATTGGCAGGCTACAGCCCATTGGATCTCAAAGGGTTGGACATTACTGAGTGCCACCAATCATGGATAGGAAGGGTGCTAGCAGTAAGAGTTGGATGGGAACTTGCAAGGACATTGAGATAGATTAGAAGATTCACTCTGTTGAGTGCGGATGATTGTTAAAATCACAGGCTAAGAAATCTGCTCACAAAATCCTTAGGAGACTCAAAAAAATGAAGTAAACATGGTGAAATAGTGTGAAGGACAAAATCTATTATGTGAGTGAGGCAAATGAAACAGTGCTTCACAATTCATTAAATAACAAATTGGAGAGAATCTGATAAGGAATAGTCTAGGAAGTGATGACCCGCATTTCTTTAATTGATCCACTGGGTATATGAAAATATGATTCATTAATCAATTTAACACCTACTTTTTGAATACCCATCGTGTATTGGGAATTTTTTGTGCTGTTAGAGATACAATAGTAATAAGAGAGTCAGAAACTCAAGCCTTCATATAGATTTTACATACAGAAAAGACAGACAATAAAAAAACTAATGTGAATCATCTTTTTCTGTTGTTCATTAGCTAAGTTGTGTCAAACTCTTTGCAGCCTGTAGATGGAGAACACCAGGATCCTCTTTCCTTCACTATCTCACTGAATTTGCTCAAATTCTCATTTTGCTTTCAATTTTTCCCCATATCAGGGTCTTTTCCCATGAGTCGCCTCTTTGGATAAAGTGGCCAAAGTATTGGAGCTTCAGCTTCAATATCAATCCTTCAAATGAATATTCATGGTTGATTTCCTTTAGTACTTACTGGTTTTATCTCCTTATAGTTCAAGGAACTCTCAAGAGTCTTCTTCAACACCACAGTTCTTTGATGCTCAGCTTTCTTTATGATCAGTTCTTATATCTGTACATGACTACTGGAAATACCAAACCTTTGACTGTATGGACCTTTGTCAGCAAAGTGATATCTCTGCTTTTTAATACACTAAGTTCTAGGTTCGTTATAACTTTCCTTCTAAGGAGCACATATCTTTTAATTTCATGCCTGCAGTCACCATCTGCCGTGATTTTGGAGCCCAATAAAATAAAATTGGTCACTGTTTCTGCTTTTCCCCTTTATATTTGCCATGAAGTGGTGGGACCAGATACTACAATTTTAGGTTTTTTAATGGTGAGCTTCAAGTCAGCTTTTTCACTCTCCTTTTTCACTTTAGTCCTGAGGCTCTTTAGTTCCTCTTCATTTTCTGCAGTTAGAGTGGTAATAGCTGCATATCTGTGGTTGTTGATATTATATTTCTCCTGGCTATCTTGATTCCAGCTTCTGGTTCATCCACCCCAGCTTTTAACATAATATACTCCGCATAGAAGTTAAATAATTAGGGTATCCAGGCTTCTTGTACTTCTTTCCCAACTTTGAATCAGTCCATTGTTCCATGTCCAGTTCTGACTGTTGGGTCTTGACCTGCATACAGGTTTCTCAGGAAATAGGTAAGGTGGTCTGGTATTCCACCATACTAAGAATTTTCCACAGTTGGTTGTGATCCACATAGTCAAAGACTTTTGCATAGTCAGTGAAGCAGAAGTGCTAGTTTTTTCTGGAATCCCCTTGCTTTCTCTATGATCCAACAAATGTTGGCAATTTGATCCCTGGTTCATTTTCCTTTTCTAAACATAGTTTGTACACCTGTACTTCTGCTTCATACACTGCTAAAGCCTAACTTGAAGGATCTTGAGCCTAATAATCTTGCTAATGTGAAATGAGTGCAATTTTTTGATAGTTTGCACATTATTTGGCAATGTTCTTCTTTGGGATTAAAATGGAAGCAGACATTTTCCAGTCCTGTGGTCACTGCTAAGTTTCCACATTTGCTGGCATATTGAGTGTAGTCCTTTAACAGCATCATCCTTTAAGTTTTTTAGTAGCTCATCTGCAATCCCATCACCTCTACTCTATTACCTCTGATCTTCCTATAGTAATGCTTCGTAAGGCCTGAGCTTCCCTGGTGGCTCAAATAAGAGGAATCTTTCTCCAGTGCAGGAGACCCAGGTTCATTCCCTGGAAAAGATCCCCTGGAGAAGGGAGTGGCTACTCACTCTGATATTCTTTCCTGGAGAACTCTATAGACAGAGGAACTTGGTGGGCAATAGTCCATAGGGTTGCAAAGAGTTGGACACAACTCAGAGACCAACACACTTCCTAAGGCCCACTTGACTTCACACTCTAGAATGTCCAATTCTAGATGAGTGACAGCACCATCATGGTTATCTGGGTGATTAGACCTTTTCTGTATATTTCTTCTGTATATCCTTAATCTCTTCTGCTTCTATGAGGTTCTTGCTGTTTGTGTCCTTTATCGTGCCCATCTTTGCATTAATTATTCCCTTGATATCTGCAGTTTTCTTTAAGGGGCTCTAGTCTTTTCCATTCTGTTGTTTTCCTCTGTCTCTTTGTACTGTTCACTCAACAAGACCTTCCTATCTCTCCTTGTCATTCTCTGACACTCTGTATTCATTTGGTATATCTTTCACTTTCCCCTTTGCCTTTTGGTATATCTTTCACTTTCCCCTTTGCCTTTTGGTATATCTTTCACTTTCCCCTTTGCCTTTTGCTTCTCTTCTTTCCTCAGCTATTTGTAAAGCCTTCTCAGACAACCACTTTGCCTTCTTGCATTTCTTTCTTTAGAATGGTTTTGGTCACTAGCTCCTGTACACTGTTATGAACCTGTGTGCATAGTTCTTCAGGCACTCTACCAGATCTAGTCCCTTGAATCTATTCATCACCTCCACTGTAAAATCATAAAGGATTTGATTTAGGCCATACCTGATTGGCCTCGTAGTTTTCCCTACTTTCATTTAAGGCTCAAATTTGCCATAAGGAGCTCATGATTTGAGCCACAATCAGCTACAAGTCTTGTTTTTGCTGACTGTATAGAGCTTCTCCATCTTTGGCTACAAAGAATATAATTAATCTGATTTTGGTATTGAATATTTGCTGATATCCATGTATAGAGGCCTGTCTTTTGTTGTTGGAAAAGTGTGTTTGCTATGACCAGTGTTTTCTCTTGACACAACTCTGTTAGCCTTTGTCCTGCTTCATTTTGTATTCTAAGGCTAAACTTCCCTGTTACTGCAAATGTCTCTTGACTTCCTAGTTTTGCATTCCAATTCCCTATGACCCTATGGTGAAAAGGACATCTCTTACAGGTCTTCATAGAACCTGTTAACTTCAGCCTCTTTAGCATTAGTTGTTGGGGCATAGACTTAAATCACTATGATATTGAATGATCTTAAGTCATCATAAAATGCTCACTTTTTGCTGTATGAACTGAAATTTTGCCCACGCTCAGACTGAGAAAAAAGAAAAAGTATAATCTTATGCACTAAATAAAACTTCTCTGAAATATAATTTAGACAAGATGCATATGTGCTTACATTTATTTGGTCTTTATCAGTATAGCTGGTAGAGACTGAATATTACAAAGGGAAATCAATAAATTTAACAATATCTAGTCAACATTGTAACAATTCTACTTGGGAGAAATGAAACCTAAAAAATAACCATGTGTACAGAAGACTACAGTTAAAAATTTTGAACAAGGTAAAAGCTTAGATGTCTAAAAATAAATGATTGATTTAAAAAGACATCAGTACAGGGCTTCCCTGGTGGTCCAGTGGGTAAAGACACCGCCTTGCAGTGCAAGGGACGCCAGTTTGATCTCTGGCCTGGGAAGATCCCAAGCACTGCAGAGCAGCTGAACCGATGTGTCCAATTACTGAGCCAGCGCTCTGGAGCACATGCGCCGGGAGCCGGTGCTCTGCAGTGAGAGAGGCCACTGCGATGGGAGGCCCACAGGGGTCAAAGAAAAAAAAAAAGAACAAAGATGGACGAAAATGGATGGATGAAAGACCAATAGAAGTGGCCAAACACACACACATGCAGACATCAGTACAATTATACCAGTACTTCTCAAGATTCTATTCATCAGAATAAATTGAGGAGCTTGATAAAACTACAGATTTTCCTACTTCACCCAATCTAAATGAGTCAACATTTCTGATGGTTGAAGATCACTCTCTGTATATGTTTTGACATATAGTTGATTTATAATCTTTTATTAGTTTCAAATGTACACTATAGAGATTCAGTATTTTTCTAGATTATACTCCATTTAAAGTTATTATAAAATATTGACTATATTCCGCATGCTGAAATATATCCTTGTAGCTTATTTATTTCATACATAGTAGTTTGTGCCTCTTAATTCCCTATCCCTATCTTTCCCACCCCCGCTTCTCTT
This sequence comes from Tragulus kanchil, assembly GCA_022376925.1. NCBI lineage: Eukaryota > Metazoa > Chordata > Mammalia > Artiodactyla > Tragulidae > Tragulus > Tragulus kanchil. Next base: position 23,629,129 of record JAIOJX010000025.1, on the reverse strand, counting down.
TTCCACCCCTGCTTCTCTTTCCCTGTTGTTAACCATTAGTTTGTTCACTATAATTGTGAATCTATTTCTGTATTTTTTTAAAGGACTCTAGTCTTTTCTAGTCTGTACATGTGTACTTAGTCACTTCAGTCATTTCTGACTCTATGGACTGTAGCCATCCAGTCTCCTCTGTCCATGGGATTCTCCCAGCAAGAATACCGAATATGTGCCCTCCTCCAGGGGATTTTCCAAACCCAGGGATCGAACCCACATCTCTTACATCTCCTGCGTTGGCAGGCAGCTTCTTTACCACTAGCATCACCTGGGAAGCCCTCTGTATTCTTCTATTCATTGCTTAATCTTTTGATCACATATAAGTTATAATATACAGCATTTCTTTCTCTGACTTATTTCAGTAAGCATAATATCCTCTAGGCCTATCTGTGTTGTAGAAAATGTCATTATTTTTTATGGCTGATTATTATATTGTGTGTGTATATGTATATATATATATATATATATATATCCCACAAAATCTTTATCCATTTATCTGTTAATATTCACTATGGATGCTTTCATATCTTAACTATTATAAACAATGTTGCTAATGAACATTGGGGTGCATATATATTTTGAAATAGTGTTATTGTTTTTCTTTGGACATATACCCAGGATTGGAACTGTTGGATCTACAGTAGTTCTATTTTTAGTTTTTTGAGGAACCTGTATACTATTTTCTATGGTGAATGGGCTAATTTATATTCCCACTAGTATGCTAGGGTTCTCTTTCCTTTTTTTGGAAAAATGATCTTTGTCATCGTTTGTTATTTGTGATCATTTTGATTATAGAGATTCTGACTGGTGGGAGGTGATTTCTCATTGTAGTTTCCATTGTCATTTCCCTGATGGTTAGTGATATGGTGCATCTTTTCATGTGCCTGCTAGTCAGCTGTACCTTTTCCTTTGGAGAAATGTGTATTCATGTCTCTACCAATTTTAAAAGTTTTTTTTTTTTTTAATATTGAATTGTATGAGCTGTTTGTATATTTTGAATATGAATCCCTTATCAGTCATATCATTCGCAATTGTTTTCTCTCACTTAGTAGGTTGTAAACCTGTATTTTTTTTTTTTTTAAAGATTTATTTATTTATTTATTTTGGGCAGGGGTCGGGTTGGGGAGGGAGGAGAACGGGCGGGCCACTTCTATTGGTCTTTCATTTCTCTGTTTTCATCCGTCTTTGTTCTTTTTAGCTCCTGTGGGCCTCCCATCGCGGTGGAGTCTATCGTTGCAGAGCACCGGCTCTGGGCGCATGCGCTCCAGAGCTCCGGCTCGGTGATTGGACACATCGGTCCAGCCGCTCCGCGGCAAGTGGGATCTTCCCAGGCCAGGGATCGAACCGGCGCCCCTTGCACTGCAAGGCGGTGTCCTTACCCACTGGACCACCAGGGGAAGCCCTGTATTTTTTTTTATTTTTTTATTTTTTTATTTTTTGGCCATTTCTATTGGTCTTTCAGGTATTTATCTTTGTTCTTTGGCCTGCGTGGGCCTCCCATCGTAGTGGCCTCGCTCGTTGCAGAGCACCGGCTCTGGGCGCGTGCGCTTGAGAGCTCCGGCTCGGTAGTTGGCCACATCGGTCCAGCTGCTCCGCGGCACGTGGGATCTTCCCAGGCCAGGGATCGAACCGGCGCCCCTTGCACTGCAAGGCAGTGTCCTTATCCACTGGACCACCAGGGAAGCCCCGAAAACCTGTATTTTTAAAGCTGGTTGTGAAATGATTTTCATGTAAGATCAGTCAGTGGTACGTAAATATTATACAGTGTGAGCATCAAAACGTTTGCAGCAGAATATTTCGTGACATATATGATGCATGCTAAGTCGCTTCAGTTGTGTCCAACTCTTTGTAACTCTGTGGACTGTAGCCTGCCAGGTTTTTCTGTCCATGGGTTTCTCTAGGCAAGAATACTAGAGTGGGTTGCCATGCCCTAATCAGGGGATCTTCTTGACCCAGGGACTGAACACTGGTCTCTTACATCTCCTACACTGGCAGGTGAGTTCTTTATCACTTAACCTGGTACACAGCATAGTCTTAAATAGAAGACTAATATCAAAGAATATGTGCATTATAATATAGCTTTATTACCTAAAACACAGACACACACACATATTGAAACAGACAATTTCATAGAAATAGAGTACCATATTTCAATAATTATTATGATTGTAAATTATAATACCTAATATTTAACAATTTGTATTTGAAAGCCCGTATCAGGATATTTGGATGCTTCTGTTTTTCTTGTTTTAATTTCAAAAACTTGAGAGAAAGAGGATTTTTTAATTGCCTTCCTAAGAAGTCTGTGTTTTGGAATTGAAGACAGCTGCAGGAACACACATCCTAAAATTAGAAGACTGAACCATAATTTTATTGCCTTGAAAGATTATACTTTTAGAGTAATATGTTGGTAATGTTGACTACTTAGTGCAATCTAAGAGTGCAGCTAAAAAAATGACTCTAGAGATGATTCAAATCCCTGCTCTAGTAACCAAACAGAATGACTATATATTTCAAAAACCCTATTGTTTCACTTACTCTGAAAGCTGTTTACCTATTCAGTGAGGCTTCATGTATAAAAAGACATTAAGACTCAAAATAAGAAAATTTATTTGGAGATAGAAGCAAGAATTCTGATAGAGGAAGCCAGTGAAATACAAAATAACCTTCAAATTTCCTGATCATCAATTAGCCCACTGAATATGACTTTTACTTATCCGTTGAAATATGACTATAACATTATTAAAGCAATTTCTTATAGTATATATATAAACCTTGATTTATCATACATGCTTGGTAAATGTAGTATTCTTATTATTTTGATCAACATAGTTTAATCTACAGAATGAGTAGAATATAATATCAAAAATTAGCATAAAACAAAGTTTTAATAATACTACTACTAATAATGAACATAATTATACATGGGGTGAATAAAATATGTTTCAAGGGTACTTCAGGGCTTGGTTTATTATTATGAATCATCCTTCATGCATAAGTATTTAGCTGATACAGGAAAATGAGAATGATTAAGTACCAATTCTGAGACATACTCAGAGTATGAATTATATAATAGGTTTTATTTAGTTTTATTCATAGTTTGTTTAGTTTTATTCATAATTGTTTATAGGTTTATAATATTTGGGGTATAATATAAACAGAATTTTCTCATATAGAGAAAATATGTTAATTTTCTATCCAGGAATATGGGTAGTGATGGATTCCCACTATAAGTTGAAAATTGTTGACCAATTTATGGCTCATTTTCTCTGAAAAATTATTAGGAATATAAGAAAATTCCCCAACTTATTTCTCTCAAGGTCTCTGCATAAAATCAACAACAAAAATGGATCACTCAGGTGAGCTTTGTAAGTCCCAAATTTTATGGTTTGGTTATAAAATATTTGGGCACATTACCAATGTCTATTCTAACAGACATACTAAAGTGCGATGGCAAATGGGCCTTAGGAAGCATCACTATAAACAAAGCTAGTGGAGGTAATGGAGTTCCTGCTGAGCAATTACAAATACTAGAAGATGACGTTGTTAAAATACTGCACTCGATATGCCCACAAATTTGGAAAACTCAGCAGTGGTCTTAAGACTGGAAAAGGTTAGCTATTATTCCAATCCCAAAAAAGGACAATGCCAAAGAATGTTCAGATTACCACATAATTGCACTCATTGCACATGCTACCAAGGTGATGCTCAAAATCCTTCAAGCTAGGCTTCAACAGTATCTGGACCAAGACCTTCTGGATGTACAAGCTGGATTTAGAAGAGGCAGTGGAACCAGAGAACAAACTGACAACATCCCTTGGATCATAGAAAAGGCAAGAGATTTCAGGAAAAAAAATCTACGTCTGCTTCATTGACTACACTAAAGCCTTTGACTATGTGGATCAAAACAACCTGTGGAAAATTCTGAAAGAGATGGGAATTCCAGACCACCTTATGTGCCTCCTGAGAAACTTGTATGCAGGTCAAGAATGAACAGTTAGAACCGAATATGAAACAATGGATTGGTTCAAAATTGGGAAAGGAGTATGTTAAGCTATATATAGTCACCCTGCTTATTTATCTTATATGCAAGGTTCATCATGTGAAATGCTGGGCTGGATGAATCACAAACTGGAGTCAAGATTGCCAGGGGGATCTATCAACTACCTCAGATATGCAGGTGACATGACCCTTAAAGCAGAAAGTGAAGAGCAATGAAAGAGCCTCTTGATGAAGGTGAAAGAGAAGAGTGAAATGCTGACTTAAAATTCAGCATTCATAAAACTAAGATCATAGCATCTGGTCCCAATGCTTAATGGTAAAGAGGTGGGAAAAAAGTGGTAATAGTGTCAAATTTCATTTTCTTGGGCTGCAAAAACAATTCAGAGGGTGACCAAAGCCATGAAATAAAAAGATGCTTGCTCCTTGGAAGAAAAGTGATAACATAAACAGTGTCTTAGAAAGCAGAGACATCACTTTGCCAACAAAGTTCATATAGTCAAAGCTATGATATTTTCAGTAGTCATGTGTAGATGTGACAGAAGGACCATAAAGAAGGCTGAATGCCAAAGAACTGATGCTTTTGAACTGTGATACTGGAGAAGACTCTTGAGAGTCACTTGGAGCACAAGGAGATCAAACGAATCAATCTTAAAGGAAATCAATCCTGAATATTAATTGGAAGGACTGATGCTAAAACTGAAGCCCCAATACTTTGGCCACCTAATGTGAAGAGCCAACTCATTGGAAAAGACCCTGATGCTGTAAAAGGTTGAAGGCAAGAGGAGAAAAGGACAATGGAGAATGAGTTAGTTGGATGGCATCACTGAATCAATGGACATAAGTGTGAGCAAAGTCAGGAGGATAGTGAAGGACAAGGAAGCCTGGCATGCTGCAGTGTATGGGACTGCAGAGTCAGACCCAATCTAGTGCATGGATAACAACAACAATGGTCTTGTGAGAAGTCATCTAACTTCTCTAAGTTTTTATGTTGTGATATTAAAATAAAAATGATACAGACATTGAGATCTTATGTGTATAATTTTGCCATTTTCAACTGCAAATTCCCTATACCTAAACTGATAGTAGTTTTACTAAGATAAGTATATATTTATGGGATTTAAATTTGAAAATATGCATGTGTAATTATTATTTTTGCATAAGCATTATGCATTTTGAACATATTTTAATATATATTGACTAAATGTATAGAGGAATCTTTAAGGCAATATTAAAATATTTAAGCTAATATTAAAAATATGTAAGCACTTAATAGTATTTTTCTCCCCTATCCTTCTTAACAGCTGATACCAATACATTTTAGAGTAGGAAGGCTGAAAAATGTGATGACATGTACATTTTTCTTGTCAAGTTTTAGAAAAGAAAGTTAGATTGAATTTTAAGAAATGTCCAAAGTTTTTCAATCTCATGAAGTTTTAATAATATGTCATAAAAATAGAAAAATTCTTCTATGTTTAATTTTATGCCTCAAATATACCCTTAGATAACATTGAGATGGATGGATTTGACATGGAAAGACAGTGATAAGGGAAGAGGATTCAAGGAAGATACCTGGTTCAAAGTGATCATTCTATACTTTTTGATTGCAGTTCTGACTGCCAATGCTGTGATGATTCTGTTTAGAACTCTGCTTTATGTAGGACAAATTCAAAATGAGATATTTTTCTTCAAACCTTCCTTATTGATTAATTGAATAATCATTTCAGAAAAAATAGAAACATTAAACTTTCTTACATAATGACCAACCCAAAGAAATAATTTCGCCCTGGCTTGCAAGGTATTTTACCAATCCATGAATCAAACCCAGATCTCCTGCATTGCAGACAGATATTTTACTGTCTGAGGCACAAGGGAAGCCCATTTTTCATTAGTTTTTATTTTCTTAATCCAAACTCAGGCCATCTCAGTTGCAGTTGTCAGGCTTTAAAACAAAAGGGTAAGAAGTTTGGCCACAAAAATTGAGTTTATTCAGGAATAAAAGGGGATTGCATTTTTCAAGGGACATGCAAATCATGGTCTACTTTTGGCAGGTCTGGAAAACATAGGAGAGGAGCTTTCTTTGTACAGAGGGAGAATACAGGATATGTAAAGTAAGCTGTGAGTATATGTGAAGTAAGCTGTGAAGTAAGCTGTGAAGTAAGCTGTGAGTGGTGGTATACTCATGAGAGCTGCCCCTTGAGGGCTTCCTGACTCCAATGAGGTTTTCTCATATAAATTTTCATTTTTTTTTTTTTTGATTAAGATTTTTCCTCAAAGGTGTCACTGATGAAGAGTCAAGTTTTTTACATTTATTGACTTTGTTTCTCAATGCCAGGATGGACCTTTCTTGATTGTCATTTATCATATCAGAGGAAAAATGTACGTATTAGAAACCATTGAGGCCATATCTCAGTAATAAGAGAGGGTAGGAGGGAAGCCTCTCATCTGAAATCTGTATCTTATCAAGTTCATAAGTATTAGAGATAAGCATTTACCTAACATCACCTAGTTGACTACATTATTACTATAAGAATTTGATAGACAATAAATACAAAGCTTAAAAACAGTTATGTAAAGCAGAGGTAAAACTAATTTGACAAATAAGTTTGTGTGTTGGTTCCAAAACAAGACTCTAGGCCTGAAGGTGGCCAGGTAAACAAATCAAAGGACAATGAACATTTGGGTGAAATTTGTTGTAACCAGGAGACTGGTTCTCTGATCCTGTATACTTGGGTTTCTACAGGTGATATTTGCTATGGCATACAAACCTCTTTTCAAGAAGTAGGTATCCAAAGATATTTTAATCAGTGAGTCAAGTGATTGTTATTGGGCTGGTATTGTTTGGCATGAAATTTAATAGCTCTCCTAATTTTACAGAGAAGCTTTTTATCATAAGTTCATAGGCACTTACTTTGACCCAAGGGAGAAAGACTCTTCTTATGGAAATATACCTTGCATCATATACATTTCTGAGTTATTTCCATATGAATGAATAACTGGAAAAGTGACAACCGTGGAAACCAGTAAAATTTTAAGAGCATATAAACCACACAATTTTATTCTGGTTACTTTTGTCTTATGGCAGTTTATTTGCATAGAGCCTGGACACACATTTCCCCATGTTTGGATGTTAACCAGAGACAGAGAAATGGACCAGAGTAGTCTCTAAAATCATAGACAAATGAGAGTTTTTACTGATAAATCCAGTAGTCTTTAAAGTTTATCTCCTTCAAGAGTGACCTGGAAGATACAGCCGATGGTGTTTGTCTTTCCAGGCCAATATCAGAATAAAGGAAAAAAGGGAAAAACAGTGTTTCTTTTTTTTATTTAACTGAAGTATGGTATTTTGATCCTACATTCTACAGTGATGTTAGGTATTTCTCTTCCTCATCAATTTGAGTAAGAGGTTTTTTGGCATTTGTATAGAACTAAATGTTGTCTATGAAATATGTATCTAAGTTCAAGCCCCTGAAGTTTAGTGAGAAAACTTAGTATATATACTCTCTTCCAAGGAGATTCAAGAGAAGTTTTTGTTTTTACTGATTGTAAATCTGAAGGGTGGGAAGAAATTGGAAATGTTAGTATGGGGAGTGTAAGCCAGGAACCTGAGCAAACTATAATTCAGGATCCATTCTAGTTTACAGTATATAACAAAGCTTCAAAGACAACATATACCTATAAAAATACAATGTAATGGAGGCTTAGTATTTCTTCTTATTTGACAGTGCTTCGCATGTACTTTAGCATGCCAAAGAACACAAATTAGCTTAATATCTTCTTTCATAAAAATATCTTGAGATGTTCAAAGAGCATTCTAAAAATTTTCTAAGTTATTTTTAGGACCAAGGGTTTGTGTGTGTGTGTGTGTAGATTTAATATCAAGTTCCTAATGATCAAGGGGCTGATGTTTTTTTAATTTAATTTTTTTTAAAAAAATTTGGCCTCTTTTATTGGTTCTTTATTTGTTTTCATCCATCTTTATTCTTTGGCACGTGTGGGCCTCCCATTGCAGTGACTTCTCTCATTGCAGAGCACCAGCTCTGGGCACGTGCACTCCAGAGCACTGGCTTGTAATTGGACACACCAGTCCAGCAGCTTGCTCCTTGGCACATGGGATCTTCCCGGGCCAGGGATTGAACCAGTGCCCCTTGCACTGCAAGGTGGACTCTCTAGCCACTGGACTGCCAAGGAAGCCGGGACCATGAGATTTTTATTTAGGATATGATTTTTGGAAAGTTTGTAAAAATATCAAAAGGTTTTGGATATTTGAGTAAATTGAATTATAGATTCTTATGAAGCAATTCATACTTACCTGTTTAACCAAAGTGACAAGGAGATTTCAAAGGCAAAATTAGACATTTACATAGTTCTGAGTAAAATGCTCTGTTTTTCTAAGCAACCAAAGACCTGATAAAGACAATGCAAAAGAGAGGAAATTGTTTTGATAAAATGCAGACTTTTGTTTCCTAGGAAGATTGCTTCAAAAAGTAAAGAAAAACCTTTCATAATCTCTTATTCAGAAGTAGACCAGTAGTGCAGGAAAGCTTAGTCTTTTTAACTGAGTGAAAACCAGATTCGAGTTTACCAATTTACCTTTAAGGTACCAATTTACCTTTAATTTTATTCACACAGTTTATTTCATTGCAGTCTTAGCCAGCCCTGACAATGCATGAAATTCATTTTCAAAGATTCCTTTTCTACAAATTTTCTGCAACTTTCTTTGTTACATTCAGAGTGTGTCCTATTTTTTTTTTTTCTATTTCCCATTCTGAAAAAACAGCCTTTCTTAGGAAAAAATTACCTTCTCTTTTCTCAAAAGTGTGTATTTTGATTCCTCACACCATCTTTTACTGAAATCACATAACTTTTCTTACATATGGCTATCTTTCTCTTATTATTTCTAGTAAGTTTGTTCATATGTGTTAGAATTTTTAGCCCATAGAAACTTTTAATTTCCAGTGAAAAGTGAGAAGTAGGCAGTTGTCAGCTTTCTTTTTTATTAATATTATGTAGCTTTGCAACTTTATACATATTTTGATAATTTCTGGAAATTATTCTCATAGAAAAATTTTCTCATAGAAAATATTATTCTCATAGAAAATTTCTATTAGGTTTTCATACTGAGTCTAAACTACTTCTTGCCACATGACAGGCCAATAAATGAAGGGAAAGATTGTTGGGGCAAGGAACAGCGACTTTATTTGGAAACCCAGAAGACTGGGAGGATGGTGGACTACTGTACAAAAATATCATCTTACCCAAGTTAGAATTCAGATTTATTTTATATTGAAATGAAGGGAATGTAATTGCTTGTTGAAAATTTCTTGGTATTGAAATCCTTTTTTCCTGTAGCTGTCCTTATAGGTCAGCTCATGACATTCTTATAACCCCTCCCAAAAGGCCAGTCTTATACTCTGTTCTATGGAAAAGTGTTATACCTTAAAATATCAAAACCTGGATATTTTGTATATCCTGTATATTTCAAGCTATTGGGCAACTTTTTAAAAAAACTATAAGCAACATTTTTGTTTTTAGAATCTTTTTTTTTAAAATGTTTGCCTCTTTTATTTATTTTTTTATATTTTCATCCGTCTTTATTCTTTGACTTATGTGGGCCTCCCATTGCAATGGCCCCTCTCACTGCAGAGCACCGGCTCTGGACGCATGCACTCCAGAACACTGGCTCATAATTGGACACACTGGTTCAGCTGCTCCACAGCATGGAGGATCTTCCCAGACCAGGGATTGAACTGGTGCCCCTGGCACTGCAAGGCAGACTCTTTACCCACTGGACCACCCGGGAAGCCCTATAAGCAACATTTTTAAATGTTTGAAAAAGCAGGCAAATAACAGAGGTTCAAGTAAAGATACAGATCCAATATGAAGTCAGATTTGTCCTTTCCTATTACAATTCTGAATATTAGCTATTCCTTTGGCTAAATTTCTGGTTATAGAGTTATTAAATCCTTTCCAATATCTGTTAGGTTTCAGGCAGGATAAACAGTAAACGTTTCTGGCAGTATTATTGAATCACTCCAAGAACCAAAGAGGCATCCTCTGAAAGGGTAAGAAAAGATTATCAGCTGCCCAAGATCCAGAGACCCTCCGAAAGAGAGCCAAAAGAAGGAACCGGTGTGTTCTAGGCAAGTAGAAGGTGAAATCAAGGTCTTTGGACACAAAGAGACAATCAATAGAGCAATACTTACCACTGGGAGTCACGTCTGACTCTTTGTGACCCCATGGACTATGGCACACCAGGTTTCCCTGTCCTTCACCATCTCCCAGAGCTTGCTCAAATTCATTGTCATTGACTCAATGTTGTCATCCAAGCATCTCATCCTCTCTTGTCGCCTTATTCTGCATTCTATTTTTCCCAGCATCAAGATTTTTTCCAATGAATCATCTCTTCGCATCAGGTGGCCAAAGTATTAGAGCTTCAGTTTCATTATCAATCCTTCCAGGATTGGAAGGGTTGATTATTCAGGGTTGAATAATCCCAGGGTTGAATATTCAGGGTTGATTTCCTTTAGGATTGAGTGGTTTGACCTCCTTGCAGTCCAAGGGACTCTCAAGAGTCTTCTCCAACACCACAGTTCAAAGGCATCCAAACAGGTTTGGGGAGATCAATTTTCCACATAATGGCTCTTGAAGTTCTAAATTTTCTTTGGTTATGTTGGTTTATTTAGTTTAAAATGTGCGTGAGGAAGGACTATAGTATTTAAATATAAAATTATCCTAGATCCTAGAAGGAGTACTTACTTGAAAAAATTAGGAAATTGGTATATCATTCTTGAGAATCCAGAGATTCAGAAAACAAATGAGTACTCATCAAAAGGACAATGGCTACATAAAAACTAAGACAGATCCAGAATAAAGTTGGAAAGCTTAGCAAAAAGGAGGGACTCTAATCCAAGATGACACTTACCATATCACAAAAAAATATATGATTCATGGAGGTACAGGGACTTAAGGGGCTTAAATAAGCACCAGACCAGGTTTCTGAGATCATTAGATTCTCAGAGGTTTATCTATTTCAGATCTCACTTCTGACACAAAGTAGTCAGTTTTTAAAACAAAAGGCTAAGCTGTTTACCCAGAAAAATCAAGTCTATTTAGAAATAGCAGAGGAATTGAAGTTTAGCACATGCAAACTATGGTGAACTATAGGCAAGTTTTCAGAACAAAGGCGAAGAGTAGAGAATATTGGGATTATCTGGTTTGAATGAAAGTTCATTAGAGGGGAACAAGAGTTCAGAGTTGCCGTGGCTTCTTATTGAGTTCCTGCAGTTTCTCATTGACTGCATTGTTGCTGAGCAAGGAGAAAATTATCCTATTCTTGCTGGGTTTGTAAAGTACGATAAAGCCAATGGCACATGCATGAGAGCTCTCCCTTCAGCGTTTTATGACTCCATTTTGAGTGAAGTTTTCCTTTATTCATTTTCACACAGTGAGGTCACATTTTTATATTTTAGTTAATTGTCCCATTATGCTGAATCTTATGAGTTAAAAATAGATTATTCATACTATATTATTCTGTAATACAAGTGGACAAATTCCTCGGTTTTTAAAGAACTTTATAATATAATACCAAATGTGCCCTAGTTCTCTTTTAAGTGTTCACTTAAGATAATAATTTGCTGTGTACGTGCTATTTTAATTTGTAATTGCTTATTATTTTTTATGTCTGCTTAAAACATTCACCTAAAACCTTCAACATAGAACCAAATTAAAACAGTGAAAATGTTTTCAAAAGAATTCTGGGCTTCCCTGGTGGTCCAGTGGGTAAGTACACCGCCTTGCAGTGCAAGGGGCACCGGTTTGATCCCTGGCCTGGGGAGATCCCATGTGCCACAGAGAGGCTGGACCGATGTGTCCAATTACAGAGCCGGAGCTCTGGAGCGTGTGCTCCCAGAGCCGGTGCTCCGCGACAACAGAGGCCACTGCGATGGGAGGCCCACGCAGGCCAAAGAACAAAGATGGATGAAAATAGATAGATGAAAGACCAATAGAAGTGGCCTGCACACCCGCCTCCCTCCCCAACCCGCCCCTCCCCCCCAAATAAAGCTAAGTTACAAAAGAATTCTGTTACAGAAGTCAAATTAAGTTTGGTGGATTAGAGTCACACAGGTCTAATAGTATAACTTAATGATGGTGATGACCTAGTCCTCAATACTATAGCAAGGCCTATATAGATGCAAAATTGGGCTGCAGTGGTGACTGGAAAACAAAACTGAATCTACCTTTAACTTTAAGTTTTTATTTTTGACTTCTCATATTTGACTGCCTTGATAATGGTATGGCATACAATATCTGGTTCTCTTTAGCTCTACTGACATGAATACCTGTGTGTATTTAGGCTTATAGGGCCCACAGTTAACAGAAGTTATATCACTCTATTCTGCTGTTACTGAGATCTTCACAGATGGTATGGCCACATTTTCACCCTGGTCTTTTTTTTTCCCTCATGATTCCTCTTTTATTTATATTTATTTTCATCCATCTTTTTATTCTTTGGCATGTGTGGGCCTCCCATTGCTGTGGCCTCTCTCACTGCAGAGCACTGGCTGTGGACGCATGCACTCCAGAGCACTAGCTGGTAATTGGACACACCCGTCCAGCTGCTCTGCAGCACATGGGATCTTCCTGGGCCAGGGATGGAACTGGTGCCCCTTGCACTGTAAGATGGACTCTTTACCCACTGGACCACCAGGGAAGCCATAATTTTTTAAATTTAAAAGTAATGAATATATCTGGAAGGATAAATGGGATTGATGTCACTGTTGCTCCAGCCTCTTAAGTGCAGGGGCTATGACTTCAGTGCTGGAAACAGCTGAAGATGCAGCTGAGAGGTGTAGCTCTGCTGTTGATAAATGGAAAAAGAAAATCTCTAGAAGAATGACCTCAAAATCCCAAGACAATTTGACAATATTTAACGTCTTAGGTATTAATTTGTTTCTAAATTTCTGTAAGATGACAGCAATAATATGACTTTTTCTAAGTGTATTTATGAACATAACCAAATTTATTGGTATCTGTTTTTGCAATTATTAAAATAAGACAAAGAATTTTCCAGTTATCAGAATTTATCTATTGAAATTCTGTTCAACAATCTTGTTGACATAGCATGAACTATCATTCCTATAAAATCCAGCCTTACTACAATGATTATCCCCTATTTTTATCCAACTCTTTCATGTTTATGTTTAAAAACTATTTATTGCCTTTCCAATGAAGAAATGACCCTTGATTCTAGTTTCAGTAATTGAAATTGTCATTTAAAGGATATTAGAGTCTTGACTAATATTAAAAATGTTTATTTATAATACTGACTATAAAGAACTAAATTATTTGGTTTTGGATATGCAAGTACCACCATGTTCTCTGAACTTGAAAACTGCAAATCACAGAGTAATCCATGTACATTTTATTTTCTGAGATAAATCTAGCTTTGCATAGAAAGTAGAGATGAAAATCATACCAGAGGGAGGAGTATATTCTCAAATAATTAGTTCTGCTTCTTTGATTCCATCTGGAATGATTTTGCTTATTATTGGCTTCACCAAGCACAGAGATGTGCTGGTTGCTGACTAAACCTTAGATCATAGATATGTCAAGAGGAGACAATTAAATAGGGTTATTTATTACCTTGCAAAAATAAGGTCAACAGATATTTCCACATGTCAATCATAATTTCATGTTTTATAAGCTCTGACATTAGCACATTACATAGTAAGTAAGATCTCTAAGGATGTTCACATGAAAGTGAGAGTGACAAGTGGACATGTGCCTTTCAAATTAGTTCTTTTGGGGTCAATTATTTCAAATTATTTATGAAACAGGCTTTGTAAAAAATTATGATAAGATACTAAAGAGAAAATAACATGTAAACAATATAAGTTAAATCTGTATAACATACAAATGGAAAAATATATAAATGATGTAAAAACACAGAAAATATGTTACAGGATTCCCTCAAGATAAACAAATGTTGGACAAGGAAAAGTTTCTACATGCAAAAGTATTTCAGGTAACAAACGAAATTTAGTCTGAGAATTTGAAAATTACCCCTCCGTAGCCACCAGTGGGTAAATGAAGGTGAGGATCATCAATGACTGCCAACTCACAGCAACAGACAACAGATATTATGTTCTCCTTCATGGAAGTACATAGCATCACCTAGGTAGCCATCTTGTAAATAAACAGAGAATTTAATCACATTCTACTGGCAAATACCAATTTAAAGAACTATTAGAGAAAAAAAAATATATCAATTACTATGAAAAATTTTATATGGTTCTATACAAAACTGTTAAATTTATTATCCACATTTTTAGTCATAATTCCCACATGAATAAACTCAAGCAAAGGTATCTTCCAGTTTTGAAGATAATACTGCCTCAAAAGGCTTGATGTGTATTGCATGAATAGAGGGGAGTATTTATGAAGGATGAAAAAATAAAATGAAGAAGTATGTTAAGATAAATTAAAATATATCTCATACTCAGTAGGGGCTATAGAAATATAAGAAAGGAAAAATTGATATCCATGTTTTGCAGTTTATAATCTATTTACTGAGGAGCCTGAGATGTATAAAACTCAAAATTATACTATAGAGTCTTTATAAAAGGTTTTTGCTCTTGATATGTTAATTTATATAATGAGAAATATTTACATAATGGTTCCTCAATTCAATATTTTTCAACAAAGGCAATAGTGATTCTTATTAAAGAACAACACAACTCCCCTAAATAAAACAAAATGAAGTATGCTATAATTATTCCATCAGAGATTTTGATTATAAACTCTAGACACATGTTCCAGACACATGAAAATTAAGCAAATAAATAAGTATACTGCATATAATTGTAAATAACCACCAGTGTTACATGGCACAAATATCAGCACTATTTTTCCTTATGTATTTATGCATTAATTTCTTAAATATAGAAGGGGTCATGAAGAAATAAAGAAGCTAGGATCATGACATTAATGTTATGCCACTGAGTTAGAATTGAAAATAAATACAAGATTTAGATTGGAAGAGAAGAGTGGGATGGGTTATTTCAGAAAAAGCATGTTCATTGGAATAAGGACTCTGATATAGGATGCCCTTGTGTGTGAAGAAGGCAGTAACGAGAGTAGTAGTCAGGTGAGAGAAGGTGTGTAAATATGAGTAAGATACTACCATTAATGTGAAGATAATATATTTGTGGAGCCTCTGATTAAAATCATCATAATCCCCCATTCCGGCAGATAAAAATCAATAGTCCTTTGATGTTGCATACAAGGTTTATCAACACCTCATTTTAGATTCATCTTCATTCATTTTCTTCTTAGTAGAGAGTAGAAAGGGAGGAAACAACCAAGATACATAAGTTGTGTCATAGTAAAAAGGAAAGTTGCTCTTGTACGTTAAAAGTTATTAGAATTCTTCATGAAACCTGAGAAGATGTTTTCTTATTTTTTTCTCCTTTAACAGTATAAACCTAGAATATTTCTTTATAGGTATTAACCAGAATAACTTGACCTCTTTCATCTTTACTTTGAAAAAGTCAAGATAATATGAATGAATAATCAAAATTGAGTACAAGTGACAAAATCCTGTCTTCTGAGTACAGAATCCAGATCTAAAATTTTTATAAGATTTAATAATCAGGGCTTCCCTGGTGGTCCAATGGGTAAGGACACCACCTAGCAGTGCAAGGGGTTCTGGTCCGATCCCTGGCCTGGGAAGATCCCACATGCCACAGAGCGGTATGACCAATGTGTCCAACTACCAAGTTGGAGCTCTGGAGCACATGATCCCAGAGCCAGTGCTCTGCAGCGAGAGGGGCCACTGTGATGGGAGGCCCACACAGGCCAAAAGAACAAAGATGAATGAAAATAAAAACTAAATGAAATGCTAATAGGAGTGGCCAAAAATAATAATAATAATAATAATAATCAAAGTTAATCTATTGATCTAATACTCTCTTGTCCTATAATAGTTGTTTCAAGAAGATTGCTTGACTATTTCATTAATTTTATAAACTATAAAATAATTATATAGAATGTTATCCATTAACTTCCATTTCTCTCTTTAAAAGAAACTGGATATTATATATTAAGTCTAAAATATTTGCACATGTCCTCTTGAAGAGGTTGAGCATTGTAGATCAAAGCTAAGAGTAAGTTGGAAACTGAAAGAAATGCAGTTCGGTTTTAACAGGTGTTTATTGGTTTGACCCTGCAATAACAATAACAATTCAGTAGAAATAATTTTAAAGCAAAGAATGAGTTTAAATTGTGATTGTGAGTTTAAAAGAGCCTTACCTTATGTTGGTAAGTCTGAGTTACTCTTGTCAGTCAGTAAAGCTAATCACCTGGATGATGGAAAGTTCCCAAGAGTTCATAGGGATTTCTTTCTTTCTTTCATTTTTTAAAGACTTTGCATTTATTTTAAAATTTTGGCCTCTTTTTTGTTGTTTTATTTTGTTTATTTATTTTCATTCATCTTTACTCTTTGGCCTGTGAGGGCCGCCCATTGCAGCAGCCTCTCTCATTGTTGAGCACTGGCTCTGGGTGCGTGTGCTCCAGAGTGCTGACTCATAATTGGACACACCGGTCCACACGTGGGATCTTCCTCAGCCAGGAGTCGAACCAGCGACCCCTGCACTGCAAGGCAGACTCTTTACTGACTGGACCATCAGGGAAACCCAGAGGTTTCTATATCATGATTTTTATTTATTTGTTTTAGTCAAAGTTGTTATGAAAAGGAAAGAGTTCTTTGAATAAATCTGTGAATAACACTTTGATTAAACACAATTTTATCAAAGGCCAAAGACTGATTTAGATAGGCAACCATGTAATGAAGTGTTTCTGTCTACTCTTTTTCTTAGTAAAAATTAATCTTACTTTCTAGTTACATGCAATCAGGAAATTAGAATTCAGGCTTGGGTCCTGAAGTTCTCTGTTTGATTTGCCCTGTCTTATTCTGTTGCCTTGTCCTGCATGATTTCATCATCTTATTATTTTAGCCCTGTTTATGTTAATTCATGGATATTTCTTTTTGCCTTAACTTTGTATTTCTTATGAGAAACAACAAAATTGTTATTCTTTATTTCAGAAACAAGAACACATAAAACTGACAAACATGCACAGAAAATAAACACATGGCTGCTGCTTTTTTTGTTTCTACTGGGCTTTTCCACTCTCTTACTCTGTGATCTCTTCATTGATATTTTGGCAGCATCAAGAGGAGGCCAAATTGAGAAACAGTTGAAGTCCCTCACTCTATGAGGACTGCCCTGATTGTTTCTGTATTGACTAATTCAAATTTGGAGAAGAATTGTAATGGACCTCTGAGATTTTATTAAGGAAAAGAGAGATTATAGGATTGCAAGATTGATCCCTATTGTTCTGTCCTCACTTATCTGTTCTGTTTACTTTCAGTCTTCCATTTGATCTCAGAATGACTTTTGGATTGTGTAGTGAAAAATCAAAGTGCAAGGCCAAGTTTTTTTTGGGGGGGCGGGGGGCACAGGTTGGGGAAGGGGGGTTGGGCAGGCCACTTCTATTGGTCTTTCATTTCTCTATTTTCATCCATCTTTGTTCTTTGGCCCGTGTGGGCCTCCCATTGCGGTGGCCTCTGTTGTCGCAGAGCACCGGCTCTGGGCACATGCGCTCCAGAGCTCCTGCTCGGTAGTTGGACATATCCGTCCAGCTGCTCCGCAGCATGTGGGATCTTCCCAGGCCAGGGATCAAACTGGCGCCCCTTGCACTACAAGGTGGTGTCCTTACCCACTGGACCAGCAGGGAAGCCCAAGCCCAAGTTTTGGTTTGATACTTGAGATATAAAATGTAGTCACTTGTTATGAAAAGGAAAGAGTTCTTTGAATAAATCTGTGAATAACACTTTGATTAAACACAATTTTATCAAAGGCCAAAGACTGATTTAGATAGGCAACCATGTAATGAAGTGTTTCTGTCTACTCTTTTTCTTAGTAAAAATTAATCTTACTTTCTAGTTACATGCAATCAGGAAATTAGAATTCAGGCTTGGGTCCTGAAGTTCTCTGTTTGATTTGCCCTGTCTTATTCTGTTGCCTTGTCCTGCATGATTTCATCATCTTATTATTTTAGCCCTGTTTATGTTAATTCATGGATATTTCTTTTTGCCTTAACTTTGTATTTCTTATGAGAAACAACAAAATTGTTATTCTTTATTTCAGAAACAAGAACACATAAAACTGACAAACATGCACAGAAAATAAACACATGGCTGCTGCTTTTTTTGTTTCTACTGGGCTTTTCCACTCTCTTACTCTGTGATCTCTTCATTGATATTTTGGCAGCATCAAGAGGAGGCCAAATTGAGAAACAGTTGAAGTCCCTCACTCTATGAGGACTGCCCTGATTGTTTCTGTATTGACTAATTCAAATTTGGAGAAGAATTGTAATGGACCTCTGAGATTTTATTAAGGAAAAGAGAGATTATAGGATTGCAAGATTGATCCCTATTGTTCTGTCCTCACTTATCTGTTCTGTTTACTTTCAGTCTTCCATTTGATCTCAGAATGACTTTTGGATTGTGTAGTGAAAAATCAAAGTGCAAGGCCAAGTTTTTTTTGGGGGGGGGTTGGGGAAGGAGGGGGTTGGGCAGGCCACTTCTATTGGTCTTTCATTTATCTATTTTCATCCATCCTTGTTCTTTGGCCCGTGTGGGCCTCCCATCACAGTGGCCTTTGTTGTCGCAGAGCACTGGCTCTGGGCACATGCGCTCCAGAGCTCCTGCTCGGTAGTTGGACATATCCGTCCAGCTGCTCCGCAGCATGTGGGATCTTCCCAGGCCAGGGATCAAACTGGCGCCCCTTGCACTACAAGGTGGTGTCCTTACCCACTGGACCAGCAGGGAAGCCCAAGCCCAAGTTTTGGTTTGATACTTGAGATATAAAATGTAGTCACAGCGGAAAGACTTGTGATCTTCAAGAAAACAATTGCCAGATTACAAAAGTAAAAGTGTGTTTGTTTTCTGTGTGTTTTGGGTCCTGTTCAAGTAGAATGCAAAGTTATTGTCACCAATATAGGTATTATGTATTGATAAACAGGCAGGCCAATGGTTTTAAGCATTCACTGAGCTTACCTTTAACAGATTTTTGGCATCTCTGGGATTTGTAACCATGTGAAGAAAGGATTGGGGTGAAAGTTAACTTTTTCCAGAAGAGTTATGTCATTTTTCTCATGTTTAGTTTGGTACAACTTTCCCACTACATATTATTGCACCTACGTTCTAACTCAGGTAGATCTCATAGTCCTAGTCTCTTCCTCTGCTGTTTAATTCATACAGTATGATGGTTTTCACAGAGGATATATAGACACATCATTATTTGATGATCTTGGAGTCATCCTAAGGAACCTCATTATTTTATTTTATAATGACTTTTTTTTTAATTGGAGGAAAATTGCTTTAACAATGTTGTATTAGTTTCTGTTGTACACAACACAAATCAGCCATAATTATAAGAGGAACTTCATTATTGTTGTAATTATTGCAAATTTTCAGTCTTGAGGAGACATTGGATTTCAGAGTTAGGTTTCAGTAGTTTGATGAAACACCCCCTGGCATATCCTACCTTCAGGATTTGACATGGGAGTAGGTACCTTTTTGTTCCCTTCTGCTTTATATGAAACATGGGTGATCCTAATCATACTTTCTGTGTGTCCACATATTCATTATTCCCTTTCATAAATCTCATTTTTAAATGGATGGTCAAGATGGAAATCTGAGATATTTGCTCCCGTTCTCACACATTTTTAAAGCGTAGGTTGTTCCTAGATGTAGTATTATAAATATTTCCTTCTTTGCCTGCTCAGTAAGCAGGATCTTAGTTCCCTGACCAGAGATTGAATCTGCAGTGGTTTTAACCACTGGACCACCAGGGAAGTCCTTAAATTGTTATCTACTATGTTTCTGACACTACCCTGCATGTGATTTTTTTGTCAAACATTCAATAAAGGATAAAATATCAAGGCAAGTTTGGTAAGATCTTCTTAAAATCATAATAGTTCACTGCAATATTATAAATTTTTTTAAAAAATTAGTTTTATTTATTTATTTATTTATTTATTTACTTTTTAAATTTATTTATTTATTTTGGGCGGGGGTCAGGTTGGGGAGGGAGGGGAGCAGGCGGGCCACTTCTATTGGTCTTTCGTTTCTCTCTGTTCATCCGTCTTTGTTCTTTGGCTCCTGTGGGCCTCCCATCACGGTGGCGTCTGTCGGTGCAGAGCGCCGGCTCTGAGCGCATGCGCTCCAGAGCTCTGGCTCGGTAATTGGACACATCAGTCCAGCCGCTCCGCGGCATGTGGGATCTTCCCAGGCCAGGGCTCGAACTGGCGCCCCTTGCACGGCAAGGCGGTGTCCTTACCCACTGGACCACCAGGGGAAGCCCTTATTTATTTATTTTTGACTCTTCTGGGTTTTTACTGCTGCCATAGTGTTTTCTAAGTTGCAGGGTGTGGGGGCTACTGTCTAGTTGAGGTGAGCAGGCTTCTTGTTGTAGTGACTTCTCTTGTTGTGGAACTCAGGTTCTAGGACTCACAGGCTTCAGTTGTTGCGGCACATGGGCTCCATAGTTGCGGCTTCGAGGCTCTAGAGCACAGGCTCGATAGTTGTGGCTCATGGGCATAGTTGCTCCATAACTCGTGGGATCTTCCTGGATCAGGGATCAACCTGTGACTCTTGCATTGGCAGGCAAACTCTTTACCACTGAAGTACCAGGGAAGCCCTATCAAATTTTTTGATAGCACCAAGAAATAAGATACCATTTCCTATCTTCTAGGATGTGATAGAAAACCAAGCTTTTTTTTTTTTTTTTTAACATTTATTTATTTATTTATTTATTTATTTATTTATTTTGTCGGGAGTGGGGAGGGAGGGGGGTGGGCGGGCCACTTCCACTGGTCTTTCATTTGTCTAGTTTCATCCATCTTTGTTCTTTGGCCCGTGTGGGCCTCCCATCGCGGTGGCCTCTGTTGTCACAGAGCACCGGCTCTGGGCACATGCGCTGCAGAACTCCGGCTCGGTAATTGGACACATCGGTCCAGCCGCTCTGCAGCCCGTGGGATCTTCCCAGGCCAGGAATCGAACTGGCGCCCCTTGCACTGCAAGGCGGTGTCCCTATGCACTGGACCACCAGGGAAGCCCCCAAGCTTTTAATTGATACTCTAAGGCTAACTTTTGCCTTACAGACTTGACTTGTGAATAAAATACATAAAATGTTTCCTGCCATCTGCTTTGAAAACATCTATTAAACTTCCTACTTTTTGAACTCTCTACTTCATCTATGCAAAAATTAGTTCTTATGAAAGTTTCCTTGCTTTAGCTAAATTTCTGTGATACCACATCATGTTTATTTTAGGGGAAATGTTTTCATAAACACATGGCCTAAACTGTGCTTATGATACAGCCTTTGTCTAGTGATTCTATTTGAGCATCTGCAAGCAGCTCTAGGTGTGTGGCTAGCAGGATTATCCACAAGTAGCTGGATGCTAATTAACTTTTTGGTGTCTTCAGTGCAATAGCAGATATTAACAGTGAACGTGAAATAGACATTTTAATGTATATTTAAAAGAAAAATGGTTTAAGAACCTCTATCCAGCTCAGAGATACTAAGAAACAGAATAACTGGATTAGGGTGGAAATTTCTTGACATGGAAGGATTGCCATGCTCAGAGTCTCAGAGTAGTGGGGATGAT
Source organism: Tragulus kanchil (assembly GCA_022376925.1). Taxonomy (NCBI): domain Eukaryota; kingdom Metazoa; phylum Chordata; class Mammalia; order Artiodactyla; family Tragulidae; genus Tragulus; species Tragulus kanchil. The sequence goes on along the minus strand of JAIOJX010000025.1, from coordinate 23,607,361 downwards.
GTTCCCTTTCCACCTCAGCATAATGAGGGACTAGCCAATGGGACCACTTGGTAAACACTGACTCATTTGCTGCAAATGGGAAAGATGAAAATGTCTGCAAGACAAAATTAAAAAGGCTGAAGTAGACTGTGGATCAGAGATTGATTCTAACTGTGGAATTTATGGTCTATTTATGGAATTTTGTTAACTTCTCTGGTGTTAGGATTCAAGGGATGCATTAAATTAGATAAATTGGATAGAAATTTTACAATGCATTCCTACACTATTTATTGGTCCTTAAAACATTAATAAATCATTATTTTAAGTAACTTAGAAATTCTGTATTGCTACAGTGGTTCTCTACTTTCCTAACTGGTTGTTCAGTTTATATTGTACAGAGCTTTATAGTTTGCACATGTTGTTACAATCCTTAATGTATTTTACACTTAAAAAAGTGCTTTGTAGTAGCAGGACAAACATTATTTTGCCTATTTTAGAAAAAAGGAAACCAATACTCAGAATTAAAATGATTGGTGAAGCTTATATGACAAATTAAGTGGCAAGACCAAGATTCCAACTCAGTCTTCCAATTATAAGTTTCACATAACCAACTCCCACATTTCAGTGTCTATGTACACTTCTGTTTATAAGATGATAATAATCAATAATAGATAACAATTACTGAGCAATTTTATGAAAGATACTTTACTGCTTTTTATTATACCTTGTTCTTAAGAATAATCCTATGAGGTAGAGATAACTATTCCCCTTTCTTAGATGAGAAAACTGAGGTTTTCATAAATGTAGACATTTAACCAAGATCATATACTGAGCAGTGTCACTGAGGAGACTTGAAGACTATGCAGTCTAACTTCAGAGCGTGAAAAATTAACCACTGCATTCTCCATGCTTTTGAACTGAATACTTTATAATAAGTACCTGGGTCTTCACATATATCCAAATGTTATGTGCTAAGAATCTAAAATATTAGTAATTCTAAGCAAACTACTGCTAAGAAACCACCACTTAGAGAAATGTGAAAAAATTGGACCTGAACTCAGTATATTTAGTTCTCATGTCTACTTTGTTTTTGCATAATTGTGATTTTAACCAAGTTGTACAATTTCTCAGTGTCTTTTTTCGTATATGTCTATCATAGAGAAACTATATTTAAATCATTATACAACTAGAAAGTGTTATACTTAGGCTTACATGGTAATAGTGAATTAATTTCTAAAAAACCATACATTTATATGCTATGTTTGCCCATGGGGCGTACTATAACAAAAATAATGATAGAATGAGTGGCTTATAAACAGGAACAAATATTATATTTCATAGTTCTAGAGGCTGGAAAAGTCAAGATGAAGGTACCAGCAGATTCTATGCTGGATGATGCCCCACTTCTTAATTCATAGAGGCCTGTCATCTTGCTGTGACCTCATATGCTGGAAGGGTAGGGGAGCTTTCTGGGGTCCCTTTTATGACACTAATTCCATTCATAAGGGTACCCTCTAAAAGGCCCCAACTCCAGATTCCATAATTACCAAATTTGTGGGTTACACAAAAATTCAATGTGTGTCATTTACTACTGAAATGCTACTGAAATGCCTTTAGTTTCAGAATTAATAATGAAGCAGATATTTATTTCTCATGTTTTATCAGCTGATATTCAACTGACCCATAATTGGTCTCTGTGTGTACCATTTGTTAAATATTTTCTATGTAGACTTGCCTGTAATAATCTTAACTCAGAGTTCCACACATATCAAAAATCATAATATATTAGCAAGTGGCATCATAAAAAGTATTAGTTGTCCAATCAAAATGCCAAAAGCTTTTGTATTTTTAAATATATATTTCCCCTTTAACAGTGAAACTTTTAACCAGTAGATTAAAATGCTGAATTGAACTATGTATTTATGTCCATTTAAACATGCTGAATTTTATACACACATTTTCATAGATTAAACAGTAACACTCAATTTATTATTTTTATACCAGATTTTGATTGTTATATTTCAGCTGATGAATGGTTATTTTGAATCATCAAATGGTACTACTGCCTGCTAGCTATCTTTGTACATCAGCATTTGTGCAATTATTTTAATATTTTATTTCATTTTATGTTATTACTTATAAAATGAGTGGAAAATGGGAAAATGATATGAAACATATGAACTTAATTTCATTGAGGCAAAGTTAGAAATTATTAGCATGCTTCAGGTAATGAATCTTTAAGATTCATTACATTCATTGTTCTTAAGCTAATTGGTGTTTCATTGTGAAAGAAAATAATAAAGTACATGTATGAAATAATAGAAAAAAACTTGAGAAATATATTGTTTATCTTCTAGATTTTAAGGTACTGTGAATTTTAAAGTGCACTGTTATTTAAAAAGTACACAGTGAATGCACAGTGTTGAATTCAAGGTAAAAAATCAATTCAAAATGTATAATATACTTATTTCAGAAGTGATGAAATATGAGTCTTAGAATCTGATATTATTTTTTTTTTTTTTAAAGATTTATTTATTTATTTATTTTGGGCGGGGGTCGGGTTGGGGAGGGAGGGGAACGGGCGGAGCAGGCGGGCCACTTCTATTGGTCTTTCATTTCTCTGTTTTCATCCATCTTTGTTCTTTGGTTCCTGCGGGCCTCCCATCGCGGTGGCGTCTGTTGTCGCAGAGCACTGGCTCTGGGCGCATGCACTCCAGAGCTCTGGCTCGGTAATTGGACACATCAGTCCAGCCGCTCCGCGGCACGTGGGACCTTCCCAGGCCAGGGATCGAACCGGCGCCCCTTGCACTGCAAGGCGGTGTCCTTATCCACTGGACCACCAGGGGAAGCCCTGATATTATTTTTAATACTAAAAATATTTGCCTATATTTTTCATGTTTTGCTCTGATATGCATTTTAGAAAGTATTATCTATAAAAGTTAAGAAACTAGATCCATTACCTTATATATGAAAGCTCATTTCAAAATGCTTATAGCAATAGAAAGTATCGGTGTAATGTATATTTATTTTTAAATTTGTTTATAGATAATTGTAACAGAGACAAAATTTTTAAAACACATTTTGCAAAACTGTTCTTAAAAATAATCATTTAGCATATTTTATATGTCAAATTTATATATATTGTGGTCCTACAAGAATCAGATGTAGTAGATAATCTATGGGACAGTTGAGGCATATTTGCTTTCATTTGTTATTTTCTTCTTGATTATACTAATAATTTTTCCTTTGCTTCTTTTTTTAAAAATATATTTACTTTTGATTGCACTAGGTCTTTGTTGCTGTGCATGGAGAGTTTTTTCTAATTCAAGTGTCTGGGGGCTACTCTTCATGAGATGCACAGGCTTCTCCTTGCAGGTTTCTCTTGTTGTGGAGCACAGGCTCTAGACACGTGGACTTCAGTAGTTGGGACACACAGGCTTTAGCTGCTCCTAAATGTGAAATCTTCTAGGAGCATGGATCAAACTCATGTTCTTTGAATTGGCAGTCAGATTTTTATCCACTATACCACCAGGAAGTTTTCCTTTGCTTCTTGACTTTCATCTTTTATCTGTTACTCATAAACACTGTGTGCTAATGACTGGAGATTCTAGCAGTGTATTTACCAGTAAAGCTTACTTTGTAAAGCAAAAGGTATAAAATATTTTGGATTAGACCATTAAGTAGGAAGTAGAGAATAATCATGTTTTTTTATTATTATTGTTATTTATATTTGGGTAAGGAGCTTATTCGGAGAAGATACTTAACTACTTTTCTCTCTGTGAATTATCCAATTGTATTCCCTGATGTCATTGATGACTAATGATCATTTTTAACAATGCGAGGATGATGGAAGAGACATTTATGATATTCAAGTTTCTGATTGGTTAAGTATATAATTATGTAGAGAATAATGAATTTTGTTTCAGTCTGAAGAGTAGAAATACAGGAAATAGGGAAGAAGTAACATTATGAAAAATTGGATTATTTAAATTTTGGCTATCTGGATTGTTCTTTTGCCCATTGGTATTTAAAAATTACAGGTACCAAGAAGACAGTTCAGTCTGGAATTAATAGGTTTGAAATAGATATATAGTTCTAAGGAGCATCAACATGTATATGGGAAAGATTATAAACAGTATATGTTCAATAATTAAGTTTTATATATGGAAGGAGAAGAATGAAAACTCATGGGAAACTTCAATTGCTTTCCTCTGTTCTGAAACTAAGGTAATTGCTTCAGATTATTTTTCTGCTCCGATCTTTATGATTTCTCCTCTGCTAACTTTGGGATATTTTTGTTCTTCTTCCTCCAGTTGTTTTAAGTGTAGGGTTAGGTCATCTGTTTGATATTTTTCGTGTTTCGTTATGTAGGATTGTATTGCTTCCTTCTTAGACCTGCTTTGGCCGTATCCCATAGGTTTTTCTCTGTCATGTGTTCATTGTCATTTTCTTCTAGGAATTTTTTTTATTTCTCCTTTGATTTGTTTGGTAATCAGTTGGTTTTTTAGGTATGTGTTGTTTAATCTCCATGTGCTTGTGTTTTTAGCAGTTTTTCTCCTGTAGTTGATCTCTAGTCTCATTGCATTGTGGTCCGAGAAAATGGTTGATATAATTTCAGTTTTCTTGAATTGACTGAGGTTGATTTGTGACCCAAGATGTGGTCTATCCTGGAGAATGTTCCATGAGCACTTGAGAAGAAAGTGTATTCTTCTGCATTTAAATGGAAGGTCCTTTACCAGTAAAGCTTACTTTGTAAAGCAAAAGGTATAAAATATTTTGGATTAGACCATTAAGTAGGAAGTAGAGAATAATCATGTTTTTTTATTATTATTGTTATTTATATTTGGGTAAGGAGCTTATTCGGAGAAGATACTTAACTACTTTTCTCTCTGTGAATTATCCAATTGTATTCCCTGATGTCATTGATGACTAATGATCATTTTTAACAATGCGAGGATGATGGAAGAGACATTTATGATATTCAAGTTTCTGATTGGTTAAGTATATAATTATGTAGAGAATAATGAATTTTGTTTCAGTCTGAAGAGTAGAAATACAGGAAATAGGGAAGAAGTAACATTATGAAAAATTGGATTATTTAAATTTTGGCTATCTGGATTGTTCTTTTGCCCATTGGTATTTAAAAATTACAGGTACCAAGAAGACAGTTCAGTCTGGAATTAATAGGTTTGAAATAGATATATAGTTCTAAGGAGCATCAACATGTATATGGGAAAGATTATAAACAGTATATGTTCAATAATTAAGTTTTATATATGGAAGGAGAAGAATGAAAACTCATGGGAAACTTCAATTGCTTTCCTCTGTTCTGAAACTAAGGTAATTGCTTCAGATTATTTTTCTGCTCCGATCTTTATGATTTCTCCTCTGCTAACTTTGGGATATTTTTGTTCTTCTTCCTCCAGTTGTTTTAAGTGTAGGGTTAGGTCATCTGTTTGATATTTTTCGTGTTTCGTTATGTAGGATTGTATTGCTTCCTTCTTAGACCTGCTTTGGCCGTATCCCATAGGTTTTTCTCTGTCATGTGTTCATTGTCATTTTCTTCTAGGAATTTTTTTTATTTCTCCTTTGATTTGTTTGGTAATCAGTTGGTTTTTTAGGTATGTGTTGTTTAATCTCCATGTGCTTGTGTTTTTAGCAGTTTTTCTCCTGTAGTTGATCTCTAGTCTCATTGCATTGTGGTCCGAGAAAATGGTTGATATAATTTCAGTTTTCTTGAATTGACTGAGGTTGATTTGTGACCCAAGATGTGGTCTATCCTGGAGAATGTTCCATGAGCACTTGAGAAGAAAGTGTATTCTTCTGCATTTAAATGGAAGGTCCTAAAGATTGAAATGAGGTCCATCTCTTCTAGTGTGTCATTTAAGGCTGTGTTTCTTTATTAATTTTCTGTTTTGATGATCGGTCCATTGGTGTGAGAGGAGTGTCAAAGTCTCCTACTATGATCGTGTTATTGTTGATTTCTTCTTTTATGTCTGAAAGTGTTTGTCTTATGTATTGGGGTGCTTGTTTGTTGGGTGCATAGATAAATATGATTGTTATGTCTTCCTATTGGATCGATCCCTTGATCATTATGTAGGTTCCTGCCTTGGCTCTTATAATCATCTTTATTGTAAGGTCTATTATGTCTGATATGAGGGTTGCTACTCCAGCTTTCTTTTGATTTCCATTTTCATGGAATATCTTTTTCCATCCTCTCACTTTCAGTCTATGAGTGTCTCTAGGCCTGAAGTGAGTTTCTTGTAGTCAGCATATGTATGGGTCTTGTCTTTGTATCAGTTCAGCCACTCTGTGTCTTTTGGTTGGGGCATTTAGTCCATTTACATTCAAAAGTAATTATTGATACAAATGATCCTATTGTCATCTTCTTAAATGTTATGATGGCTTAGTTTTGTGGATCTTCTTCTTCTCTTTTGTTTGTTGTCTATATACGTCCCTTTAACACTTGTTGTAAGACTGGCTTGGTGTTACTAAATTCTTTTAGTTTTTGCTTATCTGTAAAGCTTTTGGTTTCTCCCTCAATTTTGAATGAGATCCTTGAAGGGTAGAGTATTCTTGGTTGCAGATTATTCTCTTTTAGCCGTTTAAATGTGTCCTGCCATTCCCTCTGCCCTGCAGAGTTTCTGTTGAAAGATCAGCTGTTAAATGTATGGGGTTTCCCTTGTATGTCACTAGTTGCTTTTCCCTTGCTGCTTTTTGAATTCTGTGTTTGTATTTAATTTGCGTTAGCTTAAGTAATATGTGTCTTGGTGTGTTTCTTCTCGGGTTTATTCTGTATGGTACTCTTTGCGCTTCTTGATTGACTATTGACTTGATTGACTATTTTTTTTCCCAAATTGGGGAAATTTTCAACTATAATCTCTTTAAAATTTTTCTCATATCCTTTCTTTTTTTCTTCCTCTTTTGAACCCTCTATAATTCGAATATTGGTGTGTTTGATATTATCCCAGATGTCTTTGATGCTATCCTCTGTTCTTTCCATTCTTTGAGCTTAATTCTGTTTTTCAGCAGTTACTTGCACCATTCTATCTTCCAGCTCACTTACCTGGTCTTTTGTCTCAGATACTCTGCTCTTGATTCCTTTTGCAGTGTTTTTAAGTTCAGTGATTGAGCTGTTTGTCTCTGTTTGTTGTTTTTTAAGTTCTTGTATTTCTTTATTCAATGTGTTACTTGCTTCTTGCAATTTCTCTAAAATTCTGTTTTCAAAGTTTTGGATCATCTTTACTATCATTCTTCTGAACTCACTTTCTGAAAGTTTGTCTAATTCCTCTGCGTTTATTTGAACCTGTGTGTTTGTAGATAGTTCCTTTACTTGTGTGGTATTTCTCTGCCATTTCATTGTTATTATTAATTTTTTAACTAACTATGTTTGGGGTTTCCTTTTCCCAGACTTTGAGTTACGTCTATTGGTATTTGTTGTTTGGATGAGGCTTCTTATTCTGGGTGATGCTGGTGGTTGGGTTATGTCAGGACTTGCATACAAGTGCTTGCCTTTGGTGGAGTTCTCGCTGTATACTGCTCTTTAGTGTCAGGTGTTCTCTGGTATTGTAGAGTTTTGGAGTCAGTGCTCCCTCCCTAAAGCCCCTGGGCTTGTTGCCTGACCAGGGAATGAAGATTTCATTGCTGGTTTGTTATGGCATTAAATGGTATTAAAATATATATAGGCGAATGAGAAACAGAAGGTATACTTTTGACAAATGGCAATTAAAATATCATGCAAATACTATCTAGCATACTGAATCATACACACAAACATATACAGCCATAATACTTCCCAAACATTCCAGCAAAAAATACAGTACAATACGTTAGCCTGGTGAATTGAGAAAACCAAGAATGGTATCCACCAGTTATTAACCAAACTAACTAGAGCACAATTTGGAGAATAATACTAGAGCAGGGTCCCAATTGGCGATAAGGCAATGAGAACAAAACAGACTGAGAAATATGGTGGGGAATGGGAAAAAGAGAAAGGGAGGATAGAAGAGAAATATAGAATAATACTGCAAAGTTAAATATAGGAAGATAAAGATTTGCATGTATTAAGAGTTTAGTGCTGTAGGATAAGAGCATCAGAGAAAGCAAAGAAATAGTCATAGAAGAAGTAGTAATACATATATAAAAACTTTAAAAATTAAAACAGAAATAAGTATATAGAAGAATATAGAAAAACAAAGCTAAAACAACGAAAACAAGCAAAGTAACCACAGAACCATACAAGGCCTATGTGGAACCAGAAGCGTATACCAAAATAAAATGTGCGGTTTAAAAGGGAAAAAAATTATTATGAAAACTTGAATATAATCAGTCTTACTGATAAGATTAGTAGCTTCAGTAGAATTCAATGGAGGAAACACACACACACACACACACACACACAAGCGAGGTGAGCCGAGGGGGTTTGGAAAAATGGAAAAAATACAAGTGAAAAAAACAAAACAAACAAAAGCAATAGAAAAGAATAAGAAATAAAATGTTATTTAAAAATGCAGCAGTAACTCCAGCTCCAGAAAAAAGGTAAAAATAGTGAGTGTTTATGTTCTTCTGTCTCCTGCGGGCTATATAGGAATTATCAGTCTTTTTCTTATCTCTGGCAGTGGTTGGATCTAAAGACCTCTTTTACTGCTTATTTATTTCTGCCTATTCTAGAACTAAATGACCCACCCAGGCTGGCTCTGGGAGTTTCTTAATCCTTCATCCAGATCCCTTTTTTTTGCTGTGTGGAGCTAAGTTCCCTCCATGTAGTTTGACCAGCAGCCAAACTACAGTAGGGAAAATGGCGTCTCTCTCACAAAGTATTTATTCCCACAGGCTCTATGAGAAGCACTTCTGCAGTTACCCGGACCCTGCTGAAGGCCACTGTCGACCCCTGCCACTGCGGGAGATGTCAGATTACTCAGAGGTGAGTCTGGCTCAGTCTCATGCAGGATCGCTATTCCCCTCTCCCGGATCACAGTGTGCATAGAGTTTCCAGTCCTACTCGGCAGCTCTGTGATTGGGTTAATGGTAACCTCCTTCAAGAGGAATTGAGTGCTGTCTTTCTGAGGACTGCTCAAGGACACTTCTAGCTTAAGGGGGGCACTTGGACCTTCTAAAGGAGGTCTGGTTTAGTCTCTTGTTGGGGGTCACTGCACCTTTCCTGGGTCTTGATTTGCATATTTGGCCCATCCAGCCTCTCTGGCAGGTATGAGGTTTGACTTTTAAAAGTGCGAATGAGCCCCTCCTACCGTCTTGTTGCAGCTTCTTTGCTCTTCGATGCGGGGTATCTTTTTTTTGTGATGACATCCAACCTCCTCCTGTCGATGGTTTTTCAGGAACTTGTTGCAATTCAGGTGATTATGCAGGAGAGATGAGTGCACGTCCTTCTACCCAGTTTTTTAAGCAAGGCAGTGTCTTGAATTCTTCTGCAAAAAAATTATAAGCTATTCAAGTATGGAGTTTATGTGGGTCAGTCTTTCTGGTTTTGTGGGGTGCCATAGAGTTTTTAAAAATAATAAACCTAATTAGATTTAATAGCTCAATAAGTAAATTAAACTTTTAAAACAAGCCATCAGTAATCCTCCCCTGTTTTAAACTAGAAGTAAAATAAGCAGAGCTTTCATGCAGAAAATATACCCTAAGTTCTTGGCAAGTGTCTGAAAAATGCATGTCCTTTAGTCAAAGTAGTTTGTTTATTGACTTTTCATTCATTCAGTAAGAGACATTTTTAGAAAAATTATAAAGGGTTTATAAACCCTTAATTGCATATTTTAGTTGACACTACCAAGCTATGATTTTTCTTTCAGTTTATTAAAACTAAAGCAAAGCAATTCACCCATTTCCACCCATCCCTACCACTTCTGACAACCTCTAGTCTGTTTTGTGTATTTATTAGCTTGTTCTTGTCTTTAAGATTCCACATAAGAGAGATCATGTGTTCTTTTTCTGTTTGATTTATTTTATGTAAATTACTGACCTCAAGGTCTATCCATGTTCTTAAAAATGACAAGATTTCATTCTTTTCTATGGATGAATAATATTCCTACACACACGCAGCAGCGTGTGTGCATACACTGAACACATACATATAACATTGCAACTTCTTTACTCATCTTTTAATATGCAGTTTTGGTTGTTTCCATTTCTTGGTTGTGGTGCATAATGCAGAAGTGAATATTATGGTTCATGTGTCTTTTCTAGTTAGTATTCTCATGATCTTCAGATAAATACCCAGGAATGGAACTGGTAGATATTTTGTACCTTTATTTTTAACTTTTTGAAGAACTTTTCTACTCTTTTTCACAATGGCTGAACTGATTTACATTTTCAACAACAGTGAAGTAGGATTCCTCTCTTTCCACATCCTCATCCTCACCTTGATTCTTCTTATCTCCTGAATTAACTATCTGCTTTCTACTTTGTACTTTGTATTTGTATTTCACCTTGATTCTTCTTATCTCCTGAATTAACTATCTGCTTTCTACTTTGTATTTCTACTTTGTATTTGTATTCCTCTCTTTCCACATCCTCATCCTCACCTTGATTCTTCTTATCTCCTGAATTAACTATCTGCTTTCTACTTTGTACTTTTCTACTTTGTATTATTTTTGACAATGCCTCTGCATTCACATATTTAAAGCACGAGCCCAAATAACACTTTTATTGTTTCCTCTTTGTGCACAGAAGAAAGCCAAATCATTCTAACATGTTTGGAATTCATTTAGATCTTTTACTGAATACCTGAATAGGCTGATTTCCAGATAAAACCTTCCTAAAATATCCTTTAGTCAAAGTAGTTTGTTTATTGACTTTTCATTCATTCAGTAAGAGACATTTTAGAAAAATTATAAAGGGTTTATAAACCCTTAATTGCATATTTTAGTTGACACTACCAAGCTATGATTTTTCTTTCAGTTTATTAAAACTAAAGCAAAGCAATTCACCCATTTCCACCCATCCCTACCACTTCTGACAACCTCTAGTCTGTTTTGTGTATTTATTAGCTTGTTCTTGTCTTTAAGATTCCACATAAGAGAGATCATGTGTTCTTTTTCTGTTTGATTTATTTTATGTAAATTACTGACCTCAAGGTCTATCCATGTTCTTAAAAATGACAAGATTTCATTCTTTTCTATGGATGAATAATATTCCTACACACACGCGCGCGTGTGTGCATATACACAGACACATACATATAACATTGCAACTTCTTTACTCATCTTTTAATATGCAGTTTTGGTTGTTTCCATTTCTTGGTTGTGGTGCATAATGCAGAAGTGAATATTATGGTTCATGTGTCTTTTCTAGTTAGTATTCTCATGATCTTCAGATAAATACCCAGGAATGGAACTGGTAGATATTTTGTACCTTTATTTTTAACTTTTTGAAGAACTTTTCTACTCTTTTTCACAATGGCTGAACTGATTTACATTTTCAACAACAGTGAAGTAGGATTCCTCTCTTTCCACATCCTCATCCTCACCTTGATTCTTCTTATCTCCTGAATTAACTATCTGCTTTCTACTTTGTACTTTGTATTTGTATTTCACCTTGATTCTTCTTATCTCCTGAATTAACTATCTGCTTTCTACTTTGTATTTCTACTTTGTATTTGTATTCCTCTCTTTCCACATCCTCATCCTCACCTTGATTCTTCTTATCTCCTGAATTAACTATCTGCTTTCTACTTTGTACTTTTCTACTTTGTATTATTTTTGACAATGCCTCTGCATTCACATATTTAAAGCACGAGCCCAAATAACACTTTTATTGTTTCCTCTTTGTGCACAGAAGAAAGCCAAATCATTCTAACATGTTTGGAATTCATTTAGATCTTTTACTGAATACCTGAATAGGCTGATTTCCAGATAAAACCTTCCTAAAATATCCGTTAAAATGAGTTTGTCCCTTATTCTTTGTAATCATTTGTTTGTTATTTTCTTATAGCTGTTTTTCAATATGAATTGCATGACTATATACAAGTATGATCACGTGGGGATAAATCATCAAGGGTATAAATTTATTCTAAGTCATTGACTAATACAGACTTTGCATCTAATACTCAATAATTTGCTGCTTAGGTTTAGTAGAAATTATGAAACTTTGAATGTAAATTGCTTAATGATTCTTATTTAATTAAATTTCTAGTTCAAATAGATGGTGTGTGAGCTCAAAAATATTTTACCTACTTTCTGTGTCTGCCTTGCTACTTAAGATTTACATTGCTGCTCAGTATTCTACATTAATGCAAATGTAAGTCTTAGTATTGTACTTTATTACTTCGTTAGGCTCCTTTATAAATTTTGAACAGAAGAAAAAAAACTCAGAACATATACTTCCTTTGATTGTGACTATGTATTACTGCAGGCAATTGGATTTTTTTTTTTTCCCCAGAAGACACAAGTCTGGAGTTTTATTGAGGACAAAGTTATATAGAAATCATATTCCCTAGAAATGACACCTGAATCAAAAAGGACAAGCGGCTCCTGGATTTAAGAGGTTATTGTTTCAGGTTAGAGGGACTAAAAGTAGTTGAACCACCACTGTTACAAGCTTGAAGGGAAGCAAGTCACCTGGAATTAAGGTACATAGGAAAGGGTAACAGGCATCTTATAGTGACAGAGCATTTAAACATTCTTTTGAAAGTTGAAAAGAAAAGCTCAAGGATTGTAGTCTATTATGTTAGAGAGGTAAAAGACCAAAAAGAGGTGCCAAGTACAGCTCACCCCTTTTTCTCTGGTAAGAATTTCCTAGAGGGTTAGGTTTTGAGTGCTTCAGCTAGATAAGATACTCTCAGGAGCACAGAAATTTTTAAATGCAACAGCTGTCCTGGATGTATTAAATAACTATCTTCTTTTATTCTGCCAATGCATAGGTCAATGTGAAGACTCAGGTGTCCTCCAGAAGTTCACAAGTTCTTACCAGATTCTCTGCTTTACCCTCTTCGTGGTGTTGGTATCAACAGCTTTCCTCTTTCTAGGTAAGGAGTTCTTATATTCAGCACTGTGGACTTTAGACTTGAAAACTGCCTTCATCTTATTTCACAGATTGCTCCAAATGACTCTAGAGTCCATTCTTCAGATCGCCCCTGAATATGTGACGTAGGAACTTCCTAACAGTAAAGCAAGACAATAAACTATAATTATTCTAGTAGGTTTAGCTATCAGATTAATACTCAATAATTTGCTGCTTAGGTTTAGTAGAAATTATGAAACTTTGAATGTAAATTGCTTAATGATTCTTATTTAATTAAATTTCTAGTTCAAATAGATGGTGTGTGAGCTCAAAAATATTTTACCTACTTTCTGTGTCTGCCTTGCTACTTAAGATTTACATTGCTGCTCAGTATTCTACATTAATGCAAATGTAAGTCTTAGTATTGTACTTTATTACTTCGTTAGGCTCCTTTATAAATTTTGAACAGAAGAAAAAAAACTCAGAACATATACTTCCTTTGATTGTGACTATGTATTACTGCAGGCAATTGGATTTTTTTTTTTTCCCCAGAAGACACAAGTCTGGAGTTTTATTGAGGACAAAGTTATATAGAAATCATATTCCCTAGAAATGACACCTGAATCAAAAAGGACAAGCGGCTCCTGGATTTAAGAGGTTATTGTTTCAGGTTAGAGGGACTAAAAGTAGTTGAACCACCACTGTTACAAGCTTGAAGGGAAGCAAGTCACCTGGAATTAAGGTACATAGGAAAGGGTAACAGGCATCTTATAGTGACAGAGCATTTAAACATTCTTTTGAAAGTTGAAAAGAAAAGCTCAAGGATTGTAGTCTATTATGTTAGAGAGGTAAAAGACCAAAAAGAGGTGCCAAGTACAGCTCACCCCTTTTTCTCTGGTAAGAATTTCCTAGAGGGTTAGGTTTTGAGTGCTTCAGCTAGATAAGATACTCTCAGGAGCACAGAAATTTTTAAATGCAACAGCTGTCCTGGATGTATTAAATAACTATCTTCTTTTATTCTGCCAATGCATAGGTCAATGTGAAGACTCAGGTGTCCTCCAGAAGTTCACAAGTTCTTACCAGATTCTCTGCTTTACCCTCTTCGTGGTGTTGGTATCAACAGCTTTCCTCTTTCTAGGTAAGGAGTTCTTATATTCAGCACTGTGGACTTTAGACTTGAAAACTGCCTTCATCTTATTTCACAGATTGCTCCAAATGACTCTAGAGTCCATTCTTCAGATCGCCCCTGAATATGTGACGTAGGAACTTCCTAACAGTAAAGCAAGACAATAAACAGGATGTATCCAAAATATGTTTATTGGGATGATTTCCCATTCATTTTGATGGAGGGTGCTTTTTGTGCTGCTTCCGTCTGAAGGAGCATCCTTCTGTAAGCCTTGCTTTTCCTCCCCTAGGCTGGCAGAGGACAGTATAGCAGCCCACACACAAAACTACTGTTTGTTCATGGCTAAAAACGGTGGAGATTTTATAACATCCTGGGCATTTCACATCCATGAAATAGGAATTGGGGCTCTGCACCAGACGCTTCTTCTTGTGTTTCCTTTTCTCCTTTTCTGGAGAGGGATAAGGAAATCCTTTGCGAGAGGTATGTTCTTGTAGGGAGGTCGATACTGCCGGAAAGGAATTTGATGTTCTTTTTATGTAATAGACTATTGCTCTTCACTTGCTGAGCAAGAACTATTTATGACTAAGCAAAACCTAAAATGCAAAATCTTACTGAAACTCTGAGTCTTATAAACAATAGCTTTGTAAATTTATAAGGCCATAGATACAAGAATTATATTCATAATAAATTGGATTAAAAAACCAGTTCCTTATAATTTAATTTTTGTTTTGAATCTTGGCTTGTTAAAAATAATTAAATTTTACTGATCTTTGTTTTCTCCTTGAGAATAAATTTCACACTACATATTTGCTCAAATAAAATATACTCCCATCATAATTTATTTAACATAAGAAAAATTAACCAGGGGAAGGGCTGAAAAATATTCATTATTATTATATATTTATGCTAATCAGCACTGAGGAGAAATAAGCTATTTTTAATCTTATTTCTGAAATCAGTTGTCCTATCCTTGGCAGTATCTGAAGAAAAGTATATGTCAGTGGTTCAAATAATAAAAATACAGTGAAAGATCGAGGGAAAATAAGGAAGTGAAAGACAAAAGCACATTTAATAATTTATTAAGATTAAAACATTCATTTTATCATATGAATACATTTATTTATTGAACACTACTTGAGTAAGCACTATGCCTGGAAAGTGACTAAAATTTAGTATTTGCCATGTCATTGATGTTTTCAACCTTAAAATTGTAGGGCTTTATAAATGTATAAAGTTTTATAAACTTTTATTATAAAATCTGTATTTCCAAATTTTTATAACACTTGCAAAATACATTTGTTTTATTAAGAAGAGTTAAGAATTCTAGCATAATACCCTAAGTTGTTTCATCATAAGCTAAATTTTATTTTGATTAAAATGTGAGAAACTTTAAGGAAATCTGAACTTTTTTTTATATTTCCCATTAATGTATGCTTGTAAAAGGTAAGTACCCCTGCTATTACCACCTTCAACAAGCAACCTGGGGACAGTGAATCATAAATAATTATGCTCTGTTTTCTTCTGAAATTCAACACGTGAATCAGTTAATTTATATGGAGATTTGCTAAGCTCACCATGCCATTTGTGTTTCTTAATCCTTCTTTTATTAGCTATACTTATGAGAAAATTATACCATTATTTTCCTATAAGCCTCAAGTCTCAACTAATTTGTGTAGTCAAAAATATTTTCAAGTGGCTTTTTTTTCCAACTGAAGAATTATTCATACTGTGTGTCTCAGTTTGAGTGAATGCTTCTCATTATTTGTACATGTGTATTTTATTCTGTTGGTAAGAATGAAAACTCAGGAAGCATAGTCTTAAGAGAACTTGAGGTTTTTGTACTTGTCAGTGGTTTGCGGCCTTTATTTATCTATCCATAAGTTCTGTTGTCTTGTTAAAAATAATTAAATTTTACTATTGAGAATAAATTTCACACTACATATTTGCTCAAATAAAATATACTCCCATCATAATTTATTTAACATAAGAAAAATTAACCAGGGGAAGGGCTGAAAAATATTCATTATTATTATATATTTATGCTAATCAGCACTGAGGAGAAATAAGCTATTTTTAATCTTATTTCTGAAATCAGTTGTCCTATCCTTGGCAGTATCTGAAGAAAAGTATATGTCAGTGGTTCAAATAATAAAAATACAGTGAAAGATCGAGGGAAAATAAGGAAGTGAAAGACAAAAGCACATTTAATAATTTATTAAGATTAAAACATTCATTTTATCATATGAATACATTTATTTATTGAACACTACTTGAGTAAGCACTATGCCTGGAAAGTGACTAAAATTTAGTATTTGCCATGTCATTGATGTTTTCAACCTTAAAATTGTAGGGCTTTATAAATGTATAAAGTTTTATAAACTTTTATTATAAAATCTGTATTTCCAAATTTTTATAACACTTGCAAAATACATTTGTTTTATTAAGAAGAGTTAAGAATTCTAGCATAATACCCTAAGTTGTTTCATCATAAGCTAAATTTTATTTTGATTAAAATGTGAGAAACTTTAAGGAAATCTGAACTTTTTTTTATATTTCCCATTAATGTATGCTTGTAAAAGGTAAGTACCCCTGCTATTACCACCTTCAACAAGCAACCTGGGGACAGTGAATCATAAATAATTATGCTCTGTTTTCTTCTGAAATTCAACACGTGAATCAGTTAATTTATATGGAGATTTGCTAAGCTCACCATGCCATTTGTGTTTCTTAATCCTTCTTTTATTAGCTATACTTATGAGAAAATTATACCATTATTTTCCTATAAGCCTCAAGTCTCAACTAATTTGTGTAGTCAAAAATATTTTCAAGTGGCTTTTTTTTCCAACTGAAGAATTATTCATACTGTGTGTCTCAGTTTGAGTGAATGCTTCTCATTATTTGTACATGTGTATTTTATTCTGTTGGTAAGAATGAAAACTCAGGAAGCATAGTCTTAAGAGAACTTGAGGTTTTTGTACTTGTCAGTGGTTTGCGGCCTTTATTTATCTATCCATAAGTTCTGTTGTCTTTTCCAATAATAGGAGTATTTTTCTTTCGTACTGGTTCTTATTAAGGTTTGTTTGTTTGCTTGTTTTTTATAAAGAGAAGAATCCTTTATCTTACAAGATACTTACTTGATATACAAGTGAGAGGAGGAAGAAATTCTGTCTTCTAAATTCTAGAATTCTGGCAATTGATCTGACAGTTACAGAAGTTTTTCAGCAATTGTCGGCATGATGACAATAGAAAGTATTTGGAAAACAAAATTATGCCCATCGGTCACGTGTTAGTCTGTAGGTTTCCCTTCCCTTCAAACGCTGATTATCTAAGATTCAATTTTTATTTTCATCAAATTCTTTAAACAAAATATTTAAAGAGCTTTGTTTTTTGGGGTTCTTCTTTTGTGTAGTTTCATTGAACTTACTATGCCATGGATTTGAAGACATTGAAGTTCTGATTCTCAGTAAAGCAAAAGAGGCATACTCATTAAAAAGAGGTCAGACTATAAAGGCAGATTTTCAAAAAGAGAATATGTCAAGTGGAACATGCATATCACTCAGAGAACAGGCCCAGTCAGCTCAAGAAGGAAGAGCCAACAGAGGCAAAGAGGAATTAGTGGGAGGTCATTAAAATAGCTGGGATTTGGATTTTGTTAGCATTAGAGCATTGTGAACTAAGTTGTCCTTAATTAAGTCACATAGACATTGTTTTGAGTAGATAGTGACATACTAACTTATATTCTAGAAGCTTATGCATTATGATCACTTTGATGAGGGTAGATTATAGACAAATTAGGATATTGTTTTAAGATATAGCAGTAATCCAGGTGAGAGATGATGGTGGCTTTGGTAGTAGAAGTGGTGGAAAGTAATTAGATTCTTGTTATTTTTGAAAGATTTACTGATGGATTTAATGTGGGATGTGAGACTATAGATGTGTCAAAGATGAATTCAAGGATTTTGACTAGATCATTTAGAAAAGTAAAATTGCCATTTGTGCGACAAAGAAGGCTGTGAGAACAGATTGTGTCTAGTAAAGGTGAGAAGTTCAGTTTTAAACATGTTAAGTTTCACTTGCAGATTTGTTAACTATAAAGATATATGGGTATAGAACACTCACAGTTAAATATATATGGTTATAATTCAGGGAAAAATCTGTGTTGGAAATGATAAAATTTGAAGTTTTCTGCACAGAAGTCCTATCTAAAGTCCTGGAACTGAATGAGATCACTCAAGGAGACAGTGTATTATAGAAAGACAAAAACAAACAAAAACAGCAAGAGAGAGCATCCTGGAACATTCCACTATTAGCTGATAGAAAAGATGAGAGAGAACCAGCCAAGGAGACAATAAAAGAGGCTGAAGATGTCAGAGGAAACCAAAGACAGTGGTGTGGTCAGAGGAAACAACAGATATGGAAGTGTTTAAAGAATGCTTACACATCAAGTAGATTACTGACAGAAAATAGACTTATTAGATATAACAGTATTTTTAGTCCCTGATGGTTTACAAAAATGTTTCGCACATACACAGAAAAGAATTTTAGTGGAAGTATGGCTGACTGAAAGTATTAGAATGGTCTCAAAAGAGAATGGCAAGAGAACAGGGCAATTAGAGACTGTGGGTATGAGAAACACTTGATCGCAAATTGCTATAAAGGGGAAGGAGTGAGATCAAGATAAGTTTCTTCTTAATCTATACAAGAAACAATGGCATGCTTGAATATTTATGAAAATTACTAATAGAGAAGCAAATAGTTGAAACGGCTCAAAGAAACATGAATCACTTGAGCAGTGTTCTTACATAGGCAAAGAGTGGTAAAATATAAAGGAGAGTATTAAGAGCACAGACTTAATTCATATCAACAGTGATCAGAATTACGTAGGCACAACTTCTCTCAGACTGATAGATAATGTGATAGGATTTTGGTTCATTTTCATCTGCTTTTGTTTCATCAGTATATGGAAAAATTTTGTGCATGTGTGTAATCTTATACCTGAGAAGTGCTACTTTTTCAACTGACTGATATTGCTTATATAATGAATATCTAGAAAGAGTTTAAAATAATTTAAAGTAAATATGTCAGGTAAATTTCTTAAGATACTCCTGTATCTGTGTTGCTGACTGAGGTGCTGGTGCGTGGGTGGACTGGTAGTTAGACTAATGAAGAGTGAACTTTAGGACTGATCTTGTGTATAGATCCTTTTGAAAACTGTTGGAAGGGGCACTAGCCATTTTATAATCAGGGTTTCTCCCAATTTTTTTCTTAAGAGAAGTTTACCTAGGAGCTTCTTTGAACCCGTCTGTCCATGCATCCTCCTGTAATTGACTTGGGAAAACAATGGTCTAAGGCTTTCTGCCTTATCAATCTTGAGCCAAGTGCTTCTCATTGACAGATTTCAACCTGGGACCTGAAACTCTATAGAGAAAGAGACTCTGGGAAATGTAGTTAATTTGCCTTTGAAAAGGCTGAGAATGATGGCTAGCCAGCATATCCTCCAGGAAGGAAATATTATTAATTGTCTAAGAAGACTTTGAGCTATTCAAGAATGCTTACACATCAAGTAGATTACTGACAGAAAATAGACTTATTAGATATAACAGTATTTTTAGTCCCTGATGGTTTACAAAAATGTTTCGCACATACACAGAAAAGAATTTTAGTGGAAGTATGGCTGACTGAAAGTATTAGAATGGTCTCAAAAGAGAATGGCAAGAGAACAGGGCAATTAGAGACTGTGGGTATGAGAAACACTTGATCGCAAATTGCTATAAAGGGGAAGGAGTGAGATCAAGATAAGTTTCTTCTTAATCTATACAAGAAACAATGGCATGCTTGAATATTTATGAAAATTACTAATAGAGAAGCAAATAGTTGAAACGGCTCAAAGAAACATGAATCACTTGAGCAGTGTTCTTACATAGGCAAAGAGTGGTAAAATATAAAGGAGAGTATTAAGAGCACAGACTTAATTCATATCAACAGTGATCAGAATTACGTAGGCACAACTTCTCTCAGACTGATAGATAATGTGATAGGATTTTGGTTCATTTTCATCTGCTTTTGTTTCATCAGTATATGGAAAAATTTTGTGCATGTGTGTAATCTTATACCTGAGAAGTGCTACTTTTTCAACTGACTGATATTGCTTATATAATGAATATCTAGAAAGAGTTTAAAATAATTTAAAGTAAATATGTCAGGTAAATTTCTTAAGATACTCCTGTATCTGTGTTGCTGACTGAGGTGCTGGTGCGTGGGTGGACTGGTAGTTAGACTAATGAAGAGTGAACTTTAGGACTGATCTTGTGTATAGATCCTTTTGAAAACTGTTGGAAGGGGCACTAGCCATTTTATAATCAGGGTTTCTCCCAATTTTTTTCTTAAGAGAAGTTTACCTAGGAGCTTCTTTGAACCCGTCTGTCCATGCATCCTCCTGTAATTGACTTGGGAAAACAATGGTCTAAGGCTTTCTGCCTTATCAATCTTGAGCCAAGTGCTTCTCATTGACAGATTTCAACCTGGGACCTGAAACTCTATAGAGAAAGAGACTCTGGGAAATGTAGTTAATTTGCCTTTGAAAAGGCTGAGAATGATGCTGAGCTGACAAGAGACTAGCCAGCATATCCCTCCAGGGAAGGAAATATTATTAATTGTCTAAGAAGACTTTGAGCTATTCAAGAGTCTAGGGCTTAAAGAAACTAGACATTTATTAGCATATCTTAAAGTGGAAAACAGTGAAAAATTAATTGAAACTTGATTGATAATAAAAAAATACAGTAGCAACAATAATAAGAGATGAAAAACAAATAAAAGGAATCCAGATTGGAAAGGAAGAAGTCAAACGCTCTCTATTTGCAGACGACATGATATTATGCATAGAAAATCCCAAAGACACTATTACAAAGCTACTAGAGCTAATCAACAAATTCAGCAAAGTCGCAGGATATAAAATCAATATACAGAAATCACTGGCACTCTTATTCACAAACAATGAACAATCAGAAAATGAAATCAAAGAGGCAATCCCCTTCACCATTGCAACCAAAAGAATCAAATATCTAGGAATAAACCTACCCAAAGAAACAAAAACACTGTACACAGAAAATTACAAAACACTCATGAGAGAAATTAAAGAAGACTTAAACAGATGGAGACATATTCCCTGCTCCTGGGTCAGAAGAATCAATATTGTGAAAATGACCATACTACCAAATGTCATCTATAGATTCAATGCGATCCCTATCAAACTACCATTGACATTCTTCACAGAACTAGACCACAGAATAACACAGTTCATATGGAAACACAAAAGACCTCTAATAGCCAAAGCAATCCTGAGGAAGAAAAATGGAGCTGGAGGGATCAGCCTCCTCAACTTCAGACTCTACTACAAAGCAACAGTCCTCAAGACAGTATGGTACTGGCACAAAAATAGAAATATAGACCAATGGAACAAGGTATAGAACCCAGGGATGTACCCACGCACCTATGGGTACCTTATTTTTGACAAATGACGTGAAGATACGAAATGGGAGAAAGATAGCCTCTTCAACAAATGGTGCTGGGAAAATTGGACAGCTACATGCAAAAAAATGAAGTTGAGATATTCCTTGACACCATACACAAAGATAAGCTCAAAATGGATTGAAAACCTAAATGTAAGACCAGAAACCATCAAACTCTTAGTGGAGAATATAGGCAAAACCCTCAAGGACATCAATCAAAGCAAGATCTTCTCTGACCGACCTCCTAGAATAGCGGAACTAAAAAGAAAAATGAACACGTGGGACCTAATGAAACTTAAAAGCTTTTGTACAGCAAAAGAAACTATAAAAATGCTGAATAGACAACCCACAGAATGGGAGAAAATCATAGCAAATGAAACAACAGACAAAGAATTAATCTCCAAAATCTACAAGCAACTCAGACATCTCAGCACCAGAAAAATGAACAATCCAATCAAAAAATGGGAAAAGGACCTAAACAGACACCTCTCCAAAGAGGACATACAGATGGCCCCAAAACACATGAAACAATGCTTAACTTCACTTATAATTAGAGAAATGCAAATCAAGACTACAATGCGATATTACCTCCCACCTGTCAGAATGGCCATCATTAAGAAATCGACAGACAATCAATGCTGGAAACGGTGCGGAGAAAACGGAAGACTCCTGCATTGCTGATGGGAATGTAGATTGATACAGCCGCTATGGAAGACAGTATGGAGATTTTTTTTTTTTTTTTTTTTTTTTTTTTGGGGGGGGGGGGGTGGGGGGGGGGGGGGGGGGGGGGGGCCACTTCTATTGGTCTTTCATTTATTCAGTTTCATCCATCTTTGTTCTTTGGCCCGTGTGGGCCTCCCATCGCGGCGGCCTCTGTTGTCGCAGAGCACTGGCTCTGGGCTGCATGCGCTCTAGAGATCCGGCTTGGTCATTGGACACATTGGTCCAGCCGCTCCGCGGCACATGGGATTTTCTCAGGCCAGGGATCAAACCGGCGCCCCTTGCACTGCAAGGCGGTGTCCTTACCCACTGGACCACCAGGGAAGTCAGTGGAGATTTCTTAAAAAACTAAAAATAGAAACATCATATGACCCAGCAGTCCCACTCTTAGGCTTATACCCTGAGGAACTCAAAACTGAAAGAAGCACATATACCCCAATGCTCATTGCAGCTCCCTATACAATAGCTATAACATGAAAGCAACCTAGATGCCCATCGACGATCAAATGGATACAAAAGCCCTGGTACATGTATACAATGGAATACTACACAGCTGTAAAGAGAAATGCAGAAGAATCAGTCCTAATGAGGTGGCTGGATCTAGAACGTATCATAAAAAGTGAAGTCAGTCAAAAAGAGAAGGACAAATACAGTATATTAGTACATATATATGGAATCTAGTGGGATGGTGATGATGGCACACGCAGTGAAGCGATGGAAAGCCAGACATGGACAATAGGCATATGGACATTGTGGGGAAGGAACAGAGGGTGGGAGGCGTAAAGGAAGTAGCATGAAGGCCTGTACTATCATAAGTGAAGAGAATAGCTATAGTCATTGCTCTGTGAGAAAAGGAGATCCTTCAGGGGTGCTGTGTGATAGTTGGGAGGGGTGGGAAGCGGGGGATATACATATGACTAATCTGGGAGCATACATATCTGTAAACAACAAATCCCTGTAAAAGTTAAAAGTAAAATAAAAGTTAAAAGTTAAAAATAAATAAATAAAACAACACAGAAGGGTAATGATCAGTTCTGAAAAAATAAAATAAAATAGAAGAATCAAAGAGCAAAGAGTTTTTCTAGTTTGTCTTTAGCCACGTTCAGGGAAGAGGGTACCCAAATTTTAAGGCTCTGTTTGGCATTCACTAATAATGCATTCAGTATACTTATTTGACTATTCACACTAGGTACTAAGGATATCATATAAAATAAGAAAGAAATGGCCCCTCTGTTCACAGTGCTGATGGTCTAGACAAACAGCATCCAACTTAAGCATAATTCCAGTCCTAAATGTGAGCCACATATGTAATTTTAAATTTTCTAGCAGCCACAATAAAAAAAGTTAAACAGGTGAGATTAATTTTAACAATTATACTTAAGTCAGTATATACAAAATATATACTATCATTTCAGTGTTTAATCAATGTAAAAGTCAGTGGAGATTTCTTAAAAAACTAAAAATAGAAACATCATATGACCCAGCAGTCCCACTCTTAGGCTTATACCCTGAGGAACTCAAAACTGAAAGAAGCACATATACCCCAATGCTCATTGCAGCTCCCTATACAATAGCTATAACATGAAAGCAACCTAGATGCCCATCGACGATCAAATGGATACAAAAGCCCTGGTACATGTATACAATGGAATACTACACAGCTGTAAAGAGAAATGCAGAAGAATCAGTCCTAATGAGGTGGCTGGATCTAGAACGTATCATAAAAAGTGAAGTCAGTCAAAAAGAGAAGGACAAATACAGTATATTAGTACATATATATGGAATCTAGTGGGATGGTGATGATGGCACACGCAGTGAAGCGATGGAAAGCCAGACATGGACAATAGGCATATGGACATTGTGGGGAAGGAACAGAGGGTGGGAGGCGTAAAGGAAGTAGCATGAAGGCCTGTACTATCATAAGTGAAGAGAATAGCTATAGTCATTGCTCTGTGAGAAAAGGAGATCCTTCAGGGGTGCTGTGTGATAGTTGGGAGGGGTGGGAAGCGGGGGATATACATATGACTAATCTGGGAGCATACATATCTGTAAACAACAAATCCCTGTAAAAGTTAAAAGTAAAATAAAAGTTAAAAGTTAAAAATAAATAAATAAAACAACACAGAAGGGTAATGATCAGTTCTGAAAAAATAAAATAAAATAGAAGAATCAAAGAGCAAAGAGTTTTTCTAGTTTGTCTTTAGCCACGTTCAGGGAAGAGGGTACCCAAATTTTAAGGCTCTGTTTGGCATTCACTAATAATGCATTCAGTATACTTATTTGACTATTCACACTAGGTACTAAGGATATCATATAAAATAAGAAAGAAATGGCCCCTCTGTTCACAGTGCTGATGGTCTAGACAAACAGCATCCAACTTAAGCATAATTCCAGTCCTAAATGTGAGCCACATATGTAATTTTAAATTTTCTAGCAGCCACAATAAAAAAAGTTAAACAGGTGAGATTAATTTTAACAATTATACTTAAGTCAGTATATACAAAATATATACTATCATTTCAGTGTTTAATCAATGTAAAAGTTTCTATTAATGTATTTTACATTATTTTTCTTATTTTGTACTGTTTACAGGCTCTGTGTTATGTATTTTACATTTATAGCTATATGTGCTGTAATCCCAATTTGAACTGGACATGTTGAAAGTGCTCAGTGTGCCTCGTAGCTACAGCATTGAATAGGATAAGTCTTCTAGACCTCTAGATGTTTAACCTGATTAATTCTTCATGACCTCATTTTGAAACTGTCCATAACTTGAATTCTGGACTATATGTCACTCTTTGGTGATCCATCAAGATAATGCTACCTGTTAAGGTTATCTTGTCCTTCTTTTATGACATTTAATATTGAAACAAATTATTGAATACATGAACCATAATTCCTTATCTCTGAATAACTGACTGCACGCTGGTGTCACTTATAACTAGTGTATGTAAATAAAGTTAATTTACAAAATCCATGCAGTGCCACCACTGCCTTTGCAAACATACACCCTTCCTTAACATATATTGGCATGCCATAATGAAGATTTATTATGGGCTTTCTTCTTTTTCTCCAAAAGAAATACGAGTAGAGTGGTGATTGACTATGTTACTTTCCTTTGAGAAGCTAAATTTGGGGTTCAGAAAATGCACAGTTCTGTACCTGAAATTAAGAGGAGGGAGAAAACAATTCCTGAAAAGTTTAAAATGTAGTTCCTCTATGTTTATATTGATTTCATATAGAAGTTCCTCTTATATTGATTTCATATAGAAGTTTCATCTGTGAAAAGAAAAACACCATAATTTGGTTATGTTATAGTGAAAAAATTATTGAGATTTTTAAATGACTGAATCTATTTCTTTATGTATTTATAAAATTAATTAATTACTAAAATTGCTAAAAATTGCTTACAAATCTCAAAACATATAAAATGTGCTTTATTTGCTCTACTACTCTAGTTTATTCTGACAGTTGAGGAGAGGATGCTTATCAAAATCTGTGAAATATTGGTGTGTGTTGTGTGTTAATATCATTATCCATATATACCACAGTTGGAAATTAAGCAAAAGCTGTTTTTGAAAAATTTCTGTCATTTCAAACGTCAAAGAAAATAGGGTGAATACATATAAATTATTTTTTGTAGTAAACTTAAGAAATTCAGTTTCAGTTTCTTTGTTTGTGTGTATGTGTAAAGATTGCGAAGCTACAGCTTACTGCCATTAGCATTTCCTTAGTAACGTTCATGATATATCCTGGAAGCTCTATTTTAGTATGTGAGGGACGTAGAAAAATGCAAGTATTTATGATTGAAATAAAGAAATGAGAACTACGAGACTGGGAAATTGTATAAAGATTAATAATACCACTGGAAATCCAATTTGCTTGCAGAGAAAATCATATTTTCTGGGAGAAATAGTAATATCAAAGATGTCTAAATGGATTTTTTACAGATTAGATTTCAAAGGATGAAAGGGTAGGAACAAAACAAAATCAAACAAATAAGGACTAATATTGTTGAAATCTTATTGATGATTGATTGCCACCTACTTAAATAGCTTTAGATAATAATAAATATAAAGGATTACTCAGAGCTCTAATTTTTGAAGAAATTTATGGTGATCATTAAGTATATTTTACTCAAATTAGTATATTTTGCTCAGAGAAAGATAATATAAGATACCTTATGGTATCAGAATTGAAACTATGAACTTCACATGTAGGTCCTCTAATCCTGACTCTACAGGAATAAAATAGTGGAACTCACTTTTACAGAAAATATTATTAAAATACAGCCATCTACCTTTTCATGTGATTTTGTTTCTTGCAAGATGTTGGCAAATTTTTAGGAAAATCTGTGCAGATTCTATGGGGATGAAATCTATCTCAATGTTTCCATTTATTGTTACTATATCAGTATGGTATCCACATTCATGTTATGACAAATCTGAACAACTTTTAGTCCCTTGACAGATTATATCTTTCATTTTCTAATTTATAAAGTATAAAATCTACAAATATCTCCATAAATATAATTTTGGGGACTATTTTCATCATAGGTATTTTTAATATAAGCAGAATTTTATTTTATAAGGGTCATTGTTAGCTCTCATTTTTCTAATTAACTTATTCTGAGAATGCCAAAAGAAATGTATGCGACTTTGTTTATGAAATATCTTGAAGGTAATTGACTTTAAACTCTGCTTTAAAATAGAATGATAAAGCTAAAGAGCATACAAATCTGCTCTTTCTACCTTGTCTTAGTTTATATGGCATTCTTTTTGGGGAAGGTCTTTGATGTTTAGACTTCCCAGATGGCTCAGTGGTAAAGAATCCACCTGCAATGCAGGAGACATAGGTTTGATCCCTGTGTGGGGAAGATACCCTGGAAAAGGAAATGGCAACCTGCTCCAGTATGTTTGCCTGGGGAAGTGCCATGGACATGAACTATACTGTCCTTGGGGTCTCACTCTGCATTCAGATGGGTATATATTTCTGTTTTTTCTTTCTCTTTCATTTTTCTTCTTTTCTCAGCTATTTGTAAGATCTCTCCAGACAACCACTTTGCCTTATTGCATTTCTTTTTTTTAGGTGTTGGTTTTGATCACTGTTTTCTATACAATCTTATGAACGTCTGTCCATAGTTCTTCAGGCAGTCTATCTTTCGGATTGAATCCCTTGAATCTATTTGTAACTTCCACTGTATAATCATAAGGGATTTGATTTAGGTCGTACCCGAATGGCCTAGTGGTTTTCCCTACTTGTTCCAATTTAAGTCTGAATTTTGCAATAAGGGGTTCCCACAGCTAGCTATCAGGTTTTTTCCCTACTTGTTCATCATTGTGAAGTCTCTACAGGAATAAAATAGTGGAACTCACTTTTACAGAAAATATTATTAAAATACAGCCATCTACCTTTTCATGTGATTTTGTTTCTTGCAAGATGTTGGCAAATTTTTAGGAAAATCTGTGCAGATTCTATGGGGATGAAATCTATCTCAATGTTTCCATTTATTGTTACTATATCAGTATGGTATCCACATTCATGTTATGACAAATCTGAACAACTTTTAGTCCCTTGACAGATTATATCTTTCATTTTCTAATTTATAAAGTATAAAATCTACAAATATCTCCATAAATATAATTTTGGGGACTATTTTCATCATAGGTATTTTTAATATAAGCAGAATTTTATTTTATAAGGGTCATTGTTAGCTCTCATTTTTCTAATTAACTTATTCTGAGAATGCCAAAAGAAATGTATGCGACTTTGTTTATGAAATATCTTGAAGGTAATTGACTTTAAACTCTGCTTTAAAATAGAATGATAAAGCTAAAGAGCATACAAATCTGCTCTTTCTACCTTGTCTTAGTTTATATGGCATTCTTTTTGGGGAAGGTCTTTGATGTTTAGACTTCCCAGATGGCTCAGTGGTAAAGAATCCACCTGCAATGCAGGAGACATAGGTTTGATCCCTGTGTGGGGAAGATACCCTGGAAAAGGAAATGGCAACCTGCTCCAGTATGTTTGCCTGGGGAAGTGCCATGGACATGAACTATACTGTCCTTGGGGTCTCACTCTGCATTCAGATGGGTATATATTTCTGTTTTTTCTTTCTCTTTCATTTTTCTTCTTTTCTCAGCTATTTGTAAGATCTCTCCAGACAACCACTTTGCCTTATTGCATTTCTTTTTTTTAGGTGTTGGTTTTGATCACTGTTTTCTATACAATCTTATGAACGTCTGTCCATAGTTCTTCAGGCAGTCTATCTTTCGGATTGAATCCCTTGAATCTATTTGTAACTTCCACTGTATAATCATAAGGGATTTGATTTAGGTCGTACCCGAATGGCCTAGTGGTTTTCCCTACTTGTTCCAATTTAAGTCTGAATTTTGCAATAAGGGGTTCCCACAGCTAGCTATCAGGTCTTTACTATTTATTAACCAACTGAGACATTGTTTCATCTTGTATGTGTGCAAGAATAACGAATTGTATGTGAATAGTTTCACTAGTTTGGAGAAAATGAAATAAAATAGGATATCTAGATTTAAAAAGCGTAGTGTTATGCAGACTTGGATATAGGAATTAAGGAGAATTACCAGTCCTATGATTTTCAAGAGGGTTCCTACATTTCACACCTGATAAAACAGTGATAATTCTAATTTAAATGATTTATAGATGAGGTTTATTTTCTTTATTTTTGTCTTATGAATTTTTTGCACATAGATCATGCGTGCTAAGTAGCTTCAGTCATGTCTGATGACCCTATGAACTGTAGCCCATCAGGCTCTGTCCATGGGATTCTCCAGGAAATAATACTGCAATGAGTTGCCATGCCCTCTTCCAGGGGATCTTCCTGACCCAGGGATTGAACCTAGGGCTTTATGTCTTCTTCATTTTGGGAAGTGGATTCTTTACACTGAGCCACCAGTAAAGACTTGTTTGTCTTTTTAATAATAGCCATTCAATCAGATTTGAAGTGCTATGTCATTGTTTTGATTTGCATTACTCTGAGATAATTAGCAATGTTGAAATTCTCTTCATGTGTTTTTTGGCCATTTGTATGCCTTCTTTGGAAAAAAAGTCTATTCAGGTTTATGGTCATTTTTAAACTGGCTTGTTTGTTTTTGATGTTGAATTTTACAAGTTATTTATACATTTTGGATATTTACCTCTAATTAGATCACTTGCAAATATTTTCTCTCTTTCAGTTGTTTGTCTTTTAATTTTTTGATGATTTCCTTTGTTTAATAAATGCTTGTAAGTTTAATTAGATCCCAGCAGTTTTTGCTTTTGTTTCTTTTGCCTTAGGAGACAAGTCCTTCCGCCGCCCCCCCCCCCCCATTCTTTTAAGTGTTTTATGATTTTAGGTTTTACATATTGGGTCTTTAGTTAATTTTGAGTTTATTTTCGTACATAGTGTGAGAA
Organism: Tragulus kanchil; assembly: GCA_022376925.1. Lineage (NCBI taxonomy): Eukaryota > Metazoa > Chordata > Mammalia > Artiodactyla > Tragulidae > Tragulus > Tragulus kanchil. The sequence goes on along the minus strand of JAIOJX010000025.1, from coordinate 23,577,646 downwards.
GATGTTTAAATTTCATTGTTATATATGCAGCTGTCCAGTGGTGCTAGGAAAACTGGACAGCTATGTGTAAAAGCCCTAGGAATATTTCTTAGTTTTCCCCTGCTTTGGCTTTCTCACTTGTAAAATGCAGTTATTAGCAATACTACGTATACCATGGGTTGTAATGAGGATTCAATGAGTTGATATATGTACTATTCTTAGTATCTGGAACAGACTAAACTTTAAATAATCACAGATTATTTATATGGTCATAAATATTGAATGTTACCAAAAAATAGAAAATTGCTCTACCGTGAAGGTCCTGGATAGTATTTCTCAAGAAGGAAGGCCCTTGTCTTGTCTTGCTAGACCTTCTGTGGACTGGAATTCTTTTTACCATTACATCCAAATGTTCTGCTTGCTTCCTGTAACCCATGTTGTCTGAGTGATAGGTGTGTTCTGTCCTACACATCACACAAAGTGGTGTAGATTTCTTCCTAAACCATATTCCCAGAGAGCTGGAATGATACATCTTGGTATATTTTAAAAGACTAAGCAAGCCAAAGCATGTATGTCTCGTGATTGCAGGCTCTGTCCATGGGATTCTCCAGGAAATAATACTGCAATGAGTTGCCATGCCCTCTTCCAGGGGATCTTCCTGACCCAGGGATTGAACCTAGGGCTTTATGTCTTCTTCATTTTGGGAAGTGGATTCTTTACACTGAGCCACCAGTAAAGACTTGTTTGTCTTTTTAATAATAGCCATTCAATCAGATTTGAAGTGCTATGTCATTGTTTTGATTTGCATTACTCTGAGATAATTAGCAATGTTGAAATTCTCTTCATGTGTTTTTTGGCCATTTGTATGCCTTCTTGGGAAAAAAAAGTCTATTCAGGTTTATGGTCATTTTTAAACTGGCTTGTTTGTTTTTGATGTTGAATTTTACAAGTTATTTATACATTTTGGATATTTACCTCTAATTAGATCACTTGCAAATATTTTCTCTCTTTCAGTTGTTTGTCTTTTAATTTTTTGATGATTTCCTTTGTTTAATAAATGCTTGTAAGTTTAATTAGATCCCAGCAGTTTTTGCTTTTGTTTCTTTTGCCTTAGGAGACAAGTCCTTCCGCCGCACCCCCCCCCCCATTCTTTTAAGTGTTTTATGATTTTAGGTTTTACATATTGGGTCTTTAGTTAATTTTGAGTTTATTTTCGTACATAGTGTGAGAAGATGTTTAAATTTCATTGTTATATATGCAGCTGTCCAGTGGTGCTAGGAAAACTGGACAGCTATGTGTAAAAGCCCTAGGAATATTTCTTAGTTTTCCCCTGCTTTGGCTTTCTCACTTGTAAAATGCAGTTATTAGCAATACTACGTATACCATGGGTTGTAATGAGGATTCAATGAGTTGATATATGTACTATTCTTAGTATCTGGAACAGACTAAACTTTAAATAATCACAGATTATTTATATGGTCATAAATATTGAATGTTACCAAAAAATAGAAAATTGCTCTACCGTGAAGGTCCTGGATAGTATTTCTCAAGAAGGAAGGCCCTTGTCTTGTCTTGCTAGACCTTCTGTGGACTGGAATTCTTTTTACCATTACATCCAAATGTTCTGCTTGCTTCCTGTAACCCATGTTGTCTGAGTGATAGGTGTGTTCTGTCCTACACATCACACAAAGTGGTGTAGATTTCTTCCTAAACCATATTCCCAGAGAGCTGGAATGATCCATCTTGGTATATTTTAAAAGACTAAGCAAGTGAACTTAGACCTTGAAGATGGGTTTCTGTTTGTCGTCCTTGCGATTTGAGCTGGCAGATGGTGACAAATGCTAACTTATACAAGTCTTATTCTTTTATGCCATACCATTTTATTTTAGTAAGATAAGGGAATATTAATGAAATAGTTGATTATCTTCAAGTCTGGGAATCAACATTCATGTTACTCTCTGGACATTTTATGCAGAAATGTGGCATTTCTTTTTCTTTCCCACCCAAAAGCCCTTCATAGAGTCAAAAATATTATTTGTTGAATTGAATTGACTCTTATATGTTGTATATAATATTTAAGAGACTAAAAATGCCATCTATACTTTCAGAAACACTGAATGTAAGTGCAACAATTTCAGACCAGGGATATCTGAGAAAATTACAGAAAGAAAAATCTTCCTTGCATGATTAAAAAAAATAATAAAGCAGAAAACAGCTTTTCTTCTTGAATCTTTTTGACTCATTACATTCTCACAATTTTTTATAAACGATAAGCTATTAAGATGAGACAAGACATGTTAGTGAAGCATTTGTGTTCTTTGGAGAGCAGCAATTTTTCATATACATTTTTGGAATGCTTTAGAAACATTGGCAGCATGTGAGTATGGCAGTGAGTGAAAAAGTGACGTGCAGAGACCTCTAGAGACCAGAAAGCTTAACTACACTTGAAACTCTGCATACATGTTTCAGTGCTGTACTGTGATTGAATTACTCAGGGAGCTATAACACAGCAATAAAGAGAATACAGTACTATTATCTTCCTAGTGATGTGGTTAAAATTAGTGTCCTCAGAAGCCTTATGCTCTTGGCTATTTTCATCTTAATGTGTTAATTAAGGTGAAATATGCTTTATATTTGCTCTACTGCAAAAAAAAAAAAAAAAAGACTAAACAACATATGTTCATACCACAAAAATATAAACTATCAATGCTTGCAGAATATTTATTTTTAGAAAAAACACAGTAAGCAGTTACCTGCTGCTATGACATAAAGATATTGTTTATCTTATCTTTTATTTGTTTTGGAAAAAAAAGCTGGTGTTACTCACATGTATTTTCCTTTTCTGAAATACTGTTCTTCACCGATTGATACCTTTGACGTTGACTGGAAAACTTATTTTAAAGCCCATTATACTAGTCCTATAAGCATTTGTTGGAATAAAAATGCTTTGCAGTGTTTACAGTGTTGTAAGCAGATTTTATATTCAGTTGTCTCTTCATATTAACTGTTTTTCCTCTGTACACTAAATTTTGAATGTTGAATAAGAAACAGATCAATTAAACATATTTCCAACTCGATTTTTTCTCTCACTTTCTCCAACAGACTTCTCTGCAATTGGTCACTAGTGTACTGGGATTCTATTAAAGCAAAAACTGAAAACAAACAGGGAATGTGTATATGCATGTGTGTGTGTGTGGAGTGCGTAGAGGGAGAGAGAAGATTTAGTGGGCTGGTATGTTTAAAATCTGCAGGAAGGCTGATAGACTGAAGACACAGGCAAAAGTTCATGTTGTAATTACTAGTCAAAAAGTAGTCTGAAAGTAGAATTCCTTCTCTTAAGTATTTGTCTTTTCTTAAGGCCTTCAGTTGATTGAATGAGGTCTGTCCACATTATGGAAAATAATCTACTTTAAAGTCTACTGATTAATCACATTTAAGAACAGCAACATCTAGTACTAGTATTTGATCAAGAGCTAAGTGCTATGACCTAAGCCAGGTTGTTTTATAAAGTTTACCATCATGCTGAGTAATTTCTATAATTATTTTATACAATTTGACTGCTCTAAATAAACTGAAACAAGTCAAAATATGGAAATAAACATAGTCATGCAACTATATGATGATTAGTGATGTTTTCAGCTTATTAGAATATAAATTTTATTTAAATCATTTCTTACAAAGAAGTTAAAAATTCAGTAAACATTTTACAGTTAAAGTTTGCTGCTCTCTGATGCTTAGGATACCATAATAAAGATATTCCCTTGTGTTTGATTTTGTTAAAAAGATAAATAATACTTTAAAATTCCATTATTTTTATAAATTATGCCCAAGACCTGGTTTTTAAGTAAAAACATAATTTTTATTAATTAACATTTTTCTCATGAAAATGTTAGGATTCATTTCCTTTATATTTCAAATAAAAATCGAAAAATACTACTAAATGCCAAATATATTATTTATTAATTGAGCTGGTAAAATGAAGGCAATAAATTTAGTAATGCCCTTTTTTTTCTCCCCTAAGTAAAATAACTGATATTTTATTCTATATTGATACTAAAGATAGTATCCTCTTACTTAGCAGTTAGGTTTTAGTTGATGTCACGTATGTAAAACTACTTTATAATGGAGTGAGCACGATTATCTCCTCCAGGGAATCTTTTTGACCTTGGGACCAGACCGAGATCTTCCACATTGCAGACAGAGTCTTCATCATCTGAGCCGCCAAGGATGCCCTTTTCTTCATGCAAAAATACCTGAGATACGTAAATTAAGCTATCTCTAGCCATCAATACATATTTAAACATGACTGTGAGATACAATACTGCCTGGCTTTGGCTTTTAAAATGTAACACTATTTTTAAATAAAAATATAGCATATTTAGAGAATACTTTCATTTCTAATGATAATTATAATCAATGATAATTTTAATTAACCAAGAAGTTATATTGTGTCTTGGCTTCTTTCCTCCCTTCTCGTTTAATTTCTTTGTTGCTAAGTTGTCTGTCTTCATAGTTCTTGAGTTTTTCAAGTAGTGATCTGATGAATTCCCTTTCTTCCTGCCACTTTGCTTTTCTTGTCACACCAACTGGAAATAATAGCCTTTATATATAGGAGGATTTGTTGTATAGTCCCAAAGTCACATCCAACTCTTTGTGCGACCCCATGGACTGTAGTCCACCGGGTTCGTCTGTCCATGGGTTCTCCCAGACAAGAATACTAGAGTGGGTTGCAATTCTCCAAGGGAATCTTCCTGACCCAGGGATGGAACTCACATCTCCTGCATTACAGGTAGATTTTTTACAACTGAGCCACCCTTGGAGAAAGATAAATTCGTTAAAATATTTTTTAAAGAGTAGCATCCCTGCCATAAAACGTATGTCAGAGTATAGTCTTCAGATTTCTGGAGATACACAGTTGTGATTTTATCCACTGGAACTTGGTCATTATGGATTTTCAGCAAGACCCAATCATTCACCTTGATGTCTGCTGCGCAGACTTAAAAGGCACTGATTTCCTTCCCTGATTTTCAGAGTTCAAAAGCGTAATACTCAGTTGTTTCAGAAGGCATGTCATCCCCAAGGATGAGAGAGATAGATCAGCTGTCTAATTTTTGCTACCTGTGTACCTTGTGTGTGAGCCAAACTGACCAGAAGTTTGGGGTCATATAAACTCCAGGTGATTGAAGATACCTATGATAATTTACTTGAAAAAAAATTTTCACTGGATAAAAGGAGCTATCCAACATTTTTGAGGACTTTGGATTATTATGTTGGAGTTGAAATTGATACTTAGCTACTCAAAGAATTATTATGACCTGTTGGTTAGAGTAAGAATCAATGGGAGTCAGGGAATAAGTTGAATACTGCCCAAGTGACTCACAGCAGCAATCGTAAATAGCTACTTAACATGCTTTCATAAAATGTAACACTATTTTTAAATAAAAATATAGCATATTTAGAGAATACTTTCATTTCTAATGATAATTATAATCAATGATAATTTTAATTAACCAAGAAGTTATATTGTGTCTTGGCTTCTTTCCTCCCTTCTCGTTTAATTTCTTTGTTGCTAAGTTGTCTGTCTTCATAGTTCTTGAGTTTTTCAAGTAGTGATCTGATGAATTCCCTTTCTTCCTGCCACTTTGCTTTTCTTGTCACACCAACTGGAAATAATAGCCTTTATATATAGGAGGATTTGTTGTATAGTCCCAAAGTCACATCCAACTCTTTGTGCGACCCCATGGACTGTAGTCCACCGGGTTTCTGTCCATGGGTTCTCCCAGACAAGAATACTAGAGTGGGTTGCAATTCTCCAAGGGAATCTTCCTGACCCAGGGATGGAACTCACATCTCCTGCATTACAGGTAGATTTTTTACAACTGAGCCACCCTTGGAGAAAGATAAATTCGTTAAAATATTTTTTAAAGAGTAGCATCCCTGCCATAAAACGTATGTCAGAGTATAGTCTTCAGATTTCTGGAGATACACAGTTGTGATTTTATCCACTGGAACTTGGTCATTATGGATTTTCAGCAAGACCCAATCATTCACCTTGATGTCTGCTGCCGCAGACTTAAAAGGCACTGATTTCCTTCCCTGATTTTCAGAGTTCAAAAGCGTAATACTCAGTTGTTTCAGAAGGCATGTCATCCCCAAGGATGAGAGAGATAGATCAGCTGTCTAATTTTTGCTACCTGTGTACCTTGTGTGTGAGCCAAACTGACCAGAAGTTTGGGGTCATATAAACTCCAGGTGATTGAAGATACCTATGATAATTTACTTGAAAAAAAATTTTCACTGGATAAAAGGAGCTATCCAACATTTTTGAGGACTTTGGATTATTATGTTGGAGTTGAAATTGATACTTAGCTACTCAAAGAATTATTATGACCTGTTGGTTAGAGTAAGAATCAATGGGAGTCAGGGAATAAGTTGAATACTGCCCAAGTGACTCACAGCAGCAACCCTGGAACCACCAGTACATTTCTTTAATTACTGAATGAGTAATTGGTGTAGACATACTTTGATCTTGGTGCAGCTCTTACATTCTTTCTTCGGGCTATGAGAAAGGAATTACCATAGTCAGATAGGCCAGGAGTAGCCTAGGAAAATCAACTTCTCTACTCCCAGCTAAGAGAGTAATTCATAAACAACATCACATCTCACTGTAGGATATATTGTAGAAATTTAAGACTACTTTTAAGACATGAAGAATTCAGGGGTGATCACTCCTATCAAGTCTCTATTTTAGTAGTCTGATCCCCAAAATAGAGAGAACATACAGACTGCTACAAGCTCTACTACATTGAGCTACCATTTCAATTACCATGTTAGAGGCAACAGTATCTTTGCTTTAGCAGTAAATGTAACCACAGGTACATAATAAGCAGCAATTGAAGTGGCAGATGCATTTTTAAAAAAATTTTTAAATTAAATTTGTTTACTTTTTTTTTTACTATTTTTTTGTGGGGGGGCGGGTAGGGGGCCGGTGGAAAGGGAGCGGGGTGGGTGGGCGACTTCTATTGGACTTTCATCTATCTATTTTCATCCATCTTTGTTCTTTGGCCAGTGTGGGCCCGTGTGGGCCTTCGGTCACAGTGGCCTCTGTTGTCACTGAGCACCGGCTCTGGGCGCATGCGCTCCAGAGCTCTGGCTTGGTCCAGCCACTCTGTGGCATATGGGATCTTCCCAGGCCAGAGTTCGAACCGGCGCACCTTGCACTGCAAGGTGGTGTCCTTACCCACTGGGCCACCAGGGAAGCCCTTTATTTACTTTTAAAACGGAACAAAGATGAATAACTTTAATGATAAGAGATACAATTCACACAGAGGATAGACACCATAAATGATACCTAACAACAAATAAACAAAGATCCTATGATAATTTACTTGAAAAAAAATTTTCACTGGATAAAAGGAGCTATCCAACATTTTTGAGGACTTTGGATTATTATGTTGGAGTTGAAATTGATACTTAGCTACTCAAAGAATTATTATGACCTGTTGGTTAGAGTAAGAATCAATGGGAGTCAGGGAATAAGTTGAATACTGCCCAAGTGACTCACAGCAGCAACCCTGGAACCACCAGTACATTTCTTTAATTACTGAATGAGTAATTGGTGTAGACATACTTTGATCTTGGTGCAGCTCTTACATTCTTTCTTCGGGCTATGAGAAAGGAATTACCATAGTCAGATAGGCCAGGAGTAGCCTAGGAAAATCAACTTCTCTACTCCCAGCTAAGAGAGTAATTCATAAACAACATCACATCTCACTGTAGGATATATTGTAGAAATTTAAGACTACTTTTAAGACATGAAGAATTCAGGGGTGATCACTCCTATCAAGTCTCTATTTTAGTAGTCTGATCACCAAAATAGAGAACATACAGACTGCTACAAGCTCTACTACATTGAGCTACCATTTCAATTACCATGTTAGAGGCAACAGTATCTTTGCTTTAGCAGTAAATGTAACCACAGGTACATAATAAGCAGCAATTGAAGTGGCAGATGCATTTTTAAAAAAATTTTTAAATTAAATTTGTTTACTTTTTTTTTTACTATTTTTTTGTGGGGGGGCGGGTAGGGGGCCGGTGGAAAGGGAGCGGGGTGGGTGGGCGACTTCTATTGGACTTTCATCTATCTATTTTCATCCATCTTTGTTCTTTGGCCAGTGTGGGCCCGTGTGGGCCTTCGGTCACAGTGGCCTCTGTTGTCACTGAGCACCGGCTCTGGGCGCATGCGCTCCAGAGCTCTGGCTTGGTCCAGCCACTCTGTGGCATATGGGATCTTCCCAGGCCAGAGTTCGAACCGGCGCACCTTGCACTGCAAGGTGGTGTCCTTACCCACTGGGCCACCAGGGAAGCCCTTTATTTACTTTTAAAACGGAACAAAGATGAATAACTTTAATGATAAGAGATACAATTCACACAGAGGATAGACACCATAAATGATACCTAACAACAAATAAACAAAGATACATAAAGCAAAAATCAGAAGAAATATAAGGAAAATGAAAAAAAAAAAAAAAACAGACATATTAACACTTCTCTGAGAGCATTTTTCAAGTGCAGAAAAAATAAGAATAAGAGCATCTTGAATGATACCATTACTAATTTAAATATAATACATATGTATTTATATTAATTTATATCAATCTTATATCGTACACAAATATATTTGAAAGTTTGTGTCTCATATGTTGTTATTAGATATACATATAACATTTAGAAATACTGCAAAAAAAGATAAAACTTACTAAATTTCAAAAAATAGAATTCCTTTTTTTGTGATTCAGTTATACATATACACATATATCATTTTTTGAAATTATTTCCATTATAGGTCATTACAAGATACTGACTATAGCTCCCTGTGCTATATAGTAAAACTTTGTTGCTTGTTGCATATCTATTTTTTAAATTAGAAGTCTAGCATTCTATTTATACTAAGTCAAATAAGTCAAATCAAAATGTCACAAAGTTTTTAGTTAGGCAAAAATTCATAAGTTTTCTAAAATATATTTTTGCATACTAGTTATATATATTTATGCAAGAGCTTTTCTAGTATGGTTGATAAAGGCTTGAGAATGAACATCAAGAAAGAGAAGAGATAGAGAAATTGAAAAACATAAATAAAATGGGAGTGCTAAATATGAAATAGAAAAGGTGAAACAAACTAAAAGTAAAGGATCGGGCTTCCCCTGGTGGTCCAGTGAGTAAGGACACTGCCTTGCAGTGCAAGGGGTGCCGGTTCGATCCCTGGCCTGGGAAGATCCCACGTACTGCGGAGCGGCTGAACCGATGTGTCCAATGACCGTGCCGGAGCTCTGGAGCACATGCGCCCAGAGCCGGCGCTCTGCGACAACAGATGCCACCGCAATGGGAGGCCCACAGGAGCCAAAGAACAAAGACGGATGAAAATAGAGAAACAAAAGACCAATAGAAGTGGTCCACCCACCCCCTCCCTCTCCACCCCACCCCCCTAAAAGATAAATAAATAAAATAAATGTTAAAAAAAAAAAAAAGTAAAGGATCCTCATATAGGCCAGCTGTTTCTAAACATGGCTTCTCTATAGAAATGTGTCTAAAGCTCTGGCATAAATAAAAAAGCAATACCTGGGCATTTGTATTTTTCAAACGATTCCAACATAATTTTGATATGTAACTGGATTTTAAAAAGTAAATACAGGTTTGTCTATAAAATGGTAGTTTTGGTGATATACAATTCTGTTATTTCTCTGTTGACCACTCATGATGGTATTGAGTAATAGTTACATAATTACAATAGTGAAAGGTGTTCATCAGTTTTCATAATCAATAATGAGACAAAAATAAAAGATAATTATAATTATAAGCCATAATGGGAATATGATTAACCTATCAACATAAAATAATTACATACAGTTTGGGGGGTGGGGGTGCAAGCAGAGTGCTGTAGTAAGTATAAGTGCATACATGCACATGTTTTTACCTGCTCAGCCAATCTGTGTCTTTGGGATGGTGCATTTAGTCTATTTATATTTAAGGTAATTATTAATATGCATAATCCTATTATCATTTTCTTGTAGAGCCTTGTGCAGTAAAGCTTTAATCCAATTAAAGCTGCTGATAAGTGGGGTTTCACTCCCTCCCTGATAGTTTTCTGGCCTGAGGCGACACAGTCCTCAGGTCTACTGTCTCTATGGTTGGGTTAATGATTATTTCCAAGAGGGTTTCTGCCAAGGGACACATTCCCAGACTACTGCTGCCGGTGCCACCATCCCTGTATTGAGCTTCTGCAAACCTGTCCCTCCATAGGAGACCCTTCAACCCTAGCAGGTAATTTTGGTTCACTCTCCTGTGGGAACACAGCTCCTTTCCTCTGAGTCTTGGTGTGGCAATGTTTTGTTTGTGCCCTCCAAGACTCCCTCCAAGCCTGCAGTCTGTTTGCCCCAGTGCTATGGCAGTCTTGTAATCAAATTCCACTGGCCTGAATTCAAGGTGAGATTCTCTGGGGATTCCCAGTCCCTTTGTCGGATCCCCAGGGTGGGAAACCTGACAGTGGGGTTCAGAACCTTTACAACAGGGTATTATTTTTCTCCAGCTTGTGGGTCACCCACCTGGTGGGTATGTGACTTGAGTTTTATTGTGACTGTGTGTCTCCTACCGCCTCACTATGAATTGTTCTTTGTCTTCAGATATGGGGTATCTTTTTCTGGTGGGTTACAGCATCTTCCTGTCGATGGTTATTCAACAGCCAGTTATAATTTTGGTGCTCTTGCAGGAGGAGATGAGCACATATCCTTCTACTCTGCCATCTTGAACTTCAAGCCACAAATGCATTTTTAAATATTTATTTTAGAAAAAATAACTGAAAAAAATTTGCTTTTATATGAAATACATGATGGTATACATTGGAGGTTTTACCCCAGGACTTTGTTAACTCTTCTATCCTCTATCCTAATATAGTTGAAAGAGGTTTGGAAACTCTGAAGATTCTGTGTACTATCACATTTGTCCACTATTCTGAGTACAGCATGTACTCAAGCTGGATGAGCAGAAGTTAGCTGATAATTTTGAAGCCTTGGTAAGACGCATATATTTTGGTCATATGGAGAACCTACAAGGGCTTAGAAGATGCCACATCAATAACTTTATAGAGGTGTAGTTACCAGAAGCCTGCTGAAACTTCCTATGCAAGAAAAAAAAAATTTTTTAGCAAATAAGGAAGCACAACTCATTAAGCTCATCTGAGTTTTAGAGACAGTTTAGTTTGTACCTAAGAATGCTTCTCTGGCCCATAAACGAGGTGAGTGAAAGGCTGCAAGCTTTCAGTGGGATTCAGAGTAAGCATAGTTTATCCCACAGGTCTAGGTTGCAGTGTCAATTTTCTTTCAGCTAGGTCCATACAACGTGGCAGATCCTAGAGTAGAGAGTCTTGGTGAACAAAGTTGCCATGTGGAATCTATGACAGACTCCAGCATGAGAATAACAGTACTGGTCCCATGTTTTGGAAAAATGAATTGCAACTTGAAATAGAGAATTCGACACTATTGAAGACAACTCCTGTTTTTCTACTTGATCATGGGATGTAAATTTACTGTAATTCTGAGATTGCCCATCACAGAGTATTTTCTGTCAGCCCAACCAAAGTTTATTAAACCTAAGAACAATTCGTTGTAAACGGAAGTCATGTATCTAAGACTAAACCAAAAGCACAGGAAAACTGCTTGTGCAATAAGCCCAGAATTTTTTCCACATGGCATGGACCGCCTCACTATGAATTGTTCTTTGTCTTCAGATATGGGGTATCTTTTTCTGGTGGGTTACAGCATCTTCCTGTCGATGGTTATTCAACAGCCAGTTATAATTTTGGTGCTCTTGCAGGAGGAGATGAGCACATATCCTTCTACTCTGCCATCTTGAACTTCAAGCCACAAATGCATTTTTAAATATTTATTTTAGAAAAAATAACTGAAAAAAATTTGCTTTTATATGAAATACATGATGGTATACATTGGAGGTTTTACCCCAGGACTTTGTTAACTCTTCTATCCTCTATCCTAATATAGTTGAAAGAGGTTTGGAAACTCTGAAGATTCTGTGTACTATCACATTTGTCCACTATTCTGAGTACAGCATGTACTCAAGCTGGATGAGCAGAAGTTAGCTGATAATTTTGAAGCCTTGGTAAGAGCATATATTTTGGTCATATGGAGAACCTACAAGGGCTTAGAAGATGCCACATCAATAACTTTATAGAGGTGTAGTTACCAGAAGCCTGCTGAAACTTCCTATGCAAGAAAAAAAAAATTTTTTAGCAAATAAGGAAGCACAACTCATTAAGCTCATCTGAGTTTTAGAGACAGTTTAGTTTGTACCTAAGAATGCTTCTCTGGCCCATAAACGAGGTGAGTGAAAGGCTGCAAGCTTTCAGTGGGATTCAGAGTAAGCATAGTTTATCCCACAGGTCTAGGTTGCAGTGTCAATTTTCTTTCAGCTAGGTCCATACAACGTGGCAGATCCTAGAGTAGAGAGTCTTGGTGAACAAAGTTGCCATGTGGAATCTATGACAGACTCCAGCATGAGAATAACAGTACTGGTCCCATGTTTTGGAAAAATGAATTGCAACTTGAAATAGAGAATTCGACACTATTGAAGACAACTCCTGTTTTTCTACTTGATCATGGGATGTAAATTTACTGTAATTCTGAGATTGCCCATCACAGAGTATTTTCTGTCAGCCCAACCAAAGTTTATTAAACCTAAGAACAATTCGTTGTAAAACGGAAGTCATGTATCTAAGACTAAACCAAAAAGCACAGGAAAACTGCTTGTGCAATAAGCCCAGATCTCACATGCAATCCATCAGTGTTTCCTTAGCTTGCACCTACCTATGGCTAAATGGAGAATGACCCTCAGTGACCAGCTGACTGAGGAAGAAAATGACCCATCTTATTTTATGTATGGGTCAGATCAAATATAGGACCATATACAGCTACTGATAGTTTTCAGCATGGGCTTGAAGGAAAGAGGGCTGGCTTGAAGGAAAGAGGGCTAGAGAAATATCTCCCAAAAGATAGAGCTTCAGGTTGTATACTGAGTCATTCATATTGTATAATAAAAGTGCTTCAAAGTTAGAATATATAATGACTCATTCTTAGTGACAAATAGCATTTCAGAATTAAGGAAAGAGAATGGTTGGAAAAGCAGGGACAATGTTATCTAAGTTAGAGGCATGTAGGTTGGAATGAGGCAATGGATAAGGACTGTAAAGATCATTGTGTATTATATTAATCCTCATCAGAGATCACTACCAGCTCAGTCATTTCTGGCTCTGTGATCCCATTGGTTGTTGCCTGCCAAGCTCCTCTGTCCATGGAATTCTGCAGACAAGAATACTGGAGTGAGTAACCATTCCCTTCTCCAGGGTATCTTCCCGACCCAAGGGTTGAACACAGGTCTCACACATTGCAGGCAGATTCCTTACCATCTGAGCCACCATGGGAAAGTTACTAAATAAGCAAACAAACAGAATGACTCAGAAAATTGGAATCAGTCAGCTTTTGTCATCAGAAATCCCAGGACTCAATTCCAGCAATCTGAGCACAATAAATACATTTTTAAAAATGATCATGGGATGGCACATATGGAGCTGATTCTCAGACTTAACACCATGGGCCCTCAGTTACCAAGGCTGCTCTAACACAATAGTTAGAACAATATCCCAAATATTGATCATGCTGGCAACAGAGAACAACACTGATATCCTAAAATGGCATCATCCTTTGAGGATACAAAGATGCCACTTGGTGACAAGTTGACTTTGGAGTTCCTTCTAACTTGGAACCAGACATTTATTCTAAATGGAAGAGATAACAAATTCCAGGTGTAAGTTTGCCTTTTCCGTACACAATTCCTCAGCCATTACCACTGTTTGAAGGCTATTTGAAGGCATTAACACAGGATCTCTTATACCACAGGGTCTGTTCAGAGGAGCTCCTTTTAGTGAATGGCTCACTGTTACTCACTGTGTGCACTCTTTGCTGAATTTATAGTAGGTAAGACAGGAGCCTAGAGATGGGAAGAAAACTGGAGAAGCCATAGGAACTGCAGATGCATTGATTCTCCGCTTCTGGTGCAGCAGCCACAGCAGCAGACATATGACCTAACTGCAGGGGCTTTCTAGGTGGAGCGTATTTATGGTTATAGAAGAAGAGTAGCCCTTAGCCAAGCAAGTACTTCATGATGTGCATGCACAGTACCATAAGTGATCTCAACTGTTACATAATGATTATTTACAAAACATGGGATGAGATTGAGAGGGTGTGAGGCAAGAGAACCAGACCACGCCATCCTGAATAATTTGTCCTTTCCCTACAGTGAAGAATGTGGTGAATAGGCCCATTACAATGGAATTCACTGGCCTTATCATATGTCACATCAACCAAAAGCTGTCATTTTGAAACAGCATTAGAATAGCATTGAAGTAAAAAAAAAAAAAAAAGAATAGCATTGAAGTGCCACCTCTGAAATGATACTTTAAAATGACAGAGAATCATTCTCCAGAATGTCAGGTATCTTTTCATAAAAGATCTTAACATGGTGTTTGACCTGGATAGAAAGTTTGTATAGGTCTACATTTTCAGTAATGACAACAGTTGTGTATTATTCACTCAGTCATGTCCTGCCTTCACAGGAAGACAAATTCCTCATGGAAGTTATTATAATTTTTTAGGGTTACTACCGTTTTCATTCCCTGGAGAAGGAAATGGCAACCCAAAACGCCATTTCCTTCTCCAGGGAATGAAAATGGTAGTAACCCTAAAAAATTATAATAATTTGTCTTCCTGCCTTCACAGCAATAGAAGCTTTGGTTTCCAAAAGAGAAACATTTCTGCTAGGGACACATCAAGAGGCTGATTGAACTATAAAGCTATGGCTAATGCCTAGACGCTTGGGCTTATTTTTGTCCATAATCCAGCAGGCAAGAAGCGGAGTAACCATTTTTACAGGTGTAATTTACTATAGTAATCAGAAGAGTTGCTAAAAATAATGTAGGAGTATTATACCCAGACAATCTACTTGGGTACTAGTCAATAATCCTTCTTTAACTTTGATAGTAAATGTACATCTGGCCTGAGATTGGCAGGGTGGCCAGAGTCCCAGACTCCTTGAAAAGGATCTGGGTCACACCATTAGCTAGGCCAACTGAGATACTAGCGATGGATGAAGAGGGTAGAGTAAGGAAAAATGAGAAAGACCAATGAGCATGGCCCAAGTTTTCTTAGATTGATAGCGGGCGTAGGGGGCCCTTAGCCAAGCAAGTACTTCATGATGTGCATGCACAGTACCATAAGTGATCTCAACTGTTACATAATGATTATTTACAAAACATGGGATGAGATTGAGAGGGTGTGAGGCAAGAGAACCAGACCACGCCATCCTGAATAATTTGTCCTTTCCCTACAGTGAAGAATGTGGTGAATAGGCCCATTACAATGGAATTCACTGGCCTTATCATATGTCACATCAACCAAAAGCTGTCATTTTGAAACAGCATTAGAATAGCATTGAAGTAAAAAAAAAAAAAAAAAGAATAGCATTGAAGTGCCACCTCTGAAATGATACTTTAAAATGACAGAGAATCATTCTCCAGAATGTCAGGTATCTTTTCATAAAAGATCTTAACATGGTGTTTGACCTGGATAGAAAGTTTGTATAGGTCTACATTTTCAGTAATGACAACAGTTGTGTATTATTCACTCAGTCATGTCCTGCCTTCACAGGAAGACAAATTCCTCATGGAAGTTATTATAATTTTTTAGGGTTACTACCGTTTTCATTCCCTGGAGAAGGAAATGGCAACCCAAAACGCCATTTCCTTCTCCAGGGAATGAAAATGGTAGTAACCCTAAAAAATTATAATAATTTGTCTTCCTGCCTTCACAGCAATAGAAGCTTTGGTTTCCAAAAGAGAAACATTTCTGCTAGGGACACATCAAGAGGCTGATTGAACTATAAAGCTATGGCTAATGCCTAGACGCTTGGGCTTATTTTTGTCCATAATCCAGCAGGCAAGAAGCGGAGTAACCATTTTTACAGGTGTAATTTACTATAGTAATCAGAAGAGTTGCTAAAAATAATGTAGGAGTATTATACCCAGACAATCTACTTGGGTACTAGTCAATAATCCTTCTTTAACTTTGATAGTAAATGTACATCTGGCCTGAGATTGGCAGGGTGGCCAGAGTCCCAGACTCCTTGAAAAGGATCTGGGTCACACCATTAGCTAGGCCAACTGAGATACTAGCGATGGATGAAGGGAGGGTAGAGTAAGGAAAAAATGAGTATCATCATCATGACCCTGAAATGAACTGTCATCATGTAGATTGAAGTTCATTCCACTAAGTTTTCTTCAAGAAGAGTTGCTCTACAGAATCTTAAAGTACTGCTCCTTTACTAGATGTGTAAAATTGAATCTGATCAGGATAGATCATGGAGGACACACAGACTACCTATGATCCTCCTCAAAGGAGGAATTGTTGGAGCAGCTCTGTGGAGTGCTAGCAGTAGAAAGCCTTTGGCTGTAACTCCTTCAGGAATTGCCTCAACTGTAGAAAGCCACTTTGTCCAGGCATGAACTGAAGGAAGAGAATAGTTCACATCCAATGAGTGATTAAGCTGGGAGTGTAAAGTCTAGCTCAACATGGAAAACTCTCAGAAGGTCATTTCAGCTCCACAGATTCACGTCATGTCAGCAGAAATTGTCAGACATGAACTTAACTTGACTTCTTTACCCAATTCTTCCTTCCTAGAAGTGAAGAGAAAGTTGCTCCATTTTATCCGATTCTGTGAAATCCCATGGACTATAGCCCATCAGACTCCTCTGTCTATAGAATTCACCAGGCAAAAATATTGAAGTGGGTTGCCATCTCCTCCTCAGGGGATCTTACAGCAGGCAGATTCTTTACCATTTGAGTCACCTTCCTCTAACGGCCATCCTTAATAAATATCTTGAACATTAAATTCTTTGAGAATATTCTTCCATTGAACGAAACCTCCAATGAATTCTGTTACTTGACCCACAAAGTTTTGCTTTATGTATTTTGAGGTTACATTATTTGACAATGTAGTGTAAACCCTGACTTTTTGTAATGCAGGTGCCTGTCTTAAGCTTTGATTGCCAAGGAATCTGCTACAGAAAATCATCCATTTCAAAGAAGCATCTGTTTTAAGCAAAGCTGTCTCAGACACATTGCCAGACACAGGACTAGGTAAAGAGCCAGGCTGCCTTCACAACTGAGGCTTCTTTATTTTAGAGATGTTGGTTGATTTCCATAATAGATCATCTGGGACACTTTTTTTTGTTTGTTTTTTGTTTTTCTTTCATGCACTTCCAATTCCAACTAATTCCAACTCTTATGTTTTAAAATCAATAAACAGTGAATCTCTGAAACTCTAGACCCCATCCTTGACCCCAGTAAGAGGACCCCTAGGCATTTCTAGCATATGGCATTACTATCCATAGGCTAAAACCAGCACAAAACAGACCTGTACAGTTTAATGAATAGCATGTATCGGTTGGGTATTTAAACTGTATCATGATTAAATAACCACCTTTACTGTCTGTGGTGCTTTCATCTTGGTACCTCTTGGTACCATTTTGGTACCTCTGCTTTATTTTTGTTTAGGCTATTTATTATTTGCTTTAAAAAATACACAATTCCATTCTTATAGGTGTATATTTTATAAGCAGCATATATTTTGACTTTTAAAAAGCCAATTTAATTGTGCCCTTTTAATAGGAGAGCTGAAATCCTTTGTTTTATAGCTATAATTTAAATCCTTGGGATTATTGAATTTATAATTGTGTTTCTCTTGAGTGTGTGTGTTCATGCATGCTAAGTCGCTTTAACCCTCAACAACTCTTTGTGACCCTATGGGCTGTAACCTGCCGGGCTCCTCTGTCCATGGGGGTTCTCTAGGTAAGAATGCTGCTGTGGGTTGCCATGCCGTATTCAAGGGATGTTTTTCTGAAATTTTAGAGTCACCTTCCTCTAACGGCCATCCTTAATAAATATCTTGAACATTAAATTCTTTGAGAATATTCTTCCATTGAACGAAACCTCCAATGAATTCTGTTACTTGACCCACAAAGTTTTGCTTTATGTATTTTGAGGTTACATTATTTGACAATGTAGTGTAAACCCTGACTTTTTGTAATGCAGGTGCCTGTCTTAAGCTTTGATTGCCAAGGAATCTGCTACAGAAAATCATCCATTTCAAAGAAGCATCTGTTTTAAGCAAAGCTGTCTCAGACACATTGCCAGACACAGGACTAGGTAAAGAGCCAGGCTGCCTTCACAACTGAGGCTTCTTTATTTTAGAGATGTTGGTTGATTTCCATAATAGATCATCTGGGACACTTTTTTTTGTTTGTTTTTTGTTTTTCTTTCATGCACTTCCAATTCCAACTAATTCCAACTCTTATGTTTTAAAATCAATAAACAGTGAATCTCTGAAACTCTAGACCCCATCCTTGACCCCAGTAAGAGGACCCCTAGGCATTTCTAGCATATGGCATTACTATCCATAGGCTAAAACCAGCACAAAACAGACCTGTACAGTTTAATGAATAGCATGTATCGGTTGGGTATTTAAACTGTATCATGATTAAATAACCACCTTTACTGTCTGTGGTGCTTTCATCTTGGTACCTCTTGGTACCATTTTGGTACCTCTGCTTTATTTTTGTTTAGGCTATTTATTATTTGCTTTAAAAAATACACAATTCCATTCTTATAGGTGTATATTTTATAAGCAGCATATATTTTGACTTTTAAAAAGCCAATTTAATTGTGCCCTTTTAATAGGAGAGCTGAAATCCTTTGTTTTATAGCTATAATTTAAATCCTTGGGATTATTGAATTTATAATTGTGTTTCTCTTGAGTGTGTGTGTTCATGCATGCTAAGTCGCTTTAACCCTCAACAACTCTTTGTGACCCTATGGGCTGTAACCTGCCGGGCTCCTCTGTCCATGGGGGTTCTCTAGGTAAGAATGCTGCTGTGGGTTGCCATGCCGTATTCCAAGGGATGTTTCTGAATCAGAGACTGAACCCTCATCTCTTACATTTCCTGCACTGGCAGTTGGTCCTTTACCACAAGTGCCAAATGGAAAGCCCATGTTTCTCTTATTTGTTTCTTTTTATTCGTTTAGTTGTTCATATATTTGGCAGTGATTAACATAAGGTTTGAAGTAGGCACCTCACCTTTTCAAAGCCTGGCAGACAGTTTGTGTGAAAAATAGCTTCATAACTAAAAAAGCATAAGTGTTGTATCTCAGATGCATTTTAATTTACACTTGATCCTAAGAAACTCATTACAGAAAATGAGTTTTTCAAACAGTTTTTCCTTAGTAACATAAGGCAATGAGCAATTTAGATACACAAGAACATTTTGCATTTTTTGGATCCAAATTTAGTAATTTTAGAACTTTTGTTTACAATTTTTAAATTACTAACACTAAACTAACTCAAGTGTGGTTTGACGTTGAAAGAAATTTAGCTCAGTTTGTGAGTATTTACACAGAATTTCTCTTGAAACCAAAATAATTTTACTAAAATAAACCATAGTTTACTTAACAACACATTTAGAAAATACTGTGTATGTTTACCCAGCAGACAAACCATTCAGAACCTAGAAATTTGATGTTTCTGCTAACCTTATCATCAAAAGCTCTTTCAAAGAAGATGTGAGAAGATTAGCAAATGATCAGTTTAAACTTTCTATTTTAGGGTAATCAAATAGTTCACATTTCTAGATTGCATTTTTTTTAATCGACTAGTATTATTTTCTTACTCAGCCCAGCTGTTTTTGACAGAATAGTGTAATTTTGGAAGAAGTGGCAAAGGAAGTTTATAATCTAACTGCAGAGATAGAAAATTACCTCTGGTGCCAAAATATGAGGCAAATCTATACAAAATAAGAGTAAAATGAAATGTCACAGTTCTTAGGAATGGCATAGAACTGGGCATAGGAACTGCTTGAGTGCTTGCTTTGATTGTATCAGGTAATCTATTTGAACTCATTTTTGTATTAAGATATTTGAAGTTCTCAGGAATATTACATAATATAATATGCATTTATGGTATTACCAACTAATGACTTATGTTTACATATTCCACAATGACAGTTAATACCATCTGTTTTTTCTCACTCTATTATTAAGTATGATTTAATCAAAGTCATTAATAATAAAAAACAATTAGGCAATAAAATAATTGGTGCAAAAGTATTATCAGGAGGGTGGAGCTAAGATGGTGGCATAGAAGGATGTGCACTCATCTCTCCTGCAAAATAGACTGAATTGCAGCTAGTTCCTGAAAAACCATCAACAGGAGGAGGTTGGATCCTATCACAAAAAAGATACCCCACATCAAAGAGCAAAGGAGAAGCCACATTAAGACTGTAGGAGGGGCGCAATCGCGCTTTTGAAAGTCAAACCGCATACCCGCCAGAGAGGCTGGGTGGGCCAAATACACAAAGCCTGTTACCCGGGAACGGAGCAGTGACCCCCACAAGGGAGTGAGCCAGACCTGCTTTAGAGGATCCGAGTTCCCGCTTGAGCTAGAAGTGCCCTTGAGCAGTCCTCAGAAAGACAGCACTTAATTCATTTTCAAAGAGATTATCATTAACCCGATCACAGTGCCACCGAGTAGGACTGAAGATCCTGTGAGCACTGAGATCCAGGAGAAGGGACTAGCAATCCTGCATGAGACTGAGCCAGACTCACCTCTGAGTATTCTGAAGTGTCCATCAGAGCTGGGGATCGATTGTGGCCTGCAGCAGGATCTGGGACACTGCAGAAGTGCTTCTCATAGAGCATGTGGGAATAAATCCTTTGTGTGAGAGACGCCATTACCCCTACTGTAGTTTGCTGTACAGGGAGGGAGCTTAGCTCCACCCAGCAAAAAAGATACCTTGATTAATGATTAAGAAACTAACAGAGCCAGCCTGGGCGGGCCTTTTAGTTCTTAAATAGGTGGAAATAAACAGAGTAAAAGAGGCCTTCAGATCCAGCCACTGACAGAGGCAAGACAAAGACTGGAAATGCCTGAATAGTCAGCAAGAGAAAGAAGAACATAAACATTGATTATTTTCACATTTTGACCTGAGCTGGATTTTCCACGAGATTTTTTTTATTTTATTTTATTTTTTATTCTTTTTTCTTTCTCTTTTTTCTTTTTTTCCACTCTTTTCTTTTTTCTTTTTTACTCATCCCCTCAGCCCACCGTTTTTTTCCTTTCCTCCATTGAACTCTGTTTAAGCTACCAATATTCTCAGTAAGATTGAATGTATTCAAGTTTACACAATTTTTTTTTTTTACTTTTAAACCACAGATTTTATTTTCATATATGTGTCTGGTTCCACATTGGCCTTGTATGGTTCTGTGGGGGTTTTGTTTGTTTTTATTGTTTTTGCTTTGTATTCTGTACTTTTCTATATACTTGCCTCTGTTTTAATTTTTTAAATTTTTATTATGTATTACTACTTCTTCTACAACTATTTCTTTGCTTTCTCTGATGCTCTTATCCTACAGCACTAAACTCTTAATACATGCAAATCTTTATCTTCCTATATTTAACTTTGCAGTATTATTCTATATTTCTCTTCTATCCTCCCTTTCTCTTTTTCCCGTTCCCCACCATATTTCTCAGTCTGTTTTGTTCTCATTGCCTTATCGCCAATTGGGACCCTGCTCTAGCATTATTCTCCAAATTGTGCCCTAGTTAGTTTGGTTAATAACTGGTGGATACCATTCTTGGTTTTCTCAATTCACCAGGCTAACGTATTGTACTGTATTTTTTGCTGGAATGTTTGGGAAGTATTATGGCTGTATATGTTTGTGTGTATGATTCAGTATGCTAGATAGTATTTGCATGATATTTTAATTGCCATTTGTCAAAAGTATACCTTCTGTTTCTCATTCGCCTATATATATTTTAATACCATTTAATGCCATAACAAACCAGCAATGAAATCTTCATTCCCTGGTCAGGCAACAAGCCCAGGGGCTTTAGGGAGGGAGCACTGACTCCAAAACTCTACAATACCAGAGAACACCTGACACTAAAGAGCAGTATACAGCGAGAACTCCACCAAAGGCAAGCACTTGTATGCAAGTCCTGACATAACCCAACCACCAGCATCACCCAGAATAAGA
Organism: Tragulus kanchil; assembly: GCA_022376925.1. Classification (NCBI taxonomy): domain Eukaryota; kingdom Metazoa; phylum Chordata; class Mammalia; order Artiodactyla; family Tragulidae; genus Tragulus; species Tragulus kanchil. Next base: position 23,555,459 of record JAIOJX010000025.1, on the reverse strand, counting down.
AGCCTCATCCAAACAACAAATACCAATAGACGTAACTCAAAGTCTGGGAAAAGGAAACCCCAAACATAGTTAGTTAAAAAATTAATAATAACAATGAAATGGCAGAGAAATACCACACAAGTAAAGGAACTATCTACAAACACACAGGTTCAAATAAACGCAGAGGAATTAGACAAACTTTCAGAAAGTGAGTTCAGAAGAATGATAGTAAAGATGATCCAAAACATAAAAGGAATGCAATATGATATTTCTCCTTCTCTGTCTGACTTACTTCACTCAGTATGACACTCTAGGTCCATCCTTATTGCTACAAATGGCCTTATTTCATTCTTTTTAATGGCTGAGTAATATATATGTGTATATATATATAGGTAGATACACACACACACACACACACACACACACACACGCACACAGAGCACATGTTCTTTATCTGTTCCTCTGTCAATGGACATTTAGGTTGTTTCCATGTATTGAGTATTGTAAACAGTGCTGCAGTGAACATTGGGGAGTATGTATCTCTTCAGGCCATGTTTTCCTCTGAATATATGCCCTGAAACCTGGACATTTTAATATTGTGATAACTCTGGAAATCAGATTCTCTCCCTTCCCTAGGATTTTCTCATACTTGTTTTGCTTTGTTGATTGTTGCATGATGTCTCTGAGCTAATTATCAGCTTGAGGTGAAAATTGAAGGTCTTCTAGTTCACTTTTGAGTTTGCACCATTTTGGGGTATGCATGGCTACTGTTTTATTTTTACCATATATAAATTTGGTTGTGAATGGTCTAGTCTTTAATATCTGGCTCTAAACAAGAGTTTTTAAGTGTCTTGAAAGTTACTTCAACTAAAGCAGGAGGAGCTTACAGTAATGAGAGGAGGTGACTGCTTATCTATTTATGTTTACCTCTGTGATCAGAAGGAACAATCAACCCAAGACACAGGTCTTCTATATTTAGAGGACAGGGCATTTTTTGTGCACACTGGCTGATGTAAGTTGTATGGTTGCCTTTTTGTAGGCTGAAAGTTAGGGGATTTGTAACTCTTACTGTGCTCAGGGCCAGAATTGATTGCCAGCATCACCCAGAATAAGAAGCCTCATCCAAACAACAAATACCAATAGACGTAACTCAAAGTCTGGGAAAAGGAAACCCCAAACATAGTTAGTTAAAAAATTAATAATAACAATGAAATGGCAGAGAAATACCACACAAGTAAAGGAACTATCTACAAACACACAGGTTCAAATAAACGCAGAGGAATTAGACAAACTTTCAGAAAGTGAGTTCAGAAGAATGATAGTAAAGATGATCCAAAACATAAAAGGAATGCAATATGATATTTCTCCTTCTCTGTCTGACTTACTTCACTCAGTATGACACTCTAGGTCCATCCTTATTGCTACAAATGGCCTTATTTCATTCTTTTTAATGGCTGAGTAATATATATGTGTATATATATATAGGTAGATACACACACACACACACACACACACACACACACACGCACACAGAGCACATGTTCTTTATCTGTTCCTCTGTCAATGGACATTTAGGTTGTTTCCATGTATTGAGTATTGTAAACAGTGCTGCAGTGAACATTGGGGAGTATGTATCTCTTCAGGCCATGTTTTCCTCTGAATATATGCCCTGAAACCTGGACATTTTAATATTGTGATAACTCTGGAAATCAGATTCTCTCCCTTCCCTAGGATTTTCTCATACTTGTTTTGCTTTGTTGATTGTTGCATGATGTCTCTGAGCTAATTATCAGCTTGAGGTGAAAATTGAAGGTCTTCTAGTTCACTTTTGAGTTTGCACCATTTTGGGGTATGCATGGCTACTGTTTTATTTTTACCATATATAAATTTGGTTGTGAATGGTCTAGTCTTTAATATCTGGCTCTAAACAAGAGTTTTTAAGTGTCTTGAAAGTTACTTCAACTAAAGCAGGAGGAGCTTACAGTAATGAGAGGAGGTGACTGCTTATCTATTTATGTTTACCTCTGTGATCAGAAGGAACAATCAACCCAAGACACAGGTCTTCTATATTTAGAGGACAGGGCCTTTTTTGTGCACACTGGCTGATGTAAGTTGTATGCAAGTTGCTCTTATAATGCATGACCTACTGCCTGCCATAGGGCTGAAAGTTAGGGGGGATTTGTAACTCTTACTGTGCTCAGGGCCAGAATTGATTGAAATTAACTATAGTTTACCTTCTGGGCCTTCCCCTGCAAACTTTAAGCTTTCAGTAGATTCCAGAGTTCCAAAACATTTGCATCAGAGAGATTCTACAAATTGTCATCTATCTAGGATGATAGATTCTTGGTGTCGCGGGCATGATGCAATTACTTTATCTCTGATTAACAGACGCGAGGAAATGCTAAATCACCTCTATTCTGTTTTCAGAGAACTTTCAATTTACACCATGTAGTTCCCTCAAACATTAGAGAATAGAACTTCAACAGTAAAAGGGCATGGATTTCAAATCAAGATCAGGTTTATTAGCATAAAGAGCATTAATCAGTAACCATGTATTCAAATATTAGCATCAGTGCATTCCATCAAAGTTCAGAACTGAAACAGTAACAATTCAAAGCTTCAAAGAATATTTCAGAACTCTAAAATTACTTCAGAACTCAAACAGTAAATTATTTCAGAACTCCAGAAAGTATTTCAAAACTCTAAAGTTATTTCAGAACTCAATCAACAAAGTAACAGAAAAATCTTACCCCAGAGCTAGAGAGGAGCAATCTCACCCAGATGCAGCTAAGTTCAGTGAATGCCCTGTTGTACAACTTTACTCTCTCCCCTTTTATAAAATGATTCTGTCTTTGTGATGTAAAATTTTCTGCGGGCTGGTGAGCTTATCTGTTTAGTCATTGTGTTCCTCCAAGCATTACGTGATTTAGGATTTAAAGGAACAACTAATCTTAATAATGTGTGTCACTAATATGACCTTCTATTCATATAAAATCAATAAAACTGTCACTTGTTTAAGCTATGATTAAGAAAAACTCTATTTTGCTATATGAATTAACTCAGAGTAAGTTACTCAGCTTCAAACTCATCTTCCTTATCTTTAAGCAGACAAAACTAACAGAATATCGCTGTGGGGATTTCCCTTTCCAGGAAACTAGAAGGTTTTTATTTACTCCTAGGTCTCTGAATCTTACGTGGAGCGTGTGTCACAAATTCTTCATCACTAGAAGACAAATCCTGACTCTCTCAATCATAGCTTTCTTAGACACAATTCTTCTGCATTTTAGATTAATATACGCCCCATCTTTGGGTATCATCATATTCACCCATTCTTCTTCTCCATCTGAGCTGATATCACTTTCTAGTGGGCGGATCAAAGGTCCCAGAAGCTTATCTTGGGTTGAAGGATCATCTGAGTCACTCTCTTCTTCCTCACTAAGTTCTTTATATCCTAAGGCCCAGTATATTCCCAGAAATTCTCCAGTGTCTGCCCATGACATTGGCATTCCCTATGTGCCATCTTCTAGAATCCCTTGACATATCTATAATTTTACATAATATAATTAAAGTATTAGTAGGTTTAGTAATCAGCAAGAAAAAATTTATATTAACTAATTCCATTAGGACATAGTAAATACAAATAAGAGGGTATTTAATATGTGTAGTGAGGAAATTACTAACTGTTGACAGGAAAATAAGAATGGAAACAGAAGATAAAAGGAGAATTTTGTCTTAAAAAGCTTTGACCATACAAAGTTCCATTTGGTTGGAGGAAAATATAGGCTTTCTTCAAGATAACTTTCTAACATAATGTATGTATTCAATTCCAAATCACAAACTTTATCAACGTTTTTGTTATGAATTTTGTTGTTGTTGTTTACCATCATTTTAGTAGTTTTGTTAGTTTGACTGATTAATTACATTATATACACATAATTTATAAATTGAACCCTGCAATGACATCAGAGGTTAGTAGATTCAATAAAAAATGACTATGTTGTACAACTTTACTCTCTCCCCTTTTATAAAATGATTCTGTCTTTGTGATGTAAAATTTTCTGCGGGCTGGTGAGCTTATCTGTTTAGTCATTGTGTTCCTCCAAGCATTACGTGATTTAGGATTTAAAGGAACAACTAATCTTAATAATGTGTGTCACTAATATGACCTTCTATTCATATAAAATCAATAAAACTGTCACTTGTTTAAGCTATGATTAAGAAAAACTCTATTTTGCTATATGAATTAACTCAGAGTAAGTTACTCAGCTTCAAACTCATCTTCCTTATCTTTAAGCAGACAAAACTAACAGAATATCGCTGTGGGGATTTCCCTTTCCAGGAAACTAGAAGGTTTTTATTTACTCCTAGGTCTCTGAATCTTACGTGGAGCGTGTGTCACAAATTCTTCATCACTAGAAGACAAATCCTGACTCTCTCAATCATAGCTTTCTTAGACACAATTCTTCTGCATTTTAGATTAATATACGCCCCATCTTTGGGTATCATCATATTCACCCATTCTTCTTCTCCATCTGAGCTGATATCACTTTCTAGTGGGCGGATCAAAGGTCCCAGAAGCTTATCTTGGGTTGAAGGATCATCTGAGTCACTCTCTTCTTCCTCACTAAGTTCTTTATATCCTAAGGCCCAGTATATTCCCAGAAATTCTCCAGTGTCTGCCCATGACATTGGCATTCCCTATGTGCCATCTTCTAGAATCCCTTGACATATCTATAATTTTACATAATATAATTAAAGTATTAGTAGGTTTAGTAATCAGCAAGAAAAAATTTATATTAACTAATTCCATTAGGACATAGTAAATACAAATAAGAGGGTATTTAATATGTGTAGTGAGGAAATTACTAACTGTTGACAGGAAAATAAGAATGGAAACAGAAGATAAAAGGAGAATTTTGTCTTAAAAAGCTTTGACCATACAAAGTTCCATTTGGTTGGAGGAAAATATAGGCTTTCTTCAAGATAACTTTCTAACATAATGTATGTATTCAATTCCAAATCACAAACTTTATCAACGTTTTTGTTATGAATTTTGTTGTTGTTGTTTACCATCATTTTAGTAGTTTTGTTAGTTTGACTGATTAATTACATTATATACACATAATTTATAAATTGAACCCTGCAATGACATCAGAGGTTAGTAGATTCAATCAAGGCATTTTAACTTATCTTTCTTCACTTTTTTCCCAGGACAGAACCTCTATTGACATATTCAAACAACTTCCACTTTCTGACTTACTCTTATTCCAAATTCTAAATTTTAGCTTCTCTCAGGACTCAATCCTCAGACTTCTTATCCTATTCAATTTTACCAATTTCCTAGATGATTTCATCTAATACCATGGTACAGAATATTAAAAATATTTAATTCATTTTTTCTTTTTTTAAAAAAACTTTTTTTTCCCCATCATGACTCTTTTGTATTTATTTTCATCCATCTTTTTTTTTATTCTTTGTGGGCCTCTTTGTGGACATGTGTGGGCCTCCCATCGCAGGGGTCTCTCTCGTCGCAGAGCACCGGCTCTGGGCGCATGTGCTCCACAGCGCTCGCTCGTAATTGGACACACCTGTCCAGCTGCTCCATGGCACATGTGATCTTCCAGGGCCAGGGATCAAACTAGTGCTCCTTGCACTGCGAGGCAGACTCTCTACCCACTGGACCACCAGGGAAGCCCAAAATATATTTAATTCTTGTGACTTACAATTTCAGAGTAACCATATACTTTATCATTTAAGTAAGCGCAATTCTTAGAGTGAAACAGTGTTTCTGGGAGGGAAAACAATATTGTCCTAGGAGTACCTATTAATTCCTATGAATTTAAATATCATGTAGATCAGGGGTCAATTACTTAGGCTGTATGGGTTGTATAGTCTCTGTTACAACTATGCAGCTTTGCCAAGGTTGTGTAAAAGTGTTCATAGGCAATGTGTTAAATAGTTGGCATAGCTATATTTTAATAAATCTTTATTTATAGAAACAGATACTGGCTCAGAGTAGGACTGAGTTTCCCTACCCTAATATATATCATCTAAATATTAACTAGTGCCAAATATATGCCTTTATTTATGACATCATCTTGTATTGTGTGTGCAGGCTTAGTCGCTCAGTTGTGTCTGAATCTTTGCAATCCCATCGACTGGAACTCAACAAGCTCCTCTGTTCATGGGGGTTATCCAAGCAAGAATACTGGAGTGGGTTGCCATGCCCTCCTCCAGGATATCTTCCAGTCTCAGGAACAGAATCCACGTCCCGCATTGCAGGTAGATTCTCTACCATTTGAGCCGCCAGGGAATACTGGAGTGGGTAGCCCTATCCCTTCTCCAGGGGATCTTCCTGAACCATGAATCAAACTGGGGTCTCCTGTATTGCAGGAAGATCCTTTACCAGCTGAGGTACCAGGGAAACATTACCAACTAGGAAAACTGTACAAGCTGAGCTACCAGGGCAACATGAGCTGCCAGGGAAACATGAGCTACCTGGGAAACCAATTAAACTACAAGGGACACATTGCATCTTGCAGTACTGGATATAATGTGTCCAACTTTTTATTTGATATCTCTTCAAAAATATCCAATATGTAGATCATACTTAAACGCTGAAAGAATACTTTATATCTCCATTATACATCTGTTGTTCCTCTTACCCTCCCCTCACAGCAATTCACAGACACCTAGCTGTTCAAGCCAAAACCCTTGAAATGTATGTTTGATCTCCCTTTTTTATCACTGTCCTCATTCTGTCTGTCAGTAAGTTTTGTTATCTATAATCTCAAAGTATGACCTGAATCTGATAATTGCTTATTATCTTGACCTGTCTTCCACACCAACAAGTACAAAACATACTCTCTCTCTTCTACATTAATGAAATAACCTCCAATTGCTTGCCTTCCAGGCTGTCTCCCTTTTAGTAGTATTTTGCACATGGCCCCTGGGACCTGTTTCTCAAATAATAAATCAGATTTTGCTGTTTCTTGCTCAAGTAACTTGCACACTCATAAGAAGATCCAGATACCTTATAATGGTCCTGTATTTGATGTGGGCTACCACAGGTGAGTTCCTAAGAAGTTACTGGGAGCATGGATATGAAGAAATGAGTGATGATGACACGGATAGCTCAGATAGTCCTCGAACTCCAGATAAGTTTTTTAGATCTAAAATTCACCCTTTAGAAAGTAGGTAAGTTCAGAAGAAGAAGAGGAATGGGTAAATACGATGTTACCTAAAGGAGGAACATATATTAATCTAAAAGGCAAGAATATTGTGTCCAAAAGAAGTAAGAGAAATTTTGAATCAGTGAAAGAAAGTTCCTCTAGCAAGGCAGAAAGTGAAACTTCATCTGAGTCACAGCCACCACGTAAGAGTAAGCAGAGGAAGCATGAGAAGTAAAGAAATAATTTTTTTTTAAAAAACAATGGGTCATTATTCTTAGGTGTAGAGCAGCTCAAGTTAAAATGAATAGCCTTCCCTGATCTAGCACAGGGTGCTAAAGTTCCAAAGTTCAGATTTTTCCTTAATCATGAGTTTAAATGATCTAAAGGGAAGAAAGTATTTGATTCCAAGGATTTGATTTGAATGTGTTTTGATCAAGTGAAATAAAGTTAATTTTATGTAATTCTTGAATAGATATAACCTGAAATAGAGAAGTGATGAGTTGATGATTTATTAAGTGAATCAGTATGTTTAGAGAAAAAGGTTATATAAATTAAGTGGTTGAAAACAATTAAAAATCAAATAGTTAGAAACAAAGAAGTTATAAAGAAATTGAAAAGAAAGGAAAAATTTATTATAAAAAGAGTGATGATTAGACTGTGAGGCAGCTTGCTCATGCGGCTTGAACATGAGAGGCTCTCCAGCTCTGGGTACGACTATTGTATTTTTATTGATTGAGTTCTGAACTTTTAAACCTTATTGTTATGGTTTGACTATGATTAATGATGCACAGCTATGTTGTATTAACTTGATAACTTGATTATCAAGACGTATAAATGTTGATTTACTGTCTTGCAATAAATCTGATCTTGATTTGAACTCCACGCCTTTTTACTGTTGAAGTTCTAGTCTCAAATTAGAGGGAACTACAGAGTATAGGTTGAAGTTTTCTGATAATAGTACCGGGGCAATTGAGTGTTTCCCCAATTCTATTAATTAGAAATAAGTAACTATGCTCTGCCCACAGCATATTATTTTTCATTCATGTCATTTTTTTACAATTGTCTGTTTTAATTCAAATTCTTTTCTAGTCATAGCTTTATTTTTGGTCTTTATTGATTATGTCAAACCTCAGGCACATTTGTGATCACTGTCTTTTTACATAATCAAAATGTTTTCTTTTTTTATTAGTATATAGGAAAAAAATTCTGACTGCCCTTCAAAATTACTGATCCTTTCTAATGACATAATACTCTTTGGACTGAAGATGTCCTTTGAAAAGAAAGAAACTAAATAATTGTATAAATTGTGCACATATATAGTCATTATACTAGTTTTTCCACTAATTAGAAAAGAATCAATATGTAGTGTTTCATTCCACTCCCACCTGTTGAATCTCTAATGTCATTATTCTTAGGTGTAGAGCAGCTCAAGTTAAAATGAATAGCCTTCCCTGATCTAGCACAGGGTGCTAAAGTTCCAAAGTTCAGATTTTTCCTTAATCATGAGTTTAAATGATCTAAAGGGAAGAAAGTATTTGATTCCAAGGATTTGATTTGAATGTGTTTTGATCAAGTGAAATAAAGTTAATTTTATGTAATTCTTGAATAGATATAACCTGAAATAGAGAAGTGATGAGTTGATGATTTATTAAGTGAATCAGTATGTTTAGAGAAAAAGGTTATATAAATTAAGTGGTTGAAAACAATTAAAAATCAAATAGTTAGAAACAAAGAAGTTATAAAGAAATTGAAAAGAAAGGAAAAATTTATTATAAAAAGAGTGATGATTAGACTGTGAGGCAGCTTGCTCATGCGGCTTGAACATGAGAGGCTCTCCAGCTCTGGGTACGACTATTGTATTTTTATTGATTGAGTTCTGAACTTTTAAACCTTATTGTTATGGTTTGACTATGATTAATGATGCACAGCTATGTTGTATTAACTTGATAACTTGATTATCAAGACGTATAAATGTTGATTTACTGTCTTGCAATAAATCTGATCTTGATTTGAACTCCACGCCTTTTTACTGTTGAAGTTCTAGTCTCAAATTAGAGGGAACTACAGAGTATAGGTTGAAGTTTTCTGATAATAGTACCGGGGCAATTGAGTGTTTCCCCAATTCTATTAATTAGAAATAAGTAACTATGCTCTGCCCACAGCATATTATTTTTCATTCATGTCATTTTTTCACAATTGTCTGTTTTAATTCAAATTCTTTTCTAGTCATAGCTTTATTTTTGGTCTTTATTGATTATGTCAAACCTCAGGCACATTTGTGATCACTGTCTTTTTACATAATCAAAATGTTTTCTTTTTTTATTAGTATATAGGAAAAAAATTCTGACTGCCCTTCAAAATTACTGATCCTTTCTAATGACATAATACTCTTTGGACTGAAGATGTCCTTTGAAAAGAAAGAAACTAAATAATTGTATAAATTGTGCACATATATAGTCATTATACTAGTTTTTCCACTAATTAGAAAAGAATCAATATGTAGTGTTTCATTCCACTCCCACCTGTTGAATCTCTAATGTCTTTCAATTCAAAGACATATATTTAGTGGAAGAATAAAGATATAGGGTACTTTTAGACTTCATATTATCCCTTATCGAGTGATATTATATTTGAATATGTTTTTATATCTCTCTGTTCTAGGAAACATTAGCTCATGCATATACTAGTGTCAGGAAGGTGGTTATCATAGAACAAATAATTTTATCTGAGTCCTGGGAAAGAGATAGTTTGTATAAGTAACATAAATGTAATCTGGAAATCTGGTACTTCTGGGGACTTAAAAATAATTGTCTTATGTAGTATTTTTTATAACTTTTTTTTGTGGCCACTTCTATTGGTCTTTCATTTATCTGTTTTCATCCATCTTTGTTCTTTGGCCTGTGTGGGCCTCCCATTGCAGTGGCCTCTGTGGCTGCAGAGCCACCGGCTCTGGGCACATGCGCTCCAGAGCTCCAGCTTGGTAGTTGGACACATCGGTCCAGCCACTCTGTGTTATGTGGGATCTTCCCAGGCCAGGGATCGAACCAGCGCCCCTTGCACTGCAAGGCAATGTCCTTACCGACTGGACCACCAGGGAAGCCCTGTAGCATTTTTTATATGCTTTTGATTATTTGAATAAGTAGAAAAGGTTTAATGTTGGATTTACAGTACAAAATTCTATCTACAAGTCAAACTCTAGAGAAAATATAAATAATGGAAAGGATGGAAATGGTATGTGGGTATACAAAATAAAAATACACGTATATCATTTTACTTTTGATATTTCATAGACTCATGAAACTAAAAGGAACGTTAAAGATTACTGTGGGGAAATTAACAAGGTAGCACCAGTCAGATCTCACCCTATGCTCTTTCCTCCTCTAGCTCCATGTTTTGTAAACAATGACTTTGCAGGGTTATGTAACAGCTGAGATCTCTTCTAGCACCGATGCACCTCACGTGGTGCTCGTTTGGTCAAGGACTACTTTGGGCAGAATGCCTGTAGGAGCTTCATTATGAAAGCCCTGGCTACTGCTGCACTGGGGCTACATTGGAGCGGCATCATGGTTATGTTATATGAGGTGATGTTATGGTTATGTTATGGCTACGTTATGATTATGTTATGGCTGCTGCTACGGCTGCTGCATCAGCCAGGATAGAGGCTGTGTTATGGCTGCCATGCCAGCCAGGAGAGAGAATAAATGCATCTGTGTTTCCTGCAGCTCCTCGGGTTTCCTTCCAGCCTCTTAGTTCCCGCCTTTCTTACCCTGGGTTCAGTGAACAGTGCAAACACTGTTCACAGCGAGACAGTTGGTGCTATGAGCAGGATCAGCAATACAATTACCAAATTTGAAATTCTGATTTTTGAAACAAGATATCAGAAAAGCTTATCTGCATAGGGGAGAAGGTACCTGCAGATGGAAGAATTACCTTTAATAACTTAAGTGAAAGTAAGAATTTTGGTAAATGGCTCTTGTAGTTTTGGACATGTGCTCTCATGTGTGTGTTTCTATTATATGTAATTCATAATTTTAACAGAGTTGTTAGCTATTTGTTGTTAATCCTCACGTTGTCTGCTATATGGAAATTTCCCTTTTCAATACTTATGTCTATATTTCTGTGGGTGACCAACTTCTGTATGTGATCTCATTTCTGTAAACAGGGGTAGTAATTGCTTCCACTTTGGACTGCCAGCCACTGGGCTCAAAACCCTAGAATAGTGCATGCTACCTTTCTTTGAATAGTGCATGCTCCTTTTTTTTTTCTTTTTAGTTTAGTTCTCCAGCATGTCCTCCACAATATCACTGGAGGAATCTTCCTGAAAGACATTTGATCCCTAGTTTAAGAACCAAGTTCAGCTAGAGAACAGAATTGAAAATTGTGAATTTCACTGGACAGAATGAGTTTAAAAGGACACCTATACTGAGCCTGTCAAAAAAACACAATGTTTTCTTGGTACCCAGTAGCCTACAAAGCAAAGTTTAAAATCTCTGTGTAGTATCCAGTCTCCAATATCTGTTTAATTCTGGTCTGATTTTTCTTTTGCAGAGACCCTGTTCCCTCTCTTATCATGAACAGTCATGCCTTGGTACCTTGGATGTGGTATTTTTTCTTGTCTTTGCCCACAGAGGATTTGGTGAATGGACTCTTCAGATCCAGCTGAAATCTAGCTTCCTTGTGAAGACATGCCTCTTTCACTCAGGTATAGTCACTTTGTTGTTCATCATAAGATGTCTAGAATATTAATAATTTCCTGTTACATTTTTAGCAAGAGTCAAAATCTTCAGAATGGCCATTGGGACCCTATGTTATTTTTTATAGTTTCCTTGTCTCTTCCAGAGATCTTTCTTGATCTCTTCCTATTGTCTTAAACTTTTCCCACTGGTTTTTCCCTGTCCTCAGCGGCCTTCATAAAGATATCCAAATTAATAATGTTACATCATATTATTCATGGTTAGTGTGTTCTGAGTTTTTAAGATTAGAAAACTAAACTCATAAAGATATCCAAATTAATAATGTTACATCATATTATTCATGGTTAGTGTGTTCTGAGTTTTTAAGATTAGAAAACTAAACTCTTGACTATTATACTTAAGAGAAATAAAAAGAGAATCATTAGGGAGAAAAACCCAGAAAAGTATTTTTAGATACAATTCATTATATAGTTATACATATTTTAACTTCAGAAAGATTAAAATGACATTTTATAATATAAAAATAATGTTTAACTATTAATACATTAGCAGAAATGTTTTGGAAAAATCTCAATAGTTGTTTTCCAATAGCAATATAAAGAATGGCATATTTTAAATTATCATAGCACCATGTGAGTTTTGTCAAAGCTCACCTCAGAACAAAGTACTGTTATAACTTAAACTGATTTTCAAAAATTTATAAAAACTAGATCAAAGTAATACACATAGTTTTTAAAATAAAAGCAAATGGCATTGAAGTTAAAAAGAAACTCAGCAGTTCCTTTCTCTAGCCTTCTACATGCCCTAATATAATATACTCTGTAAGACTTTATCTCTGTTTAGCAGTGTTCTAACTCTTCCCAATATATATACTTAGGCTGATATATTTTTTTGCTTCATCAATTATATATATTTGTCCATTGTTCTGGGGCTATGATAGATGAGTTATCCATTTATTTCTACCCAGTAGCCTACAAAGCAAAGTTTAAAATCTCTGTGTAGTATCCAGTCTCCAATATCTGTTTAATTCTGGTCTGATTTTTCTTTTGCAGAGACCCTGTTCCCTCTCTTATCATGAACAGTCATGCCTTGGTACCTTGGATGTGGTATTTTTTCTTGTCTTTGCCCACAGAGGATTTGGTGAATGGACTCTTCAGATCCAGCTGAAATCTAGCTTCCTTGTGAAGACATGCCTCTTTCACTCAGGTATAGTCACTTTGTTGTTCATCATAAGATGTCTAGAATATTAATAATTTCCTGTTACATTTTTAGCAAGAGTCAAAATCTTCAGAATGGCCATTGGGACCCTATGTTATTTTTTATAGTTTCCTTGTCTCTTCCAGAGATCTTTCTTGATCTCTTCCTATTGTCTTAAACCTTTCCCACGGGTTTTTTCCCTGTCCTCAGCGGCCTTCATAAAGATATCCAAATTAATAATGTTACATCATATTATTCATGGTTAGTGTGTTCTGAGTTTTTAAGATTAGAAAACTAAACTCATAAAGATATCCAAATTAATAATGTTACATCATATTATTCATGGTTAGTGTGTTCTGAGTTTTTAAGATTAGAAAACTAAACTCTTGACTATTATACTTAAGAGAAATAAAAAGAGAATCATTAGGGAGAAAAACCCAGAAAAGTATTTTTAGATACAATTCATTATATAGTTATACATATTTTAACTTCAGAAAGATTAAAATGACATTTTATAATATAAAAATAATGTTTAACTATTAATACATTAGCAGAAATGTTTTGGAAAAATCTCAATAGTTGTTTTCCAATAGCAATATAAAGAATGGCATATTTTAAATTATCATAGCACCATGTGAGTTTTGTCAAAGCTCACCTCAGAACAAAGTACTGTTATAACTTAAACTGATTTTCAAAAATTTATAAAAACTAGATCAAAGTAATACACATAGTTTTTAAAATAAAAGCAAATGGCATTGAAGTTAAAAAGAAACTCAGCAGTTCCTTTCTCTAGCCTTCTACATGCCCTAATATAATATACTCTGTAAGACTTTATCTCTGTTTAGCAGTGTTCTAACTCTTCCCAATATATATACTTAGGCTGATATATTTTTTTGCTTCATCAATTATATATATTTGTCCATTGTTCTGGGGCTATGATAGATGAGTTATCCATTTATTTCTCCAGTGGCACACACACTTCTTCTCTTTTCCACTTCTTGGTGATTTTAACACCCTAAACTTTATTTCCTAAGCCCCCACCCCGACACAAAACTTTTAAAAATTTATTATCCCTGTTGATTTTTTAAAATATTGAAATAATAATGAATCAAGAGAAACATTATCTTTTGAATCTCCATTTTGTGAAATGAGCATGTTAGTGCCTCTATGCTTCTTTACTTTGACTTTCACTTTAAAGCTAAAAATATGTGTATTTTATTGCATTAGCATAATTAAATGTTTTTGCTTTTTTTATACCTTGATTGATAAAGCTGAAAATTAATGAGTATTGATTTATTGTTGATTATATAATTTTTGTTTAATTAAGAGCTAATGGTATGCGTCTCATCTTCAAGTTTCTAATGTCATAGCAGCCGTGTGATTCAAAACATTTTTAGTATCTGTGGCAAAGGTATTCTTACTTTTTACATCCTTCTAACTCTCTAAATCATATTCAATTTGTGTTTACATCTCTTTGGACTGTGACTATCCTTGGGAAGACTATAATCAAGAGCCAGTATTCTATGATTGATTTTTTTTTGTTTTTTTGCTTGTTGATAGAACTACATGTTTAGTATCTTTAATATCTCAAGGGAGTCATTTCCTAAAAGTCAATTTACTATGTAGTTTTTAAAAAATGTATTATTTATTTATGTATGTATTTTGCCTGTGCTGGATCTTTGTTTCTACGTATGGCCTTTTCTGGTTGTGGTAAGTGGGGGCTCCTCTTCATTGTGGTGTATGGGCTTCTCTTTTTGTGGAGCACCTGTGCTACGTGCACATGCTCACTAGTTGTGGTGCATGGGCCCAACCTCTATATGTGGGCTTCTCCCAGACCAGAGACTGGACCTGCATCCTCTGCACTGTCAGATGAATTCCCAACTACTGGACCACCAGGAAAATCCTGCCATATAGTTTTAATAGACTGGATTTCCATTTGTACCCATAACAGTATTACAAAAATAACTTGTAATTATTGCTACAGCTCCCTACTGTTGCTTGCTAGAGACTAAAGGCTAAAGAGAATTTGACAATAAGACTGTAAGAAATATATTCACAGTCCTTGGATTTTGCTCTCATTTTCTGAAGTAAAATATGCAAATAATTTCCTTTGAGGACAATTCTGTGCAAGATGATATTCAGTCATTTTGCATTAGTAAGTATTTCTTCTCAATTGAAAATTGACTCATAATTTGGTGGGAAACAGAACTCTAGGTTTTATCCCATTTTCCTGTATTTTTCTCTTTTGAGACATTACTCAATTTTCTTAACATCTCTTACTGAAGAAAAGTCTAATGCTTGTTTCTTGGAAGGTCATTTCTCTTCTTTTTCTTATTTTTGAAAGTGTTTGGAACATTCTTTTTGCCTTTAAAATATCACATTTCATAATAATTTGTCTATGTGTGAATTTAAAATATACTATATAGGTTGGTATGCAATGCTCATTGAGTCTCTTACCCTCTTATAGAATTATTTCCCTCTAGAAAGTGAAATATTCATGTATCAGCAGTGCTATTTTAGTTTTCCAAAGCACTTTCTAATACTCTCTTCCCCTTTCTAAATTCGCTGTCCTGTGTTAAAAAGTTAGATATTTTGGAATCTCTTGAAATTATCTAAATAAATTTAATCATACATACACATACACACACACATCCTTTTGGCAACATTATTTGTCATTAAAGGTAGATTTTTAAGAATGAAAGAATAAGAAGTTCAGCTGGAAGCTGTGTGTTATTAGGTAGAACTTGGCAACCAATAACTTTTTCTCTGTTACAACAAAAGGAGTGGACTATGGAATGGTTATATATATGAGCTGCTGTATTTGTATCCCTGTAATGTATGTACCTTTTCAAATAATATTTTATGTTTGGATGGAAGACTTCCATTCTCCTAGTGGAGTATCTGTATCTGTATGTAGGTGTAAGAATTTGTACACAAGAGTTTGTAAATTAATCCTAAATTTCAGAACTATACTTTATTCATATTTTGATTCACAGTGAATATTCTAAATTGAAGATCTTGTTGCCCCTCTGTGCCCAATGATCTCTAAAAAAAAGATAATTTTGTGTGTGCATATGTGTGTGTGTGAAAGATGTGGAAGATCTGCATAGAAGGATATTATTAATGTACTTCTTCCTAAGTTCTATCCGTCTTTTTTTCTAGAATCATTAAAATGAATTGTGAATATTTTATAATAGAATTAGCACAGTGTTTTTTCAATAAATAATATAGAAAATCCATAGTGGCATGAAGATTTTTGAAAATGTATTTTCCAAACAGCTCACGTAATTATATTTAATGCAAAGAAGAAATCATCTGTCATTTTTTTCCTCCACAGTTGTGTTGAAATGCCAACAGTGTCTACTTTAAACAAAGATCATGGAAACAGCAACACCTCAATCTATTATTTATGCAAATATTTGTAGAGCAGAAAATTGTAAGTTAATGTTATAACAAGTTCTACAAATATTGTCTAAATCATGTTTACAGATCAGTATTAGATTTTATGAGAATATTGTTAACACATATAATTAAAGATCAGAAGTTTTATTACTTGACATGGGAAGTAAAAAGTAAACAGGCAAGAGTAAGTTATTCTTTACAATTATCTTTTTTCAAATTTTCAGTGGAATAAGTATTCAGGTAAGGGTAATTCAAGTTTTAAGCAGTGTTAATTACTTTCAATTACTTTTGATAAGAAGTTATTTATTTGAGCCTATTTGGAATTAGCCATATTTCTTTTTGAAATGTGTGGTGCAGATTATAAGGTAGATTTTTAAGAATGAAAGAATAAGAAGTTCAGCTGGAAGCTGTGTGTTATTAGGTAGAACTTGAAACAATAACTTTTCTCTGTTCCAACAAAAGGAGTGGACTATGGAATGGTTATATATATGAGCTGCTGTATTTGTATCCCTGTAATGTATGTACCTTTTCAAATAATATTTTATGTTTGGATGGAAGACTTCCATTCTCCTAGTGGAGTATCTGTATCTGTATGTAGGTGTAAGAATTTGTACACAAGAGTTTGTAAATTAATCCTAAATTTCAGAACTATACTTTATTCATATTTTGATTCACAGTGAATATTCTAAATTGAAGATCTTGTTGCCCCTCTGTGCCCAATGATCTCTAAAAAAAAGATAATTTGTGTGTGCATATGTGTGTGTGTGAAAGATGTGGAAGATCTGCATAGAAGGATATTATTAATGTACTTCTTCCTAAGTTCTATCCGTCTTTTTTTCTAGAATCATTAAAATGAATTGTGAATATTTTATAATAGAATTAGCACAGTGTTTTTTCAATAAATAATATAGAAAATCCATAGTGGCATGAAGATTTTTGAAAATGTATTTTCCAAACAGCTCACGTAATTATATTTAATGCAAAGAAGAAATCATCTGTCATTTTTTTCCTCCACAGTTGTGTTGAAATGCCAACAGTGTCTACTTTAAACAAAGATCATGGAAACAGCAACACCTCAATCTATTATTTATGCAAATATTTGTAGAGCAGAAAATTGTAAGTTAATGTTATAACAAGTTCTACAAATATTGTCTAAATCATGTTTACAGATCAGTATTAGATTTTATGAGAATATTGTTAACACATATAATTAAAGATCAGAAGTTTTATTACTTGACATGGGAAGTAAAAAGTAAACAGGCAAGAGTAAGTTATTCTTTACAATTATCTTTTTTCAAATTTTCAGTGGAATAAGTATTCAGGTAAGGGTAATTCAAGTTTTAAGCAGTGTTAATTACTTTCAATTACTTTTGATAAGAAGTTATTTATTTGAGCCTATTTGGAATTAGCCATATTTCTTTTTGAAATGTGTGGTGCAGATTATAACTTAGCTTCTAAGTAATAGAATTCTATAAATTTTTTCCATAGTAATCATTAGTATATTTAGAATATTTTTTCTTATAAATTACTTAAGGAGATAGATCTGAAAGTTGTGATTACACAGTAAGTATATTTTCTTGTTATAGGTAGTGTCATGAAGAAATAATACATAGGGCTTCCCCTGGTGGTCCAGTGGGTGAGGATACCGCCTTGCAATGCAAGGGGTGCCAGTTCGATCCCTGGCCTGGGAAGATCCCATGGGCCGTGGAGCGACTGGACTGATGTGTCCAATTACCGAGCTGGAGCTCTGGAGTGCATGTGCGCAGAGCCAACGCTCTGCGACGACAGAGGCCACCGCGATGGGAGGCCCACAAGAGCCAAAGAACAAAGATGGATGAAAACAGAGAAATGAAAGACCAATAGAAGTGGCCCGCCCATCCCCCTCCCTCCCCACCCCACCACCCAAAAGATAAATAATACATAGTACCTTAAGTGCAACTGAAGTAATAACTAATCTCCCTGCATAAAGCTCTAAATAAACCTGAAAATATAAGTAATACTCCTTCTGATAATTGAGCTGTTTGAGGGAGGGTTGCCAAATATTAAAGGTTACAAATTTTTCCTTTCTGGTCTTAAATCAATTAAGATATTTGAAGCAATGTCAAAAGGTTGAAGACTCCAAAAGACAAAAATAATTCAAAGTATTATGAAAAGTATGTCTCCATTTTTTCATACTTAAGAGAAAAATAAGGTATTATCTAACATTACCTAAACTGATTGCTCTTAGTGAACATTTCCTTTTTGTTTCAGCCATCTAAATAGTAGAAACTTCTATCCATAATCTCAGAGAAGGTCACTAACAATTTAGTCAATTGTCTTGAAAGGCAAATTAAATTGCCTTTCAAGACAGAAGTGGCCTGGTCCCAATCTCTCTCATGAATATAGATGAAAAGTTCTCAACAAAATTTTAGCAAATCAAATATAATTTTTATGTATTTATACAAATATATACTTAAAACTTTCAATAACTCAAATATACTTATGTAAATTTTAAAAATACAGACATAATAATACCCATGAATGAGTGAAACTTACTCCATGTATGAAAAGATGGTTCAATATTTGGAAATCAATCATTATAATCCACCATGTCAACAAACTTAAATGGAAAAATCAGGATAATATCACTTGACACAGATAAAGCACTTTATACTTTTGTATAGCATGCAATGGATGGATTTGCTATATGGCAGTATTCACTATCGTGTAGTGATAGAAAATAATATGAAATATCTTTTTTTCCATCTAAAGAATAGATGGAAAGAATAAATGAAGAACTGTGCAAAAAAAAAAGATCTCAATGAACCAGATTACCACAATGGTGTGATCAGTCACCCAGAGCCAGACATTCTGGAGTGTGGACCTTAGGAAGCACTGCTGTAAATAAAGCTAGTGGATGCAGTGGAATTCCAGTAGACCTATTCAAAACCCCAAAGGGTGATGCCATCAAGGTGCTGCACTCAGTATGTCAGCAAATCTAGAAGACACAACAGTGGCCATAGGGAAAATGTCAGTCTCATCCCAGTTCCCAAGAAGAGTAGTACTAAAGAATGTCCAAACCATTAGATAGTTGGACTCATCTCCCATGCTATAAGGTCATGCTTAAAGCCTTTCATGCTAGGCTTTCAGCATTATGCAAACCAAGAACTTCCACATGTCAAACCTTGGTTTAGGAAAGGAAGAACGGGAAGTCAACTTGTCATCATTTGTTGTATCATAGAGAAAGCAAGGGAATTTCAGCAAAACATCTACCTCTGTTTCATCAGCAGCACTAAAGGCTTTGACTGTGTGGATCATAACAAACTGTGGAAGCTCTTAAAGAGAATACCAGACCACTTTGCCTGTCTCCTGAGAAACCTGTATGTGGGTCAAGCAGCACAGTTAGGACCCGGTATGGAACAAATGATTGGTTCAGGATTGAAAACAGAGTACAACAGGGCTGTCTGCTGTTACTCTTGATTGTTTAGCCTATACACTGAGCATATCATGAAAAAGGCAGGGCTGGATGACTTGCAAGCTGAAATCAAGATAGGCTGGAGAAACATTAGCAACCTCAGATATGCAGATGATACCAGTCTAATAGCAGAAAGTGAAGAAGAACTAAAGAACCTCTTGATGAGGATGAAGGAAGGGAGTGAAAGAGCCAGCTTAAGAGTAAATATTAAAAAAGACTAAGATCATGGCATCCAGCCCCATTACTTCATGGAAAATAGAAGGCGGGGAAGGTGGAAACAGTGACAGATTTTCTCTTCTTGGGCTCCCAAATCACTGTGGATGGTGACTGCAGCGATGAAATCAGAGGAAGGTTGTTTCTTGCCTGGAAAACTATGACAAACCTAGGCAGTATGTTGTAAAGCAGAGATATTACTCTGCCGGCAAAGTCCATATAGTCAAGGCTATGAGGTATGAGACATGAGATATGAGACAGGGATCCTAGTTTCCTAAGGCTGTCGTAATAAATCACCACAAACTAGGCGGCTTAAAACAACAGTAATTATTCACAGTTCTTGGAGACTAGACGTCCCAAATCAAAGTGTTGGCAAGGCTGATTTCTTCTGGAGTCTCTGAGGAAAAAATCTGTTCTATGTCTCTCTCCTTGATTTTGGTGACTGCTGTAATCTGGTGTTCCTTGACAACTGGATCACTCTGATCTCTGCCTCCACTGTCCTATGGCATTCTCCACATGTCTGTGTGTCTCTTTGTCCAGACTTGCCTCTTCTTTTAAGGATGCCAGTCATTGGAGTAGGGCCTAACCCAATCCAATATGACCTCATCTTAACGTGATTACATTGCAGTGACTTTTTCCAAAAAAGATTATGTTGACAAGTACTAGGGGTAAACTATACTCCAAGAATCTATAATCCAGCAGAAATATCATCAAGTTAATGTTCTGTTTTTATCACTTGGCCAATATTGTCAATTTCTCACTTCAAGCAAATAGCTATTTTGGACTCCAGTTAGTTCTATATTGTTACCATTCAATGTAATAATTTTATCCTACATCTTAATGTATACTGCTTCCCCATGTTAATATATATTGCTAACTTCCACATTATGTGAAATATGATAGGCCCTTTGAGATTCATATTATGGAATCTCCTCCAAATTTTTTTGCCAACAAACTATATTTTCTCTAAGAAACTTTTACAATAGTTACATTTAATATTATGGTTACATATTTGGTTATTCTCAAAAGTGTCTAAGTTTTGGTCCATAATTAGAGAATAAGCTCATGAGGTGTGTGCCCATGTTGTTATCTACAACCATGCATTACCTATACATATACACACACACATACATGTGTATATTTTTCCTCTAAGGAGAAAATGAATATACAGACAGAACACTACTACTACTAAATGACTGAATATATGAATGTACCTTTAAAGTAGGTAACTGAGATTATTGACATATAGCCATTTTAATCCATTTGTGCCTCAAATGTGTGCTCTGAATAGATGTTTATCATCATGTGAAGAGACAGTTAATACAGTCCACTGTAACTGAACATTACTGTTTTGTAAAGATTTTTTTTTAATATAAGAACATAGATGGGCAAGAAATATTATATTTCTTAATCTGTGGTTTCAAAGTTGTAATTGTTTGTAGAGAAACAGGGATAAAAATAGATGTAATGTAACAAAATAGTCTAATCAACAAAATGTAAATAGATTTGGTATTTCTATCTCTATTTCCTCTATCTGTCCCCCCTGTAGTCTTTGTAGTCATATCCCTAGGCTAAGAGAATCCTGCAGTGTTCCTTCAGTTTCCTCATTCCTTTTTCATGGTATTTTGAATTATCATAGTTTCTGTTGACTTTACCCATAAAATACTTCTTTACCTGCAGAAATACTCTGTAAGATACTAGTTTTAGAATGTTGATTGTATGAAATCTAATAAATTTCAACTTTAACATTTCTGATTCTGCTGACTTTGCTATTCCCCTTAATGCCATTTTAGTTTAATTATATTTTCTTTTGACTACCTTTATTGCCTTTTCCAAAGATTATGTTGACAAGTACTAGGGTAAACTATACTCCAGGAATCTATAATCCAGCAGAAATATCATCAAGTTAATGTTCTGTTTTTATCACTTGGCCAATATTGTCAATTTCTCACTTCAAGCAAATAGCTATTTTGGACTCCAGTTAGTTCTATATTGTTACCATTCAATGTAATAATTTTATCCTACATCTTAATGTATACTGCTTCCCCATGTTAATATATATTGCTAACTTCCACATTATGTGAAATATGATAGGCCCTTTGAGATTCATATTATGGAATCTCCTCCAAATTTTTTTGCCAACAAACTATATTTTCTCTAAGAAACTTTTACAATAGTTACATTTAATATTATGGTTACATATTTGGTTATTCTCAAAAGTGTCTAAGTTTTGGTCCATAATTAGAGAATAAGCTCATGAGGTGTGTGCCCATGTTGTTATCTACAACCATGCATTACCTATACATATACACACACACATACATGTGTATATTTTTCCTCTAAGGAGAAAATGAATATACAGACAGAACACTACTACTACTAAATGACTGAATATATGAATGTACCTTTAAAGTAGGTAACTGAGATTATTGACATATAGCCATTTTAATCCATTTGTGCCTCAAATGTGTGCTCTGAATAGATGTTTATCATCATGTGAAGAGACAGTTAATACAGTCCACTGTAACTGAACATTACTGTTTTGTAAAGATTTTTTTTTAATATAAGAACATAGATGGGCAAGAAATATTATATTTCTTAATCTGTGGTTTCAAAGTTGTAATTGTTTGTAGAGAAACAGGGATAAAAATAGATGTAATGTAACAAAATAGTCTAATCAACAAAATGTAAATAGATTTGGTATTTCTATCTCTATTTCCTCTATCTGTCTCCCCTGTAGTCTTTGTAGTCATATCCCTAGGCTAAGAGAATCCTGCAGTGTTCCTTCAGTTTCCTCATTCCTTTTTCATGGTATTTTGAATTATCATAGTTTCTGTTGACTTTACCCATAAAATACTTCTTTACCTGCAGAAATACTCTGTAAGATACTAGTTTTAGAATGTTGATTGTATGAAATCTAATAAATTTCAACTTTAACATTTCTGATTCTGCTGACTTTGCTATTCCCCTTAATGCCATTTTAGTTTAATTATATTTGCTATATTTTGACTACCTTTATTGCCTGTTTTATATCCTATATTAATTGCTTTGTTTCTCTTCAAAACTAATTTTCTCCTTCACTACTCAAGGGAATTTTTTCTCTTGAACAATGCAAGAAAGACCAACAACCTCTCTGAAGTATAAAGTCTAGCTCTAAGGAAAAATAATTCAATCAGTATGAAAATATGTAGGTTGGTAATCATTATATATTTTAAAAACTACATGCGTGGCACTATATACAATTTCAAAAAAAACAGATAAAAGTCAAATTCATAAAAAGGATACACTTAATTGTATTAAGAATAAGTTAAAATGAAGGAGAGAGGTGTCAGATAGACATGATGTTCAGAAGACCAAAGGTAGAGAGACTAGGCAAGAGAGAGAGTGATGAAAGGAATATTAAGGGTTTTTTTGGATATTCTTCCATTCAAATAGAGCCTAAATCAAATGAAAATTTTAGCAGATAACATAGTTGAGTTTTTTAGAATGTTATCTCTACCATAAATATTTTTTTATGATTTTTGCTTCTAATTTCATTTATTTTTATTTCTTTATTTATTTATTTTTGGCTATTTTGGGTTTTCACTGCTGCCATAGGCCCTTCTCTAGTTGCAGGGATGGGACTACTCTCTAGTTGAAGTGAACAGGCTTCTTGTTGCAGTGATTTCTCTTGTTGTGGAACTCAGTCTCTAGGGTTCACAGGCTTCAGTAGTTGCAGAACATGGGCTCAATAGTTTCAGGTCTGAGTCTCTAGAGCTCAGGCTCAATAGTAGTGGTTCATGGGCTTAGTTACTCTGCAGCATGTGAAACCCTCCCGGATCAGGGATCAAACTCGTGTCTCCTTCATTGACAGGCAAAATCTTTACCACTGAGCCACCAGGGAAGCCCTTCCATAAATATTTTAATCCTTGAGAAAGTTAGTTTACCTCATTAAACTTTGACCTACTAACTGAAGAGAGAATGAGTATATAAAGACAGCCTAAGGGACTCCCCTGGTCGCTCAGTGGGTAGAGAGTCTGCCTTTCAGTGCAAGGGGCACCGGTTCAATCCATGGCCTGGGAAGATCCCACATGCCTCGGAGTGGCTGGACTGGTGTGTTCAATTATGTGCCAGTGCTCTGGAACATATGCACCCAGAGCCAGTGTTCTCTAACGAGAGAGGCCACTGCAATGGGAGGCCCACACAGGCCAAAGAATGAAGATGGATGAAGATAACAAATAAAAAACCAATAAAAGAGGCCAAAATTTAAAAAAAAATTAAAACTAAAGAAAAAGACAACCTGTTATAACATTATTATGAAGTGTAAGTGTGATCCATTTAAAACACCTTTAAAATTTTATATGCTGTGTTCATAATATATAAAATACTTTCTTTTTTCATTATTTTTGGCAGAAAATCTGGGAGGGTAATCATAATTTAATGCTAGTATCAACAAAGGTATATGTCCTATAAATGTTAGCAAAATAAATATAGCAATACATTACATATAGTATACCATGAGCAAGTATTATTCATCCCAGATATGTAAAAATAGATTAGCCTTATTAGAGAATTGACTTACATAATTCCTTATTTAAAATAAAAGAGAGTACAATGCATTAAGCACATATTTGTGGAAAAAGTCTTTACTGACAGTCAATATTCATTTAGCATAAACACTTTTACCAAACTAAGGATGCAGGACACTTCCGAAAGCTAATGAGGAACAACATAATATTTAGTGGTGAAATGTTAGAACCATATTCTTTAAAAGCAAAAATGAGAACAAATGTCTTTTCTGTTTTAATTTACTGTTTTATCTGAGGCATTAACTAACTTAGAATGAAAAAGATAGGAAGTAGTGTAGGAACCAGAGAGATGGAACAATGACACTAAAATGACAAATTAGTACAGCGGAGAACATATTGAATAGTTTTATTGGCTACCAAATCATTTTTCAATTAATTGAATTTCTAATCTTGAATTAAAAGAATAGGAAAACATCATTTTAAAATTATAAAATTTATTATAGATCTACACCGGACTGCATTTGTCAAGAGGTGGAGTCTTTTGCGGAGAAGAAATTTTCAACTTTATTAGTGGCAAAAAATCCCAAAAGATGGTGCTGCTAAAGTGATGCACTCAATATGTCAGCAAATTTGTATAACAGTAGTGGCCATAAGACTGGAAAAAGTCACTTTTAATCCCAATGCCAAAGAAGGGCAATGCCAAAGAATGTTCAGAGTACCTTGTAATTGCTCTCATTTCATATGCCAGCAATGTTATGCTCAAAATCCTTTAAGGTAGGCTTCAGCAGTTATGAACCAAGAATTTTCAGATGTACAAGCCTGATTTAGAAATGCCAGAGGAACCAGACAGGGATCACATTGCCAACATTTTTTTCATGATCTCAGGATACAGAATATTTATTAGGATATATGAACACAGTAAACATGTAGTAAAAGTATGATAACCTGATTATGTTAAATTTATTGCTTTAAAAAATACCTAAAAATAAACTATTAACAAGAGTGAAAAGCAAGTTTTAGGCTAGAAGAATATATTTCAAATGAACATAATTGACAGTTAATTAGTGTCTAGCATTCAAAATACCCTTCTAAGAAATCAAAGTTAGATGCAGAAATGCTAAATTGTAAAAGTGGCAAAATATATGAACTCACTTCCTAGGGGATCTGAGTAGCACATAAATATGTGAAAAGAATTTCAAATTCTTTGGAAATTACAGAAGTGTAAAATAGTAATTACAATTGATACCTCTCATTCTCCTGACTTAAATAGCAATTTAAATGTCTTCCAATAAAAGTATTGGTAAGAATGTAAATAAATAGGAAATCTTGCTGCTTGAAGTTTAAATTTTTACAGTCCTTTTGTAGAGTGATTTTACAATACCTAGTAAAACTAAATATGTACATATTCTTGAGGACCCCCCATTTTGTATGGCCCAAAATATGTAATATTGAGAAGCTCTAGCATAAGTGTACAAGAAAAAAAAATGCAAAAATGTTTGTTTCATCATGTTTTGCTGTAGCAAAACATAATTAATAATAATGAAATCCTGAAACAATATAAATAACCAAAACAATACTTTTGGTCCAAGATAGTAGTACAAATGTTAAAATTATATTTGCATTTATCAAATTGAATAAGCCTAAAACATACAGAGTTGATTTAATGGAATTTTCAGAAGGGTATATATTGGAGGGCACTGTATATATGGAAAAATATGCACAGTATTTAGAGACATGTACATAAGTAGGACATGTATAATAAACATGAAATAAGAAAGATTGAATTCAGTATTGTAGTTACTTCTCAGGGAAGAGGACAATAAAGAGGTGAATGTGGACTAGGACTTCAACTGCACCTGTAAAGATTTATTTCTTAAGTTGAGTGGTGATTATCCATTGTGTAGGTTGTTACATAATAGTATGGTATGTATGGTCATGTGCATGTTATATAATATATTAATTATTTGATTATTTATTCAGTTATTTTTCATACATGAAATATTTCAAAATAAATAATATTTAACAATTAATGAAGGTAGGAGGCAATTTAGGAGAGTATTGTCACAGAATAAGCCATTGGTTATTTGAAAAGGTGTTATAGACATGATATTAGATTATAACCAACCAGTCCTATAGCATCTAAATGCTGTGTTTGAGTCATAGAAAAAATGATTTTAATTCTACCCTCTACATTTGATTCTCCATCAGATACCTGTATTTATATTTTTCTTTAGTACTTTGCCCAGTTTGTATGTTCTTACTTTTTTGCTTCCAGGGAAGCAGGGACTTTTAATAGTTTAACTGAGCTGACTTGCATAAAATTGTATTCCTACTATTCTAGTATTTATTAGAACTTTAACTAATTTGGGGGGCTGTTTCTCTTTCATTAATTGATTCCTAAAAATGTTTTATGTGTTTGAGGAATGACTCAGGTATCATCATGGTTTCTGAAGAGGGTCATTCAGTTCATTCGTTCATCTTCTTGCTAGCCTTGAGGTTTTCACTAACCTTTAAGCAGATGTCCCTCATACATCTAGAAAAAGCCTTCCTGCAGACTTTTGCTGTATAAATGCCCTGTGCCCTAGGTTCTGTCAAATTCTGAGATTTTTGTTCAAGTGATTCAGTATCATCTTGGTTCTTTCTGAATCTTGGTTGCTTCCTCTTCCAGTTGCTTCTAAACCTACTCAACCAGCCGCCATCTGCAGGACTACATGTCAGGCCTTCTGGTTCCCAATAGGAGCATGCAGTGATGTTTGCATCCTTTCAAAGAAACTTGAAATCTGGGCAATAGATCTCCTTAATGTTCTTCAGGTAAGCCACTGGTTTTTAACTAGGAACCATTCTCCTGTACAAGCCCAAATGCATAACAATTTGCAACATCTATTACTTATTATTCTCTCCTCCATCCTGTAAGAGCTTATTTTCCTGAATATTAACCTTTTTGATTCAACAGTAAGAACAACAGCAAAATAATGTGTTTATCAGCTTTCTATGCTCTTCTTTTCCTGCCTTATTTCTGCAGTCAGAAGGTATGGTATGTATGGTCATGTGCATGTTATATAATATATTAATTATTTGATTATTTATTCAGTTATTTTTCATACATGAAATATTTCAAAATAAATAATATTTAACAATTAATGAAGGTAGGAGGCAATTTAGGAGAGTATTGTCACAGAATAAGCCATTGGTTATTTGAAAAGGTGTTATAGACATGATATTAGATTATAACCAACCAGTCCTATAGCATCTAAATGCTGTGTTTGAGTCATAGAAAAAATGATTTTAATTCTACCCTCTACATTTGATTCTCCATCAGATACCTGTATTTATATTTTTCTTTAGTACTTTGCCCAGTTTGTATGTTCTTACTTTTTTGCTTCCAGGGAAGCAGGGACTTTTAATAGTTTAACTGAGCTGACTTGCATAAAATTGTATTCCTACTATTCTAGTATTTATTAGAACTTTAACTAATTTGGGGGGCTGTTTCTCTTTCATTAATTGATTCCTAAAAATGTTTTATGTGTTTGAGGAATGACTCAGGTATCATCATGGTTTCTGAAGAGGGTCATTCAGTTCATTCGTTCATCTTCTTGCTAGCCTTGAGGTTTTCACTAACCTTTAAGCAGATGTCCCTCATACATCTAGAAAAAAAAGCCTTCCTGCAGACTTTTGCTGTATAAATGCCCTGTGCCCTAGGTTCTGTCAAATTCTGAGATTTTTGTTCAAGTGATTCAGTATCATCTTGGTTCTTTCTGAATCTTGGTTGCTTCCTCTTCCAGTTGCTTCTAAACCTACTCAACCAGCCGCCATCTGCAGGACTACATGTCAGGCCTTCTGGTTCCCAATAGGAGCATGCAGTGATGTTTGCATCCTTTCAAAGAAACTTGAAATCTGGGCAATAGATCTCCTTAATGTTCTTCAGGTAAGCCACTGGTTTTTAACTAGGAACCATTCTCCTGTACAAGCCCAAATGCATAACAATTTGCAACATCTATTACTTATTATTCTCTCCTCCATCCTGTAAGAGCTTATTTTCCCTGAATATTAACCTTTTTTTTGATTCAACAGTAAGAACAACAGCAAAATAATGTGTTTATCAGCTTTCTATGCTCTTCTTTTCCTGCCTTATTTCTGCAGTCAGAAGGTTTTTTTATTTCTCCTTGCTATCAACTGGGAACTTGTTGACAACCTATTGTAGTTCTTTTCTCACTGTATTTGAAATTGCCTTGCTTTCTCTGTGTAATAAGTCATGTCAACTACAAATTGGCACTTACCAATTATATTGCCAATGACTGAACATCAAGGGGGTTTGCCATCTACCACTGTGGAGACTGAACCCTGTGCTATGACAGCTGCGGACTCCCAACATCCCCTGAGGGAATTCAGGGTGGAGTGAGGCACTATTGTGTTCCAGAGAATCTGGTGGGGCAGATGTTTTTAGGGACAGATTTTTTGATCACAATCTTTGCATCTCATCATACCTAGGAAAGCACTAAAGCACCAAACCATACACTAAATCTCTTCATGGTTACATCAGATCCTCATGACTAACCAAAAACCCCCTTCGCGAAATGAGTGTTTAATGATATTGAAATTCCCCTTCGTCAAAACCTTCTGTATTGATTTTCCTCCTTCTGCCTCTTTGGAGCAGTCTCTCAGAGCTATCTGAGGTGCTGCCTCCCGGGCTGCAACCTTAATTGTGCCCCAAATAAAGCTTACCCCACAACTGTAAAGTTGTTCATGTTTTTAAGAAGACAGTCATATGGATTAAATTTAGTGAAAAAAGGAGAGCAAAGGAATTTGTTTTATGGAGGAAGCAATATTTCTAACATTTTGCACATATTTCTGTTATTAATAGTTCTAAGCCTTTGAAGATTGTCCTACATAGACATTAAATCATTTTCAAATTCTCAAATTTCATAAAAAATAATAAAAGTTCAATCTAATCAAATCCTCTTTATGTCTTTACTCAGATCCTCACTGTCTTATAAATTTTGCTGACTCAGTAGTCCATAGAATGCCAGTACATTTTCTCTGGCTTGTTTTTTGCATGTGCATAAGATAGGAATGAACCTTGATTGCCATGTCTACTGCTTCCTTGTGGAAATATCGATGGCTGAAATTTCAGACATGTATTGAAGGAAGCTATAGTCAAGTGATTCTTTTCTGAGTTGGGACTGGCTCTCTCACACAGCATCTGGAAAGAAATCTCTTGTGTTATCACAAATGATATATTTCTTTCAGTCTATTTCCTCTATACTAATGACTGTTTCTCATTATTATAAAAGAAAATTCTTTCATCATGTCCTGTAATTCAGTTAAAATATTCTTTATATATACTGACAGTGAATGGTGATTTATCCAAATTTCTTCTCACTTGGTCCAAATCAGGATATAGAGTTATATGACACATCAAGGGGTTTGCCATCTACCACTGTGGAGACTGAACCCTGTGCTATGACAGCGGACTCCCAACATCCCTGAGGGAATTCAGGGTGGAGTGAGGCACTATTGTGTTCAGAGAATCTGGTGGGGCAGATGTTTTTAGGGACAGATTTTTTGATCACAATCTTTGCATCTCATCATACCTAGGAAAGCACTAAAGCACCAAACCATACACTAAATCTCTTCATGGTTACATCAGATCCTCATGACTAACCAAAAACCCCCTTCGCGAAATGAGTGTTTAATGATATTGAAATTCCCCTTCGTCAAAACCTTCTGTATTGATTTTCCTCCTTCTGCCTCTTTGGAGCAGTCTCTCAGAGCTATCTGAGGTGCTGCCTCCCGGGCTGCAACCTTAATTGTGCCCCAAATAAAGCTTACCCCACAACTGTAAAGTTGTTCATGTTTTTAAGAAGACAGTCATATGGATTAAATTTAGTGAAAAAAGGAGAGCAAAGGAATTTGTTTTATGGAGGAAGCAATATTTCTAACATTTTGCACATATTTCTGTTATTAATAGTTCTAAGCCTTTGAAGATTGTCCTACATAGACATTAAATCATTTTCAAATTCTCAAATTTCATAAAAAATAATAAAAGTTCAATCTAATCAAATCCTCTTTATGTCTTTACTCAGATCCTCACTGTCTTATAAATTTTGCTGACTCAGTAGTCCATAGAATGCCAGTACATTTTCTCTGGCTTGTTTTTTTTTGCTTGTGCATAAGATAGGAATGAACCTTGATTGCCATGTCTACTGCTTCCTTGTGGAAATATCGATGGCTGAAATTTCAGACATGTATTGAAGGAAGCTATAGTCAAGTGATTCTTTTCTGAGTTGGGACTGGCTCTCTCACACAGCATCTGGAAAGAAATCTCTTGTGTTATCACAAATGATATATTTCTTTCAGTCTATTTCCTCTATACTAATGACTGTTTCTCATTATTATAAAAGAAAATTCTTTCATCATGTCCTGTAATTCAGTTAAAATATTCTTTATATATACTGACAGTGAATGGTGATTTATCCAAATTTCTTCTCTAGTTATTTCTAGGATGGATTGGGTTACCAAAAGTTTATGTCAGGATATAGAGTTATATCGAACTGCCATCTATGGACTCTCTGATTAGCTTTTAGCTTAAAATGCTCTATTTTAATGCATAAAGGAATATTTTGGAGTCCAGCCATTTTACTCTAGGCAGCATACCTCTGGATTTCCATGCACTATTGGATTTTTCTTCAAAAATGTATGACAAGGATAGATACAGACAACTTAAATGACTTAAAGATGGAAAAGTATTCATTAATCTTGAAATTATTGGAATGACTGTGGGCTTGAGGATATATTCTAGGAAGTGATTCAGCCAGAATCTGCTTGAATTATAAATGTTAGAAGAATATGTACCAACAACTTGGTAAGAAGAGAAAGACACAGAAGAAATGTTATATTGGCAATTAGAGAGACAAGAAATTAAAAAAAAAAAATTTAGAGAAATAATGGAAAAGGAATGAATACCAGTAAACAGCAAGTGTTTAGATATAGCATATAGTATAACCAATAGAGACAGGTTTGCAGAAAGGATGTTGGCTATATGAACTATTGCCAAATAGCAGTATCTACTGAATAGCAATGCTCTCAAGATCGTTAAAAGCAGAAAGACTTTTTATAAAGTGGCATTATGCAAGATGACTCGAGAATTTGGAGGGTACAGTGGAAGATTGAAACTAGTCAAGGCACTGAGAACAGGGAGTACAGCATAGGAGAGCTGAAAGTCATGAAGGCTATTAAATCTGAGTGTTTAGTCTTCTAGGGAAATGAAATGAGAGGGTCAAATATGGAGAGTGGCAGAGCTACAAAGATAAATTTCACCTAATATGAAATTTTTATTATGACCTGACCAGTTAGTAGAATTTATTGCAATTTTTGTGTTCTAGAGGCTATTAGAGACAAATACATGTCAAATTGAAAGCAATATAACTATTGTGAAAGAATGTGATTTTTTTCAGTGCTACAAAAGTACTCAGTAATGGGTGTGCTGCATAGTTCCATTCTATTTGCATATAATGGAAAAATTGCCATGACAATTTGTCTTCTTGGTCATTCAGTATCATACATTTAGCTCTTTTTGTGCCTACACTTACTTTTGTGTAATGATACTTTTTCAGTGTCATGTATCTTCATCTGAAAACCACAACTAGTCTCTTCTGTTGAACTACTAAATAAGTAAATGGCTTTCATAAAAGTTGGGAAATTCTTTTAAAGCATGTTTTAAAGAAGAAATTGCCATCTTAGAATGATTCGGCTTAGGGTTTGTATAATCTTTTTTTAATTCTTGATTTTTTTAATAAAGGGAAAGGGGCATGAAACAATGTTCTCATTCTTCCAAATTCATCCCTAGAAGTCTCCAATTTATAGAAAAGTTCCTCAGAGATTGGACTAATATTGTTGTGGTTGACACTCTATTGTTTTGGGGCCTGCATGTGTGTTCAGTTGCTCAGTAGTGTCCAACTCAGTAGTGTTCGACAAAAATAGTTGGTTGAAATTACCATCATAGTTTTCATTGTACATGAGCCTTTTCAACTAACAAATCAGCTAAACCACCATATAAAGGAATGAAGAAATAAAGACATTGTAGACATAAAAAAGAAAAGGCTATAGACAGAGAGTAGAGAAATAGGCACTAACACCTAGGTAGTGCCTATCCTAGGTTGGTCACCTAGGATTACTCACAAAATTGAACATGAACACGTTCTTCTTGTAACATTTTATCTAGTAAGATTTTTTTCTAACATGTTTACAGTTTCGTCTAAGGGTGTTTGCTAATTAAAATTCTGTAGAGTATTATTTGTAATAATGCACACAAAATACAAATAGCAAGAATATACTTTAATAGAAGAGTACATTATTAATGGCCATTTTGTACTCTAAATACTATACTATTGTAGTAGGAGGTCTTTAAGAAACAGGAGACTGATAATGTGGATAGTACATTCCCACTTGTATAAAAATGAAACATAATTATAGGTAAATATGTACAAATATGTTTTGATGATTATGTTTTATAATTAGAATTATGGGTCTAGGTTGAGAAGATGGCTTACTTATGCATATGTTTGACATCTAATTATTAACATGTGCAATAGTTGTTTCATGATAAAAAATAGTAATTTTAATGAAAATGATTTTACAGTTACTGTATGGTAAACATTACATTAGTACTTTATGTTTACACATAATTAAATGCTTAAGCAACTCTGAGGAAGATACCATTATGAACTTTTGTTGATCAGATAAGATGAATTAGAAAGGCAGAGCAGTTAGATAACTAACCATCATTTGTATGTCCAGAATTATTGGACTTAATGAGTCTAGTTATAACACGTACTCAAGTTTGTGTTCTTTTATATGCCATTCAAATTTTAGAAATTGAAGTAGTATTGACTGTGGAAGAAAAGAGTTCAGGTGATAAGCTCTTGACCTATTTTTCATTCTTCTTATTTTCTTTACACTTATACTAAGAAGAAACACATGATCTTGTATAATCTATAGAGAAATTTCTTAATTTGGGAAATTAAGAAATCCCTTTCCCTGTGATTGCAACCTGAATATTTAGTTGTCTCTTTCTTCTTTTTTTTTTTTTTAAGAAAGACAGAAAAGGACAAGTTATGACTTACAAACTTAAGGCTCTCATTTCTGACATGACCTCCTTTGAAATACCTGAATTTTCTTAATATGGCATTTCAGTTCTAGTGCAAAGAGCTCAATATATGCTGGTCCTAGAACAAGTAATCATTTTAAATATAAATTAGTTGTATTTCCACTATAAAAGATAAATATTTTAACACATTCATCTGTTCTTAAAAGCCCATCTTAGTAGTGGGAGCATCTGTGAAAACCCAAACAGCTGTGAATCTAAATATAGAATCAGATTCTGTCTTTAAAACATAAAGTTTGGAAATGTGCTACTTCTCCAACAAAAATAGAATATACTTTAATAGAATATTTTGGCCATTTTGTACTCTAAATACTATACTATTGTAGTAGGAGGTCTTTAAGAAACAGGAGACTGATAATGTGGATAGTACATTCCCACTTGTATAAAAATGAAACATAATTATAGGTAAATATGTACAAATATGTTTTGATGATTATGTTTTATAATTAGAATTATGGGTCTAGGTTGAGAAGATGGCTTACTTATGCATATGTTTGACATCTAATTATTAACATGTGCAATAGTTGTTTCATGATAAAAAATAGTAATTTTAATGAAAATGATTTTACAGTTACTGTATGGTAAACATTACATTAGTACTTTATGTTTACACATAATTAAATGCTTAAGCAACTCTGAGGAAGATACCATTATGAACTTTTGTTGATCAGATAAGATGAATTAGAAAGGCAGAGCAGTTAGATAACTAACCATCATTTGTATGTCCAGAATTATTGGACTTAATGAGTCTAGTTATAACACGTACTCAAGTTTGTGTTCTTTTATATGCCATTCAAATTTTAGAAATTGAAGTAGTATTGACTGTGGAAGAAAAGAGTTCAGGTGATAAGCTCTTGACCTATTTTTCATTCTTCTTATTTTCTTTACACTTATACTAAGAAGAAACACATGATCTTGTATAATCTATAGAGAAATTTCTTAATTTGGGAAATTAAGAAATCCCTTTCCCTGTGATTGCAACCTGAATATTTAGTTGTCTCTTTCTTCTTTTTTTTTTTTTTAAGAAAGACAGAAAAGGACAAGTTATGACTTACAAACTTAAGGCTCTCATTTCTGACATGACCTCCTTTGAAATACCTGAATTTTCTTAATATGGCATTTCAGTTCTAGTGCAAAGAGCTCAATATATGCTGGTCCTAGAACAAGTAATCATTTTAAATATAAATTAGTTGTATTTCCACTATAAAAGATAAATATTTTAACACATTCATCTGTTCTTAAAAGCCCATCTTAGTAGTGGGAGCATCTGTGAAAACCCAAACAGCTGTGAATCTAAATATAGAATCAGATTCTGTCTTTAAAACATAAAGTTTGGAAATGTGCTACTTCTCAACACATGAAACTATAAATGATAGTGCTATGTTATAAAAATTACAGTTTTAGAAATTGAACTTAATGCTAAATTATCTCTGAAGGAAATGCTTTTTATTCATAGTCACTTATATTGCATTATATTTATCTTGTGTGAATGTGTTCACATGTGACATATACATGTGAAGAAAAGTTGATTAAGATATACTTAGTTTGTGTTTGTTTCTTTCTTATCAATACTATTTCATGGCCCCAAAATACTATCTAATTGATAAGGAAGAGCAAAGACTAAAGAAATTTCAGCTAAAGCAATTCAATTGGTTGATTTAATGTAAACCCAAATTAAACATTATATTTTAAAGAAATAAAATATAGTAAAACAATTATTCTAAAGAAAAGTAGTTTTCATTTTTTTTCTGGGAAAAGGGTTCTACCTATTCCCAATTTCCTTCACAGTCAGTATAATCCCATATGAACTAAAATGTGATAAATAATTCCAATTATGTGAAAACTTTAATTGCAAAAAAAGAAATTTATTGTGTTATATCTCTTTATAAGATAGATGCATTTATATATGTTCTATAATAGGAATTGAAATAACTTAAAACAATTTTAATAAACTAAACAAATCATTAATCACACATCCTGTTTCTCTCATCATTGAAGTTCTTTGGCATTTCTTGACAGAACAGAATTGATAATGAACATCTGGTATATATGGTTAATGAGTGTGAAATGACATTGAATTTCTTTTTCTGTAGGCCTCCTATGCCTTTTTCCTACTCCCATTATTAAAATATATAAAATTATAGTCATTTGTGATGTATACGTTAATGTGAAATAGTCACAGTACAAACTCAGTGTTTCCTTTACTGGTATATTTTTCATAGTTCGAATAATTCTTATGTATTTAATTCACATGATTACCAAAGATGTTAAAATTCAGGGACATAAAACAGTAAAGCAGTAATTTATTTTCCCATCTTCAATGCAGAGATTCTGCAAAAGGTGACAATCCTATAATGAAAACCCAAACAGCTGTGAATCTAAATATAGAATCAGATTCTGTCTTTAAAACATAAAGTTTGGAAATGTGCTACTTCTCAACACATGAAACTATAAATGATAGTGCTATGTTATAAAAATTACAGTTTTAGAAATTGAACTTAATGCTAAATTATCTCTGAAGGAAATGCTTTTTATTCATAGTCACTTATATTGCATTATATTTATCTTGTGTGAATGTGTTCACATGTGACATATACATGTGAAGAAAAGTTGATTAAGATATACTTAGTTTGTGTTTGTTTCTTTCTTATCAATACTATTTCATGGCCCCAAAATACTATCTAATTGATAAGGAAGAGCAAAGACTAAAGAAATTTCAGCTAAAGCAATTCAATTGGTTGATTTAATGTAAACCCAAATTAAACATTATATTTTAAAGAAATAAAATATAGTAAAACAATTATTCTAAAGAAAAGTAGTTTTCATTTTTTTTCTGGGAAAAGGGTTCTACCTATTCCCAATTTCCTTCACAGTCAGTATAATCCCATATGAACTAAAATGTGATAAATAATTCCAATTATGTGAAAACTTTAATTGCAAAAAAAGAAATTTATTGTGTTATATCTCTTTATAAGATAGATGCATTTATATATGTTCTATAATAGGAATTGAAATAACTTAAAACAATTTTAATAAACTAAACAAATCATTAATCACACATCCTGTTTCTCTCATCATTGAAGTTCTTTGGCATTTCTTGACAGAACAGAATTGATAATGAACATCTGGTATATATGGTTAATGAGTGTGAAATGACATTGAATTTCTTTTTCTGTAGGCCTCCTATGCCTTTTTCCTACTCCCATTATTAAAATATATAAAATTATAGTCATTTGTGATGTATACGTTAATGTGAAATAGTCACAGTACAAACTCAGTGTTTCCTTTACTGGTATATTTTTCATAGTTCGAATAATTCTTATGTATTTAATTCACATGATTACCAAAGATGTTAAAATTCAGGGACATAAAACAGTAAAGCAGTAATTTATTTTCCCATCTTCAATGCAGAGATTCTGCAAAAGGTGACAATCCTATAATGAAACTATTTGAGATTTTAATTCAAATATATTTGATTATATCTTCTTACAGAAGAAGAAAAATATTGCAGCTTTATCTATTAGGTAATGGGTAGCAAAAAGAATGAAGAAAAGAATTTTAAAAGAAATAAATATTTTTGAACATTACATGCTTTAAAATCCTGAAAACACTTTATCATCATAACATTTGAATTATACTTTCTAATTGAAAAATGAAGGAATTGAAATAACAAGAAGTTAAAAGTCTTGTCCGTTAGCACATACGTAGGAAGAGGAGACAGCTTTGATGCAACCCTATTTAAATTGAAAGCCATTTTTTTCTTTCTCTTGATACATCTTATTTACAAAATCATGTATTCCAGGAAAAGTGATTAACAGTAGAAAACAAAGGTTTAGAAACAGTGCTCTATGTATGTGGCTATTGAAAATATAATAAAAAATGCTTTAAATTGTAAATGGTTTAGTATGATTGGTCAACCAGATGTTTCCTTAAAATGTGGTTGAGGACCTTATACAGGGCTATTAAGGAGGGGGTTTAAAGGCACATTCTGCATAATACACCAAATCAATTAATCAAATCTTCAGTATTAGAATGTGTTCATTTAAAGATGAGAAAAGTAGTTGGAAGTAGCTTGAAAAGCTATACTGTCGTATGTGAAAAAAAATAGCTATTGTCATTGTGCTAAGAGAAAAGGGGATCCTTCAAGGGCACTGTGCAACGGCCTGGAGGGGTGGGTTGGGGGTGATATACATATGACTAATCTGGGATCATACATATCTGTAAACGGCAAAACTCTGAAAGTAAAAAGTAAAATATAAATTTAAAAAAAAAAAACAAATACAAGAACAAGTTGTCAGTTCTAATGGCATTAAAATTATTATTAACTTTTGTAGTTAATAAGTGATGCCTATGAAATGTTATTGAGCAAAAGGAAGATTACAGCATTGAATAAAAGCATACTTAATAAATGTACATACATACTTGAATGCAAGAAGATCAAGCCAGTCAGTCAACCCTGAATATTCATTGGGATGACTGATGCTGAAACTGAAGCTCTAATTCTATGGCCACCTGATGAGAAGAGACAACTCATTTAAAAAAAAAAAAAAAAAAAAAACCTTGATGTTAGGAAAGATAGAAGACAAAAGGGGACTAGAGAGAATGAGATGGTTGGATGATATCACTGAGTCAATGGACATGAGTTTGAGCAAGCTCTGGGAGCTGGTGAAGGACAGGGAAACCTGGCGTGCAGCAGTCCATGGGGTCACAAAGAGTCGGACACAACTGAACTGTAATGAACTGAACTGAATGCCACAGTTAGGGGAGCAGGTGTGGTGGGCTTTTCCTTTTTTCTCCATTTTGACTCCTCAGGTTGCTAACTGAAGCTTCAGTGATTTGGGAGCTAGATTGTAGGAAAGGAGAAACTGCAAGAGAAAGGATAGGGCATTTTCTTATTTGTCAATGGCTTTCTGCTTTAAAGGACTTTCAGTGTTTAAAGTTGGTTTCTCCCACTGGTGCTTTTTTGGTTTATTAGGTACTTTTCTATTCCACCTCTTTGGTTCCCCCTCAGACCTGCTTTCCTGGTTATCCACTTCTCCAGTATTAGTGGATTGTCTTTCTAAAGGCACATTCTGCATAATACACCAAATCAATTAATCAAATCTTCAGTATTAGAATGTGTTCATTTAAAGATGAGAAAAGTAGTTGGAAGTAGCTTGAAAAGCTATACTGTCGTATGTGAAAAAAAATAGCTATTGTCATTGTGCTAAGAGAAAAGGGGATCCTTCAAGGGCACTGTGCAACGGCCTGGAGGGGTGGGTTGGGGGTGATATACATATGACTAATCTGGGATCATACATATCTGTAAACGGCAAAACTCTGAAAGTAAAAAGTAAAATATAAATTTAAAAAAAAAAAACAAATACAAGAACAAGTTGTCAGTTCTAATGGCATTAAAATTATTATTAACTTTTGTAGTTAATAAGTGATGCCTATGAAATGTTATTGAGCAAAAGGAAGATTACAGCATTGAATAAAAGCATACTTAATAAATGTACATACATACTTGAATGCAAGAAGATCAAGCCAGTCAGTCAACCCTGAATATTCATTGGGATGACTGATGCTGAAACTGAAGCTCTAATTCTATGGCCACCTGATGAGAAGAGACAACTCATTTAAAAAAAAAAAAAAAAAAAAAAACCTTGATGTTAGGAAAGATAGAAGACAAAAGGGGACTAGAGAGAATGAGATGGTTGGATGATATCACTGAGTCAATGGACATGAGTTTGAGCAAGCTCTGGGAGCTGGTGAAGGACAGGGAAACCTGGCGTGCAGCAGTCCATGGGGTCACAAAGAGTCGGACACAACTGAACTGTAATGAACTGAACTGAATGCCACAGTTAGGGGAGCAGGTGTGGTGGGCTTTTCCTTTTTTCTCCATTTTGACTCCTCAGGTTGCTAACTGAAGCTTCAGTGATTTGGGAGCTAGATTGTAGGAAAGGAGAAACTGCAAGAGAAAGGATAGGGCATTTTCTTATTTGTCAATGGCTTTCTGCTTTAAAGGACTTTCAGTGTTTAAAGTTGGTTTCTCCCACTGGTGCTTTTTTGGTTTATTAGGTACTTTTCTATTCCACCTCTTTGGTTCCCCCTCAGACCTGCTTTCCTGGTTATCCACTTCTCCAGTATTAGTGGACTGTCTCCTGGTTCTAGTTCTGCTGGGCAGTGATTTCTTTTCTCAATTTTTTTGGTAACATGTTTTAGAAATGAAGAACCTTCAACTTTCTTGGAGATGAGAAAAGCATTTGCTTTCTTTTGTGTTTTATTATCTTTACTCTTATTCTTAATTTGTAAATTTATCATGTGAAGAACGATTTTATGCACATATTGAGATATAATTTTGAATTTATTAGAATGTTAGTGGGAAATGATATAATCCTATTTTCCAGTCTTATTATTATGTGTATAATTATGTGTGCTTGCTATGTAAGTATTTAGAGTGAAAAGGAGAAGGAAAAAAATGAAGGCAGGCATGACTGTTTAGCTATTTTCTGGTTATTTCATTCAATATTATAATATTTTAAGTCTATAACCATCATTTTCCCATGTTAAATTTCAAATAATATTTATTTGTAAAATAAAAAATGAAATGATACTATATGGATGTCATAGAAATTAAACAGAAGCATATATCATTCATATATTTTTTTTATTCTCCATTCTTAGATGTGTGTTTATTGAAAACATTTGTCATATGAATTAAGTATACTCATCAACCATTTCTCTGTGGAACATTTTATTCACATATGGAGCATACCCTTAACCAATGTAACATGGCTATTTTCAGCATTGTGGTGTTTATCTTTCCTCCTCCTATCTATGTATGTGTAATTACTGAAATGAAAGTAACTAGTTTCTAAAAGTTTACGTTATTGTCATGAGCCCCATTCTTGCTGGGCTAGAATGCATGGTTGACTATCCGTGAAGATAACGTTTGGCTGAATAAGAAGAAGATATTACTCATGTCTATGAACAAGAACTTGCTACGTTAAAAAGCAAAAAGAAAGTGTGTTGTGCTCTGCGGTGAGAGAGGCCACTGCAATGGGAGGCCCACACGGGCCAAAGAACAAAAATGGATGAAAATAGATAAATGAAAGACCAATAGAAGTGACCTGCCTGCCCTCTCCCTCCCCAACCTGCCCCCCCCCAACAAAAAAAGAAAAAAGACAAATGTTCTGTTAAAAAATTTTTTTAAAAACCACTGAGCTTGTTGAAGTCACCCCCCTTTTTGTTTAATAATTGTCTGGTTTTTTTTCTAAATGTTTTTTTTTTTTTTGGCACATGTGGGCCTCCCATTGCAGTGGCCTCCGCTGTCACAGAGCACCGGCTCTGCGTACATGCGCTCCAGAGCTCCGGCTCAGTAATTGGACACATTGGTCCAGCCACTCCGCGGCACATGTGATCTTCCCAGGCCAGGGATCGAACTGGTGGCATCCCTTGCACTGTAAGGCAGTGTCCCTATTCACTAAACCACCAGGGAAGCCCGCCATTTTGATTATAGTTAGTATAAAGTGCTTGAAACACTCATGAACTTTTATTGTATTTCTGTTTCACACAATATCAAATATGAACTCTGTTTTCTTTACCTTTGTATATAAAACTAATGATAGATTCCTTAACAAATTGAAAAGAATAGCATAGAGTAGTCTGGAGTACTTCTCACCTAGTTTTATAAATGATGACAGCTTATTTAACTTTAATTACAAAGTTATATATTGCCATTAGTGCACAGGTCTTATTTAAATTTCATCTATTTTACAAGCACTCATATGTGTGTTTATGTGTGTGCGTATAGTTCTTCTCATACATGAATTTATATAACTGTCACCAAAATCAAGAAATAGATATCTATTTTCACCTAAAGATCTTTTATGCTAGCCTTTATGACCACATACAATTCCACTAAAATTATGCATCCTAGATTTAAATAAATTATTACATAATAAAAATAATAAAAAAACAAAGGTCAAGAACTTAAAAGATGTAGAAAAAGATACACTAAAAAAGTTATGAATAGGTAAAAATGTAATCCTAAAAAATATTTAAGTATTTTTTAGAAAGCCAGGAAAAAGAAAACAGAAAACTGAAGAAAAAAAACAGAGATAACAATAAGAAAACAAAAAAGAAAATAGCAGAATTAAGTCTTCTTGTAAATAATTGCATTAAATGTAAATAATCTAAATGTATCATTTGAAAGAAAGTGATTGCTATGTGGATAAAAGATAAACAAAAAAGCATGAAAAACTATTAAGGAATTGCATGTGTCATGAAGAGTGTGAGAGGAACTATTAAGGGGAGGAGAAAGCTTTCTGGGATGATAGATATATTAACTATCTTTTTTTTACATAATTATTTTTATTTTGCTTTTAGTTTTTACAGTTTTGTTGTTTTCAGATATATATAATCCCAGATAAGTCATATGTATATCCCTGACCCTCCCTCCTGTTCCCCCCTTCCAGTCCCGCTGACAGACATATTAACTATCTTGATTGTGATGATAGTTTCATGGTTGTATACATACGTTAAAACTTAGCAAAATACATACTTTATATATGTGCCGTTTACTATATTTCAATTATATTTGAATACAGCTGTTAAATTATGGTATATTGCCACACTTTTCTGACTTTGACCTGTGTCTCTTTGATATATTTATCTGTATATTTTTAATGAAGACATAGCAATATTGTTTAGGAAAACATGATATAAAAATGGAAAAATCGCTTACATAATGAAATTTTCAAAATTGAAAAAAAAAAAAAGCACATGACACCATATCTCTATTTTCAATCCTAATGTTTCTCTATAGTTTATTTTACTCCCAATTTTATTCTGTTCTCAGATGATTTCTCTCATTTTTAATTTGAAAAAAATATAAAACACCAAAAGTGAACTTCTCTTCCTTCTGTCTGCTGTCAATCAATAAATAAAATTTTACTATTCCTGCACCCATCTGTTTCTTTTGTTCTATTTTATAACAATGGAGGAAGTCAAGTACCATTTAATACCTCTGTGTGTGCTATAGATCCCATCCTCTCCTTCACCATTTCAAGGATTTCAACTCATCAAATGATCTACCTATTATTGTTTGGAAAGTTTTACTGCTAAATATATTATTGACATGACAGTATGCCCTAAATAGTGTGTGTAGGTATATACGTACATCTCCTTTAATTTATCCATCTCCCTAAGGACATTTAGGTTTTTCCATATCTTGGCTATTGCAAACAGTGCTGCACTGTGAACACTGGAGTGCATGTATCTTTTTGAATTAGTTTTCTCCAGACCTATGCCCAGGAGTAGTGTTGCTATATCATATGGCAACTCTATTTTTAGTATTTTAGAGAATATCCATATCATTTTTCATATTGACTGCACCAGTTTTCATTCCCACCAA
The DNA here is from genome assembly GCA_022376925.1 of Tragulus kanchil. NCBI lineage: Eukaryota > Metazoa > Chordata > Mammalia > Artiodactyla > Tragulidae > Tragulus > Tragulus kanchil. Next base: position 23,512,280 of record JAIOJX010000025.1, on the reverse strand, counting down.
TATTATAGGAAGGTTCCCTTTTCTCCACACCTTCTCTATCATTCATTGTTTGTGGACTTTTTAATGAGGACCATTCTAACTAGTGTGAAGTAATATCTCACTGTAACTTTGATTTGCATTTCTTTGATAATTACTGATGTTGAGCGTCTTTGCATGTATTATTGCCATATATTCATATTTATATCTTCTTTGGGAGAAATGTGTATTTAGGTCTTCTGACAATATCTTGAAGTTCGTTGCTCAGTTTTTCTGTTGTTGTTGTCATTGAGTTATGCAAGTTGTTTGTATATTTTGGAAGTTAAGCCTTTGTCTCTCCTGTCATGTGTAAATATTTTCTCCTTGTCCATTGGCTGTCTTTTCATTATTTTATGATTTCCTTTCCAGTACAAAACCAAATTATAAGTTTTATTAGTCCAATTTGTTTATTTTTGCTTTTATTTCTATTGACTTAGGAGACTGACCCAAAAAAACATTTTTATAATTTATGTCAGAGAATGTCTTGCATATGTTCTCTTCTTGGGGACATACAGTGTCTTTTATTTAAGCCTTTAAACCATTTTGAGTTTATTTACTGAGTATGGCATGAAGATGTGTTCTAACTTTATTGATATTACATGGACTGTCCAGCATTGCCATCACCGCTTGCTGAAGACACTTTCTTTTCTCTATTGTATATTGTTGTGTCCTTTGTTGAAGATTAAATGTCCAGAGGTGTGTGGGCTTATTCTGGGGCTCTCTACTTTGTATCATTGATTCATATGTCTGTTTTGTGCCAGTGCCACACTGTTACAACTCTTGTAGTTTTACGGTATTATCTGAAGTGTGAGAGGGTTATACCTCCAGCTTTGTTCTTTTTTCTTAGTAGGATTACTAAGGCAAATCTTGGCTATTGCAAACAGTGCTGCACTGTGAACACTGGAGTGCATGTATCTTTTTGAATTAGTTTTCTCCAGACCTATGCCCAGGAGTAGTGTTGCTATATCATATGGCAACTCTATTTTTAGTATTTTAGAGAATATCCATATCATTTTTCATATTGACTGCACCAGTTTTCATTCCCACCAATATTATAGGAAGGTTCCCTTTTCTCCACACCTTCTCTATCATTCATTGTTTGTGGACTTTTTAATGAGGACCATTCTAACTAGTGTGAAGTAATATCTCACTGTAACTTTGATTTGCATTTCTTTGATAATTACTGATGTTGAGCGTCTTTGCATGTATTATTGCCATATATTCATATTTATATCTTCTTTGGGAGAAATGTGTATTTAGGTCTTCTGACAATATCTTGAAGTTCGTTGCTCAGTTTTTCTGTTGTTGTTGTCATTGAGTTATGCAAGTTGTTTGTATATTTTGGAAGTTAAGCCTTTGTCTCTCCTGTCATGTGTAAATATTTTCTCCTTGTCCATTGGCTGTCTTTTCATTATTTTATGATTTCCTTTCCAGTACAAAACCAAATTATAAGTTTTATTAGTCCAATTTGTTTATTTTTGCTTTTATTTCTATTGACTTAGGAGACTGACCCAAAAAAACATTTTTATAATTTATGTCAGAGAATGTCTTGCATATGTTCTCTTCTTGGGGACATACAGTGTCTTTTATTTAAGCCTTTAAACCATTTTGAGTTTATTTACTGAGTATGGCATGAAGATGTGTTCTAACTTTATTGATATTACATGGACTGTCCAGCATTGCCATCACCGCTTGCTGAAGACACTTTCTTTTCTCTATTGTATATTGTTGTGTCCTTTGTTGAAGATTAAATGTCCAGAGGTGTGTGGGCTTATTCTGGGGCTCTCTACTTTGTATCATTGATTCATATGTCTGTTTTGTGCCAGTGCCACACTGTTACAACTCTTGTAGTTTTACGGTATTATCTGAAGTGTGAGAGGGTTATACCTCCAGCTTTGTTCTTTTTTCTTAGTAGGATTACTAAGGCAAATCTTGGTCTTTTGTAGTTCCATACAAATTTTAAGATTCTTTATTCTAGTTGTATGAAAAATGCCATGGGTAATTTGATACATATTGCATTAAATCTGTAGATCACTTTGGGTAGTATGGGCATATTAGTAATATAAATTCTTCCAATCCAAGAAACGGATATCTTTCCATTTCTTTTAATCATCTTCAGTTTCCTTTATTACTCTTTTATAGTTAGCATATAAAAATTTCACCTCACTTTCTTTTCTTTTTTTTTTGTCTGATTGCTGTGAGTAAGACTTCCGATACTATATTGAATAAAAGTGGTGAGTAGATATCTTTGTTTTGTTCAAGATTTTCATGGGAAGCGTTTCAAGTATTCACTGTTGAGAATTATATTGGCTGTGAGTTTGTGATAAATAGCTTTCATTATTTTGAGATATGTTCTGTCTATGTTTACTTTGGTAAGAGTTGTTTCTTATCATGAATGGATGTTAAATTTTATTTAATGTTTTTTCTGCATCTATTGAGATGATTGTGTGGTTTTTATCCTTTGTTTCTTGATGTGGTGTATCATATTAATTGATTTGTGTATGTTGGACCATCAGTGTGACTCTGGGATGAGTCCAACTTGGTTGTGGTGTATAACCATTTTTATGTGTTGTTGAATTCAATTTGCTAATATTTTGTTGAGCATTTTTGTATTTATATTCATCAAAGATATTGGCCTGTAATTTTTTTGGGGGGTAGTGTCTTTATTTGTTTTCTTTTTCTCTTTTTTTTTTTTTTTTTGGACGCTTTTATTGATCTTTTATTTATTTATCTTTGTTCTTTGGCCTATGTGGGCCTCCCATCACAGTGGCCTCTCTCATTGCACAGCACCGGCTCTGGGCACATGCATTCCAGAGCTCCGGATCAGTAGTTGGACACATCAGTCCAGCTGCTCCGTGGCACGTGGCATCCTCCCAGGCCAGGGATCAAATCGGTTCCCCTTGTATATTGTTGTGTCCTTTGTTGAAGATTAAATGTCCAGAGGTGTGTGGGCTTATTCTGGGGCTCTCTACTTTGTATCATTGATTCATATGTCTGTTTTGTGCCAGTGCCACACTGTTACAACTCTTGTAGTTTTACGGTATTATCTGAAGTGTGAGAGGGTTATACCTCCAGCTTTGTTCTTTTTTCTTAGTAGGATTACTAAGGCAAATCTTGGTCTTTTGTAGTTCCATACAAATTTTAAGATTCTTTATTCTAGTTGTATGAAAAATGCCATGGGTAATTTGATACATATTGCATTAAATCTGTAGATCACTTTGGGTAGTATGGGCATATTAGTAATATAAATTCTTCCAATCCAAGAAACGGATATCTTTCCATTTCTTTTAATCATCTTCAGTTTCCTTTATTACTCTTTTATAGTTAGCATATAAAAATTTCACCTCACTTTCTTTTCTTTTTTTTTTGTCTGATTGCTGTGAGTAAGACTTCCGATACTATATTGAATAAAAGTGGTGAGTAGATATCTTTGTTTTGTTCAAGATTTTCATGGGAAGCGTTTCAAGTATTCACTGTTGAGAATTATATTGGCTGTGAGTTTGTGATAAATAGCTTTCATTATTTTGAGATATGTTCTGTCTATGTTTACTTTGGTAAGAGTTGTTTCTTATCATGAATGGATGTTAAATTTTATTTAATGTTTTTTCTGCATCTATTGAGATGATTGTGTGGTTTTTATCCTTTGTTTCTTGATGTGGTGTATCATATTAATTGATTTGTGTATGTTGGACCATCAGTGTGACTCTGGGATGAGTCCAACTTGGTTGTGGTGTATAACCATTTTTATGTGTTGTTGAATTCAATTTGCTAATATTTTGTTGAGCATTTTTGTATTTATATTCATCAAAGATATTGGCCTGTAATTTTTTTGGGGGGTAGTGTCTTTATTTGTTTTCTTTTTCTCTCTCTTTTTTTTTTTTTTTTTTTGGACGCTTTTATTGATCTTTTATTTATTTATCTTTGTTCTTTGGCCTATGTGGGCCTCCCATCACAGTGGCCTCTCTCATTGCACAGCACCGGCTCTGGGCACATGCATTCCAGAGCTCCGGATCAGTAGTTGGACACATCAGTCCAGCTGCTCCGTGGCACGTGGCATCCTCCCAGGCCAGGGATCAAATCGGTTCCCCTTGCACTGCAAGGCGGTGTCCTTACCCACTGGACCACCAGGGAAGCCCTGTTTTCTCTTTTTTTATCAGAGAGATAGTGGCATCACTGAATAACTTTGGGTGTGTTCCTACTTTTTCAGTCATTTGAAGAGGTTTGAGGAAGACTGGTAACTTCAGTTCTTCTCTGTGTGTTTGGTAGAATTCTTCAGTGAGTCCATCCAGTCCTGAGCTTCTGTGTGCAAGGAGTTTTTGTATGTTTGTTTGTGTTTATTCTTACATACTCAGTTTCATTTCCAGTGACAGTTCTCCTCAAATTATCTATTTATTGTTCACTTTTGTTGGACTTTATGTTTCTAGAAATTTGTTCATTTTCTCTAGGTTATCCATCTTGATGGATATCATCTTGATGGCTTGTTCCTAGTTATGATTTTGCACATTTCTGCAGAATCAGTTGTTTTTCTCTTCATTACTTATTATTTTATATAGTTGGGCCTTCACTCTTTTCTTCGTTGTGAGACTGACCAGAGGTTTGTCAATATTGCTTACTCTTTCAAAGATCACAATTTTTGGTTGTATTGATTTTTTCTATTTTTAGTGATTTTTTAAATATTTATTTCCTCTCTGATCTTTATCATTTCCTTTCTTCTGCTAACTTTAGGTTTATTTGTTCCTCCTTTTTTAAAAATTCTTTAAGTTGGTAGGTTGTTTATTGGTAGCTTTTTCTTTATTTACTTTTTTATCTTTCTTTTCTTTAGGAAAGCCTGTATTGCTGTGAACTTCCTTCTTAGGACTGCTTTTGTTGCATCCCATAGATTTTATATGGTTATACTTTCATTTGTATCAAGGTATTTTTCAATTTCCTCTTGAGTTAGTTGTTGATCCATTTTTCTTTTTTTAGGGATGACAGGTTGGGGAGGGAGAGGGGCAGGAGAGCCACTTCTATTGGTCTTTCATTTATCTATTTTCATCCGTCTTTGTTCTTTGACCGATGTGGGCCTCCCACCACAGTGGCCTCTGTTGTCACAGAGCACCAGCTCTGGGCGCATGCTCTCCAGAGATCCGGCTCAGTAGTTGGGCACATTGGTCCAGCTGCTCCACGGCACGGTGCGATCTTCCCAGGCCAGGGATCAAACCAGTGCCCCTTGCACTGCAAGGCGGTATCCTTACCCATTGGACCAGCAGGGAAGCCTGGTTCTTTGTTCTTTGTGCTTGTTGTTTAGTCTCTATGCAGTCATTTCTTCTTTTCTTTCTGTGTTTTCTTTCTGTCTGTTGACTTATAATTTTATGCCATTGTGGTCAGGAATGATGCTTGAAATAAGTCCTATTATCCAGTTGCTTTTGTATTTCTTCTTTGTTCCTTTCTTTGTCTTTTTGTTTTTCCTTTTTTGGTTTGATTTTGTTTTATGCTTGAATTCTTTTGTATTATGCTTGAATTCTTTTGTATTACGTTTGAATTTTCTTCCTTTTGGTTTCCATGAATCTTTTGAATATTTTTGATTTGTGGTCACCCTGTTTTTTAAGTATATTTACCCACTGTGATATCTACTTGCTTTAAACTGGTATCCGTATAATCTCAGATACATTCTAAAATAATTCTATATTTTTGCACCTCTCCCTCACATTTTATGATTTTGATATTCTCTTTTATATCTTCATATGTATCCCTTTGGTATTGATTGGGGGTTCCTTTATTTTTCTCCTGCTGTCTTCAGAATTCTCTCTTTAACATTTACCAATTTAATTATAATGTGTCTTTCTAAAGATCTGCTTGAGGTTCATCTTGTTTGGAATCCTCTGTGGTAACTCTACCTAGATACATATCTATTTCCTTCTTTAGCTTTGGGAAGTTTTCAACCATAATTTCTTCACATATATTTTAAATCCTATTTTGTCTTTCTTCATCTTCTGGGATCCTTATGCATAAATTGGCATGCTTTATATTATCCCATAGGTCTCATATATGACTTTCATTTTTTCTTTTTTCATTTGTCTTTCTCTCTGCTGTTCTCATTGGGTTGTTTCCATTATTCTATCTTCCAAGTTATTTATTCCTTCCTTCTTCTGTATGCTTAGTGTATTATTTGTTGCCTTTAGCTTGACATTCACCTCAGCAAGTTAATTTTCTAATTTTAAATGGCTCCTCTTTATAGTTTCTCATTCCTTGTTATAGTGACCTGCATTTTATGGATAGCCTTTCTTAATAACTTCAGTGTTTTTATCATTTTTTTTTTTTCTGAATTCAGATTCTGATAGACAGGAGAGGCTCTTTCAGGGTTTCTTTCTTGTTCGTTAGTTAGGAGTGTTCATCTGCTTTTTCATTTTACTTACATTTCTTTGATTCTATGAATTTAAGAGAACCAGTTGTCTACTATGATCCTGAAAGACTCTTTTTTATGTGGCAGCATCCCTGTGTTGCTTACATAAGTCTAATATTGTTGTTGGTTAGTTATTAAAATATGTGCGACTCTTTTTCAACCCTGTGGACTGTAGTCCACCAGGCTTCTCTGTCCATGTAATTTCCAGGCAAGAACATTGGAGTGAGTGGGTTACCATTTCCTTCTCCAGGTGATCTTAACTGGTCCAGTATTGAATCCATGTCACCTACACTGAAGATGAATTCTTTACTATGGAGCCAGCAGTGAAGCCCTGTTTTTAGTATATAAGTAACTTTTTTAGGAATAAGTGAAATTTATACTTTTATTAAAATATTTTCTATAAATGAAGATTAGTACATCTTTGAGATCAACTTCTGTGAAAAACTTGAAGAATTCATTTGGTGATAAATTCGGTAGGATTTACTATGTCTATTAAGAGTATTACAAAACAAATAAACAATAAGATACATGAAAATAAACATTTAGAGAGAAAAGCATTGTTCCAAACACGCCAATCCGTTCACATTTGAAATGATATATCCCGTTCTGAGAATCATATTTTTAAAAAGATAGAGGATAACATGAGGGTGTGGACTTGAGTAAAAATGTGACATATGAAACACTTGAGGGAACTTCAAATGTTTAGCTTGTGAAAACCTGAGGGACAAATATAATTGATGTCTTCAAATGTTGAACAGCTGTCACATGTAAGATATTTTCTCTCCATCTTCCTCAGAACTCTGATTAATAACATGTCAAAGATGAATTTTACACTTAAAATGATACTTAGGCAACCCAGAATAATTCTAATTGCAATTTTAAAAGTATTTAAAATGTTTCTGCCAGTGTTTCTTTCACCTATATAGTTACTTCTTGTCTTACACCTGAGACTAGAATCATAGCTTTCTTGTTTCCTTCAATACAATAATTACATTTATCTTCAGTCATTAAAAAGTAAGAAAATTAAATACTTTTTTGTCATATCATTTACTTATTAAGTTATTAACTATGCTTTAAGCATCTGTACTGTGTAAAATCTAAGAACAGCTGTGAGGATATCATAGGATACTCTAGTTTCTTCTTGTCAGAGAGTGTGCCTGGGTGCTAGGTCAAGTGAATGAAAATCAAATTCAGCAAATTAATTATAAATCAATATAAATTTTTAAGATAGTGAAGCTACTTTACATGATATTATAATGGTATGTACTTGTACTTATGCACTTGTCCAAACCCATACAATGTATTGCACCAAAGGTTAGCCCCACTAAACTAAAGTATGGAGTTTAGGTCATTGTCATGTGTCAATGTAGGTTCATCAGTTTTTACAAATATACCATTGTGGTTTGGATGTGGATAATGGAAGAAGCTGTCCATATGTGGGTTAAGGGCATTTATGGAAAATCTCAATACATGCCTTTCAATTTTGTTGTTAACCTAAAACTACTCTAAATAATTCATTAAAAATCAGTATAATAAGTTATCAGTTGTCTAAGTAGCTTATTTCCCAATTTACTGGATTTATACACTGGTACAAAATTTACCTCTATAAACTATTTTTAAAATTGTTTAGAATGCATATTGATATTGAAGTGTTTTGACAGATTTTGAAGATTTGTTTTGGGTAACACCAAGTTTTGTCTGGGTAATTTATTATTATTTTACACATTTGTTGCTTATAATAGTGTCTATATATTTTAAGGATTCTTAAATTTATTTCCAAATTTTTTTAATTTTAATTTCTCTTTGTGAATGTTTAGCTGTGAAAACCTGAGGGACAAATATAATTGATGTCTTCAATGTCAGCTGTCAAGAATATTTCTCATCTTCCTCAGAACTCTGATTAATAACATGTCAAAGATGAATTTTACACTTAAAATGATACTTAGGCAACCCAGAATAATTCTAATTGCAATTTTAAAAGTATTTAAAATGTTTCTGCCAGTGTTTCTTTCACCTATATAGTTACTTCTTGTCTTACACCTGAGACTAGAATCATAGCTTTCTTGTTTCCTTCAATACAATAATTACATTTATCTTCAGTCATTAAAAAGTAAGAAAATTAAATACTTTTTTGTCATATCATTTACTTATTAAGTTATTAACTATGCTTTAAGCATCTGTACTGTGTAAAATCTAAGAACAGCTGTGAGGATATCATAGGATACTCTAGTTTCTTCTTGTCAGAGAGTGTGCCTGGGTGCTAGGTCAAGTGAATGAAAATCAAATTCAGCAAATTAATTATAAATCAATATAAATTTTTAAGATAGTGAAGCTACTTTACATGATATTATAATGGTATGTACTTGTACTTATGCACTTGTCCAAACCCATACAATGTATTGCACCAAAGGTTAGCCCCACTAAACTAAAGTATGGAGTTTAGGTCATTGTCATGTGTCAATGTAGGTTCATCAGTTTTTACAAATATACCATTGTGGTTTGGATGTGGATAATGGAAGAAGCTGTCCATATGTGGGTTAAGGGCATTTATGGAAAATCTCAATACATGCCTTTCAATTTTGTTGTTAACCTAAAACTACTCTAAATAATTCATTAAAAATCAGTATAATAAGTTATCAGTTGTCTAAGTAGCTTATTTCCCAATTTACTGGATTTATACACTGGTACAAAATTTACCTCTATAAACTATTTTTAAAATTGTTTAGAATGCATATTGATATTGAAGTGTTTTGACAGATTTTGAAGATTTGTTTTGGGTAACACCAAGTTTTGTCTGGGTAATTTATTATTATTTTACACATTTGTTGCTTATAATAGTGTCTATATATTTTAAGGATTCTTAAATTTATTTCCATAAATTTTATTTCTCTTTTGTGGTCTTCTCAGTAATTTTTAAATGTTTCCACAAATCCTCAGAAAGAAAATTAATAATTGTAACCAAACAATGTATCATGTGGCTAGTTCACTTGAATCCAAATTCATTAATTAATTAACTGATTAATTAAAACTGAAGTACAGTTGATTTACAATGTTATTTTAATTACCACTGTACAGCAAAGTGATTCAGCTCTACATGTACAGTTTATATAGTCTTTAAAAAAATATTTTTCCATTATGGTATATCATAGAATATTGAACATAGTACTCTGTGCCATACAGTAGGTACCTTTACTTATCCATTTTATATATAAAAGTTTTCATTTTATAATCCCAACTTCCCACTCCATTCCTTCCCCAGTTATCTCCCCCTTGGCAAGAAAGTGAGTTTTATCTTCTAGTCACTACTATATGTATAATGTTGTGACAATACTTGAGGACTAATTGAATTTTAATAAATGAAGCTTGTCTCAAAATTAAACTGTAACAGTGTCAAGTTTTCTTCAAAAAATAAATCTAAACCATTAAACATTTTTCTGAAGAAGTTAAGTACATACTTTTGAAAGAATCTGAGTATGGTTATCTGAGAGAAAAATTTTTGGCTAGCACTATACTGTGAAAATAAGTGTCACTGTTGGCTTCATGTAAGCATGGTTAAGCTATCTGGCTCTCCGTGTTGCAGTTTCTCCTACAACAAAGTGGAGAATACATTTGCACAGATACAGCTTTATATAGCACTATATTGGAGTTCTTTCAGAAATTTTTAATATAATATTAATATAATTTGTTCACAATGACAGAATTAACATTTGATACTGGAAATAAATGCACAGTATAGCATGCGTAATATAGTGTGAACTATATAAAAATATAAATAATATATAAAGTGAAATGGAAATTGATTTCACAGCCCATGTTATCTTTAATAAAGAACAGGTGGAGACCTAGAGCTACTGGAAGGCAACATTTTCCCTTATGATCCAGTTTTATTTTGTTTTGGGTACATGAATTTTCCATATCACCTCATCCTGTGTTATGTGAGTTCTGCTTTTCTTATTTTTGATCTTGTTACTAAGTCTGACAAAGTTCGTTATCTTGGTTGTGTGTTGTTTTTCTGTTTTTCAGTAGTTCAGTCTTGTCCAACTCTTTGTAACCCATGGACTGCAGCATGTCAGGCTTCCCTGTCTTTCACCATCTCACAGAGTTGACTCAAACTCATGTCCATTGAGTCCATGATGCCATCCAACTGTCTCATTGTCTGTTGTCCCCTTCTGCTCCTGTCTTCAATCTTTCCCAGCATCTGGGTCGTTTCCAATGAGTTGACTGTTTGCATCAGGTAACCAAAATATTGGAGTTTCAGCTTCAGCATCAGTCCTTCCAATGAATATTCAGGGTTGATTTTTTTAGATTTGATTGATTTTTAGATAGTTTTAGATTTGATCTCCTTGTTGTCCAAGGGACTCTCAAGAGTCTTCTCCAGCACCACAGTTTGAAAGCATTGGTTCTTCCATGTTCAGCCTTCCTTATGGTTCAACTCTCCATCCATACATGACTATTGGAAAAATTATGCATTTGATTAGATGGACCATTGTTGGCAAAGTAATATCTCTGCTTTTTAATACACTATATAGGTTTGTGATAACTTTTCTTCCAAGAAGCAAGCGTTTTTTTAATTTCATGGCTGTAGTCACTATCTGCAATGATTTTGGTGCCCAAGAAAATAAAGTCTGGAAAACAAAAAAATTTTTTTTGGGTATTCTTCACTTTCTACCATAAAGTTAGTTCTTAAAGTGGAGAATACATTTGCACAATTTTTAAAATATATTTTTAAATTTAATAAAATTTTTTGTTCACAATGACAGAATTAACATTTGATACTGGAAATAAATGCACAGTATAGCATGCGTAATATAGTGTGAACTATATAAAAATATAAATAATATATAAAGTGAAATGGAAATTGATTTCACAGCCCATGTTATCTTTAATAAAGAACAGGTGGAGACCTAGAGCTACTGGAAGGCAACATTTTCCCTTATGATCCAGTTTTATTTTGTTTTGGGTACATGAATTTTCCATATCACCTCATCCTGTGTTATGTGAGTTCTGCTTTTCTTATTTTTGATCTTGTTACTAAGTCTGACAAAGTTCGTTATCTTGGTTGTGTGTTGTTTTCTGTTTTTCAGTAGTTCAGTCTTGTCCAACTCTTTGTAACCCATGGACTGCAGCATGTCAGGCTTCCCTGTCTTTCACCATCTCACAGAGTTGACTCAAACTCATGTCCATTGAGTCCATGATGCCATCCAACTGTCTCATTGTCTGTTGTCCCCTTCTGCTCCTGTCTTCAATCTTTCCCAGCATCTGGGTCGTTTCCAATGAGTTGACTGTTTGCATCAGGTAACCAAAATATTGGAGTTTCAGCTTCAGCATCAGTCCTTCCAATGAATATTCAGGGTTGATTTTTTTAGATTTGATTGATTTTTAGATAGTTTTAGATTTGATCTCCTTGTTGTCCAAGGGACTCTCAAGAGTCTTCTCCAGCACCACAGTTTGAAAGCATTGGTTCTTCCATGTTCAGCCTTCCTTATGGTTCAACTCTCCATCCATACATGACTATTGGAAAAATTATGCATTTGATTAGATGGACCATTGTTGGCAAAGTAATATCTCTGCTTTTTAATACACTATATAGGTTTGTGATAACTTTTCTTCCAAGAAGCAAGCGTTTTTTTAATTTCATGGCTGTAGTCACTATCTGCAATGATTTTGGTGCCCAAGAAAATAAAGTCTGGAAAACAATGGAAAATAAAGTTACTATTTCTTGGTTTTTTAGTTATTCTTCACTTTCTACCATAAATGTTGTGTTTTCTGCATGTCTAAGGTCATTGATATCTTAAGGGAATCTTGATTCCAGCCTGTGCTTCATCCAGTCTGACAGTCACATGATGTATTCTGCATGTAAGTCAAATAAGCAGGGGGACAGTATATAGTCTTGATGCTCTCCTTTCACAATTTGGAACCAGTCTGTTGTTCCATGTTTGGTTATAACTTTTGCTTCTTGACCTGAACAAAGGTGTCTAAGGAGACCGATAAAGTTTTCTGGTATTCCCATCTCTAAGAACTTTCCAATTTGTTATGATCCACACTGTCAAAGAAGCAGAAGCAGATGTTTCTTTGCAATTCTCTTGCTTTTTCTGTGATCCAAAGGATATTGGCAATTTGATCTCTGGTTCCTCTGCTGTTTCTAAATCCAGATTGTACATCTGAAAGTTCTCAGTTCATGTACTATTTAAGCCTAGCATGGAGGATTTTGAGCATTACCTTGCCAGTATGTAAAATAGCGCAATTGTGCGATAGTTTGAACATTCTTTGGCATTACTGTTCTTTGGGATTGGAATGAAAACTGACCTTTTGCTGTCCTGTGGCCACTGCTGAGTTTTATTTTTTCTCCCCCAAATTAGCTGGCATATTGTGTGAAGCATTTTAACAGCATCATCTTTTAGTTCAGCTAGAATTCCGTCCCCTCTACTAGCTTTGTTTGTAGTGATGCTTCCTAAGATCTACTTGATTTTGCACGCAAGGGTGTCATTAAGAGGTTTTCTTTGTGCAGTTCTTCTGTGTATTCTTACCACCTGTCCTTAGTATCTTCTGCTTCTGTTAGGTCCATGCCATTCGCCTCTTCCTAATATCTTCTACTTCTGTTAGGTCAAGTCTCAGAGTTTGTGTACACAATCTACCATTATTTATTTTCTAGAAAAACCATTCCTTCTCTCCTATGATCATAGATTAGTTGAATATCAAAAAATGAAAAAATCAATAATATACAATTTACTTTGATGCTAAACTGTTTCAGCTTCTTCAACTTAGGTATTTTGTTCATTAGTTTATTGAAGTATCTGTCTTCTAACTCTATCCACATTAAACAGATATGGAAGTGGGAGGTGTGGTATGTCATCCAGTTTTCACTCACCCACTTAAAAGGGTTGTTTTAAAGTATGCACAGATATTATAAAAGGTTAACCTTAAGAAAGCATATCTCTCTAAGAAATACTTACTTTAAAAAAATTACAGATGCAAAATTATGTAACCAGAATTGCATTACTATACCTAAAAAAGAAAACTACTTCCTACTATTCCTTCATATTTATGTCTCATTTTGTCTTATAAATGTCTTTTTGATAATTGGTTCTTTCATATAAGCATCAAAAGTTTCCTTTTTTATTTATTTTATATATATATATATATATATATATATATATATCCTTGTCTCTATTAATCTAAGAAATGGCCCATGTTTTAAATCTTGTCCTTTATTCCTTATTTCCTTTCCCTTAAATAATGTCCCATAGTTTGAATTTAATTAACTGTATCCCTATGATATCATTTCATGCAATTCTCTATTTCCTGTATTTTATTATGCATAAACTGATTAGATCAGAGGGCTTGATTAGACTCAGTTTTAGGCATTTTTGTTTCTTTGGTCAAGAATGTCTTATGAAGCCTAAAGTGTCTGGTCAACTCTCATTTTCTGATCTCTCTGGTATAAAATTCTTCATCAATCTTTTGCTTAATGTCTTAGCAGCCATTTAACGTCATTGGGAAGACCTATTACTTTATTAAGGATGCAAAAGTGTATTGTTTCAATGTCACCATTTTTTCTGGACATATTAAATGTGATTATTTCATGAAAAGTTTACTCATCAACTACTTGGCTACGCTTAGATACACTGGTAAAAATGTTTAAAACTTCCTGTTATTTATAAGTTTCTGGAATAATGGCTTAATGCCATTGCAACTGATAGAGGAATACTGAATGAGATATTTTAAGTTATTATGAACTCATGGATTTGTAATATGTTCATGTATTCATTCAGTCATTATAGTTCTTGATGTTTAAATCAAACTATCTTCAACTGGTAAAAACACTTTTCATGTCCATGACCTTCAAACAGGACTCAAATAGTTTTTGACAGTTTCTTTGTTCTGCTTGTTTGTATGAGAAGTAGTTTCAGTATTACATTGTACAGTTCTTATTACAGAACATAGTCTACTGTTTCTCCAAGAAGTCTTGGATTATGTTTTTTAATTTTAGTGTGCTATTCAGATACCACGGTCTTGGTTCTTTAAATCTTCTTTGACCAGTTTGTCCATGCCTTATAGGTCTTTCAGCTTAACAGTCAGAAAAAAAATACATATTTTATTTTAAGAGAGAAAAATAAACATTTCAAGAGGTTATATTCTGGTTTCAATTAAATTTTAAGAATAATATTTTTATTAATATAATTTATTTTTTAAATTTTTTGTCTTCAGAATTATGTTTTCTAAAGACATTAGCACAATTACTTATTTTCTACTTATCTATCTATATACATGTATCTAATATATATCTATCTACATGCTTATCTTTGATGTCATAATATAAATATTCTTATTACAAATACTGTCACTACTATTTGAGATTTCTTTTCAGTTCTTTTTAACTCTGGTATATCCTGATAAGGATGTATAGTCAGAAATATTTTCAGGTCATTTAAAAAATTGTGTGGTTAAGCAAACTGGTATAAAAATTAGTTTAATTTTATTTTGATTTTTATTTCAACATACAATTTTTTAAATTGGAGCACATTTGTTTTACAACATTGCATTAGCTTCAAGTGTCCAATGAAGTTATTGTTATACATTTTTACAGAGCTTTCTTTTTTACAGGTATACATAATCCCCAAACAGTCATAGGTATATCTCTGACTCCTCCTGCTGAGCCCTTCTCCCTCCTCCCCTTCCCATCCGGCCAGGTTAATGCTTAGTTCCCATGTAAAAATGTTTAAAACTTCCTGTTATTTATAAGTTTCTGGAATAATGGCTTAATGCCATTGCAACTGATAGAGGAATACTGAATGAGATATTTTAAGTTATTATGAACTCATGGATTTGTAATATGTTCATGTATTCATTCAGTCATTATAGTTCTTGATGTTTAAATCAAACTATCTTCAACTGGTAAAAACACTTTTCATGTCCATGACCTTCAAACAGGACTCAAATAGTTTTTGACAGTTTCTTTGTTCTGCTTGTTTGTATGAGAAGTAGTTTCAGTATTACATTGTACAGTTCTTATTACAGAACATAGTCTACTGTTTCTCCAAGAAGTCTTGGATTATGTTTTTTAATTTTAGTGTGCTATTCAGATACCACGGTCTTGGTTCTTTAAATCTTCTTTGACCAGTTTGTCCATGCCTTATAGGTCTTTCAGCTTAACAGTCAGAAAAAAAATACATATTTTATTTTAAGAGAGAAAAATAAACATTTCAAGAGGTTATATTCTGGTTTCAATTAAATTTTAAGAATAATATTTTTATTAATATAATTTATTTTTTAAATTTTTTGTCTTCAGAATTATGTTTTCTAAAGACATTAGCACAATTACTTATTTTCTACTTATCTATCTATATACATGTATCTAATATATATCTATCTACATGCTTATCTTTGATGTCATAATATAAATATTCTTATTACAAATACTGTCACTACTATTTGAGATTTCTTTTCAGTTCTTTTTAACTCTGGTATATCCTGATAAGGATGTATAGTCAGAAATATTTTCAGGTCATTTAAAAAATTGTGTGGTTAAGCAAACTGGTATAAAAATTAGTTTAATTTTATTTTGATTTTTATTTCAACATACAATTTTTTAAATTGGAGCACATTTGTTTTACAACATTGCATTAGCTTCAAGTGTCCAATGAAGTTATTGTTATACATTTTTACAGAGCTTTCTTTTTTACAGGTATACATAATCCCCAAACAGTCATAGGTATATCTCTGACTCCTCCCTGCTGAGCCCCTTCTCCCTCCTCCCCCTTCCCATCCGGCCAGGTTAATGCTTAGTTCCCATGTAGGTTCCTTTAGTCTTATAGCTTAATCATAGTTGTTATCTCTATTACATATGGTGGTGTAGGCTTCCTTATTGTGCTTTCCATACCTCTCACCTGATTTTCCCTCACCCCAGTGTCCATAGGTCTGTTCTGTATGTCTGTTTCTCTGTCACTGCTCTGCGTGTGTATTTATCAGTACCATCTTACTGGATTCCGTAAATATGCATTAGTAAACTGTATTTGTCCTTTTCCTTTTGATGTACTTCATTTTGTATAATAGGTTCTACATTCATCCATCTCATTAGGACTGATTCTTCTGCATTTCTTTTTATAGCTGAGAAATAGTCCATTGTTTATATGTACCATAGCATCTTTATCCATTCATTCATCAATGGACATCTAGGTTACTTCCATGTTCTAGCTATTGTATAGAGTGCTGTCATGAACATTGGGATATAGATGACAGGTGTCTCTTTCAATTTTGATTTCATCAAGGCATATGCCTAATAGTGGGATTGCTGGGTCATGTGATGCTTCTATTTTTAGTTTTTCAAGGTATCTCCATACTATATTCCATAGTGGTTGTACCAATTTACATTCCCACCAAAAATGCAGGAGTGTTCCCTTTTCTCTGCACCCTCTCCAATTTTTATTATCTATAGATTTTTTAATGGTGGCCATTCTGACTAGTGTGAGGTGATATTTCATTGTAGTTTTGATTTGCATTTCTCTAATAAGTGACTTAGACCATCTTCTCATGTGTTCTTTGGCCATCTGTATGTCTTCTTTGGAGAAATGTCTGTTAAGATCTTTTTTCCCATTTTTTGATTGGATTGTTTGGTTTTTTGGTGTTGAGTTGTCTGAGTTGCTTGCATATTTTGGAAATTAACTCTTTGTTGGTTGTTTCATTTGCTATTATTCTCTCCCATTCTGTGGGTTGTCTGTTCACCTTGTTTGTAGTTTGCTTTGCTGTGCAAAAGTTTTTAAGTTTCATTAGGTCCCACATATTTATTTTTGTTTTATTTCCATTAGTCAGTTAGGTATATCTCTTTTGACTCCCTCCCTGTTTGAGCCCCTTCTCCCTCCTCCCCCTTCCCATCCGGCCAGGTTAATGCTTAGTTCCCATGTAGGTTCCTTTAGTCTTATAGCTTAATCATAGTTGTTATCTCTATTACATATGGTGGTGTAGGCTTCCTTATTGTGCTTTCCATACCTCTCACCTGATTTTCCCTCACCCCAGTGTCCATAGGTCTGTTCTGTATGTCTGTTTCTCTGTCACTGCTCTGCGTGTGTATTTATCAGTACCATCTTACTGGATTCCGTAAATATGCATTAGTAAACTGTATTTGTCCTTTTCCTTTTGATGTACTTCATTTTGTATAATAGGTTCTACATTCATCCATCTCATTAGGACTGATTCTTCTGCATTTCTTTTTATAGCTGAGAAATAGTCCATTGTTTATATGTACCATAGCATCTTTATCCATTCATTCATCAATGGACATCTAGGTTACTTCCATGTTCTAGCTATTGTATAGAGTGCTGTCATGAACATTGGGATATAGATGACAGGTGTCTCTTTCAATTTTGATTTCATCAAGGCATATGCCTAATAGTGGGATTGCTGGGTCATGTGATGCTTCTATTTTTAGTTTTTCAAGGTATCTCCATACTATATTCCATAGTGGTTGTACCAATTTACATTCCCACCAAAAATGCAGGAGTGTTCCCTTTTCTCTGCACCCTCTCCAATTTTTATTATCTATAGATTTTTTAATGGTGGCCATTCTGACTAGTGTGAGGTGATATTTCATTGTAGTTTTGATTTGCATTTCTCTAATAAGTGACTTAGACCATCTTCTCATGTGTTCTTTGGCCATCTGTATGTCTTCTTTGGAGAAATGTCTGTTAAGATCTTTTTTCCCATTTTTTGATTGGATTGTTTGGTTTTTTGGTGTTGAGTTGTCTGAGTTGCTTGCATATTTTGGAAATTAACTCTTTGTTGGTTGTTTCATTTGCTATTATTCTCTCCCATTCTGTGGGTTGTCTGTTCACCTTGTTTGTAGTTTGCTTTGCTGTGCAAAAGTTTTTAAGTTTCATTAGGTCCCACATATTTATTTTTGTTTTTATTTCCATTATTCTAGTGGGTGAATCACAGAATATCTTGCTTTGATTTATGTCATTGAGTGTTTTGCCTATATACTCCTCTAAGAGTTTTATGGTTTCTGTTCTTACATTTAGGCCTTTAATCCATTTTGAGTTTATCTTTGTGTTTGGTATTAGGTAATGGTCTAGTTTCATTTTTTTGCATGCAACTGTCCAGTTTTCCAAGCATCATTTTTTGAAGAGGATGTTTCTGTCCCATTGGATATGTTTGCCTCCTTCGTCAAAAATAAGGTACCCATAGGTGTGTGGGTTTATCTCTGGGTTCTCTATTTTGTTCCATTCGTCTGTATTTCTGTTTTTGTGTCAGTACCATACTGTCTTGATGACTGTTGCTTTATAGTATAGTCTGAAGTTTGGAAGGCTGATCCCTACAGGTATTGCTTTGGCTGTCTGAGGTCTTTTGTGTTTCCACATGAACTGTGCAATTTTTTTGTCTAGTTCTGTGAAGAATGTCATTGTTAATTTGATAGGGATTGTATTGAATCAGTAGATGATATTTGGTAGTATGGTCATTTTCACAACATTGATTCTTCTGACCCCAGGAACATGGAATATCTCTTCATCTGTTTATTGTGTCTTTGATTTTTTTCATTAGTGTCTTGTAGTTTCCTGTGTACAGTTCTTTTGTCTCTTTAGGTAGGTTTATCCCTATATATGTTATTCTCTTGATTGCAGTGGTGAATGGGATTGCATCCTTGATTTCTCTTCCTGATTTTTCACTGTTTGTATATAGGAATCTATGTGTTGATTTTGTATCCTATGATTTTGCTGAATTCATTGATTAGCTTTAGTGGTTTTCTAATAGTGTCTTTGGGGTTTTCTATGTATAGTATCATGTCATCTGCAAATAGAGAGGGTTTTACATCATCTTTTCCCATCTGGATTCCTTTTATTTCTTTTTCTTCTCTTATTGCTGTAGCTAGATCTTCCAGGACTATGTTCAATATTAGTGATGAAAGTGGACACTCCTGACTTGTTCTGGATCTTAGAGGGAGTGCTTTCAGTTTTTCACCATTAAGAATAATGTTCACTGTGGGCTTCTCATATATGACTTTCACTGTTATTTCAACGTATGATTTTTTTTAGCTTATATTTAATTTGTTTCATAATAATACTAAATAATTAGAAGGCTCTAAATTCTAATCTGTAAAACAGGATATATTCAGAGAGTTATACCTTCAAATTTTTCCACTCTATTATCCTTCTCTTCCAGTGTGTACAGATAAACATTTTTAAAATATAAGCATCTATTATGCATATGTATGTATATGTGTGTGTTATATGTATATGGATGGATGCACACACACACACATATACACAAAAATGGATTTATTTTATATATACACTTAACGGGATTCATAAATAAAATGTTATATAGTAATCACTTTGTTTTGCAAAAATAATGAGGTGATTTTAGAGATTAATATATAATCAGGCTTAAAGATTTTCCTTTTATTTTTAGAAATATATAGTACCTCGTTCCATGGATGTATCATAATTTATTCCACAAATTCCCTATAAATAGACATTTTTGGTTACTTCCATTTTTGTTGATGTTTTGTTTTGACAAATATAACAGTAGTAAATCATCTTGTGTATATGATATTTTAGTATTTCTAAGATATCTTTGGAACGGATTCCTAAAGAAAGGGTTTTTGTTTAGAGAGACAAATCAACAAGCATTTTCCTAGATGTTGTCAAATTATTTTTTATATGTTGTGCTATTAGGTATTTTTACCAACAATATAGGTATGTGGGTTCCCCTGTAACATCATCAAGAGAATATATTGCTAATATTTTAATATCTTTGTTAAAAGGAACATATTTTCTTTTGTCTCTTTAGGTAGGTTTTTTCTTTGATTTTGATTCTCTTTTCTTCCTGATTTTGGTTTTGGATTTTGTATCCTATGATTTTGCTGAATTCATTGATTAGCTTTAGTGGTTTTCTAATAGTGTCTTTGGGGTTTTCTATGTATAGTATCATGTCATCTGCAAATAGAGAGGGTTTTACATCATCTTTTCCCATCTGGATTCCTTTTATTTCTTTTTCTTCTCTTATTGCTGTAGCTAGATCTTCCAGGACTATGTTCAATATTAGTGATGAAAGTGGACACTCCTGACTTGTTCTGGATCTTAGAGGGAGTGCTTTCAGTTTTTCACCATTAAGAATAATGTTCACTGTGGGCTTCTCATATATGACTTTCACTGTTATTTCAACGTATGATTTTTTTTAGCTTATATTTAATTTGTTTCATAATAATACTAAATAATTAGAAGGCTCTAAATTCTAATCTGTAAAACAGGATATATTCAGAGAGTTATACCTTCAAATTTTTCCACTCTATTATCCTTCTCTTCCAGTGTGTACAGATAAACATTTTTAAAATATAAGCATCTATTATGCATATGTATGTATATGTGTGTGTTATATGTATATGGATGGATGCACACACACACACATATACACAAAAATGGATTTATTTTATATATACACTTAACGGGATTCATAAATAAAATGTTATATAGTAATCACTTTGTTTTGCAAAAATAATGAGGTGATTTTAGAGATTAATATATAATCAGGCTTAAAGATTTTCCTTTTATTTTTAGAAATATATAGTACCTCGTTCCATGGATGTATCATAATTTATTCCACAAATTCCCTATAAATAGACATTTTTGGTTACTTCCATTTTTGTTGATGTTTTGTTTTGACAAATATAACAGTAGTAAATCATCTTGTGTATATGATATTTTAGTATTTCTAAGATATCTTTGGAACGGATTCCTAAAGAAAGGGTTTTTGTTTAGAGAGACAAATCAACAAGCATTTTCCTAGATGTTGTCAAATTATTTTTTATATGTTGTGCTATTAGGTATTTTTACCAACAATATAGGTATGTGGGTTCCCCTGTAACATCATCAAGAGAATATATTGCTAATATTTTAATATCTTTGTTAAAAGGAACATTCATTTTCATTATGTCTAGAGTAAAAAAAGAATTCTCCCACTTGACAAAATGCACAAGAGGCCACTTTCCTGAAACAATTTTAAATAAGTCTATTGAATTTAGATGAAAAATAGGTATCGGTGGAACTTTTGACAGTGATACTTAATATTGAAGGGGGCTTATCTAATTATTTTCCAGAAGGTTTAAAAATTAAGGGAAAATTTTAGAAAAGGATGTATCTGCATTTCAGCCTTGGTCTAGCATGAGATGTATATCTGTTACTATTCGCTGAGGTCTTAGGATATTTTAGGTTAACTACTTAAGCACATCTGTTTGTAGAGGTAATTGTCAAATAGCTTTTTCAGTGAGTGAAATAGCTCAGTGAGTGAGCATGTACCAAAAGCCTGCTGACTTGTCATGCTCTTTTTATAGAGTACTACATTTGGACTCTACAACTGCCCCCATCACTGTAAGACCCACATGTGATGCTTTATTCATTTCTGTCATGTCCAGTTCACTACCAAGTATCTAGAACAAAAAAGTCACCGGAGAGTTAAAGAGAGTAGATGAGGGCAGTTAACCACCACAGTGCACCTGTCACGAGTCCAGCTGGCTCACATATAACTGAACATAATGCTGATTGGCTCTCTGCCCAGAGAAACCAATGTATCCTGAAGGGTGCCATATTGACAATTATGGATATGCAAAATTGTTCACACATTCAAGGTTAAGAGCAACTTATTTTGAGTTCAAATCTTCATGAAATTCATTTGATGGCATATGGGGTCATTTTGGAGCCTGTTCTCCAGAGGCAAGAATTGTTGTTTCAACTCACTTGTTCCAAATTATGGTTGCTACTCAAATAGTTTAAAAATAAATCTTATTGGTTTTGACCAATTTTTAAAATGGTTACTCAGAATTTGGAAATAATGTAAATTAACATCTAAATACTGAAGCATAATGTATTAATCAGAGATTGGTTGTGATGATGGATTTCTGCTGAAAATAAAGTGTCTATTTGATAATAATGTGTTGTCAAATAGCATAAAAGCCTGAGACTAAATAATTAAAACCGTCTTCCTATAAATCTTGTTAAAGAGTTCCCAATTAAGTAATTAGATATTTTCTGGGTTTCTTATTATAAGATAATAAGATAAACTACCATGCATGCCATGATATTTTATATTTTTTTGTAATTAGACAAAATCTTTATTCTATGTATTAATGAAAATGACTCAGGTCTTATTCATTTGAGGGATTACACAATCAGCTTCTTTTTCTGGTGACAGAACATAATTTCATTTTATATTATCCTTTGTATCAGAAACTTATTGTACTTTGCAATATTGTCAGAGTAGATTTATTAAATGCATAAATTCTTTTTTGGAAGAAAAATGACAGATATTATTAGAAATATTTATGTTCTATTTACATTAGTAAAATCATATTTACTCTATGTCCATTACAAGCAAATGCATTTTCAACAATTTTTCAGATAACATAGGGGAGATATTTGGGGGAAGGGGAGATTTTTTAATTTTTATTTTTAATTGGAGGAATTGCTTTGCAATGTATTGATTTTGACTGTACAACAACCTGAATCAGCCCTAGTATGTAGAATGATCTTTATTCACATGTCATCCTGACAGAAAAGTCACCGGAGAGTTAAAGAGAGTAGATGAGGGCAGTTAACCACCACAGTGCACCTGTCACGAGTCCAGCTGGCTCACATATAACTGAACATAATGCTGATTGGCTCTCTGCCCAGAGAAACCAATGTATCCTGAAGGGTGCCATATTGACAATTATGGATATGCAAAATTGTTCACACATTCAAGGTTAAGAGCAACTTATTTTGAGTTCAAATCTTCATGAAATTCATTTGATGGCATATGGGGTCATTTTGGAGCCTGTTCTCCAGAGGCAAGAATTGTTGTTTCAACTCACTTGTTCCAAATTATGGTTGCTACTCAAATATTTTAAAAAATAAATCTTATTGGTTTTGACCAATTTTTAAAATGGTTACTCAGAATTTGGAAATAATGTAAATTAACATCTAAATACTGAAGCATAATGTATTAATCAGAGATTGGTTGTGATGATGGATTTCTGCTGAAAATAAAGTGTCTATTTGATAATAATGTGTTGTCAAATAGCATAAAAGCCTGAGACTAAATAATTAAAACCGTCTTCCTATAAATCTTGTTAAAGAGTTCCCAATTAAGTAATTAGATATTTTCTGGGTTTCTTATTATAAGATAATAAGATAAACTACCATGCATGCCATGATATTTTATATTTTTTTGTAATTAGACAAAATCTTTATTCTATGTATTAATGAAAATGACTCAGGTCTTATTCATTTGAGGGATTACACAATCAGCTTCTTTTTCTGGTGACAGAACATAATTTCATTTTATATTATCCTTTGTATCAGAAACTTATTGTACTTTGCAATATTGTCAGAGTAGATTTATTAAATGCATAAATTCTTTTTTGGAAGAAAAATGACAGATATTATTAGAAATATTTATGTTCTATTTACATTAGTAAAATCATATTTACTCTATGTCCATTACAAGCAAATGCATTTTCAACAATTTTTCAGATAACATAGGGGAGATATTTGGGGGAAGGGGAGATTTTTTAATTTTTATTTTTAATTGGAGGAATTGCTTTGCAATGTATTGATTTTGACTGTACAACAACCTGAATCAGCCCTAGTATACACATATCCCCTCCCTCTTGAGCCTCTCTCTCACTCCCTCCCATCTCAGCCTTCTAGATTGTCACAAAGTACTGATCTGAGTTCCTTATGTGATACAACTGCTTCCCACTAGCTATCCATTTTGCACACAGTGGTATAAATACATCAATGCTACTGTGTCAGTTTGTCCTACCCTGTCCTTCCTATACTGAGTCCAAAAGTCCATTCTCTATGGCAAAATCCATAAGTCTGCATCTCTGTTCCTGCTCTAGAAATAGGTTCAGCAGTACCATTTTTCTAGATTCCATATATATATGTTAATATAGATTATTTGTTTTTCTCTTTCTAATTACTTCACTGTGTATTACAGGATCTGGTTTCATCCACCTCAGTTCACATCTGGTCATTTTTATGACTGAGTAATATTCCATTATGTACAATTGCTTTATTCACTCATCTGTTGATAGACATCTAAGTTGCTTCCATATCTTGGCTACTGTAAATAGGGCTGCAGTAAACATTTGGGTACAGTTGTCATTTTGAATAATGTTTTTCTCAAGGTGTGTGCCCAGTAGTGTAACTGCTGGGTCATTTGTTAATTTTATTCCAAGTTCTTTAAGGAATCGCCATACTGTTTTCCATAGTGACTGTATCAATTTGCATTCCTGTGAATGATACAAAAGTGTTCCCTTTTCTCCACATCCTCTCCAGTGTTTATTGCTTGTAAATTTTTTGATGATGGCCATTTGATGTGCATTTCTCTCAGAATGAGAGATGTTGAGCATCCTTTCATGTATTTGTTGATCATCTGTATTTCTTTTTGTCATAAATTCTTACTTAGTTCTTATGCTCATTTTTTGATTGGGTTCTTTGTTTTTCTAATATTGACCTGCTTATATATTTTGGAGATTAATCCTTTGTCAGTTGCTTTATTTGCAGTTATGTTCTGCCATTCTGACTGTTGTGTTTGCATCTTATTTATAATTTCCTTTCCTGTACAAAAGCTTTCAAGTTTAATTAGGTCCCATATGTTTACTTTGTTTTTATTTCCATTGCTTTAGTAGGTGGGTCAAAGAGGATTCTGCTACAATTTATATCAGAGAATGTTCTGCCTATATTTTCTTATAAGAACTTTATAGCTTCTGTTCTTACATTTAGGGTCTTTAATCCATTTTGAGTTTGTGTGTGTGTGTCTGTGATATATGTTAGGAACTGTTCTAATTTTATTATTTTGCATATATGTCAGTTTGCTCAGCATCACTTATTTAAGAGACTATCTTTTGTCCTACCCTGTCCTTCCTATACTGAGTCCAAAAGTCCATTCTCTATGGCAAAATCCATAAGTCTGCATCTCTGTTCCTGCTCTAGAAATAGGTTCAGCAGTACCATTTTTCTAGATTCCATATATATATGTTAATATAGATTATTTGTTTTTCTCTTTCTAATTACTTCACTGTGTATTACAGGATCTGGTTTCATCCACCTCAGTTCACATCTGGTCATTTTTATGACTGAGTAATATTCCATTATGTACAATTGCTTTATTCACTCATCTGTTGATAGACATCTAAGTTGCTTCCATATCTTGGCTACTGTAAATAGGGCTGCAGTAAACATTTGGGTACAGTTGTCATTTTGAATAATGTTTTTCTCAAGGTGTGTGCCCAGTAGTGTAACTGCTGGGTCATTTGTTAATTTTATTCCAAGTTCTTTAAGGAATCGCCATACTGTTTTCCATAGTGACTGTATCAATTTGCATTCCTGTGAATGATACAAAAGTGTTCCCTTTTCTCCACATCCTCTCCAGTGTTTATTGCTTGTAAATTTTTTGATGATGGCCATTTGATGTGCATTTCTCTCAGAATGAGAGATGTTGAGCATCCTTTCATGTATTTGTTGATCATCTGTATTTCTTTTTGTCATAAATTCTTACTTAGTTCTTATGCTCATTTTTTGATTGGGTTCTTTGTTTTTCTAATATTGACCTGCTTATATATTTTGGAGATTAATCCTTTGTCAGTTGCTTTATTTGCAGTTATGTTCTGCCATTCTGACTGTTGTGTTTGCATCTTATTTATAATTTCCTTTCCTGTACAAAAGCTTTCAAGTTTAATTAGGTCCCATATGTTTACTTTGTTTTTATTTCCATTGCTTTAGTAGGTGGGTCAAAGAGGATTCTGCTACAATTTATATCAGAGAATGTTCTGCCTATATTTTCTTATAAGAACTTTATAGCTTCTGTTCTTACATTTAGGGTCTTTAATCCATTTTGAGTTTGTGTGTGTGTGTCTGTGATATATGTTAGGAACTGTTCTAATTTTATTATTTTGCATATATGTCAGTTTGCTCAGCATCACTTATTTAAGAGACTATCTTTTCTCGCATTGTATAGAGGGAAATATTTGTTGAATTAATTGTTGGAATTATGCATAACTTTTCCGTATTAGTTGTCAATTTAGGTAATTATGTTGATAATAATTTTATGGTATATATGATTTTCAATGAAATTTTTAAATATCTTTGAACTTTATTCTTAAATATCTTGTCATTATTAAAAGATATTTTGTTCTTTTGAGTGACATATTCATAATACCTAAAATGATTCATAGTCTTTTGTTTTGACTTATGTCTCTTATAATAAGATCTTAACCTAAAATTTTGTTCGATTCACTTGAGTATATATGAATCTTTATTAGGTAAAACTCTATTCCTATTTATCTATATATTCTATAAATTTGCTTTAAAAACACATCTGTGTGTTGAATTTATGCTGTTTGTTCACTTGCTATTGGTTGTGAAGCTGCTACCTGCTAGTGATTTCAAATGAACCCTTGACTATTCTCTAAATCTTGTGAAACAGTGCCTCTGATAAACACTTATGAACCAACTCCAAAATGAAGATAGTTTCAAGTAACTTGGATTAATCACTAAGTAAGGTCTGACTGTTTGTGACCCCATGGACTGTAACCTGCAGGGCTCCTTTGTCCATGGATTTTGTGGGGAAGATAATGAAATAGGTTGCCATCTCCTCCAGAGGCTCTTCCTGACATAAGGATCAAGCCCACATCTCCTGTATTGCAGGCAGATTCTTTACAACTGCACCATCTGGGAAGCCTTTCAAATAATTTATTTGAGTATTATTAGTATATATCAAAATGACTAAGTGTTTATATTTTTATTTTTATTAAACTGGTAGAGCCATAATATTTAACCAAATTTATTTTAATTTTAACTGGAACCCAGGCATTCAGTTAAGGTGAATTACGGCTTCCTGGGTGGTGCACTGATAAAGAATCTACCTAAAATGAAAGAGACACAGGCAATGCGGGTTCAATCCCTACCTTGGAAAGATACTTTGGAGGTGGACATGGCAACCGGCTCTGGTATTCTTGCCTGGAAAATTCCATGGACGGAGGAGCCTGGTGGGCTACAGTCCGTGGGGCTGCATAGTGTCAGACACAGCTGAGTGAGAGTAAGCATCCTTCCTTTAGGTGAAATAATCTACTTGTTTCTATTTGAGGATCAATTATTTCTCCCTAAAATTTGGCTCCTTTTCTTTTCTTTGATTCAATTCTTGTCTTTTAAAAATGCATTTCTCTACACCTAACCTCTTAGTTAATGGTCCACCAATGTAATTTTTGTTTTACTTTTTGTTAGCATTTAGGTACTTTTAAGTCTACTTTACTAATTTTGTATTGCTTTTAAGAGTTTTACAATTTTCTTTTATAAGTATAGTATGTATCTTGAACTCAACTGCATATTCCTGCTTTTTCCCTCCCATGATTTTAATTAATGATAAATGGGTCAGACATACTAATTTTCTACAATAATTTATAAAGTATTATTGAAAAGTGAGAAGCTTTATCTTAAATATATCTCAGGTAGAATATTGAGAAAAGGTATGTGAAAAACTCATGTCAGGATTTCCTACATTATCTTTAACCTTTTGAACCTATAATATATATAGATAGATAGATAGATAGATAGATAGATCCACACATATACATATACATCACTGAATTTTTAAATTTAGGCTTCCTTTATTGATTCTTTATCCATGTATTTTCATCCATCTTTATTCTTTGACCCTTGTGGGCCTCCCATCACAGCAGCCCATCTCACCGCAGAGCTCTGGCTCTGGGCGCATGGGCTCCAGAACACAGACTCATAACTGGACACACTGGTTCAGCCACTCTGCAGCACATGGACCTTCCCCGGCCAAGAATTGAACCAGTGCCCCTTGCACTGCAAGGTATACCTCCCGCCAACTGGACCACCAGCAAAGCCCTATACCACTGTTTTTTAAATCAGTTAATGCAACAAAGTGAAGGACTATCCTCAGCCCTCACATTACATTTCACATGCATACAGAAATACGGCTTCCTGGGTGGTGCACTGATAAAGAATCTACCTAAAATGAAAGAGACACAGGCAATGCGGGTTCAATCCCTACCTTGGAAAGATACTTTGGAGGTGGACATGGCAACCGGCTCTGGTATTCTTGCCTGGAAAATTCCATGGACGGAGGAGCCTGGTGGGCTACAGTCCGTGGGGCTGCATAGTGTCAGACACAGCTGAGTGAGAGTAAGCATCCTTCCTTTAGGTGAAATAATCTACTTGTTTCTATTTGAGGATCAATTATTTCTCCCTAAAATTTGGCTCCTTTTCTTTTCTTTGATTCAATTCTTGTCTTTTAAAAATGCATTTCTCTACACCTAACCTCTTAGTTAATGGTCCACCAATGTAATTTTTGTTTTACTTTTTGTTAGCATTTAGGTACTTTTAAGTCTACTTTACTAATTTTGTATTGCTTTTAAGAGTTTTACAATTTTCTTTTATAAGTATAGTATGTATCTTGAACTCAACTGCATATTCCTGCTTTTTACCTCCCATGATTTTAATTAATGATAAATGGGTCAGACATACTAATTTTCTACAATAATTTATAAAGTATTATTGAAAAGTGAGAAGCTTTATCTTAAATATATCTCAGGTAGAATATTGAGAAAAGGTATGTGAAAAACTCATGTCAGGATTTCCTACATTATCTTTAACCTTTTGAACCTATAATATATATAGATAGATAGATAGATAGATAGATAGATCCACACATATACATATACATCACTGAATTTTTAAATTTAGGCTTCCTTTATTGATTCTTTATCCATGTATTTTCATCCATCTTTATTCTTTGACCCTTGTGGGCCTCCCATCACAGCAGCCCATCTCACCGCAGAGCTCTGGCTCTGGGCGCATGGGCTCCAGAACACAGACTCATAACTGGACACACTGGTTCAGCCACTCTGCAGCACATGGACCTTCCCCGGCCAAGAATTGAACCAGTGCCCCTTGCACTGCAAGGTATACCTCCCGCCAACTGGACCACCAGCAAAGCCCTATACCACTGTTTTTTAAATCAGTTAATGCAACAAAGTGAAGGACTATCCTCAGCCCTTCACCATTACATCAATGTACATACTTAGTATTGCCTTAGTTGTGGGCTGTTTTATTTCCTCACTCTGACTTTTCACTTTGACCAGTGGCATGAACCAGAAATGACATTTTGGTGATGTACAGCTAAAGCTAAAGAGGTGTCATGTGTTTCTTCTTTCTCACTTGTATCTTTCCCATTGACATGAAACCAACATATCCTGGCTAGCCAGGTGGCACAAAGGTGAATGAGCCCATGACCTTGATATTCCCTTGTCCTGCCATGTGCCACATCATACAGAAGTCACAAGACTAATAGAATATTTGACTGGGCTTAAGGCATGCTAAAGCATCTACTTGGGCATGAAACCTTGAAGGATTTCAAAACTTTCTGAGCCAAAGGATACCATATGATGGTGTGGTGCTTTAGATATAATGCATGCATCTTCAAACTGGTGGGGAAGGAAGAATTCCAGATGAGGAATTTCTGCTTCCTATTTTTAGAGTTGTAGTCTCTGCTGGACTAGAGGTCCAGGTTTTTTTGTGGAGGAATAGTTCTACTAATGGCAGAATAAAGATTCCACTAAAACAAAGACTAAAGCTACCACCTGATCTTTTGAGTTCTTCATGCCACTAGAACAAAAGACAAAGAAAAGGGCCACTAAAATGTTCAGATTAATCAATCCCAATCATCAAAAGATAGTAGTTCTTACTACAGGGTGAGGTCAGACAAACACGTTCAGGACCTAAAATATACTCTGACCTCCATTAATTGTTTCCAAGATCATAACCATGATTGGATGACTATACCTACCATGCCTATGAACAGTATAATAGCTTAAACTAACTCTTTTGTTGTAAATTTATTCTTCAAATATTATGACTGCTTATTATCTTCAAGAATTTTCATAGTCTGTATGGTTATAATATGGTATAGATCTGAGCTGTGAATGGTTCAAAACAGACAAAACCAATGTTCCATCCCAGTCACCTTTCTCTCCCATTTCTGTGTATGAAGTCCAGTCCTCTAAATGCTAGAACTTGTGTCTCTATGTCTGAAGCCTCTCTGCCCCCACTGATCGTTCTCCTCATGAGTACAGCAGAACAGAAGTGTCAGCAATGTAAAGTCCTTCCAGAGGGTCATCAGTCAGGGATGACAGCTCAAAAACACCTCAATTCTTATGTCTCTAATGAGGAATGTATACTACACTGACTTCCAAACTCCACCAGTAGGAATAGACTCAGATTTCCTACAGTAGTAGCACACTTGAAAATATGCCTTTATTTGGTAGCCTTCTATGTTTTCTGACTCCTTGCCTACCTATTGTTTACTAAGATTGTCAACCAAATAAAATCACTTCCACTCAAAAGTTCACACTTATTAGGTTGAGTTATTAAAAGAAAGTGTTGGCAAATATTTGGAGAAAAGGTAATCTTGTACACTGTTGGTTGAAATGTAAATTTATGCAAGAACTATGAAAAATTGTAATGGTGACTCCTCAAGAAATTAAAAGTAATACTATCATACGATCAAGTACACCTCCGTATTGTACACATCCAAAATAAAATTAGACTCTCAAAGAGGTATCTGCCCTCCTATGTTCATTGCAGCACTATTCATAATAACCAAGATATGGATGCAACTTTAATCTCCATTGATGAATAAATGGGTAAAAAATATGATATATACCTAAATTAAATATTGTTCATTGCTAATAAAAAATGGAAATTCTCCCATTTTCAGCAATGTAGATGAGTCTGGAGGATGTTATACTTTGTGGAGGAAGCCAGACAAGGAAGGGCTGTGTGAAACTACTTAGATGACATCTAAAATATTCAAATTCAAAGAAACAGAAAATGAAATTGTGGTTTCCAGAAACTGGAGGTAGAGGAAAATAAAGAAGTATTAGAAAAAATGGTATATAATTTCAATTATTCAACACAAATAGGTTCTAGAATCTGCTGTATACCATAGTACCTGTAATTAGCATTATGTTATATGCTTAAAACATTGTTAAGAAGGTGAATTTTATATTAGGTATCTTTATTTAAAAATCTAATAAAAAATAGTTGAGGCAGGAGGAAATTTTGAGAGACAATGGATATATTTATGGGATAGATTGTGGTGATAGTTTCATGGGTCCACACCTATGTTTAAACTTGTCAATTGTACATATTAAATATGTGCAGCTTATCATATGTCAATCATACATCATAAAATGGCTTATAAAAGACACTTTATTCTTAAAATACATTCCAATATACAACAAAACAAAATGAAAGCAAAAACTGTGTCTCACTTTGTACATCATTTGCATATGGATGTCTAGGTAATTTCATACTGTTTCTTCAAAAACTGTAAGATTAATCCCTCAATATTTACAAGACAGATAAAGAATTTAACTCTAAATTACAAACTTAACTACATCATGCAGTGTGTTAAGAGCGATATTTAGAGATAAGTTTCTCTGATTCTTGTTACAGATTCTATCAATTGTGCTTTTCCTCTTTGTCAATTCATCTTCTAATAAAAAAGCTCAATGTTTGCCCAAGCACATTCGCTTTGAACTCTTAAGAAATAATATGTGCCACATGTATCATAAATATTTCCAATCATACCAAACCTGTCAAAATAAAATTAAAAAAAACTCTCAAAGAGGAAATCTTGCCCTCCCTATGTTCATTGCAGCACTATTCATAATAACCAAGATATGGATGCAACTTTAATCTCCATTGATGAATAAATGGGTAAAAAATATGATATATACCTAAATTAAATATTGTTCATTGCTAATAAAAAATGGAAATTCTCCCATTTTCAGCAATGTAGATGAGTCTGGAGGATGTTATACTTTGTGGAGGAAGCCAGACAAGGAAGGGCTGTGTGAAACTACTTAGATGACATCTAAAATATTCAAATTCAAAGAAACAGAAAATGAAATTGTGGTTTCCAGAAACTGGAGGTAGAGGAAAATAAAGAAGTATTAGAAAAAATGGTATATAATTTCAATTATTCAACACAAATAGGTTCTAGAATCTGCTGTATACCATAGTACCTGTAATTAGCATTATGTTATATGCTTAAAACATTGTTAAGAAGGTGAATTTTATATTAGGTATCTTTATTTAAAAATCTAATAAAAAATAGTTGAGGCAGGAGGAAATTTTGAGAGACAATGGATATATTTATGGGATAGATTGTGGTGATAGTTTCATGGGTCCACACCTATGTTTAAACTTGTCAATTGTACATATTAAATATGTGCAGCTTATCATATGTCAATCATACATCATAAAATGGCTTATAAAAGACACTTTATTCTTAAAATACATTCCAATATACAACAAAACAAAATGAAAGCAAAAACTGTGTCTCACTTTGTACATCATTTGCATATGGATGTCTAGGTAATTTCATACTGTTTCTTCAAAAACTGTAAGATTAATCCCTCAATATTTACAAGACAGATAAAGAATTTAACTCTAAATTACAAACTTAACTACATCATGCAGTGTGTTAAGAGCGATATTTAGAGATAAGTTTCTCTGATTCTTGTTACAGATTCTATCAATTGTGCTTTTCCTCTTTGTCAATTCATCTTCTAATAAAAAAGCTCAATGTTTGCCCAAGCACATTCGCTTTGAACTCTTAAGAAATAATATGTGCCACATGTATCATAAATATTTCCAATCATACCAAACCTGTTCTGAAGAGAGAAGAAATTTCACTTGTATTATTGGAGAATAAAATCATTTCTGTGTTTAATAGGGTATAGGTTGGGATTTATATAGTCCTCAGTATATGAAGGAATAAAATTATTAAGATACTCAAATTAGTATCTTGAGCAGAGACTCTAAGAGGGGGGAAATAATGAAGAAAAGTAATGGTCATGTCTTATATTTACAAGGAACATTGCATACTGATAGGAATTTCCAGTGAGTATCTTGAGCCTTACAATAACTCCTGAAGTGGTCATTATTAGGGCCATCATTTATAATAAGGGGTTAAAACTCTGAACTGTTAAGTGGATTGTTCAATATTAAATGCATTAACTTCTAAAGTCAAAACTACTAGTTAAGTTATAGTTAAAATATATTGTATAAGTGTGTAAATAAACCATGAATTAGAAATGACCTTCTGCCTTCATATAGAACTACCACCTCTCCAACCACTCTTTTCCTCTATTAAAAGGCTCTTGAAAAAGCTGAATCAAATAGCTTTGCATAGAAAAATTTTTAAAAAACCTTGTTTAGGGTATACTCCCATTTATATTGCAAACACATCTTTACATGAGAGTAGACATAAGAAAGTGAGAATTACCCTGTATTCTCATAGTCAGTTTCAAAACAGAATGCAAGAGGAAGTCTCATGGCAACTGATATGAGTGAAACGTCTACAAAGGAAAAATTAGCAAATTTCAACTTAGTGGAAAACAGATTGGAAGCATTTCATAAAAGACACTTTATTCTTAAAATACTTTTTGAAAGCAAAACTGTGTCTCACTTTGTACATCATTTGCATATGGATGTCTAGGTAATTTCATACTGTTTCTTCAAAAACTGTAAGATTAATCCCTCAATATTTACAAGACAGATAAAGAATTTAACTCTAAATTACAAACTTAACTACATCATGCAGTGTGTTAAGAGCGATATTTAGAGATAAGTTTCTCTGATTCTTGTTACAGATTCTATCAATTGTGCTTTTCCTCTTTGTCAATTCATCTTCTAATAAAAAAGCTCAATGTTTGCCCAAGCACATTCGCTTT
This sequence comes from Tragulus kanchil, assembly GCA_022376925.1. NCBI lineage: Eukaryota > Metazoa > Chordata > Mammalia > Artiodactyla > Tragulidae > Tragulus > Tragulus kanchil. The sequence continues at coordinate 23,478,084 of JAIOJX010000025.1, read as the reverse complement.
GAACTCTTAAGAAATAATATGTGCCACATGTATCATAAATATTTCCAATCATACCAAACCTGTTCTGAAGAGAGAAGAAATTTCACTTGTATTATTGGAGAATAAAATCATTTCTGTGTTTAATAGGGTATAGGTTGGGATTTATATAGTCCTCAGTATATGAAGGAATAAAATTATTAAGATACTCAAATTAGTATCTTGAGCAGAGACTCTAAGAGGGGGGAAATAATGAAGAAAAGTAATGGTCATGTCTTATATTTACAAGGAACATTGCATACTGATAGGAATTTCCAGTGAGTATCTTGAGCCTTACAATAACTCCTGAAGTGGTCATTATTAGGGCCATCATTTATAATAAGGGGTTAAAACTCTGAACTGTTAAGTGGATTGTTCAATATTAAATGCATTAACTTCTAAAGTCAAAACTACTAGTTAAGTTATAGTTAAAATATATTGTATAAGTGTGTAAATAAACCATGAATTAGAAATGACCTTCTGCCTTCATATAGAACTACCACCTCTCCAACCACTCTTTTCCTCTATTAAAAGGCTCTTGAAAAAGCTGAATCAAATAGCTTTGCATAGAAAAATTTTTAAAAAACCTTGTTTAGGGTATACTCCCATTTATATTGCAAACACATCTTTACATGAGAGTAGACATAAGAAAGTGAGAATTACCCTGTATTCTCATAGTCAGTTTCCAAAAACAGAATGCAAGAGGAAGTCTCATGGCAACTGATATGAGTGAAACGTCTACAAAAGGAAAAATTAGCAAATTTCAACTTAGTGGAACACAAAATTTCTAGTTTATTGGCAATCGACCAATTATTTATCATAACTCAGACAATGCATTGTTATTTTTAGCTCTTTTCTGATTGTATGCATCGTATTGACTGACATTTCAACTAAACAACTAATTCAACTTATGCAAATAATTAATAAAAATATTTTATCAACAATTTAATTTTAAAAATCACAAGTGATAATTACATAACTGTATGTCTAAAATAAACTATCAGTTTTAAAACAAAAAAATAATATCTATGTTATCAGAAGTCATAGATAATTCTGTTAATTTTATCTCTGGAATAAAATGGTCTTTAATATTCATGAATTATTTATTACGATTATAAAATGAATTATAGTAAAAATAAACATATTGATCCAAATATTTTATGAAACAAATTCAATTTGTTTCAATTATTAAGTTTTACAAAGCTATTCTAAAAAGCTCTATTATATTTAATTCACTTTTATTCATAGTCAAAATGATGCTTATATTAGTTTGAAGATAATTGCAGTATGCCTGTTAACTTCAGAAAATAGATTACTTACCTCTTTTGTAATTTGTATAAGAAAATACTGCATTATTCAACTTTTCTAATTAATGGAAGAAAAATTGTATAAATAACGATTTGTGAATTTGCAATAATTTTCCATTTTAAAGAGTTTTGTAAATGTATGTTTTAAATTAAAATTCAATTTGCAGCTGTTTTTTTTTTTAATAAATGACATAATCCTTCTTACACACATACAGAAGTAAATAGCATATTGTGGAGTTCAATAGGTAATTTACTGACTTGCAAAAAACAATCATCTTAAAAAAAAAAACCATGATAAAGCTTTTATGACAATAAAAAGGCTCTTGAAAAGCTGAATCAAATAGCTTTGCATAGAAAATTTTTAAAAACCTTGTTTAGGTATACTCCCATTTATATTGCAAACACATCTTTACATGAGAGTAGACATAAGAAAGTGAGAATTACCCTGTATTCTCATAGTCAGTTTCCAAAAACAGAATGCAAGAGGAAGTCTCATGGCAACTGATATGAGTGAAACGTCTACAAAAGGAAAAATTAGCAAATTTCAACTTAGTGGAACACAAAATTTCTAGTTTATTGGCAATCGACCAATTATTTATCATAACTCAGACAATGCATTGTTATTTTTAGCTCTTTTCTGATTGTATGCATCGTATTGACTGACATTTCAACTAAACAACTAATTCAACTTATGCAAATAATTAATAAAAATATTTTATCAACAATTTAATTTTAAAAATCACAAGTGATAATTACATAACTGTATGTCTAAAATAAACTATCAGTTTTAAAACAAAAAAATAATATCTATGTTATCAGAAGTCATAGATAATTCTGTTAATTTTATCTCTGGAATAAAATGGTCTTTAATATTCATGAATTATTTATTACGATTATAAAATGAATTATAGTAAAAATAAACATATTGATCCAAATATTTTATGAAACAAATTCAATTTGTTTCAATTATTAAGTTTTACAAAGCTATTCTAAAAAGCTCTATTATATTTAATTCACTTTTATTCATAGTCAAAATGATGCTTATATTAGTTTGAAGATAATTGCAGTATGCCTGTTAACTTCAGAAAATAGATTACTTACCTCTTTTGTAATTTGTATAAGAAAATACTGCATTATTCAACTTTTCTAATTAATGGAAGAAAAATTGTATAAATAACGATTTGTGAATTTGCAATAATTTTCCATTTTAAAGAGTTTTGTAAATGTATGTTTTAAATTAAAATTCAATTTGCAGCTGTTTTTTTTCTTTTAATAAATGACATAATCCTTCTTACACACATACAGAAGTAAATAGCATATTGTGGAGTTCAATAGGTGACACTGTGTCTCCACAGTGTTTCTGACTACATTTCTATATACTAATATATTTATACCAATAGCAATGAATTTTCTGGACTTGAAACTGCAATCATTAATTCTTCTATTTGATGCAACTCTGCTAATAATGGGTAAAAAATTAATTCAGACAATAGTAGCTAGAAATAGTGTTTGAGTGAAATACTTGCTATATGTTGAACAAAGTTTCCAAAAACTCCATTTTGTTTCAGTACAACAGACTTCCAAATCAGAACTCAATCTGATTTTTCTCCTTGCTGCTTACACAGTAGCAACGTAGTACAGAAAAGGTAACACTTCCACACTGCTTGTGGAAATGTAAATTGGTATATCTTCTATTTAAAACAGCGTGGGAGTTTCTTAAAAAACTAAAATTGAAGTTATCCTGTGTGTGTGTGTGTGTGTGTGTGTGTGTGTGTGTGTGTTAGTTGTTTATTTGTGTTCATCTCTTTGCAACCCCAACCCCATGGAGTATAGCCCACCAGGCTCCTCTCTCTGTGGAATTCTCCTGAGCAGAATACTGGAGTGGGTTTCCATTCCCTTCTCCATGGGAGCTTTCTGACCCAGGGATGGAACCCAGGTCTCCTGTATTGCTGGTAGATTTCTTTACCGTCTGCACCATCAGAGAAGCTCAGCAATCCCACTCCTGGGCATATATCTGGAGAAAACTCTAATTCAAAAAGATACATATACTCCAGTGTTCATAGCAGCACTGTTTACAATAGATAAGATATGGAAAGAGCCTAAATATCCTTGAACAGATAAATGACTAATGAAGGTAAAGTTTATACACACAATGGAATACTACTCATCTATAAAAAAAGATTGCAGTATGCCTGTTAACTTCAAATAGATACATTTGTAATTTGTATAAGAAAATACTGCATTATTCAACTTTTCTAATTAATGGAAGAAAAATTGTATAAATAACGATTTGTGAATTTGCAATAATTTTCCATTTTAAAGAGTTTTGTAAATGTATGTTTTAAATTAAAATTCAATTTGCAGCTGTTTTTTTTCTTTTAATAAATGACATAATCCTTCTTACACACATACAGAAGTAAATAGCATATTGTGGAGTTCAATAGGTGACACTGTGTCTCCACAGTGTTTCTGACTACATTTCTATATACTAATATATTTATACCAATAGCAATGAATTTTCTGGACTTGAAACTGCAATCATTAATTCTTCTATTTGATGCAACTCTGCTAATAATGGGTAAAAAATTAATTCAGACAATAGTAGCTAGAAATAGTGTTTGAGTGAAATACTTGCTATATGTTGAACAAAGTTTCCAAAAACTCCATTTTGTTTCAGTACAACAGACTTCCAAATCAGAACTCAATCTGATTTTTCTCCTTGCTGCTTACACAGTAGCAACGTAGTACAGAAAAGGTAACACTTCCACACTGCTTGTGGAAATGTAAATTGGTATATCTTCTATTTAAAACAGCGTGGGAGTTTCTTAAAAAACTAAAATTGAAGTTATCCTGTGTGTGTGTGTGTGTGTGTGTGTGTGTGTGTGTGTGTTAGTTGTTTATTTGTGTTCATCTCTTTGCAACCCCAACCCCATGGAGTATAGCCCACCAGGCTCCTCTCTCTGTGGAATTCTCCTGAGCAGAATACTGGAGTGGGTTTCCATTCCCTTCTCCATGGGAGCTTTCTGACCCAGGGATGGAACCCAGGTCTCCTGTATTGCTGGTAGATTTCTTTACCGTCTGCACCATCAGAGAAGCTCAGCAATCCCACTCCTGGGCATATATCTGGAGAAAACTCTAATTCAAAAAGATACATATACTCCAGTGTTCATAGCAGCACTGTTTACAATAGATAAGATATGGAAAGAGCCTAAATATCCTTGAACAGATAAATGACTAATGAAGGTAAAGTTTATACACACAATGGAATACTACTCATCTATAAAGAAAAATGAAATAATGCCATTTGCAGCAACATGATTGGACTTAAAGATTATCATACTAAGTGAAATCAAATGGAGAAAGACAAATATCATATAATATCATTTATATGTAGAATTTAAAGTATGACACAGATTAATTTATTTACAGAAGAGAAACAGATTCACAGTCTATTGCCTCCAATCATTCCAGTTACTTCTGGTATTATATAGCTCCCACAGTAGTAGCTTAATTTTGCATATCCAATATTTTAACCATGTTGTTACATGAACCCATGTTTCAGAAATACATGTTCTGTTTACTAGTCCACATCTCCTTTTTACATTCAGTTACACAAACACACAGAGAACATAAATTTAAGGCAAAATGTTATATCATTCAGTATTGCTTTCCTAGTTCATCCAGATCTAACAATCTGTCTCTTGGCATCTTCATATTACCACTTTATACTTACTATCATATTTTATTCAACAGTAAGTACTTTGATTACTTATTTTTTCTTATCCAAATCCTATTCTATATCCATTTCTATATACGCACCTTTTTGTGTGTCACTTTTCCCAAAGAGACCTTAGGAAACTTCGGAGAAAACTAGAGAAAACATATGTTGATTCTTTCATACGTGTTAATATTTTACATACGTTATTAAGAAAAAAATCTCTTAACTGCCCCATGACTTAAAACCTATTTATACAACTTCACTATTGATCAAACAGAATGACTGCATTTCACTTCATTTTGATAATCTTTGTGTTCATTTCTGATCCAATCACACTGTTTTAATTCTTTACTCAAAACCACTTAGAATGTTTGGCACATGTGTGGTAGGGTTTAACAGGTGTTTATCTATGATAATTTATTTTAGGAAATTCATGCTTATTATTTTTTTAGTAAATGAAATGAATTCAAGCTTTGTAATTACCAGAGTAACAGATAGGTAGTCATATGGAATCCTGGAGAAATGAAGTGCCTAAAATAGAAGAAAAGAAGAAATCTTATCTATAGCATGTTGGAGTTACTGAGCGTTTTCAGTAAATGTTTTCGTGCTAAATATCCTTGAACAGATAAATGACTAATGAAGGTAAAGTTTATACACACAATGGAATACTACTCATCTATAAAGAAAAATGAAATAATGCCATTTGCAGCAACATGATTGGACTTAAAGATTATCATACTAAGTGAAATCAAATGGAGAAAGACAAATATCATATAATATCATTTATATGTAGAATTTAAAGTATGACACAGATTAATTTATTTACAGAAGAGAAACAGATTCACAGTCTATTGCCTCCAATCATTCCAGTTACTTCTGGTATTATATAGCTCCCACAGTAGTAGCTTAATTTTGCATATCCAATATTTTAACCATGTTGTTACATGAACCCATGTTTCAGAAATACATGTTCTGTTTACTAGTCCACATCTCCTTTTTACATTCAGTTACACAAACACACAGAGAACATAAATTTAAGGCAAAATGTTATATCATTCAGTATTGCTTTCCTAGTTCATCCAGATCTAACAATCTGTCTCTTGGCATCTTCATATTACCACTTTATACTTACTATCATATTTTATTCAACAGTAAGTACTTTGATTACTTATTTTTTCTTATCCAAATCCTATTCTATATCCATTTCTATATACGCACCTTTTTGTGTGTCACTTTTCCCAAAGAGACCTTAGGAAACTTCGGAGAAAACTAGAGAAAACATATGTTGATTCTTTCATACGTGTTAATATTTTACATACGTTATTAAGAAAAAAATCTCTTAACTGCCCCATGACTTAAAACCTATTTATACAACTTCACTATTGATCAAACAGAATGACTGCATTTCACTTCATTTTTGAAAATCTTTGTGTTCATTTCTGATCCAATCACACTGTTTTAATTCTTTACTCAAAACCACTTAGAATGTTTGGCACATGTGTGGTAGGGTTTAACAGGTGTTTATCTATGATAATTTATTTTAGGAAATTCATGCTTATTATTTTTTTAGTAAATGAAATGAATTCAAGCTTTGTAATTACCAGAGTAACAGATAGGTAGTCATATGGAATCCTGGAGAAATGAAGTGCCTAAAATAGAAGAAAAGAAGAAATCTTATCTATAGCGCATGTTGGAGTTACTGAGCGTTTTCAGTAAATAGTACTCCTCTCTGAAAGGAGTGTCCAAGTACTGAGAGGTAAAGAGTGATAGATGGAAAATAAAACTACCCGTTATACCTTCTATAGGGTTGGTTGAGAGACATAGATTATATATAAAACCAATAAAATTCTTAATATCAAACATCAGAATTAATAATAGTGACTATTATTGTAGCATAGAATAGACCTACCCCTAAACAGCACCAGAAAATGGTTTATCTCTGCAAATGTGCTTACTATCAAGATAAAAGACAGAGATTACCATAGCTTGCCTGGTTAATTATTTCCAGTTTATCAATCATGTTAAATTATTCCCCCTCCTAGGGGAAGAATGAATATAGAGATAGAGAGAAGCTAGAGATTAAGGTAGTTAAAACCATTCTTGTAAAATAAAACACCACACAGTGTGGGGCTCTGAATTGAAAGAGGACCGTTGCAAGCATAAGGAAGCTTAAGCACATTGTTTCAGTTTGGAGCTAAGATGGCGCCTACAGGAAGAGACGAGGGCATGATCTAAATTGTTAGTGATGGTCAAAATTTCTGATTGGTTCCCCTGGTTTCTCCGCTCATGGATGATTGCTTGACCTTTAGCTTGATTGGTGTAATCTATAGGAAGTCCCGTGCAAAACCCCCTTCATTTGCCTATAAAAGCTGTGAATCTGCATTAATAAAACAGAACTGCCTGGACAGAACCCCTGCTGTGTCTGATTGTCCCCGACATGCGCCGGCAGGCTGGGGGGCCGGCAGAAAGGCTCGCCTCTCTCCAAGATCTCCCGATTCAACCGGGGGCAATCCCACTGCCTTCCTTTCTGCAGAAGGTCCCCGTAACACAGAGAAGAATCTTACTCTGAAACACTTCACAAGTTGAGTCAGTGTTTATCACATTGACTGAAAGGAAAACACATGGAAACAAGGTCATTCTATATTTAAGACCCTGAATGACCTTGTGATCATTAGTCACATTTAACTAAAGCAAAAACTTAGATTTCCAAAGATTCCAACACTCAACAGGGATGCATATATAAAATGTGAAATTTTAGAGAATAGAGCTATTTTTGATATGCCTAAATTTGCTTCCACATTAATATCAAATAGATAAGTTGAAGATAGGAAAACTGTTCTCAGTGCTTCTACTAAGCAATTTCAGATGGTTCTTATGGACTTTTTTTCCCCTTAGGTAGTAAGATCTGAAAACAGAAACTGTTGAAAGCTATCTCATCTGAATTTATTCCACAAAATTTCATTCCCTTCTAAAAGTATGCCTGTGATTTATTCTCTGTCACTGCTGTATCTACACTAATACACCATTATGCATAGTAGATGTTTCAGATATATAACCATCACTCTTCCTGAAGCCAAAACTTTATGATTACGTCAGACATTGTCTGGCATAATCTCTTTAGCTAGTTGATTTTGCCTCCATAGTTTCTGATTAATCTGGAATAATTACTCAAATATTTACTCTTCTATGTTTAAAATTTGCTGGAACAAAGAGATTATGCATGCAGGAAGTGTGCAGTGGGGTTGAAGATAACAAATGATACATTGAGCACAGCCTAATGTGGCTTTACTGGAGTAGAAACACTGGTAATAAATCACCTGCCAGCGTTGATAATAAAATACTGCATTGGCCTCCATCAGCCACGAGAAAAAGGTTAAATGTTATTTCTCAGAATAACCATGTGGTCTTCATAGCTGACACCTCCAATATTAAATTCCATCATTATTTTCTATAGAAAACATTTGTTCTTTATTCCTAATAGAGCATTTTATAAAGAACTACTTTGCAAATATCTAATATCCTTAAAATACTTTCATTCATTTTATGGTTATTTTACTCCATGAAAGTATCTCTTCTCTTTAGCATGAAACTACTTTTATGTGATGGTTAGTTCTGGGAGGATGAAATTTATTCTGGTCAACTGTAAGTGACCTTTTAATGATTGGATTCACATGAACTTAGTGTTGGTATAGCTTGAAAATTGAAATATTATCCCTGAATGACCTTGTGATCATTAGTCACATTTAACTAAAGCAAAAACTTAGATTTCCAAAGATTCCAACACTCAACAGGGATGCATATATAAAATGTGAAATTTTAGAGAATAGAGCTATTTTTGATATGCCTAAATTTGCTTCCACATTAATATCAAATAGATAAGTTGAAGATAGGAAAACTGTTCTCAGTGCTTCTACTAAGCAATTTCAGATGGTTCTTATGGACTTTTTCCCCTTAGGTAGTAAGATCTGAAAACAGAAACTGTTGAAAGCTATCTCATCTGAATTTATTCCACAAAATTTCATTCCCTTCTAAAAGTATGCCTGTGATTTATTCTCTGTCACTGCTGTATCTACACTAATACACCATTATGCATAGTAGATGTTTCAGATATATAACCATCACTCTTCCTGAAGCCAAAACTTTATGATTACGTCAGACATTGTCTGGCATAATCTCTTTAGCTAGTTGATTTTGCCTCCATAGTTTCTGATTAATCTGGAATAATTACTCAAATATTTACTCTTCTATGTTTAAAATTTGCTGGAACAAAGAGATTATGCATGCAGGAAGTGTGCAGTGGGGTTGAAGATAACAAATGATACATTGAGCACAGCCTAATGTGGCTTTACTGGAGTAGAAACACTGGTAATAAATCACCTGCCAGCGTTGATAATAAAATACTGCATTGGCCTCCATCAGCCACGAGAAAAAGGTTAAATGTTATTTCTCAGAATAACCATGTGGTCTTCATAGCTGACACCTCCAATATTAAATTCCATCATTATTTTCTATAGAAAACATTTGTTCTTTATTCCTAATAGAGCATTTTTATAAAGAACTACTTTGCAAATATCTAATATCCTTAAAATACTTTCATTCATTTTATGGTTATTTTACTCCATGAAAGTATCTCTTCTCTTTAGCATGAAACTACTTTTATGTGATGGTTAGTTCTGGGAGGATGAAATTTATTCTGGTCAACTGTAAGTGACCTTTTAATGATTGGATTCACATGAACTTAGTGTTGGTATAGCTTGAAAATTGAAATATTATCCCTGAATTACCTCTGTGATATATTTTCTAGTTTATTTATTAAATCTTAATATTCATCCGGATTATATTCTAAATTACTCTTATTTCAAACAGCAACCTCATCTCTTGACCTGTCAATACAATAGTTATTTCCTTAATAAGCTGAATTTCCTTACTTTCTTTAATAATTTCTGAATTAATTGTTATAGGCTGGGCTTGAAATGTAAGTTGGTCTCAAAGGAAAGGCATGAAATGAGATGGACACATAGGGCTTATATTTATCAAGGTACTGACATATATATGAATATGTATGTGTATATATGTATATACAGAAACATTTCAGTGAAGATATTGATTACATATGTATAGCAAATGATAGAAAATACTTTCAGCTGTGGACCCAAATGAAACTGCACTATTCATAACCCCATGTACACGTGCACCTTATTGCTCACTCTTCTTCCTGAAAGACATCAAATTGGAAACCAATTTACTAATAATTTTTTTTTTTTTTTTGACTATGGCTTCCTTCCTGTGCTGCTTCTTTTCAGGAGACTGTTTTAAAGAAAAGTGCCTTTCAGTGCTCATCCAAAGAACAACAACATTCTTTGAAAGAGTTTTATCTCCTAACATTCCCTGAACAACCAACCTTCAAGGTGTCCATGATACCATGGTTAATGTACAGAGGTAGAAAGAATTCCTCTCTGTATAACTCATTGAAGAGAACTGTTACCTGGGCATAGCAGCATTGCATGTTACCAGTGACACACTTACTCCTTTACTCAAATTGGCAGTGATCTTCTTAACAATTCAACCAAAGGTCTTCCTCTGCAAAGCAGATCAATAAAACCATCATCAATTAAACCATCTTCTATTTTAAGTTTTTAAATCTTTACACTCGATATATCTGAACTTGGAGTTACTGAGTTACTCAGGTAACCTGACTTAAGGATACAGTTCTGTCTGTCCATTATAGGATTGTGAACAACTTAAGACAAAGTACTGTTATCTTTTGTTCTTACTCCTGTATTCCCAGAACAGTTCTTGGCATATAATATGTTATAGTACCAGGGTTGTTCCTGGCAAAGGTCTTCAATCCTGTTTGTTTCCTGGAATGAAGATGGGAAATAATCAAATCCATCCTAACCCCTTCTGTATCTCCAGCATGGGCCTGGCACTAACTATTTTTAAAACTGAATACATCAACATATGAATTACAATTGGATAGTTTGCCAAGGTGGATCAGTCTGTGTAAAAAGAGAATCTAATATTCTACATCATATAAAATTAAAAATTGGTGGCTTCCCAGGTGGTCCAGTTGGAAGAGTCTGCTGAAGGTGCAAGGGGCACTGGTTCAATCCATGGCCCAGCGTCTGAACCGGTGTATCCAATTAGGAGCTAGTGCTCTGGAACACATGCACCCAGAGCCAGAGCTCGGCAATGAGAGAGGCCACTGTGATGGGAGGCCCACACAGGCCTAAGAATAAAGATGGATGAAAATAAATGGATAAAAAAATCAAAGAAAGAGGCCAAAATTTAAGAAAAAATTTAACATTATATATACATATATATATTTGAAAGCAGAATGTTTCCTTTGACTGTCAAATCTTGAAGTGTATGAGATAAACTATCTGTTTTTAAGACAAAACACCTCAAAATAAATAATGGAAAACAATATCATTCTAGGATATAGAAACTAGGGCTTCTTTTTTATATTGAAATATAGTTCATGAACAACATTATGTTGGTTTCAGGTATACTACATAGTGATTTGTCATTTGAATACATTATGAAATGTATATATTTATATATACTTATGTTTGTGTATATATTATTGACCATAGTATCTACACTGAAGAATTTTTTCACCATGGCTTATTTATTTTATAATTGGATGGTTATACCTCTTAATATCATCATTTTCTAGCTTGCATTCATATATTCTTATAGTCTAAAAAGTCAGATTCTCTATATAAAAAACTGTATTTATAAATATTCACAATACATTATTTTATCCTTGTGGAGTGTTTTCAGTTCTTTCCCTAGGTTTAGGAATCTTTCAGGTATTATTTCTTAAATAACCTCTCTTCCTTCTTTTCTCCTTCTGACAACAATTCTTATTATGCTGTCTCTCCTAATGGAGTTGATAGCTCTCATATGTGTGTGTGTGTGTGTGTGTGTGTGTGTGTGTTGAAAAGTTTATTAAAGAAAGGATAGGGAAAAGCTTCCAGCATAGACACTGGACTGGGGATAAAATAGTATCCCCCTTTGCCAGTTGAAGCATGACAGTTTGTATCTTCCAGTCAGTTACCTAAACAATAAATCAAAAGGATATCTTAAGGTTGTAAAGGCTCTCTGGCCAGCACCCACAGCATTAACATGAGATTAGCTAGGACAGTCTCCAGACCTCAGGACTAGGTGACACATTCTAATGTAAATGACCAGATTAACATAAGACTAGAAGTTTTCAATTTCAACACTGAAGATCTTTGCCTTCATTTCTCCTTGTCCTTCTTCTCCTCCTGTCCTTGGGAACCACTAGCCTCCTTCTCCTGTCCTTGGGAACCACTAGCCTCTCCTTGCCAATTCTGCTTGTGAATCCCTTTCATTCTGAACCCCTTTAACTCCTCCCTTTTTCTTTTAGGGAAATTATGTTGCCAGGGGAAGGAGGGGGACAATCGATCTGACTTCTCATACGGTTTTTTGACTCTTTAAAAATCTTTGTCTCTCCTCCAACTGATTATTTCTAGATTTCTACCTTCGAGATTGTTTATTCTCTCCTTTAGCTTATCTATTTCCACCAGTTTCTAGCTCATTTGTCATCTCATTTATTGAGGTTTTCAACTCAAGAATTTCTTTTATTTTTTATTTTATAATTATTTTGATTTTGCTTTTCACTTTTAGAGAGTTTAGTTGTTTACAGATATGTATAACCCCAGATTAGTCATATATATATAGCTGGCCCCTCCCTCCTCCACGCTTCTCCCAGTCTCCCCCATCCCACCCCTCCAGACCTTGGCACAGCGCCCCTGCAGGATCCCCTATTACCACAGTGCAATGACAATAGCTATCTTTTTCACATGTGATAATATAGGTTTCCACGTTACTCCCCCTATGCCTCCTGCCCTCTGTTTATTCCCCACGGTGTCCATACGTCTGTTCTCTATGTGTTTTTCCATTGCTTCAGTATGTTTGTTATCATTACCATCTTACTAGATTCCATATATATGTGTTAGTATATTGTACTTGTCTTCCTGTTTTTGACTTGCTTCACTTTTTGTGATAGGTTCTAGATCCAGCCACCTCATTAGGGCTGATTCTTCTGCATTTCTTTTTACAACTGTGTGGTATTCCATTGTATATATGTACCAGAGCTTTTGTATCCATTCATTCACCGATGGACATCTAGGTTGCTTCCTAGAGAGCTGCAGTGAGCATTGGGGTATAGGTGCTTCTTTCAGTTTTGAGTTCATCAGGGTATAAACCTAAGAGTGGGATTGCTGGGTCATATGGTACTCCAATTTTTAGTTTTTTAAGGGATCTCCATACTGTTTCCCATAGCGGCTGTATCAATTTACCTTCCCACAAGCAATGCAGGAGTGTACCCTTTTATCCACACCCTCTCCAGCGTTTATTGCCTGTTGATTTGTTGATGATGGCCATTCTGACGGGTGTGAGGTGATATCTCATTGTCGTTTGATTTTCATTTCTCTAATAATAAGCAAGGTTGAGCATCGTTTCATGGGTTTTTTTGGCCATCTGTATGTTCTCTTTAGAGATATGTCTCTTTAGGTCCCTTTCCTATTTTTTGACTGGATTTTTAACTTTTCTGGTGCTGAGTTGTCTGAGTTTGCGGGGACCTTCTGCAGAAAGGAAGGCAGCGGGATTGCCCCCAGCTGAACCAGGAGATCTCGGAGAGAGGTGAATCTTGCTGCCACCCAGCCCCCCGGGAGGCGGGAGACAATCAGACGCGACAGGGGTTCCGTCAGAGCAGTTCCGCTTTATTAGTGTAGATCCACAGCTTTTATAGGCAAGTGAAGGGGGTCTTGCACGGGACTGCCAATAGATTACACCAATCAAGCTAAAGGTCAAGCAATCATCCATGAGCGGAGAAACCAGGGGAACCAATCAGAAATTTTGACCATCACTAACAATTGAGATCATGCCCTCGTCTCTTCCTGTAGGCGCCATCTTAGCTCCGAGCTGCAACAATGTGCTTAAGCTTCTTTCACTCCCACGTCCCTTCCTGTAGGGGCCATTTTAGCTCCAAACTGAAACAATGTGCTTAAGCTTCCTTATGCTTGCAACGGTCCTCTTTCATTTCAGAGCCTCACATGAGTTGCTTGTAGATTTTGGAGATTAATTCTTTGTCTGTTGTTTCATTTGCTGTTATTTTCTCTCATTCTGTGTGTTGTTCACGTTTTTGGTAGTTTCCTTAGCTGAATAAAAGCTTCTTTAGGTCCCACATGTTCATTTTTCCTTTTTAGTTCCACTATTCTAGTAAGTGGGTCAGAGAAGATCTTGCTTTCATTCATGTCCTTGAGTGTTTTGCCTATATTCTTCTCTAAGAGTTTGATGGTTTCTGGTCTTACATTTAGGTCTTTAATCCATTTTGATCACGTCAAGAATTTCTGTTTGGCTTCAATAAATTGGCTTTCAATTTCCTTTTGATTTTCAGTAATTTCAGTTTCTTTGGTAGAGCACTCCTTCTGTTCATTAATTTTATTCCTGAGTTCGTGAATTGTCTTTCTGAGTTTTCTTATAATTGATTGAATTTATTCATAACTGCTGTGTTTAATTCTATATAAGGTAGATCACATTTTTTGTAAGTTTATTGCCTAGGTGATTTTAATTTAATTTTTCTGTTACCATAATTTTTCATGGTGTTTGATGAAATGTGCCTACGCTGGTGCATTTTAAGTAGGAAACATCCTTCCATTTAAGGGAAAGTTTTGTATATTTATTTTGCTTCTAATGATCCCACAGGTTGTTAATTATAGGTCTTTTGTATCTTTCAACACAGGTTTATTGTTTCCCAGAAGGTGACACTATGGCACACATTTTTTAGTTTTTTACCACAGATTCTTTTGGCTGTGTTTGGAAGCTTTCAAAAGAAAGAAAAATAAAGTGGCTGGGGACAAAATTGAGGGAAAGTATGCGCTTGGACTTTAGAGCTTTGGGTGTGTAATAGACCTCTAGGGGAGATCCTCAAGTGAGAGGGTCCCAGAGGTTCTGGATGATCCTCTTACTAAATTCTCGGGCAGGTAGCAGATAACCGTGTTCTTTTTTGTCCGTTTCCTTCCCCTTTCTTCCCTTCCCCTCAGTTACAGATACGTCTCCTCTGAGGGCTAAGTAAGCCTGAAACGCAACAGAACCTTTCTGCTTTAGCTCAAAGAGTGAGGTAGACTTTTACTAACCACTTTTTCAGATCCGCTCTTCCAGACGGGGTGCCAGTGCTGTGGTCATCCCTACTGATTTTCCTCAGGTCACCAGTGCTCATTACTACTGCTGGACCTTGATTGAAGTTACTGCTGCCACTGGTCCCATGGCTCAGCAACCTCCACAGATTCAATGCCCCACCACTAGCTATATAGATATATGTAACTCTTTGGTGTTCTACAGAGGAACTGTTCACTTATGGATGTCCTATGAGTTGTAATTTGAAGGAAAGAGTAAGATGAAATGATACTGATTGTGTCTTGTTTTGAATCATGAAGTAGAGATGTTTACTCCAACTCTTCATTTACCTTAATCCTTCAGAGTCATTAAGAGTCATAATACTTCACATATATGATCTTATTAGTGATGCACATCAATCTAGTTTTATTTTTTTCCAAAATTCCAGACACATTATGTTTGTCTTACAGAGAAAATTAAACCATATTTCATTAATACTTAATGAAGGTTCTATATAGGGAGTAGAATGAATATAGAGGTGAGAAAAGTATCAATAGAATAATGATATTTATTTATAATACCATTTCCAGAGATGTATTCAAATATTTTAAATGAGCAGTAAATTTAAGGGAAAGTTTTGTATATTTATTTTGCTTCTAATGATCCCACAGGTTGTTAATTATAGGTCTTTTGTATC
The DNA here is from genome assembly GCA_022376925.1 of Tragulus kanchil. NCBI lineage: Eukaryota > Metazoa > Chordata > Mammalia > Artiodactyla > Tragulidae > Tragulus > Tragulus kanchil. Next base: position 23,462,198 of record JAIOJX010000025.1, on the reverse strand, counting down.
TTTCAACACAGGTTTATTGTTTCCCAGAAGGTGACACTATGGCACACATTTTTTAGTTTTTTACCACAGATTCTTTTGGCTGTGTTTGGAAGCTTTCAAAAGAAAGAAAAATAAAGTGGCTGGGGACAAAATTGAGGAAAGTATGCGCTTGGACTTTAGAGCTTTGGGTGTGTAATAGACCTCTAGGGGAGATCCTCAAGTGAGAGGGTCCCAGAGGTTCTGGATGATCCTCTTACTAAATTCTCGGGCAGGTAGCAGATAACCGTGTTCTTTTTTGTCCGTTTCCTTCCCCTTTCTTCCCTTCCCCTCAGTTACAGATACGTCTCCTCTGAGGGCTAAGTAAGCCTGAAACGCAACAGAACCTTTCTGCTTTAGCTCAAAGAGTGAGGTAGACTTTTACTAACCACTTTTTCAGATCCGCTCTTCCAGACGGGGTGCCAGTGCTGTGGTCATCCCTACTGATTTTCCTCAGGTCACCAGTGCTCATTACTACTGCTGGACCTTGATTGAAGTTACTGCTGCCACTGGTCCCATGGCTCAGCAACCTCCACAGATTCAATGCCCCACCACTAGCTATATAGATATATGTAACTCTTTGGTGTTCTACAGAGGAACTGTTCACTTATGGATGTCCTATGAGTTGTAATTTGAAGGAAAGAGTAAGATGAAATGATACTGATTGTGTCTTGTTTTGAATCATGAAGTAGAGATGTTTACTCCAACTCTTCATTTACCTTAATCCTTCAGAGTCATTAAGAGTCATAATACTTCACATATATGATCTTATTAGTGATGCACATCAATCTAGTTTTATTTTTTTCCAAAATTCCAGACACATTATGTTTGTCTTACAGAGAAAATTAAACCATATTTCATTAATACTTAATGAAGGTTCTATATAGGGAGTAGAATGAATATAGAGGTGAGAAAAGTATCAATAGAATAATGATATTTATTTATAATACCATTTCCAGAAATGTATTCAAAACATGAATTTTCAAATTGAAAAAGCTCTAGTAAATGGAAATAACATGGCAAAATAAAACACACAATTACACATAGCCTTTTGAAATTTAATTACGTTATGCTCTACATTTCATTCTTTAAAAGAATTATTATAAAATCAAAATAGCCAAAATAGAAGGAAAAAATGCCTGCTGAGGAAAACATGTAGATTATTAATATATTTATACTAATTGAATATCCTCCAGACATTGTAATATTAATAGCAATGGAGAAAGCCCATTTAGACAAAGTTTTCAACATTTGGGTCAGGTATCATTTTGCAATTAGAATCTTCTTTACAGGTAAATTATATCTACTATTACAGTAAAATAAATACAATTTCAATTATAGAAAGACTCACAAATTTACTTCCCAAGATCATTTACTTAATAATCCCCACAGCAGAAGCAAAATAATGTCTTAATTGGTACTTAACAGATGATGAATGTAATATGTTATTTAAAATGTTATATAGGTGAATTATCTCGATAGCTTTCTCCTTTGCTCTAAGTAAAATTCTGATAACTATTATTTTATATTTTAAAAATTAGTAGAATAACTTTAAAATGTGCTAGAAAGCCATAATATGTGGGAAATAGAACACTGAACTTTTGTTATCATATAGATATATGATTGAAACAAAATGGTATTGTATAATTTTATATAAAAATTATGCATTTTGCTTTCTTTTCATAAGAGAATAAGTTTTTAGAAAATATCTCCAGTAAATAAGCATAAATCTATACTACATCCATCACAATATGTATTATTTAAAGAGAGAGAGAGAGGTAAGTTTTTTGATGAGAATATTTAAGTTCAATTCTCTAAGTAGATTTCAGTTCTATGGTACATTGTTATTAGCTATAGTCACCATGTTTTCATTAGATCCTCAGAATTTATTTATCTCATAGCTGAAAGTTTGTACACTTTGTTATCCTTTCCTTATTTCCTTATCCCAGACAGGTAATTACTTTTCTACCTTCTATTTTTTTGAGTTTCACTTTGACTGATTGACTGATTGATTCTATATGTAAGTGGTATCATACAATATTTGTCTTTCTCTGTCTGGGTTATTTCATGTAGCATAGTGCCCTTAAAGTCCATCCAAATTCTTATAAATGGCCAGACTTTCTACAGTATCATGGCTAGGTAATACTTCACTGTGTTTATATGCACATTTTCTTTCTATATTCATCCACTAACAGACATGTAGTTTTCCATATTTTGAATACCATGAACAATACTGTAGTGGAACATGTACATGCAATTATAGGTTCGATATACTGTTTTATTTTCCTTTGGGTATAAACCCAGAAATGGGATAAGTGGATCATATGGTTTTACCTTTAATGTTTTGGGAAACCTCGATACTATTTCCAATAGAATCTGCATGAACTTACATCCCCATCAATAGTGCAAAAGGATTCACTTCTCTCTGTATCATTACCAACAGTTGTCTCTTGACAGTCTAATAGGTGTGAGGTGTTCTCTCTTTGTGATTTTGATTTCTCTGATTATAAGTGATGTCTTTTCATGTGCCTGTTGATCATCTGTATGTCTTCATTGGGAAAATGTCTAACTAGATTCTCTGTGCATTTTTTTTTTTTTTTTTGGTGGGGGGAGGATGGGGTGGGGAGGGAGAGGGGCGGGCAGGCCGCTTCCATTGGTCTTTCGTTTGTCTGTTTTCGTCCATCTTTGTTCTTTGACCCGCGTGGGCCTCCCATCACAGTGGCCTCTGTTGTCGCAGATCACCAGCTCTGGGTACATGGCTCCAGAGCTCCGGCTCGGTAATTGGACACATCGGTCCAGCCACTCCGCGGCACATGGGATCTTCCCAGGCCAGGGATCAAACCAGCGCCCCTCGCACTGCAAGGCGGTGTCCTTGCCCACTGGACCACCAGGGAAGCCCAGTTGTGGCATCTTTATAACAAAATATATATAGAAATAAATGCATTTATGGAAATTGCACTTATTTTCAATCTTTTTTTAAAATAAATCTGAACCTTTCAAACTGTAAAGTTAAAAAGTAACTATACTGTGTATTGAGGAAGGCATGACAACCCACTCCAGTATTCTTTCCTGGAGGACAGAGGAGCCTGGTGGGCTTCAATCCACGGGTTACAAAGAGTTGGATATTACTTAGCGACTAACATGCATCCCTTATTTACCTTATCTTCAATAATGCTCTATATAATTCTAAAATAGTCAAAGAACTTAATTCTGTAATTATTTATGTGTTATTCACTGGCAGGAAACTGGTGATGAAAATTAACTAGATTTATTGTGGTGATCATTTTGCAATATATACAAATATCAAATCATATTGTGTACCTGAAACTAACGTGATATTATATGTCAAATTATACTTCAATAAAAGCAGGTAGAAAAGCAGAAAACAAAAGAAAGGAGATAAGAAAAAGGAAAGGAAAGAGTTTGAGGAGGTTTATTTCAAAAGTATGGACAAAAGTTTTTCAAACCAGCAAGGGTTTTTGAGTCATTCCAAAAAGGCTACAGATAGTGGCCAATGACCTTAGAAACTTAGGCCATAAAAAACAAGCCTGGGTAAATCAGTTTCCAAAATGTATCTGTGGTCTTCAGTAGAGCCATTTACATACTACCAGCCTAAAGCCTGGTGGGAAGGAACTGGTAAGGGAGTGGATATCCTGTGGATATCCTGTCAATCTCTTGCTGATAGTGTCTTCGCAATGCATTTTATTTGTCAAACCAAATGAGAAGCAGAGGATGAGATAGTACAGTTTATGAGTAGATAAATATCTGCCTCCTAGGTATAAAGCAGAGGGGAGAAAGATGCAAAGTGCATGAAAAATGACAAGAGAAGAGTGTTCAGCATACCTGGGAAAATCTGGAAACACTTCATCTTTTTATATCTGTAATATTGTAATCATGGACTCAAAATGAACTGAGTTTTATAAAACATCAAGAAATCCAGTATTAAGTGTCAGCAGCTGAAATAATAACAACTGTCTCTCTACATCTTTATGTGTTAACAATACCTGCTTTTGATTTCCATTTAAATCCATGGCATTTGCAATGTGTTTACATTAGTAGAACCTAATTGCAGACTTTTTATGAAATACTTTGTCTTTGAAAAACTGTGCAATAACTTTGGTGGGTCAATGGTTTCTGAAAATAATTTGGAAATTCTTAAAAGAACATTCTCAAGCATGAATCAACAGCATCAAATGAATTTACTCATGAATCACCCTGGTGTCTACTTTTAAATGCCACATTTCACTTACCAAAAATAATATTACAAAAATTAGTAATGCTTTTAAATTTTAAAGGAAGCTCAAATATTTTGATACTATTTCCTTCTTTTATATTTTCAACTATCAATTCATTTTATATAACATGAAACATAGATGTTCTTTGGTTTATGAAAAATAAGCATTTTTGCTATATAAAATTTCTTTTTAAAATGTGCATTGTAAAGTCACTGGACAGCTACAAATAGAAAAGATAGAATGGCCAATTATTTAATGGAATGAAAAATTATTTTTGGATTTCTATCCATGTTTCTTCTTCTAGTTATATATAACTGTATTATATCTAGTGAGAGCTTATAGGTCAGTTCTCCCCTAAGCCAGTCTGCTATTCTAACAGCGTCTCCCACTATAACAAATTCGGCTCTCCCTTAAGCTGACCCGCTGTTCTAACAACATCTCCCTCTCTAATAAACTTTATTTTCTTCTAAAATAAAAATGAGCTTATATATATATATACACATACATACATACATATATATATATATACACCAATATTTCTAAATCACTATGTGCTGGTTAATACTCTGTGTCAACTTGGCTGGGACATGGAGTGCCTAGATATTTGTTGAAATGTTATTCTGGGTGTGCATATATATATAATATATGAGGTTAACAATTCAGTTCTCTCTCTGTCTCTCTGTCTCTCTGTCTCTCTCTCTCTCTATATATATATATTCAGGTTCAGTTCCTGGTTTGGGATGATTCCTTGGATAAGTAAATGGCAACCCACTCCAGTATTCTTACAGCACTCTATCTCAGAAGTTGGGAGAAAAACAGAGGGGCAGTGAAACAGAAAAAAAACAAAAACAAAAATAGAACCAGTAGGATGAACAAATACTGATTTGTTTCTCTGGAGAGCCCTGATTAACATATTCTGCCTCTGATAATCTGACCAGCCTGTAACTTAATGATCTGTAAGGAATTATGCAGAGAGTCATAGGTATTGGGAAACTGCTTCAAGAAGGAAGCTAGCAAAATAGTCTTCGATCTTTGATTTCATATAATTTGCACAAATTCTAGAAGTTTGAGATATCAGCCATGGCTTATTGTGGAATAGCAGGGAAAACATAGACTCTGGCTAGAATTTGAAAAGTTTAATTTAAGAGTTTACATCTGAATTGTTTTTGTTTTTCAAGTTAATATTTCCATATTTCAACTATCAATTCATTTTATATAACATGAAACATAGATGTTCTTTGGTTTATGAAAATAAGCATTTTGCTATATAAAATTTCTTTTTAAAATGTGCATTGTAAAGTCACTGGACAGCTACAAATAGAAAAGATAGAATGGCCAATTATTTAATGGAATGAAAAATTATTTTTGGATTTCTATCCATGTTTCTTCTTCTAGTTATATATAACTGTATTATATCTAGTGAGAGCTTATAGGTCAGTTCTCCCCTAAGCCAGTCTGCTATTCTAACAGCGTCTCCCACTATAACAAATTCGGCTCTCCCTTAAGCTGACCCGCTGTTCTAACAACATCTCCCTCTCTAATAAACTTTATTTTCTTCTAAAATAAAAATGAGCTTATATATATATATACACATACATACATACATATATATATATATACACCAATATTTCTAAATCACTATGTGTTGGTTAATACTCTGTGTCAACTTGGCTGGGACATGGAGTGCCTAGATATTTGTTGAAATGTTATTCTGGGTGTGCATATATATATAATATATGAGGTTAACAATTCAGTTCTCTCTCTGTCTCTCTGTCTCTCTGTCTCTCTCTCTCTCTATATATATATATTCAGGTTCAGTTCCTGGTTTGGGATGATTCCTTGGATAAGTAAATGGCAACCCACTCCAGTATTCTTACAGCACTCTATCTCAGAAGTTGGGAGAAAAACAGAGGGGCAGTGAAACAGAAAAAAAACAAAAACAAAAATAGAACCAGTAGGATGAACAAATACTGATTTGTTTCTCTGGAGAGCCCTGATTAACATATTCTGCCTCTGATAATCTGACCAGCCTGTAACTTAATGATCTGTAAGGAATTATGCAGAGAGTCATAGGTATTGGGAAACTGCTTCAAGAAGGAAGCTAGCAAAATAGTCTTCGATCTTTGATTTCATATAATTTGCACAAATTCTAGAAGTTTGAGATATCAGCCATGGCTTATTGTGGAATAGCAGGGAAAACATAGACTCTGGCTAGAATTTGAAAAGTTTAATTTAAGAGTTTACATCTGAATTGTTTTTTTTTTTTTTTTCAAGTTAATATTTATTGGAATATAGTTGCTTTACAGTGTAGCATTAGTTTCTGTTGCACAGCAAAGTGAGTCACTTATACATATACATATATGCGCTCTTTTTCAGTTTCTTCCCATTTAACTCAACACAGAGCATTTAGTGGGGTTCCTGTAGTATACAGTAGGTAGTGTATGTATGTCAGTCCCAATCTCCCAGTACATCCCGCCCTCCTCCTCCCTTGGCATCTGTAGTTTGTTCCCTATGTCTGTGTCTCTATTTATGCTTTGCAGGTAAGTTCATCTGTACCATTTTCTAGATTCCATATGTAACTGTTAGTACATGATAGATTTTTCTGTTTTTTAACTTACTTTACTCTTCTGTAAGACAGTCTGTCTGTTCACATCTCTGAAAAATGATGCTATTTCCTTCCATTTTATGGCCAAGTAATATTCCATTATATATATATCTACGTCCAACATTAATTCTTCTGTTGGACATTTAATTGTTTCCATATACTCGTTATTCTTAATAGTGCTGAAATGAACATTGGGCTACATGTACCTTTTTGAATTATGGGTTTCTTTGGGGTTTTGCCCAGAAGTGAGATTGTTAGGCCATATGGGAACACTGTTTCTAGTTTTTTTAGGAAACATCCATACTGATTGTTATAGTGGCTGCACCAATTTACATTCCCACCAATACTATAGGAGAGTTCCCTTTTCTCCACCTTCTCCACCACTTATTGTTTGTGTAATCTTTGATAATGACCATTCTGACCAATTTGAGATGATACCTCACCGTGGTTTTGATTTGCTACATCTCAGTTCTTACAGCAAGCTCACAAGATTGATTGCTCAGTTTACTTTTAGAATATCCAGTAATAAACATCTCATCAATGGTTTCACAATATGAAAGACTAAGGATCTGTATAAAATCAATTTTGGCCAACATTTTGAAAGAATTGAAAGGGATTTACAAAGAAAGAACATTTGAGAATAAGTTGGTATGTTTCTGCCTAGAAATGTACATCAACAATATTTTATAATACTAAGGCCAGGGAGAATTGCAGCAGTGAGCAAGGCATCCCCAAAGGGTTTCCAGTACAATGCAGCATGGAATATTTTGCTGTTTGGAATGTAAAAGGAAGATGCAGAGGCAAGGAGCAAGTCAGAGTCTTGACCTTCAAGAGAAGAACTAGGGACATGAGGGAACAGTAGCTATTCATATTCTCAAGGGGTAAAAGAGTCAGAAGTGAAAGTGAATTAAGGGGTGAAAAGAAATGATGAGGGCTGGGATCCTGCTTGGCAGAAATGGTCTTTGCTCAAACTTAAACTTGGGGCAGTGAAGGGACTAGACCAATTTTCTAGCTTGAGGTATTGTACAAACTTGTCTTTTGTTTTCCCCTGTGCTTTGTGTGACCCAGTGAGGTTTCTATACACAGAAATATCAAGAAGGTTCCATTGGGACTTCCCTGGTGGTCCAGTGGGTAAGGACACCGCCTTACAGTGCGAGGGGCGTCGGTTCGATCCCTGGCCTGGGAAGATCTCACGTGCCGCGGAGCGGCTGGACCGATGTGTCCAATTACCAAGCCGGAGTTCTGGAGCGCATGCGCCCAGAACCGGTGCTCTGCGACAACAGAGGCCACTGTGATGGGAGGCCCACACGGGCCAAAGAACAAAGACAATAGATTAAAGAAAGACCAATAGAAGTGGCCCGCCCAGCCCCCTCCCTCTCCAACACCCCCCACCAATTTACATTCCCACCAATACTATAGGAGAGTTCCCTTTTCTCCACCTTCTCCACCACTTATTGTTTGTGTAATCTTTGATAATGACCATTCTGACCAATTTGAGATGATACCTCACCGTGGTTTTGATTTGCTACATCTCAGTTCTTACAGCAAGCTCACAAGATTGATTGCTCAGTTTACTTTTAGAATATCCAGTAATAAACATCTCATCAATGGTTTCACAATATGAAAGACTAAGGATCTGTATAAAATCAATTTTGGCCAACATTTTGAAAGAATTGAAAGGGATTTACAAAGAAAGAACATTTGAGAATAAGTTGGTATGTTTCTGCCTAGAAATGTACATCAACAATATTTTATAATACTAAGGCCAGGGAGAATTGCAGCAGTGAGCAAGGCATCCCCAAAGGGTTTCCAGTACAATGCAGCATGGAATATTTTGCTGTTTGGAATGTAAAAGGAAGATGCAGAGGCAAGGAGCAAGTCAGAGTCTTGACCTTCAAGAGAAGAACTAGGGACATGAGGGAACAGTAGCTATTCATATTCTCAAGGGGTAAAAGAGTCAGAAGTGAAAGTGAATTAAGGGGTGAAAAGAAATGATGAGGGCTGGGATCCTGCTTGGCAGAAATGGTCTTTGCTCAAACTTAAACTTGGGGCAGTGAAGGGACTAGACCAATTTTCTAGCTTGAGGTATTGTACAAACTTGTCTTTTGTTTTCCCCTGTGCTTTGTGTGACCCAGTGAGGTTTCTATACACAGAAATATCAAGAAGGTTCCATTGGGACTTCCCTGGTGGTCCAGTGGGTAAGGACACCGCCTTACAGTGCGAGGGGCGTCGGTTCGATCCCTGGCCTGGGAAGATCTCACGTGCCGCGGAGCGGCTGGACCGATGTGTCCAATTACCAAGCCGGAGTTCTGGAGCGCATGCGCCCAGAACCGGTGCTCTGCGACAACAGAGGCCACTGTGATGGGAGGCCCACACGGGCCAAAGAACAAAGACAATAGATTAAAGAAAGACCAATAGAAGTGGCCCGCCCAGCCCCCTCCCTCTCCAACACCCCCCACCCCAGAAAAGAAGGTTCCATGACCCTCCTATTTTGAGTCATAACATTATGTACCTAGATTAGAAAGAGCTTAGACTTTCCAATTTACTGGTTTTAGTAATCAAAGCTTTGTAAATTGCTTTTTTTTTTTTTTTTTTCAAAAGGTTGGCTTTCTAACATGATTTTTTTAGGTTCATAGTATCTTTATCACATCAATTTTCTTTGGAACTTTGCATGTGGCAGAGATATCTTTTAACTTTTAGTTGAGTCACTTTGCTTGGAGTCTTGGGTGAAAAAAAAATTAATTTATTTCCTATAATATAGAAATAAGACTGTCATTATACTCACTGTGCAATATTATTTAATTTTATTTCTCTTTTCCATTTGTCTTACTAATTCAGAAATTGTTATAGCAATTCTCTACTAGCTATAGCATAGGTCTCCCCTAACTGCCATACAGAATGGGTTGTGGTGCACTTGTACTGAGAGTCAGATAGTTACCATACACAAAAGTAAGAACAAAAGCACTTAGAAACATACAATTGTTTATTTTTAATTTAGCCTCATGTATGTTCTGTTTATAAATAAAACAGCATCAATATCAAAACATGTAAGAAGATATAATCTCACAATTTAAAAAACACAAACAGTAAATGCAAATTATATAATTATTCTGAGTGACTAACACTTTCACTTTCCCTTAGCAGTAACCACCCATCTCAGAACTAATCAGCTAAATTCAGAGAAAAATGATTCAGTAGACTTTTATGGAACCAACTTACTGCCAAACCTAATCTGTAGCTTTAATGAAAGTCATGATTGTATATATTATACATACTATAGTTTAAGATTGCCATCTGTAGTTGAATAGAATGTGAATATAAGGTTGCTAGGAAAATATTTTCACAGCTGTTATATTTATAATAAGAATATGCTTAAACATGCATTAATTTAAATATCTTTAAAATATTTGAGATTTTAAAACATTAAACTGCACCTTAAATTGTCTTAAGCTTTTTTCTGTAATTATGTAGTATAATTTGTCACATGGTTGATGTCCACTAAATAATATCAAATTATCTCTTCTCTGAACCTGATAATGTTTTAAATAATTATTGAGATTCCATCATCACAATCAAATGTAAATTCAGTACAGCTTGTTCATTGCATAGGTTTCAAAATGACTTGAGCATAGATGTAAGCCTTTGACTACATGTGGAGGGGGGTCTCTTTTTCGTATTTTAAATGAAAATTGTTAGTACTTCATGAGATGTATAAGTTCAGTCATGAGTATTTGGTGAAATAAATAGATTTGTATATAAAACTGCAATGTTCTTTTTTGTAGTTACTTTTAAGATTTCCTGATACCTTAAATACATTTACGTCTCTATCAGTTATTGATTTTTATTTGCCTTATTTGTGCCAAGCTTTTGATACCTTGTACTTGGAAAACAAATGATTTCAGACTTGGTGATGATTTTTCAGTGCAAGTGTTACCACACACTGTCTGTGATATCATACTGTCATTTCTGTATTAGTATCTAAGATTTCTATCTAAAAGTAGCACATATAAGAATTGAAGATAGTGGTTATATAATGCAGTTGAAGTTCTTGGTCATTAGATGTCTGTTAGGGATCTACTATGTGCAAGACACAAGACCAATAACAACAAAGAATGATGTTTTCCTGTTAAGTATTCTTTGAAATATAGCTGAAATGCAGCTTGTTATGTTAATTATTTTATTACCATAAATACTAATGATATGAAATGTACTTTAGTGCCTATTCCTTAAAAATTCAACCAGTGAGAAATAAGACCCTTTTCAATGTACAGCCCTTTTTCTAAACTGATAATATAGAATGTTACTTGCAAAAAGTCTAGAATATGTGGTGTATGCATCATGATTGTATATATTATACATACTATAGTTTAAGATTGCCATCTGTAGTTGAATAGAATGTGAATATAAGGTTGCTAGGGAAATATTTTCACAGCTGTTATATTTATAATAAGAATATGCTTAAACATGCATTAATTTAAATATCTTTAAAATATTTGAGATTTTAAAACATTAAACTGCACCTTAAATTGTCTTAAGCTTTTTTCTGTAATTATGTAGTATAATTTGTCACATGGTTGATGTCCACTAAATAATATCAAATTATCTCTTCTCTGAACCTGATAATGTTTTAAATAATTATTGAGATTCCATCATCACAATCAAATGTAAATTCAGTACAGCTTGTTCATTGCATAGGTTTCAAAATGACTTGAGCATAGATGTAAGCCTTTGACTACATGTGGAGGGTCTCTTTTTCGTATTTTAAATGAAAATTGTTAGTACTTCATGAGATGTATAAGTTCAGTCATGAGTATTTGGTGAAATAAATAGATTTGTATATAAAACTGCAATGTTCTTTTTTGTAGTTACTTTTAAGATTTCCTGATACCTTAAATACATTTACGTCTCTATCAGTTATTGATTTTTATTTGCCTTATTTGTGCCAAGCTTTTTATACCTTGTACTTGGAAAACAAATGATTTCAGACTTGGTGATGATTTTTCAGTGCAAGTGTTACCACACACTGTCTGTGATATCATACTGTCATTTCTGTATTAGTATCTAAGATTTCTATCTAAAAGTAGCACATATAAGAATTGAAGATAGTGGTTATATAATGCAGTTGAAGTTCTTGGTCATTAGATGTCTGTTAGGGATCTACTATGTGCAAGACACAAGACCAATAACAACAAAGAATGATGTTTTCCTGTTAAGTATTCTTTGAAATATAGCTGAAATGCAGCTTGTTATGTTAATTATTTTATTACCATAAATACTAATGATATGAAATGTACTTTAGTGCCTATTCCTTAAAAATTCAACCAGTGAGAAATAAGACCCTTTTCAATGTACAGCCCTTTTTCTAAACTGATAATATAGAATGTTACTTGCAAAAAGTCTAGAATATGTGGTGTATGCATCATCATTTCATTAATGAATCTATTAGTTTTTACAATGTACCATTTCTCAAAGTTTGTGTTATTCATTAAAGCATTTTATAAGGTAAAAAAAAGAGTACATTGTTCAAATTAAGTTAATCAGAAAAATTATTATTTCAAACAGCATGCCATGAAATGAATCAGTCTCCATAAATATCTCATTGAGCTATATATTCTCTGTGACTAAAAAAACTTAACTTTTAGCAAATTAAGTTCTTAATTTAAGACTATTCATACCCTTAATTCTCTTGTAATATTTGTAAACAATGTAAATAATATTATGTTAATTAAACTAATGGAGAAAAAAACATTGTTAATATAAGGTAGGCCTTTGCAGGACTTATATGTTCCAGAGTATGAGACAGAACCCCTACAGTACTTCAGGGACTGGGCACATGAATGAATTTTTTTAGAGATCCAATTACCTGGGTGTTCTTATACATCTCTTTGAGCACACACACATAAAATTTTTACTTTTAAAATTTCTCACCATAAAGAAGTAGGCCTGATTCTCTAGTAGACCTCTTTGGTTCTCTTTGGTTTCTACCACAGATATTAGAAATATCTGTGGTAGAGAGACAATAGAGGTTTACACACCATTCATAGATGGTGCTTGTATACCCTCAGTCATGAAAACAATACTGACTCTAGGACTAAAGTGACCATGCAGCCATAGCAGGCTTCCTGAGCTGGGTTCTGTGAGACCCAACAGAACACATGGCTCGTAAACTGAAGGCACATAGTGGGCCAATGCAGACCATAGCAGTACTTGTTATTAAAATTCAACCAGATGAGGATCTACTATGTGCAAGACACAAGACCAATAACAACAAAGAATGATGTTTTCCTGTTAAGTATTCTTTGAAATATAGCTGAAATGCAGCTTGTTATGTTAATTATTTTATTACCATAAATACTAATGATATGAAATGTACTTTAGTGCCTATTCCTTAAAAATTCAACCAGTGAGAAATAAGACCCTTTTCAATGTACAGCCCTTTTCTAAACTGATAATATAGAATGTTACTTGCAAAAAGTCTAGAATATGTGGTGTATGCATCATCATTTCATTAATGAATCTATTAGTTTTTACAATGTACCATTTCTCAAAGTTTGTGTTATTCATTAAAGCATTTTATAAGGTAAAAAAAAGAGTACATTGTTCAAATTAAGTTAATCAGAAAAATTATTATTTCAAACAGCATGCCATGAAATGAATCAGTCTCCATAAATATCTCATTGAGCTATATATTCTCTGTGACTAAAAAAACTTAACTTTTAGCAAATTAAGTTCTTAATTTAAGACTATTCATACCCTTAATTCTCTTGTAATATTTGTAAACAATGTAAATAATATTATGTTAATTAAACTAATGGAGAAAAAAACATTGTTAATATAAGGTAGGCCTTTGCAGGACTTATATGTTCCAGAGTATGAGACAGAACCCCTACAGTACTTCAGGGACTGGGCACATGAATGAATTTTTTTAGAGATCCAATTACCTGGGTGTTCTTATACATCTCTTTGAGCACACACACATAAAATTTTTACTTTTAAAATTTCTCACCATAAAGAAGTAGGCCTGATTCTCTAGTAGACCTCTTTGGTTCTCTTTGGTTTCTACCACAGATATTAGAAATATCTGTGGTAGAGAGACAATAGAGGTTTACACACCATTCATAGATGGTGCTTGTATACCCTCAGTCATGAAAACAATACTGACTCTAGGACTAAAGTGACCATGCAGCCATAGCAGGCTTCCTGAGCTGGGTTCTGTGAGACCCAACAGAACACATGGCTCGTAAAACTGAAGGCACATATTTGGAATTAGGCAAGATCAAATTAGGAGTATAAGTAATTTGCATTAAGTGACTCAGACTACTAGATTCTCCACCACTGTTGCACTAGCTGCTGTCCTTAATTCACCCCCCTGAATAGCATTCAAGCATTTACAAAGTGTTTTGGGACACCAAAAAATTATTCTGCAGAGCATTATACTGTAACAAGGGACTCAAAGAGTGTAGGATATGCAGTAGTAGAAAAATGGAAGCACAGATCACGAACTAGGTTACATATGGTACCCAGTTTAGATGAAATATCATTTGGAACAGTATACACATTAAGTCAGTGTCATTATATGGTGTCTGCCCTCATTAACTACAAAAAATAAGCATTCAAAACAAGAGGTAAAAGTAGAGTGGCTCTGCTTACCATCACTCCCAGTGATTCCCTTCAGAAATGAACCCTGAAGGACTGATCCTCACACCTTAGTCCTTTCAGATCTGGAAGCCCAGTTTCCCTATGAGGGTGCCCTTCAACTGGGGTCCACAATCAGAGTCCTGCTAAACTTTAAGCTATGACTCGTCATGTCACATCGCTTTCATAATGCTAAGAAGGGAATCACTATCCTGACAAAAGTAATTGATTTGGTCATTGGAAGGAGCCAAGCAAAGTTATGCTGTTAAATTATAGTTTAAAGAAAAAATATGGTGGACACAGAGGCGATCCATTGGGTAATATGTTGGAACTTTTCCACAATTTCTTAAGTAACTGTACTGAGATAAAACTGATTTAAATGAGCATACATTTGACTCATTCAAACTGTGAATGAATTTTTAGAGATCCAATTTTTTTAACATCTCTTTGAGCACACACACATAAAATTTTTACTTTTAAAATTTCTCACCATAAAGAAGTAGGCCTGATTCTCTAGTAGACCTCTTTGGTTCTCTTTGGTTTCTACCACAGATATTAGAAATATCTGTGGTAGAGAGACAATAGAGGTTTACACACCATTCATAGATGGTGCTTGTATACCCTCAGTCATGAAAACAATACTGACTCTAGGACTAAAGTGACCATGCAGCCATAGCAGGCTTCCTGAGCTGGGTTCTGTGAGACCCAACAGAACACATGGCTCGTAAAACTGAAGGCACATATTTGGAATTAGGCAAGATCAAATTAGGAGTATAAGTAATTTGCATTAAGTGACTCAGACTACTAGATTCTCCACCACTGTTGCACTAGCTGCTGTCCTTAATTCACCCCTCTGAATAGCATTCAAGCATTTACAAAGTGTTTTGGGACACCAAAAAATTATTCTGCAGAGCATTATACTGTAACAAGGGACTCAAAGAGTGTAGGATATGCAGTAGTAGAAAAATGGAAGCACAGATCACGAACTAGGTTACATATGGTACCCAGTTTAGATGAAATATCATTTGGAACAGTATACACATTAAGTCAGTGTCATTATATGGTGTCTGCCCTCATTAACTACAAAAAATAAGCATTCAAAACAAGAGGTAAAAGTAGAGTGGCTCTGCTTACCATCACTCCCAGTGATTCCCTTCAGAAATGAACCCTGAAGGACTGATCCTCACAGCTTAGTCCTTTCAGATCTGGAAGCCCAGTTTCCCTATGAGGGTGCCCTTCAACTGGGGTCCACAATCAGAGTCCTGCTAAACTTTAAGCTATGACTCGTCATGTCACATCGCTTTCATAATGCTAAGAAGGGAATCACTATCCTGACAAAAGTAATTGATTTGGTCATTGGAAGGAGCCAAGCAAAGTTATGCTGTTAAATTATAGTTTAAAGAAAAAATATGGTGGACACAGAGGCGATCCATTGGGTAATATGTTGGAACTTTTCCACAATTTCTTAAGTAACTGTACTGAGATAAAACTGATATAAATGAGCATACATTTGACTCATTCAAACTGTGTAATTCAATGGTTTTGGTATACTACAGATCATTTTTAATTGGAATTATATGTGCAGTGTCATATCTGATTCTTTGCAACACCAGGGACTGTAGCGCACCAGGCTTCTCAGTCCGTGGTGTTTTCCAGGCAAGAATACTAGAGTGGGTTGCCATTTCCTTCTCCAGGGGAGTTTATTGACCCAGAGATTGAACCCACATCTGCATTTCTTGCACTGGCAGGCAGATACTTTACCACTGAGCCACCTGGGAAGCCTAATTGTAATAATACATGTGTATGTGTGCTAAGTCGCTTCACTGATTGGAACCGTTGTGTCCCTATAGACTGTAGCCTGCCAGGCTCCTATGTCCATGGGATGCAGCACACAAGAATACTGTCCATGGGATTCTGCATGGGTTGCCATGACCTATTCCAGCGGACTTTCTCCACCAAGGGATCAAATCTGCATCACTTGCATTGCAGGCAGATTCTTTACCACTGAGCTACCTGGGAAGCCCAATAATACATACATATATAATTATATATTTATATTCATATATGCACATATATATATATAAATTTTTGTCATTTTATATTAAATTCAGTGTCATTCACATTGGTATGCAACCCCTATCACTGTCTATTTAAAAAAATTTTGTATTACCACCCCCCAATTCTATTAATGCATTTTACAGTAATTTCTACTTCTCTATCCCCTCTCACTCATTCTCCCTATCTAGTGTAGTTTATATTTCTATGAATTTGTCCAAATATTTCATATAATTGGAAGCACACAATGTTTGACCTTTTGCCTGGTTTATTTTGTTTAGTGTTATGTTTTCAAGGCCCATTGATCTTGTAGCATCCTTTTTAATGGCTTAGTGATGTTCACCAAAATGTGGTATATTTAAGCTACTCGTCATGTCACATCGCTTTCATAATGCTAAGAAGGAATCACTATCCTGACAAAAGTAATTGATTTGGTCATTGGAAGGAGCCAAGCAAAGTTATGCTGTTAAATTATAGTTTAAAGAAAAAATATGGTGGACACAGAGGCGATCCATTGGGTAATATGTTGGAACTTTTCCACAATTTCTTAAGTAACTGTACTGAGATAAAACTGATATAAATGAGCATACATTTGACTCATTCAAACTGTGTAATTCAATGGTTTTGGTATACTACAGATCATTTTTAATTGGAATTATATGTGCAGTGTCATATCTGATTCTTTGCAACACCAGGGACTGTAGCGCACCAGGCTTCTCAGTCCGTGGTGTTTTCAGGCAAGAATACTAGAGTGGGTTGCCATTTCCTTCTCCAGGGGAGTTTATTGACCCAGAGATTGAACCCACATCTGCATTTCTTGCACTGGCAGGCAGATACTTTACCACTGAGCCACCTGGGAAGCCTAATTGTAATAATACATGTGTATGTGTGCTAAGTCGCTTCACTGATTGGAACCGTTGTGTCCCTATAGACTGTAGCCTGCCAGGCTCCTATGTCCATGGGATGCAGCACACAAGAATACTGTCCATGGGATTCTGCATGGGTTGCCATGACCTATTCCAGCGGACTTTCTCCACCAAGGGATCAAATCTGCATCACTTGCATTGCAGGCAGATTCTTTACCACTGAGCTACCTGGGAAGCCCAATAATACATACATATATAATTATATATTTATATTCATATATGCACATATATATATATAAATTTTTGTCATTTTATATTAAATTCAGTGTCATTCACATTGGTATGCAACCCCTATCACTGTCTATTTAAAAAAATTTTGTATTACCACCCCCCAATTCTATTAATGCATTTTACAGTAATTTCTACTTCTCTATCCCCTCTCACTCATTCTCCCTATCTAGTGTAGTTTATATTTCTATGAATTTGTCCAAATATTTCATATAATTGGAAGCACACAATGTTTGACCTTTTGCCTGGTTTATTTTGTTTAGTGTTATGTTTTCAAGGCCCATTGATCTTGTAGCATCCTTTTTAATGGCTTAGTGATGTTCAACAAAATGTGGTATATAAATTTTATTTACTCATTAATCAGTTTTACTTGGCTTGTTATCACCTCTTGGCTATTGTGAATAGCGCTGCAGTGAATACTGGACCTCAGATATTCATCTGAGTCCTTGCTCTCAATTTTTTCAGTATCTACCAAGAGTAGGCTACATGGAAATTCTCTGTTTATCTAACCTGTTAGTTTCATTACCCCACCAGGTAATATCTCTTAACCAGTGGAAGTGGTAGTTGAAGTTCAAGGATCTCTAGAAATGTGGTAAAGAATCTGCCTGCCAGTGCAAGGGATGCAGGAAATGTGTGTTCAATCCCTAGATCAGGAAGAATCCCATGGAGTAGGAAATGCAACCCATTCCAGTATTCTTGCCTGAAAAATCCCCTGGACAGAGGAGCCTGTCAGGCTATAGTCCATTGGGATTGCACAGAGTCAGACATGACTCAGCAACTGAGCACACATGTGTAGAAATGTGGTAGAGGGGGAAGACCATGAGTATTGTTTATGGCCCTAAGACCAGCTGAAATCAGAGGAGAAAAGCATGTGTTAGTCTCAATATCATATTTTTTATTCTGGGAAACGAAACCTGGAGGATGTATTTGCAGATAACAGTAAACTCATCATAGGAAGCAAGTAGATCTAAGTGGTACAAGGGGTAGACTATATTAGAGATTATGGTGTACTACTGAAATCCCCTTTCAGAATGGGGACACTTGTTACTCCAGATGCTAGGGGTGATAGCTGCTGGTGTCTCATAGAAATATGCCTCCCCAGGAATTGCCGTCAGTTTAAGGAAGCTGTCTCATGCACTGCCTCAGTGGGAAGAAACTTTTATCCAATGTAGTTAAAACAGGGCTATAAAGCCCCAGTACCTTTCCTCAATTTGGAGCATTTCTGAAGGGTTTCAGCAGTTTAAGAACTCTTCTTGATATTATCTGAGGCCATTGTTGCAACTACTTTAACTTATTTTTCTCCCTAGTTCCATTTTCCATTATATTTCTACAGATACTATTCCTGAAAATAGTCCCCAGTATATTTTCATTTCATTTCCTATTTCCCAGGTAACTTGATCAAAAATAATTGGCTTAGAAAAACTAACAGTACAATAGCAATAACTAAAGACCAAAACTGGTTGTTGATTCAGTTCTATACATGGTTTACTAGTCCTCACTTTTAGTGAAAGCTCAGTTTTATTGACATTTAAGGTGTATATTCTTTTCATAGTGATGCTTTTCTAAAAACTTCTATCTATATAATGAGATGGATAGTGAATATTGTAAACAAAATTATAACAAAGCAATAACTGTATGAAGAAAAATTACAGTAATCTGTGTGTACAGATTATGTAAAAATAAAATGTATGACAGTAATAGTAAAGAGGATAGTATAGGAATGATTGAGAATATACAGATTATAAAGTGTGAAAACTACACATGAACTGGTGTGATTTTGTTTGAAGTATCTTGATTAAGTAAGAAAATGTATTTTAAACTGGGGAAACCACTAAAAAGCTAGGTATAAATAGTAGGTCAGTATTTTAGATAAAATAATGATGTAAAATATTCAATTAATATAGAAAAAGGCATAAGTAGAAGGGGGAAATACCTGGATCCAATGGGAAAAATGGAATACAGTGTAAATATAATAGATTATAATAATTACATTAAATATAGGTAGTTAAAATACACCAAATAACAAATATTAATAGATTGAATAAGCAAAGAAAGTATCAATTATAAGCCATCTACAAGAAGCCCACTTTAAATATCTTGGCATGTGAATATTAAATGGAAAAGAAAAGTATATTAATGTTCAATAGACTAAATTCAGAAGAAATGTTTCTAGGAATAAAAGACATTACATAGTGATAAAAGTATCAGTTCTCTAAGAAGACATGGAAGTTTTATATGTGCATATGTCTAATAACAGCTATATATTATATAAAGCAAAAATTGATAAAACTGAAAACAGAAATAGAAAAATCCATGATAATAGCTAGAGATTACAGCACTTCTATTTATCTATAATTGATATAACTATCAGCCAGACAATCAGTAAAGATTTAAAAGGACGAAATACACCATTGGATGAAGCAGTTGATATTAATGAAACACTTACCTAATATCAGCAGAACATACATTATTTTCAAGTACATATGGAACTCGACAAAGGCAAAACATATTCTTTGCATTATAACAAGTCACCCAAACAAAAAGAACAAAAGCACTAAAAGGTAATTTTATGACCATAGTAGAATTAATCTTTAAATTAATAACAGGCTTATTTAGAAATTTTCAAATATTTGTGAATTAACCAGTACACTTCTAATAACCTTGGGTTAAAATTTAGAGAGGTATTAAAGAAACAAAATTTGAACTAAGTGAAAATGAAAATAGAACATATCAAATATTCATGTAATCCAACTTAATGCATGAGTGGAATATATATCATTAAATCTTCAAACAAAAGTATAAAACAGTAATGTAAGATGTTGTCAGTTAATAAATATATAAATAAGTAAATGAAATTCAAAGTAAGCAAAGGCAACCATAAAGAATAAAGCAAAAATCCATGACACAGAAAGTAAATAGACCAGCTCAATGTAACAAAAAGTTGCTTCTTTGCAATGAGTCATAAAGCCAAATGAATTTTACAGATGAGAAAATTAAGACTTAGAGAGGTTATTTCATTTATCCAGATTCATACAGAAGCAAGGTAAGAGTCCAAATCTAAATCTTCCTAAATGTAAAAACTTCTAATCACTACTTTGAGAGATCACATATTTTGTCTTGGTTTATTTAAATGAAACAAGACTCCAAGGTTCTTCATTTAAATAAGAAATCTGACAATATTTTTGTTTGTTTCCTCTATGTACTGAGCAGGTGGATATTCCAGTCTCATCTGACCAAAGAAGCATCACAAGATATACGCCTTTGAGAAATCAGAGATGCCAACTTAAATGTTACTACTGTGGCAGCATGTTATTAATTAAGACAATGAATCCATGTTTCATAGTGTAGTTATGCAGTACTGATAACATTCTCCAAAGTCTGGGTGTCATACAGTAATTAATAAAAATACATGCTATATGTAGGAACACTTTATTTTTATATAGCTCAGTGCATTAAATGTTTTTCTTTCATCTGTGAGGAAGTGGAAAACATTGGATCCTTCTAATTTTGTCGATACTTCTTTCATGCATAGTTAGAAAAGCTTGCAGTTTCAGATCCTTAATCACAGAGAGTTCTCAATGTCTCTGCAATTTCTAAAAGTTCAAACTTTATGTACTCAGTCATCATTAATTGTTTCTTTATAACTGCAGCCTAGTTTCAAAAGATGCTAAAAGTTTTGTTTTGCTAAGTTGCACTTTAATGTACATAAAATGATTACAGTTGCACTTTATGCCTATGATAGACTCTGCTTAAAGGGCTGTCTAATATATTCAGTGATAAAGTTTGTGTGGTAGGTGTTAAACGTCATAACAGTTTTTAGTGGAAAGGGCAGATCCATGACTGAGTCCAGCCTCAAAAATAATCTTTCTGTGCATATCTTTATGAACTTTATAATACCAGATAAGTATTCCTTAAGTTGAGGCTCATATTTTTATTTGCTATTTCATGTCTAATATAGGATAATTTACTGTGTCTTTTAGGTGGTTTCCATAGAAAGGGATAAGAAAACTCAACTACACTGGCTTAAAATGGGAACTTTCTTGTTCACATTAGTAAGAACAGAGAAATAGAAATAGCTTCAGGTGGAATTTGAATGTGAAGTCTTAATATCATCAGAGCTCTGTTTTCTTCCTTTGTTTCTCTTTACTTATCTACTGTAAGATGGTTTTATTTATAGCTCAACATAGTAATTGCCAGAAATGGTATGACTACATCATTCAGGCCTCAGATCAGGGACAATAAGAACCAAAGTATGTATTGTGTGGTTGCTGATCTCTAAGTTGTGTCCAACTCTTTGTGACTTCATGGATTGCAGCACACCAGGTTCAGCTGTGTTTCACGTGTCTCCTTGGAATTTGCTAAAACTCATCTACATTGTAATGCTATCTAATGATCTCCTCCTCGGCCCTCCCCTTCCTTTTGCTGTCAGTATTTTCTAGCATCAGAGTCTTTTCCAATGAGTCATCTCTTCACACCGGGTAGTCAAAGTATTGTAGCTTCAGCTTCAGCATCATTCCTTCCAATGAATATTCAGGGTTGATTTCATTTTGGATAGACTGGCTTGATCTTCTTGCAGTCCAAGGGACTCTCTAGAGTCTTCTCCAGCACCACAGTTTGAAAGCACCAATTCTTCAGTGCTCAGCCTTCTTTATGATCCAGCTCTCATAACTACTGGAAAAACCATAGCTTTGACTATATGGACTTTTGTCAGCAAGGGTGTCTCTACTTTTTACTATACGTTCTAGGTTTGTTATAGCTTTCCTTCCAAGGAGCAAGCATCTGTTAATTTCATGTCTACAGTAACCATCTGCAGGGATTTTGGAGGCCAAGAAAATAAAATCTGTCACTGCTTCCACTTTTTCTCCTTCTATTTGCCATGAAGTGATGTGACCAGATGCATGATTTTACTTTTTTGAATTTTGATTTTTTTTCTTCACTTTCTTCCTTTAGAGTGATATCATCTGCATATCTGAGATTGTGATATTTCTCCCAGAAATCTTGATTCTACCTTGTGATTCATCCAGCTGGGCATTTCACATGATGTACTCTGCAGAGAAATTAAATAAGTAGACTCACAAGGTACTGCCTTGTTCTTCTTTCCCAATTTTAAACTTGACAGTTATCTCATGTTCGATTCTTAAGGTTGCTTCTACACTCACGTAGAGATTTCTTAGGAGAGGGTAAGGTGATCTGATATTCCCATCTATTTGAGAATTTTTCACAGTTTGTTGTGATCCACATAGTCAAACTCTTTCACATACTGAATTAAGCAGAAATAGTTGTTTTTCTGGAACTTCCTTGCTTTCTCCATGATCCAATCCATGTTGGCAATTTGATCACAGTTTTATCTGCCTCTTCTAAGTTCAGCTTGTAAATCTGGAAGTTCTCAATTCCAGCTGCACAGTTATGGCTGAAGCCTAGCTTTAAGGACTGTTGAGCATAACCTTGCTAGCCCGTGAAATGAGTGTGATCGTATGGTCATTTGAGCATTTTGGCATTTGCCCTTCTTTAGGATTGGAATGAAAACTGACTTTTTCCAGTATATGTTTCAGTCATTGTCCATATATGTATAATCAATATAACTTAAACCAATTTGGGTCATAGGCTTTCTAAGAACCAATAGGTATGGCCAGAGGTTGAAATTATATTGTTTGGTTTTGTCTGGGTTCCGTTTCCCCTACTACACCCAGTGTTATCTGAGTCACATGAGGTGAGAGTAAAGACAGGTTTGTTGTTGATGTTTCACCTTAAGGAAATTTGCAGGTCCTAAAAGAAGACAAAGGAAGCACAAATAATAACCATAAAATAGAACTACATATAGGAAAAAGATAGAAAGATGATTTGGGAGAATTGTTTTCCTCTCCCATTTCAAATCCAGCAGTACAGCTTCTTACATGAACAGTGCTCACAGTGGCATATGTCAGATGACATGCCACTTAGCACTGCTGTCCTGATTACTCTGGGAGAAAGTTATAATGTCAACAGTTCTTGTAGCTGCTCTGCGTTTGCTAACAGGAATTGAGAGATGCTTGCTTTCCTGATACATGTCTAAAGAATTAAGAGGAACTTTATGTTTTAGAAATTATTGCGGGTTTTTTGCTTAGAGAGTTTAAAATGGAGAGGTTTTCTCGATTGTACCTTGTGATTCATCCAGCTGGGCATTTCACATGATGTACTCTGCAGAGAAATTAAATAAGTAGACTCACAAGGTACTGCCTTGTTCTTCTTTCCCAATTTTAAACTTGACAGTTATCTCATGTTCGATTCTTAAGGTTGCTTCTACACTCACGTAGAGATTTCTTAGGAGAGGGTAAGGTGATCTGATATTCCCATCTATTTGAGAATTTTTCACAGTTTGTTGTGATCCACATAGTCAAACTCTTTCACATACTGAATTAAGCAGAAATAGTTGTTTTTCTGGAACTTCCTTGCTTTCTCCATGATCCAATCCATGTTGGCAATTTGATCACAGTTTTATCTGCCTCTTCTAAGTTCAGCTTGTAAATCTGGAAGTTCTCAATTCCAGCTGCACAGTTATGGCTGAAGCCTAGCTTTAAGGACTGTTGAGCATAACCTTGCTAGCCCGTGAAATGAGTGTGATCGTATGGTCATTTGAGCATTTTGGCATTTGCCCTTCTTTAGGATTGGAATGAAAACTGACTTTTTCCAGTATATGTTTCAGTCATTGTCCATATATGTATAATCAATATAACTTAAACCAATTTGGGTCATAGGCTTTCTAAGAACCAATAGGTATGGCCAGAGGTTGAAATTATATTGTTTGGTTTTGTCTGGGTTCCGTTTCCCCTACTACACCCAGTGTTATCTGAGTCACATGAGGTGAGAGTAAAGACAGGTTTGTTGTTGATGTTTCACCTTAAGGAAATTTGCAGGTCCTAAAAGAAGACAAAGGAAGCACAAATAATAACCATAAAATAGAACTACATATAGGAAAAAGATAGAAAGATGATTTGGGAGAATTGTTTTCCTCTCCCATTTCAAATCCAGCAGTACAGCTTCTTACATGAACAGTGCTCACAGTGGCATATGTCAGATGACATGCCACTTAGCACTGCTGTCCTGATTACTCTGGGAGAAAGTTATAATGTCAACAGTTCTTGTAGCTGCTCTGCGTTTGCTAACAGGAATTGAGAGATGCTTGCTTTCCTGATACATGTCTAAAGAATTAAGAGGAACTTTATGTTTTAGAAATTATTGCGGGTTTTTTGCTTAGAGAGGTTAAAATGGGAGAGCTCCCACTCAGTTGTAACTGAGTGAACTTAAGACATGTGGTGCCAGAACTGCTGCAAGAGTAAAGGGTTCACCAGGAAAATAGACTGACTGTCAAACATCTCAGCCCAAATTCGGCATTTCTTTTAAATACAAACAGTGTCTTAAATCAATAATTATGCCAATCTGTATCTACAATTTTCCCATAGTTACCTCCCAACACTCATATGGGCAATGCTGAATTTAATGTGACCTGTGACATGGATATTTTTTCTATTCTTACTTATCCTCCTTAAGCAATTATAATTGCTCCCTCAGGGAATCGTTCAATATATTCTTCAACAAATCACCCCTAAAAATGACAGGCTATTTTCAAGCTCAGGCCTAGCACAGTAAGTCACAATATAACGTATAGTCAAAAAGACTTGCTGAAGATTGAAATAGGTGGTTTGATGAAAAACCGTAGCCCTAGATTTCAATTTCTAATTGCTTTACTATCTTTAAATATTCAAATTTCTATCAAACTTTCCTAAATGCACCTTTTCCACTATTTTTACCCTCATTTTTACAAGTTAACAATATCTGCTCAATCATAACAAAAACTTCTATGACCACTGACTTTATGCTTTTTGTATTTAAATTGTATGTATATATGTGTTTACTTTACCATTGTCAGTGTGTATACCCCAAATGGTTCACCTTCTTGTCATGATGAAGTGGCTGAAATGTTATTACTGATTTTTTATTACTTTGTTCTTTTAACAGTGTATATGAATATTTTGGAAATAGTTGAAAAGTCGAGTTGTCAAGTCTAGTCACCTCTCCCATGTCAATGCATTGCATCCTATTCCTAATATCTGATTAAAGTGGCTGAGGCAATGCCCCATGAGAAAGACAGAAAAATCTAAAGTATGAAATGACTTTAACCTATGTATGAAAGTTCTCTCATGTATAAATTGCATACCTCTACTTATATTAAACAGTGAAAGATGTTTATATTTTGGTACTGTCCAACTGTTGTCTGAGATTCTAATATATTTTCTGCAAACCTGGTGTATTATGTATCTTAGAAACCAAAATGAAATCTTTAATTTTATTGACAGATGGGGATAAAGTGTGGTGAAGATTGTGATATGAGGCTAAATAATTAAAGTTTTCCTTTAACCATGACTATGGTATTTGAAAACAAAATAATTTACTGACTTTGAGAATGCATCACTAGATGATAGAGATATGCAATTTGCCAAAATGTGTATAAGACAACTAAATATAAAAAATAGGTAACAAGGAGATATTACAGCCAATAAATTCAAATTTAGAAAACTTATCAGCTTTCTCACTTTCTTTAAGAAAATTCAATAACACTCCAAAGCTCCTATTCCACAAGGTATTTTAAAAGTCTATAACTTTAGGGGGTGTGAACTTCTTGTCTCCTTTCTGAAATTTACCCCCAATCCGAGAAAACCAATTAAATAGGAAAGGTATCTAATGGACAGGTATTAGAGTCAATGCTAATGTCTTAAACTAGATGATACAAAAAAACAAGTTCTATTTTTTGCACAGGCAAACAAACTACAGCTTGAAGGACTGGAAGAGTTTTGGGTTTTTTAAATTAATTTTTATCCGCTACATTTTAAAGTTAACCAAAATATCTGCTCAATCATAAGAAAAACTTCTATGACCACTGACTTTATGCTTTTTGTATTTAAATTGTATGTATATATGTGTTTACTTTACCATTGTCAGTGTGTATACCCCAAATGGTTCACCTTCTTGTCATGATGAAGTGGCTGAAATGTTATTACTGATTTTTTATTACTTTGTTCTTTTAACAGTGTATATGAATATTTTGGAAATAGTTGAAAAGTCGAGTTGTCAAGTCTAGTCACCTCTCCCATGTCAATGCATTGCATCCTATTCCTAATATCTGATTAAAGTGGCTGAGGCAATGCCCCATGAGAAAGACAGAAAAATCTAAAGTATGAAATGACTTTAACCTATGTATGAAAGTTCTCTCATGTATAAATTGCATACCTCTACTTATATTAAACAGTGAAAGATGTTTATATTTTGGTACTGTCCAACTGTTGTCTGAGATTCTAATATATTTTCTGCAAACCTGGTGTATTATGTATCTTAGAAACCAAAATGAAATCTTTAATTTTATTGACAGATGGGGATAAAGTGTGGTGAAGATTGTGATATGAGGCTAAATAATTAAAGTTTTCCTTTAACCATGACTATGGTATTTGAAAACAAAATAATTTACTGACTTTGAGAATGCATCACTAGATGATAGAGATATGCAATTTGCCAAAATGTGTATAAGACAACTAAATATAAAAAATAGGTAACAAGGAGATATTACAGCCAATAAATTCAAATTTAGAAAACTTATCAGCTTTCTCACTTTCTTTAAGAAAATTCAATAACACTCCAAAGCTCCTATTCCACAAGGTATTTTAAAAGTCTATAACTTTAGGGGGTGTGAACTTCTTGTCTCCTTTCTGAAATTTACCCCCAATCCGAGAAAACCAATTAAATAGGAAAGGTATCTAATGGACAGGTATTAGAGTCAATGCTAATGTCTTAAACTAGATGATACAAAAAAACAAGTTCTATTTTTTGCACAGGCAAACAAACTACAGCTTGAAGGACTGGAAGAGTACTGTCCCTGTTAGCTTGAGTAGGAATTAGAATATATTTTGCCACAGAAATGATTATAATATCATGATAGCTCATTTAATCTAAAATCTTCCTAAAGTATAAAATAGTATCATCCTTATTTTATTCCTATTTAATGCACAAATCTCAGACTTGGACTAAATTACATAAGCATATGTTCTTCCTAATAAATTAAAATTTGCCATCAGTATATATTAATCAAGTCTGAAGGACACGAATATTTTTAACAAATTGATACTGGGGTATTAATTCAATCAATATGTCTTATTGTTAGTTTTGAATACCTAGGACTGTGAAGGATATGATGTATATACAACAAATCATAATAAACAGGGGGTTAATATTATTATTTTATTGCTCTGGCATGTATTGCTAATGTATACATATTTAACACCATAGACATTTATTTTAAGATTAAAATCATCACATTATTTATTGATAGAAGAATGATTTATTCCAATTTTTAAAAATGTGCAAGCTTAATTTACTATTTTCTTTTTAGTTTCCTCTCAAGGCAAGCTTTTCTGTATTAGATGTTTTTGTTATTTATTTGCTATAGGAAATTGTCATTTTGAAGAAAAGTTGTAATGTTCAAAATTTTCTCTATTAAAAGTAAATATCATTACTGTTTATTTGAAATTATAGAAAAATAACAGTTACTCCAAATTGAACCCAATGGTATCTAAGTACCTAGTCATCTCTTCTTTCCACAAAAAGCATACCTATTAAAACTTAAAGCATTCAGAACAAAAGAAAGCCATGCCTGAACACATCTTTGCAGCAAACTATGCAATTTACTTAAACATTAAGAATATTTTAGTCTCAGCTTTCTCACTTTCTTTAAGAAAATTCAATATCACTCCAACGCTCCTATTCCACAAGGTATTTTAAAAGTCTATAACTTTAGGGGGTGTGAACTTCTTGTCTCCTTTCTGAAATTTACCCCCAATCCGAGAAAACCAATTAAATAGGAAAGGTATCTAATGGACAGGTATTAGAGTCAATGCTAATGTCTTAAACTAGATGATACAAAAAAACAAGTTCTATTTTTTGCACAGGCAAACAAACTACAGCTTGAAGGACTGGAAGAGTACTGTCCCTGTTAGCTTGAGTAGGAATTAGAATATATTTTGCCACAGAAATGATTATAATATCATGATAGCTCATTTAATCTAAAATCTTCCTAAAGTATAAAATAGTATCATCCTTATTTTATTCCTATTTAATGCACAAATCTCAGACTTGGACTAAATTACATAAGCATATGTTCTTCCTAATAAATTAAAATTTGCCATCAGTATATATTAATCAAGTCTGAAGGACACGAATATTTTTAACAAATTGATACTGGGGTATTAATTCAATCAATATGTCTTATTGTTAGTTTTGAATACCTAGGACTGTGAAGGATATGATGTATATACAACAAATCATAATAAACAGGGGGTTAATATTATTATTTTATTGCTCTGGCATGTATTGCTAATGTATACATATTTAACACCATAGACATTTATTTTAAGATTAAAATCATCACATTATTTATTGATAGAAGAATGATTTATTCCAATTTTTAAAAATGTGCAAGCTTAATTTACTATTTTCTTTTTAGTTTCCTCTCAAGGCAAGCTTTTCTGTATTAGATGTTTTTGTTATTTATTTGCTATAGGAAATTGTCATTTTGAAGAAAAGTTGTAATGTTCAAAATTTTCTCTATTAAAAGTAAATATCATTACTGTTTATTTGAAATTATAGAAAAATAACAGTTACTCCAAATTGAACCCAATGGTATCTAAGTACCTAGTCATCTCTTCTTTCCACAAAAAGCATACCTATTAAAACTTAAAGCATTCAGAACAAAAGAAAGCCATGCCTGAACACATCTTTGCAGCAAACTATGCAATTTACTTAAACATTAAGAATATTTTAGTATCAGGTCTCATCAGTGATTTCATGCTATTGTTAGAGAAGCCTGCCTGCAGGGCCACTGTCACCATGCCCAACAAAACAGAAAAATAGAAAATGTCACACATTTCTACTGTTCATCTAATTATTTTCTTATATCTACTTTTGTTTATTTTTCTGGTTTTCCCAGCAATTATATTTTTGAGTTCCTAGTCATCTGTCCTCTTGTCACTTTTGCCTTTTTTTTTTCATTAAAAAAACGTGAATTTTTGAAATATTTTCCCATTAAATATTTGATTTTCAGTTATATACTCACTTCTTGCTCAAGTTTCTCATTCCATTTATCTTTAAAATATCATATAAAATGTGCATTAAAAATATACATTGTTTTTTCTTAACATTTTTTATTTCTAGATGTCTTATCTGATTTTTATCAAACATTCAGGCTTTTAGCAGTCTTATTCTGTTAAATACATAGTGCAGGAAATAATTCCCTACAGAAAATGTTGCATTTATGCCTAAATTTTTCCTTGTGAATAACTTAAAATTTTTGATATGTATTATAAAATTTCCAGAATTAAATGTGTTAATTTGCAATTCACCTAATATAGCTTAAAGCTGATATAATTTGTGTGCTCAGGAATTTGTTGGGTAAAACCAAAGTGGTACTTTATTGTTTCAACTTGCATTCCTATACGTACTACTGGTTTAAATACTTTTCCTAATATTTTATAAGCAGAGGAAAGATAAGAACATGTGCAGTTATATGAGAGAAGGTAAAAAGTGGGGTCAGGGTGTTCAACTGTACAATTATGAACTACACTTAAACCAAGGCTAATTCTGAGTTCATTTTTGTTCTACAAACTTCCTAACTTATTAAAAATAGTTTATTTAAATTTAAATAACATTGTTTTCCCATGATATTTTCATATGATGCCTACATTTTATTTCAAAGGTTGTAAGTACTAATGCC
Organism: Tragulus kanchil; assembly: GCA_022376925.1. Lineage (NCBI taxonomy): Eukaryota > Metazoa > Chordata > Mammalia > Artiodactyla > Tragulidae > Tragulus > Tragulus kanchil. The sequence goes on along the minus strand of JAIOJX010000025.1, from coordinate 23,431,706 downwards.
TTTTCTTATGTTTTTACTGAAGTATAGAATTTAAGTATTTGCCAGTTGTTTCTGTGGAAATACTTTTTTTTATCATCAATATATTTTGAAACAATGCTGTCTACTCTTGTTCTTTATCTGTCTGATTCAAGTATTCTTTGTCTTATTATGTCTTTATCCTCCTTTTATAAAGAATTGTAGGTAAATATAAAATGTTATCTTTTAAAACATATTTGAGAAAAAATGCTTTCTATTTAAACAGGATTCAGTAATGTTTATCAAAAACCAAGATTCTCTTTGATACCTGTTTGGCAGCAGTAGCTCCTGGATTACATGTTGTCAAAAGTTCCTGGCCAACTATTATATGTACTATACTATTAGTTCTCACTCCTAAGGCTATTTGAGTTATGACAGAACTCATGTATATAATTAATATGTAATAATTTAGTGAAACAAGTTAGATTTCGTTTTAGTGCTGGTCTATGTCAAATATTATTTCCAATTACATCTTATAATCTCTATGAGATTTTAACTGTGATTAGCTCCAAATTACCAGTTTTAATGAAGGTATATTAGTCTTTAGAGTCTGACATGTAAAAGTCCCAAGAAATGGGTTTCAACTTAATGCAAAATGCAGAGGGCAGATTTTAGTAGCAATAAATCAGTTGTTAGAAATACAACTCCAAGTCAATTATAGTCAAATAGTAACCTACTTAAATTTCCATAGAGGTTAATAGGCTTCTTGCCTAGGAATTATCTCTTTTGGAAGCAATACTAATTTTATATGACAAAAACAGAATCTACCCTGCCTAAAACTGGTACTTTATTGTTTCAACTAATACGTACTACTGGTTTAAATACTTTTCCTAATATTTTATAAGCAGAGGAAAGATAAGAACATGTGCAGTTATATGAGAGAAGGTAAAAAGTGGGGTCAGGGTGTTCAACTGTACAATTATGAACTACACTTAAACCAAGGCTAATTCTGAGTTCATTTTTGTTCTACAAACTTCCTAACTTATTAAAAATAGTTTATTTAAATTTAAATAACATTGTTTTCCCATGATATTTTCATATGATGCCTACATTTTATTTCAAAGGTTGTAAGTACTAATGCCTTTTCTTATGTTTTTACTGAAGTATAGAATTTAAGTATTTGCCAGTTGTTTCTGTGGAAATACTTTTTTTTATCATCAATATATTTTGAAACAATGCTGTCTACTCTTGTTCTTTATCTGTCTGATTCAAGTATTCTTTGTCTTATTATGTCTTTATCCTCCTTTTATAAAGAATTGTAGGTAAATATAAAATGTTATCTTTTAAAACATATTTGAGAAAAAATGCTTTCTATTTAAACAGGATTCAGTAATGTTTATCAAAAACCAAGATTCTCTTTGATACCTGTTTGGCAGCAGTAGCTCCTGGATTACATGTTGTCAAAAGTTCCTGGCCAACTATTATATGTACTATACTATTAGTTCTCACTCCTAAGGCTATTTGAGTTATGACAGAACTCATGTATATAATTAATATGTAATAATTTAGTGAAACAAGTTAGATTTCGTTTTTAGTGCTGGTCTATGTCAAATATTATTTCCAATTACATCTTATAATCTCTATGAGATTTTAACTGTGATTAGCTCCAAATTACCAGTTTTAATGAAGGTATATTAGTCTTTAGAGTCTGACATGTAAAAGTCCCAAGAAATGGGTTTCAACTTAATGCAAAATGCAGAGGGCAGATTTTAGTAGCAATAAATCAGTTGTTAGAAATACAACTCCAAGTCAATTATAGTCAAATAGTAACCTACTTAAATTTCCATAGAGGTTAATAGGCTTCTTGCCTAGGAATTATCTCTTTTGGAAGCAATACTAATTTTATATGACAAAAACAGAATCTACCCTGCCTAAACTTATTTGCCCTCTTTTTTCTTTTCTTTTTTTTTTCCTTCCCTTCCTCCCTTTCTTTCAAACTTGTCTCTTCTCTTCTTTCCTTCCTTTTTTTTTTTTTCCCCCAATATTTGTATAGCAATTACACACACATGCTCTTGAGCCAGAGAGCTTTGGTTACATTCTAGTGTAAACATTTCTATTTGATCTTGGACACATTGTGAATTTGCCTGTTCCTCAGTTTCCTAACATTTTAGTGGTGATAGCTTTCTCAAAAGGTTACTAGGATTTCAGCATTAAAGCAAATAAAGAGCAAAGCAAAAGTCTTGCCATGTGGTAGCTGCACAGTTAATGGTAGCTAATCCTTTCACCATAACAGATATCTTTATACAATTTATCCTTTGCAAATTATTGTCTTAAAGTATAGAATAATTTTATATGTTAAATGATTCATGTTGCTTTAATTACTCATTTTGTTTAATTGTTCATAATTTTGTATGTGAACAAATCCCCTTTACAACAGTGATGCTGAATATATTAAATAACCCAAAGTAATAAAATTTCTGGAGTGAGAAATGGCAACCCACTTCAGTATGCTTGCCTGAAAAATTCCATGGACAGAGAAGACTGGTGGGCTGCAGACCATGGGGTCACAAAGAGTCAAACATGATAAATTTTCATAGTAAACACAACTGTAACACAATTTACATTGGTCTATTAAATATCATAATAATAGCAATAAGTATTAACAGTATGACAGAAACCATAGTAAGTGCTTTAAGTGAATTTTCTAAATAAATCCTGACAATAATATGACAAGGTCAATATTAAACACACTGCTTGAGGATATATAGGTATTCTGAAAACTTTTTTCTAAATAATTTAAATTAATTTTTATCTTTAATTATGAATATAATGATTTTCAAGTACCGTGTCAACTTCAAGTTCTCCTTGTGCGTACTTCATTGCATTATGTAAGTATAAATTCAAAAATAAATTTCTCAGTTTTATTTAACTGACAGAAGTTCTTTCCAAATAGAGTTTTATATAGTACTCAGAAAACAGGCAAAGGAGTAATTGACCATGGTCCCCAAATAACTAGATTGTATTTATGGTGCTCTTAGTGTGTGTTAGGCACTCTAAGTTTTGCCCATTCTTCCCTCCTAATTCCTGCTGGATTTCTGCATAATAAGTCTTATTTCCATTTTACCTAAAGGAAAGAAGTTCAAAGAATTTGAGTAATACTCCCTAAAGATGTACAGCTCAGAAGAGTTCCAGGTCTACTTGATTTCAAAGATATGCTACCAGTTTCATCCTGAGGTCCCCAGACACCAGAGTGTAAGACAAAGTTACGTACTAACAACTCATGAGGAAGAAAAAGAGAGTATTCAAGGTTGTGCATAAATGGGCAGCAGTCAGTTGTTGTGGAATAATACATCAGAGGCAATATGGAAGCCCAAAAATGGGAATTAGCCACCCAGATGACAGATGTGAAGCAGAGAGCTAATGCCACTGAAACCTATCAAACCACTCAGGGCTGTCACAGTGGTGGCTGGAGTGCCATCAATGTCCAGTGGCTCCAGGTGGTGGGCAAATGGTGTCTAACAGACCCACTTTCATTTCACCAGTTAAACTTATTTTCTAAGCATTTGAATTTTTAAAATTTGGGTAAAACTTAATTGTGTTACATGTAGATTGATTGGTGAATAAAATAAATTATAGGCATGAATCCTATAGGTTTACACAGCAATAAAAAAGAATAATGCTTACAACATTCATAACTAGCAATGAACAACTGCTTTACATAAAGCAGGTATTCTAAGTAAAGCAGAACATTTTACTTAAGTATGCTGTTGAAAACTATAGTGTTATGTAAAAAAGTATCAAAGTTAAATTGTAGAATATTTTTAATTGACTCTGTGTTCTAAGAAAAATGGGATCTAAAGAATTATAGTTGGTTCTTCCCTGGTGGTCCAGTGGGTAAGGACACTGCCTTGCAGTGCAAGGGGCGCCGGTTCGATCCCTGACCTGGGAAGATCCCACGTTCTGCAGAGCGCCTGGACTGATGTGGCCAATTACCGAGCCGGAGTTCTGGAGCGCATGCGCCCAGAGCCGGTGCTCTGCAACAACAGAGGCCACTGTGATGGGAGGCCCATACGGGCCAAAGAACAAAAATGGATGAAAATAGATAAGTGAAAGACCAATAGAAGTGGCCTGCCTGCCCTACTCCCTCTGCAATCTGCACCCCCCCCGCAAAAAAAAAAAAAAAAAAAGAATTGTTTCCTTGATAACAGTGACAATATATGCTACCTAATTCAATTCATAATTTTTCTATTGTTAACTAAGAAAAACTAAAAATCTAAAAAAAGATAAGTGATGGAGATATTGGTCTTTTTCTGATATTGCTGGTACCTTTTTCTTTTTAGTTTTAAATAAATGTGGTAGAAAATGGGGAAATAGAGTCAAGCAAATTTTACAAAGTGGACTCGGAGATATTTTATTGCTGAATTTTCTTCCAGTTAACAATATCATGAGAACATATAAATTGCCCATGAATCTAGAAAATGTATAAGTATGTCATGAATTCTCAGTCTATATTTAGCCACTAGAGCATCTACAACATTTTTAGTTATAATGTGCGTCTGAGAGAGTTATTTCATGAGGATGTTATTTATCAGCTATTTTATGATTATGCTTTAGGAATTAGATATCTCATTAATTATTCGCACACAAATGATTGTAGGTAGAAAGTGCTTCATGCAGCTAGTAATCCCTGCAGCACTCAGAGCTATCTTAAGTTTCAAGCAAACTACACTGGTTTATTTGCACACAGAACATGCCTGCTCTGTTTATCATATAAATTATGGATTTTACAAAAAGTAATTCTTTAGAATAAATTGATAAAAATTAGATGGGCTATGTAAAATGTTTATGTTACTGAACTCTTTATGAATATTTTGGTTTATGACTTTTTCTCACCATGGATTTATCCAACATAAATAATAGATTCATTGCTACACATTCTATAGAGAATATTTTCCAGTAATTTTGCCTATCAGATATCTGATTAAACCTAGCAGTAGTATAATCAGCCAGAATCTTGAATCAATTTCACATGACAGCTTTGCTATTCTCTCAGTACATGCATAAAATTACCATTTAACATTGATTATATTCAATGTCTTTGGAATCGCAGCTGCTTTTAAAGGTTAAAAAATGTTGCCTTTAATATTTTTCTAGTAATTTCTGTATAATTATAATAAATTCATGTAACTTAAGCATGTGACACTTCACTTACAACTTAATTAAATTATTATGAGATAAATATTAGTATAAACAAATGTAATACCAAGAGAAATGTCCAGTAAAATTCATGGAAGTATTTGATTCTGTCATTTGTTGTATAGTTCTTAATTAAAATAAATCAAGGAAGTTTATCATAGAATGATGTACATTTTAGTAATACCCATTAGGGATAAATACGGTTTACAGATTTCAGATAACTTAAAACTTACTAGAATTTCCATAAATTTGGAGAATTTGGGAACACATAAGCACTTTTATTACTTATTTTAAGACTGAGAATAGTTACCTGCAGAATCAGAATTATTAGCACTTACTTGGTGTTTTTTCTTCTTTGTGATACCAAGACAAATATATAAAAGGTTAACCTACTTTATTTTTGTCCTAAACAAAATTATACTAAATTATGACACTGCTTTTGTTTTTCTCCTTCTAGTATCAATTCAATATAACACATATTTATTTAATACATAATTATAATTTTTATTTATAGCCCAGGATCTTTTACTTCAAAGAGAAGATTATTAAGCCCTTGATATGGTAAACATATATTTGAGTCAGATATGACAAGACTATGCAAAAATATTTGAGTCAGGATAGCTTTTGCCTGGCACACAGAACATGCCTGCTCTGTTTATCATATAAATTATGGATTTTACAAAAAGTAATTCTTTAGAATAAATTGATAAAAATTAGATGGGCTATGTAAAATGTTTATGTTACTGAACTCTTTATGAATATTTTGGTTTATGACTTTTTCTCACCATGGATTTATCCAACATAAATAATAGATTCATTGCTACACATTCTATAGAGAATATTTTCCAGTAATTTTGCCTATCAGATATCTGATTAAACCTAGCAGTAGTATAATCAGCCAGAATCTTGAATCAATTTCACATGACAGCTTTGCTATTCTCTCAGTACATGCATAAAATTACCATTTAACATTGATTATATTCAATGTCTTTGGAATCGCAGCTGCTTTTAAAGGTTAAAAAATGTTGCCTTTAATATTTTTCTAGTAATTTCTGTATAATTATAATAAATTCATGTAACTTAAGCATGTGACACTTCACTTACAACTTAATTAAATTATTATGAGATAAATATTAGTATAAACAAATGTAATACCAAGAGAAATGTCCAGTAAAATTCATGGAAGTATTTGATTCTGTCATTTGTTGTATAGTTCTTAATTAAAATAAATCAAGGAAGTTTATCATAGAATGATGTACATTTTAGTAATACCCATTAGGGATAAATACGGTTTACAGATTTCAGATAACTTAAAACTTACTAGAATTTCCATAAATTTGGAGAATTTGGGAACACATAAGCACTTTTATTACTTATTTTAAGACTGAGAATAGTTACCTGCAGAATCAGAATTATTAGCACTTACTTGGTGTTTTTTCTTCTTTGTGATACCAAGACAAATATATAAAAGGTTAACCTACTTTATTTTTGTCCTAAACAAAATTATACTAAATTATGACACTGCTTTTGTTTTTCTCCTTCTAGTATCAATTCAATATAACACATATTTATTTAATACATAATTATAATTTTTATTTATAGCCCAGGATCTTTTACTTCAAAGAGAAGATTATTAAGCCCTTGATATGGTAAACATATATTTGAGTCAGATATGACAAGACTATGCATAAAGTCATATTGTGAGTCTCAGGATGACCAGCGTGCAAACACTTCCACACACTACACACATCCATACATGCAAAAGCATCAGCACTAACAAATATCTTCAGATATCTCCAACTCTAAAAACAGCCGTATGTCATTTATTCTGTAAGTTATTTTAAGTCAAGCTGGGATGGGCTTCCCTTGTGGTTCAGTTGGTGAAGAATATGTCTGCAATGCGGAAGACCCAGGTTCAATCCCTGGGTCAGAAAGATTCCCTGAAGAAGGACATGTCTACCTACTCTAGTATCCTTGCCTAGAGAATTCCATGACAGAGGAACTTGGCAAGCTACCGTCCGTGGGATCACAGAGAGTCGGACACAACTAAATGGTTAACACCCTACTATCAGGGCCACAAATTAGACATACATTATTTTCACATATTTTTATATTTTTCAAATTGAAATCTTCTACTGGAACATGGTTTAATATATAAGTAACTTAATAGACACATGATACATTAATAATAAGATTTTTCATAAGATTATTTAAATCAGGACTCTAGTTTTGAGTATGTCAGATATTTCATTCCATCAGTGCAAGTCTTTACTGTGGCTCTAATGGAAAGCAACTCAAAAAATGGGTCTTCTTTTTCTTTAACTAATTCATAATATATTTCTAGCTTCATGTTTCTAAAAAACAATGTTACCTATGATGGGAGAAAGAGTCTACAATTTTAAGTCAAAACTGAGAAACTGAGGATGCATACTGAATTGTAATGGGATGTGTAAAATTTATTCTTTTTATTTTATAAATTTTATACACACACACTTTATATATATATGTATATATACAAAAAGAATATTAATTACCAACCAAGAATGATTAATAGATTTAGCTTTTACTCTGGGCAGAAGGTTATTGGGAAATACTTCATTGTGATATGGAAAGAAAACAATCTGTTTCTGGATAGTTCTGACTTTATATCTGTAACTGATCAGTGAATAGCAATGTAACCTTATGAAGTAACAACATAATAAATTTTTTTTTTTAGTATCAATTCAATATAACACATATTTATTTAATACATAATTATAATTTTTATTTATAGCCCAGGATCTTTTACTTCAAAGAGAAGATTATTAAGCCCTTGATATGGTAAACATATATTTGAGTCAGATATGACAAGACTATGCATAAAGTCATATTGTGAGTCTCAGGATGACCAGCGTGCAAACACTTCCACACACTACACACATCCATACATGCAAAAGCATCAGCACTAACAAATATCTTCAGATATCTCCAACTCTAAAAACAGCCGTATGTCATTTATTCTGTAAGTTATTTTAAGTCAAGCTGGGATGGGCTTCCCTTGTGGTTCAGTTGGTGAAGAATATGTCTGCAATGCGGAAGACCCAGGTTCAATCCCTGGGTCAGAAAGATTCCCTGAAGAAGGACATGTCTACCTACTCTAGTATCCTTGCCTAGAGAATTCCATGACAGAGGAACTTGGCAAGCTACCGTCCGTGGGATCACAGAGAGTCGGACACAACTAAATGGTTAACACCCTACTATCAGGGCCACAAATTAGACATACATTATTTTCACATATTTTTATATTTTTCAAATTGAAATCTTCTACTGGAACATGGTTTAATATATAAGTAACTTAATAGACACATGATACATTAATAATAAGATTTTTCATAAGATTATTTAAATCAGGACTCTAGTTTTGAGTATGTCAGATATTTCATTCCATCAGTGCAAGTCTTTACTGTGGCTCTAATGGAAAGCAACTCAAAAAATGGGTCTTCTTTTTCTTTAACTAATTCATAATATATTTCTAGCTTCATGTTTCTAAAAAACAATGTTACCTATGATGGGAGAAAGAGTCTACAATTTTAAGTCAAAACTGAGAAACTGAGGATGCATACTGAATTGTAATGGGATGTGTAAAATTTATTCTTTTTATTTTATAAATTTTATACACACACACTTTATATATATATGTATATATACAAAAAGAATATTAATTACCAACCAAGAATGATTAATAGATTTAGCTTTTACTCTGGGCAGAAGGTTATTGGGAAATACTTCATTGTGATATGGAAAGAAAACAATCTGTTTCTGGATAGTTCTGACTTTATATCTGTAACTGATCAGTGAATAGCAATGTAACCTTATGAAGTAACAACATAATAAATATTTTAAAATTTATCTACCATCACTAATCTTAAGGTGTTTATTCATTATAAAGTTTAAATGAAACAGTACCGGTTTATATTTGTTGTCTTGGCATAATTATTGATAACAGCTCTTTCCATTCCAAAAAGTGTCCTAGTTTCAATGGTAAATTATACAGTCACCTTACAGACCTTATGTGAATAGCAGTGTATGATTATTGCTCTGGTGTAAACATGGGGTGGATAACAACCCAGAAATGGAAACCGTACTGAAGATTTTAGCAGTACTATTAGATTTCTAAGAGGTGATTGTAATTTGCTGTTTCTTAGAGGATATCGGGGGAAAGGGAAATAAGTCAAAAGTTATTTAGACGTTAGGTGAGAAAAAGCTTGTGTGCTCAAGTAAACAGTTATCAGGAAATAGGAATGCGCATTAGGAACAGGGCCAAATGAAGCTTGAACATCGCAGTAGCCTAGATAACAAAGTGTGCTTATGCAGTAAAATACACTGCATCTTGAAAGAAACAGGAAGCCATGGGAAATTTTAGTCAGCATTGTAGCTGCCGAGAGTATGCCCTATTGGTTCAACTTCCATCTCACACTGATAAATTCTGAATCCCAGCCACTATCACTGTTAGGGAGACCACTCGCAGCCTCTGAACTATTGGCCCTCCTCTCTCCACTCCAGCACCATGAGGCAGCCTAGGTTCTGGTTGTAACAAGTGAAGCAGTCAATCCCCTGCTAAAACCTTTTCTATAATAGTTATGGTCATTTTTTGGTTAGGGTCGAGTTTAGAATAAAGAGACCTATGGAGGGCTGGTGTTAGGTTTGAGTTGGGATCCCTTTAAGTTGGGATAGAGAGTGGGTTTAGGTTAGTAATTCATAATATATTTCTAGCTTCATGTTTCTAAAAAACAATGTTACCTATGATGGGAGAAAGAGTCTACAATTTTAAGTCAAAACTGAGAAACTGAGGATGCATACTGAATTGTAATGGGATGTGTAAAATTTATTCTTTTTATTTTATAAATTTTATACACACACACTTTATATATATATGTATATATACAAAAAGAATATTAATTACCAACCAAGAATGATTAATAGATTTAGCTTTTACTCTGGGCAGAAGGTTATTGGGAAATACTTCATTGTGATATGGAAAGAAAACAATCTGTTTCTGGATAGTTCTGACTTTATATCTGTAACTGATCAGTGAATAGCAATGTAACCTTATGAAGTAACAACATAATAAATATTTTAAAATTTATCTACCATCACTAATCTTAAGGTGTTTATTCATTATAAAGTTTAAATGAAACAGTACCGGTTTATATTTGTTGTCTTGGCATAATTATTGATAACAGCTCTTTCCATTCCAAAAAGTGTCCTAGTTTCAATGGTAAATTATACAGTCACCTTACAGACCTTATGTGAATAGCAGTGTATGATTATTGCTCTGGTGTAAACATGGGGTGGATAACAACCCAGAAATGGAAACCGTACTGAAGATTTTAGCAGTACTATTAGATTTCTAAGAGGTGATTGTAATTTGCTGTTTCTTAGAGGATATCGGGGGAAAGGGAAATAAGTCAAAAGTTATTTAGACGTTAGGTGAGAAAAAGCTTGTGTGCTCAAGTAAACAGTTATCAGGAAATAGGAATGCGATTAGGAACAGGGCCAAATGAAGCTTGAACATCGCAGCGGCCTAGATAACAAAGTGTGCTTATGCAGTAAAATACACTGCATCTTGAAAGAAACAGGAAGCCATGGGAAATTTTAGTCAGCATTGTAGCTGCCGAGTATGCCCTATTGGTTCAACTTCCATCTCACACTGATAAATTCTGAATCCCAGCCACTATCACTGTTAGGGAGACCACTCGCAGCCTCTGAACTATTGGCCCTCCTCTCTCCACTCCAGCACCATGAGGCAGCCTAGGTTCTGGTTGTAACAAGTGAAGCAGTCAATCCCCTGCTAAAACCTTTTCTATAATAGTTATGGTCATTTTTTGGTTAGGGTCGAGTTTAGAATAAAGAGACCTATGGAGGGCTGGTGTTAGGTTTGAGTTGGGATCCCTTTAAGTTGGGATAGAGAGTGGGTTTAGGTTAGATTTGTGTCTGGAATAGACCTAGGGCTGTTGCTAGGGTGAGGGTTATAGCTTCCATTACCATAAGAGTTGGGATGGGTTTAAGGTTAGGATTTAGTTCAGAATTAAGAGACTTGGGGAGAGCTACTGTTAGGTTTAAGGTTCCTCTTAAATTTGGATTGTGAAACGGTTCGTGTGAGCTAAGGGATAGTGCTGGGGTAGGGCTAGGGTTTCAGTTAGCTTCACCAGAAGAGTTGGGGTGGGTTTACAGTTGGGATTTAGTTGAGTCTAAAGGAACATGCAGAGAGCTGTGGTTAGGTTGAAGATTCCCATTAAGCTGGGATAGGAATAGGGTTCTGGTATGGATTGTCCTAGGTTTATGGCTGACTAAGGAAGCCTATGACTTGGGTTAGGGTTAGATTTTCCATAATAGTTGTGGTCATTTTTTGGTTAGGGTTGAGTTTAGAATAAAGGGACCTATGGAGAGTTGGTGTTTGGTTTAAGGTTCCTCTGAAGTTTGGATAGGGAGATGGTTCATGTGAGGTTTGGTCTAGGGCTACTGCTTGGGCATGGCTAGGGTGAGGGTGAGCTTTACCAAAAGAGTTGGGGTGGGTTTAAGGTTAGGATTTAGTTTAGACTAAAGAGACAAGCGAGAGGCTATTGTTAGGTTTAAGGTTCCTGTTAAATTGGGATAGGGATCAAGTTCAGGTATGGATTGTGCTAGGGCTATGGCTTGCTAGGGCTATGGCTAGGGCTAAGGTTAGCTTTTCCATTAGAGTTGGGGGTTGGTTTAAGTTTAGGATTGAGATTAGAGTAAAGAGATCTGTGGAGGGCTGGTATTAACTTTATGGTTCCCATTAAGTTGGTACAGGGAGAGGGTTCAGGTATGGACTGTGCTAAGGACATGGCTCACTAGGGCTACTAGTTTTAGGGTTAGCTTTTCCCTAATAGTTATGGTCATTTTTTGGTTAGGATTGAGTTTGGAATAAGGGGACCTACAAAGGGCTGCTGTTAAGTTTAAGGTTCCCTTGAAGCTGGCATAGGAAGAACTTTCGTGTTAGCCTTGTACTATGGATAGGGCTAGGTCTATGGCATTGGCTAGATTTAGGGTTAGCTTTAGCATAATAATTGTTGTTTTTTTAAGGTTAGGTGTGAGTTTACAGTAAAGTGAATCGCATAGAGCTACTGTTAGCTTTAAGGTTCCCATTAAGTTGAGATAGGGAGAGGGAGAGGGTTAGGTTTGTGCCAGGTTTAGGACTAGGGCCATGGGTATTGTTTGGATCAGGGTTCACATTACCCTAAGAGTTGTGGTCCATTTAAGGTTGGGACTCAGTTTAGGGGAAAGGGAAATCTGGTGGGCTGTTATTAGTTTCAGGGCTTGTGTTCAGTTGGGATTCGGAGAGGGTTCCCGTCAAGTTTGGGCCTAGAATCAGGGTAGGGTAGGCCTAGGGCTAAGATTAGCTTTATTGTAATAGTTGCACTCCTCACTGAAAGCCTCGAAAAGCCTTGCTTTTCCTCAGTTACTCTCCCCCATTTTCAGTAGTACAAATGTGTTACTGGCCAGTGGGACTGGTGTGATTTGACTTCCCATTGTCATTTTGATTGGCATTCCTAGAGCACTTAGTTGGCTTCCTGAAAGTCCATTGTGTGGAATGCTTGTCTCTGGTGCTAGAACCCGCTATTTCCTAGGATCCGGATCCTTACAAGTATCCCAAAGGCTGTGAACTGTAGCACCTTGAATAAGGATGCACTTGTAGTTACTGAAAAGGTCCACAAGGTGGCCGCACTTTTCCATGCCCACCCTTGGTTCCTAGGGCAAAGGAAACCTTGGGCCAGTGTGCTTCCTCGGCTGTGAAATCAGGTGGGATGTGCCTTAGCAAGCACGACAGTGCTTGAGGGTCATTTCTTGTTCACCCTCAAGCATACCACAGGCACGCCGTGCAGACTCATCCCTTCAGGTCCACAGGACCCTTCTGAGGGTGTTGAGCTGCTAGGAGGCTGTGGTCTCAGGAGTGCTGAGCAGGGAGCCCCAGCAACAGACAGCTTGAGGCTGTCTGCATTTCCTTTGTAATTCTTCAAGGCCTTTTTATCAGGTGGGACTCTTGTCTCTTCCAGACATAGCATTGTGTAGAATTTAAACAGTGTTCAATGAAGGACCCCAGGCTAGGTCGTGTCGACCTCACCAAAGTTCAGAGGTGGATGGAGGTCTGGGAAGCTTCCAGGGATCCGGTAGTATCCAAAATCAGAGAGGTCACAGATAATAGAGTAGGCAGGAAATCCATACTGCAGCATAGAGTTGGTCCATTTATTGGCTAGGGTTAGCTTTAGCATAATAATTGTTGTTTTTTTAAGGTTAGGTGTGAGTTTACAGTAAAGTGAATCGCATAGAGCTACTGTTAGCTTTAAGGTTCCCATTAAGTTGAGATAGGGAGAGGGAGAGGGTTAGGTTTGTGCCAGGTTTAGGACTAGGGCCATGGGTATTGTTTGGATCAGGGTTCACATTACCCTAAGAGTTGTGGTCCATTTAAGGTTGGGACTCAGTTTAGGGGAAAGGGAAATCTGGTGGGCTGTTATTAGTTTCAGGGCTTGTGTTCAGTTGGGATTCGGAGAGGGTTCCCGTCAAGTTTGGGCCTAGAATCAGGGTAGGGTAGGCCTAGGGCTAAGATTAGCTTTATTGTAATAGTTGCACTCCTCACTGAAAGCCTCGAAAAGCCTTGCTTTTCCTCAGTTACTCTCCCCCATTTTCAGTAGTACAAATGTGTTACTGGCCAGTGGGACTGGTGTGATTTGACTTCCCATTGTCATTTTGATTGGCATTCCTAGAGCACTTAGTTGGCTTCCTGAAAGTCCATTGTGTGGAATGCTTGTCTCTGGTGCTAGAACCCGCTATTTCCTAGGATCCGGATCCTTACAAGTATCCCAAAGGCTGTGAACTGTAGCACCTTGAATAAGGATGCACTTGTAGTTACTGAAAAGGTCCACAAGGTGGCCGCACTTTTCCATGCCCACCCTTGGTTCCTAGGGCAAAGGAAACCTTGGGCCAGTGTGCTTCCTCGGCTGTGAAATCAGGTGGGATGTGCCTTAGCAAGCACGACAGTGCTTGAGGGTCATGTCTTTTTCACCCTCAAGCATACCACAAGCACTCCGTGCAGACTCATCCCTTCAGGTCCACAGGACCCTTCTGAGGGTGTTGAGCTGCTAGGAGGCTGTGGTCTCAGGAGTGTTGAGCAGGGAGCCCCAGCAACAGACAGCTTGAGGCTGTCTGCATTTCCTTTGTAATTCTTCAAGGCCTTTTTATCAGGTGGGACTCTTGTCTCTTCCAGACATAGCATTGTGTAGAATTTAAACAGTGTTCAATGAAGGACCCCAGGCTAGGTCGTGTCGACCTCACCAAAGTTCAGAGGTGGATGGAGGTCTGGGAAGCTTCCAGGGATCCGGTAGTATCCAAAATCAGAGAGGTCACAGATAATAGAGTAGGCAGGACTTCTCTTTGCTTTCCTTGAAATTCAGACCAATAGGACCTTGCAGCATAGTTGATTTGCTTTATGGGACAGTTCTCCATGTAAAGTCTCCTGATGCATACGTTAAGGAATCTTTGGACTATTAAATTTGGGCTAGTATTAGGGTTAGGTTTGCCACAAGAGTTGGGGTCGGTTTCAGTTTAGGATTGAGCTGAGAATAAAGGGACCTGCGGAGGGCTGGTGGGAGGTTTAAGGTTCCCATTAAGTTGGGATAGGGAGAGGGTTCAGATTAGGTTTGTGCCAGGGCCAGGGCTAGGACTAGGGCTATTGCTAGGGACAGGATTAGGACTAGCTTTACCATAAGAGCTGGGGTTGGTTTAAGGTTAGGATTGAGGTGAAAGTAAAGGGACCTGTGTAACACTGTTGTTAAATTTAAGGTTCCTATTAAGTGGAGACAAGGAGAGGGTTCATGCCTGGATTGTGCTAGGAATATAGCTGGCTAGGACTATGACTATGATTAGAGTTAGCTTTTCCGTAATAGTTGTGGTGGTTTTAACATTAGGATTGAGCTGAGAATAAAGGGACCTGCGGAGGGCTGGTGGGAGGTTTAAGGTTCCCATTAAGTTGGGATAGGGAGAGGGTTCAGATTAGGTTTGTGCCAGGGCCAGGGCTAGGACTAGGGCTATTGCTAGGGACAGGATTAGGACTAGCTTTACCATAAGAGCTGGGGTTGGTTTAAGGTTAGGATTGAGGTGAAAGTAAAGGGACCTGTGTAACACTGTTGTTAAATTTAAGGTTCCTATTAAGTGGAGACAAGGAGAGGGTTCATGCCTGGATTGTGCTAGGAATATAGCTGGCTAGGACTATGACTATGATTAGAGTTAGCTTTTCCGTAATAGTTGTGGTGGTTTTAACATTAGGACTGAGCTTAGAATGAAGGGACCTATGGAGGGCTGGTGTTAGGTTTGAGGTTCCCTTTAAGGTCAGATAGGGAGTGGGTTTGGGTTAGGTTTGTGCTGGGGGTAGGCCTAGGGCTGTTGCTAGGTTTAGGGAGTTGGGGTGGGTTTAAGGTTAGGATTTAGAATCAAGGGACTTGTGGAGGGTGGCTATTAGGTTTAAGGTTCCTTTTAAGTTTGGATTGAAAATGGGTTTGTGTAAGGGATAGTGCTGGAGCAGGGCTAGGGTTAGGGTTAACTTCTCCAGAAGCGATGGGTCAGGTTTAAAGTTAGGATTTAGTGGAGTCTAAAGGGACATGCAGAGGGCTGTGGTTAGGCTGAAGGTTCCATTAAGCTGGGATATAGATTGAGTTCCTGTATGGATTGTCCTAGGGCTATGGCTAGGGTTAGGGTTAGCTTTGCCATAGTAGGTGTAGTAGTTTTTTGGTTGAAATAGGGATAAGGCTAGGGTTAGGGTTAGCTTTGCCATAATCATTGTGGTCATTTTTTGGTTAGGATTGAGTTTAGAATAAAGGGATCTATGGAGAGCTGGTGTTTGGTTTTAGGTTCTTCTGAAGTTTGGATAGGTTTATGGTTCGTGTGAGGTTTGTGCTAGGGATAGTGCTGGAGCAGGCATGGGGTTAGGTTTAGCTTTACCAAAAGAGTTGGGGTGGGTTTAAGGTTAGGATTTAGTTTGGTCTGAAGGGAAAAACAGACGGCTGTTGGGTTTAAGATTTTCATTAAGCTTGCATAGGGATCGGTTTTGGGTGTGGATTGTACTAGGGATATGGCTTGCTAGTGTTATGGTTAGGTTTAGGGTTAGCTTTCCTTAATAGTAGCGGTCGTTTTTGGTGAGGATTGAGTTTAGAATAAAGGGACATATGGAGGGCTAGTGTTAGATTTGAGGTTCCCTTTAAGTTGGGATAGGGTGCGGTTTCAGTTTAGGTTTGTGCCTGGGCTAGGCCTGGGGCTATTGCTATTGTTAGAGTTAATGCTACCTTTACCATAAGAGTTGGGGTGGTTCCTAAGAGTTAACCTTAGGATTTAGTTCAGAATCAAAGGATGAGGGGTGGGCTGCTCTTAGTTTTAAGTTTCCTCTGTAGTTTGAATTGGGAGACAGTTTGTATGAGGTTTGTATTAGGGATATTGTTGTGTCAGGGCTAGGGTTAGGGTTAGCTTCACCGGAAGAGTTGGGGCGGGGTTAAGTTTAGGATTTAGTTTAGTCTAAATACACCTGATGTGTCTACTATTTGGTTTAAGGTTTCTCTTATGTTTGGATTGGGAGACTTTAATTACCTTGGAAAATACACTTCGAAATTATTTTGTCCTTTCTTAAATTTGTATTAAAATAGTGGGAGTGATAAAGATTTCTGCAGAGTCCAGATAGGACATTTGCATCTTATATATACTGGGAAGTACTTCCTAAGATGACTTTGTTCCCCCTTTGTTTAGTATTTACAAGTTTCAGTATATAAACTGGGAAGATTTGGGGAGTAGTGAAAGGACTTTGGGAATGACCCTTCTGGTCCTTTACAGACTATATTCATAGATCAAGGACAGTTTTGTTTTCCTTCCTTTCCCAATGGTATTGTGTGGCCTCCCAAAAAGGACTGACCCTTTACCAACCCACATTAAAACTTCACGCCTCCTTCTCTACCCTAAGGGAGAGGCCTTCCCCTGGACTTTCCTTAGGAAAGCCTAGAAGCAACACCCAAACTCCCACAATAGAGGTAAAGGCAACAGGAAAGATAGAAAAGACCAATTGAGGAATCTGCCCTGTAATCCCATTAGCCTAATCCCCATCTTAAGGGAGGTTGAAGAAAGGAAACCCCTCATCAAGTTGGGTGGCAAGTACTAGGCCTTTGGAACACACCAAAGAGTAACCCTTGTCTGAGTTCCTCAGTTGCTTCTATTGCTACTCACCTGTTTAAAGGGTTTGGGAAAGAAATGAGAAAGCTATGGAAAAAGTCTTAGAGGAAGCAGTTAGTAAACCAAACCCAGCCAGATGGAAAGTCATATTAACATGACTTTCCAGTCCAGTTAGATCAGTGAGCTTTCTCCAAAACACCTTATAAACTGAGTTTTCCTTCACAGGGAGAACATCCCAAACTGGAGACAAAATTCCCTAGATGACAGCTGAAGCTCCTGGATTGGACCAGGACAAAAGGCCCTGGTGGAACCCTGATGTCAGGCTGTTCTGGGAAAAAGTTTATTTGCACATTTAATTTATAAGGGAGAGTAGTATCTGTTAGCCACTCTGTTTGTTCCTCACTGTCAAAGTTATCTGGGGCCCCTATAAGGTAAATCAGAATTGGTCACCTCAAGTCTAAGGGTCTACTGATTTAGGTTTAAGCAGTTTCTTTTTTATTTTGTTTGGATTGGGAGACTTTAATTACCTTGGAAAATACACTTCGAAATTATTTTGTCCTTTCTTAAATTTGTATTAAAATAGTGGGAGTGATAAAGATTTCTGCAGAGTCCAGATAGGACATTTGCATCTTATATATACTGGGAAGTACTTCCTAAGATGACTTTGTTCCCCCTTTGTTTAGTATTTACAAGTTTCAGTATATAAACTGGGAAGATTTGGGGAGTAGTGAAAGGACTTTGGGAATGACCCTTCTGGTCCTTTACAGACTATATTCATAGATCAAGGACAGTTTTGTTTTCCTTCCTTTCCCAATGGTATTGTGTGGCCTCCCAAAAAGGACTGACCCTTTACCAACCCACATTAAAACTTCACGCCTCCTTCTCTACCCTAAGGGAGAGGCCTTCCCCTGGACTTTCCTTAGGAAAGCCTAGAAGCAACACCCAAACTCCCACAATAGAGGTAAAGGCAACAGGAAAGATAGAAAAGACCAATTGAGGAATCTGCCCTGTAATCCCATTAGCCTAATCCCCATCTTAAGGGAGGTTGAAGAAAGGAAACCCCTCATCAAGTTGGGTGGCAAGTACTAGGCCTTTGGAACACACCAAAGAGTAACCCTTGTCTGAGTTCCTCAGTTGCTTCTATTGCTACTCACCTGTTTAAAGGGTTTGGGAAAGAAATGAGAAAGCTATGGAAAAAGTCTTAGAGGAAGCAGTTAGTAAACCAAACCCAGCCAGATGGAAAGTCATATTAACATGACTTTCCAGTCCAGTTAGATCAGTGAGCTTTCTCCAAAACACCTTATAAACTGAGTTTTCCTTCACAGGGAGAACATCCCAAACTGGAGACAAAATTCCCTAGATGACAGCTGAAGCTCCTGGATTGGACCAGGACAAAAGGCCCTGGTGGAACCCTGATGTCAGGCTGTTCTGGGAAAAAGTTTATTTGCACATTTAATTTATAAGGGAGAGTAGTATCTGTTAGCCACTCTGTTTGTTCCTCACTGTCAAAGTTATCTGGGGCCCCTATAAGGTAAATCAGAATTGGTCACCTCAAGTCTAAGGGATCTCTGCCAGGCATGCTCTTTATCAGTGTTCTTTGCCTTTGTAAAACACTTCTGACTGCCAGATTATTTAATTGTGAGCCATTCAGGGGCCATGGCTCTTCTTATCCTAACGTAGCTAATGTGCACCTTAAAGATATTCCCTTTGGGAGAGATGAAGTAGTTCCTATTTTTATAAGCTCAATACTCCGAAACACAAAAGACACAGACGGATTGCAACAAAAACAGCACAGATTCTAGTGTCAGTGCAACCAGATTTCTAGATAGTGGAAATAAGTTTACCCTGTAAAACAAATGAACTAATTACAGCTAGGCTACCCACCCCACAAGAACTAGCTCCCAAATGAACCAGTTCCAACTGGACTAGTTCTCAAATCAGGTAAATAAATTTACCCTACAGATGAGCTAACTCCAACTAGGATGAACTTACCACAATGAGGACTCAGTTTAGCGAGAATTCGACAACATCTTCCCACTACAAACAGGTAATCAACCAAACTGGTTTATCCTGTACAGGAAAAGCCCAGATTTAGGGGAAAAAATTTTTCCCTGTCTGCACATTGGAGCACCTTACCCTCCAAAATCTAACCTCTCTGCTCTTAATACAAAAGGACACACAAAACAAGTGGACTGGCTAAACCAGCTATTGGAAATAGCTAGACTTACACTACAAATAAAACTGTGTCCAGCGACTCTAGAATCTTGTCAGCCTCAACTGCCAAATGCTGAGGAAAGCTGGTGCCACTTTAGGGAACCTTGAAGGAAAGAACCTCAGGACAAATGGTCCCAGCAGCTGCGAGGGTCTCTGTCCAATAGTCCCTGATCAAGGCCATCTAGCCATGAGCAGCAAGGCTCCTGGCTGGCTAAGCCAAATTTGTACTGAGTCCAAGCTCACTCTACTCACCTAGGACTGCTGCAGGCAGAGCATAGTTACTTATTTCTAATTAATAGAATTGGGGAACACTCAATTGCCGGTACTATTATCAGAAAACTTCAACCTATTACTCTAATTTCTAATTAATAGAATTGGTCACCTCAAGTCTAAGGGATCTCTGCCAGGCATGCTCTTTATCAGTGTTCTTTGCCTTTGTAAAACACTTCTGACTGCCAGATTATTTAATTGTGAGCCATTCAGGGGCCATGGCTCTTCTTATCCTAACGTAGCTAATGTGCACCTTAAAGATATTCCCTTTGGGAGAGATGAAGTAGTTCCTATTTTTATAAGCTCAATACTCCGAAACACAAAAGACACAGACGGATTGCAACAAAAACAGCACAGATTCTAGTGTCAGTGCAACCAGATTTCTAGATAGTGGAAATAAGTTTACCCTGTAAAACAAATGAACTAATTACAGCTAGGCTACCCACCCCACAAGAACTAGCTCCCAAATGAACCAGTTCCAACTGGACTAGTTCTCAAATCAGGTAAATAAATTTACCCTACAGATGAGCTAACTCCAACTAGGATGAACTTACCACAATGAGGACTCAGTTTAGCGAGAATTCGACAACATCTTCCCACTACAAACAGGTAATCAACCAAACTGGTTTATCCTGTACAGGAAAAGCCCAGATTTAGGGGAAAAAATTTTTCCCTGTCTGCACATTGGAGCACCTTACCCTCCAAAATCTAACCTCTCTGCTCTTAATACAAAAGGACACACAAAACAAGTGGACTGGCTAAACCAGCTATTGGAAATAGCTAGACTTACACTACAAATAAAACTGTGTCCAGCGACTCTAGAATCTTGTCAGCCTCAACTGCCAAATGCTGAGGAAAGCTGGTGCCACTTTAGGGAACCTTGAAGGAAAGAACCTCAGGACAAATGGTCCCAGCAGCTGCGAGGGTCTCTGTCCAATAGTCCCTGATCAAGGCCATCTAGCCATGAGCAGCAAGGCTCCTGGCTGGCTAAGCCAAATTTGTACTGAGTCCAAGCTCACTCTACTCACCTAGGACTGCTGCAGGCAGAGCATAGTTACTTATTTCTAATTAATAGAATTGGGGAAACACTCAATTGCCCCGGTACTATTATCAGAAAACTTCAACCTATACTCTGTAGTTCCCTCTAATTTGAGACTAGAACTTCAACAGTAAAAAGGCGTGGAGTTCAAATCAAGATCAGATTTATGACAAGACAGTAAATCAACATTTATATGTCTTGGTAATCAACTTAATACAACATAGCTGTGCATCAGTAATCATAGTCAAAACATAGCAATAAGTTTTAAAAGTTCAGAACGCAATCAATAAAAATACAATAGTCTTACCCCAGAGCTGGAGAGCCTCTCATGTTCGAGCCGCATGAGCAAGCTGTCTCACAGTCTAATCATCACTCTTTTTATAATAAATTTTTCCTTTCTTTTCAATTTCTTTATAACTTCTTTGTTTCTAACTATTTGATTTTTAATTGTTTTCAACCACTTAATTTATATAACCTTTCTCTCTAAGCATACTGATTCACTTAATTAATCATCAGTTCATCACTTCTCTATTTCAGCTTATATCTATTCAAGGATTACATAAAATTAACTTTATTTCACTTGATCAAAACACATTCATATCAAATCCTTGGAATCAAATACTTTCTTCCCTTTAGATCATTTATACTCATGATTAAGGAAAAATCTGAACCATGGAACTTTAACACCCTGTGCTAGATCAGGGTATGCTATTTATTTTAACTTGAGTTCCCCTATACCTAAGAATAATGACCCATTGTTTTTTAAAAAAAAATTCTTTCTTTACTTCTCATGCTTCCTCTGCTTACTCTTACTGGGTGGATGTGACTCAAATGAAGTTTCACTTTTTGCCTCGCTAGAGGAACTTTCTTTCACTGATTCAAAATTTCTCTTACTTCTTTTGGACACAATATTCTTGCCGTTTAGATTAATGTATGTTCCTCCTTTAGGTAACATCATATTTACCCATTCGTCTTCTCCTTCTGAACTTATCTCACTTTCTAAAGGGCGAATTTTAGGTCTAAAAAACTTACCTGGGGTCCAAGGACTATCTGAGCTATCTGTGTCATCACTCATTTCTTCATATCCAGGGGTCCAGTAATTTCTTAGGAACTGACCAGAGGTGGTTCACGTCAGGACAGGCCAATGAATCCAAGAGGCAAGGTGTTGAGGCAAGGAAAACGACTTTATTCAGAAAGCAATTGACCAAGAAGATGGCAGGCTAGTGTCTCAAAATAACCATCTGAATAGGGTATATCTTGAATGACTAAGGTAGAATTTCTCTCTACCATGTTCAGAATATTTACAAAGGAGTATAAAACATTCGTATTCAAAGATATTGAATTAGTTCATGAGGCCTTGTATTATTTTCCTATGACTGCTTTAACAAATTGCCACATACCTGCTGCCTTGGAACACCAGAAATTTATTCTTTCAGTCTAGAGGAGATAAAGGTGAAATCAAGGTGTCAGTCGAGCTGTGGTTCTATGATAAATCCTTCATTCCTTCTTCTAGATTCTGGTGAAGGCTCTGGATATCCCTTTGTTTGTGGCTACATAAATCCACTCTCTGCCCCCAATGTACTCAGGGAATAAATCCCACTTGATAATTGTGCATGAGTCCTCTAATGCATTGTTGGGTTAAAATTGATAACATATTATTGAGGTTTTTTTCACTTATGTTTACTGATCAGTATTTTCCTTTCTTGTAATGTCTTCATCTGGTTTTCATATTAAGATAATGTTGGCCTCATTGAATGTGTTAAGTGTTTCCTCTGCTTTCATTTTCTAAAACAGGAATAGACACTATCATTTATTTAAATGTTTCATAGAATTCACAAGTGAATTTGTCTGGACCTGATTTTTTTTGGGAAAGTTATTGCTTATCAATTGAATCATTTTAAAAGATATTGTCCTATTTATATTTTCTATTTATTCTTGCATGAGCACTGGTACTTTGTGTTTTTCAGGAAATTGATTCTGTTAATCTAAGTTACCTAATTTGTGCTTATAGAGTTGTTTGTAATACTCCATTATTAACCTTTTAGTATCTGTTAAATCAGTAGTGATAGCCTCTCCTTCATTTCTAATATTAGTAATTTGTGTCTTCTCTCTTCTTGGTAAAAGTTTGGATTTCCTCACATGCTATAGTTTGAGAATTCCTGTCATAGACCCTTGAGGAACAAAAATTTAGAAATATGTTTTGGTGAAGATACTTGAAATTATACAATTTGCATGAGGTTAACATTGGAGTTTATTAGTTTTTCTACCCCTTACTCTTCCCCCTGCCCCCACTGTATTTCTTTTCCATTATTCACTTCCTAGTCCCCTGTAATTAGTTTTTTTTTTATTTAGTGCTTGTTTAACACTGAATAGGGTATTTTAAACTAAGGTAGAATTTCTCTCTACCATGTTCAGAATATTTACAAAGGAGTATAAAACATTCGTATTCAAAGATATTGAATTAGTTCATGAGGCCTTGTATTATTTTCCTATGACTGCTTTAACAAATTGCCACATACCTGCTGCCTTGGAACACCAGAAATTTATTCTTTCAGTCTAGAGGAGATAAAGGTGAAATCAAGGTGTCAGTCGAGCTGTGGTTCTATGATAAATCCTTCATTCCTTCTTCTAGATTCTGGTGAAGGCTCTGGATATCCCTTTGTTTGTGGCTACATAAATCCACTCTCTGCCCCCAATGTACTCAGGGAATAAATCCCACTTGATAATTGTGCATGAGTCCTCTAATGCATTGTTGGGTTAAAATTGATAACATATTATTGAGGTTTTTTTCACTTATGTTTACTGATCAGTATTTTCCTTTCTTGTAATGTCTTCATCTGGTTTTCATATTAAGATAATGTTGGCCTCATTGAATGTGTTAAGTGTTTCCTCTGCTTTCATTTTCTAAAACAGGAATAGACACTATCATTTATTTAAATGTTTCATAGAATTCACAAGTGAATTTGTCTGGACCTGATTTTTTTTGGGAAAGTTATTGCTTATCAATTGAATCATTTTAAAAGATATTGTCCTATTTATATTTTCTATTTATTCTTGCATGAGCACTGGTACTTTGTGTTTTCAGGAAATTGATTCTGTTAATCTAAGTTACCTAATTTGTGCTTATAGAGTTGTTTGTAATACTCCATTATTAACCTTTTAGTATCTGTTAAATCAGTAGTGATAGCCTCTCCTTCATTTCTAATATTAGTAATTTGTGTCTTCTCTCTTCTTGGTAAAAGTTTGGATTTCCTCACATGCTATAGTTTGAGAATTCCTGTCATAGACCCTTGAGGAACAAAAATTTAGAAATATGTTTTGGTGAAGATACTTGAAATTATACAATTTGCATGAGGTTAACATTGGAGTTTATTAGTTTTTCTACCCCTTACTCTTCCCCCTGCCCCCACTGTATTTCTTTTCCATTATTCACTTCCTAGTCCCCTGTAATTAGTTTTATTTAAAAACACATTCACTTTATTTCCTAAGATATGACTAATAGTGCTTGTTTTTAAGCTTCTATCAATCCTTCATTCTGTGGGGGCTAGTAATTAGTCACCTTTCCAGAGTTTAGTTTCCTTGTCAACTGTCAGAATTCTTTTCTTATGAAATAATAAAATACATTCTGCTATTTTAATATGAGCTCAGTTATCTTTATAAACAAAACTTCAATAGCTTAAATACTTCTAATAGCCTCATTAAGGGTTACCTTTTATGAGTAATAGAGGAGAAATATGTATTAGTTGTGGAGTCTTACATTTGTATACCCATAATGGTAGTGTATATGGAAGTATGGTTTATTGTTTGTATAAGTTATTTTAAAAAAATCAAGGTACCCACCAGGACTCATGAGTACTCTTAGGCTAGGGTAGTATGAGCATTACAGACAGTGATCCTGTCATTTTAAATACTCTCTGGTTTTCCAGGGGATCTTCCCAACCCAGGGATCAAATCCAGGTCTCTTGAGTCTCCTGCACTGGGCAATCTTTACCACTAGCACCACCTGGAAAAGCTCCTATCTTGTAAATGTGCCAAGTTGCTTCAGTTGTGTCTGAATCTTTGCAACCCCATGGACTGTAGCCCACCAGGCTTCTCCATCCATGGGATTCTCCAGGCAAGAATACTGGTGTGGGTTGCCATTTCATGCTCCATGGAGTCTTCCCAACCCAGGGATCAAACCCCTGACTCTTATGTGTCCTGCATTAGTAAGGGGGCTCTTTACCTGCCACTTTGTAAATACTTAGATCTAATTAGGATTTCTCCTTCCCTACTCTTTCTCAGATTGGTGCCTCTGCTGAGAGAAAAACTTGCCTGTCTCCACTGCTAAGAGAATGTGTCCTTAGATCCAAGGGGCTGTCCTCTTCCTCTCCTGTGGGTTTTAGGTAGTTTCTGTGCCAATACTTCATACATACTAATTTCCCTACTAGCCATTATACAATTTGCATGAGGTTAACATTGGAGTTTATTAGTTTTTCTACCCCTTACTCTTCCCCCTTCCCCCACTATATTTCTTTTCCATTATTCACTTCCTAGTCCCCTGTAATTAGATTTTTTTAAATTCACATTCACTTTCTTTCCTAAGATATGACTAATAGTGCTTGTTTTTAAGCTTCTATCAATCCTTCATTCTGTGGGGGCTAGTAATTAGTCACCTTTCCAGAGTTTAGTTTCCTTGTCAACTGTCAGAATTCTTTTCTTATGAAATAATAAAATACATTCTGCTATTTTAATATGAGCTCAGTTATCTTTATAAACAAAACTTCAATAGCTTAAATACTTCTAATAGCCTCATTAAGGGTTACCTTTTATGAGTAATAGAGGAGAAATATGTATTAGTTGTGGAGTCTTACATTTGTATACCCATAATGGTAGTGTATATGGAAGTATGGTTTATTGTTTGTATAAGTTATTTTAAAAAAATCAAGGTACCCACCAGGACTCATGAGTACTCTTAGGCTAGGGTAGTATGAGCATTACAGACAGTGATCCTGTCATTTTAAATACTCTCTGGTTTTCCAGGGGATCTTCCCAACCCAGGGATCAAATCCAGGTCTCTTGAGTCTCCTGCACTGGGCAATCTTTACCACTAGCACCACCTGGAAAAGCTCCTATCTTGTAAATGTGCCAAGTTGCTTCAGTTGTGTCTGAATCTTTGCAACCCCATGGACTGTAGCCCACCAGGCTTCTCCATCCATGGGATTCTCCAGGCAAGAATACTGGTGTGGGTTGCCATTTCATGCTCCATGGAGTCTTCCCAACCCAGGGATCAAACCCCTGACTCTTATGTGTCCTGCATTAGTAAGGGGGCTCTTTACCTGCCACTTTGTAAATACTTAGATCTAATTAGGATTTCTCCTTCCCTACTCTTTCTCAGATTGGTGCCTCTGCTGAGAGAAAAACTTGCCTGTCTCCACTGCTAAGAGAATGTGTCCTTAGATCCAAGGGGCTGTCCTCTTCCTCTCCTGTGGGTTTTAGGTAGTTTCTGTGCCAATACTTCATACATACTAATTTCCCTACTAGCCAACTCTTGCTAATGCTGCTGTCTTTCTATGACACAGCCACAGCCTCTATTATATTTATGGTGTAGGTCATCTCAACCCACGGTCTCCATTTAGGATCACCTCTGTCAATGCAGAAGTGGATTTGATCCCTGGATTGGGTGGATCCCCTGGAGAAGGAAGGGGCAACCCACTCCAGTATTCTTGCCTGGGAAATCCTATGGACAGCGGAGTATGGTGCACTACAGTCCATGGAGTTGGAAAGAGTCGGACATAACTGAGTATCCAGGCACACGCACTTACTGTAGTGAAAGACCTGCACAAGAGCAGGTCCATGGCCTCTTTCTGCATCTGTCACATAGAGTGTACAGGAAATGATCTTTTAGCTATGTTACATGGGCTTCAGGAAGTTGTGGGCATAATCCCTGGTGGCATATTTGTCTGTTGGGACTGTTCCAGATTAACATATAGACATTCTAAAAGGCAGTCTCCTCACAGAATCCCAAATAGGGATAGGGAAAACATGTTTTGTTTTGCTTGGGATATAAATTAGGTATCCTGAACAATAGAAATTTATTTTCTCACAGTTCTGGGGGCTGGAAGTATACTAAGTGTCAACAAGTTTGGTTTCTCCTGAGACCTCCTTGTGGATGGACCCCTTCTTGAAGGCTCTGGATGGTTGTAGATGATTGTCCCTCTGTGCAAGTGTATCCATAGTGTCTCTTTGTGTGTCCAAATGCCCTTTTCTTACAAGGTCACCAGTGAGATTGGATCCACACTGCTGGCCTAATTTTAACTTAGTTGCCTCTTTAAAGACCTCATCTTCAAATACAGTCACATGTTAAGGTTCTGGTTAGGATTTCAATATATGAATTTTGAGGAAACACTCATAACATCTATCTAAAACCCATCTGTCTATCTGTCCATTATCTATTGAAAAACCCCCCCCATCATTTGATCTAAAAAGACTATCTTTTATCTAATTAGGATTTCTCCTTCCCTACTCTTTCTCAGATTGGTGCCTCTGCTGAGAGAAAAACTTGCCTGTCTCCACTGCTAAGAGAATGTGTCCTTAGATCCAAGGGGCTGTCCTCTTCCTCTCCTGTGGGTTTTAGGTAGTTTCTGTGCCAATACTTCATACATACTAATTTCCCTACTAGCCAACTCTTGCTAATGCTGCTGTCTTTCTATGACACAGCCACAGCCTCTATTATATTTATGGTGTAGGTCATCTCAACCCACGGTCTCCATTTAGGATCACCTCTGTCAATGCAGAAGTGGATTTGATCCCTGGATTGGGTGGATCCCCTGGAGAAGGAAGGGGCAACCCACTCCAGTATTCTTGCCTGGGAAATCCTATGGACAGCGGAGTATGGTGCACTACAGTCCATGGAGTTGGAAAGAGTCGGACATAACTGAGTATCCAGGCACACGCACTTACTGTAGTGAAAGACCTGCACAAGAGCAGGTCCATGGCCTCTTTCTGCATCTGTCACATAGAGTGTACAGGAAATGATCTTTTAGCTATGTTGCATGGGCTTCAGGAAGTTGTGGGCATAATCCCTGGTGGCATATTTGTCTGTTGGGACTGTTCCAGATTAACATATAGACATTCTAAAAGGCAGTCTCCTCACAGAATCCCAAATAGGGATAGGGAAAACATGTTTTGTTTTGCTTGGGATATAAATTAGGTATCCTGAACAATAGAAATTTATTTTCTCACAGTTCTGGGGGCTGGAAGTATACTAAGTGTCAACAAGTTTGGTTTCTCCTGAGACCTCCTTGTGGATGGACCCCTTCTTGAAGGCTCTGGATGGTTGTAGATGATTGTCCCTCTGTGCAAGTGTATCCATAGTGTCTCTTTGTGTGTCCAAATGCCCTTTTCTTACAAGGTCACCAGTGAGATTGGATCCACACTGCTGGCCTAATTTTAACTTAGTTGCCTCTTTAAAGACCTCATCTTCAAATACAGTCACATGTTAAGGTTCTGGTTAGGATTTCAATATATGAATTTTGAGGAAACACTCATAACATCTATCTAAAACCCATCTGTCTATCTGTCCATTATCTATTGCCTATCTATTTATATTTAGTCTATCTACTCATTTCTCTTCTCCCTTTCTCAATAGCAGACATTTGGATCTAAAAAAGACCTTATATTTTTCTTTCATCTGCCTCTATTCTTTTTCCTCTCTTTCTTTAAGAACCTTTAGGTTTATTATGCCATACTTTGCCCTTTTCAATCACCTAGGAACGTGGAGATAGGGGAATTTAAAGAATACACTGAATATTACTGTAATTATGTATCTCTTCTTAATGGTAAGGCATCAGATATAATAAACAAGCCTTATATTTATAAAATACCTCTGATAAGTAAATAGAAACTTTCTGAAATAGTATAAGAATAGAGGACAAATATATTACGAATATGCAAAACATGGAAAATTCAGGTATAAGCTGTAAATCAAAAAGTGGTACTTTTAGACTTCCTTATGTTATTAACATTAATTCCCTTAAATTATTTGCTTTATAATGTGAAAAATCACTGTAGATTATATCAAGCAATTCTTTAAATCTCAAGAGGAATAATACATTTTCCCTTTGAGTAGATAAATGTTCATCTTGGTCTCCTAGTTATAGTTTCCTTATAGTAGTCTATATTTTTTGCCACATCTCAATGCTATCTTTATAGCTTAAAGTCTCACATATACACTAAATTTCAGTAATTGAGTTTCTCTCAAGTACTGAATTGCATTTCTGTGAGAATATGTACAAGGAGGATTAAGAATAACAAAGAGAATCTTAAATACATAAAGCTATCAAATATAATTCCACCTCTAGATTCTTTATCTTTGTTGTTAGTGTATTGTGCAAATGTCTCAAACTGAGGATAGCTTACAAAGAAAAAAAGAATATTTTATTTATTTTTTATATAATTTATTCTGGTTAAGAATAAAATTAATTCAGCTCAAATGATAGAAGATTCATTTTAAAAAGTATAATTTTGACTATAAATTTAGAGAAAATAGAATTTCAATAAGGATGGATTTTTGAATCCAGATCTCTGTTAAAATAGGTTGAAATGACTTTTCCCAATAAGATAGTTGAAGACACATGATATTTTTATATTATACTGACAACTTCTGTATTGAACTAGTTGTGATATCATTTTACTAAATATTCCTGGGCTTTACATGACATCATAAATAAGACAAAAATGCAAAACTCATAAAGATTATTTATCTATTTCTAAAATACAGAGTTGTCATAATGGGGCAATGGCAATCAAATATTTCTATCTACTCATTTCTCTTCTCCCTTTCTCAATAGCAGACATTTGGATCTAAAAAGACCTTATATTTTCTTTCCTCTGCCTCTATTCTTTTTCCTCTCTTTCTTTAAGAACCTTTAGGTTTATTATGCCATACTTTGCCCTTTTCAATCACCTAGGAACGTGGAGATAGGGGAATTTAAAGAATACACTGAATATTACTGTAATTATGTATCTCTTCTTAATGGTAAGGCATCAGATATAATAAACAAGCCTTATATTTATAAAATACCTCTGATAAGTAAATAGAAACTTTCTGAAATAGTATAAGAATAGAGGACAAATATATTACGAATATGCAAAACATGGAAAATTCAGGTATAAGCTGTAAATCAAAAAGTGGTACTTTTAGACTTCCTTATGTTATTAACATTAATTCCCTTAAATTATTTGCTTTATAATGTGAAAAATCACTGTAGATTATATCAAGCAATTCTTTAAATCTCAAGAGGAATAATACTTTTTCCCCTTTGAGTAGATAAATGTTCATCTTGGTCTCCTAGTTATAGTTTCCTTATAGTAGTCTATATTTTTTGCCACATCTCAATGCTATCTTTATAGCTTAAAGTCTCACATATACACTAAATTTCAGTAATTGAGTTTCTCTCAAGTACTGAATTGCATTTCTGTGAGAATATGTACAAGGAGGATTAAGAATAACAAAGAGAATCTTAAATACATAAAGCTATCAAATATAATTCCACCTCTAGATTCTTTATCTTTGTTGTTAGTGTATTGTGCAAATGTCTCAAACTGAGGATAGCTTACAAAGAAAAAAAGAATATTTTATTTATTTTTTATATAATTTATTCTGGTTAAGAATAAAATTAATTCAGCTCAAATGATAGAAGATTCATTTTAAAAAGTATAATTTTGACTATAAATTTAGAGAAAATAGAATTTCAATAAGGATGGATTTTGAATCCAGATCTCTGTTAAAATAGGTTGAAATGACTTTTCCCAATAAGATAGTTGAAGACACATGATATTTTTATATTATACTGACAACTTCTGTATTGAACTAGTTGTGATATCATTTTACTAAATATTCCTGGGCTTTACATGACATCATAAATAAGACAAAAATGCAAAACTCATAAAGATTATTTATCTATTTCTAAAATACAGAGTTGTCATAATGGGGCAATGGCAATCAAATGAGTTAATAACTATTTGACAAAAGGTCACAAAGTTTTCAGCATCTTATAAATGACCAGCAAAGAATAATTTGTATCAAGGTATTCCGTATGAAACTCTTATTGAGACACATAGATAATGAATAGGTCAATAGGAAGGTAGGCCCTAGAAAGGCAGGTAGATAAACAGATAGATTGATAAATGTGGAAGAAGAAACTTAAACATTCTTTGAAAATGTTTTAGAAATTTAGCATTTACAAATCCCCAATATTTAATTGTGTTAAAGGAATAAGATGAAACAGCCACGTGCTGGTGATGTTCTTGCCCATAGTTAGACATTAGAACTGTTATCATTGAAAAGTGGAAGTATTAATTATAAATGACAATTTTCCTATGAATATGTCATTCCTTTTTTCATTGGACAACCAATAGTTTCCTCATTTAAATAACATTTCCTTATTAGTGAAATGGATAGGTTTGATATTTTCTCACGGAATATCTAACATCCACTAAAAAGATGCTAAGAGGGAATGTTCACCTTTCCTTTGGAATGAGTTACACAGCTTGTCACTGGCAAGCCTATGGTCTAAGGGCTTCCTGGAATATTGATTGAATTAATGCACTCTAGTAATGTGTCATTTTCTAACAAGATATGCTAGAGATTTCATGAAGGAAATTGACTAATCTCTACATGTTGTTCTGGTGACTAACGATAGGACTTATGACAAAAAGAAAGACAAACTCCAGAGAGGTCTAGAGTGATTCCAAGTAATTTTATTAAAACATAGTCTTTGGCAATTCAAATGACCTCTTCGGAAACCTGGGAAATCTTTTGGTCGGTCACTGAATTTTTTGTGTTCAAGCTAAATCTAACAATTCACTCTTGCTTATCTTTTTCTTCTCAACTCCATCTTATATCCATCTATATGTCCAGCTTGAAGAATTTTTCTCCTCTTCACTTCATAAATAAACCTATTTTTCATTCTTTCTTAAATATTTGGTTAAAACTTTGGTTTTATTGTTGTGCTTAGACATTACTTTAATAACATAATTAATCAATTAATTAAAATTTGTGTAGTATATTCATAAATTAAGGGAAAGGTACAGAAATTGCCCATATGCTCCCTGACTCCAGTTTTGCACAACCTCCCCCATTATCAACATTTCCCATCGGAGAGGTACATTTTGTTAAAATTGGTGAACCTACATCAATACATTAGAATTACTTAAAGTCCATAATTTACAATATGGTTCATTCTGAGGACTGTAAATTCTATGTCTGAACAAATGTATAATGACGTCCATCATTATAATATCATACAAAAGTATTTTGGAGTTTCTAAAATGCCACTAGGGCTAAAGAATCTATGTACCAATGCAGGGCATGTAAAAGACAAGAGTTTGATCCCTGGGATGGAAAGATACCCTGGAGTGGGAAATGACACCCCCCTCTAGTATTCTTGTCTGGAAAATTCCATGGGCAGGGAAGCCTGGTGGACTACAGTGATGGGTTTGCAAAGGGTTGGACACAACTAAGCAGAAGGGCAGTATAGAGTATTTTCACTGCCCTAAAATTCTCCCTGCTCCAACTATTTATTCTTGCCTTCCACACACTCACCTACAAGTCCTAATCTCTCTACTGTCTCCATTGTTTTATCTTTTCCAAAATATTATTGAGTTGGAATCATATAGTACATAGCCTTTTAACTGACTTTTTTCTCTTGGTAATAGGCATTTAAGGTTCTTCCATGTCTTTTCATGTCTTCTTATGTCTTCATAGACAGTGCATTTCTTTTTTAGTGTGGAGTAGCCCATTATCTGGATGTACCACAACTTATTTATTTATTCACCTAATAAAGAACATGTTTGTTGCTTTAAATTTTTTGTAAATATGAATAAAGCTGCTATAAACATCCATGTGCAAGTTTTTGTGTTCAAACATAATAAGCTTTCAAATCTTTTGGGTAAATACAGAAATAGGATTATTATATCATATAGTAAGAGTATATTTACTTCTGTAGACAAGCACTAAACCATCTTTACCAGTGACTGTACCACTTTGCATTGCCATCAACAGTGATCAGAGTTCATGTTGTTTCACATCATCAGAATTTGGGTTGTCATTATTCTTTTATTTTAAACATTTTTTTAATTTATTTATCTTTTGGGAGATGGGGTTGGCGGGGAGGGGGACGGGCGGGCCACTTCTATTGGTCTTTCATTTCTCTATTTTCATCCGTCTTTGTTCTTTGGCTCCTGTGGGCCTTCCATCGCGGTGGCCTCTGTCGTGGCAGAGTGCCGGCTCTGGGCGCATGCGCCCCAGAGCTCTGGCTCGGTAATTGGACACATCAGTCCAGCCACTCCGCGGCACGTGGGATCTTCCCAGGCCAGGGATCGAGCCGGCGCCCCTTGCACTGCAAGGTGGTGTCTTTACCCACTGGACCACCAGGGGAAGCCCCATTATTCTTGATTTTGATTATTGTCATAGGTTTTAAGGTATATCTCCTTGTTTCAATTTGCATTTCCCTGATGACATGATGCAGAGCATCTTTCATATATTTATTTGATATCTGTGCATCTTTTTATGGTGAGTTATGTGAAGGTCTTTGCACTGTTACGTAAATTGAGTTCTTTGTTTCTTGATGCTGTGGGTTAAGAGTTCCTTGTATATTTTATATAATAGTCCTTTATCATATATGTGTTTGTAAATGTAATTAAATCCAACTTATGTTAATAAGTTATTTCTTATTATCTCATGGATCATACCTTTAGTGTTGTGTCTAAAAAGTCTTTGCCATACCCAAGGTAATCTAGGTTTTCTCCTATGTTCTCTTCTAGGAGTTTCATAGCTTTGTGTTTTACACCTACATCTGTGATTCATTTTGAATTAATTTTTGTGAAGGGTGTAAACTCTCTGTATAAACTTTTTTTCCTTTTGGATATGGATATCCCAATTGCTTCAGCACCATTTGTTGAAGAGACTGTCTTTGCTCCATAATGTTGCTTTTGCTCTTTTGTCAAAAATCAGTTAATTATTATTTATATGTATCCTTCTGCACCTCTCTATTCCATTTCACTGTATTTTTTATATTCATATAGTAAGAGTATATTTACTTCTGTAGACAAGCACTAAACCATCTTTACCAGTGACTGTACCACTTTGCATTGCCATCAACAGTGATCAGAGTTCATGTTGTTTCACATCATCAGAATTTGGGTTGTCATTATTCTTTTATTTTAAACATTTTTTTAATTTATTTATCTTTTGGGAGATGGGGTTGGCGGGGAGGGGGACGGGCGGGCCACTTCTATTGGTCTTTCATTTCTCTATTTTCATCCGTCTTTGTTCTTTGGCTCCTGTGGGCCTTCCATCGCGGTGGCCTCTGTCGTGGCAGAGTGCCGGCTCTGGGCGCATGCGCCCCAGAGCTCTGGCTCGGTAATTGGACACATCAGTCCAGCCACTCCGCGGCACGTGGGATCTTCCCAGGCCAGGGATCGAGCCGGCGCCCCTTGCACTGCAAGGTGGTGTCTTTACCCACTGGACCACCAGGGGAAGCCCCATTATTCTTGATTTTGATTATTGTCATAGGTTTTAAGGTATATCTCCTTGTTTCAATTTGCATTTCCCTGATGACATGATGCAGAGCATCTTTCATATATTTATTTGATATCTGTGCATCTTTTTATGGTGAGTTATGTGAAGGTCTTTGCACTGTTACGTAAATTGAGTTCTTTGTTTCTTGATGCTGTGGGTTAAGAGTTCCTTGTATATTTTATATAATAGTCCTTTATCATATATGTGTTTGTAAATGTAATTAAATCCAACTTATGTTAATAAGTTATTTCTTATTATCTCATGGATCATACCTTTAGTGTTGTGTCTAAAAAGTCTTTGCCATACCCAAGGTAATCTAGGTTTTCTCCTATGTTCTCTTCTAGGAGTTTCATAGCTTTGTGTTTTACACCTACATCTGTGATTCATTTTGAATTAATTTTTGTGAAGGGTGTAAACTCTCTGTATAAACTTTTTTTCTTTTTGGATATGGATATCCCAATTGCTTCAGCACCATTTGTTGAAGAGACTGTCTTTGCTCCATAATGTTGCTTTTGCTCTTTTGTCAAAAATCAGTTAATTATTATTTATATGTATCCTTCTGCACCTCTCTATTCCATTTCACTGATCAATTTTCTTTTCTTTCCTTGATTCCATGCTTTCTTGTAGTCTTATAGTAAGTCTTGAAATCAGGCAGTGTTCCTGGTGAATTTAAATTTATTTTTTTGTCATGAAAGAATTCAGAGACAAGCAGAGAGGTTAAGAAAGTAAAATGAGAGCTTATTGAAGCAAGGATACACTATCAGAGAGATTGCGGGCAGTCAGGTGAGGAGCTCATGCACTGGGTATCTTTGGCAATCTGGTTATGAGGAGCATACAAATGAAGGGGTGGAATTATTCACTGAAGAAAGAGGAGTTTGGGAGTCATATTCCCTGATTTTCATCCCAGCTCCATTTTCCTGAGGAAAGGGCAGATTTTTGTCCTTTTTTTTAGGACAAAAGCTTAGATCAGAAGTGTCCTGCAGTTGGATCATGTTGGGTACTTCTTATCTGTAAGACTAATTTTGCTGTAATAAGAGCACAATGAGCAAAAAGCTACATTGAGACACAGGAGATTCAGACCTTTTCCTTTCAGACCTTTCTTTGCTACCTGGATAGGACACTTATTACCCAGAATGCATGTTTTCCTGTCAGTCTGGAGGTTCCTGCTTTGCTTTGTCTGCCTTTGGATCCCTGCTGTCTACAAGATCCCAGGTGAGATTTCCTACCACCTGGCTCTTGCCGCCATTTCTCTGTTCATGACACAAGTGATAATATCATCAACAAAGATAATTATATCTCTTCTTTCCTGCTGCATACACCGTTTACTTCCTTTTCTTGTTTTATTGCACTAGCTAGAACTTTTCACTACAATACTGAGAAAAGTGATAAGAGGAGACATCTTTGCCTTGTTCTGATCTTGATGAGAAAACTTCAGATTTTTCACCATTAAGTATGATGTTAGCTGTATAATTTTTATAGGTATTCTTTATCAAGTTGAGAATGTTAGGCTGTATTCTTTGTGTACTGAGAGTTTTAACATAAACGGTGGCTGGATCTGCATCTACTGATATGATCATGTGATTTTTTTTTTTTTTTTTAGTCAATTGGTGTATTATACCGATTAACTCATTTTTGAATGCTCAACCTTCCTTGCTTAGTAGGGATTCCTTGGTTGTAGTATATAATTGTTTTTATACATTGTTCCATTCAACTTGCTAATATTTTGTTGAGGATTTTTGCATTTATATTCATGAGGGTTTTTGGTTTATAGTTTAAATTTACTTTTCTAGTATATATATTCTATACATGTATACTATAAATGACATGCTATAAATGTATGTTATAAATTTTCCTCCTAGTGCAGCTTTTACTGCATCACACAAATTTCATAAATTGTTTTTTTAATTTTAGGAAGGAATGTTTTAAAATTTTTCTCCAGATTTCTTGTTTGTTTCCATGTGTTGCTTTAGGTATGTTGATTAACATCCACATATTTTGATATTTTTTTCCAGTTATCTTTTTATTATTGACTTCTAGTTAAATTTCATTGTAATCTGAGAATAGACATTGTATGATTTCTCTTCTTTAATGTTTTTAAGATGTGTTTAGAGCAAGAACATTGCTTATATTGTTGAATGTTCCATGTGATCTTGAAAAGACTGTGTATGCTGCTATTGTTGGAAGATTAAGTTTATACATGACAATTATATTCAGTTGATTAATGGTGTTGTTGAGTTCAGCTATATCCTTACTCATATTCTGCCTGCTTGATCTGTCCATTTCTAAGCGAGGGCTTTGATGTGTGCAACGTGATAGTGGATTTAACTATTTCTCCTTGTAGTTCTATCAGATTTTGCTTGTTATAGTTTGATGATCTGTTGTTAGGTGTGTACATATTAAGGATTGTAATGCCTTCTTGGAAAATTAACCCCTTTATCATTACATATTGTCCTTCTTTATCCCTAATAACTTTCTTTACTTTGAGATCTTCTCCATCTCAAAAATAATTTAACTCTTCTGCTTTCTTTTATTAGTATTACTATAATGTGTTTTTCTCCAGCCATTTGCTTCAAATCTATATATGTCTTTATATTTAAAATGAATCCCTTGTAGACATCAGATAATTTGATCTTATTTTGTGGTTCACTCTGACAATCTTTATCATTTAATTGATGCATTTGGCCCATTGATATTCAGAATAATCTTTGATATATTTGGATTCATATCTATCATATTTTTACTATTTTGAATTTAATGTTCTCCTTTTTTGTTCCTATTTTGCCTTTCACTCTGGAGGCCTCTTGTGGTATCAAATGAGCATTTCATATGATTTCTGTTTTTCTCTTAGCCTATGAGTTATATTTTCCTTGTTCACTATTTTTAAGGTTATCCAAGGGCAGTCATAAATATTGCAGCAGGCATTTACTCATAATTTAAGTCCATTTTCAAATGGCATTATACCAGTTCATGGGTAGTATAAGTACCTAATAATAATTATTATTGTTATTTCTTTCCCCCTAATACCTCTCCAGTTTAATGTTAACGATCATGATATTTATGTGTCAATATATTTACTGTAAATTTTCAATTATGTCTAAATTCTGAATTATCTTTCCATGAAGAAAGACAAAGGCACATTGGTTTGTATTTGATAGGAAAACATTTATCTTTAGATTACAAATATGAACAAATACATTTTGCCAATATTACCAAACACTAGCTAATCTCTTTCTCAAATTGAAACCACTTGTTTAATCTTTAATGAAAATAGAAACCAAAAAACAGTTGCTTAAACATATCACTGTGTGAGATTCTGGTGACTAAGAAATCCCAGGAAGAGCAATAAACCATGATTATTGGAAAGCTTGGAACATTAGCAAGGTTTAGTTGCAAAGATGTAACAGAAGGCCACAAATTGTGTTTTCCTAAGAGGAGCAAGGAACTATGATTGTCATTTAGTAGTACACTGAAATGGCCTTGTCTAGTGTAAGTGTTGCACAGACATTCTAAGTCACCTTTTCCTGGTCTTTTATCGGTCACAGCGTGGCCCTGCACTCTACCTCATAGACAGCCTCTAAGCCACAATGGTCTGCTTCCTTCCATAATTTGTTGACAGTCAAGGCTCCATATAGGTGTTTTAGGGATAGTGGATCACTCCAGTTGTTAAACTTCAAAGAATGCAATCCAACTTCACTTTTTTATACATGTCTTTATATTTAAAATGAATCCCTTGTAGACATCAGATAATTTGATCTTATTTTGTGGTTCACTCTGACAATCTTTATCATTTAATTGATGCATTTGGCCCATTGATATTCAGAATAATCTTTGATATATTTGGATTCATATCTATCATATTTTTACTATTTTGAATTTAATGTTCTCCTTTTTTGTTCCTATTTTGCCTTTCACTCTGGAGGCCTCTTGTGGTATCAAATGAGCATTTCATATGATTTCTGTTTTTCTCTTAGCCTATGAGTTATATTTTCCTTGTTCACTATTTTTAAGGTTATCCAAGGGCAGTCATAAATATTGCAGCAGGCATTTACTCATAATTTAAGTCCATTTTCAAATGGCATTATACCAGTTCATGGGTAGTATAAGTACCTAATAATAATTATTATTGTTATTTCTTTCCCCCTAATACCTCTCCAGTTTAATGTTAACGATCATGATATTTATGTGTCAATATATTTACTGTAAATTTTCAATTATGTCTAAATTCTGAATTATCTTTCCATGAAGAAAGACAAAGGCACATTGGTTTGTATTTGATAGGAAAACATTTATCTTTAGATTACAAATATGAACAAATACATTTTGCCAATATTACCAAACACTAGCTAATCTCTTTCTCAAATTGAAACCACTTGTTTAATCTTTAATGAAAATAGAAACCAAAAAACAGTTGCTTAAACATATCACTGTGTGAGATTCTGGTGACTAAGAAATCCCAGGAAGAGCAATAAACCATGATTATTGGAAAGCTTGGAACATTAGCAAGGTTTAGTTGCAAAGATGTAACAGAAGGCCACAAATTGTGTTTTCCTAAGAGGAGCAAGGAACTATGATTGTCATTTAGTAGTACACTGAAATGGCCTTGTCTAGTGTAAGTGTTGCACAGACATTCTAAGTCACCTTTTCCTGGTCTTTTATCGGTCACAGCGTGGCCCTGCACTCTACCTCATAGACAGCCTCTAAGCCACAATGGTCTGCTTCCTTCCATAATTTGTTGACAGTCAAGGCTCCATATAGGTGTTTTAGGGATAGTGGATCACTCCAGTTGTTAAACTTCAAAGAATGCAATCCAACTTCACTTTTTTATACATGTTGTTTTGTACAAACTAATCAGAAATCTATGGCTTTATGGTTAGCTAAAATCTAACCTAAAAACGTTTCATGAAATTCAAAAGCATCAATCATTCATGGCTAATCCTGCCTTTTCTAGCACTTTTAGAATAACATATGTTGGTCCAAGTGAAAGCTGATCTTTTGGATCCTAAGACAAATACAGAAAACTCCTCAAATATGCCTTTAGCTTATAATCCATTACCAGGTTATTCCTCAGCATTGCAGGTGCACCATCAGTCAGGAAAGAATTTGCAGCTGTCACTGTGCCATAGGGCTTGATGAACACATGCTTTAGCTTGACCACCTGGTTCAGGAGGGATAAATGCCACTATGTTTGGTGCCTATACCTTTTCTCGGTGTTTTGACGACATACAATGTTAGATAGGAGCCTTTCATCCTGTGCCTTCTTGGCCAGACTGAGCAAGTGCAGTGCATGCTCACTCTGTTCCAGTCGAGATACAGCAAGTTAGTCTTCAGAGTGATGTATGGTCATGCTTAGGTGATAGGAAATTCAACCTGAATTTAGAAATTAAAGATAGTCATTGACCTAGAGTCTTGGCCTAATTGAGATCAAGCATGAGTTTCCTCAAATGAAAAATAGGTACATAGGATATTGACTCTATATCGCCTGCAACAATCACATCACACTGGCTAGCCAAAATCAAGCCAGCACTTGTCGGTAGTCCTGGTTTGGTTACCAATGATGCAAGCCATGGTGACAGTACATAGGAAAACTGTCAGCGAGGTCAGATACTAGGGACAGAGTTTCTAGCTACATTGTTTTTACTTCCTGTATAACTATGCTGAAGATGATATAGTCAGGAACTTCCTTTGGGAGATTGTTCTGATGTAACAAATTTGAGCCATATCATCAAGTCTTCATATGAAGTGCCTGACAACAAAAATGGAGTAGGACATTATATACCACCACCAAATTCTTTATATAGGGTTTAGCCAAGGTCTTTAATTTGGTCTGGGCAGCTGGGGCAGCTGGTAGGAATAGTTTAGAGGTGTCAAGAAAATCTTAGAGCCCATTTTGCTCAGTTTGAAAGGATATTTTCAGGTATAAGTTAAGATGGAAATCATCCTACAACGGTTCCAATTTAGTCTGCATAACTTGGGCTCCAAGTTGTGAGTTGGCTTCTGTTGTGCACAGTGGTTGGCCTCAAACTTGTGGGTTGCAAAGGATC
This sequence comes from Tragulus kanchil, assembly GCA_022376925.1. NCBI lineage: Eukaryota > Metazoa > Chordata > Mammalia > Artiodactyla > Tragulidae > Tragulus > Tragulus kanchil. The sequence continues at coordinate 23,391,223 of JAIOJX010000025.1, read as the reverse complement.
TAGGGGTGGATCCAGTCTAGGAAGAACCCCTTATGTAGGCCGTCTAGCTCCAGAGACATCGTTGGCATCCTGACTGACTGCCAGTCACCTGATGAGACAGTCAGCCCAAGACCCCCCCACCCACCTTGATAGGCCGTCTTTATTTCAACAGAGGAAGAGTTCTTTCTGCCTCTTTAGCCAAAATGAAGTTGTCTTAAGGAACCAGAAGCAAATCAGCATGGCATGGGGATGAGGTGGGGTTAATCAGGAAGTATGTTGAGGGCCTGGCTAGTGCCAAGCTGAGTCTGGCTAGGATGTTCCAGAGCCTAGGCAGAATTCCCCCAGAGGCTGGGGAAGCCTCTGAGCCTCATCTCCTCTGCTAAAAAAAAAACTTAATAAAAAAACATTTCTTGCAAGAGAACTCTCCTGGCAACAAATTCTATCACTTTTTATTTATCTTTTTATTTATCCCTCACCTTTGAAGGATAATTGCACAAGTTACAGACTTCTAGGTTGGTGGTTTCTTTTTTTTTCTCTCAGCTTTGTATTCTCTAAACTATTCTTTTAATTTGCTGGGTATCATGAATTAGGCAGAAATGAAATATTAGTGCAGCATAAATCTTCTTTTCATAGGCATGAGTTGACAGTACAAAAAGGAAAACTGTCAGCGAGGTCAGATACTAGGGACAGAGTTTCTAGCTACATTGTTTTTACTTCCTGTATAACTATGCTGAAGATGATATAGTCAGGAACTTCCTTTGGGAGATTGTTCTGATGTAACAAATTTGAGCCATATCATCAAGTCTTCATATGAAGTGCCTGACAACAAAAATGGAGTAGGACATTATATACCACCACCAAATTCTTTATATAGGGTTTAGCCAAGGTCTTTAATTTGGTCTGGGCAGCTGGGGCAGCTGGTAGGAATAGTTTAGAGGTGTCAAGAAAATCTTAGAGCCCATTTTGCTCAGTTTGAAAGGATATTTTCAGGTATAAGTTAAGATGGAAATCATCCTACAACGGTTCCAATTTAGTCTGCATAACTTGGGCTCCAAGTTGTGAGTTGGCTTCTGTTGTGCACAGTGGTTGGCCTCAAACTTGTGGGTTGCAAAGGATCTAGGGGTGGATCCAGTCTAGGAAGAACCCCTTATGTAGGCCGTCTAGCTCCAGAGACATCGTTGGCATCCTGACTGACTGCCAGTCACCTGATGAGACAGTCAGCCCAAGACCCCCCCACCCACCTTGATAGGCCGTCTTTATTTCAACAGAGGAAGAGTTCTTTCTGCCTCTTTAGCCAAAATGAAGTTGTCTTAAGGAACCAGAAGCAAATCAGCATGGCATGGGGATGAGGTGGGGTTAATCAGGAAGTATGTTGAGGGCCTGGCTAGTGCCAAGCTGAGTCTGGCTAGGATGTTCCAGAGCCTAGGCAGAATTCCCCCAGAGGCTGGGGAAGCCTCTGAGCCTCATCTCCTCTGCTAAAAAAAAAACTTAATAAAAAAACATTTCTTGCAAGAGAACTCTCCTGGCAACAAATTCTATCACTTTTTATTTATCTTTTTATTTATCCCTCACCTTTGAAGGATAATTGCACAAGTTACAGACTTCTAGGTTGGTGGTTTCTTTTTTTTTCTCTCAGCTTTGTATTCTCTAAACTATTCTTTTAATTTGCTGGGTATCATGAATTAGGCAGAAATGAAATATTAGTGCAGCATAAATCTTCTTTTAAGTTTTCAAATTCCTCGTACTCAACTTTTCTTGCTGTTATTGTTACAAAAATAAGAGGAAGTGGAAAATTAACTTTCACATTAATATTTCTAATTAAATATTTACCCTCTTAGAGGTAAGGCCGCAAGTCAGGTGCTTATGCCTTAACGTTTCTTGCTCTCTATCAGAAAGGGGCAAAATGTCATTTCCATCTTTCCAAAACAGAAATGAATTTTATAGTTTCATATAGAGATTCAAAACATCGGTTTTTTTCCTCCCTATCCTTGCTTCTTTTTCTTCTTCTCCGTTACCTGAGATGCCAAAGGAATGTGCATCTCAGAAGTGGAAGTTTACCAACAGTGGTAACTAGTCCTTAGCACGTCCTTCCCAACCTCTCCTTCCCTCCATGTCTGAGTTGGCCAATCTCTTCCCCTGGTGCCTAGAGTGGGAGGGAGGGGCAGGACAGGGAAAGAGGATGGAAGAAGATGAAGGGTTAGAAGTAGTTCTAACCCAGCTACCATCAATGAGATTAGAGATCTAAGAACTTACATGCTATATATAGAATTCTCTCAACACTTTAAATATTTCACTCTACTTTCTTCATGCTTGCATGGTTTTTGAGGAGAACTAGTGGCAGTTTTTATCTTTTTTCCTCTCTGGGTAAGGTGGTTTTCCTCACCCCAACCCCTCACTTCTTTCAGGATTTTTTTTCCTTTCTGTTTAATTTTCTGTAGTTTGAAAAAAATATGCCTAGCTTAAGGGTTTTTGGTTATTTATTGTTGTTGTTGCTGTTGTTATTTATCTTGTCTGGTATTCTCTGATCTTCCTGGATCTGTGGTTTGCTGTTTGACCTTAATTTGGGGGCAGTTCTCAGTCATTATTGTTTTTCTGTCCCTTTTTCTCTTTCTTAGGCTTTGATTAGCTGGTTTCCCCAGAGGCAGTGCCTTTGTAAAAACAGTGTGCTGGAGTATTTCAAAATGGTTTCTTTTCCCCTGACTCTGCCTGAAGCCCATGGGGTTTATTTCTGCAATATGTGCTCTGAGAACCTGGTTGTATTCCTTTTAGGAAATCTTATGACTGGGGAGGATGGGCACCTGTGGCTTGGTTCCCCTTGAGTTTTTAATTATTTTAACTCTCAGACTTGTCCACACTGAGCCTCCAGCAATTCTTCAATCAGAGACCAGATTTACTACCCTCCATCAACCACTTCTTGGGGTGATTTCTACTTGGGATCTCTGCTCTGCTCAACCAACACTCCCTGTATGTCTTCTGTTTGTCTCCATTCTTGGGGACAGTGGTTAGCCCTGTGTCCTCCCTTCTCTGGAGACCCAAAAAGAGGTGTTGATTTTTCAGTCTTTTCAACCTTTTATTTGTTGTTAGGACAATGTGGTAACTTTTAGGGTCATAATGTCAAAACTGCAAACTGGACCCTAAACCTGTCACTTTAATATATAATTACCATGGTTTAATGCCTGTCTAATAAGATCTTATAACTTTGGTTCTAGACCACTACAATGAAGCAAATATCACAATAAAGGGAGTCACTTGAATTTTTTGGTTTCCCAGTGCATTATGCTTACATTAATATTGTAGTCCATTAAGGATGCTGTAGCATTATGCTTAAAATCAGTATACATAGCTTAATTAAAAAATATTTTATTGCTAAAAATACTAACCGTCATCTGATAACACAAGATTACCACAAATCTTCAGTGTATAACAAATATAATATCTGCAAAGTGTAATAAAATGAAGGGCAATAAAAGATATGGCTGTATTTAGGGATCTTCTTTTTCTGCATCCAGTTGTAAAACAATGACCTTTATCCCTTTTTTCCACATTCACTGTCTGCCTAGAAACTTAGGTATCTCTTATTGCGTAGGTATCTCTTATTTCTGGAAACTCTTGGGCAAATAGCTTAGTGTAGTGTTGGGGGTGGGGCGGGGAGAGTGGAGCAATTGCTGGGGAATGTTGAGAGTATCACAGAGCAGCCAATTAAATTACTCTTGTATTATAAAACCTATACATGACCTCTAGTTCTTAGCCCCTAAAATTACAGATCAAATTAATAGCAATCTTTTTCACCCCTTCTTTCTTTATCTTTCCTAACCACCTAAAAATAGACTTTTTAAATATTAAAAGGTTGAACTGCTTCTCTACTGGGACAAGATAAAAGAGAGAAATTCTGAGCATAATTGTTAAGTCGAAGCGAATGATTCTGTGATTTTGCAAAGGTTAAAATCCACATTATCTATGTAACAATGCCTAAGAATTCTGTCACCAGGCCTTCTCTGCCATGGTCCACTACGATTTAAAAAGAGAGAAATTCTGCTCTGCTCCCTCCTTTTCTCTGCCATTCTTGGGGACAGTGGTTAGCCCTGTGTCCTCCCTTCTCTGGAGACCCAAAAAGAGGTGTTGATTTTTCAGTCTTTTCAACCTTTTATTTGTTGTTAGGACAATGTGGTAACTTTTAGGGTCATAATGTCAAAACTGCAAACTGGACCCTAAACCTGTCACTTTAATATATAATTACCATGGTTTAATGCCTGTCTAATAAGATCTTATAACTTTGGTTCTAGACCACTACAATGAAGCAAATATCACAATAAAGGGAGTCACTTGAATTTTTTGGTTTCCCAGTGCATTATGCTTACATTAATATTGTAGTCCATTAAGGATGCTGTAGCATTATGCTTAAAATCAGTATACATAGCTTAATTAAAAAATATTTTATTGCTAAAAATACTAACCGTCATCTGATAACACAAGATTACCACAAATCTTCAGTGTATAACAAATATAATATCTGCAAAGTGTAATAAAATGAAGGGCAATAAAAGATATGGCTGTATTTAGGGATCTTCTTTTTCTGCATCCAGTTGTAAAACAATGACCTTTATCCCTTTTTTCCACATTCACTGTCTGCCTAGAAACTTAGGTATCTCTTATTGCGTAGGTATCTCTTATTTCTGGAAACTCTTGGGCAAATAGCTTAGTGTAGTGTTGGGGGTGGGGCGGGGAGAGTGGAGCAATTGCTGGGGAATGTTGAGAGTATCACAGAGCAGCCAATTAAATTACTCTTGTATTATAAAACCTATACATGACCTCTAGTTCTTAGCCCCTAAAATTACAGATCAAATTAATAGCAATCTTTTTCACCCCTTCTTTCTTTATCTTTCCTAACCACCTAAAAATAGACTTTTTAAATATTAAAAGGTTGAACTGCTTCTCTACTGGGACAAGATAAAAAAGAGAGAAATTCTGAGCATAATTGTTAAGTCGAAGCGAATGATTCTGTGATTTTGCAAAGGTTAAAATCCACATTATCTATGTAACAATGCCTAAGAATTCTGTCACCAGGCCTTCTCTGCCATGGTCCACTACTGATTTGTCCTGCAATGTGCTAAAGACTGGTTAGTTTTAGATACCAGTTACTGAAGAAAAACCTTTTTTGTTGTTGTTAAATAAAGTGAAAGTCAAGTTTCTCAGTCATGTTCAACTCTTTGAGACACCATGGACGAACCATGGAATTCTCCATCAAGAAATCTGGAGTGGATAGCTATTCTCTTCTCCAGAGGATCTTCCCCAGCCCAGGGATCCAGCCGGTGTCTCTTGCATTGCAGGCAGATTCTTTACCAGCTGAACTACCACAAAGTATAGTTACATAATTTAGTTAGTCTACTTATAAAAAAGTCATATTGATAGTGAATAGATGTAATATCATTATACGTTATGGGAATGATCATTCAAGCTCAGTGTTGTAGAATATATTTACTTTTTGCTTTGTGAAAGTTTAAACACAGTTTTATTTGCATATTTTTTCTCTTTTTCTCCTACATTAGACATTTGTGTTCTATCTTATTGATTTGTAAAAAGTAGTTAGTGTTAGCCTACAGCTCTGAGGAATCACCAGTGTCCTATGTCCAGGATTTTACTGGACTTCAGGGTTTATTTTACAGATGTATCACCCTCTGTGACTATTCAGCAAAATGCGTTGACAACATTCTTGCAGCTTATAGAGACTTAAAGCACCCTATGTGGTATTTTTCATTCTGATTGATTTGGGGTGTATAACTGCTTTCAAATGGGTAAAAGGCAAGAAAGTAATTTTGCTTGATCAAATAGCTGTGAAAGTGATCATTGTATTTCCTTATAGGAAAAGAAAAGAGGTCTAGGGGATTTAAAAGTGATGTTTATTCACTTAATCTCTTACCAAATAAGCTCGTAAAAATCAAATAACTGACTATTCCCACTCCCACTACACACATTTTATTTAAGTACATCAATAAACCACTCAAAAAAAAAATACAATTTGAGCTTAAATGTAAATATATATATGCATAAATAGATGTTTGTCCATGTGAATATAATCATTTTAGAAAATATAAATAATACTGTGTATTTAAGGTTGTACATTATAAATTTTACTCTAGTAAATATTATAAACATTTCCATATCTCTCTTTAAAGCCCTACTACAAATCAGCTTTTAGTATAGAATTGTGTTAATTTTATTTAACTTGTCCTATGGTTGAACATTTATGCTATTTCTAAATTCTCATAATCACAACAAATTTTCATTGAATATTCTTTCATATAAATGTATTATCAATTCTTTAGATTAAATATATAGAGAATAGTTTTTATGGATGAACTATTTTATAATTTTGTATAATCACCAAACTTGGTGTTAATTTTAAAGTTAACATTATATGCTATTTTAATTAAATTCTTTACCAGCTGAACTACCACAAAGTATAGTTACATAATTTAGTTAGTCTACTTATAAAAAAGTCATATTGATAGTGAATAGATGTAATATCATTATACGTTATGGGAATGATCATTCAAGCTCAGTGTTGTAGAATATATTTACTTTTTGCTTTGTGAAAGTTTAAACACAGTTTTATTTGCATATTTTTTCTCTTTTTCTCCTACATTAGACATTTGTGTTCTATCTTATTGATTTGTAAAAAGTAGTTAGTGTTAGCCTACAGCTCTGAGGAATCACCAGTGTCCTATGTCCAGGATTTTACTGGACTTCAGGGTTTATTTTACAGATGTATCACCCTCTGTGACTATTCAGCAAAATGCGTTGACAACATTCTTGCAGCTTATAGAGACTTAAAGCACCCTATGTGGTATTTTTCATTCTGATTGATTTGGGGTGTATAACTGCTTTCAAATGGGTAAAAGGCAAGAAAGTAATTTTGCTTGATCAAATAGCTGTGAAAGTGATCATTGTATTTCCTTATAGGAAAAGAAAAGAGGTCTAGGGGATTTAAAAGTGATGTTTATTCACTTAATCTCTTACCAAATAAGCTCGTAAAAATCAAATAACTGACTATTCCCACTCCCACTACACACATTTTATTTAAGTACATCAATAAACCACTCAAAAAAAATACAATTTGAGCTTAAATGTAAATATATATATGCATAAATAGATGTTTGTCCATGTGAATATAATCATTTTAGAAAATATAAATAATACTGTGTATTTAAGGTTGTACATTATAAATTTTACTCTAGTAAATATTATAAACATTTCCATATCTCTCTTTAAAGCCCTACTACAAATCAGCTTTTAGTATAGAATTGTGTTAATTTTATTTAACTTGTCCTATGGTTGAACATTTATGCTATTTCTAAATTCTCATAATCACAACAAATTTTCATTGAATATTCTTTCATATAAATGTATTATCAATTCTTTAGATTAAATATATAGAGAATAGTTTTTTATGGATGAACTATTTTATAATTTTGTATAATCACCAAACTTGGTGTTAATTTTAACACAGTTTAGCACAGTTATCATGTATTTTTATCAATTTAAATTTTATATACTCATCACAATTTCCCAGTTTTAACTAAAAAACTGGGAAAGGTCAAAATTCTTTTGGTCTGCCAGATATGGGGCAGATTAATCTCCTTTATATTTGTTTTGGTTTTTAATTTTATAATAATTTTTAATTCACATTGAAATGTACACTGTTGTATGCTGTTGGGAAGAGTTAAGAATTTTAAAAATCTGAATACTTTTTGAAAGGCAATTTTATTGTTTAGTTTTTTTTTCTGATCATTTAAAGACCTAGTTGGCTAATTTATATTTATAAATTTATGTTTAGTTTAACTTCTTATAACAAATTAACATTTTTAAATTGCTACATAAAATTCCATTGAATTTTGAATAGAATATCCTTAAATATTTCCATATTTAAGCATATAGGGTGTCTTTGGATGTTATATCCTAGTAAAATTTATATGAGAATTTTCCAGCTTTTTGGTTTGTCAAAGTTATCTATATTATAAAATAGTGAATGTAATCTTAACATTCCATTTATTTCAGTACATTATCTTATTTTCCTCTTATTTTGATATAAAAGATTATTTTTCTTTATTTGCAAGTATATTCCCATTGATTATTTGAAACCAATTTTTGTTATTCATCCATGATTTCCTATAATAAGCTCAATCCCATTAAAAAAAAAATGATAGAATTTTATTTATTATTGGGTTCTCCAAAACTTCATTTGGCCTTTTCCATATCCCAATATTTTCTTGAGTCCTGCCTCTTTAGCTAAATGAAATATAAATAAATACCTGTGTATTTAAAAAAAAAGGTTTGTTACATTATAAATTTTACTCTAGTAAATATTATAAACATTTCCATATCTCTCTTTAAAGCCCTACTACAAATCAGCTTTTAGTATAGAATTGTGTTAATTTTATTTAACTTGTCCTATGGTTGAACATTTATGCTATTTCTAAATTCTCATAATCACAACAAATTTTCATTGAATATTCTTTCATATAAATGTATTATCAATTCTTTAGATTAAATATATAGAGAATAGTTTTTTATGGATGAACTATTTTATAATTTTGTATAATCACCAAACTTGGTGTTAATTTTAACACAGTTTAGCACAGTTATCATGTATTTTTATCAATTTAAATTTTATATACTCATCACAATTTCCCAGTTTTAACTAAAAAACTGGGAAAGGTCAAAATTCTTTTGGTCTGCCAGATATGGGGCAGATTAATCTCCTTTATATTTGTTTTGGTTTTTAATTTTATAATAATTTTTAATTCACATTGAAATGTACACTGTTGTATGCTGTTGGGAAGAGTTAAGAATTTTAAAAATCTGAATACTTTTTGAAAGGCAATTTTATTGTTTAGTTTTTTTTCTTATCATTTATAGAACTAGTTGGCTAATTTATATTTATAAATTTATGTTTAGTTTAACTTCTTATAACAAATTAACATTTTTAAATTGCTACATAAAATTCCATTGAATTTTGAATAGAATATCCTTAAATATTTCCATATTTAAGCATATAGGGTGTCTTTGGATGTTATATCCTAGTAAAATTTATATGAGAATTTTCCAGCTTTTTGGTTTGTCAAAGTTATCTATATTATAAAATAGTGAATGTAATCTTAACATTCCATTTATTTCAGTACATTATCTTATTTTCCTCTTATTTTGATATAAAAGATTATTTTTCTTTATTTGCAAGTATATTCCCATTGATTATTTGAAACCAATTTTTGTTATTCATCCATGATTTCCTATAATAAGCTCAATCCCATTAAAAAAAAAATGATAGAATTTTATTTATTATTGGGTTCTCCAAAAACTTCATTTGGCCTTTTCCATATCCCAATATTTTCTTGAGTCCTGCCTCACATAGCAGTGGAAAAGTAGGAGACAGAAATTATTGGGTAGAAGACAGGCTCAAAGATGTATTATACAACACAGAGAATATACTCAATATTTTATAATAACAGTAAATTGTTGTTTAGTCATGAAGTCATATCCAACTCTTTAGCGACTGCATGGACTGAAGCCTGTCAGTCTCCTCTGTCCATGGAATTTCCCAGGCAAGAATATTCTAGGGTTTGCTATAACTTTAAAAAATTGAATAAAATTATTAAAAGTAATTTTAAAAAGAATTCTACCTCAAATTGATAAACTTGCTTAGGTTATGAAAGAGTAGCTGCATCTAACTCTGATTCTGACTCTGTCTGTAAGTCTTGATCCAAGTGCTTGGAGTATCTTTCCTGCCTTAAGTTCAGTAGAAAAATACCGGATGCAATACTTTTATGGAGGAGTATATTTCATTATAGACCAGAAGAAATACCTTACATATGAATATTTATAGGTAACTCACACATGGGGAGTTCATTCTGATCTATAATATAATGTACTCTTTCTGTCACTGGGTGTTTAAAGATCCCCTGGAGAAGGAAATAACAGCCCACTCCTGTACTCGTGCCTGGAAAATTCCGTGGCCAGAGGATTTGGTTGGTCACAATCCATAGGGTCACAAAGAGTCAGACACAATGACTAAACAACAACATAGATTTTGTAATGCTACTTTGTTAAGGTTTGGTAGCAATTGTGAACGTAATATGGGAAGCATTTTATCTTTTCTATATTGTGTTTATATAGTAGCAGTCAAGTGTTTCTTCAAATGTTAAAGTAGTATGTTTTTTGAAATTGGCTGTAACAATCACTTTTAATTCCAGCAAAATGTCTCAAGACTTTTTCTAATTCTATACCTTCTTATTGTTTTTAATTTTGATTTTTCCTTGAGACATTATGAATTGTTGATATATATTTTAAATAAAATAATCTAATCATCATTTACTAGTATAGAATTACACATACTTTTTTAATTCAATAAATACCTAATCTTACTTAAGTTTGGGGTTTTTTTCTCCAAAACGTCATTTGGCCTTTTCCATATCCCAATATTTTCTTGAGTCCTGCCTCACATAGCAGTGGAAAAGTAGGAGACAGAAATTATTGGGTAGAAGACAGGCTCAAAGATGTATTATACAACACAGAGAATATACTCAATATTTTATAATAACAGTAAATTGTTGTTTAGTCATGAAGTCATATCCAACTCTTTAGCGACTGCATGGACTGAAGCCTGTCAGTCTCCTCTGTCCATGGAATTTCCCAGGCAAGAATATTCTAGGGTTTGCTATAACTTTAAAAAATTGAATAAAATTATTAAAAGTAATTTTAAAAAGAATTCTACCTCAAATTGATAAACTTGCTTAGGTTATGAAAGAGTAGCTGCATCTAACTCTGATTCTGACTCTGTCTGTAAGTCTTGATCCAAGTGCTTGGAGTATCTTTCCTGCCTTAAGTTCAGTAGAAAAATACCGGATGCAATACTTTTATGGAGGAGTATATTTCATTATAGACCAGAAGAAATACCTTACATATGAATATTTATAGGTAACTCACACATGGGGAGTTCATTCTGATCTATAATATAATGTACTCTTTCTGTCACTGGGTGTTTAAAGATCCCCTGGAGAAGGAAATAACAGCCCACTCCTGTACTCGTGCCTGGAAAATTCCGTGGCCAGAGGATTTGGTTGGTCACAATCCATAGGGTCACAAAGAGTCAGACACAATGACTAAACAACAACATAGATTTTGTAATGCTACTTTGTTAAGGTTTGGTAGCAATTGTGAACGTAATATGGGAAGCATTTTATCTTTTCTATATTGTGTTTATATAGTAGCAGTCAAGTGTTTCTTCAAATGTTAAAGTAGTATGTTTTTTGAAATTGGCTGTAACAATCACTTTTAATTCCAGCAAAATGTCTCAAGACTTTTTCTAATTCTATACCTTCTTATTGTTTTTAATTTTGATTTTTCCTTGAGACATTATGAATTGTTGATATATATTTTAAATAAAATAATCTAATCATCATTTACTAGTATAGAATTACACATACAATTTATTTATAATTAGAAATACACAGTGCCTGAAGGTACAACACATCCACACCTCGTAATACTATTTCAACCCATATGAAAGGTGTTGAGGAAGGCAGCCAACTCTGAGTGAATCTTTAAGCAGGAAAGCGTTGTTTTCTTTATATGGTACCTAACGATCTGTCGATTTTGCTGATGATTTCAAACAAATAGATCTCCTTGGTTTTTTAAATGATTTCTGCAATTCATATAAATTTTTTAATGCTGCTCTCAGTTTTATTACTTTCCCTTGTCCAGTTGTCATGCTGATTAGTTTTCTAACTTATTGACCTTTAATACTCAGTTTTTCCCTTTTATATAGTAATACAAAATTTGATGTTAATATTCTACTTTTTATATAGTATATCCTGTGCCGTATGTTTTGAAACATGTGTTTATATAGTGTTCATATCAATATTTCCAAAATAATCTTTTTATTCTTTGACCTGAGTGTTTCAAGAAAGTGTTTTTGTGTTTTGTTGATTTAAAAAGCCAAACAGGGCTTCCCACTGGTGGTCCAGTGGGTAAGGACACAGCCTTGCAGTGCAAGGGGTGCCAGTTCGATCCCTGGCCTGGGAAGATCCCACGTGCCGCGGAGCAACTGGACTGATGTGTCCAATTACCGAGCTGGAGCTCTGGAGCGCATGTGCCCAGAGCCGGCGCTCAGCAAAGACAGACGCCACCCCAATGGGAGGCTCACAGGAACCAAAGAACAAAGACGGATGAAAATAGAGAAACGAAAGACCAATAGAAGTGGCCCACCCGCTCCCCTCCCTCCCCAAACCGACCCCCGCCCAAAATAAATAAATAAATCTTTTAAAATAAATAAATAAATAAAAATAAAATGCCAAACAAAATTCTCCCTAAATTGGTTCATAGATTTAGTGTGGTCTCCAGTAAAAAAAATGAGAACATTTTATTTTAGTAGAAATAAGCTGATTTTGTAATACTTGGTCATCCAAGGGCAGCTTCTTCTTACATACTGTGAATTCAGATCTTGCAAAAAGCAGATACAAACACAGGTTTAGAAATACAAGAGAATTATTAGAGAGAAATAGCTTTATAGATTAAAGAGGAACAAACTGATTGAGACTGGAGAGAGCCCATAGTCGTGATGCAGGTTTTTTTTTTTCATTTGACCACTTCTATTGGTCTTTCATTTCCATCTTTGTGCTTTGTCCTGTGTGGACCTCCCATCGCAGTGGCCTCTCTCGCTGCAGAGCACTAACTCTGGGCTCATGTGCTCCAGAGCTCTGGCTCGGTAATTGGACACATCGGTCCAGCCGCTCCACAGCACATGGGATCTTCCCAGGCCGGGGATCTAACCGGCGCCCCTTACACTGCAAGGCGGTGTCCTTACCCACTGGACCACCAGGGAAGCCCTATGATGCAGTTTTGACATTTGTGAAGGAGAGTGAGCCAATTAACATTGAGAGAGAAGAACTGTAACATAGTTTTATGAATATTTTGGCCAAAATATGGGCGTCTCAAGCCAAAGTCACCCACTGGAAAAATATCCCATCTTGCAAGAATGGGCCTGCATTATTCCCACTGCCATGTTTCCATTGTAACCATTCCCTAGTGGGATTGTCTATAATAGAAATAGATGAGACAGTCCATAAGTCCCTGGATAGTATTTCTGACTGATGCTACTGAAAAAAAAAAAAAAAAAGGAATTTTTTATCCAGAAGAGGTAGTCATATCTCCAAAGATAAATCTCAGGTCTTTTCCAATGAAATGAGTCAAAGTAGTCAACTTGTCATCTAATCATGTAACTTTCTCATGCCCTCTTGTTCTGTGGGACTCAATCCAAATGCACATTTTTTTTATGTTACAAGGGTCAGATCTTGGGCATGGTCAAATTTAATGATTTGCTATGTCTTACAGAACTGAGCTCAAAATGGGCAGTTTTGTGCATATCGCTGCTTAGAGAATACAGTTCTGTAGTGGTTTATTTGGGCTTACGTATTAATTTCCCTCTGGCAGTCCCATTTTCTTTAATCTTTTTATTCTTTCTCTTTCACTCACATGGGGCATTGTTTTCTCTAGACATCTAAGGGCCACTCTAATAGTTTTCTTTATCTACTTATGTACTTACCACTTGCTTCCGAGAACAAACTGATTGAGACTGGAAAAAAAAGGTTTAGCAAGAGAATTATTAGAGAGAAATAGCTTTATAGATTAAAGAGGAACAAACTGATTGAGACTGGAGAGCCCATAGTCGTGATGCAGGGTTTTTTTTTCATTTGACCACTTCTATTGGTCTTTCATTTCCATCTTTGTGCTTTGTCCTGTGTGGACCTCCCATCGCAGTGGCCTCTCTCGCTGCAGAGCACTAACTCTGGGCTCATGTGCTCCAGAGCTCTGGCTCGGTAATTGGACACATCGGTCCAGCCGCTCCACAGCACATGGGATCTTCCCAGGCCGGGGATCTAACCGGCGCCTTACACTGCAAGGCGGTGTCCTTACCCACTGGACCACCAGGGAAGCCCTATGATGCAGTTTTGACATTTGTGAAGGAGAGTGAGCCAATTAACATTGAGAGAGAAGAACTGTAACATAGTTTTATGAATATTTTGGCCAAAATATGGGCGTCTCAAGCCAAAGTCACCCACTGGAAAAATATCCCATCTTGCAAGAATGGGCCTGCATTATTCCCACTGCCATGTTTCCATTGTAACCATTCCCTAGTGGGATTGTCTATAATAGAAATAGATGAGACAGTCCATAAGTCCCTGGATAGTATTTCTGACTGATGCTACTGAAAAAAAAAAAAAAAAAGGAATTTCTTATCCAGAAGAGGTAGTCATATCTCCAAAGATAAATCTCAGGTCTTTTCCAATGAAATGAGTCAAAGTAGTCAACTTGTCATCTAATCATGTAACTTTCTCATGCCCTCTTGTTCTGTGGGACTCAATCCAAATGCACATTTTTTTTATGTTACAAGGGTCAGATCTTGGGCATGGTCAAATTTAATGATTTGCTATGTCTTACAGAACTGAGCTCAAAATGGGCAGTTTTGTGCATATCGCTGCTTAGAGAATACAGTTCTGTAGTGGTTTATTTGGGCTTACGTATTAATTTCCCTCTGGCAGTCCCATTTTCTTTAATCTTTTTATTCTTTCTCTTTCACTCACATGGGGCATTGTTTTCTCTAGACATCTAAGGGCCACTCTAATAGTTTTCTTTATCTACTTATGTACTTACCACTTGCTTCCAAAAAAGTGACCTCAAGTCAACAGATTCATGCTTAATCCAGTCTTACATTTGTCCCCTCTTGATACACCAGTCTCAAAATCCAATGCCATTCATTGCTTCCCACATTCCTATGGGAACATGCTAGCAAATTCTTGCAACTCTTGGTGAATAATGTCTTCCCTGCATTGTCAGGCCAGCATATTCAGTGCAGTATTATAATCAGACTTAACCCTAGCTACTGTTGCAGCAATCAGGAAAGAACGTGAGTCATCTCTTCGCATCAGGTGGCCTAAGTACTGGAGCTTCAGCCTCAGGCTCAGTCCCTCCAGTGAATATTTAGGTTTGATTTCCTTTAGGATTGACTGATTTGATTTCCTTGGAGTCCAGAGGATTCTCACGAGTCTTCTCCAACACCACAGTTCAAAAGCATCAGTTCTTCAGCACTCAGCCTTCTTTATGGTCCATCTCTTGCATGCGTACATGACTACTGGGAAGACCATAGCTTTGACTGTATGGACTTTTGTTGGCAAAGTGACTCTCTGCTTTTTAATATGCTGTGTAGGCTTGTCATAGCTTTTCTTCCAAGTAGCAAGTGTCTTTTAATTTTGTGGCTGTAGTCACCATCCACAGCAGTTTTGATGCCCAAAAGTTTGTCACTGTTTTCATTGTTTTCCCATCTATCTGACATGAAGTGATAGGACCAGATGCCATGATCCTCGTTTTTTCAATGTTGAGTTTTAGGCCAACTTGTTCACTCTGCTCTTTCACCTTCTTCAGGAGGCTCATTAGTTCCTCTTTGCTTTCTGTCATAAGAGCGGTGCTGCTCTCTGCATACTTGAGCCTTTACCTCTTTCCAGTTAAGGACATTTTGAAAAGACCCTTCTAGGCTTTTTTCTACATACTTCCTGTTTTCTTTTGCAAAGAAATTAAACCTGATTTAATAAGGAAAAATTCCTAGGGACTTGGGGTAGATATTGACCTCCTTTAACTTTCACATTTACACAGGTATTGAGATCTCTTTTTTTTCCTTTTCTTTTCTTTATTAATTTAATTCTGGTTTTGAGAAGGAAGTTAGCGAACCTGTCAATCTATTTATCTTATTCAAAAGTTCCCCAGATCCCTGTTGAATTCACTAAGTTATTCAATCCATGTTTCTAACAGCACAGTGGATCTTGTCCCCACCCAAATCTTTTTAATTGCAAATGAATGCAATCTCTGAACTGAGAAGATAATTTGTTTTAGGTAGGGCATCTACTCGACCATAAGTAAAGTGGTTGAATACATAGATGATCGAATACAGTGAAACTGAATGTTATTTTGCAGAAAGATAGCACACGAGCATGGATTTTACTAAACCCAGTAGAGTTATGGTTTCACAAGTAAGCTTTTCTGAAAGATTACTTGTGCATATGTGAATTAATTAATTTGAGAGTTATCTTGTCTTTTTCAGAAAGTTAATATGAGCAAATTTAATTCTTAGAGTATTAATCTCTCAAGAAGTACATTATACAAGCTTGCATTAAAAATAGCCAAAAGGACACAGAGAAGAAATCATTTTATTCTGAAGCAATTGGAACTGAATAGTCACAAAAAGTTTAAATTTTTAAAAAAGCCTTCATACATATTTTTGTAATAATATTTACCTTAAAAATTTTTAATATACAGTCTCTGACAAATATTTTTAGATAGAACCAATGATTTTACTGAAAAATGTGTAGATTGGTGTTCTCATATTTATAATTCAATGTGATTGTAGTGTTTGTAATTTTTTTTAGTTGAGTGATCTAGGAAGTTAAAGAGAAAGAATAAGACAAAACCAAAATTTTTAAAACTCATAATTAAATTTAAATACAGACTTTTAAAAAGTATTTAGCATTTCCACCAATATTTTAGAGTTGTATTAACCACAAGCTAAGTTAACAGCATTTTAAAACTAATTGTCTTTTATTGAATTTTTCCAAAACATTAGACATAGTTTTTTATGTAAGCACACAGACACACACACATACACACAGAATTTCTTTGGCCCATAGATATCAGCAAATTGTATATTGCTTAATTAAATTACCTATTACCTTTCACAGTTTTAACTGGAATGAGAAAGTTGAGAATAACCTCAGGGGACTCTTGGTAGGCATTCAATTTGTGGTGACTTCAAGTGCCAAGGAACTCTTCATAAGTAACCTAGTAGTCATTAGTGTTTCAAATGTATCCTTCCTAGTAAACATATTGCAGACAGAATAGAGGAAATAGCATGTTGCTTAATCAGAAGATGATTGCAGAAGCTTCTACAGTACACATAATTTCCATACTTTCAGGATTTTATTTTTGTGGTTTATTTGTAAACAATATGACAAAGTGCCATATCAACATACTTTGTGAGTAAAAATGTATAGTAGTACGTAAAAACTCTTAAATAAGCTATTCATTTTTAAATATTTGATAATAAAATCTGCTAGGTACCTAGATGTATTATTGATATTCAATTGCAGTCACTCAAAAATACATTAATTGAGGTCTCTAATAAACTATATAATTATTTTAAACAATTTCATAATTATTCTCACTGACAGAAAAAATGAATATGAAAATAAATACTTTTAGAGAGATTATCCCATAATTATTCATGTTCAATTATTAATTGATATAGACATTTCAGGTATCTGAAGCTGAGACATTTCAGGTATCCTTAACTGATGAAAATAATTATTGGCCTCAGATTTAAAAATCAATATAAAATCAACATAAAACATTATGCAAGATGGTACTTGCGTTTTACATATGCCTTTTAGAATTAGTTTTATATATGTTAAAAAATTGTACTCTTTGTCACTTATATCTCCCTATGTTTAGTTTCAGCTAGTTCTGTAGTCAAAAACTATTATCATAACTGTCATTGAGAGTTCTCAATATTACAGCTTTTGAAAACCTAAATAACTAGTAAACAGAATATCTTGCTGGATACAAATCATTTTTGGCCCTCTCTGGATAATCTGACCTACATAATCTAATTTTTGATTTCAAGGTTTTCTTGCAGGAAAAATTTTCCCCATGACTTTTTGAAATAGTTTGAACGAAATTTTTTAAGCATGGCAAACCAATTTTCTTTGGCTCATAGATATCAGCAAATTGTATATTGCTTAATTAAATTACCTATTACCTTTCACAGTTTTAACTGGAATGAGAAAGTTGAGAATAACCTCAGGGGACTCTTGGTAGGCATTCAATTTGTGGTGACTTCAAGTGCCAAGGAACTCTTCATAAGTAACCTAGTAGTCATTAGTGTTTCAAATGTATCCTTCCTAGTAAACATATTGCAGACAGAATAGAGGAAATAGCATGTTGCTTAATCAGAAGATGATTGCAGAAGCTTCTACAGTACACATAATTTCCATACTTTCAGGATTTTATTTTTGTGGTTTATTTGTAAACAATATGACAAAGTGCCATATCAACATACTTTGTGAGTAAAAATGTATAGTAGTACGTAAAAACTCTTAAATAAGCTATTCATTTTTAAATATTTGATAATAAAATCTGCTAGGTACCTAGATGTATTATTGATATTCAATTGCAGTCACTCAAAAATACATTAATTGAGGTCTCTAATAAACTATATAATTATTTTAAACAATTTCATAATTATTCTCACTGACAGAAAAAATGAATATGAAAATAAATACTTTTAGAGAGATTATCCCATAATTATTCATGTTCAATTATTAATTGATATAGACATTTCAGGTATCTGAAGCTGAGACATTTCAGGTATCCTTAACTGATGAAAATAATTATTGGCCTCAGATTTAAAAATCAATATAAAATCAACATAAAACATTATGCAAGATGGTACTTGCGTTTTACATATGCCTTTTAGAATTAGTTTTATATATGTTAAAAAATTGTACTCTTTGTCACTTATATCTCCCTATGTTTAGTTTCAGCTAGTTCTGTAGTCAAAAACTATTATCATAACTGTCATTGAGAGTTCTCAATATTACAGCTTTTGAAAAACCTAAATAACTAGTAAACAGAATATCTTCCTGGATACAAATCATTTTTGGCCCTCTCTGGATAATCTGACCTACATAATCTAATTTTTGATTTCAAGGTTTTCTTGCAGGAAAAATTTTCCCCATGACTTTTTGAAATAGTTTGAACGAAATTTTTTAAGCATGGCAAACCAATTTTCCTATATGTTTCTTGTATCTAAAAAAAGAGTCATAAATTCATACAGAACAGATTCATTGACATTTGAATTCCAAATTATTTCTAAATATCATTTATGTTCATTAAATTTATCTGTATAAGTACTTCAGTTTCCACAAGTATTGTGATCAAAATAATTCTATTTAGTGCATCCATGTGGGACAAAATACATATATTAATAATTAAAATTTAAAGTTCAAGCTTTTGATGGGTTTATATATTTATGAAAATGATCTTTCAAATATACCAGTGCTTCAGGGTTTATGAATAATATAACTCTAAAATGAACAGAAAAATACCAGCAAATAAACTTCAATATCCATTTTTATCACAACTTTGTTGCGTTTATGGCTGCTATTTAACACTCAAATGAGGATGCTCAATGCATTGAGCATGAGAAAAACTATTAAAATTACTCTGTGTGATATGAGAGTGCCCTTTTTGGACCTGTGCTATTGACTCTGCTTGAAAATTGCCAAGTTTTAGAACAGCTGCTCAGATTTTATTACTAATATATCAGAGATGCTTAACCTGTGGCCCTCTCTTTCCTGTTGCACTGTCTTCCTCGTGGACTAACAAGCTACTAACAGTGGGAATGGAGAACTGTGTTCCTCTTATGAAATTATGTCCAAACTAGGTTTTGAAACAGCCCTACAAGCATCCTTTTGTTTTTAAAAATATAGTTTATTTTCTTCTTCCCTTTTTGTCTCTCTCCCTCTTTCTCTCCTTCCCTCCCTCCGTTTCTCTTTCTGTGTATCTTTCTGTCTCTGTCTCTCTTACTTCACTCTCTTCCTTCCTTCCTTTGTCTCCTTTCTTTCTTTCCTATAATATCTTACAACAAATCTGTTTTCCAGAATACAGAGACAAACTACCTGCAACTCTTATATAGGAGCTAGTGAAAATTTAACTTTCCAAAACTATAGCTATGAATATAGTATTTTATGACTTTGAAGTTCTGTATGTTACTGAAGTAGTGCTTTAACATAGAGGGGCAAGAAATCCAGAAATATTTGAAAAATTTTTGAAATTTGCGAAATTTTTAAGCATGGCAAACCAATTTTCCTATATGTTTCTTGTATCTAAAAAAAGAGTCATAAATTCATACAGAACAGATTCATTGACATTTGAATTCCAAATTATTTCTAAATATCATTTATGTTCATTAAATTTATCTGTATAAGTACTTCAGTTTCCACAAGTATTGTGATCAAAATAATTCTATTTAGTGCATCCATGTGGGACAAAATACATATATTAATAATTAAAATTTAAAGTTCAAGCTTTTGATGGGTTTATATATTTATGAAAATGATCTTTCAAATATACCAGTGCTTCAGGGTTTATGAATAATATAACTCTAAAATGAACAGAAAAATACCAGCAAATAAACTTCAATATCCATTTTTATCACAACTTTGTTGCGTTTATGGCTGCTATTTAACACTCAAATGAGGATGCTCAATGCATTGAGCATGAGAAAAACTATTAAAATTACTCTGTGTGATATGAGAGTGCCCTTTTTGGACCTGTGCTATTGACTCTGCTTGAAAATTGCCAAGTTTTAGAACAGCTGCTCAGATTTTATTACTAATATATCAGAGATGCTTAACCTGTGGCCCTCTCTTTCCTGTTGCACTGTCTTCCTCGTGGACTAACAAGCTACTAACAGTGGGAATGGAGAACTGTGTTCCTCTTATGAAATTATGTCCAAACTAGGTTTTGAAACAGCCCTACAAGCATCCTTTTGTTTTTAAAAATATAGTTTATTTTCTTCTTCCCTTTTTGTCTCTCTCCCTCTTTCTCTCCTTCCCTCCCTCCGTTTCTCTTTCTGTGTATCTTTCTGTCTCTGTCTCTCTCTTACTTCACTCTCTTCCTTCCTTCCTTTGTCTCCTTTCTTTCTTTCCTATAATATCTTACAACAAATCTGTTTTCCAGAATACAGAGACAAACTACCTGCAACTCTTATATAGGAGCTAGTGAAAATTTAACTTTCCAAAACTATAGCTATGAATATAGTATTTTATGACTTTGAAGTTCTGTATGTTACTGAAGTAGTGCTTTAACATAGAGGGGCAAGAAATCCAGAAATATTTGTAATTGTGTCCTCTGTAAAAGACATTCATAAACTGCTTTCTTAATAGAATATTTTTGGAGCAAAATACATAATTCTTCTTTATAATACAGCAGGTTAGTCCTTTAATTTTGAAATGAAAAGCTAATTATACCGGTTTTCCTAAGTTCAATTACAAACAGAATATTTTGTTACGAGAATAAAGTGGCCATAAAGTGTGTTATAGGGGGAATGCACCTCTCTACCCATATGCTAAAAACAAAGGAAAAGTGATCACTCAGTGCCTAAAATATATATTTTCATGTTCTCCTTACGTACGGCATTACAGTTAGCCATTGTGAACCTGCTCTTTACAGCATGCTCTAGAGACCCTCGTTTTGCCTTCTCCTGGTTGTTACCCTTTCTATAGTGAGTACATTGTAGGAACCAAGGAGACATGCTTGCCTGAAACCTTTTGTTTTTCTCCCTCCTTCACCATGGAACTTAGACCCTGGAATTACGTCTAGTTTCTCCATAGTCCTTTTCTCCAGCACTACACAAAGCTGATTTACTGCTAGTATGCTCATCGGCTGGTCCTAGTGATGGACCTGGGCTTCCATTGTTGCCTGAGGGTTTCTGGACAGAGCTTCCATATGAGGGCTAAGTAGTGTTCCTTTTAGTGAGGGAAGTGCAGGGACAGGGGAGGGCGGGGAGTGAAGAGGCCACATTGGGTGCCTACATTTGTACTCTTGACCTGGTCCTGCAAATGTACTTCCTTTTCTTCATTTCCCATACTGTCTATGAACTCCTGTCATGGGCAAGTAAAGGCATGTTCACTTCTTACAGGAAAGATTAAGAAAAGATATCCAGGCTGAGCAGACAAATGTCTCCTCACACTAAGGATAAGCGCTGCCTGCAAGCATCGCGGCTTCTCTGAGACCAATACAGAGCACAGAGGTTCTTCCTCTTACTCGCTTTATAATGATAATGAAACACTTTACAACTGGAGCTCCATTTATAACTTAAGAATTTTATGACTTTGAGGTTCTGTATGTTACTGAAGTAGTGCTTTAACATAGAGGGGCAAGAAATCCAGAAATATTTGTAATTGTGTCCTCTGTAAAAGACATTCATAAACTGCTTTCTTAATAGAATATTTTTGGAGCAAAATACATAATTCTTCTTTATAATACAGCAGGTTAGTCCTTTAATTTTGAAATGAAAAGCTAATTATACCGGTTTTCCTAAGTTCAATTACAAACAGAATATTTTGTTACGAGAATAAAGTGGCCATAAAGTGTGTTATAGGGGGAATGCCCCTCTCTACCCATATGCTAAAAACAAAGGAAAAGTGATCACTCAGTGCCTAAAATATATATTTTCATGTTCTCCTTACGTACGGCATTACAGTTAGCCATTGTGAACCTGCTCTTTACAGCATGCTCTAGAGACCCTCGTTTTGCCTTCTCCTGGTTGTTACCCTTTCTATAGTGAGTACATTGTAGGAACCAAGGAGACATGCTTGCCTGAAACCTTTTTTTTTTCTCCCTCCTTCACCATGGAACTTAGACCCTGGAATTACGTCTAGTTTCTCCATAGTCCTTTTCTCCAGCACTACACAAAGCTGATTTACTGCTAGTATGCTCATCGGCTGGTCCTAGTGATGGACCTGGGCTTCCATTGTTGCCTGAGGGTTTCTGGACAGAGCTTCCATATGAGGGCTAAGTAGTGTTCCTTTTAGTGAGGGAAGTGCAGGGACAGGGGAGGGCGGGGAGTGAAGAGGCCACATTGGGTGCCTACATTTGTACTCTTGACCTGGTCCTGCAAATGTACTTCCTTTTCTTCATTTCCCATACTGTCTATGAACTCCTGTCATGGGCAAGTAAAGGCATGTTCACTTCTTACAGGAAAGATTAAGAAAAGATATCCAGGCTGAGCAGACAAATGTCTCCTCACACTAAGGATAAGCGCTGCCTGCAAGCATCGCGGCTTCTCTGAGACCAATACAGAGCACAGAGGTTCTTCCTCTTACTCGCTTTATAATGATAATGAAACACTTTACAACTGGAGCTCCATTTATAACTTAAGAATTTTAAGAATGTTTCCCCTCGAGAGCAAAGGTGTTGGTGGGGGAGAAAGGGCTCTGGTGATGACCTCTTTTGCATCTCTAGAGAAACAAAAAGCTTCTTTATGATTACTAATTAATTTGAAATTTCTTGTGAAAAAAATATAAAAAGAGTAAAGGTAGATTGTGCAGGAAGCTCGCTCACGGAGATCACCTGCGCCTGATATGAGGTCAAGACTCTCCAGCTCTGGGGTAGGATCATCTGTATTTGATTGAGTTCTGACTTTACTTAATTGAGTTCTGATTTTACTTAATTGAGTTCTGATTATTTGTGCTTGCCTTTATTTGAATCTTGATTAATGGAATCTTGATTCTGATTATTGTATGTTTTATGATTAATAAACCCACTCTTGGTTTGACAATACTCGAGACCACGACATTTTATTGTCGAAGTCTGAAGCTCACACCCTGAGGAGACTACACCTTGTCTGCAAAAAGATCTCTGAGCTATTTAACATAGTGCCTCTTAGTGAGAACTAGTGAGAATAGTAATCAGAGTAAGTTCCAGCACGGTGCCCGTGACTTTCCTTCAAAGGCAAAAATGAAAAGAAAAAAAAAAAAAATGATTTCTATGTCCTACAACCTAGCATTTTTAAAAATTTTATTTTATTATCGAGAAGACCTTTTCCAACCTTAACTAGCAAACATATCTTTGGGCAAGATCTAACCTGTGAATTTTTGTGTTGGGTCTGCACAGTATTTAATTTTTATTTTTAATAAAAATTATAAAAATAAAAAATATTATCTCATATATTTAATATATGAGAAATTGTACACAATAATCTGGCTTCTCATAAAAATATCTGAAAAACACCAATCACAGCAGTGTTCCCAAATGCTATCTGTAAGCACCAGTTTCTGCCTCATTTCCAAGAGACCTCCTGTAGTTTGTCCACTTCATGGTCTAGAGATTCACATGTTTTTTCTTACAACAATGTTACAAGTTACCTGCCTGGATGCTTTAGGCAGTTGTCTATGAACTCCTGTCATGGAAAGCATTCATTTAGAAAAAAAATATCCAGGATGAGCAGACAAATGTCTCCTCACACTAAGGATAAGCGCTGCCTGCAAGCATCGCGGCTTCTCTGAGACCAATACAGAGCACAGAGGTTCTTCCTCTTACTCGCTTTATAATGATAATGAAACACTTTACAACTGGAGCTCCATTTATAACTTAAGAATTTTAAGAATGTTTCCCCTCGAGAGCAAAGGTGTTGGTGGGGGAGAAAGGGCTCTGGTGATGACCTCTTTTGCATCTCTAGAGAAACAAAAAGCTTCTTTATGATTACTAATTAATTTGAAATTTCTTGTGAAAAAAATATAAAAAGAGTAAAGGTAGATTGTGCAGGAAGCTCGCTCACGGAGATCACCTGCGCCTGATATGAGGTCAAGACTCTCCAGCTCTGGGGTAGGATCATCTGTATTTGATTGAGTTCTGACTTTACTTAATTGAGTTCTGATTTTACTTAATTGAGTTCTGATTATTTGTGCTTGCCTTTATTTGAATCTTGATTAATGGAATCTTGATTCTGATTATTGTATGTTTTATGATTAATAAACCCACTCTTGGTTTGACAATACTCGAGACCACGACATTTTATTGTCGAAGTCTGAAGCTCACACCCTGAGGAGACTACACCTTGTCTGCAAAAAGATCTCTGAGCTATTTAACATAGTGCCTCTTAGTGAGAACTAGTGAGAATAGTAATCAGAGTAAGTTCCAGCACGGTGCCCGTGACTTTCCTTCAAAGGCAAAAATGAAAAGAAAAAAAAAAAAAATGATTTCTATGTCCTACAACCTAGCATTTTTAAAAATTTTATTTTATTATCGAGAAGACCTTTTCCAACCTTAACTAGCAAACATATCTTTGGGCAAGATCTAACCTGTGAATTTTTGTGTTGGGTCTGCACAGTATTTAATTTTTATTTTTAATAAAAATTATAAAAATAAAAAATATTATCTCATATATTTAATATATGAGAAATTGTACACAATAATCTGGCTTCTCATAAAAATATCTGAAAAACACCAATCACAGCAGTGTTCCCAAATGCTATCTGTAAGCACCAGTTTCTGCCTCATTTCCAAGAGACCTCCTGTAGTTTGTCCACTTCATGGTCTAGAGATTCACATGTTTTTTCTTACAACAATGTTACAAGTTACCTGCCTGGATGCTTTAGGCAGTTGACTATGTCATATCTGCAATAAACATGTATGAAATTAATGAGAAATTAAAACATATAAGATTAGTACTATTTCAGAATTAAAAATCTGCATTAAAATTATTGAATGTTAATAACATTAATTATTTTTAAATTTAAATTCATAGGCCATTAAAATTCTGACTACCTTGGAATTTCCATCAAAACAAAACTTTCCTGTGAAGAGATTGATTTGTACAAATGGATTTCTACTCACTCTGTATCTATCAAGCTTAATTCTTAAGTTTTGTGCAAAATTATTCATAGTTTCATGAATGTTAAAAGTCCTTATTTAATATTCCTAATCAGGTCATTTTTGAGAAAGAAACTTGAAAATGTCTGCTTAATATCTGAAATAAAGTCTCTCTGACTTCAAATTCTTAGTTCTCTAAAGGGCTTTGTGCCTCAAAAAAGCAGGATGTCATAAATATATCTTTCCTTTTCTAAATATCACTTTACCCCTTTGGACTAAAAATTTTATTGTTGATATTTTTATTTTCAGCACTAATGATATGTAATTTATGACAGATACAAATGCTAGGTACTTTATTATGTGTGGATTTATATTTCATATTTCAGTTATCATGGTAACTTTGAATGTTTTATGTGATATCCTTTATAACAGATGAAATAATTTACCTTTATATCACATCTCTTTTTTGAAGAAATATTTTTCTAATAGTACTACAAAATATGTACTGTTTCATCAATGATGACATTTATAGTATAATTGTGACAACCGGATGGGTAAGGAAGAAATGCGTAAGGGAGATATTTAAAATAAGTAATAAAGTCATTTTGTTTTGTGTGTGATGAGAAGAAGATCACAAAGATCACATTTTTAAAACTGGAATTACAACCTGTTGTCCATCACAAACTTCAAATTCTCTTCCCAGTGCTATTAGATGAGTCTTTCAAATATATTACTAGTTTTCTGGAATATAAACATTATATTTAGAGTTGAATTACAGAGAAGATAGGCTAAATACAATTAAAACCGTATATCTAAAACTTAAACTTATACAGATGCTTTATAAAACTTCAGCTATGCATCCTATCTGATTGGATTCCAAAATATTAGATTTGAAAGCTCATCATCGGTTATATTTGGTAATATTTCATGTAATTGTCTTCTGGATTCCTTCTGTAGAAAATTTGTTTAATATGGATAATCATAAAAATATTAAGTTCCTGCCACATTGTGTATTTCCCTTGGCTGTCCAACTGTAGCATCATCCTCCTGCCTGGACAGCTGTATAACAAACCTGTGTCACAGCACATTTTTTTAGTTGGGAACTTCATGCTGCATTGAAGCCTCAGTCTGTCAGTGAGTCCCCCAAAGACATGGAGATTTTATTGATCTGGTTTTCCTTCACGTTATCTTTCATCTCTTCATTTGACTTGACTTTCAGTGAATCAGGTAAAAGCTTACTGCTGAGGCATGAGGATTCAGTGACAGCTTTCATTGCTGTACCCTTTACGAAGAGATTTGGCTACATGTAAGATAGGGTTTAGTTGTCAGTCCTTAACACGCAGCTGACACCTAAAAATGATCCATAATCTGTTACAGAGTTACTCATGTGAGAGCTTCTATATAGACTGTACAGCCTTCTGGGATATCAGTGTCAATTCTTTACTCTGTACATAGGCATCTAATAGTAAGTGGTCTCGTGGTTTTAAGGGAGAAAGTCTAGAAGTGACACTGTCAGAGAGCAAAAATATTATAAAAAATTGGGCTAAACCAAATCGCATAACCATCTGCATAGATGCCTTTTCCAGAGATAGTGCATAAATATATTGCTCAGAAAACTTGATATATATAATATAATACAATCAATTGTAAATTAACTTTGAAATATAGAGGAAAATGTAGTCTAATTACAATTGTGGATTTGAATAAAGGTTTGCAAACATACTGTTACAGATGTATAGGGGAATAAATGAAACTTATTTTTATGCTCAGCAGTGGTCACAAGACTGGAAAAGATCAGATCTTCAAATTCTCTTCCCAGTGCTATTAGATGAGTCTTTCAAATATATTACTAGTTTTCTGGAATATAAACATTATATTTAGAGTTGAATTACAGAGAAGATAGGCTAAATACAATTAAAACCGTATATCTAAAACTTAAACTTATACAGATGCTTTATAAAACTTCAGCTATGCATCCTATCTGATTGGATTCCAAAATATTAGATTTGAAAGCTCATCATCGGTTATATTTGGTAATATTTCATGTAATTGTCTTCTGGATTCCTTCTGTAGAAAATTTGTTTAATATGGATAATCATAAAAATATTAAGTTCCTGCCACATTGTGTATTTCCCTTGGCTGTCCAACTGTAGCATCATCCTCCTGCCTGGACAGCTGTATAACAAACCTGTGTCACAGCACATTTTTTTAGTTGGGAACTTCATGCTGCATTGAAGCCTCAGTCTGTCAGTGAGTCCCCCAAAGACATGGAGATTTTATTGATCTGGTTTTCCTTCACGTTATCTTTCATCTCTTCATTTGACTTGACTTTCAGTGAATCAGGTAAAAGCTTACTGCTGAGGCATGAGGATTCAGTGACAGCTTTCATTGCTGTACCCTTTACGAAGAGATTTGGCTACATGTAAGATAGGGTTTAGTTGTCAGTCCTTAACACGCAGCTGACACCTAAAAATGATCCATAATCTGTTACAGAGTTACTCATGTGAGAGCTTCTATATAGACTGTACAGCCTTCTGGGATATCAGTGTCAATTCTTTACTCTGTACATAGGCATCTAATAGTAAGTGGTCTCGTGGTTTTAAGGGAGAAAGTCTAGAAGTGACACTGTCAGAGAGCAAAAATATTATAAAAAATTGGGCTAAACCAAATCGCATAACCATCTGCATAGATGCCTTTTCCAGAGATAGTGCATAAATATATTGCTCAGAAAACTTGATATATATAATATAATACAATCAATTGTAAATTAACTTTGAAATATAGAGGAAAATGTAGTCTAATTACAATTGTGGATTTGAATAAAGGTTTGCAAACATACTGTTACAGATGTATAGGGGAATAAATGAAACTTATTTTTATGCTCAGCAGTGGTCACAAGACTGGAAAAGATCAGTTTTCATTCTAGTCCCAAAGAAGGGCAATGCCAAAGAATGTTCAAACAACTGTATAATTGTGCTTATTTCACATGCAAGCAAGGTTATGCTCCAAATCCTTCAAGCTAGGTTCAGCAGTATGTGAACTGAGGATTTCCAGATGTAAAAACTGGGTTTTAAAGGAGTAGAGGACCCAGAGATCATATGAAATGTCGGGTTGAATGAATCACAAGCTAGAATCAAGATTGCTGGGAGAAATATCAACAAGATATGTAAATGGTATGACTCTAACGTCAGAAAGTGAAGAGAAAAAGCTAAAGCTTCTCTTGATGAAGGTGAAAGAACAGAGTGAAAAAGCTGGCTTAAACTCAACATTCCAAAAGCTAAGATTGTGGCATCCAGTTCCATCAATTCATGGCAAAGAGAAGGAGAAAAGGTGGAAGAAGTGTCAAATTTTATTTTCTTGTGTTCCAACATCACTGCAGACTGTGAGTTCAACCATGAAATTAAAAGACACTTGCTTGTAGCTCAGCTGAAAAAGAATCTGCCTACAATGCAGGAGGCCTTGGTTCAATTCCTGGGTTAGGAAGATCCCCTAGAGAAGGAATAGGCTACCCACTCCAGTATTCTTGGGCTTCCCTAGTAGTTCAGCTGGTATAGAACCTGCCTCCAATGCTGGAGACCTGGGTTTTATCCTTGGGTTGGGAAGATTCTCTGAAGAAGGGATAGTACTTTTGTCTGGAGAATTCCACGGCTTGTCTGTGGATCACAAAGAGTTGGACACGGCTGAGCATCTTGACTTTCACTTTTCATTGTGTTCCTTGGAAGAAAAGCTGTGACAAACCAAGTGTATTAAAGATAAGAGTCCTCACTTTGCCAGCAAAGGTGCTTAGAGTCAAATCTATGACTTTTACAGTAGTAATGTATGGAAGGAATTGATGCTTTCAAAATGTAATGTTGGAGAAGACTATTGAGTGTCCCTTGGATTGCAAGAAGATCAAACCAGTCAATCATAAAGGAAATCAACCATGAATATTCATTGGATGGACTGATGCTGAAGCTGAAGCTCCCATACTTTGGCCACCTGATGCGAAGAAATGACACATTGGAAATGGGAATGAAGAATGAAGGCAAAGGGAGAAAGGAGGCGATAGAGCTTGCGATGGTTAGATAGCATCAGCAACTCAATGGACATGAATTTGAGCAAGCTCTTGGAAATAGTGAAGGACGGGGGAGTCTGTTGTTCTGTGTTCCATGGGATTGCAAAGAGTTGGGCATAACTTAGTGACTGAACAACAGGAAATCTAGGTATAACTTTAGCAAATGTAAACTATTTTCAGAAATTTCAATAGTTAGCTCTTTAAACCAGTATAATTATATTCTCAATTCATCTAGTGAAGCAGGGATTGATGTATAACACGAAATGTTGGGTACATATTACCAACAATGCAGTTTTGGTATCATTTTATCATGGGAACATCTAGGGCTTCTACTAAATCTATCAGATGGCTGAGACTTCAGGAAAATAAAATTTTTTGATGCTTGTCTATTAAAAATTAGATTAAAAAACTGTTTCACAAAAATTCATAAAACATGTGAGCTATAGTGATCTATCAATGAAGATTTAGAACAATGAGTAGAAGGGATGTTCTTATGTATTTATCACCCAAGCAGTATACATGATGAGTTTTTCTTGGTGCCCATGCATCATATTTTCTTATTATCAATTATCATAATTGATTAATTTCATTTCTCTTACCAAGATATAAAGGCAAGAAAAGAATGCTCTACCACTCATGATGCTATGATTCTTCAGGACCTAATTGTATTTAAACAATATAGATTTGCTTGCCATGTAGTTAATGCTACATATATCATTACTCATTTTTTTTACTCAGAATATAGGTCTAAACTCTAACCCTTAGTACTCCTAACCCCGGGTGAATGTGACCTTATTTATAATCAAGTTAAAATGAGATCATACTAGATTAAGGTGAACTGTAATGCAATGATTTGTTTCCTTTTATGAAGAGGGAAATTTTGTCAGACACAGAAGGCATAGGAGAGTGGACCATGTAAAGATGGAGGTAGAGATTATATGTTTCATATATCTATAAACCAAGGAATACCAAGGATTTCCAAAAGCTAGGGGAATAGCGTGGAACTATTTTTCTCTCAGAGCCTTCAGAAGAAATCCACTCTATTAAAACCTTCATTTTGAAGCTCTTGGAAATAGTGAAGGACGGGGGAGTCTGTTGTTCTGTGTTCCATGGGATTGCAAAGAGTTGGGCATAACTTAGTGACTGAACAACAGGAAATCTAGGTATAACTTTAGCAAATGTAAACTATTTTCAGAAATTTCAATAGTTAGCTCTTTAAACCAGTATAATTATATTCTCAATTCATCTAGTGAAGCAGGGATTGATGTATAACACGAAATGTTGGGTACATATTACCAACAATGCAGTTTTGGTATCATTTTATCATGGGAACATCTAGGGCTTCTACTAAATCTATCAGATGGCTGAGACTTCAGGAAAATAAAATTTTTAGATGCTTGTCTATTAAAAATTAGATTAAAAAACTGTTTCACAAAAATTCATAAAACATGTGAGCTATAGTGATCTATCAATGAAGATTTAGAACAATGAGTAGAAGGGATGTTCTTATGTATTTATCACCCAAGCAGTATACATGATGAGTTTTTCTTGGTGCCCATGCATCATATTTTCTTATTATCAATTATCATAATTGATTAATTTCATTTCTCTTACCAAGATATAAAGGCAAGAAAAGAATGCTCTACCACTCATGATGCTATGATTCTTCAGGACCTAATTGTATTTAAACAATATAGATTTGCTTGCCATGTAGTTAATGCTACATATATCATTACTCATTTTTTTTACTCAGAATATAGGTCTAAACTCTAACCCTTAGTACTCCTAACCCCGGGTGAATGTGACCTTATTTATAATCAAGTTAAAATGAGATCATACTAGATTAAGGTGAACTGTAATGCAATGATTTGTTTCCTTTTATGAAGAGGGAAATTTTGTCAGACACAGAAGGCATAGGAGAGTGGACCATGTAAAGATGGAGGTAGAGATTATATGTTTCATATATCTATAAACCAAGGAATACCAAGGATTTCCAAAAGCTAGGGGAATAGCGTGGAACTATTTTTCTCTCAGAGCCTTCAGAAGAAATCCACTCTATTAAAACCTTCATTTTGAAGTTCTGGCCTCCAGAAATGTGAAAGACTAAATTCATACTGTTTTAAGGTGCTCAGTTTATGGTGATTTGCTATGGCAGCCCTAGGAAACTAATACATTGGTGATGCTGCATCATCTAACATATCACCCAAGAAATAATGGCTTTCAGTGGTTCTCTCAAAGATTGCTACTTTGATTCACTGACAATGATTACAAATATAAGTCTTACTGAAAATGTTCAAGAAATTGTAGGAGATAATTCATTTTTTGGACATGTTAAATTTACTACTTGGAGTTTAATAGCATAAATGTAGAACAGTGCATTTTGTAACTATGTTTTCTCATGAAAACATTCTTTAGAAAATAATCATTGCTTTCCTATAATGTGATCCTTTGCAATATTGGCAGCACTCATGCCTTATTTAGTGAGGAATATAGGCAAAAGAAATGTGTGTGAAGTATGAAGAGAAATGTAAATTACAAAAGGAATGTCAAGACTAGTCCAGGAGAGCACAACATCATGACTTTCATTGGAGCCCAACCAGAGACATTATTTGTAAAATCTGTTTGGTATTGCAGACCAAAAATCTCAAAATCTCTTACAGGAGATACACATAATTACCCCCTTGGTAAATGGAATATGAAATCTGCAGGTGATATGGGGCGAATACTGTAAGTACCAATAATCGAAGATGCAAAGGATGAAAGTGAAAATGTTAGTCGCTCAGCTGTTTCCAATTCTTTTCAACCCCATGGACCCCATGGACTATAGCCCCCAGGCTTCTCTATCCAAAGAATTCTCCAGGAAATAATTCCTGGAGTTGGTTGCCATGCCCTTCTCCAGGGGACTCTCCCAACCAGGGATCAAACCCAGGTCTTCTGCATCGCAGGCAGATTCTTTACCATCTGAGCCACAAGAATGTGTTCATCCACAGGTGATGTAAACTGAATGTGCCCCATATCTTTGATGAACAGATGGACAAGAGGCTTAGGCCTCCAGTTTCTAAGGAAAGTACTGAGAAAAATATTGTATGGAATTACCTATCATCCATATGCCCTCTTACTCTTCTTAACATTTATCTTTTAGCTTAAGTGTCTTACGAGGTTGTATTCTAAGCTCTAGAGCTGCAACTTTTTGGTCTAAGGCTAAGCCATCCCAAAGAAATTGAGTCTGGCATGTAATACACTATAATTCCAACTAACTATATAAAAGTACTCTGTTGCCAAAAGTAAACAAGACTGTGGTTGTTATGATGGGCAACCATCCTAGAACCATGAAGAAAAGAATTTATGAAAAGGTTGACAATTTGGGATGCAGAAAAGAAAGATACAAAGAACTTGGCTTTTAGATAATGAAGTTGGACTTATGAATAAACCCATGTGAAGCCAGCACTAACTCTGTATTTCCATCTCCCTATTTACTCTGAGTAAGATTTGGATAGTACAAGTTTATCTAATTGATAGCACCATGGAGCTGGAGAAGGGCAACATCCAGGTCAAGGAAACCAGTTAAAAGACTATTGCTATTATTTGAATTAAGGATTTGGATTGCATTATGAAAACTATGGTAATGAAGAAATTAAATTGAAACTATATTAAAAATTTGACACCTTGGACTTTCCTGGTGGTTCAGTGGTTAAGAATCTGCCTGTCAATGCAGGGGATACAGGTTTAATCCCTGCCCCAGGAAGATTTCACATGACCTGGAGCAACTAAGTCCAAGCACCACAACCACTGAGCCTGCACTCTAGAGCCCATGAGCCACAACTACAGAAGTCTATGCACCCTAGGGCCCATGCTTCGCAACAAGAAAAGCCACTACAATGAGAAACCTGTGCACCATGACTAGAGAGAATCCTCTACTTGCTGCAGGTAGAGAAAACTCATACGCAGGAAGGAAGACCCTGCACAACCAAAAATAAATAAGTAAAAAAATTATATATAAAAATCTGACAGCTTGATCCATATTCTGTTACAGGATTACTCACCCTAGAGCTCCTACATGGACTGTACAGCCTGTTGGAATGTCAGTGTATGTAGGTATCTAATGATAAGCAGACTTGCATTTTAAGAGACAAGGTCTAGAAAATGGCATTATAAGAGAGGAAAATTATTAGGATGAACAAATAGCCATCTACCAATAAAAACAATACTGCCTTCATTTGTTGTTTCTGTTACTATGTTAGACACTTCTGTCATTTTATCTTAATTCTTGCTCTCTCAGCAGGCATTATTCTCATTTTACAGATGAAGAATCTGAAACTCACTGAGTTTAAGGAAGTTGCAAAAGTTATGTGCCTAAACTGAAGTCACTCAAATTCTATCCCGAATCTGTTTGGTTTCTACAGACTGTGGTCTTTACAACATATTAAGTGTAATATTTTATGTTTACCTTGCCGTATTGTTATAACCAGTCTCATGATGCACAGCATACATCTACTGAACACCGTTTGACAACAAGGACATAAGCCTAATTATTATCTATCCATTCTTTGTTGTTTCTACTCTGAAACAAATCTTACTAGGTTAGAAAAGAGCCAATGCAAACATCCAGTGCCTTCAAAGTCAAACTTAAAATTCCATCGATTAAAACAGAGATTTCCAGAATTACACAGAAATTAGGAGCTGGAATAATTGAGTCACAGATTATGTAAAATTTTCTCAGAATTTATAAAATTTATCAAGTGTTTTGAAAGTATTTTGTAAAACTCTGCTTCTCTGTGTGTTTGTGTATGTGTGTGTGTGTGTGTGTGTCTGTGTGTGTCTCTGTGTAACTGAGAAACAGAGAGAGATCAAGAGACCGAGATGGAGATTGACCTGAGCAAAGAAGTATTTTATGCAACAGACAGCTATCATACTGGTTATGCTGTATTGGTTTATTGATATACTTACAGTGGTTGTAGAATCACCGATATCTCCCCAGTTATAAAGCCACTGACAATACTCTTTTAACTGTAACCAGATGCCATTGCTTTCTGTATCCTGGGACATGAGACTCAAGAATTATTAAAGATGTGACATGAGGATCTTAATCTACTGCACACACCCCCAGATTCTCCAGATTAAGAATTGTTCTCACTCTTCTCTGTGAACTTTCATATGTAATTGTGTAGAAACATCCCCTCCAGAGAGCACCCCATTTTCTGCTCTTTATCTAGAGCAGACCTTTTTTTATAATTAGCCAGATGTTAAATATGTTGGTTTTATGAGCCAGATGTTCTCTGTCACGACTATTCAACTCTGCCATTATAATGTAAAATCAGCCACATATTATATGAATGACATGGCTGTGTTCTAATAAAACTTTATGTACAAAACCAGGTGGCTGATAAAGTTGGCCCATGGATTATAGTTTGCTAACCCCTGATTTTTGGCATCACTATGTTCTTTGTCTTCTTTTACCATAGGTATATTTGGTTTTGAATTATCTTAAAATAAAACTTCAGTATAAAAGAATCAGGTAACCAAATTATCCTGAAATAAAATATTTGGGAAAAATTATTCTGAAATATATATTCTTTTATTTACTAATATTTCAAACTGAATTTCAGACCTTTACTGTCTGCCCTCAGCATATTTGTTCCAGCCCACCTCTATATGTGTAGACACCCCAATCTGATGTTGATTACCTCCTCAACAGTCTAATTTTACCACCGTCCTACAGTGAGTGAACATAATGTTCATTTTATTTCTCTACCTCCTTTTTTCTACAGTTTCTACTTCCTGAAATTCCCACCAGACATTTACCTACTTAAACAATGCTCCTAATTCAAAATTCAATGTGAAGGGCTAGAATGAGCATGAATTTTTATTGTTTGCCTGAGTACTCTAATTATTAATGATGCCTATCTAATTAAACTAATAACTTATGGCATTAATTGTCATAACAAATTATTCCCTCTGTGTGTGGGAGGGGTGGGGACTAGGTAGTCATGACTGTGTGTAGGTGTGTTTTAATGCTGCTCTAGGATCTGGAGATTTAAGAGTGATTAAAAAGTCCTACTGTAGTTTGTATCCTAGTAGTCAAGACAGTCATTTGAATAACTGTTTCTGTATTATATTTTGCTTGTATTAAACAATATTAAGTGTTGTATCATTCCTTCTCATTATAATATAAATGAAGACAGAAAAGTGTTCTGGGTTTTACATATATCTCACACAATAACTAGATAAGTGGATGTGTTTTTATTGTCAAAACTCAAAACAAAATAGTAAATTAAATTAAAAGTGATGTTTCTCTTTTTTTTTTTTTAATTTATTTAGATGTTAAATATGTTGGTTTTATGAGCCAGATGTTCTCTGTCACGACTATTCAACTCTGCCATTATAATGTAAAATCAGCCACATATTATATGAATGACATGGCTGTGTTCTAATAAAACTTTATGTACAAAACCAGGTGGCTGATAAAGTTGGCCCATGGATTATAGTTTGCTAACCCCTGATTTTTGGCATCACTATGTTCTTTGTCTTCTTTTACCATAGGTATATTTGGTTTTGAATTATCTTAAAATAAAACTTCAGTATAAAAGAATCAGGTAACCAAATTATCCTGAAATAAAATATTTGGGAAAAATTATTCTGAAATATATATTCTTTTATTTACTAATATTTCAAACTGAATTTCAGACCTTTACTGTCTGCCCTCAGCATATTTGTTCCAGCCCACCTCTATATGTGTAGACACCCCAATCTGATGTTGATTACCTCCTCAACAGTCTAATTTTACCACCATCCTACAGTGAGTGAACATAATGTTCATTTTATTTCTCTACCTCCTTTTTTCTACAGTTTCTACTTCCTGAAATTCCCACCAGACATTTACCTACTTAAACAATGCTCCTAATTCAAAATTCAATGTGAAGGGCTAGAATGAGCATGAATTTTTATTGTTTGCCTGAGTACTCTAATTATTAATGATGCCTATCTAATTAAACTAATAACTTATGGCATTAATTGTCATAACAAATTATTCCCTCTGTGTGTGGGAGGGGTGGGGACTAGGTAGTCATGACTGTGTGTAGGTGTGTTTTAATGCTGCTCTAGGATCTGGAGATTTAAGAGTGATTAAAAAGTCCTACTGTAGTTTGTATCCTAGTAGTCAAGACAGTCATTTGAATAACTGTTTCTGTATTATATTTTGCTTGTATTAAACAATATTAAGTGTTGTATCATTCCTTCTCATTATAATATAAATGAAGACAGAAAAGTGTTCTGGGTTTTACATATATCTCACACAATAACTAGATAAGTGGATGTGTTTTTATTGTCAAAACTCAAAAACAAAATAGTAAATTAAATTAAAAAGTGATGTTTCTCTTTTTTTTTTTTTTTTTAATTTATTTTGGGCGGGGGTCGGGTTGGGGAGGGAGGGGAGCGGGTGGGCCACTTCTACTGGTCTTTCATTTCTCCATTTTCATCCGTCTTTGTTCTTTGGCTCCTGTGGGCCTCCCATCGCGGTGGCGTCTATCCTTGCAGAGCGCCGGCTCTGGGCGCATGCGCTCCAGAGCTCTGGCTCGGTAATTGGACACATTGGTCCAGCCGCTCCACGGCACGTGGGACCTTCCCAGGCCAGGGATCGAACCGGCGCCCCTTGCACTGCAAGGCAGTGTCCTTACCCACTGGACCACCAGGAGAAGCCCGATGTTTCTCTTTTAATTACAGTTACTTAAAATTTTTAGATGCTGTGATTTGCCACATTTTCCAATTTTTTTATTTGTAAGAGCACCATGGGTTTTACAACTGCAGGTTACTTCTTAAATTTCTTCTAATAATAAATGACATTTTGACCCTGAAATAAGGGACCAGTGATGCAGATTAAGTGAAAAGGCCAGAAGCTTAAGAGAGGAAAAGACAATAGGCTTCTTGTAAGAGATTGCAACTCTCTCTTTTGCGTGTTTTATTATCTGATGGTGAGGGTTGGAGGGCTGAGAGGATGAATGGAAGGAGAGTCGGGGCAGGGGGAGTGGAGGGAAGCCTTTTCACTATGAAACTACTGTTAATTCAGGGAAAAATGAAGAGATAGGTGAAGAATGATATTAGAAAGCATTTTTTCTCATTTCCTGCTTCCATATATGTGATAAAATATTCCATGAAATATATGCAACCACAGGCCTAGTGTGTATCCCTTATAAAAGGATTCAGTATCTTTTCTTTAAACATCAGTTATTTAATTGAGAAATTAAATTTTCAATTCCTTAATGAAGTGACAGATGTGTCAAAATTATATGTAGGTCAGAAAGGGCACAATTCTAAGTCACTCGAATATTGTTAAAAAAGATATATTTCTCACCTTGATTTACAGTCACTTTCAAGTAAGTATACTCTCTAATTTGCCTTTAGTATAAGGATGGCACAGAGGAGCAGTATTTAATTAAGATCTATTTGCTATCAACTAATGGTTGAATTTGACACCTTGTTGCTCTACCTAACAGGAATGAGATTTTGAAAGGGTTTTGGCAGAAACCCAGTCATCACAGCTGCTCTCCTATGATCACTGCTTGGAGAAAACTGTTTTTCCCACCTCTAAATACCCTATTTTCAAATGTAATTTTGCTGTGAGAACTTTGTTTATCCTTTTTTTACACATAAATCCTTCCCGTTTGGGAACACTTAACATTTGGCTACTAACATTGTTCACAACTCTTACTCATCTGTGATATCATTGTAAGGTAAATCACCAGAAACTATACAGACAAGTCTCACAGGGAGGGTAGTATTTTGTTGTTAGAAGGTTAAGGTAGAGAAGCTTCTAGGCAAGAGAAACAACACATATCATGAGTATATCATAAAATTATTAAACTGGTAAAAGCATATTAAATTAATGTCTTTATAGCATTTTATTCTTTTCATTTTTATAGACAAGATGCAGATATTGGGAGGTATTCAGATTCAGATTCCCAATTCCAAATATTGGGAATATTAAGCTCCATGTAGACTAGATTCTAAGGTCCGGTGGGTTGGAGGACTGAGGAGGATGAATGGAAGGAGAGTCGGGGCAACTCTCTTTGCGTGTTTTATTATCTGATGGTGAGGTTGGAGGCTGAGAGGATGAATGGAAGGAGAGTCGGGCAGGGGAGTGGAGGGAAGCCTTTTCACTATGAAACTACTGTTAATTCAGGGAAAAATGAAGAGATAGGTGAAGAATGATATTAGAAAGCATTTTTTCTCATTTCCTGCTTCCATATATGTGATAAAATATTCCATGAAATATATGCAACCACAGGCCTAGTGTGTATCCCTTATAAAAGGATTCAGTATCTTTTCTTTAAACATCAGTTATTTAATTGAGAAATTAAATTTTCAATTCCTTAATGAAGTGACAGATGTGTCAAAATTATATGTAGGTCAGAAAGGGCACAATTCTAAGTCACTCGAATATTGTTAAAAAAGATATATTTCTCACCTTGATTTACAGTCACTTTCAAGTAAGTATACTCTAATTTGCCTTTAGTATAAGGATGGCACAGAGGAGCAGTATTTAATTAAGATCTATTTGCTATCAACTAATGGTTGAATTTGACACCTTGTTGCTCTACCTAACAGGAATGAGATTTTGAAAGGGTTTTGGCAGAAACCCAGTCATCACAGCTGCTCTCCTATGATCACTGCTTGGAGAAAACTGTTTTTCCCACCTCTAAATACCCTATTTTCAAATGTAATTTTGCTGTGAGAACTTTGTTTATCCTTTTTTTACACATAAATCCTTCCCGTTTGGGAACACTTAACATTTGGCTACTAACATTGTTCACAACTCTTACTCATCTGTGATATCATTGTAAGGTAAATCACCAGAAACTATACAGACAAGTCTCACAGGGAGGGTAGTATTTTGTTGTTAGAAGGTTAAGGTAGAGAAGCTTCTAGGCAAGAGAAACAACACATATCATGAGTATATCATAAAATTATTAAACTGGTAAAAGCATATTAAATTAATGTCTTTATAGCATTTTATTCTTTTCATTTTTATAGACAAGATGCAGATATTGGGAGGTATTCAGATTCAGATTCCCAATTCCAAATATTGGGAATATTTAGAAAGCACTCCATGTAGACTAGATTCTAAGGTCCTGAAGTGCAAGCATAAACAAAATTGCTTTATTTTGGCATGGCACTTAAGGAATATATCTTGGCTCTAAGTTTGACACTACACAACAAGCTTAAATATAGCTTTTCATTAATATAATATTGTTATATAGTTATTTTGATTGGCATTCATTGGATTGTGATTATGTAAACTCTAAACTTCAAGAAAAATCTGGACTTTGAAATGTGCAAGTTTAAATTTTGTATTCTGAACCTAATAAGTTCACCTCTATATGACATGCCATAGTTCTCATGACCAGAATATTATAATAGACTTGTAAATATGGCACTAGCACCAAATCTTTTCGTTTGCTCCATTATATCTCATTTTGTCTTTGACTACACTAATTTTGAGTCATGAATAACACTGTCTCTTCTTCTATTCAGACTGTCTTACTAGGCATATTATCTCCCTTGCAGTCTTTCAACTTTCCTCTTTATTCCCTCAAATTTAAATGATGTCTAATTTAACTTGTCCTTGGTATCCACTGGCTGTGAAACTGAGAGCAAATACCACTTGACAAAGAACTATTACAGCATCTATCACCACTGAAGTCTATGTCAAAACCCAACATATGTGTGGGTTTGAGATGTAATATTATTAATTGTACAGAGAGGTCTAACATTAACACATAAGTAATAGTCAATTTAGACGGTGCGTAATTTTTTTAAGTGTGCTTTAAATAATGGTTTCATTCTATCTTGCCTTCCCTGTAATATTTCCTTCTCTATTGATTCACATTATATACTTGATCCCTTGTGTAGCAGGGTATCTATAAACAATTGTAGTAGAGCAATGCTAAAGAATACCTTTGTTCCCTTATTGATTTTATCAAAGTCTAAACATAACATTTTGTGGAGGGCTGGCTTCATAAGTGTGAACCCCATATGCTCATGCAGGCCTTACACTCAGAAGTAGCCACACTTGGTACAGTGTTCTTCCTCTTCCTCTTTGTCTTGAAATTCTTAAGAATTTTGGAATAATTTTTAAATTTTAATTTATTTATTTTTTAATTGAAGGATAATAGCTTTACAGAGTTGTGTTGTTAACAGCCATATATCAACCTGAATCGGCCACAGGTATACATAAGTTCCCTCCTTCCTGTACTTCCCTCCAATCTCCCTCCTCATCCCACCAGTCTAGGTTGTTACAGAGCTGCTGTTTGAATTGTCCCAGTCTTACAACAAATTCCCACTACTTAAATCGGAATATCCCGTATTTATTTTACATATGGTAAAGTAAATTTCCATGTTACTCTTTCCATACATCTCACTCACTCCTGCCTCTCCCCTTGCTACTCTGCATATAAATTCATCAGTACCATCATTCTAGATTACATATATATGTGTTTGTATACAATATTTATCTTTGTCTTTCTAACTTAATTCACTCTGTGTGATAGGCTCTAGGTTAATCCACATCATTAGAACTGATTCAAATGCATTTCTTTTTATGACAGAAATATTGTGTTGTATATATGTATCACAGCTTCTTTATCCGTTCGTCTGCTGATGGACATCTAGGATGCTTTCAAGTTCTAGCTATTATAAACAGTGTTGCAGTGAACAGTGGAGTACATGTGTCTTTTTCAAATTTGGTTTCTTCTGGGTATATGCCTAGTAGTGGGATTTCTGGGTCATATGCTGGTTCTGTTTCTATATTTTTAAGGAATCTCCATGCTGTCTTACGAAGTGGCTATATCAGTTTACATTCCCACCAATAGTGTAGGATGGTACCCTTCTCTTCATCCCCTCTCCAGGATTTATTTTTTATAGACTTTTTGATGATGACCATTTTGATGGGTGTGAGGTGATATCTCATTGTAATTTTGATTTGCATTTCTCTAATAATAAGTGATGATGAGCATCTTTTCATGTGTTTGTGGCCATGTGTATGTCTTCTTTGGAGAGATGTCTGTTTAGGTCTTTTTCCCATTTTTTGATTGGGTTGTTTTTTTGGTATTGAGTTGTCTGAGCTGCTTGTATATTTTGGAAATTAGTCTTTTGTCAGTTGTTTCATTTGCTATTGTTTTCTCCCATTCTGAGGATTTTCTGAGGGTAGTATTTCACCTTGTTTTTAGTTTTTTTGGTTTTTTTTTTTTTTTTTTCTTTTGCTGTGCAAAAGCTTATAAGTTTAATTAGGTCCCACTTGTTTATTTTTGTTTTTATTTCCATTACTGTAAGAGGCAGATCATAGAAGAGCTTGCTTTGATTTATGTCATTGAGTTTTCTTCTAAGAAAACTATGCTTATGTTTTCTTCTAAGAAAAACTATGCCTGTGTTTTCTTCTAAGAATTTGATAGTTTCAAACGTCTTTCAATTTTACATTTAGGTCTTTCAATTTTATTTTTTAGTAGCCTGACAAATTATGAGCCAACTTGCTTTTAAAATTTGGCCAAGGCAGTAGTAAATCTGATCGTGTGATTTTGGATATTAATTAGGAGATAAGAACTCCCAGGATATAGTAAATGCTTTAATTAAAAAAAAAAATAAGTGTGGACTACTTGGCAGGCACTGTTGTTCTAGATACTGGGGATATGTTAAACCAACAAATGGACAAAATCTATTTATTATAGAGCTTAAGTATTAGGAAGGAGAAACAGATACT
Organism: Tragulus kanchil; assembly: GCA_022376925.1. Classification (NCBI taxonomy): domain Eukaryota; kingdom Metazoa; phylum Chordata; class Mammalia; order Artiodactyla; family Tragulidae; genus Tragulus; species Tragulus kanchil. The sequence continues at coordinate 23,348,966 of JAIOJX010000025.1, read as the reverse complement.
AAGTAAACAAAAAAGCTACTACATTGTATGCCAGATTATAAGAACTGGGGAGTAAATAGAGGAATGAAGAGAAAGAGTGAGACAGAAATAGACAGGCATCATCCACAAGGACAGAGATGGGATAGAATGTAGCATCAATCTCTCTCTTTACTAAAATTATCTTTGGGTTAGGACAAACTCTCCTCTCCTACCCTTTAATATGAAAGGGAGTTATTATTAGTCTGTCATTTAGATGAGAATACAGAATTGGTAGAAAATTTTTTTGAGAAGTTATTGAAGTCAAATTTGTGATTGTTTAAAATCTGTCGCTCGCTCAGAACAAATGTTTTATTATGAGAAATGCTGGAGGTGGAGTTGTGTATGACCAATGCCATAGCCGTTGCCATATGACCTTTAATTCTGCCAACTAAATTGTTTCTCTCCTAAGGTGAGCACAGCCAGAAATATGATGGTTCTGGGTATTTTTAAGAGGAACATGATACCTTTGCAAATGCATTTGAGGATTGATAGAGCATGTGAGCATCATATAACAAAGATGATCGATTTTCCAAGCCATTTGTCACTTAACAATAATAAATACCAGGAAATTAACCTCATAATATTATTACATATCCTACTTTGGAGGACATTTGGTCTTGTCCCAAGCATCCTTGAGACATTGGTCCTGATTTATTTATTAATATAAATATTTAACTTCATTAAAATTTTCAAGATTATTTTTTTTGTAATTCATGATGAATTTTTGATTTCACATTTATTCTTGTTCTTCTCAGTCATGAAGTTGTGTGCACTCTTAAGTTAATAAGAAACTTATTTTACATATATATAGATCTGATTATTAGCTCTGTATTTGTTACATGCTGACAATCTCTATAATGTGAATTTGATTTTATTAGTAACATCATGAGGTTGGTGACTTTTTGAGTGTGACCACAAAAAATATGGATGATAGCTTTCATGTGGTTTTTCTGATCATCTTTTAACACTTCGCTAAATCTCCAAGTTGAAGGATTATGCACTATCATCAGCTTTTGAAATTTGTCATGCCAGTCTTCCACTGCATCATTCATCCTGTGATTGTTGTTGAGTTGCTGATGTGGAAATCTTGGAGCTTCTAGGCTTCTGCCTCTGTCATGCCTTTCAGGGACATATACTCTCTCAACATAATCCACCTGGTTTAAAAAAAAAATTTTTTCCTCTAAACAGTATACTCAGAACTTTCATTTATATCTTCCAAAAAAGATGAGACAGAAATAGACAGGCATCATCCACAAGGACAGAGATGGGATAGAATGTAGCATCAATCTCTCTTACTAAAATTATCTTTGGGTTAGGACAAACTCTCCTCTCCTACCCTTTAATATGAAAGGGAGTTATTATTAGTCTGTCATTTAGATGAGAATACAGAATTGGTAGAAAATTTTTTTGAGAAGTTATTGAAGTCAAATTTGTGATTGTTTAAAATCTGTCGCTCGCTCAGAACAAATGTTTTATTATGAGAAATGCTGGAGGTGGAGTTGTGTATGACCAATGCCATAGCCGTTGCCATATGACCTTTAATTCTGCCAACTAAATTGTTTCTCTCTAAGGTGAGCACAGCCAGAAATATGATGGTTCTGGGTATTTTTAAGAGGAACATGATACCTTTGCAAATGCATTTGAGGATTGATAGAGCATGTGAGCATCATATAACAAAGATGATCGATTTTCCAAGCCATTTGTCACTTAACAATAATAAATACCAGGAAATTAACCTCATAATATTATTACATATCCTACTTTGGAGGACATTTGGTCTTGTCCCAAGCATCCTTGAGACATTGGTCCTGATTTATTTATTAATATAAATATTTAACTTCATTAAAATTTTCAAGATTATTTTTTTTGTAATTCATGATGAATTTTTGATTTCACATTTATTCTTGTTCTTCTCAGTCATGAAGTTGTGTGCACTCTTAAGTTAATAAGAAACTTATTTTACATATATATAGATCTGATTATTAGCTCTGTATTTGTTACATGCTGACAATCTCTATAATGTGAATTTGATTTTATTAGTAACATCATGAGGTTGGTGACTTTTTTTGAGTGTGACCACAAAAAATATGGATGATAGCTTTCATGTGGTTTTTCTGATCATCTTTTAACACTTCGCTAAATCTCCAAGTTGAAGGATTATGCACTATCATCAGCTTTTGAAATTTGTCATGCCAGTCTTCCACTGCATCATTCATCCTGTGATTGTTGTTGAGTTGCTGATGTGGAAATCTTGGAGCTTCTAGGCTTCTGCCTCTGTCATGCCTTTCAGGGACATATACTCTCTCAACATAATCCACCTGGTTTAAAAAAAAAAATTTTGTCCTCTAAACAGTATACTCAGAACTTTCATTTATATCTTCCAAAGGTCCATGTGAAAGTGCAAACAACATGAATACACACTTAGATGTGTTACTTGTCATATACTCTCACGTTAGACCCAAACAAGATAATTTTTACCACAGTGATTATGAAAAGTGAAACAAGGACTCTTTTATTTGTTCATTTGGTAAGAGTAGTTGAATCACACGCATATTTGTAATCTCAAAATTCATCATGCACAGTGAAAGGTTATAATGTTGAAACATTTTCCCGTGCAAATGCAAGTACTTTCTCATGTCTGTCTATCTATCTATCTATCATCTATCTATCTATCTTTCTATCTATTCATCTATCTATATGTGTGTGTGTGTGTCTTTTCACCTTCCCATTATTAGTACAAAATCAATAGCATTATATCACTCAGTACTGTGCACAATAAATAACTCAACTGTGTTGGTGCCATCTTGAAACTGTCATTCCTGAGTAGTGTAGTACTGACACTTTATATCAAAAACTGTTGAAAGTTGTATAAATAACAATTCTTTCATCATCTTGAGTACTGGAGTTATGCATAAGAAATGGTTCTCCATGTCTAATCAGGTTATACTCCTCTGGAATTTTAATTCTATGAATGAAGTTGGGTTTGGAGGTTATTGTCTATTTTGAATTGCATTTAAGTCCCTCTTTAATGACCTCTTCAAGAATATTTTAAAAATTGAAGAATGTTCTTTGAAGTACCTTCCATGGCAGTGCACTCACTTCTTTTTCTGTATGTCGTTTTAACCTAACCTATGTGGGATTTTCCTTTATTCCTCTTCAACACCAACATTGTGCTTATGTTTTCCTGTTGCATCTTGAATGACTGGACTGTTGTCATGATTATGACTAGTTATACATCTGGCATTACAGATTGTTCTGTCTTCACAGTGCTCTTACCTTTTACTTCTATTTTTGTTAAAGGGATGGAAATGGTACAAAACTTGAAAAGTGTACCTACTGTTTTACTGTTGTCTTGGAGCTTCTAGGCTTCTGCCTCTGTCATGCCTTTCAGGGACATATACTCTCTCAACATAATCCACCTGGTTTAAAAAAAAAAATTTTGTCCTCTAAACAGTATACTCAGAACTTTCATTTATATCTTCCAAAGGTCCATGTGAAAGTGCAAACAACATGAATACACACTTAGATGTGTTACTTGTCATATACTCTCACGTTAGACCCAAACAAGATAATTTTTACCACAGTGATTATGAAAAGTGAAACAAGGACTCTTTTATTTGTTCATTTGGTAAGAGTAGTTGAATCACACGCATATTTGTAATCTCAAAATTCATCATGCACAGTGAAAGGTTATAATGTTGAAACATTTTCCCGTGCAAATGCAAGTACTTTCTCATGTCTGTCTATCTATCTATCTATCATCTATCTATCTATCTTTCTATCTATTCATCTATCTATATGTGTGTGTGTGTGTCTTTTCACCTTCCCATTATTAGTACAAAATCAATAGCATTATATCACTCAGTACTGTGCACAATAAATAACTCAACTGTGTTGGTGCCATCTTGAAACTGTCATTCCTGAGTAGTGTAGTACTGACACTTTATATCAAAAACTGTTGAAAGTTGTATAAATAACAATTCTTTCATCATCTTGAGTACTGGAGTTATGCATAAGAAATGGTTCTCCATGTCTAATCAGGTTATACTCCTCTGGAATTTTAATTCTATGAATGAAGTTGGGTTTGGAGGTTATTGTCTATTTTGAATTGCATTTAAGTCCCTCTTTAATGACCTCTTCAAGAATATTTTAAAAATTGAAGAATGTTCTTTGAAGTACCTTCCATGGCAGTGCACTCACTTCTTTTTCTGTATGTCGTTTTAACCTAACCTATGTGGGATTTTCCTTTATTCCTCTTCAACACCAACATTGTGCTTATGTTTTCCTGTTGCATCTTGAATGACTGGACTGTTGTCATGATTATGACTAGTTATACATCTGGCATTACAGATTGTTCTGTCTTCACAGTGCTCTTACCTTTTACTTCTATTTTTGTTAAAGGGATGGAAATGGTAACAAAATCATTATAGTGTAACACATTTTTGTGAGTGTACCTATTCTGTTATATTCATACTGCCAAGCAATAAAAGGGTTTTTTTGTTTTGTTTTGTAGCCGTCTAACCAGTGGTTGCTGGTTTATTGGTAAGGGAATCCTTACTAATGTCTTATGGATCGGACCTCCTATTTGGCTAGACTGAATCAGCCAGTAAGGAGACCTCAGCTGAGGATGTGGTGGCTCACGTTGATTAACAGGTAAATGTGGGAGTCACACCCTCTAAAACCTCTCTATACTTCTTGAGATCTACCTCAATTGTACTTCTGTAGGGCATTAGTTCAATGGAAACATCATCCCCTAAGCCTGACCAATAGAATAGTTGGTTGGACATTAATTAGATGCCCAATATCACCCCTGTGATGGATATTACTATGACAAAGTGCTCTGTAAAGTGTTCACATCAACTCATTTGCCACCTGTTTTACAGTGTCTTGACCAAGCTCCTGATTTCAAACTCCAATTTTATTGAATAATCAGTCACATCCAACCAAATGCCCAATGATATATTAATGCACCATGTATCACAGGTTCCCATCCTTGACTTGATATCTTCTATGCATTTCCCCAACTGTAAAACTCTTCCTTGATACCCGTAGTCAATATAACTCCCACGATTCTTCAAGATTCGAACCCGCACCCATCTACCTAACCACATGTGCCATTACTGGATAGACTACTGAGGCAAGAAGGGTTATTGTAGATTGGCAATACGACCACAACTTAGTTATTGAACCAATAAAATAACAATAATAATTTTATGTATTAGTCTCTTAAACCAAGTATAAATAGATGTTATGGCCATTTAGGAACCCAAGGAAATTTTCTAAGCATTGACATTTTGATAGGACTAAGTATCAAGGGACATTTGTTATGGAACAAATATGCTTATGGATGTTTTGATAGGATCAGATTTCAAGGACCTTTTGACATGGGCCAAAATCTTAATGGACTTTGAGAACAGGACCAAAGTTGTGCTGCTCCATATTCTGATTCATATGTTATACCTCTTAGTAGCATATTTTGGTTTTACTTGGACAGATGCAATATGTGTGTGCTAACATAATGTATAAATCATAAAATTGGGCCATCATGGAAGAACACAGTTGTCATGTACAACACTCAATTCATGATACCTTCTCATTATCATAGCATCTTTACCGTAATGACCTAAAGTCTCTTCAAATATAAAACAAATGGAATTTCTCCCCTTCCCACAGTGTATACAAATCATACATCACCATCATGCTTTAAGAGCTCATTACATAAACCCAGGAAGTCAAATTAACTTTAATAAGTCAGTAGGTCAGCTGATAAATGAGTGGCCCTTCAAAAGATTGGACTACCTTTGTGTCGAAAACTTGTGTATATCCAGCTTTATCACACAAGTGTACATATGTGCTCAGTCGTTCAGTCATGTCTGATTCTTTGTGAGCCCATGGACTATAGCCTACCAGGCTCCTCTGTCCATGGAATTTTCCAGGCAAGAATGCTGGAGTGAGTTGCCACTTCGTACTCCAGGGTATCTTCCTGACCCAGGGATCAAACCTGTATCTCCTGAGTCTCCTGCATTGGCAGGCAGATTCTTTACCAGTAAGCCACCTGAGAAGCCCCACTTAAAACATATAAGCAGAATTAAATTTAGTGGAACTATATACCACTGGCTGCATTGTGTAAATTAAACTACATATTATCAGTCAGTGACTGAACTGTTTAAAGATAAAGATCAGTTCATTTTAGCAGTGCCATCACAATTATTCATCATTACTTAGTGATGGTCTTCACCAAATACAGTGGCTTTGGGCTGGACATTCTGCCAGTATCACAGCACATTAAACTGATACAACCACTTCTATGTATTTCCATGTTTTCTAATGTGGATTATGTATCTTCATCTCTGCATTTAATTTTCTATATTTTTTTCCTAGATCGTATTCCACTTTTTTTTTTTGCCTTGTATTAAAAATGTAATTTTTATTTTTAAATTTCTACTATGCTTTAAATTTTTAACATCTTTTCAATAGGATTTAAAGTAAGGACCAAAGTTGTGCTGCTCCATATTCTGATTCATATGTTATACCTCTTAGTAGCATATTTTGGTTTTACTTGGACAGATGCAATATGTGTGTGCTAACATAATGTATAAATCATAAAATTGGGCCATCATGGAAGAACACAGTTGTCATGTACAACACTCAATTCATGATACCTTCTCATTATCATAGCATCTTTACCGTAATGACCTAAAGTCTCTTCAAATATAAAACAAATGGAATTTCTCCCCTTCCCACAGTGTATACAAATCATACATCACCATCATGCTTTAAGAGCTCATTACATAAACCCAGGAAGTCAAATTAACTTTAATAAGTCAGTAGGTCAGCTGATAAATGAGTGGCCCTTCAAAAGATTGGACTACCTTTGTGTCGAAAACTTGTGTATATCCAGCTTTATCACACAAGTGTACATATGTGCTCAGTCGTTCAGTCATGTCTGATTCTTTGTGAGCCCATGGACTATAGCCTACCAGGCTCCTCTGTCCATGGAATTTTCCAGGCAAGAATGCTGGAGTGAGTTGCCACTTCGTACTCCAGGGTATCTTCCTGACCCAGGGATCAAACCTGTATCTCCTGAGTCTCCTGCATTGGCAGGCAGATTCTTTACCAGTAAGCCACCTGGGAAGCCCCACTTAAAACATATAAGCAGAATTAAATTTAGTGGAACTATATACCACTGGCTGCATTGTGTAAATTAAACTACATATTATCAGTCAGTGACTGAAGTGTTTAAAGATAAAGATCAGTTCATTTTAGCAGTGCCATCACAATTATTCATCATTACTTAGTGATGGTCTTCACCAAATACAGTGGCTTTGGGCTGGACATTCTGCCAGTATCACAGCACATTAAACTGATACAACCACTTCTATGTATTTCCATGTTTTCTAATGTGGATTATGTATCTTCATCTCTGCATTTAATTTTCTATATTTTTTTCCTAGATCGTATTCCACTTTTTTTTTTGCCTTGTATTAAAAATGTAATTTTTATTTTTAAATTTCTACTATGCTTTAAATTTTTTAACATCTTTTCAATAGGATTTAAAGTAAGGACATCAATTTGCATTTTTATTTATTCTAGATAAGTAATGCTCCTATTGGATAAGTAGTTTCAAAGATGTGCTTTTCCTACCATCTGTTCCAATAACTGGAGGGGAAATGTTTAATGGCTAATGATGTACATGTGTTACTATCTGTTTAAGATACTCTGTCATTTTGATGGGCTCAGTGGTGCTGACATAATCATCTAGCAATTGAAATTTAATTTTAAAAATCTAAGAGTGATAGTGACAAAATCTGTAAAACTAGAAGAAATATTTTGGGCTTGAATTGAATTGCACACATTATTCCAAATTATCTTGGACTATTTTTATTTTTTTTTCTGATTCCCATTGTATACTCAAGTAGACTAAAATTGAGATTACCTTCCTGAAGTGGTTGTTATATTAATGCATTTGTAGGTCATGTTCAGAAAGTCTGAGTAACTTCTATAAGTCTGTAACACTTCTTGTGGAAGAAATCAGAGCATATTGCATATATTATTATGTTGCAGTCCTCAGGCATCTCTACCACCTAAACTAATAAAAATGTTGGATAGTTTATTATTACCATTAGGAATGCAGAGCAATTTTTATTGAAACTTAGAGCATATAGCTAAAATGAATATTACAAGTTATTTTTAAAATAAGATTTTAAATTCATAGTATTAGTAGCACCAATTTAAAGCTATAAATATTAAAGTTAAAATAATATCACCTTTTTTTCCTTTTAGTCTATATATTTAAAACTGTTAAACTATATTAGCAAACAAAGAACTCATAAGATGGGAGAGAGAAAATGAAAAAAAATATCTGCAACAGTATAAAGTCATTGAAAATATATCTTTTCCTGTCCAGGTATGCCTAACTTAGGCATAAATAACCTACCAGTTCCATTCATATTTGAAAGCACATTAAACTGATACAACCACTTCTATGTATTTCCATGTTTTCTAATGTGGATTATGTATCTTCATCTCTGCATTTAATTTTCTATATTTTTTTCCTAGATCGTATTCCACTTTTTTTTTTTGCCTTGTATTAAAAATGTAATTTTTATTTTAAATTTCTACTATGCTTTAAATTTTTAACATCTTTTCAATAGGATTTAAATAAGGACATCAATTTGCATTTTTATTTATTCTAGATAAGTAATGCTCCTATTGGATAAGTAGTTTCAAAGATGTGCTTTTCCTACCATCTGTTCCAATAACTGGAGGGGAAATGTTTAATGGCTAATGATGTACATGTGTTACTATCTGTTTAAGATACTCTGTCATTTTGATGGGCTCAGTGGTGCTGACATAATCATCTAGCAATTGAAATTTAATTTTAAAAATCTAAGAGTGATAGTGACAAAATCTGTAAAACTAGAAGAAATATTTTGGGCTTGAATTGAATTGCACACATTATTCCAAATTATCTTGGACTATTTTTATTTTTTTTTCTGATTCCCATTGTATACTCAAGTAGACTAAAATTGAGATTACCTTCCTGAAGTGGTTGTTATATTAATGCATTTGTAGGTCATGTTCAGAAAGTCTGAGTAACTTCTATAAGTCTGTAACACTTCTTGTGGAAGAAATCAGAGCATATTGCATATATTATTATGTTGCAGTCCTCAGGCATCTCTACCACCTAAACTAATAAAAATGTTGGATAGTTTATTATTACCATTAGGAATGCAGAGCAATTTTTATTGAAACTTAGAGCATATAGCTAAAATGAATATTACAAGTTATTTTTAAAATAAGATTTTAAATTCATAGTATTAGTAGCACCAATTTAAAGCTATAAATATTAAAGTTAAAATAATATCACCTTTTTTTCCTTTTAGTCTATATATTTAAAACTGTTAAACTATATTAGCAAACAAAGAACTCATAAGATGGGAGAGAGAAAATGAAAAAAAATATCTGCAACAGTATAAAGTCATTGAAAATATATCTTTTCCTGTCCAGGTATGCCTAACTTAGGCATAAATAACCTACCAGTTCCATTCATATTTGAAAGAACGATTAAGAACAGGGGAACAGGGTCCATGGTGGAAACCCCTCAGAGTAGCTGGCTTTCCCCATAGCTTTCATTGGGAAAGTAGCTTTCCTAAAATAAAGGGAGCCAGGGCTGCTGTCTGGAACTCTGATTCCTCAAAATATGATTGTGGCTATCCATTGAAACACAGAAGCATCTCAGAACATGGTTAGGATAAATTGTGAACTTGCTCTTTCTCTAACTGCTTTAGTATTCTATAAATGCACATTGAAAAATTCATCAGTCTTCCTCAGAACAAACAATCCAAGAAATCATAATAAGAAAATATTTAGGGTCAAAATATCTACAACAGAGTCACTGATCACATATGTGAATATTTCTGTGTAGTCTATGTATAGTGCCTACTCAATGCCAAGGTCTATCTTGAGGTATCAATGTAATGGTACCACCACAGATGTAATTTCCCCTCTCCACACTGAACTTTCCACAGAGTGGAGGTAAATATTTTTGACAGAGAGAGCATATTTAAAGATTTAGATGAGAAAAGCATGGAACCACTAAAGGGACCCAAAATAAGTAAATTCAGTGATAGCTAGTGGAATACAGAGCATAAAGGGTTTAAAAGGAAAGGTTGGAGAAAGGAGGGGCTAGACCGTAATGGCACTTGTAAAGTCAGGTTTAGGAGTGTACTCTTTCTCCTAGACATTGAATTATTTACTTAAAAAAAGGAACACTGAAAAGGAGGCAAGTATGGGAGATTATGAGTTTAAATGCTCAAATATTGAGTATGATGTGTCTGGAAAACACTCAAGTGGGCATGTACAATTTGCAGTTGAACATATATCTTTGGCAGACAAGAAAGTAGGGTGATTTGAGACCTAGCTTTGTAGCTTTAAAATAATATCACCTTTTTTTCCTTTTAGTCTATATATTTAAAACTGTTAAACTATATTAGCAAACAAAGAACTCATAAGATGGGAGAGAGAAAATGAAAAAAAATATCTGCAACAGTATAAAGTCATTGAAAATATATCTTTTCCTGTCCAGGTATGCCTAACTTAGGCATAAATAACCTACCAGTTCCATTCATATTTGAAAGAACGATTAAGAACAGGGGAACAGGGTCCATGGTGGAAACCCCTCAGAGTAGCTGGCTTTCCCCATAGCTTTCATTGGGAAAGTAGCTTTCCTAAAATAAAGGGAGCCAGGGCTGCTGTCTGGAACTCTGATTCCTCAAAATATGATTGTGGCTATCCATTGAAACACAGAAGCATCTCAGAACATGGTTAGGATAAATTGTGAACTTGCTCTTTCTCTAACTGCTTTAGTATTCTATAAATGCACATTGAAAAATTCATCAGTCTTCCTCAGAACAAACAATCCAAGAAATCATAATAAGAAAATATTTAGGGTCAAAATATCTACAACAGAGTCACTGATCACATATGTGAATATTTCTGTGTAGTCTATGTATAGTGCCTACTCAATGCCAAGGTCTATCTTGAGGTATCAATGTAATGGTACCACCACAGATGTAATTTCCCTCCACACTGAACTTTCCACAGAGTGGAGGTAAATATTTTTGACAGAGAGAGCATATTTAAAGATTTAGATGAGAAAAGCATGGAACCACTAAAGGGACCCAAAATAAGTAAATTCAGTGATAGCTAGTGGAATACAGAGCATAAAGGGTTTAAAAGGAAAGGTTGGAGAAAGGAGGGGCTAGACCGTAATGGCACTTGTAAAGTCAGGTTTAGGAGTGTACTCTTTCTCCTAGACATTGAATTATTTACTTAAAAAAAGGAACACTGAAAAGGAGGCAAGTATGGGAGATTATGAGTTTAAATGCTCAAATATTGAGTATGATGTGTCTGGAAAACACTCAAGTGGGCATGTACAATTTGCAGTTGAACATATATCTTTGGCAGACAAGAAAGTAGGGTGATTTGAGACCTAGCTTTGTAGCTTTATATAAGCAAAAGAAGGGGATGAAAAGGTGACATATGCAAATGAAAAAAGAAAAAATAAATAACTGCTGTGAAATTAGGGTGAACAAGTTAAAATGATTTTGGATCCCATGCTCAGGGGATGCATGAAGGCAGAAAAGTATTAATAATAATAGTCTCTTATGGAGAATAAAAGATGATGAGATTAATAGGTTATTTGAAGAAATTTAACTTTGTCATGAAAAAGATAAACAGTTATAAAATAGTTATAAAATGAATAATATAGTTCATAATAATTAATGAAGGGCTTCTTTAAGAGAAAACGTTTTATTATTTGAATAATGATGGAAAAAGGCTAGGAGAAAGGGCATCTCTGTTTCTCTTTCTCTTCCTCTTTGTCTTAATGAATGTAACAGTCTTGAGGGATATCTATAAGGACTGTGTAAGTTTTGTATACATGTATGTTAAGAAAAAAGTTGAGCTTATTTTTCTGATTCATCTTGATCTGGACAAAAGACAAATGACCATTGCAAATGGCATTTAAGAGAAACAGGATCCCAGTTTCAGAACACCGTGGGAGAAGTAAAGAACTAACAGTACTTTGACATTTTTATTTAATATATATTTTGGGGTGGGGGGCACTTCTATTGGTCTTTCATCCATTCATCTTCATCCATCTTTGTTCCTTGGCCCGTGTGGGTCTCCCATCACGGTGGCCTCTGTTGCCGCAGAGCACTGGCTCTGGGCACATATGCTCCAGAGCTCCAGCGGGGTAGTTTGACACATCTGTCCAGCTGCTCCACAGCACAATCCCAGGCCAGGGATCGAACCAGCGCCCCTTGCACTGCAAGGTGGTGTCCTTAACCACTGGACTACCAGGGAAGCCCCATCTTGAGATTTTTAGTGAGAAGACAACGTGATCTCTGGGAAGTATTTGCCTCTGGCTTTCTGGAATACTCCTTTATGTACTGTTTACATTGTCCTCGGTCGCACAGTCTCTGCTAGAAGTGTAGTAAAGTCATCCCTATTAATCAGTTTTTTTAAAGCCTGTCGAAATATTGAGTATGATGTGTCTGGAAAACACTCAAGTGGGCATGTACAATTTGCAGTTGAACATATATCTTTGGCAGACAAGAAAGTAGGGTGATTTGAGACCTAGCTTTGTAGCTTTATATAAGCAAAAGAAGGGGATGAAAAGGTGACATATGCAAATGAAAAAAGAAAAAATAAATAACTGCTGTGAAATTAGGGTGAACAAGTTAAAATGATTTTGGATCCCATGCTCAGGGGATGCATGAAGGCAGAAAAGTATTAATAATAATAGTCTCTTATGGAGAATAAAAGATGATGAGATTAATAGGTTATTTGAAGAAATTTAACTTTGTCATGAAAAAGATAAACAGTTATAAAATAGTTATAAAATGAATAATATAGTTCATAATAATTAATGAAGGGCTTCTTTAAGAGAAAACGTTTTATTATTTGAATAATGATGGAAAAAGGCTAGGAGAAAGGGCATCTCTGTTTCTCTTTCTCTTCCTCTTTGTCTTAATGAATGTAACAGTCTTGAGGGATATCTATAAGGACTGTGTAAGTTTTGTATACATGTATGTTAAGAAAAAAGTTGAGCTTATTTTTCTGATTCATCTTGATCTGGACAAAAGACAAATGACCATTGCAAATGGCATTTAAGAGAAACAGGATCCCAGTTTCAGAACACCGTGGGGAGAAGTGAAGAACTAACAGTACTTTGACATTTTTATTTAATATATATTTTGGGGTGGGGGGCACTTCTATTGGTCTTTCATCCATTCATCTTCATCCATCTTTGTTCCTTGGCCCGTGTGGGTCTCCCATCACGGTGGCCTCTGTTGCCGCAGAGCACTGGCTCTGGGCACATATGCTCCAGAGCTCCAGCGGGGTAGTTTGACACATCTGTCCAGCTGCTCCACAGCACAATCCCAGGCCAGGGATCGAACCAGCGCCCCTTGCACTGCAAGGTGGTGTCCTTAACCACTGGACTACCAGGGAAGCCCCATCTTGAGATTTTTAGTGAGAAGACAACGTGATCTCTGGGAAGTATTTGCCTCTGGCTTTCTGGAATACTCCTTTATGTACTGTTTACATTGTCCTCGGTCGCACAGTCTCTGCTAGAAGTGTAGTAAAGTCATCCCTATTAATCAGTCTTTGCCACTTCTACTTCTTTATCCAGGAGATAATAAAGCCTGTCGATCTCAGAAATGATTCTCCTGCCACAGCTGAGGGTAGAAACAGAGAACATGAAAGGAAGAAATCAGGAAAGTAGTATTTTACTGTAGTTCTAGGTCAGTAGAATTTGAACATATTAATCTCCTAATCTGACCAAATACCCTTTGCCAGCTCACCCACCCGCCTCCCTGCTACCCCCATCCCCCTCAAAAAATGTCTATAGCTTTGCAAACATTTAAAAATTAAGTTTGTGGCAAATAAATATAAAGAGTAAATGTCTTTTTTCAAGAAGGATCAAAAAGGCTTTTAGTTCCTTCTTTTCCTGAGGAAATTTATTGAGTTTCATATATATATATATGAAATATTGGCATAAATAAATACATGTAACTAGTTTGAGTCAAACCATCAAGACTTCTATAACAATACCAAAAAACCTTAGTCTATAACCTATTAAAAATGCTTTGGAAATGTGAATTAAAGATGACAACATGAAGCAGCACTATTGGTACAATTGTTTTTAATTATAAAACAATGTGAATCCATACAAAATTTAAGAGCTTTATGAAAACTAGTAAGATTTTGCTAAGGAATGGAAGTTTGAGTGAGTTTATATCCTGATAGAGTTTGAGAAATGCTTTCTTATAAAGAAGCAAATAATAGATAGTTTAGGCTTTAAAAGTCATCACCTTTGTTGTGACTACTCAATTATTGCCATGGAAGTTTTAAAGCAGATAAGCATAAAAGAATGGGATGGATATATTTTAATAAAACTATTTATAAAACAGGCTGAACACTAGATTTGACTGTAGGATTGTGACTCCTATCCTAAATGATAAAAATGTATAGATTATGAATATTCTACCTGAATAAAATTTCTATATAGCAGTATTTTGCATGTGTATATGTCAGCATCATTTTTCTTCCTGGGAATATCAGCTATCATAAAATCATTATGAGACAAACATTAGATTTAATAAGCACATTTTCTTTTCTATTTAGGCATATTTTGCTATTGTTTGAGATGTTCTTTGTACACATAAGGGTTAGGGTTTACATTTTATTGGAAGAAAGCCAGGCAAATATATACTATTTTGTTTTTTTGTTGTTGTTTTGTTTTGTTTTCCAACTGAGTAAACAAGTTTCAATCAGATTGGAAATTAGCTGAGAGTTTTCTCTTGATCACAGACTTTTAGAAATCTGGTTATTCAGTCAACCATTCAATGAAAAATGAATATCATTATGTTCTAATAACCATGGTAGGTACTGAGGATTCATGCCAAGGAAGACATAATCCTCATTGTTAAATGTTTGTTGTTTAGTTGCTCGGTCGTGTCTGACTCTTAGCAACCCCATGTACATGGAATTTCCTAGGAAAGAATACTGAAGTGAATTGCCATTTCCTTCTCCAGTGCATTATTAAATACTCAGAGACAAATTCTTCTAATATGGCATGAGAAGAGCTACAATAAAGTGATCTATAGATGTTATGGGAACTCTGAGTCCATTCAAACTAATAAGAGACTATAGGATATTAATTTTCAGGAAACTACTTAGAAAGTGCAGTGTCTTAATTATCAGAATAAAATGTTCCATTAAATCAGTGTACTAATGTATTAATATTTTCCATTAATTGCACCAAATACTATTGGCCATAAAATCAAGAAGTTCAATACTTTCCCCATGAATTGTTAAAGACCCTGTCAAAATGTTTTAATCTAAAATGTCCAATGGCCACATCTAAATGAAAGGGGTACATTAGTATGATTGACTCACTGTATCTATTGCTTCTCCCTGTGGGTATTTTGGTTCATAGTTCAACTATATGTGAATGCATAATGCTGGTCATTTATTTTTTGTGTTATTTTATGACTCTTTTCTCTGTGTATCTGCACACCTCACTGTGTTACTCCAGAGATAATAATCTCACTCTGTTGTTGCTTAGGTGAGAAAAGTAAGCTAAGTACTTGCATTTACAAGGATACAGCCCTTAGTGCTTGGATACATCAGTGTGAACGTACAGAAAGCTTCCAGAGGGACAGACTTAAGATAGACATAGGTTCAGTTCCTGTCTGGGAACAACAATCCTTCATGCTGCGCAATGCAACCACACACACACACATACACACACACACACACACAAACTAGGGGCAGGAAGACCAGTTAGAAACTTAAATTCTCTTAACTTTTGCTTGCCTGGAAAGTTTTTGATTTATCCATAAAATCTGAGTAAGAGTCTTGCTGAATAGAGTGTTCTTAGTTGTACATTTTTCCCTTTCATTACTCTAAATATATTGTGATATTACTTTTTGACTTGTAGAGTTTCCCTTGAGAAGTCAGCTGATAGCCTAATGGGAGTTCCCTAGTATGTTATCTGTATTTTTTTTTCCCTTGTTACTTTTAATATTTTATCTTTGTCTTTAATTTCCATCAGTTTGATTACTATGTGTCTCAGTGTGTTCCTGTTTGGATTTATCCTGCCTGAGACTCTAAATGATTCCTGGACTTGGTTAACAATATCCTTTCCCATGTTTGGCAAGTTTTCAGCTATTATCTCTTCAAATATGTTCTCAGGTCCTTTTTCTGTCTCTTCTCCTTCTGGGAGCCCTATAATGCAAATGTTGGTTTATTGAATGTTGTCCCAGTGGTCTCTTAGCTGTCTTCACTTCTTTTCATTCTTTTTTTTCTATATTCTGTTCTGAGGCAGTGATTTTCACCTTTCTTTCCTCCAAATCATTTATTGGTTCTTCTGCCTCAGTGATTCTACTATTGACTCCTTCTAGTTTATTATTTCATCTCTATTTGTTTGTCCTTTAGTTCTTTGGTAAACATTTCTTGCATCATCTCTATTGTTTTCCTGAGATTCTGGATCATCTTCACTATCATTATTCTGAATTCTTTTTTTGGAATATTGCCTATATCCACTTCATTTAGTTGTTTTTTGGGGAGTTTTATCTTGTCCCTTTATCTGGGACATAATTTCTGTTTTTTCATCCTGATCAACTTTCTGTAACATGGTTTTGGTTCTAACTGTGGGATTATGGTTCTTCTTGAGTCTGTTCTCTGTCCTCTCTTGGAGGAGGCTAAGAGGTTTCCTGATGGGAAGAACTAGCAGTGGGAAAAATCTGGATCTTGCTCTGGGTGGGCCAGGCCTTGCTTAGTAAAACTTTTAATCAAATTATATGCTGGTTGGTAGGGTTGTACTCCCTCCCTGTTAGTTGTTTGGCCTGATGCAACCCAGTCCTGGCATGTACTGGCTTTCTGGTAGGGTTAATTGTGAACTCCAAAAGTCCTTCCTGAACTACTATGGCATCTTTTTCTTTTTTTTTTCATAGTGTCTTGTTTTGTTTCTCTTTTTAAAAAATATACCCTCATGAAGTATCACTGTCTTTGCTGAAAACAATATGTTCAAAACATAAGTAAATAAATCCACAGATGAGCAAGTAATCTTAGGTATGCCATTCAGCTATGTGCATTCACTAGACAAAAAATGCCATAAATATTCTGTGTCTTACTGGACTTCATTATCAGACACCAGAATGTTGCAATGCTCACCTCACCTCCCCACAAATCTGAAATCCCAGCTTCTTTTTGCTGTAGCCTAACACTGCCTCTGAAGTCCTAGTCCTTATGATAAACAATTGCAACAAGGAGACTTCTAGCTTTGTGGTAATGAAATGATTAATTTCTTAAAATGTTATAGCAGATATTTGTTACAGCTAAAATAATGAAATGGAGTCAAAGCCCAAGGCCCACTATTTAAGTTTAAAATTGACCCCCTTTAATTACTCCCCAGGCCCACAGATGTCTGTTCTGAGGCAGTCACTTTCTTTCCTCCAAATCATTTATTGGTTCTTCTGCCTCAGTGATTCTACTATTGACTCCTTCTAGTTTATTATTTCATCTCTATTTGTTTGTCCTTTAGTTCTTTGGTAAACATTTCTTGCATCATCTCTATTGTTTTCCTGAGATTCTGGATCATCTTCACTATCATTATTCTGAATTCTTTTTTTGGAATATTGCCTATATCCACTTCATTTAGTTGTTTTTTGGGGAGTTTTATCTTGTCCCTTTATCTGGGACATAATTTCTGTTTTTTCATCCTGATCAACTTTCTGTAACATGGTTTTGGTTCTAACTGTGGGATTATGGTTCTTCTTGAGTCTGTTCTCTGTCCTCTCTTGGAGGAGGCTAAGAGGTTTCCTGATGGGAAGAACTAGCAGTGGGAAAAATCTGGATCTTGCTCTGGGTGGGCCAGGCCTTGCTTAGTAAAACTTTTAATCAAATTATATGCTGGTTGGTAGGGTTGTACTCCCTCCCTGTTAGTTGTTTGGCCTGATGCAACCCAGTCCTGGCATGTACTGGCTTTCTGGTAGGGTTAATTGTGAACTCCAAAAGTCCTTCCTGAACTACTATGGCATCTTTTTCTTTTTTTTTTCATAGTGTCTTGTTTTGTTTCTCTTTTTAAAAAATATACCCTCATGAAGTATCACTGTCTTTGCTGAAAACAATATGTTCAAAACATAAGTAAATAAATCCACAGATGAGCAAGTAATCTTAGGTATGCCATTCAGCTATGTGCATTCACTAGACAAAAAATGCCATAAATATTCTGTGTCTTACTGGACTTCATTATCAGACACCAGAATGTTGCAATGCTCACCTCACCTCCCCACAAATCTGAAATCCCAGCTTCTTTTTGCTGTAGCCTAACACTGCCTCTGAAGTCCTAGTCCTTATGATAAACAATTGCAACAAGGAGACTTCTAGCTTTGTGGTAATGAAATGATTAATTTCTTAAAATGTTATAGCAGATATTTGTTACAGCTAAAATAATGAAATGGAGTCAAAGCCCAAGGCCCACTATTTAAGTTTAATAGTTAAAACATCTTCTTTATGTTCAGAGACCTTCCTGTCCCCTGTCCCCATACTTACTCCCCAGGCCCACAGAGTCCAAGCGGGGGTTTAATGCTGGAGATAGGATGCAATTAATATTATACTATATCTTTTCTTTGATAATCTCTATTACAGAGGAGTATATACAGTTTGAAGGCAATGAAGATCTTAGTTTAGAGACTAATGATCTTTGCCACATGTCCATGAGATGAAATATGGATATTGTATGATCTTAGGAAATCAAAAAAATCAAATAATAAATATGTCCTGGTTCTATCAGCTTTAGAGATGGTGATCAAAGGAACATGGTGGAAAGGAAACCAAGGGCTTACACTCTCCCTTTTTGTTATTAGAAAGCTGTAGGACAGGGCTTCCCTGGTGGCCCAGTGGGTAAGGACACTGCCTTGCAGTGCAAGGAACGCAGGTTCGATCCCTGGCCTGGGAAGATTCCACATGCCATGGAGCGGCTGGACTGATGTGTCCAATTACCGAGCCGGAGTTCTGGAGCGCATGCACCCAGAGCCGGTGACAACAGAGACCGCCACGATGGGAGGCCCAAACGGGCCAAAGAACATAGATGGATGAAAATGGACAAATGAAAGACCAATAGAGGTGGCCCGCCTGCTCCCCTCCCTCCCCACTCCACCCTCACCAAAATAAATAAATAAATAAATCTTAAAAAAAAAAAAAGAAGAAAGAAAGCTATAGGACAGACTGCCTTTAGGAGATAGTACAAGCTACAAGAGTATCTGCAATGCTAGACCAAAACCTCAAATTTTGTATGATCTAGCTCAAGGCAAGGTCTTTAGCAAATTAAGCAGCTTCTCAAGATATTTAATTGTATATTTATTTTCTCCCATTGATTCTGTACTCTTTTTCCTAGAATTAATTCAACTTCCACTTGAAATCCCCAAGTGAGATTGATGATTAGACTTTATAGATGGTCTCTAAATGAAGTAGAGACTAATTACCCAGACTACTGATAGAGAACTGAGAAATAGATGCAGTAGTCAATGGTATAGTCCCATTAGGTAGTTATACATGAAAATGGATATATCCTTTGCCTATAAGACCTAGATATTCTCATTCTACATGAAAACATCTGTCTTTTGTTTCAATCTGGAATTCTCAAGTCAGCAGCCTTCAAGCAAGTATCTTTAAAATCAGCTTAAATGATCAAGGATCCTTATGATACTTCTTCCCTAAGTGAAAGAAGTAACACATAGCAAGTTGAAACTGAAGAAAGTAGAAAGGAGTGATGCAGTCAGCACAGAAATGCAATATAAATTTATATTGCTGTTGATCAGTTGCTAAGTCATGTTCGACTGTAACCTGCAGCATGTCAGGCTTCTCTCTCCTTCACTATCTCCTTGAGTTTGCTCAGCCTCATGTCTGTTGAGTCTGTGATGCTATCCAACCATCTCATCCTCTGCTGTCCCCTTCTCCTCTTGCTCTCAATCTTTCCCAGCATTAGGATCTTTTCTAATGAGTCAACTCTTCACATCAGGTGACCAAAGCTTAAGCACCAGTCCTCCCAATATATATTCAGGGTTGATTTCCTTTAGGATTGACTTATTTGATCTCCTTTCTGTCCATGGGACTTCTAGTCTTCTCCAACACCACAATTTGAAAGCATCAATTCTTTGGCACTCAGCCTTGTTTATGGTCCAACTTACATATGTACATGACTACTGGAAAAACCACAGCTTTGACTGCACATATCTTTGTCAACAAAGTGATGCCTCTGCTTATTAATCTGCTGTCTAAGTTTGCCATAGCTTTCCTTACAAGGAACAAGAAAAGCTTTTAACTTATATAGGCATACCAAAAACATCCTATGATATCATTTAATTAAACTTCATTTAATGTATTCATCATCAACCACATATTGAGTATCTACTATGAATTCAGACCTATAGCTATTCAGAGCTATACAGGCAGGAGATGTAGTGATAAATATTTCATTCTTGCCTTGGAGAAGCCTGCATCCAAGAAAAAGAAAATCCCAAAGGAGACTGTGATATTTGCTGCAACAGTATAAAGCACAGGAAATTACAAAAGCACAGGAAAAAACACCTTCTCTCAGGAAGAATTGGATAAAGGATGGAAGACATTAGCCCCTTATACCAGTCCTGAGTCAGTGCATTGAGTTTACTAAGACAGCTGAGGTTTTTTTTTTTCCCTTCCTTTTAAACTACAGCGTATGCCAATGCTTTTTGACTGCTACTTAGTGTACTAGAAAATGAATGTCTTGAAAGATGTTTTAAATGTCCTTAAAGATTTATTATGTCAAAATGTGTGATATCTACTTGTATCAGATAAGATACTGGTTTTATATATGTTAATAAACTCAGGATATATTACATCATGCTAGTATTCTCAGGAAGCATAGGCAGAGAGACTTGCTGATTTGTCCACTTCTTATACCTCTGTGTTCTCTCTCTGCTCACTGAAACATTGTGTGCATTGGTCACTGGTGGAAGCAATTTGCCTACTAGATGGACTAGAAATCTAATCTGGTGTGGCAAATGAAAGAGACACATGGTTGGCTATGTAATTCTAGGGTGGAACTGTTACCAATTTTAAGCAATTGATGTTCTGAGAACAACATTATACACAAGTGATTACAATTACTGTGGGGAATCACTGAATGTTTCTCTAACCCTTTAGTGGGTTATAAAAATTAACAGAAACTTTTGGTTACTGGTATTTTACTCACATATGGTGATGATCTGTGTTTAGCCTCTTTGATACAAAATGTTTCTAACCATAAAGTTATTTCCTTATTATTGTGGAAAGTGTCCATCTGTAAGCATGACATGACCATTCATTTTCCTTTAAGTATAAAAACTTGAACTTTAGATCGTGTCAGTTCTCTTACCTAAAGTACCTCCCAGTCTAAGGCACATGTTTTGACCCCAATTATCTCTGCTCACCTCATGGTCTAGGGAAACTTCCGAAAGCATCAGTATAAATCCTTCAATTTCTACTACTTGTGCACTTTTATATGTACCCTAATTTACCAGAAAAACAAATGCTTTGAGGTTTAGGGGAAGCTGAAATTACAGTAGCTGAAAGAATGATCATAAGTGGGCCATTCTTGCCTTGGAGAAGCCTGCATCCAAGAAAAAAGAAAGTCCCAAAGGAGACTGTGATATTTGATTCAACAGTATAAAGCACAGTACGTTTCAAGAGTATAGGAAAGAATACCTTCTCCCAGGAAGAATTAGCTAAAGAATGGAAGACCTTAGCCCCTTACCAATTAGACAAGGACATGCCTCCCCCATTACAGTGTCCTATTTTAAAAAGGAATGGTTGGGATAATAAGACCTCAAAGAAGGTAATATAGATGTTCTATATGATATTCTGTTAAACTATAGTAAACTCTAAAGTCTGTTAAAATCTTTCAGGGGAAACAAACCCCTGAAATTACATAGTTGAGAGAAACCCTAAGTGGGCCATATAAAGAGTCACATACTAATCAATTCCTGGCTTGACTCTTAAGGAACTGATGAAATTTAGCCGAGACTTGGAAATGTCATTCTTTGCAAGAGACTGTGCTATACTATTGCTTAGTTCTGGTTTTGCATTATTCCAATATATCTCAGAGAGTTGGCTCATTCTCCACTTCACTATTTTAGTAGGCTCTGTATGATTTGGCAGATGGAAAGACACAAATGAGTCTGTTCTCCATGTGCCCACGTTCACCACGTACTTACAGTTAAACTACACTTTTTAGCATAGCCCGATTTGCAGAAAACAACTTTTGACACAATATTCTGGATAACTCTGAAGCTGCAACATTTAAAATATCCAAGAGATGTTAATTCTCTATTATGTCCCCAAATATAAAATAACATTGCAGCAGGACATTATAAGTTTCCATGGCTATGTAGGATTCTTTTTTGGGGAGGGTGGGGCACTTCTATTGTTCTTTCTTTTATTTATCTTTGTTCTTTGGCCCGTGTGGGCCTCCCATCGCAGTGGCCTCTCTTGTTGCAGAGCACCGGCTCCAGGTGCATGCGCTCCAGAGCTCCGGCTCGGTAGTTAGACCCATCAGTCCAGCTGCTCCGCAGCATGTGGGATCTTCCCAGGCCAGGGATCGAACCAGTGCCCCTTGCACTGCAAGGCGGTGTCCATACCCACTGGATCACCAGGGAAGCCCCAACTATGTAGGATTCTTAATGTAGAAGTGATCAGACAGTTTGAAACAGCCTAACAGAATGAGAATTCTAATAATAACAATAAAGTATGTTAACACACATTCAGTTTTTGCCAGGCACTGCATTAAGTGCATCAGATACATTAAATTCTAGTCCTTCTCATAAACCGTGCACACTTGAGATCACTATGCACTTTTTAGACTGAGGCTTTTGAGATTCATAAGTTATTTGCCAAAGGCCATGTACCTTGCAAAATAAAGGGCAAGGATTTGAATTCAATTATGTTTCTCTTTGAAACATCTGCCTTTTATTTTTTTTTAATTTTATTATTTATTTTTGTCTGGCCTGGGTCTTCGTTGTAGTGCGCGGGCTCAGTAGTTGCAATTCCCAGCCTCTAGAGCACAGGCTCAGTAGTTGTGGTGCACGGGCTTAGTTGCTTTGAGGCATGTGGGATCTTCCTGGACCAGGATTCAAACTCTTCTCCTGGATTGCCAGGCAGATTCTTTACTGTCGAGCCACCAGGGAAACCCCAAAACATGTACTTTTTAAATTATAGCACTAAATTCAACTTCAGAGTAGTAGTGTGTTAAAAATTTTCTTTCACAAAATATATAATGGGCAAGAAGTCAATTCATTGTCCTGTTTTAAGAAAGAATGGTTGGGATAAAAGGACCCCAAAGAAGGTAATATAGGTGTTCTATATGGTCTTCTATTAAACTCTAAACTCTGTTAAACTCTATAAACTGTATAAGTTCTTTTAAACTCTTAACAACAGAGGTCTTATTTCAGGGTTGTCAGACAAACACATTACCCATCAATTAACCAGATTTTTTTTCTCTTTAAATAAAAAACTAGAACCACACTATTTGCCACATATAAGGTGGTTTATTTTTCTTCTGACTTTTAAAGAAACAAAACAATATTTGAACCATCAAAAGCATTTCCTATTGCCTAGTGATTACAACTATTATAATAATATTGACTCCCATAATAAAAATAAATCCAAATGGCTCAAAATTACCTCTGGGGATTGATTTGGAAGTATTTAACTAGTAGATGTTTTCTGGACAAAAATTTAGTTAGTATAGCTCTCAAAATGGTTTCAAAATAAAGTTGGCTATTATATACTAGAGCCTAATCAGCCTTACAAGTTTAAGAATTTTGTCACAGATAAAGGTTATTTGAACAAAGTCAAGTCAAAGTAGAAGTGGGTCCCTGATACACAGAATGACTGTTCAGTCCCCAGTGAGTCTAATGATAATTAGCATTTGACTTAAAGAACTTTTGGGAATGACTTGTAATGTTTTGCTTGGTCTACCTTACTTTCCTGCAGGCTTTTCTATTGTGGAGATGATTTAAGCCTCTCCTTGCTTTTGGTTAAATCTCAGCATGTCTCAGATTTCTTCAGCCACCTTTATCATTTGAGGCCTTAAGGAAAAAATGAGTTGTAACTCGACTTTCGTTTTACTTCATGGAGAACCAGAATATTTCTATAATTTTAAAGGGAGAGCTGATTAAGAACATAGGAATCCATCACAAAATGAAGGAAAATAAGTAAGAATGAATCTTTAGGTGTCCACTAATACATATGATCTAAGTCTTTCATGTAAATATATCATGAATATATATATTTTAAGTTAAAAAAGTCATACAGGATTAGTCACAAAATCAATGAGAAGGCGTATTGACATATGAAAGAGTACAAAGCTGTAAATTTGCTAAAATCTGTGATATTTGGCATTCCTGTAGTGAAATGAGACATAAAAATTACTGATTGTTAACTGTATTGCTTATATAATTTTATTGTTACAAACTTTGAATGAAACCCGAGGGAGAGTGGTTATGAAAAATAATGATATCCATTAAGAGTGCAGATCTAATTGAAGGCATTATCAAATGTGGTAACATTTGCATCTGGGCCACCATGGAAATGTAAACAAATATGCAGATGGTTGAAACCAGTCTGCCTGTCAGTGAACCATTAAGGCACATTATCCCAGCTGTCAAAATTTTTTCTGAGTATATTGAGTATTCATCTTTGCTAAGTGGTAGACAGGCAAATTAATCCGTTTATCTTTTAAGACTGTATTTTTATAATTTTAGAAAGCTAAACTGTTGCTCAGGCTTCCCAGGTGGCACAGAGGTAAAGAATCTCTCTGCCAATGGAAGAGACCTGAGTTTGATCCCTGGGTCAGGAAGATTCCTTAGAAAAAGAAATGGCAACAGACTCCATTATTCTTACCTGGGAAATCCCATGGACTGAGGAGACTGATGGGCCACAAAATCTGTGCGATTGCAAAGAGTTGGACACAACTTAGCGACTAAACAACAACAACAAAACTAACTCACTGGAAAGTTTTAATATTGGTCACTTTCTTACTATAAATCATACTATCCAAATGCCAGATTATATATATTATTATATATATAATCTATATAATTATATATATAATTATACATAACCTATATATTAAATTATATAATTTATATTTATATATATTATAATATATATACCTATACTATAATATATTATTAATTAAATATGTATTCAGTAATAACTGTCTTACTTAACATATATGTACATGTTCATTTTTTCATGTAAGTTCCTTTTACATAAACACTAAATCAATATTTTAATTTGGTTTTGAGCTAAGTAGTTACAGACAACATGTTCAGAAAAGAAAATTTTAAAAATCTTTTGGATGCAGAGAAAAACGGGCAGCACATATTTTCTTATCTGTTTTTTTTTCTGTTACTTTCACTACATAGACACACACACAACTAGAAGTTCCAGCGTTTCTATTATGCAGAGATAGAAATGCCAAAATGAGTAAAAAGTGGAGTCCTGCTGTCACTGAGAGTACTTGAGTCTCTAATTCTGAGTGAGTTATCTGAGGGTTGCTGGCAAATAAAGCAAATTTCTTGTCAATCTGGTATTTAATTGGATGTACTTTTTGTATTTGTAATCTCTGGAGATAAAAACCCTCTCAAAACAGTGGGCCAATAATATTTGTAATGAAAATATTGCACTTGAAGCTTTGCTTTCATATAAACCACAGAGAACTATTATTTTAAGGTTCATATGAACACATATGCCATTAACATGAAATACATGCAACAAAATCTGTGTGGGGTGAATATATATGAGTTTGAGTTTTAGAAAAACTTTTGTCTTAAATCTCTATCATTTCTCAATAGTTGATTCCATTTTATGTGGAAAGAAATCATTCTTTGTTGTATCACATTTGAGTATGGAGAAGTACAGTGGCATTCCATCAAAATGTTATTTTGACACTAGTAAGAATTGAACTTGTGGTATGAAATAAGTGAGAACAGGTTCCCAAGTTGCCTAAAACCCAGATTCATCTTCAGATAATCAAATGGCTATGAAACAGGAGAAAGGAATTGCAGTGGAGACCAGAAAAAAAAAAAAAAAAAAAGAACTTGCATATGCAATGTCAAAATATAAAGACATTTCTGCCTGCAAAGTAAAGGTAAAAACGGATGAATGAATGAAAGGAAAAATGGTACACATGACCTGCAACAAATTACTTTAAAATTGATAGTACAATTCATAATTTGAAAGGGCGAGAACTAGATTTTATTAGGGAAATCAGCGGCCTTTCCAGGAAGGTTTTTCTGATGTTCATGAGGCCATTCTGAATAGGGATCCTGATGTTCTCATTACTCCTGTTGACAGTATCTGACAAAAGCAAATCATTAGTCACAGGCAAAGTGACTATGCACTGACCTTGCTGCTGTTCAGCTATTGCATCCATGCCAGATGATAAACAGTTGGCTTCAGAGTGCAGGTGCTTCCTCAACCAAAGAAAACCAGCCATCATCTCCTTTTTTGTCTACTCTCAGTATCTTGCCTATTGTTAGGTCTCTCTTAACAACCAAATTGACAATAGGAAATCTAAATGTTCTTCACAGCAGTTTGAAAGAAGAGATGAGTGTTTCCTACAATCTCTGGCAGAATCTACCTCAGTTCACAATATGAAAGTTAATTTCTCTTCCTATTAAACATGGAACAAAGAGAAAAATTATTTGGCATAAGAAAAAATATTGCATTTCAAAAGAAAGAACACAGTATGAAAAAACAAATATCTCCCTATGACAGAGCATTATAAAGAGTCAAGAAAATATATAGATATAATATATATAATAAAGTATAAATATTATAAATAAATAAATATTTTATAAATAAAATATATATATAATTGTACTTGATTTTATTATATTTAATATTCCTTCTAAAACAACTCACTAAGAGTCAGGTGCTCTAAAGGGTGTTACATGTAACAAACAATGTTACATGTAGCAAACAACTTTTATCACTATAAGTTTTGTTATAATCTGCTTTTCATAGATTTTATTCTTAAGAAAAAAAATCAAGAGCATGCTTCATATAGGAAAATAGAGAAAGGAGACATAGAGAGGAAAAATATGAGATCAAAAAAGGATCTTGGCTCTTGGAATAATATATGGCACATAGTAGAAGCTCAATAAGTATTTGTTGACTTGAATTTTGTTGTATTTGGAAGAAATTTTCTGGTTCTAAAAAAATATGAAAATGAGTTACTCAGACAGAAAATGTCAGCATCAAAATAATAATGACGCTCAAGAAGTTCCCATATAGTTAAAAATAAATAATGGAGTTAAAAATGAAAATAATGAGAAATAAAATATATTTATTAACAATTTTAAATAGTATTATAAGCAGAATGCCAGGATGAAAAAAATGAAGAGAAGCAATACTAAAGAAATAAGATTTTTTTTTTTAATTTAAGAAAATTTATTTTTTAACATAAGCATTCCTGATACAGTGTGCGCTAAGTCTCTTCATTTGTAACATAACCGATAAACAGTTGGCTTCAGAGTGCAGGTGCTTCCTCAACCAAAGAAAACCAGCCATCATCTCCTTTTTTGTCTACTCTCAGTATCTTGCCTATTGTTAGGTCTCTCTTAACAACCAAATTGACAATAGGAAATCTAAATGTTCTTCACAGCAGTTTGAAAGAAGAGATGAGTGTTTCCTACAATCTCTGGCAGAATCTACCTCAGTTCACAATATGAAAGTTAATTTCTCTTCCTATTAAACATGGAACAAAGAGAAAAATTATTTGGCATAAGAAAAAATATTGCATTTCAAAAGAAAGAACACAGTATGAAAAAACAAATATCTCCCTATGACAGAGCATTATAAAGAGTCAAGAAAATATATAGATATAATATATATAATAAAGTATAAATATTATAAATAAATAAATATTTTATAAATAAAATATATATATAATTGTACTTGATTTTATTATATTTAATATTCCTTCTAAAACAACTCACTAAGAGTCAGGTGCTCTAAAGGGTGTTACATGTAACAAACAATGTTACATGTAGCAAACAACTTTTATCACTATAAGTTTTGTTATAATCTGCTTTTCATAGATTTTATTCTTAAGAAAAAAAATCAAGAGCATGCTTCATATAGGAAAATAGAGAAAGGAGACATAGAGAGGAAAAATATGAGATCAAAAAAGGATCTTGGCTCTTGGAATAATATATGGCACATAGTAGAAGCTCAATAAGTATTTGTTGACTTGAATTTTGTTGTATTTGGAAGAAATTTTCTGGTTCTAAAAATATATGAAATTGAGTTACTCAGACAGAAAATGTCAGCATCAAAATAATAATGACGCTCAAGAAGTTCCCATATAGTTAAAAATAAATAATGGAGTTAAAAATGAAAATAATGAGAAATAAAATATATTTATTAACAATTTTAAATAGTATTATAAGCAGAATGCCAGGATGAAAAAAATGAAGAGAAGCAATACTAAAGAAATAAGATTTTTTTTTTTAATTTAAGAAAATTTATTTTTTAACATAAGCATTCCTGATACAGTGTGCGCTAAGTCTCTTCAGTCGTGTCTGACTCTGAGATCCTATGGACCATAACCCTGCAGTTTCCTCTGTCCACAGGATTCTCCAGGCAAGAATATTGGAGTGGGTTGCCATTTCCTTCTCCAGTAGATCTTCCCAGCCCAGGGATCGAGCCCTCTTCTCTAAAGTCTCCTGCATTAACAGATATGTTCTTTACTAGTGCCACTTGCGAAGCCCCACAATATATTAGTATTGTAACTGGCATTAAAGTACAGGCATACCTCTGAGATATTTTGAATTTGGTTCCAGTCCACTGCAAATCTCAATGAAGTGAATTGTGAATTTGCTGGTTTCCTAGTGCATGCAAAAGTTATGTTTGTATCATACTGTAGTCTATTAAGTGTGCAATAGCATTATGTCTTTAAAATTCTACATACCTAATTTAAAAATACTTTATTCCTAAAAAATACTACCCAGTCTTCTGAAAACATTCAGTTGCCATAACCTTCACTTTCCGACACACACTATCTGTGAAGCACAATAAGGTGAAGAGCAGTGAAATAACGTTTGCCTGTAACACTATGATTAACTTCTAAAGTGCTCTATGTCTATAAATTCACTTAATGTTCACAACTTATTAACCCTATTGAAGCTTATTAAAAGAGTACTCTTATCAGCACGTTGCAGAAGCAGAAATTGAAGTGCAGGATGAAAGTTAGAGCCTGGGTTCAAACCCACAGAGCTTTTCCTGAGCCCTTCCTCTAATCATCTCTCTACCAAATTCTACTGATGAAAAAGCTCTTAATAAGTATTTGTTGACTTGAATTTTGTTGTATTTGGAAGAAATTTTCTGGTTCTAAAATATATGAAATTGAGTTACTCAGACAGAAAATGTCAGCATCAAAATAATAATGACGCTCAAGAAGTTCCCATATAGTTAAAAATAAATAATGGAGTTAAAAATGAAAATAATGAGAAATAAAATATATTTATTAACAATTTTAAATAGTATTATAAGCAGAATGCCAGGATGAAAAAAATGAAGAGAAGCAATACTAAAGAAATAAGATTTTTTTTTTTAATTTAAGAAAATTTATTTTTTAACATAAGCATTCCTGATACAGTGTGCGCTAAGTCTCTTCAGTCGTGTCTGACTCTGAGATCCTATGGACCATAACCCTGCAGTTTCCTCTGTCCACAGGATTCTCCAGGCAAGAATATTGGAGTGGGTTGCCATTTCCTTCTCCAGTAGATCTTCCCAGCCCAGGGATCGAGCCCTCTTCTCTAAAGTCTCCTGCATTAACAGATATGTTCTTTACTAGTGCCACTTGCGAAGCCCCACAATATATTAGTATTGTAACTGGCATTAAAGTACAGGCATACCTCTGAGATATTTTGAATTTGGTTCCAGTCCACTGCAAATCTCAATGAAGTGAATTGTGAATTTGCTGGTTTCCTAGTGCATGCAAAAGTTATGTTTGTATCATACTGTAGTCTATTAAGTGTGCAATAGCATTATGTCTTTAAAATT
Organism: Tragulus kanchil; assembly: GCA_022376925.1. Classification (NCBI taxonomy): domain Eukaryota; kingdom Metazoa; phylum Chordata; class Mammalia; order Artiodactyla; family Tragulidae; genus Tragulus; species Tragulus kanchil. The sequence goes on along the minus strand of JAIOJX010000025.1, from coordinate 23,318,783 downwards.
CTACATACCTAATTTAAAAATACTTTATTCCTAAAAAATACTACCCAGTCTTCTGAAAACATTCAGTTGCCATAACCTTCACTTTCCGACACACACTATCTGTGAAGCACAATAAGGTGAAGAGCAGTGAAATAACGTTTGCCTGTAACACTATGATTAACTTCTAAAGTGCTCTATGTCTATAAATTCACTTAATGTTCACAACTTATTAACCCTATTGAAGCTTATTAAAAGAGTACTCTTATCAGCACGTTGCAGAAGCAGAAATTGAAGTGCAGGATGAAAGTTAGAGCCTGGGTTCAAACCCACAGAGCTTTTCCCTGAGCCCTTCCCTCTAATCATCTCTCTACCAAATTCTACTGATGAAAAGAGAAACGCATCTTAATAAAGTAACTGCATTTCCAGAATAACAACAACAAAAGCTATACTTATTCATGCAAAAATATCAAAAACAAACAATAACAAAAAAAGAAAGAAAAACTCACAACAACTTGGTGCCCAATAAGATAGACATGAGAATTTTCAGACAAAAATAAATGCCACGTCCATTTCATAGAGTTTGGAGTAAAACTGCATTCAAAGTTCAAAGTTAACTCAAAAAGTGTGCTTTGTGGAATAAAGAGTATTTTAAAGACATATTTTGGAGCCAATACTGAGATATATCAAGATAAGCTATCCAATGATATGGAACCTTGGTTTAAAAATGAAAAAATCAGTAGTTAATTAAATATAAAAAACTATGAATAGATTAATAAATTATAATGTATATGTCAATATAACATTAGACACAGATTTTACATTATAATTTAATTATTTATTCCATAATATTTACTGAGAGGCAACTAGGTGCTAGAGATTCAAAAATGAATAAAACAGATATGTAAATGTCTCTCAGTCATGTCCAGCTCTTTGCGACCACATGGACTGTAGCCTGCCAGCCTCCTCTGTCCGTGGAATTCTCCAGGTAAGAATACTGGAATGGGTAGCCATTCCCCTCTCTAGGGGATCTTCACAACCCAGTGCTTAAATCTGGGTCTCCCACATTGCAGGTGGATACTTTACCACTGGTACCACCTGTGAAGCTTAAACATATGTATCCTTCTTTTATATAATTTATATAATTATATAATTTATATAATTTGGTTTCAGTGAAGAGCGTGTAATCACAACAAAAGAATCAGGTTGAATGATATGAAGTAAAATAAAGCAGAGTAAGGAAATAAAGAGTGAGAGCAATAGGAAAGACCTTTGTGTTAAAGAGACTCTTAAATGAGAAAAAGTAAGGAGTGAGCCTTGTAGGTGTCTGGAGAATGATCAAGAAGAAACACTATGATTAACTTCTAAAGTGCTCTATGTCTATAAATTCACTTAATGTTCACAACTTATTAACCCTATTGAAGCTTATTAAAAGAGTACTCTTATCAGCACGTTGCAGAAGCAGAAATTGAAGTGCAGGATGAAAGTTAGAGCCTGGGTTCAAACCCACAGAGCTTTTCCTGAGCCCTTCCCTCTAATCATCTCTCTACCAAATTCTACTGATGAAAAGAGAAACGCATCTTAATAAAGTAACTGCATTTCCAGAATAACAACAACAAAAGCTATACTTATTCATGCAAAAATATCAAAAACAAACAATAACAAAAAAAGAAAGAAAAACTCACAACAACTTGGTGCCCAATAAGATAGACATGAGAATTTTCAGACAAAAATAAATGCCACGTCCATTTCATAGAGTTTGGAGTAAAACTGCATTCAAAGTTCAAAGTTAACTCAAAAAGTGTGCTTTGTGGAATAAAGAGTATTTTAAAGACATATTTTGGAGCCAATACTGAGATATATCAAGATAAGCTATCCAATGATATGGAACCTTGGTTTAAAAATAAAAAAATCAGTAGTTAATTAAATATAAAAAACTATGAATAGATTAATAAATTATAATGTATATGTCAATATAACATTAGACACAGATTTTACATTATAATTTAATTATTTATTCCATAATATTTACTGAGAGGCAACTAGGTGCTAGAGATTCAAAAATGAATAAAACAGATATGTAAATGTCTCTCAGTCATGTCCAGCTCTTTGCGACCACATGGACTGTAGCCTGCCAGCCTCCTCTGTCCGTGGAATTCTCCAGGTAAGAATACTGGAATGGGTAGCCATTCCCCTCTCTAGGGGATCTTCACAACCCAGTGCTTAAATCTGGGTCTCCCACATTGCAGGTGGATACTTTACCACTGGTACCACCTGTGAAGCTTAAACATATGTATCCTTCTTTTATATAATTTATATAATTATATAATTTATATAATTTGGTTTCAGTGAAGAGCGTGTAATCACAACAAAAGAATCAGGTTGAATGATATGAAGTAAAATAAAGCAGAGTAAGGAAATAAAGAGTGAGAGCAATAGGAAAGACCTTTGTGTTAAAGAGACTCTTAAATGAGAAAAAGTAAGGGAGTGAGCCTTGTAGGTGTCTGGAGAATGATCAAGAAGAAACTGGCATCAATACAGAATAACTGGGGAAAAAAACCTAAATGTGCTTGGTATTTATCAGATGATTTTTGAGCAGGCCTTCCTGAGTGTCAAGCACTGTTGTAAGTGTTTGGAATAGTGTGGTAATGGCAACACAGCAACTCCCTGCCCTCCTGAAGGCATGATATAGACAGTCGACACCTAAACTGAAGTGCTAGTGAGAGTCTCCTGAGCTCTCCAATATAATGCTACTGTTTAAATTCCTTGTGCTAGCAAATAATATTGTTAATTCTTCTACAGAGCATTTGTCATTCTTGACAAAGATTCATCTATAGCAACATTTGTCTTTGTGCATTCTAGGTACTTCAAAATCCCTAGTCTGAGATGAAAATAAGAGGAAAATCTTGAGCATATTCTAAGTTCCTTATGGAAATGGGTTAGCCTACTGCCTGGATTTGGAATCATATTAGGCACTTAACATTACACAACAGAATGTCAATTCAGCTGCCTGAGTGTCTGAAATCTAAAGCATATGGATCATTTTATCAACAACACAAAATATTGGCATTTCAGACACTCATTAAAAATGTCAATCATAAATTAACTGTGATGCCAGAAACTTGCCTGAGACATCTGATATTTGAAAGATAGGATCTAAAAGATATAGGAAGCACTCATTTTTCTAGCCAGGCAGTCAAGAAGCCCAAATTTTCATTTAGTTCCAAATCACAAGGCTTGAAGGAGTGTGTCCTTTGTTCTTCCCTCCCGCCATGCCTTATTTCAGAGAATAAAATTGGATGGTTTCATGACTATATTCACTTAGTCACAAATATTTATAAACTGATTTCCAAAGATTATGCCAAATATAAATATAAAGGACACACTAAATAATAAACTTGGTTTTTTTTCATAACAAAAGAAGTGTCATAGGCAAGAGCTTCAGCTCTGTACTGAAACTAAACATGACCTTAAATCCCTCCTACCTTACTGATAAGCTATATCCTTTTAGGAGAATTTTATTAAATTTCGAAACATCCATGTAGGGGTTAATACTTGTACTTGTTTTATAGAGCTCTCATCTCATCATAATTAAAAATGATATTACAAGGGCCGAGCATTGTATGTGATACCTATTAAGTAGCTATTACGATCATGATACTTATATTATGATTATTATTATGAATGTTTTTTTCTTTTCAAAAAGTTTGGGGGATAATTGATAGTGTGCGCTAAACTGAAGGGGGGCAACACAGCAACTCCCTGCCCTCCTGAAGGCATGATATAGACAGTCGACACCTAAACTGAAGTGCTAGTGAGAGTCTCCTGAGCTCTCCAATATAATGCTACTGTTTAAATTCCTTGTGCTAGCAAATAATATTGTTAATTCTTCTACAGAGCATTTGTCATTCTTGACAAAGATTCATCTATAGCAACATTTGTCTTTGTGCATTCTAGGTACTTCAAAATCCCTAGTCTGAGATGAAAATAAGAGGAAAATCTTGAGCATATTCTAAGTTCCTTATGGAAATGGGTTAGCCTACTGCCTGGATTTGGAATCATATTAGGCACTTAACATTACACAACAGAATGTCAATTCAGCTGCCTGAGTGTCTGAAATCTAAAGCATATGGATCATTTTATCAACAACACAAAATATTGGCATTTCAGACATTCATTAAAAATGTCAATCATAAATTAACTGTGATGCCAGAAACTTGCCTGAGACATCTGATATTTGAAAGATAGGATCTAAAAGATATAGGAAGCACTCATTTTTCTAGCCAGGCAGTCAAGAAGCCCAAATTTTCATTTAGTTCCAAATCACAAGGCTTGAAGGAGTGTGTCCTTTGTTCTTCCCTCCCGCCATGCCTTATTTCAGAGAATAAAATTGGATGGTTTCATGACTATATTCACTTAGTCACAAATATTTATAAACTGATTTCCAAAGATTATGCCAAATATAAATATAAAGGACACACTAAATAATAAACTTGGTTTTTTTTCATAACAAAAGAAGTGTCATAGGCAAGAGCTTCAGCTCTGTACTGAAACTAAACATGACCTTAAATCCCTCCTACCTTACTGATAAGCTATATCCTTTTAGGAGAATTTTATTAAATTTCGAAACATCCATGTAGGGGTTAATACTTGTACTTGTTTTATAGAGCTCTCATCTCATCATAATTAAAAATGATATTACAAGGGCCGAGCATTGTATGTGATACCTATTAAGTAGCTATTACGATCATGATACTTATATTATGATTATTATTATGAATGTTTTTTTCTTTTCAAAAAAAGTTTGGGGGGATAATTGTAGATTAACATTTCATTTTAAGAAGCAAGTCAAAACAATTCCATATAAACTTTATTCAGTTTCTCCCAATCTCAACATGTGGCAATAACTAGTATGCATAACCTGGAAATGGACATTGATAAATCACCAACCTTATTCAGATTTCACAAGATGTATATATATTGACTTGCGTATATTTAGTCTATGCAGTTCTATCATATCTATTTGTGTTATTATGACCTTAGTCAGGATACAGGATAATTCCATCCTAAGGATTACTCCTGCTACCCTTTATAGTGAGAGCTCTCTCCCTCCTTCTTCCTCTCCCTAATACCTGATAACCACTTATCTCTTCTCCATCTTTATAATTCTGTCATTTCAAGAATGTTATATGAATACAATGATACATAATTTGTAGTTTTTTATCACTCAGCATAATTCTTTTAAGACCCATCCAAATTTTCAGATGTATGGACAGTCTCTTCCTTTTTTAAACAGAGTAGTAGTCCATGGAAAGATAAACTGCAGTACTATATTTAATTTTTCATCCACTGAAATGATTCAGTTGTTTTCTGATTTGGATTATTGAAAATAAAGCTGCAGTGAATTTTTTTCTACAGATTTGGGTTGAATATAAATTTTCATTTATCAAGAGTGCTACCTCTTGGTCATGTGATAAGCAAATGTTTAGCTTTTTATGTAACTGTCATATTTTTTTCCAGAAAAAATATCCTCTTTTGTATATCCTCTTTTCCCACAAACAATATATGACTTGTAGACGGTTGTCTTCTCTCTGTGTTTTCACATGGTCTCTCCTCTGTATGTATTTGTGTCCTAATCTTTCTTGTAAAGACACCAGTTATACTGGATTAGCCTCTCCCCCAGTCCCTGCCGCCACCCAAGAATTCATTTAGCCTTAATTATCTCTTCTAAGACTCTATCTTCAAATAGTCATATTTAGAGATACTCAAGTTAGGATTGCAGCATATTAATTTGATTTGGAGAGATACAATTCAGCCTGTAACAGGAAGTTCCTGTCTATCAAGGGCCGAGCATTGTATGTGATACCTATTAAGTAGCTATTACGATCATGATACTTATATTATGATTATTATTATGAATGTTTTTTCTTTTCAAAAAGTTTGGGGGGATAATTGTAGATTAACATTTCATTTTAAGAAGCAAGTCAAAACAATTCCATATAAACTTTATTCAGTTTCTCCCAATCTCAACATGTGGCAATAACTAGTATGCATAACCTGGAAATGGACATTGATAAATCACCAACCTTATTCAGATTTCACAAGATGTATATATATTGACTTGCGTATATTTAGTCTATGCAGTTCTATCATATCTATTTGTGTTATTATGACCTTAGTCAGGATACAGGATAATTCCATCCTAAGGATTACTCCTGCTACCCTTTATAGTGAGAGCTCTCTCCCTCCTTCTTCCTCTCCCTAATACCTGATAACCACTTATCTCTTCTCCATCTTTATAATTCTGTCATTTCAAGAATGTTATATGAATACAATGATACATAATTTGTAGTTTTTCATCACTCAGCATAATTCTTTTAAGACCCATCCAAATTTTCAGATGTATGGACAGTCTCTTCCTTTTTTAAACAGAGTAGTAGTCCATGGAAAGATAAACTGCAGTACTATATTTAATTTTTCATCCACTGAAATGATTCAGTTGTTTTCTGATTTGGATTATTGAAAATAAAGCTGCAGTGAATTTTTTTCTACAGATTTGGGTTGAATATAAATTTTCATTTATCAAGAGTGCTACCTCTTGGTCATGTGATAAGCAAATGTTTAGCTTTTTATGTAACTGTCATATTTTTTTCCAGAAAAAATATCCTCTTTTGTATATCCTCTTTTCCCACAAACAATATATGACTTGTAGACGGTTGTCTTCTCTCTGTGTTTTCACATGGTCTCTCCTCTGTATGTATTTGTGTCCTAATCTTTCTTGTAAAGACACCAGTTATACTGGATTAGCCTCTCCCCCAGTCCCTGCCGCCACCCAAGAATTCATTTAGCCTTAATTATCTCTTCTAAGACTCTATCTTCAAATAGTCATATTTAGAGATACTCAAGTTAGGATTGCAGCATATTAATTTGATGCATTGGGAGAGAGATACAATTCAGCCTGTAACAGGAAGTTCCTGTCTATTCCTTGTTTGCTAAGAGTTTTTATCATAAATGAATGTTGAATTTTGTTAAGTCTTCTTCTCTGAATTAGTTGATATGACTGCATAAGCGTTTTTAAAAATGTTAAAATGGTGGTTTGCAGGAATGACTTCATTGAATTATTTCTTAATGTTGAAACAACCTTCCATACCTGGAACAAATCCACTTTGGTCATAGCATATAATTCTTTTCATACATTTCTAGGTTAAATTTGCTAATACTTTACTTAAAATAATTACACTTAGGTTCACTAAAAATATTAGTTTAAATTTTCTTTTTTTGTATTCTGTATCCTTTGGGTATCAAGGTAAAAGGAGAATAAATTGGGATGTTTTCTGTCTTCTATTTTCTAAAAAATATTGAATAAAATTGTGTTAATTATTTGATAGAATTCTCCAGTGAAATCATCTGGGCCTGAAGATTTCTTTGGAGGGAATATTTAAATTAAAATTTTAATTTCTTCTTTGATTTTAGGAGTGTTTAGATTTTCTATTTTATCTTTTTTAGTTTTAGTAGTTTGTCATCCTGGAACCATTTTTTTCTAAATTGTACAGTTTATGAGTCTAAAGTTACTCACTGTAATCTTTTATTATCCTTTTTTATGCTGGCAGGACCTGTAATGGATATTCCTGGCTTTATTCCTAACATAGGTTATTCCAGTCTTTTCTCTTTATATTGGTGTCCATTTCCTGAGGTTTTCAATTTCATTGACTTTTTTAAAAATCACTTGCTTTTAGCTTCATTGATTTTTCTATTGTTTCTTCTTAAAAATTGAAAGTTTTATTGATTTTTGCCTTAATCTCTATCATTTCCTTTCTTTGACTTGGTTTGTGTTTATTTTACATTAAAACGATTTCTTTTTTCCTGAGAGAGAATATAGGTCATTGATTTGAGAACTTTCCTTTTTTTTCTAATGTAGTGCTATAAATATTCTTCTTAGCACGGTTAATTGAATTACACATAGTTTGATATATTTTTATTATTATTCATTTCTCTGTGTATTTTTTAAACTTTCTTTTGACACTTTCCTCCTGGGCTTGTGAATTAATTAGAAGTCTGTTATTCATTGTCATGTGTTTGGAGATTTCCTCTTGTCCTTTGGTTACTGATTTCTACTTGGATTCTGTTACAGTGAAGAGAACATGATATATTAGCATAATGTTAGTTCTTAGGTTTATTGATATTTGTTTCATGGCTTATGATATGGTCTATCTTGCTGAATATTTCCCTGAAAAAATGTGTGCTCTGCTGGTGTTAGCTGGAGTATTCTATATGTCATTTAGATACTGGTGATTGTGTGTATTCCATTTTTCTCTATATCCTTATTGATTTTCTATTTAGTAGTTATATAAATTGCTGAGAAAGTAATGTTAGAGCCCCTAACTGTATTGTGGATTTGTCTGTTTCTCTTTTCAAGTATGTCTGCTTTTTCTGTGTGTATTTTTAGACTTTTGTTTGGTGCATACACCATTTAATATTGTTATGTCTTTATGATTTATCGATCGTGTTATCATTATATAAGTACCTTTTAATGGTAATTTTTAATCGTGTTGCCTTGTATACATTTTAAGAGATCTTATGGAATGTAATTTACATAAATTAATAATTAAATATGGAAGCCTCAACCCCAGTGTAGTAGTCAGGACAGTTTTTTGTTTTGTTTTGTTTTTTTAAGATTTATTTATTTATTTATTTTGGGCAAGGATCCGGTTGGGGAGGAAGGGGAGCGGGCGGGCCACTTCTATTGGTCTTTCATTTCTCCATTTTCATCCGTCTTTGTTCTTTGGCTCCTGTGGGCCTCCCATCGCGGTGGCGTCTGTTGCTGCAGAGCGCCGGCTCTGGACGCATGCGCTCCAGAGCTCCGACTCGGTGATTGGACACATCAGTCCAGCCGCTCCACGACACATGGGATCTTCCCAGGCCAGGGATCCAACCGGCTCCCCTTGCACTGCAAGGCGGTGTCCTTACCCACTGGACCACCAGGGGAAGCCCAGGACAGTTATTTTTAACTTTAGCCAAAGTAACAAGAAGCACATTTTTTGATGTAGCGTAGTAAGACACCGAAAAAGAGACTCTTATCCCTAGTGCCAACAGTTTTGTATAGTAAGTATCTAGCTTGTTCATTCATGAATTAGTCACATGTGTGTGCTTATGTGTACATATATTGAGCAGCTATTGAATAAGAAAGGGCTACTTAGTATGCATACAGAAAATGATATGTATGCTTGCAGTGTGATTGTGACATTGCCTAACAGACTCTTCTAACTAAGTTATCAGTAAGTTCCTTGGCTCTAAGTGGCAAGAGATAAATGATAAAACAGCTCTGGTTATAATCTAAGCCTCTTATCTTTTTTTCCCCCTGTAGTTTTATTTTATTGAGATAAAACTGACATACAGCCCTGTGTAAGTTTAAGGTGTACAGCATAATGATTTGACTTAACATATATTGTGGAATGACTACCACAGTGAGCTTACTTAACACCTACTATAATCATATAGATTTAAAAAAAAGGAGGAGTTTTTTTCTTGTGATGAGAACTCTCAGAATCTACTCTTTTAGTAACTTTCATATATACCATACTGAGGCTCTCATCTTTATGTTTCATAATGACATTGGCTAATCAAATTATATCTGTAACAAGTGCTGAATATTTTAAAATACACTTCAAGCCTTACATTTTCTTTTTTCCAGTCATGCATCAAAATATCATGAATAAATAAAATGTTAGGGATTAAGTATCATGTTTCTAAATTTAATATTTTAATAGCATTTGTCACAGTGATAGAAAAAGAAATTTGTTTCATAAGCTAAAACCTAGTTGCTATAAGAAAAATGCATGTATTAATATCATATATTAGTTTTAGGCACCACTTCTAGTCCAAATATTTTACAAAGTCTGTGTTTTACATTTGTTTTTTATTTCAGTTTTAAAAACCAAGTTGTCTGATTTATTCTACAGATTACCAGTTATGTCTTCACAAACTTGAAAATACAGAAGATGATTTGTATTGGTGATTATGGTGATCACATAGAAATCCCCAGAGAACTTCAGTTTATCTTGATCTATTAGAGACAAAAAATATGGCTGAAAGGTATAGAATCTGATCAGCAACAGGACCAAAACTGTCTTTTTCATTTATAACCAGGAACAGAGTCTGTATCTGTAAGTGCATGTGCCACCTATGAAAAAAAATCATATAAAAACTTTGTTTAAAGTAGTAAGACTTACCTGCACAACAATCCTTCATCCTCATCTGAGACCTCTTCCCTCCAGTGATTGTGTGTGGACCTTTCCATGCAAGTGTTCCATTATGTGGAATACTCCCCATGGAATGATCTGAGACCATGCTACTCCATATTTTACATTAAGCATGTCAGTCAGTTGTTGTTGTTATTCAGTCATGTCCAGCTGTTTGTAATGCAATGAACTGCAGCATGCCAGGCGTCCCAGTCTTTTACTATCTCCCAAAGATTGTTCAGATTGTCCATTGAGTCAGTGACGTCATCCAACCATCTCAGCTTCTGTTGCCCCCTTCTCCCCTTGTCCTCAGTCTTTCCCAGCATCAAGCTCTTTTCCAATGAGTCAGCTAGTCACATCAGGTGGCCAAAGTATTGGTGTTTCAGCTTCAACACCAGTCCTTCCAGTGAATAGTCAGGGTTGATTTCCTTTAGGATTGGCCGGTTTGATCTCTTACAAGAGAGTCTCAAGAGTCATCTCCAGCACTACAGTTTGAAATCATCAGTTCTTCCACACTTACCCTTCTTTATGGTCCAAACACGACTCACATCCAAACACGACTACTGGAAAAACCATAGCTTTGACTATGCAGACCTGTTTCAGCAATGTGATGTTTCTTCTTTTTAATACACTGTCTAGGTTTGTCATAGCTTGTCTTCCAAGGAGCAAGCATCTTTTAATATCATGGCTGTAGTCACTGTCCACAGTGACTTTGGAGCCTAAGAAAATAAATCTGACACTGTTTCCACTTTTTCCCATTTTTTGCCATGAAGTGGTAGAACTGGATGCCATGATCTTCTCTGAATATTGAGTTTTAAGCCAACTTTTTCACTCTTTGCTTCACCTTCACCAAGAGGCTGTCGAGTTCCTCTTTACTTTCTGCCCTTAGAGTGATACAATCTGCATATCTGAGGTTGTTGATGTTTCTCCCAACAATTTTGATTCAAGCTTGTGAGTAATCTAGCCCAGCATTTCACGTGTTGTACTCTGCATATAAATTAAATAAGTAGGGAACAATATATACCATTGACATACTCCTGTTCCAAATTTGAACCAGTTCAAATAGTAGGGAACAATGATATCCATGCAAGTGTTCCATTAAAATCTTGTTTAAAGTAGTAAGACTTACCTGCACAACAATCCTTCATCCTCATCTGAGACCTCTTCCCTCCAGTGATTGTGTGTGGACCTTTCCATGCAAGTGTTCCATTATGTGGAATACTCCCCATGGAATGATCTGAGACCATGCTACTCCATATTTTACATTAAGCATGTCAGTCAGTTGTTGTTGTTATTCAGTCATGTCCAGCTGTTTGTAATGCAATGAACTGCAGCATGCCAGGCGTCCCAGTCTTTTACTATCTCCCAAAGATTGTTCAGATTGTCCATTGAGTCAGTGACGTCATCCAACCATCTCAGCTTCTGTTGCCCCCTTCTCCCCTTGTCCTCAGTCTTTCCCAGCATCAAGCTCTTTTCCAATGAGTCAGCTAGTCACATCAGGTGGCCAAAGTATTGGTGTTTCAGCTTCAACACCAGTCCTTCCAGTGAATAGTCAGGGTTGATTTCCTTTAGGATTGGCCGGTTTGATCTCTTACAAGAGAGTCTCAAGAGTCATCTCCAGCACTACAGTTTGAAATCATCAGTTCTTCCACACTTACCCTTCTTTATGGTCCAAACACGACTCACATCCAAACACGACTACTGGAAAAACCATAGCTTTGACTATGCAGACCTGTTTCAGCAATGTGATGTTTCTTCTTTTTAATACACTGTCTAGGTTTGTCATAGCTTGTCTTCCAAGGAGCAAGCATCTTTTAATATCATGGCTGTAGTCACTGTCCACAGTGACTTTGGAGCCTAAGAAAATAAATCTGACACTGTTTCCACTTTTTCCCATTTTTTGCCATGAAGTGGTAGAACTGGATGCCATGATCTTCTCTGAATATTGAGTTTTAAGCCAACTTTTTCACTCTTTTGCTTCACCTTCACCAAGAGGCTGTCGAGTTCCTCTTTACTTTCTGCCCTTAGAGTGATACAATCTGCATATCTGAGGTTGTTGATGTTTCTCCCAACAATTTTGATTCAAGCTTGTGAGTAATCTAGCCCAGCATTTCACGTGTTGTACTCTGCATATAAATTAAATAAGTAGGGAACAATATATACCATTGACATACTCCTGTTCCAAATTTGAACCAGTTCACTGTTCCATGTCCAGTTTTAACTATTGCTTCTTATCCTGTATACAGGTTTCTCAGGAGGCAGGTAATGTGGTCTGATATTCCCATCTCATTAAGAATATTCCACAGTTTGTTGTGATCCACACAGTCAAAGGCTTAGGCATAGTCAAGCAGAAAGGTGTTTGTTTTTTTTTTTTAATTCCCTTGATTTTTCTATGATCCCGTAGATGTTGGCAGCTTGATCTCTGGTTTCTCTGCCTTTCAAAATCCAACTTGTGCATCTCGAAGTTCTCAGTTCATGTACTGTTGAAGCCTAGCTCAAAGGATTTTGAGCATAATGTTGCTAGCATGTGAAAGGAGTGCAGTTGCGGTAATTTGAATATTCTTTGGCATTGCCTTTTTTGGGATTGGAATGAAAACTGACCTTTTCCAATCCTATGGCTACTGCAGAGTTTTCCGAGTGCTCTGGCATAGTGACTTCAACAATTTAACAGCACCATCTTTTAGGATATGAAGGATGTGGATTGACTTCAGGGAAGCCAGTGTCAGTGGAGAGACCAGGGTACCCTCTGCTTCTGTGCATCCTCCAACATCAGCACCAGGCTTTCCCCCTTCCCAGTCACTCCTTGGCAAATATAAAGGGCTTTTGCCTCAGTCCCTGGTCGCATGTTGACCAGCACCCAAATGGCCAGTGAAGGTTTACATGCACAATGAGGACCAGCAGTGGGACAACCAGGACACCAGGCATGTCATCCAGCTCTGCTGAGTGGCCGAAGGACATGTCCCTGCTAGTTAGGACTTGACACTGTTTCCACTTTTTCCCATTTTTGCCATTTCTTCTTTTTGAATATTGAGTTTTAAGCCAACTTTTCACTCTTTGCTTCACCTTCACCAAGAGGCTGTCGAGTTCCTCTTTACTTTCTGCCCTTAGAGTGATACAATCTGCATATCTGAGGTTGTTGATGTTTCTCCCAACAATTTTGATTCAAGCTTGTGAGTAATCTAGCCCAGCATTTCACGTGTTGTACTCTGCATATAAATTAAATAAGTAGGGAACAATATATACCATTGACATACTCCTGTTCCAAATTTGAACCAGTTCACTGTTCCATGTCCAGTTTTAACTATTGCTTCTTATCCTGTATACAGGTTTCTCAGGAGGCAGGTAATGTGGTCTGATATTCCCATCTCATTAAGAATATTCCACAGTTTGTTGTGATCCACACAGTCAAAGGCTTAGGCATAGTCAAGCAGAAAGGTGTTTGTTTTTTTTTTTTAATTCCCTTGATTTTTCTATGATCCCGTAGATGTTGGCAGCTTGATCTCTGGTTTCTCTGCCTTTCAAAATCCAACTTGTGCATCTCGAAGTTCTCAGTTCATGTACTGTTGAAGCCTAGCTCAAAGGATTTTGAGCATAATGTTGCTAGCATGTGAAAGGAGTGCAGTTGCGGTAATTTGAATATTCTTTGGCATTGCCTTTTTTGGGATTGGAATGAAAACTGACCTTTTCCAATCCTATGGCTACTGCAGAGTTTTCCGAGTGCTCTGGCATAGTGACTTCAACAATTTAACAGCACCATCTTTTAGGATATGAAGGATGTGGATTGACTTCAGGGAAGCCAGTGTCAGTGGAGAGACCAGGGTACCCTCTGCTTCTGTGCATCCTCCAACATCAGCACCAGGCTTTCCCCCTTCCCAGTCACTCCTTGGCAAATATAAAGGGCTTTTGCCTCAGTCCCTGGTCGCATGTTGACCAGCACCCAAATGGCCAGTGAAGGTTTACATGCACAATGAGGACCAGCAGTGGGACAACCAGGACACCAGGCATGTCATCCAGCTCTGCTGAGTGGCCGAAGGACATGTCCCTGCTAGTTAGGACTTGACAAAATGTGACCCACTGGAGAATGGGATGGAAAACCACTTCAGTATTCTTACCTTGAGAACCCCATGAACATTATGAAAAAGCAAAAAGATATGGCACTGAAAGATGAACTCCCCAGGTCAGTAGGTGTTCAATATGCTACTGGAGAAGAGCAGAGAAATATATACAGAAAGAATAAAGAGACTGAGCCAAAATGGAAACAACACCCAGTTGCGGTTGTACCTGGTGTTAAAAGTAAAGTCTGGATGCTGTAAAGATCTGTATTTCATAGGAACCTGGAATGTCAGGTAAATGAATCAAGGTAAATTGGATGTGGTCAAACAGGAGATGGCAAGAGTGAACATTGGCATTTTAGGACTCAGCGAACTAAAATGGATGGGAAGGGGTGAATTTAATTCAGATGACCATTATCTTCTATTGGCAAGAATCCATTAGAAGGACTGGAGCAGCCCTCATATACAACAGAAGAGTCGTAGCTGCAGTACTTTGTTGCAGTCTCAAAAATGACAGAGTGATCTTGGTTTGTTTCCAAGGCAAACCATTCAATATCACAGTAATCCAAGTCTATCCCCCAACCACTAATGATGAAGATAAAGTTAAAGATTTCTATGAAGACCTAAAAGACCTCCTGGAACTAACACCAAAAAGATATGTCTTTTTGATCATAGAGGACTGGAATGAAAAAGTTTCAATCAGTAGATCACCTATATATTTGAGATACTCAATGAATACTTTATTATGGTAGTTGAAGTTTTATATCTATACCTATATATCTATATCTATATCAGGCTTAGAGTAGAAGACTTGTATCGTAACAGCTGAAAGAGGAAGACATCCAGTTTTTATTTTCAGAATCTTTGTATGTATAGGACTGATTTCCAAGAATACTGTGGTTTATGTTAAAACCTTTTTGTCTATAGAAGCTCAAAATAAAATTAGCCTGTGTCTAATACTTCATATGAGCTTTGCTGGTGGTTCAGCAATAAAAAAAGAAAAGAAAGGAAAAATCTGCCTGCAATTGCAGGAGACATGAAATCACTGCGTCAGGAAGGTCCCTTGGAAAAGGAAATGACAACCCACTCCAACATTCTTGCCTGTGAAATGCCACAAACAGATGAGCATGGCAGACTATAGCCACAAAAGAGTTAGACATGACTGAATTGCTAAAATAAAGACAAGTACCTCTTATAGAGTTAAAATGTCATATTAAAAGTCTTTGGTAATTCAAATAACATAAAATTACAGTATAATTTGTGGATTTCTATAGCACCAGCTACCCATGAACAGTCACTAATAATCTATAAAGAAGGGAATGAATCTTCGTTAGTTAATTCAACATCATCAGAAAGGAAATTTCAAATTTCATATGAATATCCATTGTTGACTCGGTAAATTTTGGTCACTGGTTCTGTATAAGATGTGAGGGTGCACCAGTTGTATTCACTATCTCTTATCACACAAGAAATGACCCACCACTAAAATTAGTGGGTTAAAACAATGAAAACTTGTTAGTTCACAGTTTTTGTAAGGCATCCGGGTGTAACTCGGGGCTTCCTTGGTAGCTCAAGTGATAAAGAAGCTGCCTACAATGCAGGAGACCTGAGTTTGATCCTTTGGTTGGGCAGATCCGCTGGAGATGGGAATGGCAACCCACTCCAGTATTCTTGCCTGAAGAATTCCATGGACAGAGAAGTCTAAAGGGCTAAAATCCACAGGGTTGCAAAAAGTCAGACATGACTAAGTGACTAACAGTGTGTAACTTTTCTGAGTCCTCTACTTCAGGGTCCTAAAGGAGACTGCAGTCATGGTGTAGGCTGGGGCTGTGATCACATCTGAAATTATGACTGGGATTTTCAAGCTCATGAGTGAGAACACCCTCAGGATTAATTCTTCACCAGCTGTTGGTTGAAGGTCTGCCTTAATTCCTTGTCATGAAGTCCTCTTTATAACACAGATGAAAACATGGTAGGCAGCTGGATTCCCTCTGAGTGAATGAGCAAAAGAATAAGAGAGGGCACTCAAGACTAAAGTCACCTTCTTTTTATAAGCCAATCATCAAAATATTGTTCTATCACTTTTGTTTCATTCTATTCAAGTCACTACGTGTAGGTCACACAAAAGGGCATGATAAAAAGGAGGCAGAGATTGGGGGCTAACCTATACCACAAGATGTACTGTTGCAGTGCTGATGTAAACAAATTATTTTCTTTAAAAATTCATTTAATTTTTGGGCTTCCCTGGTGGCCCAGTGGGTAAGGAGACCGCCTTGCAGTGCAAGGGGCGCTGGTTCAATCCCTGGCCTTGGAAGATCCCACGTGGCATGGAGCGGCTGGACTGATGTGTCCAATTACCCAGCCAGCACTCTAGAGCACATGTGCCCAGAGTTGTTGCTCTGCAGCAAGAAAGGCCACTGCGATGGGAGGCCCACACAGGCCAAATAGCAAAGATAAATAAATGAAAGGTCAATAGAAGTGGCCAAAAAAAAAAAAAATTCATTTGATTTTTTTCTTTTACACTTGTAATTTAAAAAAAAATATGTGTAAATAATCAGGAGAACAGGCACACCTTGAAGATAATCCTATTTTGGAGATATGAGTAGCTGTGGGGCAGGTGGGAAACTAACCTTATGAAATGTTAATAAATTTAAATGCTACAGAGGCACACTGTCTCACCTTCAAAATAGCCATTTCAATGAAATACTTTTGAATGTCAACAATTCTACCAGCATTTAAGACTGTATTTATAATTCAACAGCAACAAAAAGATCTTGAAATTTCTGACTTTTTAATTGATTTTTCAACATTGGGGATATCTGGTTATGTGTTTTGTCTTTGTACCAGTGTTGCATGAAATGAAGCCAGCATTAGACCAAAAAAATAAAATAAAAATATTATATAACTTTGCATAAAATAATAGGGAATTATTTCATTATTACATTACCACATTTGTACACTTTATAAAATCTAGATGGCATTTTAATTTGTTTTTAATTTTTATTTTGCTCTTTTTTGCTACTGTTAAAGCGAAGCATTTTTTCCCTGAAAGGGCCCTTTTTTTTATTTAGTTAATTAGAATGCCAATTTATTTTATTATCAAAATAATTTGTTCACCACGTCCACTAAGGTAGAATATAGCCATAATTGCAAATATCAGGTGATTGTGATCCCTTGTTTCTATAAGAGAGGGCACTCAAGACTAAAGTCACCTTCTTTTTATAAGCCAATCATCAAAATATTGTTCTATCACTTTTGTTTCATTCTATTCAAGTCACTACGTGTAGGTCACACAAAAGGGCATGATAAAAAGGAGGCAGAGATTGGGGGCTAACCTATACCACAAGATGTACTGTTGCAGTGCTGATGTAAACAAATTATTTTCTTTAAAAATTCATTTAATTTTTGGGCTTCCCTGGTGGCCCAGTGGGTAAGGAGACCGCCTTGCAGTGCAAGGGGCGCTGGTTCAATCCCTGGCCTTGGAAGATCCCACGTGGCATGGAGCGGCTGGACTGATGTGTCCAATTACCCAGCCAGCACTCTAGAGCACATGTGCCCAGAGTTGTTGCTCTGCAGCAAGAAAGGCCACTGCGATGGGAGGCCCACACAGGCCAAATAGCAAAGATAAATAAATGAAAGGTCAATAGAAGTGGCCAAAAAAAAAAAAAATTCATTTGATTTTTTTCTTTTACACTTGTAATTTAAAAAAATATGTGTAAATAATCAGGAGAACAGGCACACCTTGAAGATAATCCTATTTTGGAGATATGAGTAGCTGTGGGGCAGGTGGGAAACTAACCTTATGAAATGTTAATAAATTTAAATGCTACAGAGGCACACTGTCTCACCTTCAAAATAGCCATTTCAATGAAATACTTTTGAATGTCAACAATTCTACCAGCATTTAAGACTGTATTTATAATTCAACAGCAACAAAAAGATCTTGAAATTTCTGACTTTTTAATTGATTTTTCAACATTGGGGATATCTGGTTATGTGTTTTGTCTTTGTACCAGTGTTGCATGAAATGAAGCCAGCATTAGACCAAAAAAATAAAATAAAAATATTATATAACTTTGCATAAAATAATAGGGAATTATTTCATTATTACATTACCACATT
This sequence comes from Tragulus kanchil, assembly GCA_022376925.1. Taxonomy (NCBI): domain Eukaryota; kingdom Metazoa; phylum Chordata; class Mammalia; order Artiodactyla; family Tragulidae; genus Tragulus; species Tragulus kanchil. The sequence continues at coordinate 23,300,395 of JAIOJX010000025.1, read as the reverse complement.
TGTACACTTTATAAAATCTAGATGGCATTTTAATTTGTTTTTAATTTTTATTTTGCTCTTTTTTGCTACTGTTAAAGCGAAGCATTTTTTCCCTGAAAGGGCCCTTTTTTTTATTTAGTTAATTAGAATGCCAATTTATTTTATTATCAAAATAATTTGTTCACCACGTCCACTAAGGTAGAATATAGCCATAATTGCAAATATCAGGTGATTGTGATCCCTTGTTTCTGACTTCAGATTTTCTAATCCAATATTACATCGTATTGATTTTTTTTAGTAAAATCTCTTATTGTTGTTGTATGCAATATTGGACCACTGAATTTCTTCCCTGCTGTGGAATTAGATGTGCAACCATTGTCTCATAATGAATATGCTGCCTAACAATGGACTTCTTTATAAACACAACAATAACATTTTGAATTTCATCATTATGAAAGATTAGAAATGTACTATTTAATTCCCAGGGTTTTAGCGTTAATAAGATACTAGCTAAAATATTTACATTTTCAGTGCCAGTTTAATTAAGCATATTCATTGTCTTGAATCAAAACATAATTTGCACTGGGTTTAAATATTTCAGCATTATGTTTATACAGAGTTTGAACACTGTCACAGAGGGTCTGGAGAGTTAATTTTAAATTCCAGCAAATGAGTCATTTTAAGCTAACTCAAGCTTCTTGGTGCATTGCAACACAGCTTTACATTTCCTGACAAATTGAATTCCAGCCAGGTGTCACTCTTTAGAATCCCCAAGGTTTATCTCTGCCCTTTCTGCTCTGACATATGCTTTTGACATACCCAGAAAATTATGTGATAGAAACCTGTGGAGTGATAATACCCTCTACAGCAGGGGTCAGTTGTAAAGAACCATTAATGAGGCCTCCCATAATCAAACCGTTCTGAACAGTGACTGTGGTAGAAGAAACAAAAAGAGATATGATATATTATTATATATTGCATACAGTGTGAGATTCTTTTATCATTTTTTAAGAGTGATTTTTGAAAAAGTGAAAACAAGGTGATTTTTCTGTCCATTTCTACCATGGGAAACTTATTTGACTTTATTTAAATTATTATTTTTCATTTGAGAAACACCCAGTATTTATTTTTATTGATGTTTCACAATGGGTGTGTCATCTACTATCTTCATTAAAAATACATATCAATCTTTGAAGACATGTACCAGAGCTTTTGAACTGATATCAATTAATATGTAAATAACTTGCAATAGATTGTTCCTAATGGGCCCACCATATAGGTTATTATGGAATGAGAATAATGAAGAACAGGAAAGGGAATAACTATCTACAATAAGGAAAAACTATCAAGTAAAAATGAAGCTAAATGTTCAAGTCATAAATGCTTAAAGTGAAATCTTCTGGAAATGCAACACTGTTTCAATTTTTTTTTTTTTTTTTTTTAACGGTTGGGAGATACTTATTTACTTTAAACAAGGCCATAAATAACAAAGAAACAAAGAAGGTCCCAGACTTTGGACCCTGCAGCAGGACAGGGGAAGGAAGTGGTTGGACTGAAAAGTGGAGGGGGCTACACATCACTTACAGTCACAGAAAAGATGGGCTGCAGAAGACTGCCCCTCCTTGCCCTCAGAAAGGGCATGCCTGGGTAGCCAGTGGCTGTGGTGCTGTGATGAGGCAGCTGAAAGAGAGCAAATACCGAGGCTGCTGGACTGCACTGTTTCTATGAAGGGTGACATGGAAACCACAAATGGCTAAGATAAGCTGTGGGTCTAGAAAAGGCAAGCCCACATTCTGCATACCTCCAGGCACCAACTATGAAAATGGTTGAACTTGATTCTTAAAAACAACTCCGTAGGTTTTAGCCTGTGGCTTTGTGCATGGGCTGTAGTTAACCTGGGTTGCTCTATGGCAGGTGAGGGCTCAAGAGCAAGGTGAGGGCTGGAGCAGCCTGATCTCAGCCCAGGGCAGGTGCCCAGATATGTGGGAGTGGGATGATGGGCTCTCCCCAGGTGGGAGGCCATGTGCTTGGACCAACTAGGCCTGATTTTCAGGCTGGTTTCTTGTGATGCTATCCACTACTCCTCCCTCTACCTAACGATGAGATCCTGGTCTATCTGGGTCTTCCAAGCCTAGAAGAATTAAGACAGGGATAAAAAGGTACCTGACTGGTATTTTATTTAAAAGGAAAAAATGAAGGCCATCCTGCACCCAGTATTTATTTTTATTGATGTTTCACAATGGGTGTGTCATCTACTATCTTCATTAAAAATACATATCAATCTTTGAAGACATGTACCAGAGCTTTTGAACTGATATCAATTAATATGTAAATAACTTGCAATAGATTGTTCCTAATGGGCCCACCATATAGGTTATTATGGAATGAGAATAATGAAGAACAGGAAAGGGAATAACTATCTACAATAAGGAAAAACTATCAAGTAAAAATGAAGCTAAATGTTCAAGTCATAAATGCTTAAAGTGAAATCTTCTGGAAATGCAACACTGTTTCAATTTTTTTTTTTTTTTTTTTTAACGGTTGGGAGATACTTATTTACTTTAAACAAGGCCATAAATAACAAAGAAACAAAGAAGGTCCCAGACTTTGGACCCTGCAGCAGGACAGGGGAAGGAAGTGGTTGGACTGAAAAGTGGAGGGGGCTACACATCACTTACAGTCACAGAAAAGATGGGCTGCAGAAGACTGCCCCTCCTTGCCCTCAGAAAGGGCATGCCTGGGTAGCCAGTGGCTGTGGTGCTGTGATGAGGCAGCTGAAAGAGAGCAAATACCGAGGCTGCTGGACTGCACTGTTTCTATGAAGGGTGACATGGAAACCACAAATGGCTAAGATAAGCTGTGGGTCTAGAAAAGGCAAGCCCACATTCTGCATACCTCCAGGCACCAACTATGAAAATGGTTGAACTTGATTCTTAAAAACAACTCCGTAGGTTTTAGCCTGTGGCTTTGTGCATGGGCTGTAGTTAACCTGGGTTGCTCTATGGCAGGTGAGGGCTCAAGAGCAAGGTGAGGGCTGGAGCAGCCTGATCTCAGCCCAGGGCAGGTGCCCAGATATGTGGGAGTGGGATGATGGGCTCTCCCCAGGTGGGAGGCCATGTGCTTGGACCAACTAGGCCTGATTTTCAGGCTGGTTTCTTGTGATGCTATCCACTACTCCTCCCTCTACCTAACGATGAGATCCTGGTCTATCTGGGTCTTCCAAGCCTAGAAGAATTAAGACAGGGATAAAAAGGTACCTGACTGGTATTTTATTTAAAAGGAAAAAATGAAGGCCATCCTGCACCTGGTCCATTCCATGGTCCAACTTAGTGGTCATGTATCAACTAATTTGTTTAGATGTGATATTTGATGATTATTTTTCATTTGTATATTAGTTGGTGCTTAATATTTTGTTTACTTATGTTATATGCAACAAATAATTAATTCATATACAATATTTTAGAATTTAATGTCAAACCTAATAATTGAGAAAGTAGAAAAGTTTGCTAAACATCTGGTATATTATAATTTACTTCAAATTTCTTGAACCCGACATAATTTCTCTCAAGTTTGTTAGGCATAAATAATACACACATAGATTTTTTAAACTCAGCATACCACATTTGAAGATATAATTGAAGTTATCACATTAAATTTAAAACTAATTAGAAAAAATGCCTCTTCAGCTTTTTATAAAATATGCTTAATAATATTGTAAAGTTGTATATATGTTATGATCTGTTTGTCTCACTGTCCCCAAATATAAATAAATAGAACAAAATAGAGTGAAATAAGGTAAAGGATGAATGTGTAAATCACCACATAATGAAGTACTGACTTGTGGAGTAGAACTACCCAAAGGCTCTTGCCCAGTTTCTCATCCCCACTTCATAAGCCTCCTGGACTATTCTAATCTGCCTTTCTGTCCAGTCTTAACTCAAGTTCAAGGACTCTGAATGAAAGAATTTTTATTTGCAGCTCTCCCTCTCCTTGCCCCATCCTAATTCTAAGATAATAATACTATGAGCCTTAGAGGCTATATTAAATGTGACAAGGTAGTGAGTGTGTATGTAATAACATCATTCTAACTGTATTGTTAATGATTTGCATATAGTAACAGTGCCTTAGACATTTAACCTTTGGGGGGGAAATCAAGTTATTGTTGGTAACTGTTATAATTCTTCAATAGATAAAGCAATATTACTTTGATTAGATGAGTTTTGAATGGATTTGGGCAGTCCTGACTTTCAAATACCCCTTTTCTGAGTTTCTCTGTACCACTGATATGCCAGGTGATGTGCCATGAAAAAGTCTAACATGGATGAAGCCCAGCTCCTGTGTTCAGTGGGCAACATTTCTGTAGGGAGGGACAGACACATGCATAATTCTGTGCAGTTAAGTTGGTCTTCTTGTGTCTTTTTCCCTTATAGTTCTCTTAAGTGTCTTTCTGGAGTTTTAAAATAAGCACCATGAATAAACTTAAAAAGCATTAAGCCTAAGAAGTTTTAAAAGGTAAAGATTAGGTGGATGCACTCTGGCACCATTTTGTAAACTATTGGCTGCATCAAACCATTTTTTTCTATTTCAAGAAATAATTAATATATTGGGCTGAACAAAATGTTCATTTGGATACAAATGAACAAAAGTTCATTTTCCATAAGCTCTTACCAGAAAACCCAAGCAAACTTTTTGGCCAACCCAAAACATCACCATATCAGTTTAAGATGTACAGTCATGGCTTGACTTACATATATTATGTAATAATTACCACAAAGGTTTAATTAATATCCATCATTTCATACAGACACAATAAAAGAAAAAAAATATATCCTTGTGATGAGAATCTAAGGATCTCTTAATAACTCCCAGTATACCATTTGCAGGGTTAACTGTGGTCATCATATTCTGTGTCATATATCTGGTGCTCATTTCTCTTTAAAATTGAAGTTTGTACCTTTTAACTACCTTCTTCCAGTTTTCCCTCTCACCCCCTATCTCTGCTGACCATAAATCTGGTCTCTTTTTCTGTTATTTGAAAGTTTTGCTTTTAGATTTCACAAGTGAGATGATGCAATATTTGTCCTTGTTAGTCTGACTTATTTAACTTAGCACAATCACAGTGCCTTCAAGGTCCATGAATTTAGTCACAAACGGTAGATGTCCTGTTTTCTTTCTTTTTTAATTTATAGCTGAACAATATTTCATTGTAGATGTATTTACCACATCATCTTTATCCATTCATTCATCAGTGACTGTTTAGATTGTTTCTGTGTCTTGCCTATTGTAAATAATGCTACTATGAACATGTGGGTGCAGATATATTTTTGATTTAGTATTTTCATTTCCTTTGGATATATTGCTGGATATGGAATTGCTGAATCATATGGCAGCTCTATTTTCAATTTTTCTGTTAATCTCCATTGTGATTTCCATGCTGGTTGTCCCAATTTGCAGTCCCCCTGACAGTTTACAAGGGTTCCTTTTTCTACGTACCAACACTAGCATTTTTTATCTCTTGTCTTTTTCATAATAGTTGTTCCAACAGTTGTGAGTTTATACTTCATTGTGGTTTTAATTTACATTTCCCTAGTGACTAGTAGTGTTGGTCATCTTTTATGTACCTATGGGCCAACTATCTATTTTCTATGGAAAAGGTCTAGTCAGGTTTTTTGCCCACTTTTAGTGGGATATTTTTCATTATTGAGCTGTATCAGTTCTTTGTATATTTTCGGTATTAACCCCTTATCAGATATATGGTTTACAAATATTTTTTTCCCATTTTTTATATGTTAACTTTTCACTCTGTTGATAGTTTCTCTTTCTGTACAGAAGATGCTTAGTTTGATCAAATCTTGCTTTTGTTGTTGTTGCTTTGCTTTAGGTGGGATTTCTAAAAACTCATTACCAAGACCCATGTGATAGGAGTTTTACTACTTTTTTTTCCCCCTAGGAGTTTCGTGGTTTCAGGTCTTACATTTAAGTCTTTAATCTACTTAGAAAAAATTTTTGTGAGTGGTTTAAGATATCCCAAACCTATTTTTAACAACTGGAACAGGTTTTAACTGAAAGTTGGAAAGGCAAGGATCACCAAACACCCCAGGAGTCACGTTGGTAGTTCTTCACCTTTTATTTGTTTTACATGACCCTTTGATAACATGACTTATTCCAGTGAACAATTGCATAGAATTACATGAACAAAAGAGTCTCAACATGTTCTTTACTGAAAAAAAGCAAATGAAATTTATCATGCATGACATGATCCATGTGGAGATGTTAAAATAGTAATGGGATAGAAGGAGGTGCTAGTATTATTAAGCATGTGGGATGATTAAATGGTATTGAAAATATTACATTTAGAACATTGGTTTGGTTTTATTTCTCTTTACCCTACATTGAATTTATATTATTCAGATGTTTCAGTCTTGTATGTGCATATGTACAATGGGATCAACATCAAAGGAATCTGTTTAATTGCTCTTGTACTTGAATTTCCTTATAGTTGTCAAAGCATAAAGTCTTTATGTGAATAATTACTTTATCACAGAACTAATAAACACAGATTGATTCAATTGCTTGCTATTTTGCTTTGCATTAGTTAATTAATATCTCCTCATACATAGATGCACCTATTTATGCTCATTTATTTAGAGTCATGATTTAAAATGCTTTTGAAATGTCTATAGCAAATGTATTCATATTTGAACTGCAACCAACTTAGGAACTGTATTAAACCCACTGAGACTTTAGCATAACACTCTTTTTATATGACACATCCTACAAGATTTAGGAGTTTTATTCTAATTCATATTGAACTGAAGTTCTCATTTAGACTTTAGAGAATTATAATCCAAATAAATAACTTAGTATTTTTATTCTTTTTACACAATAAGGTTTGTATTATACCTATTAATACTGCATATACTTTCAGAGTTTCCTCTATCCTTTTAAGAACAAGAAAGGCTGACAGTCTTTAATCCTTGAGTTATAAACCTGACGATGAAACAGTAAAACCCTTAAAGAGAAAAAGAACTTCCTTGGTTAACACAGCTTCTCTGATAACCGTTCCAGAGTTTTACCTTTAACTCTGGGGCAGCGGCAAATGGAGCTCTCCATGATCCTTTCTCCAGAGTGATAGGTTTTGGACTTGGAAGTTCTAAATTTTGGAGCTATGAAACCAAACACCCCAGGATCACCAAACACCCCAGGAGTCACGTTGGTAGTTCTTCACCTTTTATTTGTTTTACATGACCCTTTGATAACATGACTTATTCCAGTGAACAATTGCATAGAATTACATGAACAAAAGAGTCTCAACATGTTCTTTACTGAAAAAGCAAATGAAATTTATCATGCATGACATGATCCATGTGGAGATGTTAAAATAGTAATGGGATAGAAGGAGGTGCTAGTATTATTAAGCATGTGGGATGATTAAATGGTATTGAAAATATTACATTTAGAACATTGGTTTGGTTTTATTTCTCTTTACCCTACATTGAATTTATATTATTCAGATGTTTCAGTCTTGTATGTGCATATGTACAATGGGATCAACATCAAAGGAATCTGTTTAATTGCTCTTGTACTTGAATTTCCTTATAGTTGTCAAAGCATAAAGTCTTTATGTGAATAATTACTTTATCACAGAACTAATAAACACAGATTGATTCAATTGCTTGCTATTTTGCTTTGCATTAGTTAATTAATATCTCCTCATACATAGATGCACCTATTTATGCTCATTTATTTAGAGTCATGATTTAAAATGCTTTTGAAATGTCTATAGCAAATGTATTCATATTTGAACTGCAACCAACTTAGGAACTGTATTAAACCCACTGAGACTTTAGCATAACACTCTTTTTATATGACACATCCTACAAGATTTAGGAGTTTTATTCTAATTCATATTGAACTGAAGTTCTCATTTAGACTTTAGAGAATTATAATCCAAATAAATAACTTAGTATTTTTATTCTTTTTACACAATAAGGTTTGTATTATACCTATTAATACTGCATATACTTTCAGAGTTTCCTCTATCCTTTTAAGAACAAGAAAGGCTGACAGTCTTTAATCCTTGAGTTATAAACCTGACGATGAAACAGTAAAACCCTTAAAGAGAAAAAGAACTTCCTTGGTTAACACAGCTTCTCTGATAACCGTTCCAGAGTTTTACCTTTAACTCTGGGGCAGCGGCAAATGGAGCTCTCCATGATCCTTTCTCCAGAGTGATAGGTTTTGGACTTGGTTCACAATGTTAACCTAAATTTTGGAGCAGAGGTAAGAATATTCACATCATGAATATCTTTCAAGTCAATGGTCCCTGTTTTTTGAGGGGAGGGGTATTCTTTTTTTAAATTTTTGGCCTCTTTTTTGTTTGCTTTTTGTTTTCATCCATCTTTATTCTTTGACCTGTGTGGGCCTCCCATTGCAGTGGCCTCTCTTGTTGCAGAGCAGCGGCTCTGGGCGCATGCACTTCAGAGCGCTGGCTCATAATTGGACACACTGGTCCAGTCTCTCCAGACACGTGGAATGTTCCTGGGCCAAGTATCCAACTGGTGCCCCTTGCACTGCAAGGCGGTCTTCTTGCCCGCTGGACCACCAGGGAAGCCCAATGGTCCCTATTCTGATGATTCTACTCTTAAAAAAATGAATTGAAAATATATTAAATGTTTTGTTATATGATAATATGAATTAGTATAGTCACTGTGGAAAATAGTGTTGAGGTTCTTCAAAATATTAAAAGAATGACCATATGATCCAGCATTTCTACGTTTAGGTATATATACAAAGGAAATTAGACAAAATATTGACAATAGCCAAGATAGGGAAATAACCCAAGATGATTTCTAATGGATGAATGGATATAGAAGATAAAGTATAAGGTCTAAAGATCTAGTATAAAACATGAAGCTCTCCATGATCCTTTCTCCAGAGTGATAGATGACTATAGTTGGTAACACTGTACTATATAATTAAAATTTTCTAAGACTGTAGAACTTAAATGTTCTCATCAAAAGTAAATCATAAACAGGTAAAGTGATATGTTAACAAAATTGTGGAAATGTCGATTGTGTACATAGATCATCATGATGTACACCTTAAAGATCTTATATTTTTATTTCAAATGTACCTCAAAAATATGTATAAAAGCTCCTTGAGTTATAAACCTGACGATGAAACAGTAAAACCCTTAAAGAGAAAAAGAACTTCCTTGGTTAACACAGCTTCTCTGATAACCGTTCCAGAGTTTTACCTTTAACTCTGGGGCAGCGGCAAATGGAGCTCTCCATGATCCTTTCTCCAGAGTGATAGGTTTTGGACTTGGTTCACAATGTTAACCTAAATTTTGGAGCAGAGGTAAGAATATTCACATCATGAATATCTTTCAAGTCAATGGTCCCTGTTTTTTGAGGGGAGGGGTATTCTTTTTTTAAATTTTTGGCCTCTTTTTTGTTTTTTGCCGTTTAAGTCATTTATTTTCATCCATCTTTATTCTTTGACCTGTGTGGGCCTCCCATTGCAGTGGCCTCTCTTGTTGCAGAGCAGCGGCTCTGGGCGCATGCACTTCAGAGCGCTGGCTCATAATTGGACACACTGGTCCAGTCTCTCCAGACACGTGGAATGTTCCTGGGCCAAGTATCCAACTGGTGCCCTTGCACTGCAAGGCGGTCTTCTTGCCCGCTGGACCACCAGGGAAGCCCAATGGTCCCTATTCTGATGATTCTACTCTTAAAAAAATGAATTGAAAATATATTAAATGTTTTGTTATATGATAATATGAATTAGTATAGTCACTGTGGAAAATAGTGTTGAGGTTCTTCAAAATATTAAAAGAATGACCATATGATCCAGCATTTCTACGTTTAGGTATATATACAAAGGAAATTAGACAAAATATTGACAATAGCCAAGATAGGGAAATAACCCAAGATGATTTCTAATGGATGAATGGATATAGAAGATAAAGTATAAGGTCTAAAGATCTAGTATAAAACATGAAGCTCTCCATGATCCTTTCTCCAGAGTGATAGATGACTATAGTTGGTAACACTGTACTATATAATTAAAATTTTCTAAGACTGTAGAACTTAAATGTTCTCATCAAAAGTAAATCATAAACAGGTAAAGTGATATGTTAACAAAATTGTGGAAATGTCGATTGTGTACATAGATCATCATGATGTACACCTTAAAGATCTTATATTTTTATTTCAAATGTACCTCAAAAATATGTATAAAAGCTCTTTAGTATATAATTTCCACATTATTTATGTTACAATAACTTGTGTACCCCAAATTAATGATATATTATGGCTGAAATTAAGTATGTATAGAGGCTAATACAGTGAAAAGTACATATGTTAGATTAGATTCAGCAGTTGGCATGAACAATCAAAATATATAATTGCTTTCTTAAAGCAATGCTAAATATTGAAGATATTTGCTTATTATGAAAATTTTTTAAATGTTATGTGGATATTGTACATACTATTCTCTGAATTTCAAAAGAAACTTTTCTATTGTATATCAGAGATAATTTAGATATAGGTAAAATAAAACATAAGAACATTAATGAATGATGTTCATGTTTCCTCTGCCTCTCACAATGTCATTATGAATGAAACGGTTTTTAATATTCTAGATTTAAAAGATTATTTAAAGTTACTATAAGAAGTAGTGCATGGATTTAAATCAATGTTTTGTGTAAAAATAGAAGTGTGCTGTGTTTGCTTCAGTACATTTGATTATTCAGTGTTTTAAAACATGGACATACACAAAAAGTGGCTTAAGAGAATGTAAATATAAGAGATAATGAAAGAGAGATGGAGAAAGTGAGAGAAATGACAAAGAAGGGAGGAAATGTATATGTACATGTGTATGTGTCCCTGTGTGTCCATGTGTGTGTGCATATATCAACATATATGATACATAAAAACAGCTAAAAAATGAAATAGTATAGTTCTTATCAAATTTAAGTAACATTCAGAACATGAAACATATTTGGGGGAAATGTGGGAGTTGGCTTTGTTAAAGGAAAATTAAATCTTAAGAAAGCTTTCAAAAAAATCTTTCTGATAAGGCAATCTATTTGATTAAGGATTCAGGGGTGGGAACATTAAAGCCAGGTGGTTCAAAGCACTCAGGCAATTTCAGAGTGGCTTTGCTCCAAGAGCAGGCACAGAAGTTATTTGAAGCATCCTTTCCTTCTCCAGTGTCTACAATTTGCGTTCTAAATGAAAGACAGAAAACGTAAACATCAAGATCTTTTTTGGGTCGGCGGGGCCAGTAGCGCAATAGATAAAGCGTCTGACTACGGATCAGATCTTTTTTGGGAGGAGAACAAAGCATGGAATACAAATTATGTTAGCTTATATTTTTAAAATTCTTCATTTCTTTTTTCCTCGCAATTTTTGTTTTCTTTTGCCTTATGGGGATGAAGAGTTTCTGTTTGTTAAAAAAAGAAGTGCTTGTTTTAGAGGTGACAAATTTCAAAAGAATAAAAATTGTATCATAGGACTGCATTATCACATAATAAGGGATAGGTAAAGCACCTTAAAAACTGCACAAACTGCAGTGCCTTTTCTTGCAAGAATAAGAAGTTACAGATGAACAAATGGCTACTTTCTCAGTAGCTCTGTAAGATGCTTAGGTGCTAATGTTTCTAAATGAAAAGGATAGAAATACTGCAGCTATTTTAGGAATATTAATGCTCAAAAAGCCAGTGTATTATTAGCTTTTCCATGACTCACTTTAAATATAGCTAGTCATTAACCAACACTTATTTGGGGATTTTCTTTTAAAAAAAAAACTTATTTATATTTTGACTTCTAAAACTAAATGGTTTGTTTATGGAAGTCCCCCAAAATACATTTTTTTATTAATTTAAAAGTATATAATACTGGAACTTTGATCAGTGTATCAAGGATATTTTCACCTGCCCCATAGAAAATTCATGAGAAATGTGTTGCATGATCGTAAGTCTGAAAAATAGAAATATTGTTTGGTTTATAATAAATACGGAGATCTAAATAGGATATTAAAGTAACAGCTAGTATAGTTCTTATCAAATTTAAGTAACATTCAGAACATGAAACATATTTGGGGGAAATGTGGGAGTTGGCTTTGTTAAAGGAAAATTAAATCTTAAGAAAGCTTTCAAAAAAATCTTTCTGATAAGGCAATCTATTTGATTAAGGATTCAGGGTGGGAACATTAAAGCCAGGTGGTTCAAAGCACTCAGGCAATTTCAGAGTGGCTTTGCTCCAAGAGCAGGCACAGAAGTTATTTGAAGCATCCTTTCCTTCTCCAGTGTCTACAATTTGCGTTCTAAATGAAAGACAGAAAACGTAAACATCAAGATCTTTTTTGGGTCGGCGGGGCCAGTAGCGCAATAGATAAAGCGTCTGACTACGGATCAGATCTTTTTTGGGAGGAGAACAAAGCATGGAATACAAATTATGTTAGCTTATATTTTTAAAATTCTTCATTTCTTTTTTCCTCGCAATTTTTGTTTTCTTTTGCCTTATGGGGATGAAGAGTTTCTGTTTGTTAAAAAGAAGTGCTTGTTTTAGAGGTGACAAATTTCAAAAGAATAAAAATTGTATCATAGGACTGCATTATCACATAATAAGGGATAGGTAAAGCACCTTAAAAACTGCACAAACTGCAGTGCCTTTTCTTGCAAGAATAAGAAGTTACAGATGAACAAATGGCTACTTTCTCAGTAGCTCTGTAAGATGCTTAGGTGCTAATGTTTCTAAATGAAAAGGATAGAAATACTGCAACTATTTTAGGAATATTAATGCTCAAAAAGCCAGTGTATTATTAGCTTTTCCATGACTCACTTTAAATATAGCTAGTCATTAACCAACACTTATTTGGGGATTTTCTTTTAAAAAAAAAACTTATTTATATTTTGACTTCTAAAACTAAATGGTTTGTTTATGGAAGTCCCCCAAAATACATTTTTTTATTAATTTAAAAGTATATAATACTGGAACTTTGATCAGTGTATCAAGGATATTTTCACCTGCCCCATAGAAAATTCATGAGAAATGTGTTGCATGATCGTAAGTCTGAAAAATAGAAATATTGTTTGGTTTATAATAAATACGGAGATCTAAATAGGATATAAATACAGAGATCTAACTAGTCCTTATTTTAGAATGTGAGGACTCTGATCTCATCCTGGGTAGATTTTTATTGCTGTTTTTTGTTTTGTTTTGCTTTTTATTAGTAAGTATTGCAACATCTTGTAGGTGCTGGTCATTTGACCAGTAGGTGGCAGCATAGCTCTTTGATTGCTCAGAAGAACTGTTCTCCAATTTTGAGTTGAAGCTCAACTCAAACTCTACAGTGATTAAAAAAATAAAAATTTTTCTGTATGCTTTATATGCTTCTTTTATCTTCACACCATATTCATGCATGGGTATATAATATTTATGTATTAGTTTTACAGAAGATTAGCAATCTGCCTTTTCAGATAGATTCTGTGATACTGTATTGATATATAGGCTGTATTTACAATATCATTTTCATTTTTTGATCATATTAGACCGGAAAGGGACAGTTCTAAGTTTATTACTTCACCCTTATCATTTTACAGATTAAAAAGCATAGAGTACCAGAAAGATAAAGTGATTTGTCCAAGATCAACCACAGGTAGTTTCAGAAATCAATTCTTTCTCCTGTCTCAATAACAAGTTGTCTGCAACAGATTTTCTTTTGGATGAATGTTGAAATCTGAACTGGAGAGTATAGACAACCACTCACATTTTATTTTGTTTATATTTTAAAGTAAGATGTCTCTGTCTTCTTTCTTTCGGTAGGGTTAGATTAAACTGTATAGAAAGGCCATTGATATGTAACAGTATTTTTTCTGATCACTAACTTTCTTAATCCGATAACATCAGATTAGATGAGTAGTCAATGCCAGCTGATATGACAGGCTCAAATGATGACATGTCATGTCCCTAACTACTTGTCTCCAGTCTTTCCGAATTTTTATAACTGTTCTTCAGAAGGTATTTATTTCTCTCAACTTGAAAATAAAGTTGGTATTGTGGGAAAGCAGCCTAAAAAACTGCTCCTCCCTTACCTCTTAAGACAAGTGCTGCTCCCTCTGGCGCTCATTGCTCTCCAGAACACAGACGCCTGACTACTCCTAGAAACTTCCAAACAGATTCAAGACCAGACTCAAGCATTTGCATTCACTAAAACACTGGCTCCAAATATTTTCAAGGACCATTCACTTGTCACCTTTACATTTTGGCACAAATATTACCATTGCAAGGAAAGTACATGATCATCTTAAATAAAATTATAAATGACCCCCTTTTCATTTTTCTAATCCATTTTCTCTGATTTATTTAGTAGTTACTTTTGGCTAACATTTGAAAACATTTCTTCTCAGCAACCAGAGAATTATGTACTATTATCCATAATAGGTAAATAATATTTATTTATTTACATTTACTAGTTAGTTTCTGGCATTTATCCTACTAGACTATAAGCCTCAGTTCAGTGCAGTGCAGTCACTCAGTCATGTGTGACTCTTTACGACTGCTTGGACGACAGCGCACCAGGCTTCTCTGTCCTTCACCATCTCTTGGAGCTTGCTCAGACTCATGTCCATTGACTCAGTGATGCCATCCAAGCATCTTGTCCTCTGTTGCCACTTTCTCCTTTTGCCTTCTATTTTTCCCAATATCGGGCTCTTTTCCAATGAATCATCTTTTCACAATGCCTCAGGGAGCCACAAGTTATGGAAAACGTGTGTTCATCTATATCTTCAACACCTAGAATAGTTCCTGGGAAATAGTAATAGCTCAGCAAATCGAATGTTGTATTTTGTTCTTTTAAATAAAGCTCCTGGGTCCCTGGAAGGAAGCTGTAAACAAGAGATTGCTACTTTTAATGCCTAATTAACATCTACTGAGAGTAGCAATCTTTTTTTTTTTCTTTCTTTCGGTAGGGTTAGATTAAACTGTATAGAAAGGCCATTGATATGTAACAGTATTTTTTCTGATCACTAACTTTCTTAATCCGATAACATCAGATTAGATGAGTAGTCAATGCCAGCTGATATGACAGGCTCAAATGATGACATGTCATGTCCCTAACTACTTGTCTCCAGTCTTTCCGAATTTTTATAACTGTTCTTCAGAAGGTATTTATTTCTCTCAACTTGAAAATAAAGTTGGTATTGTGGGAAAGCAGCCTAAAAAACTGCTCCTCCCTTACCTCTTAAGACAAGTGCTGCTCCCTCTGGCGCTCATTGCTCTCCAGAACACAGACGCCTGACTACTCCTAGAAACTTCCAAACAGATTCAAGACCAGACTCAAGCATTTGCATTCACTAAAACACTGGCTCCAAATATTTTCAAGGACCATTCACTTGTCACCTTTACATTTTGGCACAAATATTACCATTGCAAGGAAAGTACATGATCATCTTAAATAAAATTATAAATGACCCCTTGTCATTTTTCTAATCCATTTTCTCTGATTTATTTAGTAGTTACTTTTGGCTAACATTTGAAAACATTTCTTCTCAGCAACCAGAGAATTATGTACTATTATCCATAATAGGTAAATAATATTTATTTATTTACATTTACTAGTTAGTTTCTGGCATTTATCCTACTAGACTATAAGCCTCAGTTCAGTGCAGTGCAGTCACTCAGTCATGTGTGACTCTTTACGACTGCTTGGACGACAGCGCACCAGGCTTCTCTGTCCTTCACCATCTCTTGGAGCTTGCTCAGACTCATGTCCATTGACTCAGTGATGCCATCCAAGCATCTTGTCCTCTGTTGCCACTTTCTCCTTTTGCCTTCTATTTTTCCCAATATCGGGCTCTTTTCCAATGAATCATCTTTTCACAATGCCTCAGGGAGCCACAAGTTATGGAAAACGTGTGTTCATCTATATCTTCAACACCTAGAATAGTTCCTGGGAAATAGTAATAGCTCAGCAAATCGAATGTTGTATTTTGTTCTTTTAAATAAAGCTCCTGGGTCCCTGGAAGGAAGCTGTAAACAAGAGATTGCTACTTTTAATGCCTAATTAACATAGAGCTTATTTCCTGAATTATTTGTTATTCATACAAAATATTACAAGTGTTGTTTTGGCAAGTTCCTGCATCTTTGCTAGTAATTAATGATTACTGCAAGGGAAAAAAATGAAAACATTAATGGCGTATTATGCTTTCCATATACTTGATGAATATCTTTCCTCCTCATTCTATTTTTCTTCTTATTCTCTTTTAAAATAATTTTATAATAAAATATATAAGGTCAAACTAATGAAGATAGTTTGGAATTTTAATAATCTCAAGATTGTTGATCATGTTTAATCACTAAGTTGCGTCTGACATTTTACAACTTGATGGACTGCAGAAGGCCAGGTTTCACTGTCCTTAACTATCTCCCAAAGTTTGCTCAGAGTTATGTCCATTGAGTCAGTGACACTATCTAACTGTCTCATCCTTTGCTACCCTCTTCTCCTATTGCCTTCCATCTTTCCCAGCATCAGAGTCTTTTTCAGCGATTCATCTCTTTGCATCAGGTGGCCAAAGTATTGGAGCTTTGGCTTCAGTATCATTCCTTCCAATGAATATTCAGGGTCGATTTCCTTTAGAATTGATTGGTTTGATCTCCTTGCTATCCAAAGGACTCTCAGAGTAATCTCCAGAACCACAATTCAAAGGCATCATTTCTTCAATGCTCAGCCTTCATTATGGTCCAACTGTCACATCCATCCATGACTATCAGATGAATCGTAACTTTGACTATATGGACCTGTGTTGGCAAAGTAATGTCTTTGCCTTTAAAAGAGGGCATAGCTCCTTCCAGTCATGTGTGACTCTTTACGACTGCTTGGACGACAGCGCACCAGGCTTCTCTGTCCTTCACCTTTTGGTTGTATTCTTGTTCTTCTTAACAATATCGGGCTCTTTTCCAATGAATCATCTTTTCACAATGCCTCAGGGAGCCACAAGTTATGGAAAACGTGTGTTCATCTATATCTTCAACACCTAGAATAGTTCCTGGGAAATAGTAATAGCTCAGCAAATCGAATGTTGTATTTTGTTCTTTTAAATAAAGCTCCTGGGTCCCTGGAAGGAAGCTGTAAACAAGAGATTGCTACTTTTAATGCCTAATTAACATAGAGCTTATTTCCTGAATTATTTGTTATTCATACAAAATATTACAAGTGTTGTTTTGGCAAGTTCCTGCATCTTTGCTAGTAATTAATGATTACTGCAAGGGAAAAAATGAAAACATTAATGGCGTATTATGCTTTCCATATACTTGATGAATATCTTTCCTCCTCATTCTATTTTTCTTCTTATTCTCTTTTAAAATAATTTTATAATAAAATATATAAGGTCAAACTAATGAAGATAGTTTGGAATTTTAATAATCTCAAGATTGTTGATCATGTTTAATCACTAAGTTGCGTCTGACATTTTACAACTTGATGGACTGCAGAAGGCCAGGTTTCACTGTCCTTAACTATCTCCCAAAGTTTGCTCAGAGTTATGTCCATTGAGTCAGTGACACTATCTAACTGTCTCATCCTTTGCTACCCTCTTCTCCTATTGCCTTCCATCTTTCCCAGCATCAGAGTCTTTTTCAGCGATTCATCTCTTTGCATCAGGTGGCCAAAGTATTGGAGCTTTGGCTTCAGTATCATTCCTTCCAATGAATATTCAGGGTCGATTTCCTTTAGAATTGATTGGTTTGATCTCCTTGCTATCCAAAGGACTCTCAGAGTAATCTCCAGAACCACAATTCAAAGGCATCATTTCTTCAATGCTCAGCCTTCATTATGGTCCAACTGTCACATCCATCCATGACTATCAGATGAATCGTAACTTTGACTATATGGACCTTTGTTGGCAAAGTAATGTCTTTGCCTTTTAATATACTGTGTAGGTTTGTCATAGCTTTCCTTCTAAGTAGCAAGTATCTTTTAATTTCATGGCTGTAGTCACCAACTGCAGTGATTTTGGAGCCCAAGAAAAATAAAATCTGTCACTGCTTCCACTTTTTCCCCTCTATTTGCCATGAAGTGATGGGACTGAGGACTCTGGTAGGCTACAGTTCTTAGGGTTGCACAGAGTCTGACGCTACTGAAGTGATTTAGCACATGTGATTGAACTCATAACGGGACAGGATGCCATGATCTTAGCTTTTTGGATGCTGAGTTTTAAGCCAGCTTTTTTGCTCTCCTCTTTCACTCTTTATCAAGTGGCTCTTTGATTGCTCTTTAATTTCTGCCATTAGCATGCTATCATCTGCATATATGAGGTTGTTGATATTTCTCCCAGCAATCTAGATTCCACCTTGTGGTTCATGCAGCTGAGAATTTTGCATGATGTACTCTGCATATGTCAAATAAACAGGATGACAATATACAGCCTTCTTGTACTCCTTTCCTAATTTTGAACCAGTCAGTTGTTCCAAATAAGGTTCTGTTATCTCATTTTGATATAAAAAAAATAAAATATGGGGTTTTTTTGACTCATAACATTGACCTTGAAAAATGTATTAATGTGCTATCCATCCTGAGGTGAGCAATTCTCATGTTTTGTGTGCCCATCCTTATTTGACAGGAATGTTCCTTGGTAGTAAGAAGGCTTATTTTCATGACTGATCACATACCACTGATACCTGATGGCTTTCTGACTATAAACCACCTTATCTGGGCTACAAATCATTGACAAGTGATGTCAGAAAAGCTAATGCTCATGATATGTGTGGACAAGTGTTTATCCGGGTCTCACATTCAAATTTGTCTTTTTATTCAGAAGGTCGGATTCATCTCTTTGCATCAGGTGGCCAAAGTATTGGAGCTTTGGCTTCAGTATCATTCCTTCCAATGAATATTCAGGGTCGATTTCCTTTAGAATTGATTGGTTTGATCTCCTTGCTATCCAAAGGACTCTCAGAGTAATCTCCAGAACCACAATTCAAAGGCATCATTTCTTCAATGCTCAGCCTTCATTATGGTCCAACTGTCACATCCATCCATGACTATCAGATGAATCGTAACTTTGACTATATGGACCTTTGTTGGCAAAGTAATGTCTTTGCCTTTTAATATACTGTGTAGGTTTGTCATAGCTTTCCTTCTA
The DNA here is from genome assembly GCA_022376925.1 of Tragulus kanchil. Classification (NCBI taxonomy): domain Eukaryota; kingdom Metazoa; phylum Chordata; class Mammalia; order Artiodactyla; family Tragulidae; genus Tragulus; species Tragulus kanchil. Next base: position 23,281,266 of record JAIOJX010000025.1, on the reverse strand, counting down.
AGTAGCAAGTATCTTTTAATTTCATGGCTGTAGTCACCAACTGCAGTGATTTTGGAGCCCAAGAAAAATAAAATCTGTCACTGCTTCCACTTTTTCCCCTCTATTTGCCATGAAGTGATGGGACTGAGGACTCTGGTAGGCTACAGTTCTTAGGGTTGCACAGAGTCTGACGCTACTGAAGTGATTTAGCACATGTGATTGAACTCATAACGGGACAGGATGCCATGATCTTAGCTTTTTGGATGCTGAGTTTTAAGCCAGCTTTTTTGCTCTCCTCTTTCACTCTTTATCAAGTGGCTCTTTGATTACTCTTTAATTTCTGCCATTAGCATGCTATCATCTGCATATATGAGGTTGTTGATATTTCTCCCAGCAATCTAGATTCCACCTTGTGGTTCATGCAGCTGAGAATTTTGCATGATGTACTCTGCATATGTCAAATAAACAGGATGACAATATACAGCCTTCTTGTACTCCTTTCCTAATTTTGAACCAGTCAGTTGTTCCAAATAAGGTTCTGTTATCTCATTTTGATATAAAAAAAATAAAATATGGGGTTTTTTTGACTCATAACATTGACCTTGAAAAATGTATTAATGTGCTATCCATCCTGAGGTGAGCAATTCTCATGTTTTGTGTGCCCATCCTTATTTGACAGGAATGTTCCTTGGTAGTAAGAAGGCTTATTTTCATGACTGATCACATACCACTGATACCTGATGGCTTTCTGACTATAAACCACCTTATCTGGGCTACAAATCATTGACAAGTGATGTCAGAAAAGCTAATGCTCATGATATGTGTGGCATTTTTCCTACTAAGTGAATATTTATCCAGGGTTCTCACATTCAGTTTGTAGGTAGAATTTTATTGCATGAAACACTGTCTGATGGAAACATAAACAACAGATCCTTTGCCTTGGGGTTATTCTAGGCTCTCATGTGTGTAAAATGCTGTAACCTACAGTGAGAAAAATATATTAAGCAAGCTTAATCAGTTCACATTAAATTCACACTTCTCTTATTCTTTCAAGTTCAATGATATGAATCTTGTATTATGAAAGAATGAAATTCTTTATTCATAAAAATTACCTATGAACACATAATTGCTTCAACAATAGACTTATGATGCTATCATCAATAAAGATCTAATAAAAATAAAATTCAATGAATTAAATATATATTTATTCATGTAAATAATGAGAAATTGATATTGCTCACTTATGAACTATTTTTGTTAAAGAGTGGATCATGAGATGACAGGCATTTTTACATTCATCTGCATACATGACCACATTTTCCGAGAAATACTATGGAGGGCTTCTCTGGTGGTCCAGTGGGTAAAGAATCCGCTTTGCAGTGCAAGGGGCACTGGTTTGATCCTGGCTGGGTAACATCCCACGTGCTGCAAAGCAGCTAGACTGGTGAGTCCACTTACAAGCCCGGACTCTGGAGCGCATGCGCCCAGAGCCAGTGCTCTGCAAGGAGAGAGGCCACTGCAATGGGAGACCACACAGGCCAAAGAATAAAGATGGATGAAAACAAATAAATAAAAAATCAATAAATGAGGCCAAAATATTTTTAAAAAGTTAAAGGTAAATATTAAGGTAAATGAGAAGTGGAGAGTTATCAAAATCTCTGAAATCAACTCAATCTGGCCTTAAAATGAGATCTGGATATAAAACAAAAGCAATTAGCTACTAGCCAGTGTCCAGTAGTGTAGAAAATATATGATGCAAAAATGATTTCAAAAGTGTCCACGTTGGGGCTTCCCTGGTGGGCCAGTGGGTAAGGACACCACCTTGCAGTGCAAGGGGCACCGGTTCGATCCCTGGCCTGGGAAGATCCCACGTGCCCCGGAGAGGCTGGACCGATGTGTCCAAATACCGAGCGGGAGCTCTGGAGCCCATGCGCCCAGAGCCGGTGCTCATGACAGCAGAGGCCACCACGATGGGAGGCCCACACAGGCCAAAGAATAAAGATGGATGAAAACAAATAAATAAAAAATCAATAAATGAGGCCAAAATATTTTTAAAAAGTTAAAGGTAAATATTAAGGTAAATGAGAAGTGGAGAGTTATCAAAATCTCTGAAATCAACTCAATCTGGCCTTAAAATGAGATCTGGATATAAAACAAAAGCAATTAGCTACTAGCCAGTGTCCAGTAGTGTAGAAAATATATGATGCAAAAATGATTTCAAAAGTGTCCACGTTGGGGCTTCCCTGGTGGGCCAGTGGGTAAGGACACCACCTTGCAGTGCAAGGGGCACCGGTTCGATCCCTGGCCTGGGAAGATCCCACGTGCCCCGGAGAGGCTGGACCGATGTGTCCAAATACCGAGCGGGAGCTCTGGAGCCCATGCGCCCAGAGCCGGTGCTCTGCGACAACAGAGGCCACTGCGATTGGAGGCCCACACAGCCCAACGAACAAAGATGGATGAGAATGGATAAATGAAAGACCAATAGAAGTGGCCCACCTGCACCCCTCCCTTCCCAACCTGCCTTCCTTCCCAAAAAATGTCCACTTTTATCTAAAATTTGAACAATAAAATGAATTCACACGTGCAAATATTTTTGCATTGCAGAGGCATGTACTTTTTGGAGTGGTATTTGCTATGTGAATGATCATGTTTCATGTTATCACTTCAAACGTTTTAGAGTAAAGGTCTGAGTAAATTAACCAGATGATGTGGAAAATAAGCCAATAAGCCACCTGTAGTTTTGTTTGTTCAACAATTGCATACACATATAGTTGATGCTTCTCATTTTAGACATCATGATCTGTAACATCTCTTAACATAAAATGAATAACCGTAGTAGTCTCCTTCGATTCCAAATATGCAAATAAACAGTTTCCTGAGCACAGAACTTAAATGGCATTAGGATTCTACATTGCAAGAGTCATGCAGAGAATACAATAAGGTTTTTTGAAAATTTAAAATATGGCCCTTAGCAGCCATATTACCAATTTCCACATGGAATGAAAATAATAATTTTTTCTTAGGTTAGAACTTTAGAAACAATTGTGACTATTCCATATTAAGATTTTTATTGCATAATATACTCCTAAACAGACTATAACATTGATTGAAGAAATGAATATTTTTATGTCATGCTTCACAGCATATTCTACCATGCTGCTGTATATATTCAATTCCATTCATCTTTTTTTATAATAATGATTTCTTTGTTTCTGTCTTCTCCCAGTAGGTTGTGAGCTCTTAAACAATGTTTTCTTTTTTTTTCCTTCTCATTTTGGGAGTTCAGATAGCTACTATAGTAGTTGGCTTTAGGTATTTTTAAAGAAATGTTTATTATAAGGATCATAAATATTCTGCATTTTCCCCCTATAAAGCCTCTTGTGCCATGTAAAAGTGAAGAACAAATGAAACACTATAACCATCCTCAAGTTATTTCAATTTAAATGATAATCGTTAACTTTAGTAGAAAAAAATTGATTTATTTAGTCTGTTTGCTTTTCTTATTTCTCCCCTCTGTTTTTGATGACAATATATAATAAAATGAAACTGTTTTCATCAAGGCATGACGTTTAAAAGGGCTTCTTTTACAACAGTTTTGATAAACATTTAAGAGGAAAAATGTGGAAATACTAGAAACTCTTTCATTGCATTTTTTAATTCCTTATTTTAAACGTTTTGCAGAGTTTTGTTGTTCACAGACATGTATGTTCCCAGATCAGTCATATGCATATCCCTGGCCCCACCCTCCAGTTTTCTTGCAGAGTTTGTCCCATGATCTGTAACTTTCTCTTAACATAAAATTCCGAATAAGCCGACCTGTAGTTTTGTTTGTTCAACAATTGCATACACATATAGTTGATGCTTCTCATTTTAGACATCATGATCTGTAACATCTCTTAACATAAAATGAATAACCGTAGTAGTCTCCTTCGATTCCAAATATGCAAATAAACAGTGTCCTGAGCACAGAACTTAAATGGCATTAGGATTCTACATTGCAAGAGTCATGCAGAGAATACAATAAGGTTTTTTGAAAATTTAAAATATGGCCCTTAGCAGCCATATTACCAATTTCCACATGGAATGAAAATAATAATTTTTTCTTAGGTTAGAACTTTAGAAACAATTGTGACTATTCCATATTAAGATTTTTATTGCATAATATACTCCTAAACAGACTATAACATTGATTGAAGAAATGAATATTTTTATGTCATGCTTCACAGCATATTCTACCATGCTGCTGTATATATTCAATTCCATTCATCTTTTTTTATAATAATGATTTCTTTGTTTCTGTCTTCTCCCAGTAGGTTGTGAGCTCTTAAACAATGTTTTCTTTTTTTCCTTCTCATTTTGGGAGTTCAGATAGCTACTATAGTAGTTGGCTTTAGGTATTTTTAAAGAAATGTTTATTATAAGGATCATAAATATTCTGCATTTTCCCCCTATAAAGCCTCTTGTGCCATGTAAAAGTGAAGAACAAATGAAACACTATAACCATCCTCAAGTTATTTCAATTTAAATGATAATCGTTAACTTTAGTAGAAAAAAATTGATTTATTTAGTCTGTTTGCTTTTCTTATTTCTCCCCTCTGTTTTTGATGACAATATATAATAAAATGAAACTGTTTTCATCAAGGCATGACGTTTAAAAGGGCTTCTTTTACAACAGTTTTGATAAACATTTAAGAGGAAAAATGTGGAAATACTAGAAACTCTTTCATTGCATTTTTTTTTAATTCCTTATTTTAAACGTTTTGCAGAGTTTTGTTGTTCACAGACATGTATGTTCCCAGATCAGTCATATGCATATCCCTGGCCCCCACCCCTCCAGTTCCCCCCATCTCACCCTCCAGACGATCGTCCCATGCCATTGTGAGCACTCCTATTCACTTAGCACAATGACAATAGCTATTTTTTCCACACATAACAGTATAGGTTTCCATGTTACTGTCTCCATGCCTCCCCCTCCCTATTTATTCCCCACAATGTCCATATGTCTATGCTCTGTCTGTTTTTCTATGAGTTCACTGTGTGTGTTATCAAGACTGTCCTACTAGATTCCATATATGTGTGTTAGTATACAGTACTTGTCTTTCTCTTTTTGACTTACTTCACTTTTTATGATAGGTTCTAGAGCCAGCCACTTCATTAGGACTGAGTCTTCTGCATTTCTTTTAACAGCTGAGTAGTATTCCATTGTATATATGTACCAGAGATTCTATATCCATTCATTCGTCAATGGACATCTAGGTTGCTTCCATGTTCTGGCTATTGTATAGAGAGCTGCAATGAACATTGGGGTACAGGTGCTTCTTTCAGTTTTGATTTCATCAGGATATAAGCCTAAGAGTGGGATTGCTGGGTCATAGGGTGCTTTTAATTTTGGTTTTTTAAGGAATCTCCATACTGTCTTCCATAGAGGCTGTATCAATTGACATTCCCATCAGCAATGCAAGAGGGTACCCTTTTCTCCACACCCGCTCCAGCATTTATTGTCTGCAGATTTTTTGAAGATGGCCATTCTGACGGGTGTGAGGTGATATCTCATTGTAGTTTTAATTTGCATTTCTCTAATAATAAGCGAGGTTGAGCATCGTTTCATGTGCTTTTGGGCCATCTGTATGTCCTCTTTGGAGAGGTGTCTCTTTAGATCTTTTTCCCAATTTTTGATTGGGTTGTTCATTTTTCCTGTGCTGAGCTGTCTGAGTTGCTTGTAGATTTGGGAGATTAATTGTTTGTCTGTTATTTCATTTGCTATGATTTTCTCCCACTCTGTGGGGTGTCTGTTCAGCTTTTTTGTAATTTCTTTTGCTGTACAAAAGCTTTTAAGTTTCATGAGGTCCCATGTGTTCATTTTTCTTTTCAGTTTCGCTATTCTAGTAGGTGGGTCAGAGAAGATCTTGCTTTGATTGATATCGTTCAGGGTTTTGCCTATATTCTCCTCTAAGAGTTTGACGGTTTCTGGTCTTACATTTTAATCCATTTTTTAATCCATTTTTAGTTGATCTTAGTGTATGGTGTCAGGGAATGTTCCAACTTCATTTGTTTGCATGTAGCTGTCCAATTTTCCCAGCACCACTTGTTGAAGTATCTGTCTTTGTCCCATTTTATAGTTTCACCTCCTTTGTCAAAAATAAGGTACCCATAGGTGTGTGGGTTTATGTCTGGGTTCTTGATCTTGTTCCATTGATCTATAGTTCTGTTTTTGTTCCAGTACCATACTGTCTTTAGGACTGTAGCTTTGCAGTATAGTCTGAAGTTAGGGAGGCTGATTCCTCCCACTCTGTTTCTCTTTCTCAGGATTGCTTTGGCTATTCGAGGTCTTTTGTGTTTCCATATGAACTGTGTGATTCTTTGGTCTAGTTCTGTGAAAAATGTCAATGGAAGTTGAATAGGTATTGCATTGAATTTGTAGATGATATTTGGTAGTCTGGTCATTTTCACAGTATTGATTCTTCCGACCCAAGAACATGGAATATCTCTTCATCTGTTCAAGTCTTCTTTAATTTCTTTCACGAGTGTCCTGTAATTTTCTGTGTACAATTCTTTTGTTTCTTTGGGTAGCTTTATTCCTAGATATTTGATTCTTTTGGTTGCAATGGTGAAGGGGATTGCCTCTTTGATTTCATTTTCTGATTTTTCATCGTTTGTGTATAGGAGTGCCAGTGATTTCTGTGTGTTGCCTATGTATCCTGCGACTTTGCTGAATTCGTTGATTAGCTCTAGTAGCTTCGTAATAGAGTCTTTGGGATTTTCTATGTATAATATCATGTCATCTGCAAAAAGAGAGAGCTTGATTTCTTCCTTTCCAATCTGGATTCCTTTGATTTCTTTCTCTTCTCTTATTGCTGTTGCTAGCACTTCCAGGACTATGTTGAATAGTAGTGGTTAAACTGGACACCTCTGTCTTGTTCCTGATCTTAGAGGAACTTAGCTCCCTTGAGATAATGTTGTTGATTTTCTCCCACTCTGTGGGGTGTCTGTTCAGCTTTTTTGTAATTTCTTTTGCTGTACAAAAGCTTTTAAGTTTCATGAGGTCCCATGTGTTCATTTTTCTTTTCAGTTTCGCTATTCTAGTAGGTGGGTCAGAGAAGATCTTGCTTTGATTGATATCGTTCAGGGTTTTGCCTATATTCTCCTCTAAGAGTTTGACGGTTTCTGGTCTTACATTTTAATCCATTTTTTAATCCATTTTTAGTTGATCTTAGTGTATGGTGTCAGGGAATGTTCCAACTTCATTTGTTTGCATGTAGCTGTCCAATTTTCCCAGCACCACTTGTTGAAGTATCTGTCTTTGTCCCATTTTATAGTTTCACCTCCTTTGTCAAAAATAAGGTACCCATAGGTGTGTGGGTTTATGTCTGGGTTCTTGATCTTGTTCCATTGATCTATAGTTCTGTTTTTGTTCCAGTACCATACTGTCTTTAGGACTGTAGCTTTGCAGTATAGTCTGAAGTTAGGGAGGCTGATTCCTCCCACTCTGTTTCTCTTTCTCAGGATTGCTTTGGCTATTCGAGGTCTTTTGTGTTTCCATATGAACTGTGTGATTCTTTGGTCTAGTTCTGTGAAAAATGTCAATGGAAGTTGAATAGGTATTGCATTGAATTTGTAGATGATATTTGGTAGTCTGGTCATTTTCACAGTATTGATTCTTCCGACCCAAGAACATGGAATATCTCTTCATCTGTTCAAGTCTTCTTTAATTTCTTTCACGAGTGTCCTGTAATTTTCTGTGTACAATTCTTTTGTTTCTTTGGGTAGCTTTATTCCTAGATATTTGATTCTTTTGGTTGCAATGGTGAAGGGGATTGCCTCTTTGATTTCATTTTCTGATTTTTCATCGTTTGTGTATAGGAGTGCCAGTGATTTCTGTGTGTTGCCTATGTATCCTGCGACTTTGCTGAATTCGTTGATTAGCTCTAGTAGCTTCGTAATAGAGTCTTTGGGATTTTCTATGTATAATATCATGTCATCTGCAAAAAGAGAGAGCTTGATTTCTTCCTTTCCAATCTGGATTCCTTTGATTTCTTTCTCTTCTCTTATTGCTGTTGCTAGCACTTCCAGGACTATGTTGAATAGTAGTGGTTAAACTGGACACCTCTGTCTTGTTCCTGATCTTAGAGGGAATGCTTTGAGTTTCTCACCGTTGAGGATAATGTTCGCTGTGGGCTTCTCGTAGATGGCTTTTATTATGTTGAGATAGGTTCCTTCTATGCTGTGCGTGTGATATGTTCCTTGCTATGCTATGCTCTTCATTTTCTGAAGAGTTTTTATCATAAATGGATGTTGTACTTTGTCGAAGGCTTTTACTGCATCTATTGAGATGATCATGTGGTTTTTGTCTTTCAATTTGTTGATATGGTGTATCACATTGATTGATTTGTGGATATTGAAGAATCCTTGCATGCCTGGGATGAACCCGACTTGATCATAATGTATGAGTTTTTTGATGTGTCGTTGAATTCTGCTTGCTAGGATTTTGTTGAGGATCTTGGCATCTAAGTTCATCAGTGAAATTAGCCTATAATTTTCCTTTTTTGTGTTGTCTTTGCCTGATTTTGGTATCAGTGTGATGGTGGCCTCGTAGAATGTGTTTGGATGTTTTCCTTCCTGTGCAATTTTTCGAAAGAGTTTTAGAAGCACAGGCATTAGCTCTTCTTTAAATGTGTGGTAGAATTCGGCTATGAAGCCATGTGGCCCTGGGCCTTTCTTTTTGGGTATATTTTTAATCACAAATTCGATTTCTGAGCTTGTGATGGGGTTAATCAAAGTTTCTGTTTCTTCCTGCCTCAGTCTTGGGAGATGAATCCTCCCCAAGAAACTGTCCATTTCTTCCAGGTTGTCCAGTTTGTTGCTGTAGCTTTATTCCTAGATATTTGATTCTTTTGGTTGCAATGGTGAAGGGGATTGCCTCTTTGATTTCATTTTCTGATTTTTCATCGTTTGTGTATAGGAGTGCCAGTGATTTCTGTGTGTTGCCTATGTATCCTGCGACTTTGCTGAATTCGTTGATTAGCTCTAGTAGCTTCGTAATAGAGTCTTTGGGATTTTCTATGTATAATATCATGTCATCTGCAAAAAGAGAGAGCTTGATTTCTTCCTTTCCAATCTGGATTCCTTTGATTTCTTTCTCTTCTCTTATTGCTGTTGCTAGCACTTCCAGGACTATGTTGAATAGTAGTGGTTAAACTGGACACCTCTGTCTTGTTCCTGATCTTAGAGGGAATGCTTTGAGTTTCTCACCGTTGAGGATAATGTTCGCTGTGGGCTTCTCGTAGATGGCTTTTATTATGTTGAGATAGGTTCCTTCTATGCTGTGCGTGTGATATGTTCCTTGCTATGCTATGCTCTTCATTTTCTGAAGAGTTTTTATCATAAATGGATGTTGTACTTTGTCGAAGGCTTTTACTGCATCTATTGAGATGATCATGTGGTTTTTGTCTTTCAATTTGTTGATATGGTGTATCACATTGATTGATTTGTGGATATTGAAGAATCCTTGCATGCCTGGGATGAACCCGACTTGATCATAATGTATGAGTTTTTTGATGTGTCGTTGAATTCTGCTTGCTAGGATTTTGTTGAGGATCTTGGCATCTAAGTTCATCAGTGAAATTAGCCTATAATTTTCCTTTTTTGTGTTGTCTTTGCCTGATTTTGGTATCAGTGTGATGGTGGCCTCGTAGAATGTGTTTGGATGTTTTCCTTCCTGTGCAATTTTTCGAAAGAGTTTTAGAAGCACAGGCATTAGCTCTTCTTTAAATGTGTGGTAGAATTCGGCTATGAAGCCATGTGGCCCTGGGCCTTTCTTTTTGGGTATATTTTTAATCACAAATTCGATTTCTGAGCTTGTGATGGGGTTAATCAAAGTTTCTGTTTCTTCCTGCCTCAGTCTTGGGAGATGAATCCTCCCCAAGAAACTGTCCATTTCTTCCAGGTTGTCCAGTTTGTTGCTGTAGAGTTGTTCATAATAGTCTCTTAGAATCCTTTGGATTTCTGCATTATCTGTTGTGAACTCTCCTTTTTCGTTTTTGATTTTGTTGATCTGGTCCTTCTCTCTCTTTCTCTTGATGAGTCTGGCCAGTGGCTTGTCAATTTTGTTTACCTTTTCAAAGAACAAGCTTTTTGTTTTATATATCCTTACTACAGTTTCTTTCATTTCTTTCTCATTTATTTCTGTTCTAGTCTTTATAATTCTTTTCTTCTGCTGGCTTTGGGGTGTTTTTGTTATTCTTTCTCCAGTTGTTTTTAGCGGAGGGTTAGGTCATCTGCTTAATATTTTTCTAGTTTCTTTAGGTCGGATTGCATTGCTAGAAATTTCTCTCTTAGAACTGCTTTTGCAGTATCCCATAGATTTTGCACGGTTGTATGTTCGTTGTCGTTTCCTTCTAGGAATTGTTTAATTTCTCCTTTGATTTCCTCAATGATCAGTTGTTTTTTTTAGGTATGTGTTGTTTAATCTCCATGTGTTTGTGTTTTTAGCAGGTTTTCTTTTTCCTGTAGTTGATCTCTAGTCTTATTGCATTGTGGTCCGAGAAGATGGTTGATATAATTTCAGTTTTCTTGAATTGACTGAGGTTAGATTTGTGGCCCAAGATGTGGTCTATCCTGGAGAATGTTCCGTGAGCACTTGAGAAGAAAGTGTATTCTGCTTTTGGATGAAAAGTCCTAAAGTATTAATGAGGTTCATTTCTTCTAGTGTGGCAATTAAGGTTTGTGTTGTCTTTGCCTGATTTTGGTATCAGTGTGATGGTGGCCTCGTAGAATGTGTTTGGATGTTTTCCTTCCTGTGCAATTTTTCGAAAGAGTTTTAGAAGCACAGGCATTAGCTCTTCTTTAAATGTGTGGTAGAATTCGGCTATGAAGCCATGTGGCCCTGGGCCTTTCTTTTTGGGTATATTTTTAATCACAAATTCGATTTCTGAGCTTGTGATGGGGTTAATCAAAGTTTCTGTTTCTTCCTGCCTCAGTCTTGGGAGATGAATCCTCCCCAAGAAACTGTCCATTTCTTCCAGGTTGTCCAGTTTGTTGCTGTAGAGTTGTTCATAATAGTCTCTTAGAATCCTTTGGATTTCTGCATTATCTGTTGTGAACTCTCCTTTTTCGTTTTTGATTTTGTTGATCTGGTCCTTCTCTCTCTTTCTCTTGATGAGTCTGGCCAGTGGCTTGTCAATTTTGTTTACCTTTTCAAAGAACAAGCTTTTTGTTTTATATATCCTTACTACAGTTTCTTTCATTTCTTTCTCATTTATTTCTGTTCTAGTCTTTATAATTCTTTTCTTCTGCTGGCTTTGGGGTGTTTTTGTTATTCTTTCTCCAGTTGTTTTTAGCGGAGGGTTAGGTCATCTGCTTAATATTTTTCTAGTTTCTTTAGGTCGGATTGCATTGCTAGAAATTTCTCTCTTAGAACTGCTTTTGCAGTATCCCATAGATTTTGCACGGTTGTATGTTCGTTGTCGTTTCCTTCTAGGAATTGTTTAATTTCTCCTTTGATTTCCTCAATGATCAGTTGTTTTTTTTAGGTATGTGTTGTTTAATCTCCATGTGTTTGTGTTTTTAGCAGGTTTTCTTTTTCCTGTAGTTGATCTCTAGTCTTATTGCATTGTGGTCCGAGAAGATGGTTGATATAATTTCAGTTTTCTTGAATTGACTGAGGTTAGATTTGTGGCCCAAGATGTGGTCTATCCTGGAGAATGTTCCGTGAGCACTTGAGAAGAAAGTGTATTCTGCTTTTGGATGAAAAGTCCTAAAGATATTAATGAGGTTCATTTCTTCTAGTGTGGCAATTAAGGTTTGTGTTTCTTTATTAATTTTCTGTTTTGTTGATCTGTCCATTGATGTGAGAGGAGTGTTAAAGTCTCCTACTATGATGGTGTTAGTGTCAATGTCTTCTTTTATGTCTGAAAGTGTTTGTCTTATGTATTGGGGTGCTCTTGTGTTGGGTGCATAGATATTTATGATTGTTATGTCTTCCTCTTGGAATGATCCCTTGATCATTATGTAGTGTCTGGCCTTGTCTTTTCTTTCTTCTTCTTTTTTTTTATTCTTTATTTTAAAGGTTTTACAGAGTTTAGTTGTTCACAGACATGTTTGTCCCCAGATCAGTCATATGCATATCCCTGGTCCCTACCCCTTTTTAATTTTTATTTTATTTTTCTTTTATTCTTTATTTTAAAGGTTTTACAGAGTTTTGTTGTTCACAGACATGTATGTTCCCAGATCAGTCATATGCATATCCCTGGTCCCTACCCCCCTCCTTTTTTTTTTATTCTTTATTTTAAAGGTTTTGCAGAGTTTTGTTGTTGCCTTGTCTTTTCTAATCTCCTTTATTTTGAGGTCTATTTTGTCTGATATTTGGATTGCTACTCCAGCTTTCTTTTGATTTCCATTTGCATGGAATATGTTTTTCCATTCTCTCACTTTCAGTCTATGAGTGTCTCTAGGTCTGAAGTGAGTTTCCTGGAGGCAGCATATGTATGAATCATTTTTTTTGTTTGTTTTTTGTTTTTTTAGATTTATTTATTTATTTATTTTTGGGGGGTGAGGTGGGGAGGGAGGGGAGCAGGTGGGCTATTTCTATTGGTCTTTCATTTTGTCTATTTTCATCCATCTTTGTCCTTTGGCCCGTGTGGGCCTCCCATCGCGGTGGTGTCTGTTGTTGCAGAGCCCCGGCTCTGGGCGCATGTGCTCCAGAGCTCCGGCTCCGTAGTTGGACACATCGGTCAAGTCACTCCACAGCACGTGGGATCTTTCCAGGCCAGGGATCGAACTGGGGCCCCTTGCACTTCAAGGCGGTGTCGTTACCCACTGGACCACCAGGGAGGCCCTGGGTTGTGTTTTTGAATTCATTCAGTCAGTCTGTGTCTTTTGGTTGGGGCATTAAGTCCATTTACATTCAAAGTAATTATTGATACAAATCATCCTATTGTCATCTTCTTAAATGTTATGATTTCTTTTTTAGTGTGGCAATTAAGGTTTGTGTTTCTTTATTAATTTTCTGTTTTGTTGATCTGTCCATTGATGTGAGAGGAGTGTTAAAGTCTCCTACTATGATGGTGTTAGTGTCAATGTCTTCTTTTATGTCTGAAAGTGTTTGTCTTATGTATTGGGGTGCTCTTGTGTTGGGTGCATAGATATTTATGATTGTTATGTCTTCCTCTTGGAATGATCCCTTGATCATTATGTAGTGTCTGGCCTTGTCTTTTCTTTCTTCTTCTTTTTTTTTTATTCTTTATTTTAAAGGTTTTACAGAGTTTAGTTGTTCACAGACATGTTTGTCCCCAGATCAGTCATATGCATATCCCTGGTCCCTACCCCTTTTTAATTTTTATTTTATTTTTCTTTTATTCTTTATTTTAAAGGTTTTACAGAGTTTTGTTGTTCACAGACATGTATGTTCCCAGATCAGTCATATGCATATCCCTGGTCCCTACCCCCCTCCTTTTTTTTTTATTCTTTATTTTAAAGGTTTTGCAGAGTTTTGTTGTTGCCTTGTCTTTTCTAATCTCCTTTATTTTGAGGTCTATTTTGTCTGATATTTGGATTGCTACTCCAGCTTTCTTTTGATTTCCATTTGCATGGAATATGTTTTTCCATTCTCTCACTTTCAGTCTATGAGTGTCTCTAGGTCTGAAGTGAGTTTCCTGGAGGCAGCATATGTATGAATCATTTTTTTTGTTTGTTTTTTGTTTTTTTAGATTTATTTATTTATTTATTTTTGGGGGGTGAGGTGGGGAGGGAGGGGAGCAGGTGGGCTATTTCTATTGGTCTTTCATTTTGTCTATTTTCATCCATCTTTGTCCTTTGGCCCGTGTGGGCCTCCCATCGCGGTGGTGTCTGTTGTTGCAGAGCCCCGGCTCTGGGCGCATGTGCTCCAGAGCTCCGGCTCCGTAGTTGGACACATCGGTCAAGTCACTCCACAGCACGTGGGATCTTTCCAGGCCAGGGATCGAACTGGGGCCCCTTGCACTTCAAGGCGGTGTCGTTACCCACTGGACCACCAGGGAGGCCCTGGGTTGTGTTTTTGAATTCATTCAGTCAGTCTGTGTCTTTTGGTTGGGGCATTAAGTCCATTTACATTCAAAGTAATTATTGATACAAATCATCCTATTGTCATCTTCTTAAATGTTATGATGGGTTTCTTTTGTGGATCTTCTCCTTCTGTTATACTTGCTGTCTATATTAGTTCCTTTAACACTTGTTGTAAGGTTGGTTTGGTGTGACTAAATTCTTTTCATTTTTTTTTATCTGTAAAGCTTTTGATTTCTCCATCAACTTTGATTGAGATCCTTGCAGGGTAGAGGATTCTTGGTTGCATATTATTCCTTTTTAGCCATTTAAATGTGTCCTGCCATTCCTTTCTGGCCTGCAGAGTTTCTGTTGAAAGATCAGCTGTTAAATGTATGGGGTTTCCCTTGTATGTCACTAGTTGCTTTTCCCTTGCTGCTTTTTGAATTCTGTGTTTGTATTTAATTTGTGTCAGCTTCATTAACATGTGTCTTGGTTTGTTTCTTCTTGGGTTTATTCTGTATGGCACTCTTTGCACTTCTTAGACTTGATTGACTATTTCTTTGCCCGTGTTGGAGAAATTTTCAACTATAATCTCTTCAAAAATTTTCTCATATCCTTTCTTTTTGTCTTCTTCTTCTGGAACCCCTATAATTCGAAATTTGGTGTGTTTGATATTATCCCAGAGGTCTCTGAGGCTATCCTCTGCTCTTTTCATTCTTTGAGCTTGATTCTGTTTTTCAGCAGTTACTTCCACCATTCTATCTTCCAGCTCACTCATCCAGTCTTCAGTCTCAGATACTCTGCTCATCATTCTTTCTACAGTGTTTTTAAATTCAGCAATTGAGTTGTTTGTCTCTGTTACTTTTTTTTGTCAGTTCTTTTATTTCTTTATTCAGTGTGTTAGTTGTGTCTTGCAATTTCTCTAACATTCTGTTTCCAGTATCTTTGATCATCTTTACTATCATTCTTCTGAAATCACTTTCAGAAAGTTTGTCCAAATCCTCTTTGTTGATTTGATTTTGTGTGTTTGTAGGTTGTTCCTCCACTTGTGTGGTATTTCTCTGCCGTTTCATGGTTATTATTAATTTTTTAACTGACTCTGTTTGTGATTTCTTTTGCCCAGACTTTGAGTTACGTCTGTTGGTGTTTGTTGTTTGGATGTGGCTTCTTATTCTGGGTGATGCTGGTGGTTGGGTGATGTCAGGACTTGCATACAAGTGATTACCTTTGTTGACGTTCTCACTTGTATCTCCTTTGTATTTCTGTATTGTCTGTTGTAACCTCCCATTTTTCATTTCTAAGTTTGTTGATTTGATTCTTCTCTCTTTTTTGCTTGATGAGTCTGGCTAGAGGTTTGTTGATTTTGTTTATCTTTTTGAAGAATCAGCTTTTCGTTTTATTTATCTTTCCATTGTTACTTTTATTTCATTTTCATTTATTTCTGCTCTCATCTTTATGATTTCTCTTTTTCTGCTAACTTTAAGGTTTTTTCCTCCATCTTTTTCCAGTTGTTTTAAGTGAAGATTACATCATCTTTTTGATGCTTTTCTAACTTTTTTCTTTTTTAAATTTTGGCCTCTTTTATTTTATTTTAATTTTTTATTTATTCATCTTCATTCATCATTATTCTTTGGCCTGTGTGAGCCTCACATTGCAGTGGCCTCACTTGTTGCAGAGCAATGGCTCTGAATACACATGCTCCAGAGCACTGGCTCATAATTGGACACACCAGTGCAGCCACTCCACAGCATGCGGGATCTTACCAGTGTCCATCGCACTGCAAGGCAGACTCTCTGCCCTCTGGACCACCAGGGAAGCCCCTTTCCTTTTTTCTTGAGATAGGATTGTATTGCTATAAACTTTCCTCATAGAACTGCTTTTCCTACATCCCATAAGTTTCTGCTTTTATTGTAATTTTCTTCTAGGAATGTTTTTATTTCCCTTTCAATTTCTTTGGTAATCTGTCCATTATTAAGAAATGTATTGTTTAATCTCCATGTTTTTGTGTTTCTAGCTGTTTTTTTCTAGTAATTAATATCTAGTCTCATAACATTGTGATTAGAAAAAATGGTTGATATAATTTTAGCTGTCTTAAATTTACTGAAGTTTGATGTGTGACCCAGGATGCAGTCTATCCTGGAGCATGTTCCATGTTCACTTCAGAAGAAAGTGTATTCATCTGCATTTGGATGGAAGGTCCTAAAGATATCCATGAGATCCATCTTATCTAATGTATAATTTAAGGCTTACATTTCCTTATTAATTTTCTGTTTTATTGATGTGCCCATTGCTATGATAGGGTGTTAAAATCTCCTACCAATATTGTGTTACTAACAATTTCTTCATTTATATCTGAAAATGTTTGCCTTACATATTGAGGTCTTCCTATGTTGAACGCATAGGTATTTATGATTGTTATTTCTTCCTCATGCATTTATCCCTTGATCATTATGTAGTGTCCTGCCTTTTCTGTTATAGTCTTCTTTATTTTTAGGTCTATTTTGCCTGATATGAGAATTGCTAGTCTGGCATTCTTTTGATTTCCATTTGAATGGAATATATTTGTCCATCCTCCCAATTTCAGTCTATAAATGTCTTTAAGTGAAGATTACATCATCTTTTTGATGCTTTTCTAACTTTTTTCTTTTTTAAATTTTGGCCTCTTTTATTTTATTTTAATTTTTTATTTATTCATCTTCATTCATCATTATTCTTTGGCCTGTGTGAGCCTCACATTGCAGTGGCCTCACTTGTTGCAGAGCAATGGCTCTGAATACACATGCTCCAGAGCACTGGCTCATAATTGGACACACCAGTGCAGCCACTCCACAGCATGCGGGATCTTACCAGTGTCCATCGCACTGCAAGGCAGACTCTCTGCCCTCTGGACCACCAGGGAAGCCCCTTTCCTTTTTTCTTGAGATAGGATTGTATTGCTATAAACTTTCCTCATAGAACTGCTTTTCCTACATCCCATAAGTTTCTGCTTTTATTGTAATTTTCTTCTAGGAATGTTTTTATTTCCCTTTCAATTTCTTTGGTAATCTGTCCATTATTAAGAAATGTATTGTTTAATCTCCATGTTTTTGTGTTTCTAGCTGTTTTTTTCTAGTAATTAATATCTAGTCTCATAACATTGTGATTAGAAAAAATGGTTGATATAATTTTAGCTGTCTTAAATTTACTGAAGTTTGATGTGTGACCCAGGATGCAGTCTATCCTGGAGCATGTTCCATGTTCACTTCAGAAGAAAGTGTATTCATCTGCATTTGGATGGAAGGTCCTAAAGATATCCATGAGATCCATCTTATCTAATGTATAATTTAAGGCTTACATTTCCTTATTAATTTTCTGTTTTACTGATGTGCCCATTGCTATGATAGGGGTGTTAAAATCTCCTACCAATATTGTGTTACTAACAATTTCTTCATTTATATCTGAAAATGTTTGCCTTACATATTGAGGTCTTCCTATGTTGAACGCATAGGTATTTATGATTGTTATTTCTTCCTCATGCATTTATCCCTTGATCATTATGTAGTGTCCTGCCTTTTCTGTTATAGTCTTCTTTATTTTTAGGTCTATTTTGCCTGATATGAGAATTGCTAGTCTGGCATTCTTTTGATTTCCATTTGAATGGAATATATTTGTCCATCCTCCCAATTTCAGTCTATAAATGTCTTTAGGTCTGAAGTGGATTTCTTGTAAACAGTATGGTTCTTGTTGTTGTATCCATTCATCCAACCTGTGTCTTTTGGTTGGAGCATTTAGTTCATTTACATTTAAAGTAATTCTTGATACAGATGTTCCTATTGTCATCTTAAATGTTTGGGGTTTGTTTTGTAGATTTTTTTCTTCTCTTCTATTTATTGAATATATAAGCTCTTTTAACACTTGTTGTGAGGCTGGTTTGATGGTACTAAATTCTCTTACTTTTTGCATGTCTATAAAGCTTTTGATTTCTGCATCAATTTTGAATGAAATTCTTGCCAGCTCTTAGGCTTATACCCTGATGAAAGTAAATCTGAAAGAAGCACCTGTACCCCAATGTTCATTGCAGCTCTATATACAAGAGCTAGAACATGGAAGCAACCTAGATGCCCATCAACGAACGAATGGATACATAAGCCCTGGTACCTATATACAATGGAATACTACACATCTGTAAAATGAAATGCAGAAGAATCAGTCCTAATGAGGTGGCTGGATCTAGAACCTATCGTAAAAAGTGAAGTCAGTCAAAAAGAGAAGGACAAATACAATATAATAACACATATATATGGAATCTAGGAGGATGGTGATGATGGCACAGGCAGTGAAGCGGCAGAAAGGTAGACATGGACAGTGGACATATGGACATTGTGGGGAAGGAACAGTGGGTGAAAGGCATAAAGGAAGTAGCATGAAGGCCTGTACTATCATAAGTGAAGAAAATAGCTATAGTCATTGCTCTGTGAGAAAAGGGGATCCTGCGTGGGTGCTGTATGATGGTCTGGAGGGGTGGGATGTGGGGGACATACATATGACTAATCTGAGAACATACATATCTACAAACAACAAAACTCTGTAAAAGTTAACAGTAAAATAAAAGTTTAAAAAAATAAATAAATAAAAAATTTAAAAATAAAACCAAAAAAATTCTTGCCAGGTAGAGTATTATTGGTTGTAGATTTTTCTCTTTCAGTACTTTAAATGTGTCTTGCCTTTCCTGTCTGGCCTGCAGAGTTTCTGCTGAAAGATCAGCAGTCAAGTGTATGGGGTTTCCCTTGCATTTACTTGTTGCTTCTCTTATTGCTTTTAATACATTGCTTGTGTTTATTCTGTGTTAGCTTGATTAGTATGTGTCTTGAGGGTTTTCTCCTGGGATTTATCCTATATGGGACATTTTGTGCTTCTTGGACTTGGTTGACTATTTCCTTTCCCATGCTGGGGAAGTTTTCAACCATAATCTCTTCAAAAAAATTTTTGTAGCCTTTCTTTTTTTCTTCTTCTTCTGTAACACCTATAATTCGGATATTGGTGCATTTCATATTATCCCAGAGATCTCTGAGACTATCCTGTGGTCTTTTCATTCTTTGAACTTGATTCTCTTCTTCAGCAGTTATTTCTACCATTCTATCTTCCAGCTCACTTATCTGTTCTTTGTCTCAGGCACTCTACTACTGATTCCTTCTATAGTATTTTTAAGTTCAACAATTTAGTTGTCTCTAATTGTTTATTTTTAATTTATTGTATGTCTTTGTTCTTTGTTCTGATTTTCTGTATGATTCTTTTTTTGACATTTTGGGTCATTGTTAGTATGGTTCTTCTGAATTCTCTTTCAGATAGTTTGTCTGATTCCTCTTTGTTCATTTCTATTTATGTGTTTATACTTTTTTCCTTCATATTTACAGTTTCTCTGCCTTTTCGTTATTGTTAATTTTTGATTTTTTTGTGTTTGAGATCTCTTTTATTCCAGGCTTTGATGTTGAGTTGTTCCTTTATTTTGGTTTCTGTCCTTATAGAAAGTTTCAATGGTTTGTGTCTTGCATAAAATGTTACTGCTAGTTGGGTGATGCCAGGTACTATTTGCAGGTGCTTGCCTTTGTCTGTGTTTTCTCTGTTTAATATTCCCTAATGTTAGGCATTTGCTGGTAGTATAGGGTCTTGGAACCAGTGCTCCCTCTTCAAGGTTCCTGGGTTTGATCTCTGGAGATTCCACATCTGGTTTCTTATGGCATTCAGTGATATTAAGACAAATATAAACATATGAGGGAAAAAAGGCCCATCCCTGATGAATGGCATAATAAGTTACGGAAATATCATCTAATAGAAAAAACAAATAAACACATAAACATAGTGTAAAGGGCAGCCCATCTGCTGAAAGATCAGCAGTCAAGTGTATGGGGTTTCCCTTGCATTTACTTGTTGCTTCTCTTATTGCTTTTAATACATTGCTTGTGTTTATTCTGTGTTAGCTTGATTAGTATGTGTCTTGAGGGTTTTCTCCTGGGATTTATCCTATATGGGACATTTTGTGCTTCTTGGACTTGGTTGACTATTTCCTTTCCCATGCTGGGGAAGTTTTCAACCATAATCTCTTCAAAAAAATTTTTGTAGCCTTTCTTTTTTTCTTCTTCTTCTGTAACACCTATAATTCGGATATTGGTGCATTTCATATTATCCCAGAGATCTCTGAGACTATCCTGTGGTCTTTTCATTCTTTGAACTTGATTCTCTTCTTCAGCAGTTATTTCTACCATTCTATCTTCCAGCTCACTTATCTGTTCTTTGTCTCAGGCACTCTACTACTGATTCCTTCTATAGTATTTTTAAGTTCAACAATTTAGTTGTCTCTAATTGTTTATTTTTAATTTATTGTATGTCTTTGTTCTTTGTTCTGATTTTCTGTATGATTCTTTTTTTGACATTTTGGGTCATTGTTAGTATGGTTCTTCTGAATTCTCTTTCAGATAGTTTGTCTGATTCCTCTTTGTTCATTTCTATTTATGTGTTTATACTTTTTTCCTTCATATTTACAGTTTCTCTGCCTTTTCGTTATTGTTAATTTTTGATTTTTTTGTGTTTGAGATCTCTTTTATTCCAGGCTTTGATGTTGAGTTGTTCCTTTATTTTGGTTTCTGTCCTTATAGAAAGTTTCAATGGTTTGTGTCTTGCATAAAATGTTACTGCTAGTTGGGTGATGCCAGGTACTATTTGCAGGTGCTTGCCTTTGTCTGTGTTTTCTCTGTTTAATATTCCCTAATGTTAGGCATTTGCTGGTAGTATAGGGTCTTGGAACCAGTGCTCCCTCTTCAAGGTTCCTGGGTTTGATCTCTGGAGATTCCACATCTGGTTTCTTATGGCATTCAGTGATATTAAGACAAATATAAACATATGAGGGAAAAAAGGCCCATCCCTGATGAATGGCATAATAAGTTACGGAAATATCATCTAATAGAATCAAATAAACACATACATATACACATCCATATGAAAACCCAGATGGTCCAAGCTAGTGTAACAGGGTGGCCACTGCTGCTGGGTCTGTGGGTGTCATTCACACAAGATTTTCATATCACTACACTCTTCCTTTTCTGTGTGGTAGCAGGGTGTGGGGATTTGGGGAGAGTTTAAGTGATTCACTCTCAGTCTGTGGGGTGTTTATGGGCTAAGGATTTCATTTTTCTCCTCTGGCCTTCCGAGATTCTACCACTCCCCTTGGTCCCAATTGTGAGAGAACTTCTCCGGACAGGAACAGGAAATTACCAACTGCTTCTTGGTTCCCTTCCTCCTTGGGAGCACAGCTTTCTCTCCCCCTGTCTTCTCTTCGCTTTGTTATGTCTTCAACCTTTCTTACCTTGTTCCAGGAAGCCCAGCTTTATCCCCTGGAAACCTTAATTCTTCTGTTGTCACCAAGGGGCTGTTCCATATCTTGATAAGTTTTCCATGAAATTGTTGGGGACCCAGCAATGTCCCCATCTTATTCCTCCACGGTCTTGGTCTCCTCCCCCTTAATTTCTTAATATTTAGGAGATTCAGTGGCTCTACTGAATCATGCTTATGCAATCATGCTTTGCTTTCTAATTTGTCTCAAGTTAGGTTCTGGAGTCACACCCCATTGTGTGCCACAACCTGCAGGCAGGATGAGCAGGATATCTAAGCTATTTTTGAATGACATTAAAATTAAAGAGAAAGTTGTTTTCCTTTATTTTGGTTTCTGTCCTTATAGAAAGTTTCAATGGTTTGTGTCTTGCATAAAATGTTACTGCTAGTTGGGTGATGCCAGGTACTATTTGCAGGTGCTTGCCTTTGTCTGTGTTTTCTCTGTTTAATATTCCCTAATGTTAGGCATTTGCTGGTAGTATAGGGTCTTGGAACCAGTGCTCCCTCTTCAAGGTTCCTGGGTTTGATCTCTGGAGATTCCACATCTGGTTTCTTATGGCATTCAGTGATATTAAGACAAATATAAACATATGAGGGAAAAAAGGCCCATCCCTGATGAATGGCATAATAAGTTACGGAAATATCATCTAATAGAATCAAATAAACACATACATATACACATCCATATGAAAACCCAGATGGTCCAAGCTAGTGTAACAGGGTGGCCACTGCTGCTGGGTCTGTGGGTGTCATTCACACAAGATTTTCATATCACTACACTCTTCCTTTTCTGTGTGGTAGCAGGGTGTGGGGATTTGGGGAGAGTTTAAGTGATTCACTCTCAGTCTGTGGGGTGTTTATGGGCTAAGGATTTCATTTTTCTCCTCTGGCCTTCCGAGATTCTACCACTCCCCTTGGTCCCAATTGTGAGAGAACTTCTCCGGACAGGAACAGGAAATTACCAACTGCTTATTGGGTTTCCCCTTCCTCCTTGGGAGCACAGCTTTCTCTCCCCCTGTCTTCTCTTCGCTTTGTTATGTCTTCAACCTTTCTTACCTTGTTCCAGGAAGCCCAGCTTTATCCCCTGGAAACCTTAATTCTTCTGTTGTCACCAAGGGGCTGTTCCATATCTTGATAAGTTTTCCATGAAATTGTTGGGGACCCAGCAATGTCCCCATCTTATTCCTCCACGGTCTTGGTCTCCTCCCCCTTAATTTCTTAATATTTAGGAGATTCAGTGGCTCTACTGAATCATGCTTATGCAATCATGCTTTGCTTTCTAATTTGTCTCAAGTTAGGTTCTGGAGTCACACCCCATTGTGTGCCACAACCTGCAGGCAGGATGAGCAGGATATCTAAGCTATTTTTGAATGACATTAAAATTAAAGAGAAAGTTGACCTTATATCTTGTTAAAATTGTTTTAAAGCATTTTCTCTTTCTAAATCAATTTTGGTGTTAATATGTATGTACTTGTAGACCTTATATGACCTAATCTCACAAACTGGATATTGTGTGTTTTAAAGGATCTCTCTTGGGTTTGCTTAATTATCTGGTTATAAAAAGAATGAAACTATAAGGTATGGTATTCTTCATTCCGCTCCCTTTGGCCACCAGTACAGGCCTGCAATTTTCTGTAGATTCATTAGGCATAGGCACCTATCTTTTCAAATATATAAATTTTAACATCAAATATCATAAAGTTATTACAAAGTATTTGGTAAGAAAATAATGAAAACATACCATGCAGTAAAATTTTATAATTTTTAAATTTAAATTTAAAAATGACTATAACTACAAGTTATGTACATATAAAATCACAGTACATTTGTGATATTAACCTACACTTCTCACTTTTCAAAAGTTAGTGTGACTTTATTGTAGATATGGTTGGATGTAGTATCACTATGTTCTGGTTTGGCCCCTCCATTGTTTTCATTTTCTATAAATCCTTTCTTGTCTCTTCATACCAACCTATATCTTCCTGAGTCTGATAAGTCTATGTGTTGTTATTTAGAAGGAAGATATTTGAAAACAAAGTCATTCACTTTATTTTTAAATAGTTTCTTCCTAAGGTATAGAATTTTACTGCAGAATCCCAAGTACTTCTAGAAATTAAGACAGTATTTTCTAGGTTACAGTGATAGCTTCCTTCTAGAAATTTTGAGTCATGTGTTTCTTGAAAGTGTTTTGGGTACCTAGTACAATCACTAAAGCAATTGTTAAATCACTGTCCTTATCATTATCCTCATCTCATCTAGACTAACTTGTTTTGATAACAAAGATTGAGAACAAGTTCACAAAAGATCATTGAAGCAGCATTGTTTGTAGCATAACTATCCAAGCCTACCAACAAGATAAGAACTATTCCAGGACAAAAAAAAAAAAGGAAAAATTCAGGTCTTCTTAGGAAACAAACTTAATTGAGTCTGTAGTATATTAAAAACTACTCTGGAATTAAAATAGTTAATGTATTATTTGGGCAAAGAATGATCAGTCATTCTTCATGTGCTTTGTGTCCTTAAAACACAAGTGCTTCAAATTAAAGAATATTTGGGCCATGTCTTCTTAGTGTACAGCCTAGTAACTAATTGTATTTCATTTTTTCCCCGTATGTTTAAAAATATATGTATACTTATCCTTTCATCTCTTCATTTGGCATTGGATGGGTGATTCATTGATGGTTGGTGACATCCCATAAATTGCAACTTATGTCAAACAGGGCCAAATGAAATGGAAGGAATCTTGTCATCATTGCTTGACCTTTACTTTAAAGCAGCTCTTATCAGACTGCCACTTAGTTTGGGAAATATACTGAGAAATGCAGTGCCTGCCCTCAATTATATTAAAAAATGAAAAGAAAAAAAAAGAGCCCTGTCTCAACACGCATAATGTTCTGTAAGTAACAGTTATTCTTACACTTTTGTTTCTCTTCATGGTAAAATAAAAGAATTATCTTATCTATGAGTTTCTGCATCTGTAATAATGATTTTCACATTGCTAGTGTGTAAAGGGAGGAACATAACTTGACTCACTATTGGCTAAAACAGTAGGAAATGCTGAAAAAACAATCAATATGATATAAAAATGATTTTCCAGTTGGCCCGGTGCTAAAAAGTACAAACACTTTACCTTTCATAAAAGCTGTATATTTCACATGTAAAAAAAGCTGCTGAAATAAAATTACTTAATTCATTAAAAATAATTAAAATGTACCAAATTATTGTAATGTGTTAGAAAAATGAAAGTCATCACTGGATTACTTTTGTAGGTTCAAGATTATTAGAATATTTTCTAAGTATACATATATTTAATTTAAGTTATTTATAATAGTTACTGCCATATTCAGACCTTAACAAAATTAAATATCAGCTAAATCAACTGTGAAAAAAATATTTGTCCAATATTATTTTTATACAAATAAGCAATGCTTCAGATAGTTGCTGAAAAACAATTTTTGTAAAAATTAAATTCCTGTTATAGGCATTATATATTAAATGGGACCAGACTTGTTTTTATCAGTTAGACAAATATTAAATTTCAGAAAAGACATTTCTAGGCTTTGGACTACAGGTAGTGAATGACTGTGAATCTGAGGGAAGGAGAACAAGCAAACTGAGCCCTATACACACTCAAGCTTACTAACTTAGGAGACCTTCTCTCTCACAGTGCTTTAAGTTGAAGGCCAACCAGAATATAATAGCCTCACTGAGCTGAAGGAGAATACTGGAGTTTAGGGCAACTGAAGCAGTTGAATTTGATAGGACAGGTGCTAGAGAGAAGAGAATGGTGAGAAAGAGGCTTTAGAAATCTGTAGAGTAGTCACCATGTTTCCGTGACTGAAGGAAAATTTGCACATGTTCCAAGGAAACTACTATTAATAGAAGATTAGTAGACAGTCACTGGTGCAAGGAATCAAGAGCTGACAGAAATACCAGAGATTTTGAAGTACTGAAAGGCATTGGTGGTCCAGTCAGATAAAGAGTCCTCCCCAAACTCCCTATACAATTGTGACTATACAATCTTCAAGTCTTTGGGGAAAAATCTATCTATCTATCTATGTTTATGTATGTATGTGTATATGTATATATATGTATATATATATACATACATATATATATATATATATATATGTCTTTAATATCCTGGGATCAAGAGAAAAACTAAAATAGCCATATTCTAACAAAGAACCAAACTAAGACTAGGAGTCTAAAAATAATGTGTCAGTAATTTAATTACTGACTAGAACAAACAAATCTAAACACCTTGAAAGTTGTAGTCTCACTGAAATGTACCATACATAGCATCCAACATATAAGAAAAAATGGCTGGATCTAAAGGGAGCAGTAAATTGTAATCCACAATTTAAAAACTTAACAAGCATGCATAGAGGCAAGAAAATAGCCAATAATCAAGAGAAAGAAAAATCAATCAATAGTAACAGGAAAGAATCTTGCCTAAGATGATAGAATTAGCGTAGAGATATTAAAATAAGTTTTTATACAAATAAGCAATGCTTCAGATAGTTGCTGAAAAACAATTTTGTAAAAATTAAATTCCTGTTATAGGCATTATATATTAAATGGGACCAGACTTGTTTTTATCAGTTAGACAAATATTAAATTTCAGAAAAGACATTTCTAGGCTTTGGACTACAGGTAGTGAATGACTGTGAATCTGAGGGAAGGAGAACAAGCAAACTGAGCCCTATACACACTCAAGCTTACTAACTTAGGAGACCTTCTCTCTCACAGTGCTTTAAGTTGAAGGCCAACCAGAATATAATAGCCTCACTGAGCTGAAGGAGAATACTGGAGTTTAGGGCAACTGAAGCAGTTGAATTTGATAGGACAGGTGCTAGAGAGAAGAGAATGGTGAGAAAGAGGCTTTAGAAATCTGTAGAGTAGTCACCATGTTTCCGTGACTGAAGGAAAATTTGCACATGTTCCAAGGAAACTACTATTAATAGAAGATTAGTAGACAGTCACTGGTGCAAGGAATCAAGAGCTGACAGAAATACCAGAGATTTTGAAGTACTGAAAGGCATTGGTGGTCCAGTCAGATAAAGAGTCCTCCCCAAACTCCCTATACAATTGTGACTATACAATCTTCAAGTCTTTGGGGAAAAATCTATCTATCTATCTATGTTTATGTATGTATGTGTATATGTATATATATGTATATATATATACATACATATATATATATATATATATATGTCTTTAATATCCTGGGATCAAGAGAAAAACTAAAATAGCCATATTCTAACAAAGAACCAAACTAAGACTAGGAGTCTAAAAATAATGTGTCAGTAATTTAATTACTGACTAGAACAAACAAATCTAAACACCTTGAAAGTTGTAGTCTCACTGAAATGTACCATACATAGCATCCAACATATAAGAAAAAATGGCTGGATCTAAAGGGAGCAGTAAATTGTAATCCACAATTTAAAAACTTAACAAGCATGCATAGAGGCAAGAAAATAGCCAATAATCAAGAGAAAGAAAAATCAATCAATAGTAACAGGAAAGAATCTTGCCTAAGATGATAGAATTAGCGTAGAGATATTAAAATAACTTTGGTAGTTTCATTGTATATGGTCAAGACTGCATGATGAATAAACAAATAGCAGATGTAAAAATAGCCATTCAAACCACTAGAGATTTTAAAAAACATACAAAATGAAGTGAAAAATATACCAAATTTGATTAATAAACAGACTGTAGGACTTCCCTGGTGGTCCAGTGGGTAAGGACACCGCCTTGCAGCGCAAGGAGCACCGGTTCGATCCCTGGCCTGGGAAAATCCCACGTGCTGCGGAGCGGCTGGACCTATGTGTCCAATTACAGAGCAGGAGCTCTGGAGCGCATGCGCCCAGAGCCGGTGCTCTGCGATGGCAGGGGTCACTGCAATGGAAGGCCCACATGGGCCAAAGAACAAAGATGGAAAAAAATGAAAGACCAATAGAAGTGGCCCGTCAGCCCCTCCCTCCCCAACCTGCCGCCACGCCCCCCCCAAAGAAACAGATTGGATACTTTAAGAACAGAATTTTATATTTTCTGTGGAACTTTAGCAATAAAACCAGTATTCATGTAATTTGAGTACCAGAATTTGGAAAGGCAGGCAGGAAAAAAAAAAAAAAAAGATGGCAAATTTCCCCAAATTTGACAGGAACTACAGGTTCACAGATCCAAAAAGCTCAATAAACTTCAAGCCAAAATATCAGAAAAGAAACCACACAGGAATATTAGGATTATAATGATGAAAATGTTTGATAAAGAAAAAGCATCAGCCAGAAATAAGAGCTATGACTTACGATGGAATAAATGTGAGAGTGACAGCAGGCTTTTCACCAGAAATCACACAAACCAAAAGAAAATGGAATGTTAATGTAACAAGACAAAGCCAGAAAACTTTGACTAAATTTCTATACCCTCCCCTGCTAAAAACTTATCAAAAATAGAATTAGCTGACTAGAACAAACAAATCTAAACACCTTGAAAGTTGTAGTCTCACTGAAATGTACCAAATACCAACATATAAGAAAATGGCTGGATCTAAAGGGAGCAGTAAATTGTAATCCACAATTTAAAAACTTAACAAGCATGCATAGAGGCAAGAAAATAGCCAATAATCAAGAGAAAGAAAAATCAATCAATAGTAACAGGAAAGAATCTTGCCTAAGATGATAGAATTAGCGTAGAGATATTAAAATAACTTTGGTAGTTTCATTGTATATGGTCAAGACTGCATGATGAATAAACAAATAGCAGATGTAAAAATAGCCATTCAAACCACTAGAGATTTTAAAAAACATACAAAATGAAGTGAAAAATATACCAAATTTGATTAATAAACAGACTGTAGGACTTCCCTGGTGGTCCAGTGGGTAAGGACACCGCCTTGCAGCGCAAGGAGCACCGGTTCGATCCCTGGCCTGGGAAAATCCCACGTGCTGCGGAGCGGCTGGACCTATGTGTCCAATTACAGAGCAGGAGCTCTGGAGCGCATGCGCCCAGAGCCGGTGCTCTGCGATGGCAGGGGTCACTGCAATGGAAGGCCCACATGGGCCAAAGAACAAAAATGGATGAAAAATAGATAAATGAAAGACCAGTAGAAGTGGCCCGTCAGCCCCCCTCCCTCCCCAACCTGCCGCCACGCCCCCCCCAAAGAAACAGATTGGATACTTTAAGAACAGAATTTTATATTTTCTGTGGAACTTTAGCAATAAAACCAGTATTCATGTAATTTGAGTACCAGAATTTGGAAAGGCAGGCAGGAAAAAAAAAAAAAAAAGATGGCAAATTTCCCCAAATTTGACAGGAACTACAGGTTCACAGATCCAAAAAGCTCAATAAACTTCAAGCCAAAATATCAGAAAAGAAACCACACAGGAATATTAGGATTATAATGATGAAAATGTTTGATAAAGAAAAAGCATCAGCCAGAAATAAGAGCTATGACTTACGATGGAATAAATGTGAGAGTGACAGCAGGCTTTTCACCAGAAATCACACAAACCAAAAGAAAATGGAATGTTATTTTTAATGTAACAAGACAAAGCCAGAAAACTGTTGACCTAAATTTCTATACCGCCCTCCCCCCCCTGCTAAAAAACTTATCAAAAATAAAAGGATGCATTTCTAGCCTAAGTGTGTGAGGAGTGTTGCTGACCTCGTCTCGAGTGAAATAATGGAAATTATCTGTAAAAACAACCATTTAAAGCCTTTGGAAATAGTACTACAGGCAAACAGACAATGAAGAAACATCTATTCAAGAAAAATTATGCAAATTCAGTAGGAAAGACAAAAGTTTGTGATATTTGAGCCAAGATCATCGCCTCTCTTCTGTCTCCTAGCTCTGCAAGAAAGTGACTTCATTACAGACTGTTGCAGCCAAGAAAGAGGACACACCTTCTCTTCTCAGCTCACAGAGCACTTTCTTCCCAGGAGAGACATGACCTCAGTGCTTCTCCTCCTGCCCATAAACTCTTTTTGCTGAGACTAAATCACATGCAAGTGCAGCCTAGAGGAGGGGTCTTTATTCTCTGCAACCTTCACTTCTGGAATGGAGCTTATCTGGGACTTCCCAGGTGGCAGTAGTGGTAAAGGACCTGCCTGCCAATGCTGGAGACATAAGAAGATTCTCTGGAGAAGTGTGTGGCAACCCATTAAAGTATTCTTGCCTGGAGAATCCCATGGACAGAGGAGCCTGGCAAAGATGGTCGATAGTGTCACAGAGTCCGACAAGACTCTAGCGACTTATTACACTCGTCGCAGCTTATCTGAATATCGAAAAAGAGAAACTGCAAATTTCCAATGTTAGTAATGAAGGCAGAAGTATCACTATGTCCTGCATATATTAAAGATATAGGAAAGAAATAGTGAACAACCTTTTTGACAACAAATCTGATAAGTTTGATGAAATAAAAAATTCCTTGAAAGACACAAACCACCAAAGCTCATCAAGAAGAAATAGATGCTCCAAATAGCTCTGTTAAATAAAAATTTCCTTGAAAAAAACACAAACCATCCAATTATATTTGCTTTTCATCGATAGTTTTAAAAGAAAATAAATGTACGATAAAAGTAAACAGCAGGCATTTCACCAGAAATCACACAAACCAAAAGAAAATGGAATGTTATTTTTAATGTAACAAGACAAAGCCAGAAAACTGTTGACCTAAATTTCTATACCGCCCTCCCCCCCCTGCTAAAAAACTTATCAAAAATAAAAGGATGCATTTCTAGCCTAAGTGTGTGAGGAGTGTTGCTGACCTCGTCTCGAGTGAAATAATGGAAATTATCTGTAAAAACAACCATTTAAAGCCTTTGGAAATAGTACTACAGGCAAACAGACAATGAAGAAACATCTATTCAAGAAAAATTATGCAAATTCAGTAGGAAAGACAAAAGTTTGTGATATTTGAGCCAAGATCATCGCCTCTCTTCTGTCTCCTAGCTCTGCAAGAAAGTGACTTCATTACAGACTGTTGCAGCCAAGAAAGAGGACACACCTTCTCTTCTCAGCTCACAGAGCACTTTCTTCCCAGGAGAGACATGACCTCAGTGCTTCTCCTCCTGCCCATAAACTTTTTTTGCTGAGACTAAATCACATGCAAGTGCAGCCTAGAGGAGGGTCTTTATTCTCTGCAACCTTC
Organism: Tragulus kanchil; assembly: GCA_022376925.1. Taxonomy (NCBI): domain Eukaryota; kingdom Metazoa; phylum Chordata; class Mammalia; order Artiodactyla; family Tragulidae; genus Tragulus; species Tragulus kanchil. The sequence continues at coordinate 23,250,745 of JAIOJX010000025.1, read as the reverse complement.
ACTTCTGGAATGGAGCTTATCTGGGACTTCCCAGGTGGCAGTAGTGGTAAAGGACCTGCCTGCCAATGCTGGAGACATAAGAAGATTCTCTGGAGAAGTGTGTGGCAACCCATTAAAGTATTCTTGCCTGGAGAATCCCATGGACAGAGGAGCCTGGCAAAGATGGTCGATAGTGTCACAGAGTCCGACAAGACTCTAGCGACTTATTACACTCGTACGCAGCTTATCTGAATATCGAAAAAGAGAAACTGCAAATTTCCAATGTTAGTAATGAAGGCAGAAGTATCACTATGTCCTGCATATATTAAAGATATAGGAAAGAAATAGTGAACAACCTTTTTGACAACAAATCTGATAAGTTTGATGAAATAAAAAATTCCTTGAAAGACACAAACCACCAAAGCTCATCGAAGAAGAAATAGATGCTCCAAATAGCTCTGTTATCTTTTTTTTTTTTTTTTTAAGTTGGATCAGTAGCTTAAAATGTTTCCACAAAGGTCTTAGGTACATTGAATGATTAATTTTATCAAACAGAAATTCACTAAAATTATACTCTAAAGATCTTGACATTAATATTTTATATCTTGTAAAATTTATCAATTATTAACATTTTCATTATTATACAATTAAAAGAACACCAAAATAGTTTTCATTAATCAAATGAGTGATCTACTTGATCACTCATAGTTAAATATTTTGAATCACCTTAGATATGATATTAAAGAAAGGAAAGATTTTTGTTCCAGGAACTGCCTTTATGTTCACATACATTACATATTTAAGTTTTTCTCAGGGTTTTCTTTCTGTATATTTTGTTCTAATTTTTTCATTCTTGGACTACACAGTACTTTGCCAATCAGTGAGGGTTCATGTTCAATGTTATGTATAATTCTATACCACATTTTGTTTAGATCTTGCTGCTTTTCCATCAGTGTCTGAAATTCAAACATACAGAATAGAGAGAGAAGAAGAAGGGGAAAAAGCCTAATTTGTAGACTATACAGGTGAAGAAAAAGATGCAATTGGATCAGAAAGTTCCAGCTGGACAAGGAGAATTTGAGGAATGAGAATTCGGTTCCTGGAAGAGATGAGGGCACAGAAATGGTTTGAATGATAGAGTGGCAGATTTGGCAGTATTCCACTCAGATTCCTTCTTCAGCCACCAGGCACCCATCCTCCAACTACCAAACATATAATCTTGATCATTGACTGTTCACAGCTCTGTTCATCTCTTAATCACAGGAAAATGCTTCACTCAAAGCTGTTCACCTTTTCAGGAGTGACCAGAGATTAGTTGATGCTGGGATACAAAGGCCTGGTCCTTTGCCTAAATTTGGAACTACAGTGAAGAACAATCCCAGTTGTAGAACTCTGTGTAGGATTAGCTGGGATCTTGGTTGCACAACACTGCAATAGTCCCTCTGTCTAGGTCTGCTTTTCTCACTTCTGACAGATCCTATCTCCCAAGACTGTCCCCAAGTAAACATTCTGCACAAAGCTCTCTGTTTTAGTATCTGTTTCCAAAGAACTGTATCTAGAACAAATGACCATTGAATTGATGCCTGTAGGAGAGGCTTTTCAGGTAGATGGTGCTATCTTGAAAGGGCTAGCTTTTCAGTGAACTGAGTAGTCAATATGAAAGAGTGTGAGTGAGGCATGTGAAGTGAGCAAGATAACCAAAAAAAGGATGGAAGTGTTGAATTTACATAATAAATATTTTATGGAAAATGTTTCTCAGAAATTCACTTTAAATTACTAACTAGAAGTAAAGTTAACTTGCAAGAAGTGGATTTATTTAAAAAGAAAGTAGAACAGAGTCATTTTACAATTTGACACCTAGATTCGATATATTTTTTTCCCTTTATGTTCACATACATTACATATTTAAGTTTTTCTCAGGGTTTTCTTTCTGTATATTTTGTTCTAATTTTTTCATTCTTGGACTACACAGTACTTTGCCAATCAGTGAGGGTTCATGTTCAATGTTATGTATAATTCTATACCACATTTTGTTTAGATCTTGCTGCTTTTCCATCAGTGTCTGAAATTCAAACATACAGAATAGAGAGAAGAAGAAGGGGAAAAAGCCTAATTTGTAGACTATACAGGTGAAGAAAAAGATGCAATTGGATCAGAAAGTTCCAGCTGGACAAGGAGAATTTGAGGAATGAGAATTCGGTTCCTGGAAGAGATGAGGGCACAGAAATGGTTTGAATGATAGAGTGGCAGATTTGGCAGTATTCCACTCAGATTCCTTCTTCAGCCACCAGGCACCCATCCTCCAACTACCAAACATATAATCTTGATCATTGACTGTTCACAGCTCTGTTCATCTCTTAATCACAGGAAAATGCTTCACTCAAAGCTGTTCACCTTTTCAGGAGTGACCAGAGATTAGTTGATGCTGGGATACAAAGGCCTGGTCCTTTGCCTAAATTTGGAACTACAGTGAAGAACAATCCCAGTTGTAGAACTCTATGTAGGATTAGCTGGGATCTTGGTTGCACAACACTGCAATAGTCCCTCTGTCTAGGTCTGCTTTTCTCACTTCTGACAGATCCTATCTCCCAAGACTGTCCCCAAGTAAACATTCTGCACAAAGCTCTCTGTTTTAGTATCTGTTTCCAAAGAACTGTATCTAGAACAAATGACCATTGAATTGATGCCTGTAGGAGAGGCTTTTCAGGTAGATGGTGCTATCTTGAAAGGGCTAGCTTTTCAGTGAACTGAGTAGTCAATATGAAAGAGTGTGAGTGAGGCATGTGAAGTGAGCAAGATAACCAAAAAAAGGATGGAAGTGTTGAATTTACATAATAAATATTTTATGGAAAATGTTTCTCAGAAATTCACTTTAAATTACTAACTAGAAGTAAAGTTAACTTGCAAAAAGTATTTATTTAGAAAGAAAGTAGAACAGAGTCATTTTACAATTTGACACCTAGATCCTGTGACTGCCAAGTACATCCTGGCAATATTGGCACTGAAGCCAGGGCGAGTTTAAAGAGTGCCAATGGGAGGAGATGCTGCCAAGCTAATGCTGAAAATTGCTTAAACTGAACACTAATGCCAGTTTTCTTTTGCATCACAATAAAGTAAAGAAAAAGCTAAAATTCAGCTTTTACATGATAAACATTTTTGGTGTCCACATCTAGTTATTTCTGAACTTGTCATCCATCCCTCCTCACTAAGCCCTCCTCTCATATATCTTCTGGGAATGATTCCAGCCACTTAGTTTCTAAAACAAGAAATATGAGAGCCAATTTAGAATCTTACTCACATAATCCTTACATGCATTCCCTACATCATGCCCAAGCTGGCTGCTACCTCTTTATTAACGTTTGAATTCATTCTTCTCCCTCTTCACGTCCGTTGTTGCTTTTGTGATTCTGATCCGTATTGGCTAGATTATTTCATCGCTTTCTTACAGCTACTATCTTCCAAACCAAGCTCAAAATTTATTTGCAAGATGAATATTCTAAATGCAAATTTAATCATGCTATCCTTTTCTAACGTGTACCATGTCCTCTATCTTTAAAAATCCCTCACATAGCCTAGAAGATTTCAGGACTCTGCCTATACATTCCTTTCCAGACATTTATCTTCCCATCAAATCTTATGGCCCAACTACATTCTACTGCTTTAAGTTTCCTCAAATTTGGACCTAATCACATGACAACTCCTCTTACTGAAAAAACCCAAGTAAACATTCTGCACAAAGCTCTCTGTTTTAGTATCTGTTTCCAAAGAACTGTATCTAGAACAAATGACCATTGAATTGATGCCTGTAGGAGAGGCTTTTCAGGTAGATGGTGCTATCTTGAAAGGGCTAGCTTTTCAGTGAACTGAGTAGTCAATATGAAAGAGTGTGAGTGAGGCATGTGAAGTGAGCAAGATAACCAAAAAAAGGATGGAAGTGTTGAATTTACATAATAAATATTTTATGGAAAATGTTTCTCAGAAATTCACTTTAAATTACTAACTAGAAGTAAAGTTAACTTGCAAAAAGTATTTATTTAGAAAGAAAGTAGAACAGAGTCATTTTACAATTTGACACCTAGATCCTGTGACTGCCAAGTACATCCTGGCAATATTGGCACTGAAGCCAGGGCGAGTTTAAAGAGTGCCAATGGGAGGAGATGCTGCCAAGCTAATGCTGAAAATTGCTTAAACTGAACACTAATGCCAGTTTTCTTTTGCATCACAATAAAGTAAAGAAAAAGCTAAAATTCAGCTTTTACATGATAAACATTTTTGGTGTCCACATCTAGTTATTTCTGAACTTGTCATCCATCCCTCCTCACTAAGCCCTCCTCTCATATATCTTCTGGGAATGATTCCAGCCACTTAGTTTCTAAAACAAGAAATATGAGAGCCAATTTAGAATCTTACTCACATAATCCTTACATGCATTCCCTACATCATGCCCAAGCTGGCTGCTACCTCTTTATTAACGTTTGAATTCATTCTTCTCCCTCTTCACGTCCGTTGTTGCTTTTGTGATTCTGATCCGTATTGGCTAGATTATTTCATCGCTTTCTTACAGCTACTATCTTCCAAACCAAGCTCAAAATTTATTTGCAAGATGAATATTCTAAATGCAAATTTAATCATGCTATCCTTTTCTAACGTGTACCATGTCCTCTATCTTTAAAAATCCCTCACATAGCCTAGAAGATTTCAGGACTCTGCCTATACATTCCTTTCCAGACATTTATCTTCCCATCAAATCTTATGGCCCAACTACATTCTACTGCTTTAAGTTTCCTCAAATTTGGACCTAATCACATGACAACTCCTCTTACAAAACCCACTACTTTGGATCTCAAAAATTATTGTGCTCAAGAATGTGATTTGGAAAAAAATACAATTAGCTGATAATTTTTTAAATAATTGAATCTGAATGCCTTGAGTGGGGACATGCACTCCTCAATTGACATTGGGCACCCTTGACTTTTATGATACCTAGACAAGTTGCTTCTATATATCAGTAATCATCCTACAAGATTCTGTTCTCCTGAATACAGTCTGAAAATTCTCTAACTGTAAAGTCTTATTTTAAGTTTTCTTTTTCTTAAGGGTTCCATAGGATTTTCAATAGTCTTCTCATATTACTTTCATTTTTCATATTACTTTCATTTTCCTCACTGATATTTTAAACAAGAATGTGCTATGTCTAATAAACTAAAATTTTGATAATTCCATCCAGTTTTTTTGGATATTTTCATATTTAGCTCATCTGTATGGCAACTTAAGTTACTACAAGATGGCTAGTAAATATAGAAAAAATAAATCCTTATCATCAGTTCTCCACTGAGGGTAAATTTGCCTTCCAGAGCATTTCCAGTGCCTAGAGATATTTTTGGTTACCACAGTGAGGGGTAGAGGGAACTTCTGATGAATAAAGTCCAGGGCACTGCTAAATATCCTTCAGTATATAGTGTGGGCACTCCATTTCAACAGGTCAAGAATGCTGAGGTAGAGAAACTGATTAATAAGGAAATAAATATCTCTTAGGCTCAGCAGTCAACTAATAGCATCTGTTTTGGCTGCTACCTCTTTATTAACGTTTGAATTCATTCTTCTCCCTCTTCACGTCCGTTGTTGCTTTTGTGATTCTGATCCGTATTGGCTAGATTATTTCATCGCTTTCTTACAGCTACTATCTTCCAAACCAAGCTCAAAATTTATTTGCAAGATGAATATTCTAAATGCAAATTTAATCATGCTATCCTTTTCTAACGTGTACCATGTCCTCTATCTTTAAAAATCCCTCACATAGCCTAGAAGATTTCAGGACTCTGCCTATACATTCCTTTCCAGACATTTATCTTCCCATCAAATCTTATGGCCCAACTACATTCTACTGCTTTAAGTTTCCTCAAATTTGGACCTAATCACATGACAACTCCTCTTACAAAACCCACGACTTTGGATCTCAAAAATTATTGTGCTCAAGAATGTGATTTGGAAAAAAATACAATTAGCTGATAATTTTTTAAATAATTGAATCTGAATGCCTTGAGTGGGGACATGCACTCCTCAATTGACATTGGGCACCCTTGACTTTTATGATACCTAGACAAGTTGCTTCTATATATCAGTAATCATCCTACAAGATTCTGTTCTCCTGAATACAGTCTGAAAATTCTCTAACTGTAAAGTCTTATTTTAAGTTTTCTTTTTCTTAAGGGTTCCATAGGATTTTCAATAGTCTTCTCATATTACTTTCATTTTTCATATTACTTTCATTTTCCTCACTGATATTTTAAACAAGAATGTGCTATGTCTAATAAACTAAAATTTTGATAATTCCATCCAGTTTTTTTGGATATTTTCATATTTAGCTCATCTGTATGGCAACTTAAGTTACTACAAGATGGCTAGTAAATATAGAAAAAATAAATCCTTATCATCAGTTCTCCACTGAGGGTAAATTTGCCTTCCAGAGCATTTCCAGTGCCTAGAGATATTTTTGGTTACCACAGTGAGGGGTAGGGGGAACTTCTGATGAATAAAGTCCAGGGCACTGCTAAATATCCTTCAGTATATAGTGTGGGCACTCCATTTCAACAGGTCAAGAATGCTGAGGTAGAGAAACTGATTAATAAGGAAATAAATATCTCTTAGGCTCAGCAGTCAAACTATTAGACTGTGACTCCACATGGGCAGTGTCTGGGTGATATTGGCCAGTTTACCTGCTCCTCAGTTTTCTTTAAAAAGTGGAACTAATGACCATGCACCAAAGGGTCATCATCAGACTTAAATGTTTAGGACAGTACTTGTATATAGGTAACAATTAAATATTTTAATTATTCTTGTCATATATTATAAACATAGTTTTATTGCTAATGAATGTATGTGACTTTTCCATCAGAAAATTGTTAAATCAAAGCAGCTTTGCCAGAATCCATTTATCTTGTTGCAGTATTCACTTTAAAAAAAAAAGTCTCATTGTGATTTTGTTTTGTTTTCATTAAACACCACCTTAGTTAGTCATCCAGTCCATGGGGCTGCAACGAGTTAGAGACAATTAAGAGACTGAACTGAACTGAAGTTGGTCACATGTTTTGTTTTCTTTTTCTCTTCTTTTCAATCATGCTATCACTAGGTCAAAATTGTTACTGTTTCAGTCATATAACCAGGAAAAATTGTGCCAAACAAACACAAAGATCTAATGTTTGCACAAGGCAAAATGACATATAATTTGAGCCAGACTGACAGCTGTGGAGATAGTTGACTTGATTCTGATAAGTATCATGAGATTTTTTAACAGGAACAGAATTCTAAATTCCAAGTAAAGGAATCATTTACACTGCTGGTTACAAAGTCTAAAAATCGATGTATGCCCAGCATATTTTCAATATTATCATTTATGTTATTTCAGTAGTAGTAAAATTTCATAGTTTACTGGAAAATACTTGCGTTTTCTGATGTGAACAAATTAACGGTAACAAAGCAAATAATTTTGCACTAATACGAGTAGTTATATCATATAACTTAAATTTGGACCCCTCGTTCCTGCATATAGACTGGCTAGTAAATATAGAAAAATAAATCCTTATCATCAGTTCTCCACTGAGGGTAAATTTGCCTTCCAGAGCATTTCCAGTGCCTAGAGATATTTTTGGTTACCACAGTGAGGGGTAGAGGAACTTCTGATGAATAAAGTCCAGGGCACTGCTAAATATCCTTCAGTATATAGTGTGGGCACTCCATTTCAACAGGTCAAGAATGCTGAGGTAGAGAAACTGATTAATAAGGAAATAAATATCTCTTAGGCTCAGCAGTCAAACTATTAGACTGTGACTCCACATGGGCAGTGTCTGGGTGATATTGGCCAGTTTACCTGCTCCTCAGTTTTCTTTAAAAAGTGGAACTAATGACCATGCACCAAAGGGTCATCATCAGACTTAAATGTTTAGGACAGTACTTGTATATAGGTAACAATTAAATATTTTAATTATTCTTGTCATATATTATAAACATAGTTTTATTGCTAATGAATGTATGTGACTTTTCCATCAGAAAATTGTTAAATCAAAGCAGCTTTGCCAGAATCCATTTATCTTGTTGCAGTATTCACTTTAAAAAAAAAAGTCTCATTGTGATTTTGTTTTGTTTTCATTAAACACCACCTTAGTTAGTCATCCAGTCCATGGGGCTGCAACGAGTTAGAGACAATTAAGAGACTGAACTGAACTGAAGTTGGTCACATGTTTTGTTTTCTTTTTCTCTTCTTTTCAATCATGCTATCACTAGGTCAAAATTGTTACTGTTTCAGTCATATAACCAGGAAAAATTGTGCCAAACAAACACAAAGATCTAATGTTTGCACAAGGCAAAAATGACATATAATTTGAGCCAGACTGACAGCTGTGGAGATAGTTGACTTGATTCTGATAAGTATCATGAGATTTTTTAACAGGAACAGAATTCTAAATTCCAAGTAAAGGAATCATTTACACTGCTGGTTACAAAGTCTAAAAATCGATGTATGCCCAGCATATTTTCAATATTATCATTTATGTTATTTCAGTAGTAGTAAAATTTCATAGTTTACTGGAAAATACTTGCGTTTTCTGATGTGAACAAATTAACGGTAACAAAGCAAATAATTTTGCACTAATACGAGTAGTTATATCATATAACTTAAATTTGGACCCCTCGTTCCTGCATATAGAGGACTATATGGAATTTTCTACCTTCCCACCTTTTTTGTAAGTTGTTTTTTGTTTTTTTTTTTAAAGAAGCACGTGCACTTTATTTATTTTGTGGGGGGCAGGTTGGGGAGGGAGTGGGGTGGGCAGGCCACTTCTATTGGTTTTTCATTTGTCCATTTTCATCCATCTTTGTTCGTTGGCCAGTGTGGGCCTCCCATCGCAGTGGCCTCTCTCACTGCAGAGCACCGGCTCTGGGCGCATGCACTCCAGAACTCCAGCTCGGTAATTGGACACATTGGTCCAGCCGCTCTGCGACATGTGGGATTTTCCCAGGCCAGGGATCAAACCGGCGCCCCTTGCACTGCAAGGCGGTGTCCTTACCCACTGGACCACCAGGGAAGCCCTTTTGTAAGTTTTTTGATAAAATATTTATTGTCTGTTGAGGCACTGGATACTAAAAGGAAACAACATGTTTTGGAACTCTTTTCATAATAAAAATGCAATGCATCACATTTAGGGAATTTCCAGGGAAACGTATGTATCTTTCTTAATAGTCAATAACACAGAAACAGTCAGAATCATCACTTATGTTTGAGTGAAGTTTACCTAAAGGCTGTATGGGAAAAATGTTGGTCATTCCTCAACCTAAATTAGACTATGCTTTGATTTAAAGAAGTTCTACCCCACTGGGAAAAAAACAATAACAAAAAAACCCCAATATTTTCTAAAAGTGATATAATATGTCAGACCAAAATATCAGTTTGCAGAACTTTAAATGACACATAAAAAATTCACAAGACTATCCAGTAGATTCACAAGGCTATCTAGTATATAGATAGATATGGCTAGATACTTGATATGATAGATTTTTCATCTTCAATGTTGATTCTACAAAAAATATAAAACTTTGTAGACATATAGGTAAAGAGAGAACATTTGAGATAAGAAGAAGAAAAGAGAAACACTTTAATAGAATGAGGGGGTTTTTTTGTTCTGTTTTGTTGTTGTTTGGAGGGCTTTTTGTTTTGTTCTATTAAATTTTTTTGTTCAGACCTCAATATCTTAAGAGATGCACTTACCTCTTATATTTCCCCAAATCACACCATAATTAAATTAAATAATTCTGTGGTCAGAGGAAAGCTTGTTGCTGTGGTGTGGGGACACTCAAGCCACCACGAGAGATCCATGAGCAAAGAACTGAGGCAGCCTGTCCATAGTCCTTGAGCCACTGTTGTTTCCTGCCAAAAGCCATCTAAGTGAACCACCTTAAAATCAGATTCTGCAGCCCAGTCAAGATGACTGCAGCACTGGCCAACATCCAGACCACAGCCTCACAAAATACACTGAGATGAAGCCACCCAGTTAAGCTATTTCTGATGTTTGACCCGCAGAAACCAAGAGATGATAAATATTTGCTATTTTAACCTGGTAAACTTTGAACTAATTTGTTACATGGTAAAAGTGATACAGTGAAACAGTAAAAGAGAATAAAAACATCATAGCAGATAAAAGCAGCTAATAATTTGATAAAATATTTATTGTCTGTTGAGGCACTGGATACTAAAAGGAAACAACATGTTTTGGAACTCTTTTCATAATAAAATGCAATGCATCACATTTAGGGAATTTCCAGGGAAACGTATGTATCTTTCTTAATAGTCAATAACACAGAAACAGTCAGAATCATCACTTATGTTTGAGTGAAGTTTACCTAAAGGCTGTATGGGAAAAATGTTGGTCATTCCTCAACCTAAATTAGACTATGCTTTGATTTAAAGAAGTTCTACCCCACTGGGAAAAAAACAATAACAAAAAAACCCCAATATTTTCTAAAAGTGATATAATATGTCAGACCAAAATATCAGTTTGCAGAACTTTAAATGACACATAAAAAATTCACAAGACTATCCAGTAGATTCACAAGGCTATCTAGTATATAGATAGATATGGCTAGATACTTGATATGATAGATTTTTCATCTTCAATGTTGATTCTACAAAAAATATAAAACTTTGTAGACATATAGGTAAAGAGAGAACATTTGAGATAAGAAGAAGAAAAGAGAAACACTTTAATAGAATGAGGGGGTTTTTTTGTTCTGTTTTGTTGTTGTTTGGAGGGCTTTTTGTTTTGTTCTATTAAATTTTTTTGTTCAGACCTCAATATCTTAAGAGATGCACTTACCTCTTATATTTCCCCAAATCACACCATAATTAAATTAAATAATTCTGTGGTCAGAGGAAAGCTTGTTGCTGTGGTGTGGGGACACTCAAGCCACCACGAGAGATCCATGAGCAAAGAACTGAGGCAGCCTGTCCATAGTCCTTGAGCCACTGTTGTTTCCTGCCAAAAGCCATCTAAGTGAACCACCTTAAAATCAGATTCTGCAGCCCAGTCAAGATGACTGCAGCACTGGCCAACATCCAGACCACAGCCTCACAAAATACACTGAGATGAAGCCACCCAGTTAAGCTATTTCTGATGTTTGACCCGCAGAAACCAAGAGATGATAAATATTTGCTATTTTAACCTGGTAAACTTTGAACTAATTTGTTACATGGTAAAAGTGATACAGTGAAACAGTAAAAGAGAATAAAAACATCATAGCAGATAAAAGCAGCTAATAATTTGAAAGCTGTAAGACAAATGGACAAGTGATAGATGACAGAATGTAGGTAGGATTGAAAACAAGTGGATGAATAATAGAAAGTCAGTAAAAGGAGAAGTTATATTCCAACATGTCCTCTGGCTCTCCTAACCCAAAACAAAATGGAACAAAACAAAAATCATATCTTGCCATTTTGTCAGAAGATAGATGGCTTGCCGTATGGAAGGATGGCAAATTCTGGTACCTAAGGCACAGCTGTGGAGGGGAGCATCAAATTTAATAAGGCCTATTAAATGGAAGTCTACTTGGTGATTAGTAGGAAGTCAAACAGAGTTTTCTGATAACTTCCCAGAATTTTAAAAATTAGAGTTATAATTTCCATCTCTTAAGAGACAAAATTAAATTAGTCCTTCTTTTAAACTAATCAACACCAGAGAAAGCATGCTTTCAGGGAATGTACAGTTCCACAGTAAAATGGCTTCAATTATTGACTCACTATGCTACTGCAGTCCACATTGTGCTAGGCAGAGTTCTTAAATGGCTCCTTATCTTACCCTCACATAACCCCTTTTGTTGAACATGGGAAGGACCTGTGATGGGAGATCACTCCAGTTGTAAGGTCATCTTAGTTGGTAAAAGAGAAAGAATATTGCAGATGTAATTTGGACATCTAACCAGCTGACTCTGAGGTAATAAAAAGGGAGGTTATCTGATCCAAACAGATGAACTTTTAAAAGAGATTTAAAACAATATCTGACCTTTCGGATCTTGGAGTGGAAAACTGCCATGTTCTGGAGATGGAAGTTTTTTCCAAGGACCTGAATGCAGATTTTAGGATCTGAAAACAACCCCTGGCCAGCAACCAGCAAGAGAGCACAGACCTCAGAACTGTAAAGGTGATACTTTCAATAGCTGAATACTGTCACCTATCTGAATAAACTTGAAAATAGGTTCTTCCTCAGCTGAGCCTTTGGAGGAGAGCTTGGCCAGCTCTTCATTTCAGCCTTGTGAAACCCTGAACAAAAAAGTCTTCTGAACCACTAAATTTGTGGTAATTTGGTATGTGACAATAAGAAATGACAACTAATATATACACCATTAGACTAGTTCTGCCAATTTAAACAACTTCCATTTAGCATTTTACTTATTTTTAATATGAATAGGTAACCAAGCATAATTAGACTTTGAGGAAAGACATTAATCATAGACAATTTGTTTTTTTTCAAAATTGAAGAACATGAGTTTTCACATGAATAGGCCCATTGAGTATACAGCAAGAATGAAAAAGACTCAAAATGACATTATAAAATTGCAGAACACAGTGGATAAAGATACAATCAAGCTGAACTGCATTAGATTGTTAATAATATATGAAACTTAGAAGAAAAAGACTAATACTTTTCTACACAAAAGAAAAAGAGAGTTATCACATTCCCTTGAGTTTTATGTAGCATTTTAAGTCACTTGGTGATTTCTTTCTGATAACTTCCCAGAATTTTAAAAATTAGAGTTATAATTTCCATCTCTTAAGAGACAAAATTAAATTAGTCCTTCTTTTAAACTAATCAACACCAGAGAAAGCATGCTTTCAGGGAATGTACAGTTCCACAGTAAAATGGCTTCAATTATTGACTCACTATGCTACTGCAGTCCACATTGTGCTAGGCAGAGTTCTTAAATGGCTCCTTATCTTACCCTCACATAACCCCTTTTGTTGAACATGGGAAGGACCTGTGATGGGAGATCACTCCAGTTGTAAGGTCATCTTAGTTGGTAAAAGAGAAAGAATATTGCAGATGTAATTTGGACATCTAACCAGCTGACTCTGAGGTAATAAAAAGGGAGGTTATCTGATCCAAACAGATGAACTTTTAAAAAGAGATTTAAAACAATATCTGACCTTTCGGATCTTGGAGTGGAAAACTGCCATGTTCTGGAGATGGAAGTTTTTTCCAAGGACCTGAATGCAGATTTTAGGATCTGAAAACAACCCCTGGCCAGCAACCAGCAAGAGAGCACAGACCTCAGAACTGTAAAGGTGATACTTTCAATAGCTGAATACTGTCACCTATCTGAATAAACTTGAAAATAGGTTCTTCCTCAGCTGAGCCTTTGGAGGAGAGCTTGGCCAGCTCTTCATTTCAGCCTTGTGAAACCCTGAACAAAAAAGTCTTCTGAACCACTAAATTTGTGGTAATTTGGTATGTGACAATAAGAAATGACAACTAATATATACACCATTAGACTAGTTCTGCCAATTTAAACAACTTCCATTTAGCATTTTACTTATTTTTAATATGAATAGGTAACCAAGCATAATTAGACTTTGAGGAAAGACATTAATCATAGACAATTTGTTTTTTTTCAAAATTGAAGAACATGAGTTTTCACATGAATAGGCCCATTGAGTATACAGCAAGAATGAAAAAGACTCAAAATGACATTATAAAATTGCAGAACACAGTGGATAAAGATACAATCAAGCTGAACTGCATTAGATTGTTAATAATATATGAAACTTAGAAGAAAAAAGACTAATACTTTTCTACACAAAAAGAAAAAAGAGAGTTATCACATTCCCTTGAGTTTTATGTCAAGGCAACATATGGATGTTATTTTATGATGCAACAAATATCTTTTTCAGTGGGCATGCATCTTCTCAAAATATTACCTCCTTACTTTTTATGGAAACTGCTAGAGACTGTGCTCCCTAAAAGTCTAGAGAGTACACCAAGAAAAACAGAAGACCTTGATTCCAGAAACTGGAAGATCCAGATTAGTTCTAGTGAAAGGATGATAGTTAGAAGAAGTCCTAAGGAGAGATGTATAGCATGCCTGGAAAACAGCAGTGCCACCCTCATGGGGGTAGGTGCAAAAGGAGGATGGGTTTAAAACAGTGATTCCCTTGAAAATAATGAATTGATAGATATTTGGATGGCTTTGAACATCTGGGAAATTCCACTAAGAGACTCTTTGGAATCTAGTGGAGTATTTCTAAAGAAGGAACAGTATTTCTTAGAAAACAATACAAATTGCAAAAAAGAAAATTCTCTATGTCACACTATAATAGAAAACAACACATACTTTATAAAAATTATGTATCTTGATATAGAAGTTTAGGTATACATGCTATGTATACATAGGTAAATATAAGTAGACATTGCCTTAAAAAGAAAAAAAACAGCAATGTGATTAGGAGTACTAGAAAAGAGTGGGAAAAAAGATGACTTCATTACTAGACTTTTTGGTTCTATTTGATTTTTTAAAAACTGAGTGTATGTATTACTTTTATGAAATAGAATTCATTAAAAAAGACCATAAACTAATTAAAATGTAAACATGGGGGGAGAAATGTGGGAAAACATTTCCAACTAATATGATAGTCAACAAGATAATATTCAAGTAATACACTCATTACTGGTAAAAAGTACAACATGCTGTCATGGTTAAGAGTGATTTGGAGACAGACTCCATTTTTAAAAATTGAAGAACATGAGTTTTCACATGAATAGGCCCATTGAGTATTCAGCAAGAATGAAAAAGACTCAAAATGACATTATAAAATTGCAGAACACAGTGGATAAAGATACAATCAAGCTGAACTGCATTAGATTGTTAATAATATATGAAACTTAGAAGAAAAAGACTAATACTTTTCTACACAAAAAGAAAAAAGAGAGTTATCACATTCCCTTGAGTTTTATGTCAAGGCAACATATGGATGTTATTTTATGATGCAACAAATATCTTTTTCAGTGGGCATGCATCTTCTCAAAATATTACCTCCTTACTTTTTATGGAAACTGCTAGAGACTGTGCTCCCTAAAAGTCTAGAGAGTACACCAAGAAAAACAGAAGACCTTGATTCCAGAAACTGGAAGATCCAGATTAGTTCTAGTGAAAGGATGATAGTTAGAAGAAGTCCTAAGGAGAGATGTATAGCATGCCTGGAAAACAGCAGTGCCACCCTCATGGGGGTAGGTGCAAAAGGAGGATGGGTTTAAAACAGTGATTCCCTTGAAAATAATGAATTGATAGATATTTGGATGGCTTTGAACATCTGGGAAATTCCACTAAGAGACTCTTTGGAATCTAGTGGAGTATTTCTAAAGAAGGAACAGTATTTCTTAGAAAACAATACAAATTGCAAAAAAGAAAATTCTCTATGTCACACTATAATAGAAAACAACACATACTTTATAAAAATTATGTATCTTGATATAGAAGTTTAGGTATACATGCTATGTATACATAGGTAAATATAAGTAGACATTGCCTTAAAAAGAAAAAAAACAGCAATGTGATTAGGAGTACTAGAAAAGAGTGGGAAAAAAGATGACTTCATTACTAGACTTTTTGGTTCTATTTGATTTTTTAAAAACTGAGTGTATGTATTACTTTTATGAAATAGAATTCATTAAAAAAGACCATAAACTAATTAAAATGTAAACATGGGGGGAGAAATGTGGGAAAACATTTCCAACTAATATGATAGTCAACAAGATAATATTCAAGTAATACACTCATTACTGGTAAAAAGTACAACATGCTGTCATGGTTAAGAGTGATTTGGAGACAGACTCCATTTTTAAAACTCACTTTCTTTGACACTAACTCTTACTCCTGGGCTAGATACATTATTTCCTAATCTCTAAGAAATAATACCTTCACAACATGGTTCCTGGAAAAATAAATATGAGTAAGCTTGTAAAGTATTTTGACAGTACCTAGTAAATAGTAAGTCAGTAAATCTTAGCTATATAAATCACTAGGGAATATTTACTAAGCAACTCTGTGTACCTAGTATGAGTCTGAGTACATGACTTAATGTATGAAAGAGCTGCCTTTAGAGCTGGGGGACTAGTTGTCAGTCTAGATAAGTGACAAATAAGAAAGTAAAACTACGAATTTAAAGAGGCTAAAAATATTTTAAAATCAAATTCTAGTAAGTGATCAGTACTCTGAAAGAAACAGAGTAGTAGACAGTACTGAGGTGTGTGTGTGTGTGTGTGTGTTGTGTTGTAGGATGGGAGTTGTACTTTGAAAGGTTGCCATTAGTTTTGCCATGAGGAGATGATGTTTAAATCACACCCTGTATTAATCTGTATTAATCTTGGTTTAGGATGCCATAACAAAATATCACACTGGATGTCTTAAACAACAAATTTCTTTCTCACAGTCCTGGAGAATTTTAAGATCTAAGAATTCTAAAATTCAATTGTCTACTCAATTTCTGGGGAGGGCTCTCTTCCTGGCTTGCAGTTACTTACTTTCTTACAAAGCCTTTCTTGAATGCTCACCAGAAGTGGGGAGTGTTAGGGGGTGAACTCAATTTCTCTGGTGTCTCTTCTTAGAGGAACACTAATCCTACTGGATCAGAGCTCCACTCTTATGATCTAATTTAATCTTAATTACTTCTGTAAAGGATGTCTCTGAATACAATCACATTGGCAGTTAAGGCATCTACATATATATTTGGGTGGAACATAAACATTCAATCCACATTCCACCCCTGGCTTCCCAAAATTTATGTCACTCTTGCGTACAGAATACATTCTTGCCACCCAAACATTTCCAAAAGACTTAAACTCATTCCAGCATTGACTCAAAATTCTCAGGTCTAACGTTTGTTTTAAATACTCTCTGATTTGGATATTAGTGAAACTCAAGCTACAATCATCCTGAGGCAAACTTCCTTTCTAGCTGTGAACCTGTAAAATCAGACAAGGTATGTGCTTCCAAAATACAAATTGATAGGACACACTTTCCCAATCCAAAAGAAAGACATAGAAAAGAAGAAAGAAGTGGTAAGTCCCACACAAGCCCAGAATCTAGCAAGGCTGATGCTATTAGATCTTAAGACCTAAGAATAATCTTCTTCAGATATATGCCAATCATCTGAATCCACTGGGGCTGTTATACATCCACATGGTTCTGCCAGACAGAGCACCACTCCTAATGCACTAGATAACCTTACCCTCAAGATTTCAGGTGGCCTAAACAAGCCTCCATTTAGTGGCAGCCTAGCTTATTGAAACTTTTATGATGGCCCCACCCTTTTAAACTGGGGTAGAAGCAACCTTGCCTCTGGAGTGGCAGCCCTGATGACTAGAGAATCACTTCTGAAGTTATTCTTCCTTTTTCTTGAAAGATTATGCATACTCATAGCCAGATAACTCTATGGCCCCATCCTGTAGAATATACCACATTTTTTTTTTGGCCACATCACAAGGCATACGTAATCTTATTCCCCCAAACAGGGATTGAGCATGTGCTCCCTGCAGTGGAAGCATAACGTCTTAATCACTGGCCTGCCATCCTGTGGAATATAAAATTCTACAGCCTTTTCTCAATTGTCCTGTCTTTGTCCCTTACAGTCCACACTGGCAGTGTTTCTGCTTTTATAATCCCATATAGTAGTCCAGCCACACTCTTGATGGTCTGTTCACAACACATTTTCTCATATTTTGCAATACAGACAGACTGAGAGTTTTTCAAACTTTTAAGTTTTTGTTCCTTTTTGTTAAATAATTCCTCTTCCATTACCTCTCTCCTCTTACATTTTAATACAGGCAGTCAGGAAGACCCATATCACACTTTCAATATTTTTCTTAGAAATTTCCTCATCTAAATATGCAGTTTCATAATTTCTTCCACAAAACACTAGAAAAACAGTTAATTATGTTCTTTGCCACTTTATAACAAGTGTTATCTTTCTTCCAATTTCCACTAACCTCTTCTTCATTTTTGTCTAATACCTCACAGAATGGCTTTTAATGGTCATATTTCTACTATCATCCTGAGGCAAACTTCCTTTCTAGCTGTGAACCTGTAAAATCAGACAAGGTATGTGCTTCCAAAATACAAATTGATAGGACACACTTTCCCAATCCAAAAGAAAGACATAGAAAAGAAGAAAGAAGTGGTAAGTCCCACAAAGCCCAGAATCTAGCAAGGCTGATGCTATTAGATCTTAAGACCTAAGAATAATCTTCTTCAGATATATGCCAATCATCTGAATCCACTGGGGCTGTTATACATCCACATGGTTCTGCCAGACAGAGCACCACTCCTAATGCACTAGATAACCTTACCCTCAAGATTTCAGGTGGCCTAAACAAGCCTCCATTTAGTGGCAGCCTAGCTTATTGAAACTTTTATGATGGCCCCACCCTTTTAAACTGGGGTAGAAGCAACCTTGCCTCTGGAGTGGCAGCCCTGATGACTAGAGAATCACTTCTGAAGTTATTCTTCCTTTTTCTTGAAAGATTATGCATACTCATAGCCAGATAACTCTATGGCCCCATCCTGTAGAATATACCACATTTTTTTTTTGGCCACATCACAAGGCATACGTAATCTTATTCCCCCAAACAGGGATTGAGCATGTGCTCCCTGCAGTGGAAGCATAACGTCTTAATCACTGGCCTGCCATCCTGTGGAATATAAAATTCTACAGCCTTTTCTCAATTGTCCTGTCTTTGTCCCTTACAGTCCACACTGGCAGTGTTTCTGCTTTTATAATCCCATATAGTAGTCCAGCCACACTCTTGATGGTCTGTTCACAACACATTTTCTCATATTTTGCAATACAGACAGACTGAGAGTTTTTCAAACTTTTAAGTTTTTGTTCCTTTTTGTTAAATAATTCCTCTTCCATTACCTCTCTCCTCTTACATTTTAATACAGGCAGTCAGGAAGACCCATATCACACTTTCAATATTTTTCTTAGAAATTTCCTCATCTAAATATGCAGTTTCATAATTTCTTCCACAAAACACTAGAAAAACAGTTAATTATGTTCTTTGCCACTTTATAACAAGTGTTATCTTTCTTCCAATTTCCACTAACCTCTTCTTCATTTTTGTCTAATACCTCACAGAATGGCTTTTAATGGTCATATTTCTACTATCATTCTGTTAAGCATTACTTATGTATTCTCTAATCATGTAGGTTTTCTCTCCAGTGCTCCTCTTTTCTTCATGAGATCTCAGCAGAATTACCTTAAATATCCATAGTTCCTTCTCAGCCATCTAGAGTTTTTCTAGCATACATCTCAAATCTTCTTCAAATCTCTACCCATTAGCTAGTTCTAAAGCTACCTTAACATTTGTAGCTATTTTGTATATAGGAGCATCCTCATTTCATGGTACTAAAATGTATATTAATTTAGCATGACTGTCATAACAAAATAGTACAACTAAAACAGAAGCAATTTACATCTAAGAGTTCTGGAAGTTAGAAATTTAAGATCCAGTTTCTGAACCAATTTCTGGTACAATCTCTCTTCCTGGCTTGCAGATGATCACCTGTTTGCTATATCCTCATGGCCTTTCCTTTGTGCCAAGGGAGAGAAAGTGAGAGAGAAACATTCTATTATCTCCTCTTATCTAGTCTCTAATCATGTTAGATCAGGACCCCACCCTTATGACCTCATTTAGCCTTAATGACTTCCTTAAAGGCTCTATCTCCAAATACAGTTGCATTGAGGGATAAGGCATAAATGTATGCATTTTGAGGGGACACATACATTTAGTTCATGGAATAAGAGTGCACATTCCATAACAATAGACAGGGTGAGAAGTTCTACATGCCTATTGGTGTATTTCAATAACTGAAATATATCTCATGTGGGAAGCAGAATTGGCAAACTTGGGGAGATATAAGATAGGGAAAAATATCAATAGAATGGTGTGGTGCGGACCTTCATGTCATGATTTTTGGATTTTTTTTTTCCACTGAACCACACAACTTGTGGGATCTCACTTCATGACCAGAAATTGAACCTGGGCCATGGCAGTAAAAGTGCCAAATCCTAACCACTAGACCACTGGGGAACTCCCCAGATTTTATTTTAAATGCAGTGGAGGGGAGAGACTTGGGAGAAGGGCAGAATTAAACCAGAATGACACTACAGTGCAGTATGTGTTTTAGAAATATCACTATGATAGCTGCATTGAAAGCAGATTGATTATGGGTAATCCTTTCATACAGAGAGCTGATTTAATATGGAAAGTCAGCAAGTGAAACACAGGTAAAAATGTGTACAAAATTCTTACAGAATTAATACATTATATTTATATTTAACTCTATTAATAAAAGATATGTTAATAAAAACATCAATGTATTTCATTTCTTCAAATTTGTATTAAAGAGACCTAACTAAGATAAAAATCAACCAGTGTGTTGAAGGAGAGTCAATATGAAATGATATAAAAGCAGAACAACCAAGCATAGTAAGTACATTTAGGAGATCAAGAAAGTGGAGGTTGCCCTCCTGTTTCCCTTTCCCAAGCAGTGCCAGCCCCCAGTGGTTGCATCAAATGCCAGAATGATGTTTGGTATCTCAATACCTGGCCAGGTTCTACAGGCATTTATTTGGGCAGAGGCGAAGGAGTCATGGTAGGGAGAACTTTCTAAAATGATCTGGTGACTTTCATGAAAGAAAAAATAATGACTCTAAAATGCTGACAGAGTCCTAATTAAGCGTGTTAGACAACAGTGAAAGAAACACAAAACAAACACCCATGTTTCTCATTCTTCTTGGCTGGAGACAGGCTCTCTAGAGCAGTAAAATCAGCCACATTCTAGAAATCACAAGAAAATATACATATGAAGGGGCAAGTGCTTGATCAAATGAACTATGAAGAATTATTGGGATGTTAATGACAGAAATCTGCTCAAGGCAGGCATAAAACTTAGAGAAATGGATAATACTAACTCTTAATAAACGGATTTCCATTTTGTGGTAGAGATTTTTTTAATTTGATGTAGACACCCCAACTCATATCTGACACACTGTCCTTAGTTAAGCAAAATAACAAAACTTAAAATAACCCTGAAAAGAGTTAATATACTATAACTTCAGTTCAGGGAAACTATCCTAAGGAAATTATCAGAATTCTAGGAATCCTCCATAAAATAGTATATTAGTATTTATATTAAGAAAATAATGAGAATGATTAGATACTACAAAGCTATCTACATTGTTTTTCAAAATATCATATGGACATGCACATCTTCTTACAATAAAATAAGAGAAAGTATATTGCATATTTACATAGTTTATAATGCACTGTATATATATATGTATGTGTTAAAAAGAAACCTGCTAAAATATTAACAATGGTTATTTATAGTAGGGAGTATTACTAGATAATACTTTTACTAGAGTAATACTAGATAATAATTTTTAATTTCTTCATATTTTTGAAAATTCTATGTCATTTATTTTCCTTTTTCATGATTATTTACAAAATAATATGGTACATTTCTCATGAAATGATTCAAACAACATTGAGATATAGGATCAATGTATTTTATTTTAAGAAAGGCATTTCTAGGGATATTATATAATTGAAAGTTTATATAATTCAAACCTAAAATAACTCAAGAATATCTTTTTTCTGTAAAAAAGGCAATGGAGAAATGCAGTCTTAGAACACAGACCTTTCTAATCACAGCACATACATCTTCTAGGTGTACTTTTTTTCCAATTATTTTTATTTATTTTTTTTTTACATTTTATCTGAAATAAAGTTATCTAAATTAAAAGCTTGACCTTCGTCATAGAAATTTAACATACCTAATTGCATTCCAAGCTTTGTGTCGCCTGGCAGCACTTTTCTGAGCTAGCACTGATTCTACTATTTAATTAATTCTTAGATGATATTTCCATAAGATAACAATATTTTCAGGTTATAAAAACATTGAATGTCAAAATAACAGCACAGGTGTTATAAAAAAAAATTCCTGGAAATTCCAATGCACATTAAAAACAGTCTAGTTTAAAAGATATACTAAGGGAAAGAAAAGGAGGAATGTTGCTATTTACCAGGTAAGGTGGCACTAACTTGTGGCAATCATAAAAACATAATATACAATGAGCTGGCCTGCTAGTTTTACATTCAAAAAGTCTTGATAATAAAAAGTTAGCATTTTATATACTATTGGTTCATAAACTATTGTTTCATAAAATGCAGTTAGACTACAGATATAATACCATATAACACCCCCTCCACCCAGCTCCTAAGGAAATTATCAGAATTCTAGGAATCCTCCATAAAATAGTATATTAGTATTTATATTAAGAAAATAATGAGAATGATTAGATACTACAAAGCTATCTACATTGTTTTTCAAAATATCATATGGACATGCACATCTTCTTACAATAAAATAAGAGAAAGTATATTGCATATTTACATAGTTTATAATGCACTGTATATATATATGTATGTGTTAAAAAGAAACCTGCTAAAATATTAACAATGGTTATTTATAGTAGGGAGTATTACTAGATAATACTTTTACTAGAGTAATACTAGATAATAATTTTTTTAATTTCTTCATATTTTTGAAAATTCTATGTCATTTATTTTCCTTTTTCATGATTATTTACAAAATAATATGGTACATTTCTCATGAAATGATTCAAACAACATTGAGATATAGGATCAATGTATTTTATTTTAAGAAAGGCATTTCTAGGGATATTATATAATTGAAAGTTTATATAATTCAAACCTAAAATAACTCAAGAATATCTTTTTTCTGTAAAAAAGGCAATGGAGAAATGCAGTCTTAGAACACAGACCTTTCTAATCACAGCACATACATCTTCTAGGTGTACTTTTTTTCCAATTATTTTTATTTATTTTTTTTTTACATTTTATCTGAAATAAAGTTATCTAAATTAAAAGCTTGACCTTCGTCATAGAAATTTAACATACCTAATTGCATTCCAAGCTTTGTGTCGCCTGGCAGCACTTTTCTGAGCTAGCACTGATTCTACTATTTAATTAATTCTTAGATGATATTTCCATAAGATAACAATATTTTCAGGTTATAAAAACATTGAATGTCAAAATAACAGCACAGGTGTTATAAAAAAAAATTCCTGGAAATTCCAATGCACATTAAAAACAGTCTAGTTTAAAAGATATACTAAGGGAAAGAAAAGGAGGAATGTTGCTATTTACCAGGTAAGGTGGCACTAACTTGTGGCAATCATAAAAACATAATATACAATGAGCTGGCCTGCTAGTTTTACATTCAAAAAGTCTTGATAATAAAAAGTTAGCATTTTATATACTATTGGTTCATAAACTATTGTTTCATAAAATGCAGTTAGACTACAGATATAATACCATATAACACCCCCTCCACCCAGCTCTGGCACACACACATTTTATTATGTTCTGTTCTCTATCACATATCCCTCCGTAGAGTTAACCACTTAACAGTTTGTGTTGTTGCTTCCATTCATTGATTTTATGATTTTATATGTGCCTAGTATATTATATTACCTATGAATGAGAAAGAAATACACTAAAATGTATATAAATCATTTTTCCTTTAACTTACCTGCTAAAAAAATCATATTGTTTTAAAACTCAGAAGAAAAAACCTAATCCCTATGTACTCTATAGTTGATTGGCTCATAAGTCATGTTTTGTGATTGAAAATGTAAGAATTTAGGCACAAAAAAGATTCTCCTTAGAATCTGTTCTACAGATCTGCATAATTACTTCTACTTATTTTACCTAAACAGGAATAGAAACATGTTAAGAGTATGCAATCATATAAATTCTTGTTCCTGTAATATTTCTCCTAAAATTAAAAAAGAAGAGGAAAGAGAAAAAAGCCAGCTTTTCTTCTTGAGTTAATACAGTGTTAAATACCCATCAGCATAATGTTTTTCTTGAAAAATATGAGCCAGCTATCTATTAAGCTATACTTACAGCTCCTTAAAAGCAACTTAAAGGACATTTATGGAAAATACTTATATTGGATGAGATCTAAATTATTATCTTTATCAGAAGAGGGTGACTATTTTTTTCTTTTTAAAGAAGAAATAAATAGAACAAAAGGCACCAATTTAAAAATATTAGCTAAATATGCATAAGTGTATATATATATATATATATATTAGCTAAGTATATATATAAGTATACATATATATATATATTACTTAAGTATAATTTTTCTCCAAAGAAGCAGTTTGGTTTTTTTTTAAAGATTTATTTATTTATTTTTGTGGGGGGTGGGGTGGGGAGGGAGGGGAGCAGGCAGGCTGCTTCTGCGGGGACCTTCCGCAGAAAGGGAAGGCAGCGGGATTGCCCCCGGCTGAACCGGGAGATCTCGGAGAGAGGTGAATCTTGGCTGCCCACCCCCCAGCCCCCTGGCTCATGCCGAGGACAATCAGATGCGACAGGGGTTCCATCGAAGTAGTTCCGGTTTATTAATGAAGATGCACAGCTTTTATAGGCAAGTGAAGGGAGTTCTGCATGGGACTTCCTATAGATTACACCAATAAAGCTAAAGGCCTAGCAATCATTCTCGAGCACGGAAACCAAGGGAACCCATCAGAAATTTTGACCGTCAATTAACAATTTAGATCACGCCCTGTCTCTTCCTGTAGGTGCCATCTTAGCTGCAAACATGTGCTTAAGCTTCTTTAAATAATGTGCTTTTAAGCTTGCTTTCAATCCCATGCTCCTTCCTGTAGGTGCCATCTTAGCTCCAAACCGAAACAATGTGCTTAAGCTTGCTTTCACTCCCACACCCCTTCCTGTAGGCGCCATCTTAGCTCCAAACTGCGAACATGTGCTTAAGCCTTTTTATGCTTGCAACGGTCCTCTTTCAATTCAGAGCCCCACACACTTCTATTGGTCTTTCATTTGTCCATTTTCATCCATCATTGTTCTTTGGCCCGTGTGGGCTTCCCATCGCAGTGGCCTCTGTTGTCGCAGAGCACCAACCCTGGGTGCATGCGCTCCAGAGCTCCGGCTCGGTAATTGGACACATCCGTCCAGCCACTTTGCGGCGCGTGGGATCTTCCCAGGCCAGGGATTGAACCAGTGCCCCTTGCACTGCAAGGCGGTGTCCTTACCAACTGGACCACCAGGGAAGCCCCCAAAGAAGCAGTTTTAAGACTTCTAGTCCCACTACATTAAAATGCTGCCTCTTCTGTGTCTCTTCTCTTACATGAAGTAGGTGCTTTTTAGCTATTTTTTCTATGTTCTGTAGAATTCAGATTAATAAACTATCAGGCACCTGCTATTTCAGCAATTAATAACATCCTGTGTGGCCTTGTAATTTTTCATAATCATTACGGTTAAAATGCAGTGATTCTACCAACAAAGATGTGTCATGGACAGAACAAAAAATAATTGAAAGAAACCAAACAGTTTCTAATGATGGGGAAAAAAAAGGGAGTTTAGCTATGGAGATGTTTATTGCTGTTATACACTGATAGCAAATTCTTGTATCCATTTGCCAGTTTTATATGATTTATATTTGTTTTTTCTGGTGATAGTTAAATCATTCAGATTACATTAGCTTTTTAAAAACCAGAGAAAATATTGAGATAGACGTTTTAAGAAATGGAAAATTTTACACTTATAATTAAGATTGGTTTGTTTTGCTATCCTCGTGGCTTTCAGTGTCTGCCCACAATGGCTCACTACTTAAATTGGAATGGTATGTGTGTGTGTGTTTACAGTTTTTGTATTTCTAAAAGGAAAAGTTGCTTAACAGATGGAGCAATATTGAACTTTACCCAGAGTGGCATTCATCATATGCACAAGTCTATGCAGCAAGCAAGCCAACTTGACAGTTTAATTCCACATTAGGATAATGCTTGGAAGGGTAATCCTATTCCCACTGCAGGATGAGGATGCCTGCATCGTGGCTTTGGCCTATAAAATTGTTAGCTATAAATTCTGAGCTGGCATTATGAGCTTCTTAACTTTTAAACCAGCCTTTTCTTAGCATCCTATTGCCAAGAGTAAGCTATTTACCCCATAAATCTATCTAGCCCATTATGCTTTTCTTTTTAAATCATTTGGCAAATATACCCAAAGCAATAAAATCTGCTTTTCATATGGATTATCTTATTCTAGACATAATAATCATGTGTATGTAAAAGACACTGAATGAGTTATAAATGGAACAATTTTGTTTATGCGAGTAGATTTAAAAAGAAACAGAGGTTTTATTTTTGCTGTATTTAAGGATTTAAATAATATCCATCAACTGCTGGTTCGAGTCAAGATAAATGTTCTCAATACTTTATAAAGAAAATCAAAGAAGTGAAAATACCTCTTTGTTAGCTTAGTGTTTAGAAACAAGCTCTCAGATATGATTGTTCAGCTGTGTATCTAGCCTTTCAGTCTATGTGATAGAAATAGTTGGTGCTTACAATTCACCACTCTGGAGTGGTCAGGAAGGAACACAAGAGAGGTGAGCTCTGACTCCAGGGAGGCACCTGCGCTGCCTTCTCCATTTACATGTTAGTTGGATATGTGAGGTTTCAAGCTTATAAATGTGAACATAAGGGTTTTAAAGGCCAAATATGTTGCTCTTAGCTCTTTACTTTTCCAGATGGAGAAAAAGCTGCTTTTGACCTCAAGTCTTGAGCTGAATCTAAATCTCAAAGGTCTACAGATCCTGCCATCTCTTTTAACTTAGGGAAACTGGTTATCTCAAATTGAGGAAAGAAACGTTTTAAGAAATGGAAAATTTTACACTTATAATTAAGATTGGTTTGTTTTGCTATCCTCGTGGCTTTCAGTGTCTGCCCACAATGGCTCACTACTTAAATTGGAATGGTATGTGTGTGTGTGTTTACAGTTTTTGTATTTCTAAAAGGAAAAGTTGCTTAACAGATGGAGCAATATTGAACTTTACCCAGAGTGGCATTCATCATATGCACAAGTCTATGCAGCAAGCAAGCCAACTTGACAGTTTAATTCCACATTAGGATAATGCTTGGAAGGGTAATCCTATTCCCACTGCAGGATGAGGATGCCTGCATCGTGGCTTTGGCCTATAAAATTGTTAGCTATAAATTCTGAGCTGGCATTATGAGCTTCTTAACTTTTAAACCAGCCTTTTCTTAGCATCCTATTGCCAAGAGTAAGCTATTTACCCCATAAATCTATCTAGCCCATTATGCTTTTCTTTTTAAAATCATTTGGCAAATATACCCAAAGCAATAAAATCTGCTTTTCATATGGATTATCTTATTCTAGACATAATAATCATGTGTATGTAAAAGACACTGAATGAGTTATAAATGGAACAATTTTGTTTATGCGAGTAGATTTAAAAAGAAACAGAGGTTTTATTTTTGCTGTATTTAAGGATTTAAATAATATCCATCAACTGCTGGTTC
Organism: Tragulus kanchil; assembly: GCA_022376925.1. Lineage (NCBI taxonomy): Eukaryota > Metazoa > Chordata > Mammalia > Artiodactyla > Tragulidae > Tragulus > Tragulus kanchil. Next base: position 23,223,297 of record JAIOJX010000025.1, on the reverse strand, counting down.
GAGTCAAGATAAATGTTCTCAATACTTTATAAAGAAAATCAAAGAAGTGAAAATACCTCTTTGTTAGCTTAGTGTTTAGAAACAAGCTCTCAGATATGATTGTTCAGCTGTGTATCTAGCCTTTCAGTCTATGTGATAGAAATAGTTGGTGCTTACAATTCACCACTCTGGAGTGGTCAGGAAGGAACACAAGAGAGGTGAGCTCTGACTCCAGGGAGGCACCTGCGCTGCCTTCTCCATTTACATGTTAGTTGGATATGTGAGGTTTCAAGCTTATAAATGTGAACATAAGGGTTTTAAAGGCCAAATATGTTGCTCTTAGCTCTTTACTTTTCCAGATGGAGAAAAAGCTGCTTTTGACCTCAAGTCTTGAGCTGAATCTAAATCTCAAAGGTCTACAGATCCTGCCATCTCTTTTAACTTAGGGAAACTGGTTATCTCTGAGAGAAAGGTTTGAAGCCCTGGAATACTGACTCGATTCCAACTGTGACTGTCTCATGAGATTGCTTCTTTTTTTCATTTCCTAGAATCTTAATCCATTATTTTATTCTTTTTATTGGAGCTCAATTGCATATGACTTCTTTCTTCTACATTATGTGCATGCATGCTAAGTTGCTTAAGTTGTGTCTGGCTTTTTGCAGCCCTATGGACTATAGCCCGCTAGGCTCCTCTGTCCATGGAATTCTCCAGGCAAAAATACTGCAGTGGGTTACCATGCCCTCCTCCAGGGGATCTTCCCGACCCAGAGACTGAACCCACCTCTCCTGCAATGACAGGTGGATTGTTTACTGTCTGAGCCTCCAGGGAAGCCCAGTTATAGCTATAAGGATCATCTGTTTTATTTATAGTAAGTTATCATAAACGTCGACTTCAATAGAAGGGACAGCCCAGTGCTTTCAAATAAGAAAGATTTTTGAACTCAAGACACAGTAGGACAGTTTCATGATGTATTTGATGTCTGCTGCAGGCAGGGGAGATAATGGCAGTATGCCTGGTATGTTTTTGCCAGCCTTGACCTACTACTTCAGTATGGAAAAGTAGACTTCCCTACACAAGCTTTCTGAGGCACTTTATTGAAAGTAGAAATTCCTCTCTCAATATTTCAAACTTGTAATAATATATTGTAGATCTAAAAGACTATCTCTTCTTCATTACTAGGGTTAATATTAAATGACTATACATTACCACCTTATTTTATTAAGTACAGTTCTTATTTTAGTAAATAAAGTTCTTATTTTATCATGCTATATGTGAATTTAGGTGATATAAAAGTAGCTGTTTCTATCGTGTATGATAGACATGTATGATTAACAAGGGACAGATTTTGAAATATAATTACATCAATGGCAGTTAAAATTTATTTTAACTTAAAATTGCTAAGCAGCTCAAACTCATTAATTCAATTAATCTTCACATTATCTAATAGCAATTATTTTTATCCAAGATTACTAATGAAGTCTAGAGAATTTAGTTTGCTTGCACTTAGCCGCCTAACTAGTAAGTGGTGAAAGACAGAATTACAATCAGGATACCTGCTTCCAAAGCTCATATAGTTAACACATTAAGAGGTGGGAAGAAAGAGGTTAGAGGCATCAATCAGTTTTGAATCTTCTAATCTTTAAGACTATAGTCCTTAATTGGATGTATCTGTATACTCTTTGTTACTTCAGTATGTCACATGTCTCTTTTATTGATTGTTTTTGCTCAGTGCAAAGCTCATAACAACCAAGAGTCCAAGAACAAATTCTCTTTGGGACCTTGATATTTTTCCTCTCCCAGGTATTTTTTTAGAGTGTGCATATTAATCTATATTATTTGTTTAAAATGCTTTTGAGCACAACAGGTTGTGTAAAAGTTATTCAAGTACGTTATCCTGTCTTGAAGTGTTTACTGTCATTGTTTCAAAACTGCCAATAGGCAGGTAAAAGAAGAATCTCCATAGTATGAAAGTTTATCCACTTTTTCCTCTTTTTTTTTTTTTGTCTGTATTGTTAAGATTATAATCAGGAAACTTTTATAATTGAGTTTGCTTCATCTTTGCTGAGCTAACTCTGTGAAAAGAAAAACAAAACCAAATTAAAATACCCAATTCCTGGTAAGTAAGACTGAAGTAAAACGTAAGAATTGATAAGACTTTCCCTCACATTTCCATCAGACAAGTTACTTTAAGCATTGCCTATGTATTATAACTTTCCCAGAAACTGTAGAAAATACTGAGGCACAGATTTTACCACCAGAAATTTTTAATTGTTCTGTGATAGAGCTTGAACATTATTATTTAACTGTAACACACTTTTTAAACCTACTTTATTTTGAAATAATGTACATATGATAAAATGCACTTATTTTAAAATTTTAGTTCATATGTTTAAAAATGTTAGTATCTGAAAAAATGTTAGTGTCTGTATAACTACCACATATGAGGATATAGAGAATTTTATTTTCCATTGCCCTCTAAATTCCCTTGTCCATTTTGTACTAAACCGACCCATCTATCCATGACTGCAGGCCATCATAGACTGGCTGTCAGTCAATACATATTAGATTTGCCTCACCTAGAATTTTACATAAATGGAGTAATTCAATATGTATTTTTTTACATATGACTTTTTATGTTTAGCAAAATTATTTTGATGTTTATCCATGTTTTTGTATATAGCCATATTCTTTCTTACTATATGGTATTATACTGTGACTTTATACTGTATGTGCTATATGCTAAGTCACTTCAGTCATGCTGGACTCTTTGCCACCCTATGGACTGTAGCCTTCCAGTCTTCTCTGTCCAGGGGCTTCTCCAGGCAAGAATACTGGAGTGTTTCCAAATTTTCCCTTTGGACTCCTTTGCCTACCCTATGGGATGACTTCCTGCTCTCGGTCCAAGGGCAAATTAACCCCCTTTTGGGACCTGATTTTTCCTCTCCCAGGTATTTTTAGAGTGTGCATATTAATCTATATTATTTGTTTAAAATGCTTTTGAGCACAACAGGTTGTGTAAAAGTTATTCAAGTACGTTATCCTGTCTTGAAGTGTTTACTGTCATTGTTTCAAAACTGCCAATAGGCAGGTAAAAGAAGAATCTCCATAGTATGAAAGTTTATCCACTTTTTCCTCTTTTTTTTTTTTTGTCTGTATTGTTAAGATTATAATCAGGAAACTTTTATAATTGAGTTTGCTTCATCTTTGCTGAGCTAACTCTGTGAAAAGAAAAACAAAACCAAATTAAAATACCCAATTCCTGGTAAGTAAGACTGAAGTAAAACGTAAGAATTCGATAAGACTTTCCCTCACATTTCCATCAGACAAGTTACTTTAAGCATTGCCTATGTATTATAACTTTCCCAGAAACTGTAGAAAATACTGAGGCACAGATTTTACCACCAGAAATTTTTAATTGTTCTGTGATAGAGCTTGAACATTATTATTTAACTGTAACACACTTTTTAAACCTACTTTATTTTGAAATAATGTACATATGATAAAATGCACTTATTTTAAAATTTTAGTTCATATGTTTAAAAATGTTAGTATCTGAAAAAATGTTAGTGTCTGTATAACTACCACATATGAGGATATAGAGAATTTTATTTTCCATTGCCCTCTAAATTCCCTTGTCCATTTTGTACTAAACCGACCCATCTATCCATGACTGCAGGCCATCATAGACTGGCTGTCAGTCAATACATATTAGATTTGCCTCACCTAGAATTTTACATAAATGGAGTAATTCAATATGTATTTTTTTACATATGACTTTTTATGTTTAGCAAAATTATTTTGATGTTTATCCATGTTTTTGTATATAGCCATATTCTTTCTTACTATATGGTATTATACTGTGACTTTATACTGTATGTGCTATATGCTAAGTCACTTCAGTCATGCTGGACTCTTTGCCACCCTATGGACTGTAGCCTTCCAGTCTTCTCTGTCCAGGGGCTTCTCCAGGCAAGAATACTGGAGTGCCATACCCTCCTCCAGGAGATCTTCCTGACCCCGGGATTGAAGTCGGGTCTCTTTATGTCTCCTGCATTGGCAGATGGGTTCTTTACCACTAGTGCCAGCTGGGAAGCCTCTTATGCTACCGTGCTGTGCTCAGTCACTTCATTCATGTCCGACCTTGTGTGACACTATGGACTATAACCCACTAGGCTCCTCTACTGAGGAATGAATATATGGGGGATTGGTTCTAGGACCCCTGCAGATATCAAAACCATGGATGCTCAAATTCCTAATATTAAGTGGTATAGCATTTGCATAAAATCTACACACACCCTATGTAAATACAGTGTAAATGCTTTGTAAATACTTACCATTGTGACACAAATTCAAGTTTTGCATTTTGGAACTTCTAGATTTAATATATATATATATATATATATATGTATATATATATATATGTATATATATATATACACATATATATACATATACATATATATATTTGAGCCATAGTTGGTTGAATCCACAGATATGGACCATGAGGAATATGAAGAATCAACTATGTGTGTACATATACATATATATAATATATATATAAACATACACAGACCAGACACATACATATATATACATATATATATATGTATATATATATATATACATATATATATACACATATATATATATTATGCCTTGTATGTTCTGAGTACTTTTAAAATTTTTGCCTACCCTGTCTATCCTAGGTTGGGTTATTTTTTTCTTATATTTGTTTCTATAACTTTTACAGCCTTAAGTGTATGACCCCATTTGAGCTAATAACTGTTTGGAAAAAGAAATAGTTAAGATACATTTCTTTGTATATACATTCTTCCATTATACCACTATTTAGTAGGATAATTAAATTAATTTTTGGCCCCTGGCAGCACTGTAAAAAATCAGTTAACATGATTTGGGAAAGGTGTATTTTTTAACAAATTGAACAGATAGGAGGTGGATATTAGTGGAGGTGAATAATAAATTTCTCTACTCTGAATTGTTTCATTTGCTCTTTAAGTCTGTCCTTAAGTGAATACCACACCACTTGGTAAATAGAGAATGTGTCTTAAAATGCACTAGCATAATTCTTCCAACTTGTTCTGTCATTTTTATTTTAACTTTTTTTGTGACTTTGTAGTCCTATAAAGAATCAGTCTGTTAGCTTCTATGAAAACAAAGCCCCCTCCCCCCCAAAAAAAAAGATTTGGGAGTTTTTTTTAATTGAGATTATGCTGAATATATGAATTCATTTGTGGAAAACTAAATCTTTACAATGTCATTTATTTCAATCCATGAAACTGGTCTGTCTCTCCAAATTTTAAGTAGTCTTAAATTATTGTCATCAATGTTTTGTAATTATTAGCAATTTTTTTCATATATTGCATTGAGTTTATTCTAAATTACTTTACCTTTTTAATGTTAGTTTAAATGATATTTGTATTTCATTTACTGAGTGTTTCCCAGCATACCAAAATATAGCTGATTTTTCCTATGTTTGGGTATTCCATCAGCTATAAAATTTTGTATTCTGTGAAAGAAAATATTTTTTACATCCTTCTTTGCAACAAACATGCTTTAAACTTCCTTTTTTCTTGGTTGTAGTAGATAGAACCTCCAGAAAAAATGTTACATAGAAGTGGTTAGAGTGGACATCCTTGCCCTCCTAATCTTAGAAGGAACAGAGTCATTCACTACTAAGTGTTAAAGTTAGAAGCAGGTTTTTCGAAGATGTCCATCATCAGAATGGAAGTTTTTCCTTTTACTCCTAGTTGTATGACAGTTGTTATGAAGAACTTATGTTGAATTTCGTCATATTAATTCTATATCTAATTGAAGCTGGAGCAGCAGCCCCAATAACAAAAAGGGCCACAATTTTATAATCAAAGAAAAAGTAGGGGGAAAACGGTAGGGGAGAGGGAAGACCACCTTCTTTCTCATTTTTGGGCAGATATCAAGGCTCTGTCTTTGTCCTCATTCTTGGGCAGACATCATTAGCTCCATCTTTGGTCCTATATGGTTTACCTGGGACTGTCATGGTGCTATTAAATCATATGTATGGTAAAAGAAGGGAGATAATATATATTAAAATATGGTAATTTATCTCAGGTTTTGATGTAATGTTCCCTTTCGCCTAATTTTTTTTCTCCTTTCACCTATATTTCTGTCTTGGCTATATGCAGAAATGCTATTCTTCAAGGACAATTGGCTGACTTCATGTAATAGGATTCAGATCTCATATAAACTACAGTGTTTTAACTATCTGAACTTGTGGCTTGAGTGTATCTGGTGCTTGGATGCACCTGGGCATCCTTTAAGGTAGTGTGCTTTGTTGCTAGGTTACTGAACTCTTTTTCCTGAGTGGTCTTTAGGAAAGTACTATATATGTTCATTGAAAAATCTTTACAATGTCATTTATTTCAATCCATGAAACTGGTCTGTCTCTCCAAATTTTAAGTAGTCTTAAATTATTGTCATCAATGTTTTGTAATTATTAGCAATTTTTTTCATATATTGCATTGAGTTTATTCTAAATTACTTTACCTTTTTAATGTTAGTTTAAATGATATTTGTATTTCATTTACTGAGTGTTTCCCAGCATACCAAAATATAGCTGATTTTTCCTATGTTTGGGTATTCCATCAGCTATAAAATTTTGTATTCTGTGAAAGAAAATATTTTTTACATCCTTCTTTGCAACAAACATGCTTTAAACTTCCTTTTTTCTTGGTTGTAGTAGATAGAACCTCCAGAAAAAATGTTACATAGAAGTGGTTAGAGTGGACATCCTTGCCCTCCTAATCTTAGAAGGAACAGAGTCATTCACTACTAAGTGTTAAAGTTAGAAGCAGGTTTTTCGAAGATGTCCATCATCAGAATGGAAGTTTTTCCTTTTACTCCTAGTTGTATGACAGTTGTTATGAAGAACTTATGTTGAATTTCGTCATATTAATTCTATATCTAATTGAAGCTGGAGCAGCAGCCCCAATAACAAAAAGGGCCACAATTTTATAATCAAAGAAAAAGTAGGGGGAAAACGGTAGGGGAGAGGGAAGACCACCTTCTTTCTCATTTTTGGGCAGATATCAAGGCTCTGTCTTTGTCCTCATTCTTGGGCAGACATCATTAGCTCCATCTTTGGTCCTATATGGTTTACCTGGGACTGTCATGGTGCTATTAAATCATATGTATGGTAAAAGAAGGGAGATAATATATATTAAAATATGGTAATTTATCTCAGGTTTTGATGTAATGTTCCCTTTCGCCTAATTTTTTTTCTCCTTTCACCTATATTTCTGTCTTGGCTATATGCAGAAATGCTATTCTTCAAGGACAATTGGCTGACTTCATGTAATAGGATTCAGATCTCATATAAACTACAGTGTTTTAACTATCTGAACTTGTGGCTTGAGTGTATCTGGTGCTTGGATGCACCTGGGCATCCTTTAAGGTAGTGTGCTTTGTTGCTAGGTTACTGAACTCTTTTTCCTGAGTGGTCTTTAGCTGACAATAGTCTCCCTAACTCCCTTAAAATTCCTTTTCTGTTCTTAATCCCCTAGTGGGATTTCTAAACTGACTAGTTATGCTACTCTATCCCTATAATGATATCATCATATCCTTTTCTCCTTTATTCTGTAAATGTGATAAACATTTTTTTTTTTTTTTACCTTAAAACCAAACTTACATTGCTGGGATGGGAGAACCTTTTCATGATATATTGTTGTTCTTATATATTGCTCAAATGAATGTTTTAACATTTTGTTAAGTACTTTTATGTCTAATTTTATGATGGTCTTCCCAAATGCAGTGTTCTTAACTCTTTGAAAGCACCATGCTTTGATCTGGGTATGTCTTTTCTGCATCACCGGTGAAGGACAGGGAGGCCTGGCATGCCACGGTCCATGAGGTCACAAAAAGTTGGACATGACTGAGTGACTGAACTGACTGACTGACCCAGAAAATGTCATCAGGTAGAAAGCCTGGCACTGCCAATGGAGATATTCAGTCTTGCTGAGATGATCAAAAATAGTTGTTTAAATAGAATTAGTTCTGTCTTTGATGTCTCATGTTCATAAAGACACAAGGTCACTTACTAGACAATCAAGACTAAATTAAAGATAAGAGTTCGTAAGAATGATATCTCTGTTTCCATTTCTTGGGGCATTTTCAACACTGCCTGCATGTGCTGTGAAAATTCATTTGCCCGGTAGGAAAAACCTTTTTTTCAAAGGCTGCTTTTTTTAAATCATATTTGGTCCTATATGGTTTACCTGGGACTGTCATGGTGCTATTAAATCATATGTATGGTAAAAGAAGGGAGATAATATATATTAAAATATGGTAATTTATCTCAGGTTTTGATGTAATGTTCCCTTTCGCCTAATTTTTTTTCTCCTTTCACCTATATTTCTGTCTTGGCTATATGCAGAAATGCTATTCTTCAAGGACAATTGGCTGACTTCATGTAATAGGATTCAGATCTCATATAAACTACAGTGTTTTAACTATCTGAACTTGTGGCTTGAGTGTATCTGGTGCTTGGATGCACCTGGGCATCCTTTAAGGTAGTGTGCTTTGTTGCTAGGTTACTGAACTCTTTTTCCTGAGTGGTCTTTAGCTGACAATAGTCTCCCTAACTCCCTTAAAATTCCTTTTCTGTTCTTAATCCCCTAGTGGGATTTCTAAACTGACTAGTTATGCTACTCTATCCCTATAATGATATCATCATATCCTTTTCTCCTTTATTCTGTAAATGTGATAAACATTTTTTTTTTTTTTTACCTTAAAACCAAACTTACATTGCTGGGATGGGAGAACCTTTTCATGATATATTGTTGTTCTTATATATTGCTCAAATGAATGTTTTAACATTTTGTTAAGTACTTTTATGTCTAATTTTATGATGGTCTTCCCAAATGCAGTGTTCTTAACTCTTTGAAAGCACCATGCTTTGATCTGGGTATGTCTTTTCTGCATCACCGGTGAAGGACAGGGAGGCCTGGCATGCCACGGTCCATGAGGTCACAAAAAGTTGGACATGACTGAGTGACTGAACTGACTGACTGACCCAGAAAATGTCATCAGGTAGAAAGCCTGGCACTGCCAATGGAGATATTCAGTCTTGCTGAGATGATCAAAATAGTTGTTTAAATAGAATTAGTTCTGTCTTTGATGTCTCATGTTCATAAAGACACAAGGTCACTTACTAGACAATCAAGACTAAATTAAAGATAAGAGTTCGTAAGAATGATATCTCTGTTTCCATTTCTTGGGGCATTTTCAACACTGCCTGCATGTGCTGTGAAAATTCATTTGCCCAGGTTTCATCGTCAGGAATTTTGCCTTAATTGTTACATTTTTACTTAATTGGATGGGCTTTCCTGATGGCTAACATGGTAAAGAATGTGCCTATAATGCAGGAGACCTAGGTTCAATCCCTGGGTCGAGAAGATGCCCTGGAATTCCATGGTTAAAGGAGCCTACCTTAATACAATACAATACAATACAATCAACATTTCTGTTTTTTGAACTGTGAAGTAATACCTTCTCAGGCCAATAGTATGATACTTTATTCCTTTAGCTTAGTAAAATTTTCAATTCTGAACCTCTTTCTCATATTAATTGAATGATTTTTCAAAGATGAAAGCCTTATAATCGATATCTTCAGCTCCTAATCATGGACCATACTACCTTACATGATAGGATTCCTCTCAAACTTTTTCCTATGAGAAACTTAAATCCTGTTATCTACAACCGATAACTGGGCTTCCCTCTAGCTCAAAAGAAAATGCCTGCAATGTAGGAGATACAGGTTTAATTCCTAGATTGGGAATATCCTCTTGAGAAGGAAATGGCAGAGGAGCCTGGCAGGCTGCAGTCCATGGGATTGCAAGAGTCGGACATGACTGAACAATTAAACCATCACCATCTACAACTGAAATAATTATTTAATATTGTTGAAATACATTTATAGTTTCAAGATGGACCATCTCCTGCCCAGGATGCCATGTCAGAAAACCTAAACTTAGATAGCATTTCTGTCCCTGTAAATGCTTCATTTGACCGCAAACAATGTGTAGTCAGTCAGTCAATCCCTGGATGCTAAGGCAACTTCTGACATTCTGACCCCAAAGAAGGTTGATTGTGTGACCCTAACCAATCAGAAGGGGCTCCCCTGGTGGCTCAGTGGTACAGTGGTACCTGTGATGCAGGAGATGTAGGTTGGGTCCCTAGGTTGGGAAGATCCCCTGGAGAAGGAATTGGCAACTGACTCTAGTATTCTTGCCTGAAAAATCCCATGGAAAGAGGAGCCTGGCCAGCTACAGTCCATGAGACGGCAAAAGAGTTAGACCTAGTAAAACAAACAGATATTTAAAGATAAGAGTTCGTAAGAATGATATCTCTGTTTCCATTTCTTGGGGCATTTTCAACACTGCCTGCATGTGCTGTGAAAATTCATTTGCCCAGGTTTCATCGTCAGGAATTTTGCCTTAATTGTTACATTTTTACTTAATTGGATGGGCTTTCCTGATGGCTAACATGGTAAAGAATGTGCCTATAATGCAGGAGACCTAGGTTCAATCCCTGGGTCGAGAAGATGCCCTGGAATTCCATGGTTAAAGGAGCCTACCTTAATACAATACAATACAATACAATCAACATTTCTGTTTTTTGAACTGTGAAGTAATACCTTCTCAGGCCAATAGTATGATACTTTATTCCTTTAGCTTAGTAAAATTTTCAATTCTGAACCTCTTTCTCATATTAATTGAATGATTTTTCAAAGATGAAAGCCTTATAATCGATATCTTCAGCTCCTAATCATGGACCATACTACCTTACATGATAGGATTCCTCTCAAACTTTTTCCTATGAGAAACTTAAATCCTGTTATCTACAACCGATAACTGGGCTTCCCTCTAGCTCAAAAGAAAATGCCTGCAATGTAGGAGATACAGGTTTAATTCCTAGATTGGGAATATCCTCTTGAGAAGGAAATGGCAGAGGAGCCTGGCAGGCTGCAGTCCATGGGATTGCAAGAGTCGGACATGACTGAACAATTAAACCATCACCATCTACAACTGAAATAATTATTTAATATTGTTGAAATACATTTATAGTTTCAAGATGGACCATCTCCTGCCCAGGATGCCATGTCAGAAAACCTAAACTTAGATAGCATTTCTGTCCCTGTAAATGCTTCATTTGACCGCAAACAATGTGTAGTCAGTCAGTCAATCCCTGGATGCTAAGGCAACTTCTGACATTCTGACCCCAAAGAAGGTTGATTGTGTGACCCTAACCAATCAGAAGGGGCTCCCCTGGTGGCTCAGTGGTACAGTGGTACCTGTGATGCAGGAGATGTAGGTTGGGTCCCTAGGTTGGGAAGATCCCCTGGAGAAGGAATTGGCAACTGACTCTAGTATTCTTGCCTGAAAAATCCCATGGAAAGAGGAGCCTGGCCAGCTACAGTCCATGAGACGGCAAAAGAGTTAGACATGACTTAGCAGCTAAACAACACCAATCAGATATTTTGTATTTGCCTCTTCCTTGTTCTTATTCAATTAGCCTATAAAAGCTTCTTGCTTTCTGACCTGACTCCCCAAAGGAACTTCATGAAGCATTAAAGTTTTCTTTGTTTTGTATCACTTAAATTGTCTTTTTTAATCTCTCTCTCTCTTTTTTTTTTGGACTGTTTCAGTGAAGAGGAATGAGATTTTAAGATGACTGCTAATGGCCTCCTGGATAAGGAGACTCATGGGGAGGCATGCTAATCCCTTTGAGTTCATTGTTCTTCTCATCATTACTGTGGGCCATTGGTAAGTCACTCTCAAGTTTAAACTGCTTCCTTGCACTCAGTTCTCCAATCCAAACAAACTTTTTTTTAAAAATTAGTATATAAATAGATAGTGAGACATATATTTTTTAGCTAAACCTGAGTTTTCTCAGAATCAAATTAATACCTAAGAGAAATGTGCCTTAGGATTGAGGATTTTATGGTGTTTTACTGTATATCTCTTTGCACAGAAATATTCTTGTGGCTAGTGGATAATATAGAGAGGGACTAGGGTTTATTAAAGTTCTCAGAACTCTTCTGGGGTCCCAGAAAGGCTCCAGGATAATCATACTGAAAGTCCACTTTGGGTGGCATCTACTATGAGACTCACAAAGCCTAAAGGTTAGCCCTCAGTATAAACCACTGGAAGACCTGGGGAGATAAAATAAGACAAAAAACTTAGACTGTTTTGACCATCAAAATTAAAATCTAAGTACACTTAAGTCAGACTATTAAAAGCCATGACAGTATCTACCAGTATTCCTAAAAGGAATAATGGATCTGTTGTGAATGGGTACCTAGTAACCAAAGCCTCAAAACTGGTGGGCAGAGATCCAGCACTTAAAAGCTGTTAGAGATCCACCTGCTAAGGCAACTTCTGACATTCTGACCCCAAAGAAGGTTGATTGTGTGACCCTAACCAATCAGAAGGGGCTCCCCTGGTGGCTCAGTGGTACAGTGGTACCTGTGATGCAGGAGATGTAGGTTGGGTCCCTAGGTTGGGAAGATCCCCTGGAGAAGGAATTGGCAACTGACTCTAGTATTCTTGCCTGAAAAATCCCATGGAAAGAGGAGCCTGGCCAGCTACAGTCCATGAGACGGCAAAAGAGTTAGACATGACTTAGCAGCTAAACAACACCAATCAGATATTTTGTATTTGCCTCTTCCTTGTTCTTATTCAATTAGCCTATAAAAGCTTCTTGCTTTCTGACCTGACTCCCCAAAGGAACTTCATGAAGCATTAAAGTTTTCTTTGTTTTGTATCACTTAAATTGTCTTTTTTAATCTCTCTCTCTCTTTTTTGGACTGTTTCAGTGAAGAGGAATGAGATTTTAAGATGACTGCTAATGGCCTCCTGGATAAGGAGACTCATGGGAGGCATGCTAATCCCTTTGAGTTCATTGTTCTTCTCATCATTACTGTGGGCCATTGGTAAGTCACTCTCAAGTTTAAACTGCTTCCTTGCACTCAGTTCTCCAATCCAAACAAACTTTTTAAAAATTAGTATATAAATAGATAGTGAGACATATATTTTTTAGCTAAACCTGAGTTTTCTCAGAATCAAATTAATACCTAAGAGAAATGTGCCTTAGGATTGAGGATTTTATGGTGTTTTACTGTATATCTCTTTGCACAGAAATATTCTTGTGGCTAGTGGATAATATAGAGAGGGACTAGGGTTTATTAAAGTTCTCAGAACTCTTCTGGGGTCCCAGAAAGGCTCCAGGATAATCATACTGAAAGTCCACTTTGGGTGGCATCTACTATGAGACTCACAAAGCCTAAAGGTTAGCCCTCAGTATAAACCACTGGAAGACCTGGGGAGATAAAATAAGACAAAAAACTTAGACTGTTTTGACCATCAAAATTAAAATCTAAGTACACTTAAGTCAGACTATTAAAAGCCATGACAGTATCTACCAGTATTCCTAAAAGGAATAATGGATCTGTTGTGAATGGGTACCTAGTAACCAAAGCCTCAAAACTGGTGGGCAGAGATCCAGCACTTAAAAGCTGTTAGAGCAGCTTGCCACTTGCCACTAAGACTCCATGCTAGGATAAGTTGGTCACAGAATAGACTAAATTAACTCTACCTCAATACCATCCTCCAGAAAATTTCAATACAATGAGGTACACTGTAAAACACCACAGAGTCCCCAACCCAGTGGCACATCCCTGTAGGATGTTAATTTGGCTCCGAGAGTACCCAGGATCAGCTAATGAGCAGCTGGGATGGTGTGTCTAATTACAAGCCAGCGCTCTGGAGCACATGCGCCCAGAGCCAGTGCTCTGCAGCAAGAGAGGCCACTACGATGGGGGGCCCACACAGGCCAAAGAATAAAAAAAGACAGATGAAAAATAAATGATGATTTAGAGGCAAAAAAAAAAAAAAAAAACCTTTAAAAAGAAAAAAGAGTTGGATATGACACAACTGAGCATGCACACACGTGGGTCCATGACTTCCAGGAATATCTATTGTTGTCTCAGCTGAAACCTAGAAAGGTGTTTGAGAGGATATATTTTTCTAAGCAATGCTATGGGCAAAATTGAACACTAACATTCAGAGCCTGATAGGAACTTCTTTTAAAGGCCTTCTTTTCTAAGCTAAATGAAACTCTTTACCCAGAGCAAAAGAAAAACATTTAAAAGAAAAATGGCTCTGAATCTAGAATATAGGAATTTTTTGATTTGTTAGTTGAAGATCTTCTCCCTCACATAAAGATGCAAACTGATAGTAATGTACTTCAGTGGGTGGATCAGTCCCTGATCTCATTCCCAAATCACTTCCGTTCCACTCTTAGGATAGCCCACCAGGCTTCTCTGTCCATGAGATTATCCAGGCAAGAATTCTGGAGTGGACTGCCATGCCTCCCTTTGGGGCTCTTCCCAACAGAGACTGCCATGCCATCCATGAGACTCACAAAGCCTAAAGGTTAGCCCTCAGTATAAACCACTGGAAGACCTGGGGAGATAAAATAAGACAAAAAACTTAGACTGTTTTGACCATCAAAATTAAAATCTAAGTACACTTAAGTCAGACTATTAAAAGCCATGACAGTATCTACCAGTATTCCTAAAAGGAATAATGGATCTGTTGTGAATGGGTACCTAGTAACCAAAGCCTCAAAACTGGTGGGCAGAGATCCAGCACTTAAAAGCTGTTAGAGCAGCTTGCCACTTGCCACTAAGACTCCATGCTAGGATAAGTTGGTCACAGAATAGACTAAATTAACTCTACCTCAATACCATCCTCCAGAAAATTTCAATACAATGAGGTACACTGTAAAACACCACAGAGTCCCCAACCCAGTGGCACATCCCTGTAGGATGTTAATTTGGCTCCGAGAGTACCCAGGATCAGCTAATGAGCAGCTGGGATGGTGTGTCTAATTACAAGCCAGCGCTCTGGAGCACATGCGCCCAGAGCCAGTGCTCTGCAGCAAGAGAGGCCACTACGATGGGGGGCCCACACAGGCCAAAGAATAAAAAAAGACAGATGAAAAATAAATGATGATTTAGAGGCAAAAAAAAAAAAAAAAAACCTTTAAAAAGAAAAAAGAGTTGGATATGACACAACTGAGCATGCACACACGTGGGTCCATGACTTCCAGGAATATCTATTGTTGTCTCAGCTGAAACCTAGAAAGGTGTTTGAGAGGATATATTTTTCTAAGCAATGCTATGGGCAAAATTGAACACTAACATTCAGAGCCTGATAGGAACTTCTTTTAAAGGCCTTCTTTTCTAAGCTAAATGAAACTCTTTACCCAGAGCAAAAGAAAAACATTTAAAAGAAAAATGGCTCTGAATCTAGAATATAGGAATTTTTTGATTTGTTAGTTGAAGATCTTCTCCCTCACATAAAGATGCAAACTGATAGTAATGTACTTCAGTGGGTGGATCAGTCCCTGATCTCATTCCCAAATCACTTCCGTTCCACTCTTAGGATAGCCCACCAGGCTTCTCTGTCCATGAGATTATCCAGGCAAGAATTCTGGAGTGGACTGCCATGCCCTCCTTCGGGGGCTCTTCCCAACCCAGAGACTGAATCCATGTCTCTTATGTCTCCTGCATTGGCAGGTGGGTGCTTTACCACTGCTGCACCACCTGGGAAGCCCAAATATAATTATTAAGAGCAGGTAAATTAAATAGATGTAATATAAAAGCTCATATGTGGATTTTTCAACAATAATTATTCTTTATTGTATGTCTACTTGAAAAATAGTTTCCAAGATCTTTTGGGTAACTTGCATGCTGTAGGGAAAGAGCAAATTATGGCCAGGCTCCCTTGCTTCATGTCCTCTCGCTCTTGCCCCATGTTTTGTAAATAATGATTATGTAACAGCTGAGATCACTTATAGTACTGTGCATGCTCATCAGAGGGTACTAGCCTGGACTCAGGCTGCTTTTGCTATATAAGCTCCACCTGGAAAAAGCCAGGGTAGTTTGTGTGCAGTATGCCTGTATGAGCTTCATCGTGAAAGCCCTGGCTGCTGCTGCATTGGAGCTATATTGATGCGAAGTCATGTTTATGCTATATGAGTTTGTTATATGTTATGACTACGTTATGGTTGCGTTATGGCTGCTGCTACAGCTACTGTGTCAGTCAGGAGAGAAACTGTGTTATGGCAACTGTGAGAGCCAGGAGAGAATAAAGATGTCTGCAGTTCCTGTGGCTCCTCCCTGAGTCTCCTTCCAGCCTCTTATCTCCCAGCTTGCCTACCCTGGATTCAGTGAAAGTGAGAACAGTAGATAAGTGGCCTCAGGAAGAGGATCAGCATACAAATGCTTAAAGGTGTGCGCATGCTAAGTTGCTTCATTCGTGTCTGGCTCTTTGACACAACATGGACTGTAACCTGCCAGGCTCCTCTGTCCAAGGGATTCTCCAGGTAAGAATACTGGATTGGGTGGCCATTTCCTTCTCTACGGGATCTACCTGACCCAAGGATTGAATCCATGTCTCCTATGTCTCCTGCTTTGGCAGGTGGGTTCTTTACCACTAATTCAAGCTGGGAAGCTCCATGCTTAAAGGCATACTGAGATAAATTACTTCAAAATAAGATAAAATAATGAAATATTAATCACTGAACATAGATTTATCAATTTTTAGCTTCCTTTTACAGCAGAACTAAAAGCATTTGAATATATTAATAAACACATTTGTACCACATTGACAAATTTACAGGTAAGAATATATTTCTAGAAATTCTGAAATTTATTTATAAATTCAGCAATCCACAAATGGTAGTGTAAGAGTATACAAATTGCTTTCTTCTTAGTTTTCACTAGAAATTAAGGATCATATACAGATTCTAATTAAGACATAAATGAAACTACTAGAAGTAATAAGGGAAACATGCCTGTTTAGGTTGCAGTTTTGGTAAGAAAATGTATGTGGTATGGAGATGTATTTCTGTTAAGGGAAAAAAGAATACTTTTCCTAGAGTAAAACAACTGATTGTTCCAGAAAAAGAAAGATAGGAAAAAAAGTAGGACCAAATTTGAATTAATATAAACAGTTGTAGAAAGTTTGTGAAAACGTATCTTGGGGAAGAAATTTTCTGTGTGATCAAACTGACTAAGGTTAGAGTGGATATTTTAAGCTTATTTTATTTTAATATAAAAAGTACACTGGTGCAGAATTAGTACTTGGTGCTCTCTATGTTAAAAGGTCAATGTTTTATTAGATTATTGGCCTGTTCTTAATAATAAATTGTAAACAAGGTTTTTCTTTACCTTTTAAGTAATCTGCCCGGAAAGCAGAGAAAAAATTTTGTCTTCATCAGGTCTTTGATTAATAAAAAAACTCAGTCTTCTTTAAAAGATGTCTGCAGTTCCTGTGGCTCCTCCCTGAGTCTCCTTCCAGCCTCTTATCTCCCAGCTTGCCTACCCTGGATTCAGTGAAAGTGAGAACAGTAGATAAGTGGCCTCAGGAAGAGGATCAGCATACAAATGCTTAAAGGTGTGCGCATGCTAAGTTGCTTCATTCGTGTCTGGCTCTTTGACACAACATGGACTGTAACCTGCCAGGCTCCTCTGTCCAAGGGATTCTCCAGGTAAGAATACTGGATTGGGTGGCCATTTCCTTCTCTACGGGATCTACCTGACCCAAGGATTGAATCCATGTCTCCTATGTCTCCTGCTTTGGCAGGTGGGTTCTTTACCACTAATTCAAGCTGGGAAGCTCCATGCTTAAAGGCATACTGAGATAAATTACTTCAAAATAAGATAAAATAATGAAATATTAATCACTGAACATAGATTTATCAATTTTTAGCTTCCTTTTACAGCAGAACTAAAAGCATTTGAATATATTAATAAACACATTTGTACCACATTGACAAATTTACAGGTAAGAATATATTTCTAGAAATTCTGAAATTTATTTATAAATTCAGCAATCCACAAATGGTAGTGTAAGAGTATACAAATTGCTTTCTTCTTAGTTTTCACTAGAAATTAAGGATCATATACAGATTCTAATTAAGACATAAATGAAACTACTAGAAGTAATAAGGGAAACATGCCTGTTTAGGTTGCAGTTTTGGTAAGAAAATGTATGTGGTATGGAGATGTATTTCTGTTAAGGGAAAAAAGAATACTTTTTCCCTAGAGTAAAACAACTGATTGTTCCAGAAAAAGAAAGATAGGAAAAAAAGTAGGACCAAATTTGAATTAATATAAACAGTTGTAGAAAGTTTGTGAAAACGTATCTTGGGGAAGAAATTTTCTGTGTGATCAAACTGACTAAGGTTAGAGTGGATATTTTAAGCTTATTTTATTTTAATATAAAAAGTACACTGGTGCAGAATTAGTACTTGGTGCTCTCTATGTTAAAAGGTCAATGTTTTATTAGATTATTGGCCTGTTCTTAATAATAAATTGTAAACAAGGTTTTTCTTTACCTTTTAAGTAATCTGCCCGGAAAGCAGAGAATTTTGTATCTTATCAAAATAATTTACTGTACTTCATGTTGTCTTCATCAGGTCTTTGATTAATAAAAAAAACTCAGTCTTCTCAATATTAAAAGAGCTAAGGTGTTTTAAAACTATATAACATTCTGTATTTGTTTTTAGATTCTTTACATTTTATTTTGATTAAATGGATTTTTTGAGAAGCTCCCTCCAAGTCAAATTCATTTTTTTTTTTTGAACACGTAAAATGCTATATTTTATTTGACAAAAAGTAAATTCATAACTTTTTTGACCACAAGATAATTTGAATTTAATTCAGTTCAAATTTGTAATTCCCCTAACATGGAAACATCTGGAAAATTTTTTTAATTTTCAGAATGTCCAAGTCAAATTTTAAGTAAAATCTTTTTGACCTTGGACAAACTTTGGGATTTTTCGAAGCGTCCTTGGAACATCTCAAATCATTTGTTCTCTCTTTTTATAAAAAGAGAAATGTTAAGTTAATTAGGCTTGTTTGATATGTTAAGTCACATAAGAAATGTCAAATAAGAACTGATGTTTAGATTTCTAGGTTATATTTGTATGTTATTAATATCAGTGTTAGAGAATTGTATACACTTTCTAAAAATCCAGTATGTCCTACTATAATTTTATTAGCCATATTCCAATTATCTTAAAATAGTGTGCATTACAAAAGTAACCAATATTCCTTCTCAATTTCAGTATAATTAACTCTCATCATATCTTTAACCATGAGCTTTAATTTTTTGGAGATGTATTTCTGTTAAGGGAAAAAAGAATACTTTTTCCCTAGAGTAAAACAACTGATTGTTCCAGAAAAAGAAAGATAGGAAAAAAAGTAGGACCAAATTTGAATTAATATAAACAGTTGTAGAAAGTTTGTGAAAACGTATCTTGGGGAAGAAATTTTCTGTGTGATCAAACTGACTAAGGTTAGAGTGGATATTTTAAGCTTATTTTATTTTAATATAAAAAGTACACTGGTGCAGAATTAGTACTTGGTGCTCTCTATGTTAAAAGGTCAATGTTTTATTAGATTATTGGCCTGTTCTTAATAATAAATTGTAAACAAGGTTTTTCTTTACCTTTTAAGTAATCTGCCCGGAAAGCAGAGAATTTTGTATCTTATCAAAATAATTTACTGTACTTCATGTTGTCTTCATCAGGTCTTTGATTAATAAAAAACTCAGTCTTCTCAATATTAAAAGAGCTAAGGTGTTTTAAAACTATATAACATTCTGTATTTGTTTTTAGATTCTTTACATTTTATTTTGATTAAATGGATTTTTTGAGAAGCTCCCTCCAAGTCAAATTCTTCTTTTTTTTTGAACACGTAAAATGCTATATTTTATTTGACAAAAAGTAAATTCATAACTTTTTTGACCACAAGATAATTTGAATTTAATTCAGTTCAAATTTGTAATTCCCCTAACATGGAAACATCTGGAAAATTTTTTTAATTTTCAGAATGTCCAAGTCAAATTTTAAGTAAAATCTTTTTGACCTTGGACAAACTTTGGGATTTTTCGAAGCGTCCTTGGAACATCTCAAATCATTTGTTCTCTCTTTTTATAAAAAGAGAAATGTTAAGTTAATTAGGCTTGTTTGATATGTTAAGTCACATAAGAAATGTCAAATAAGAACTGATGTTTAGATTTCTAGGTTATATTTGTATGTTATTAATATCAGTGTTAGAGAATTGTATACACTTTCTAAAAATCCAGTATGTCCTACTATAATTTTATTAGCCATATTCCAATTATCTTAAAATAGTGTGCATTACAAAAGTAACCAATATTCCTTCTCAATTTCAGTATAATTAACTCTCATCATATCTTTAACCATGAGCTTTAAGTCTTTTGTCATGTATAAGCAGTTTTGTCTCATTCTGATGTTTTTGCAAGAGTCATGGAAAGGACCTTACCCACCTGACCACGGACACTGCTGCCACATTACAAGGTGTCAAACGTTGAATGCATATTTCACAACTGAAGAAGGTTCTACCTGATATCTGCTTCTGTGTAAATGCCAGACACCCCAAATCAAACTCACTAGAAGTAGCTGACATTGGAGTACCAAGATGTCCGATTGAAAACATTTCTTTTCCATTCATTTGTCCCTCTCTGATCATTGTTTTCCTAATTCTTATACCAGAAAGGTTATAGTGATTCTTTTGTTCACCTTCTTCCTTGTTCAGACCTGAAAAGATAATGCCATTGTTCAAAAATCTCAGGTCATTGTAAAGAAGAATAATCCATCCTCCAACCAACTGTTCAATTTTCTATGATGCTGGTGAACTTGGAGCTCTTTCTGTTATTTGCACATTTCTCCCTGATTTCCAGCGCCTCAGTTTCTCTGGAAAAGGCTTGCTATCAAAACACTTCTGGAAAAAATAGAGGCACAGTTACATAAACAGGCCACTGGCTTACAGAAATGTACTCTTCTTTGGGATCATTTCTTGATTTATCTGATTCTGTCTGTTTTAGGTCATAGGGAGACTGACTTAGGAGTGTTCTATAAGCCATGGTCATTGTTTTGTTGGATCCCTAATATATATTGTTCCTTCAAGTTTTAAATGCATATAGTCTGCCATTGGCCAGCTGGCAGATGATCTCCTCTGAGTGGAATGACAAAATACCAAAAATGTAGCATGTTGAGTCAAACAAGCCCCAAATCCCAAGTCAATTCTGGACATTTTTACCTTCAAATTGATTGTGTCCCTATTAATCAGGTATGTTCTCTTTTTCTTTTCCTTGTTCTTATTTTTTTAATCCTATAAAAGCTTTTGGCCTATTTTGCAGTTCCCTAAAGAAGCCCCCACTTTATGAATTGATGATGTTTGTGTCACTTAAATTGTCTCTTTTAATAACTTTTTAAGAATATTGAATACTATGCAGTGAAATTTGTAACTGTCATACATTTTGTGAAATTACTTCTCTGCAAAGCCTATCAGCCAGAACCCTTTCTTTAAGTAACAAAAATGAATTCCCAATCATTTAGAAGAAGAATGCATTTATTGAAAGAATGTTGAGTGGCTTGTAGAACTGATGGGTGTGGGGGCGAGTAGGGCTCAAAAAATAGATGTGTACCCAAGGAGCCTGAGAAATAAGCATCACAGCCAGACTCCTGCCCCATAGGCAGTTGCTGGATGAGGAAAGTGTTCCTGATGTTGGAGACTGGGGACTAGTGTTGCCATCTCTGCCCCTACCAGCACTGCACCGTTTTGCTCCAGTGCATATTCATCTAGATACTCTTAGCTGCATTGGGCACCACATACCTGATTCATTCTGCATTATTCCTGAATCACACATATAATTTTCTGTTTTGTACTGGGCCATCCCAATCATACACAAATGCCTACTCAACTAAATAGATAAGGAAAGTGAGAGCCAGACTGTTCAGCTTCTTTGCTGCAATATTCAAAACTCCCCAAACTAAGTGGGAGATCAGACACTGGTTTAGTGTGAAAAGACAGATATCCCATTTTCACTTATCTTGCTTAATTTCTGTGAAGGGGTGATGTGTCAGTTTGCATTCCTTATTATTGTGGCTCTCATTCAACAACATAAGACACTAAGACCCTGGTCTCTTGAATAAGAAATCAGTCTTAGCCTATTTTCTAATTCCTATCCAAACCACAGATAGAAGAGACATAAAGAAAATCTTTTAATTGACTCTAAGTTTTATTCCCTCCTCCAAATAAATTCTACCTTTAAAATCAGTTCATTCTTTGAAAATATGCATAATCTAATTGTACAGCTTTCTCCTCATAGAACCATCATAAGAGTGTTGTTTTATTTTCTGTCCTATACTTCTGTATCATGTGGCAATCATGGGTACTTTTATATTTGATGTAAAAAATAATGTTTAGAAACTTCTTATAAAATCAGCGCTAAGATTTCTTTTAATTTTTTTGGGGGGGTGAGTGGTTAAATAATTTAGTCTAAGAAAACTATTAATTTCATCCGAGGAATTGGTGTCATGCCTCATCTTAAATAATACACCTGAGAATGCTCAGATTCAAATATAAAGCACAAACATATTACTGTTTTCCTTTTATAGTTTCTAACCACCTGTCAGAGTTTAAATCCAAACTCCAAAGATGCATAAGTGTTACTATAGGTCACTCCAAAAACTGACATATTTTGTGATGAACATGTCCATATTCTTCATGAACCAGCTAAAATCTCCTTTAAAAATATGTGAATATTAAATAATACCTAAAGAGTTCAGATAAAATGAGAATAAAATATTAATTAGTAAACAGTTGAATTCATTTACTATACAGAAAATCATTAGGGTTTGCAATCTTTGACTTAAAATTGGGATGTTAATATTGTAATTATAGATGTATATGTTAATAATAAAACTTAGAAAATAGAAATAAGTTAAAGTAATAAAAGTGAATAATGTACTGGAAATCTTACACCCAGAGATAAAGAACTATTAATGTTCATCAATATGTACATGCTTAGATTTACAGAGATGTTTAACTTTGAAATTTAATTTAATATGATTTAATTTCCTGTTTCATTATGCAACTAATAACAGGATTATTAGCTGTCGTGATACACAATAATTCTTGATTTATTTTTCTAATTCCTCCAATAAACTTGTAGCCTGGTTAATAAATCTACTGTACCTATGAGAATAGGTACTTTCAAGAATTTCTTGAATATTCCAGTGAAGCAAAATCACTCTCTTTAAAAGCTTGATCATAATTATGTGTTATTCCATTTTAACCTTGAATTTTCCTCCAACATGTTATCTGTCCCTCACTATGTATAAGCAACAAAGCATTAAATATTTTAATAATGACTGCATATTCTCAGTCAGTCCTGTCCAGCTCTTTACATCTCCATGACTGTAGTGCAAGACTCCTCTGGCCTTGGAATTTTCCAGGCAGGAATACTGGAGTGGGTTGCCATTTTTTCCACCAGGGGATCTTCCTGATGCAGAAAGGAAGCATGTTTCTTGTGTTTTCTGCATTGGCAGGCAGGTTCCTTACCACTGTGACTTGGGAAGCCAAAAGTCTATGTTATATTAAAATAATATTGATAGGGTTATTTAAAATACATGTTAGTTGTAAGAAAACAGGTAGAACTATTACAAAATTAGACTGAATGGTAAAAGTAATATCAAAAATTTTCAGTTTAAAAAATACTGAAATGGTGTGCTCATTATTCCACAATGATCAAAATATTTAAAGAACAATGATGGGATTACGGTAGAATTCAAAAACCTTTGTGATGGTTCAACAGCATACTAATAGTCACAATTTTGCAGCCAAGTGTATACTTGTGAAATTTGTTTCTATTCCCAATAAACTTGGACTTACAGGACTAAAGCCAAGTAAACTTGAAGAGGAAACTAGACTCTAGTACTGAGGTCAATTTTGTATTTATAACAACTACCATAGGGCTTCATAACCTGTCTTTTTCACCCTGGAATTTGTGAACAGCCTAGACTTTTTCGCCTGACAGAGTAGTCTTTTCATTCATTTCGTCATAAGAGAATAGAACTTAATTCAAGAAATGCCTTAAAACGATGCAAGAATGTAGGAATGACCTCCCTGTTTCCAACACTTCTACCATGTCAATTCTCATAAAGTAGAGTCATACTATTCCAAGGATAAAGAGGGGTTCAAGAGCAATTTTGATAAAGCAATTTGTTTCTGAATGATTTTCATGGTGAAATCCACTTAAACCTAATTCTCTCTCAAATTGAGAAGCCTATAAAGAATTAAGAAAATTATGACTGTTGGTCATAATTCTGTATAATCATAAGGAATCTGATTTAGGTGAGATCTGAATGGCCTAGTGGTTTTTATTCCTAAACTGAATTTTCCTCCAACATGTTATCTGTCCCTCACTATGTATAAGCAACAAAGCATTAAATATTTTAATAATGACTGCATATTCTCAGTCAGTCCTGTCCAGCTCTTTACATCTCCATGACTGTAGTGCAAGACTCCTCTGGCCTTGGAATTTTCCAGGCAGGAATACTGGAGTGGGTTGCCATTTTTTCCACCAGGGGATCTTCCTGATGCAGAAAGGAAGCATGTTTCTTGTGTTTCCTGCATTGGCAGGCAGGTTCCTTACCACTGTGACTTGGGAAGCCAAAAGTCTATGTTATATTAAAATAATATTGATAGGGTTATTTAAAATACATGTTAGTTGTAAGAAAACAGGTAGAACTATTACAAAATTAGACTGAATGGTAAAAGTAATATCAAAAATTTTCAGTTTAAAAAATACTGAAATGGTGTGCTCATTATTCCACAATGATCAAAATATTTAAAGAACAATGATGGGATTACGGTAGAATTCAAAAACCTTTGTGATGGTTCAACAGCATACTAATAGTCACAATTTTGCAGCCAAGTGTATACTTGTGAAATTTGTTTCTATTCCCAATAAACTTGGACTTACAGGACTAAAGCCAAGTAAACTTGAAGAGGAAACTAGACTCTAGTACTGAGGTCAATTTTGTATTTATAACAACTACCATAGGGCTTCATAACCTGTCTTTTTCACCCTGGAATTTGTGAACAGCCTAGACTTTTTCGCCTGACAGAGTAGTCTTTTCATTCATTTCGTCATAAGAGAATAGAACTTAATGCAAGAAATGCCTTAAAACGATGCAAGAATGTAGGAATGACCTCCCTGTTTCCAACACTTCTACCATGTCAATTCTCATAAAGTAGAGTCATACTATTCCAAGGATAAAGAGGGGTTCAAGAGCAATTTTGATAAAGCAATTTGTTTCTGAATGATTTTCATGGTGAAATCCACTTAAACCTAATTCTCTCTCAAATTGAGAAGCCTATAAAGAATTAAGAAAATTATGACTGTTGGTCATAATTCTGTATAATCATAAGGAATCTGATTTAGGTGAGATCTGAATGGCCTAGTGGTTTTCCCTACTTTCTTCAATCTAAATCTGAATTTTGCAATAAGAAGCTTATGATCTGAGCCACAGTCAGCTCCTGGTCTTGTTTTTGCTGACTGTGTAGAGTTTCTCCATCTTTGGCTGCAAAGAATATAACCTATCTGATTTTGGTATTGACCATCTGGTGATGTCCATGTGTAGAGCCATCTCTTGTGTTGTTAGGAAAGGATGTTTGCTATGACCAGCGTGTTCTTTTGGTGAAACTATGTTAGCCTTTGTCCTCCTTCATTTTGTACTCCAAGGCCAGACTTACCTGTTATTCCACGTATCTCTTGCCTTCCTACTTTTGCATTCCAGTCCCCTATGATAAAAAGGACATCTTTTTTGGTGTTAGTTCTAGAAGATCTTGTAGGTCTTCATAGAACTGTTCAACTTTAGCTTCTTTGGCATTAGTGGTTGGGGTATAGACTAAGATTACTATGATGTAGAATGTTTGGCCTTGAAACAAACCAAGATCATTCTGGCAAATTTGAGACTGCACCCAAGTACTACATTTCAGACTCCTTTGTTGACCACGAGGGCAACTCCATTTCTTCTAAGGGATTCTTGCCCACAGTAGTAGATATAATGGTTGTCTGAGTTAAATTTGCCCATTTTCATCCATTTTAGCTCAGTGACTCCTAAAATCACAATGTTTGCTTTTGCCATTTCCTGTTTGACCACTTTCAGTTTACCTTGATTCATGGACCTAACATTCCAGTTTCCTATGCAATATTGTTTTTTACAGAATCAGACTTTACCTTCATCACCAGACAAATCCACAAGTACGTGTTGCTTCTGCTTTGGCTTAGTCTCTTTATTCCTTCTGGAGCTATTTCTCCATTTTTTCCAATGGCATACTGAACACCTACCACCCTAGGGAGGGTTCGTCTTTCAGTGGCAACACTTCTACCATGTCAATTCTCATAAAGTAGAGTCATACTATTCCAAGGATAAAGAGGGGTTCAAGAGCAATTTTGATAAAGCAATTTGTTTCTGAATGATTTTCATGGTGAAATCCACTTAAACCTAATTCTCTCTCAAATTGAGAAGCCTATAAAGAATTAAGAAAATTATGACTGTTGGTCATAATTCTGTATAATCATAAGGAATCTGATTTAGGTGAGATCTGAATGGCCTAGTGGTTTTCCCTACTTTCTTCAATCTAAATCTGAATTTTGCAATAAGAAGCTTATGATCTGAGCCACAGTCAGCTCCTGGTCTTGTTTTTGCTGACTGTGTAGAGTTTCTCCATCTTTGGCTGCAAAGAATATAACCTATCTGATTTTGGTATTGACCATCTGGTGATGTCCATGTGTAGAGCCATCTCTTGTGTTGTTAGGAAAGGATGTTTGCTATGACCAGCGTGTTCTTTTGGTGAAACTATGTTAGCCTTTGTCCTCCTTCATTTTGTACTCCAAGGCCAGACTTACCTGTTATTCCACGTATCTCTTGCCTTCCTACTTTTGCATTCCAGTCCCCTATGATAAAAAGGACATCTTTTTTGGTGTTAGTTCTAGAAGATCTTGTAGGTCTTCATAGAACTGTTCAACTTTAGCTTCTTTGGCATTAGTGGTTGGGGTATAGACTAAGATTACTATGATGTAGAATGTTTGGCCTTGGAAACAAACCAAGATCATTCTGGCAAATTTGAGACTGCACCCAAGTACTACATTTCAGACTCCTTTGTTGACCACGAGGGCAACTCCATTTCTTCTAAGGGATTCTTGCCCACAGTAGTAGATATAATGGTTGTCTGAGTTAAATTTGCCCATTTTCATCCATTTTAGCTCAGTGACTCCTAAAATCACAATGTTTGCTTTTGCCATTTCCTGTTTGACCACTTTCAGTTTACCTTGATTCATGGACCTAACATTCCAGTTTCCTATGCAATATTGTTTTTTACAGAATCAGACTTTACCTTCATCACCAGACAAATCCACAAGTACGTGTTGCTTCTGCTTTGGCTTAGTCTCTTTATTCCTTCTGGAGCTATTTCTCCATTTTTTCCAATGGCATACTGAACACCTACCACCCTAGGGAGGGTTCGTCTTTCAGTGGCATATCTTTTTGCCTTTTCATACTGTTCATGGGGTTCTCAAGGCACGAGTGCTGAAGTGGTTTTCCATTCTTTTCTCCAGTGGACAACATTTTGTCAGAACTTTCCACCATGACCTATCTGTCTTGGGTGGCAGCACACAGCATGGCTCATGATTTCACTGAGTTAGACAAGGCTGTGAACTATGTGATCATTTCAGTTGGTCTTCTGTCATTGTGATCTTCATGCTGTCTGCCCTCTGATGGATGAGTACAGGAAGCTTGTGCAAGCATCGTGATAGGAGGGACTAGCTGTGGGGAAACTTGGTCTTGCTCTGGTGGGCAAGGTAATACTCAGTAAATCTTTAATCCAATTTTCTGCTGATTGGTGGGGCTGTGCTCCCTCCCTGTAGTTTTGCTTAAGGGGAACCAGTCCTAGAGTCTATAGTATCTGCAGGAGGCTATAGGCTATAAGGTAGGGGTAATGGTGACCACGTCTAAGAGGACTTATGCCAGCACGCCACGCCTCCCATGGCTTCTGCTGCCAGTGTCCTGACCCTGTGGCTAGCCCTTGCTGACCCATGTCTCTGTCAGAGATTCCCAAACACTCTCAAGTCTGGCTCAGTCTTTTGTGAGACTGCTTGTAAGGTCACTGCTCCTTTCTCCTGGGTCCTGGTGCACACAAGGATTTGTTCATGCCCTCCAAGAGTCTCTGTTTCCCCAGTCCTGTGGAAGTTCTGTAATCAAATCCCGCTGACATTCAAAGTCAGATTCCTTGGGGATTCTCAGTCCATATGCTGAATTCCCTGACTGGGAAGTCTGTTGTAGGGCCTAGAGCCTTTGCAGCAATTATACTTCTTTGGTATAATTGTTCTCCAGTTTGTGGATAGCCCACCTGATGGCTTTATGGTGGGAATAATGGTGACCTCCTCCAAAAGAACTTATGCTGGACATCTCCCAGGATCGCTCCTGCCAGTGCCCTAAACCCACAGCAGGCCACCGCTGACTCATGCCTCTGCAGGAGACCCTCAAGCACTCATAGGCATGTTTGGCTTAGTCTCTTGTAGGGGGTCAGTGCTCCTTTTCTGGGTCCTAGTGACCACAAGGTTTTGTTTTGTGCCGTACAGGAGTTTCTGGCAGATATGAGGTTTGATATTAAACGTGATTACACATTCCTAACATCTTGTTCTGGCTTCCCCTTTGTCCTTGGATTGCAGTATCTTCTGTAGGGTTCAAAATCCTCCCAAATGATTGTTCAGCAGCTAGTTGAGATTTTGGTGTTCTTATAGGAGAATATGTATGTATATCCTTCTACTCTGCCATCTTGAGGACATTATGATTACACAGAACTTATGACTATACAGTAGAAATCACAAATAGATTCCAAGGATTAGATCTAATAGAGGGCCTGAAGAACAAGGGAGATAGGTTCATAACACTGTACAGAAGGTGGTGACCAAAAACATCCCCCAGAAAAAGAAATGCAACAAGGCAGAATGTTTGTCTGAGGAGGCCTTACAAGTAGCTCAGAAAAGAAGAGAAGTGAAAGGCAAAGAAGGAAAGGAAAGATATACCCATCTAAAAGCAGAATTCCAAAGAAGAGCAAGGAGTGATAAGAAAGCCTTCTTAAGTGAGCAATGCAGAGAAATAGAGGAAAACAATAGAATGGGAAAGACTAGAGATCTTTTCAAGAAAATCAGACATACTAAGGGAATATTTCATGTAAAGATGGGCACAATAAAGGACAGAAGCAGTATGAATCTAGCAGAAGAGATTAAGAACAAGTGGCAAGAATACATGGAAGAACAGTTCAAAAAAGGTCTTAATGACCCAGCTGACCATGATGGTGTGATCACTCACCTAGAGTCAGACATCATGGAGTGGGAACTCAAGCGGGTCTTAGGAAGCATTGCTACAAAAAAAGCTAGTGAAGGTGATGGAATGCCAGCTGAGCTATTTAAAATCCTAAAAGATGATGCCGATATGTACTTCACTCATTGTGTCAACAAATTTGGAAAACTCATCAGTGGCCACAGAACTGGAAAAAGTCAGTGTTCATTCCAGTCCCAAAGAAGTGCAATGACAAAGAATGCTCGAACTACCACACAATTGCATTAATTTCACACGCTAGCAAGGCAATGCTCAAAATCCTCCAAGCTAGGCTTCAACAGTTCATAAATTGAGAACTTCCAGATGTATAGCTGGATTTAGAAAAGATAGAGGAACCAGAGATCAAACTGACAACATGTATTGGATTGTAGAAAAAGTAAAGGAATGCCAGAAAAACATCTGCTTCAATAACTATATGAAAGCCTTGGACTGTGTAGATCACCACAAACTGTGGAAAATTCTTAAAGAGGTGGGGATGCCAGACTGCCTTACCTGCCACCTGAGAAACCTGTATGCATGTTAAGAAGCAGCATTTAGAACTGGACATGGTACAATGGACTGGTTCCAAATTGGAATGGAGTAGGCCAAGTGTGTATATTGTCATCCTGCTTATTTAACTTATATGCAGGGTACATCATGTGAAGTGCATGGCTGGATAAAATACAAGCTGGAATATAGATTGCTGGGAGAAATATTAATAACCTCAGATATGCAGATGACACTGCCCTTATGACAGAAATCAAAGAGGAACTAAATAGCCACATGAAGAAGGCGAAAGAGGAGAGTGAAAAAACTGACTTAAAACTCAACATTCAAAAAACTAGGATCATGGCATCTGAACCCTTCACTTCAGGGAAAATAAATGTGGGAAAAATGGAAACAGTAACTATTTTCATTTTCTTGGGCTCCAAAATCACTACAGATGGTGACTGCAGCTATGAAATTAAAAGATGATTGTACCTTTTAAAAGCTATGATAAACCTAGACAGCATAATAAAGAACAGAGATATTACTTTGCTGACAAAGGTCTGTATAGTTGAAGTTATACTTTTTCCTATCATCAGGTATGGATGTAAGAGTTGAACAGACCATAGTAGACGGAGCACTTAAGCTTTGATGCTTTCAAGCTGTCATGCTAGAGAAGACTCTTTTTTAAAAGACTTTTTTTTTTTTTGCAGGGGAGGGGTGGGTGTTGGGGAGGGAGAGGGGCGGGCAGGCCACTTCTATTGGTGCTTCATTTATCTGTTTTCTTTGTTCTTTGGCCCGTGTGGGCCTCCCATCGCAGTGGCCTCTCTCACTGCAGAGCACCGGCTCTGGGCGCATGCACTTCAGAGCTCCGGCTCGGTAATTGGACATATCAGTCCAGCCGCTCCGCGGCACGTGGGATCTTCCCAGGCCAGGGATTGAACTGGCGCCCCTTGCACTGCAAGGCGGTGTTCTTACCCACTGGACCACCTGGGAAGCCTAACGAGTTCTTTCCCTTATCAAAAATTTACTAGATATATGGTCTTAATTGAGATCTTCAGTAATTAGATCAGGATAAGAATCGTTGCATTAAATAACATCTGCAATTTAGTTATTTTTTCCTAGTAGACTATTGATATTTAATTTGTATAAATTACCTAGCACAAATCCTGATTTAAAGATTCCATACATGAAATATTTTTCCTTCCCATTTTTTCCATTTCCTGCAAGTAAAATAAATTTTATCTAAGTTTATCATAAATATTGTTCTTCTCAGGTGGCACAGTGGTAAAGAATCCATCAGCCAATGCAGGAGACACAAACCATGAGGATTCGATCCCTGGATTAGGAAGATACCTTGGGTAGGAAATGACAACTCACTCCAGTATTCTTGCCTGGAAAATTACATGGACAAAGGAGCCTGGTGGGCTACAGTCCATGGGCTTGTAAAGAGTTGGACATGACTGATCAACTGAGCACCCATGCATGCACACAAATTCATAAAGTCTTTTTTTTCCCAGTAAGGCAATTGTTTTAAAACTTGCAGCTATGAAATTAAAAGATGATTGTACCTTTTAAAAGCTATGATAAACCTAGACAGCATAATAAAGAACAGAGATATTACTTTGCTGACAAAGGTCTGTATAGTTGAAGTTATACTTTTTCCTATCATCAGGTATGGATGTAAGAGTTGAACAGACCATAGTAGACGGAGCACTTAAGCTTTGATGCTTTCAAGCTGTCATGCTAGAGAAGACTCTTTTTTAAAAGATTTTTTTTTTTTTTGGGGGGGGGGGGGGGGTGTTGGGGAGGGAGAGGGGCGGGCAGGCCACTTCTATTGGTGCTTCATTTATCTGTTTTCTTTGTTCTTTGGCCCGTGTGGGCCTCCCATCGCAGTGGCCTCTCTCACTGCAGAGCACCGGCTCTGGGCGCATGCACTTCAGAGCTCCGGCTCGGTAATTGGACATATCAGTCCAGCCGCTCCGCGGCACGTGGGATCTTCCCAGGCCAGGGATTGAACTGGCGCCCCTTGCACTGCAAGGCGGTGTTCTTACCCACTGGACCACCTGGGAAGCCTAACGAGTTCTTTCCCCTTATCAAAAATTTACTAGATATATGGTCTTAATTGAGATCTTCAGTAATTAGATCAGGATAAGAATCGTTGCATTAAATAACATCTGCAATTTAGTTATTTTTTCCTAGTAGACTATTGATATTTAATTTGTATAAATTACCTAGCACAAATCCTGATTTAAAGATTCCATACATGAAATATTTTTCCTTCCCATTTTTTCCATTTCCTGCAAGTAAAATAAATTTTATCTAAGTTTATCATAAATATTGTTCTTCTCAGGTGGCACAGTGGTAAAGAATCCATCAGCCAATGCAGGAGACACAAACCATGAGGATTCGATCCCTGGATTAGGAAGATACCTTGGAGTAGGAAATGACAACTCACTCCAGTATTCTTGCCTGGAAAATTACATGGACAAAGGAGCCTGGTGGGCTACAGTCCATGGGCTTGTAAAGAGTTGGACATGACTGATCAACTGAGCACCCATGCATGCACACATCATAAATCTTGCAGTAAGCATTGTTCATTGTTAGTGAATTTGCTCCCTTTAATACTCATAACTTGATGGATTATAGGCCCTGAACTGAAGAGTGTTGCTGTTTCTTCTAAAAACCTTAGAAAAGAGAGGAAGGGAGGAAAGGAGGGAAAAAGGAAGATCAATGAATAAACCAGTCTGACACATTAACACTGAAATGAACAATAAAATATTCTATTTGGATAAATTGCAAGCTTTCTACAGTAGATATCCTAATAATAGGTTACAAGTGAAAAAGGACCATTATGTAATCAAAATATGAAAGAAAATATAATGAAAGAAATGAAAGGACTTTATGGAGTAATTGTTTAAAACTACTCATATTCTTCCAGCATTTGCTGTTGAGTAAGACCAGCTATCAGTTTCTGTTCTCAAGACTGCCAGGAACTTGGTGTTAGTCTCTAAGTGTGTTTGATATTCCTGTTTCTTCAGTCACTCTGTTGGATCCCAATGGATAAGACTGATGAAAAGGCTGGCTAAATAGGAGTTCTTGTCACTCTTTAATACCTGTGTACATCTATCCTGAGTCTTCCCTTCAGATTAGAAAACTTCCATGAAACTAGTTATTCTGACAAATATCTGAAAGCATTGTTGCCTTTTAGTATCAAGTATCTTAAATGTAGCTATTCAGTATTAATTTCTCTAATTTTAAAAATTTCTCATTATTTTCTGATGAGCTGGTTGCCAGTATGACATGACAGAGCCAATAGAACCCCAAAGAAAACCAAAAACTAAGGAAGCTCGGATGCTGCACATCTATGACCATTATCTTCTTTGTTGTATTACAAGTGGGCAGGTTACCTGAGTAAGGAGATCTTAGCACAATTATCGTTCCCAGCAAACTCTCAGTGTGGTCTTGAGGCCTGAGTTTGTAAGCTGCTGAAACATTGTAGTATATACAGGAAAAACGTTGAAACTTTTACAATGTTGAATTTTCCTTAGAGTGAAATATGTAGTTGATAAAACTGTCAAACTGTCTAATCATTAGGACTGTCAGATTATCAATTCATCTATGTTAACTCAACAAATATAATGGGGTACAGAATCTATATAGAAAACTAAATTGCAGCAATCCTTGCAGTAAGCATTGTTCATTGTTAGTGAATTTGCTCCTTTAATAAACTTGATGGATTATAGGCCCTGAACTGAAGAGTGTTGCTGTTTCTTCTAAAAACCTTAGAAAAGAGAGGAAGGGAGGAAAGGAGGGAAAAAGGAAGATCAATGAATAAACCAGTCTGACACATTAACACTGAAATGAACAATAAAATATTCTATTTGGATAAATTGCAAGCTTTCTACAGTAGATATCCTAATAATAGGTTACAAGTGAAAAAGGACCATTATGTAATCAAAATATGAAAGAAAATATAATGAAAGAAATGAAAGGACTTTATGGAGTAATTGTTTAAAACTACTCATATTCTTCCAGCATTTGCTGTTGAGTAAGACCAGCTATCAGTTTCTGTTCTCAAGACTGCCAGGAACTTGGTGTTAGTCTCTAAGTGTGTTTGATATTCCTGTTTCTTCAGTCACTCTGTTGGATCCCAATGGATAAGACTGATGAAAAGGCTGGCTAAATAGGAGTTCTTGTCACTCTTTAATACCTGTGTACATCTATCCTGAGTCTTCCCTTCAGATTAGAAAACTTCCATGAAACTAGTTATTCTGACAAATATCTGAAAGCATTGTTGCCTTTTAGTATCAAGTATCTTAAATGTAGCTATTCAGTATTAATTTCTCTAATTTTAAAAATTTCTCATTATTTTCTGATGAGCTGGTTGCCAGTATGACATGACAGAGCCAATAGAACCCCAAAGAAAACCAAAAACTAAGGAAGCTCGGATGCTGCACATCTATGACCATTATCTTCTTTGTTGTATTACAAGTGGGCAGGTTACCTGAGTAAGGAGATCTTAGCACAATTATCGTTCCCAGCAAACTCTCAGTGTGGTCTTGAGGCCTGAGTTTGTAAGCTGCTGAAACATTGTAGTATATACAGGAAAAACGTTGAAACTTTTACAATGTTGAATTTTCCTTAGAGTGAAATATGTAGTTGATAAAACTGTCAAACTGTCTAATCATTAGGACTGTCAGATTATCAATTCATCTATGTTAACTCAACAAATATAATGGGGTACAGAATCTATATAGAAACTAAATGAGGTTTCTACTGATAAATGTAAAGTTTTGTTTTTTTTTTTAAAGATTTATTTATTTATTTATTTTGGGCAGGGGTCAGGTTGAGGAGGGAGGGGAGCAGGCGGGCCACTTCTGTTGGTCTTTCATTTCTCTATTTTCATCTGTCTTTGTTCTTTGGTTCCTGTCGGCCTCCCATCGCGGTGGTGTCTGTCGTTGCAGAGCACCGGCTCTGGGCGCATGCGCTCCAGAGCTCCGGCTCGGTAATTGGACACATCAGTCCAGCCGCTCCGCGGCACGTGGTATCTTCCCAGGCCAGGGATCGAATCGGCACCCCTTGCACTGCAAGGCAGTGTCCTTACCCACTGGACCACCAGGAGAAGCCTGTAAAGTATTATTTTTTCTTAAAATTTTAGGTAAGACTTTTATTATTTTTTGGCAATTAAAATTTTTCTATACCTTCGTAAGGAAGATAATAATAAGATACTCAACTTAAACATAAGATTGGTAGCCTGAAATCAACTTTTTATAAGTAGAGGCATGTCACAATCCTAGTATTTTGCAGTAATTATATTGTAGCTTTTTTGAGTTAGTTGTGTGTTTAGTCGGTCAGTTGTGTCGGACTCTTTGTGACCTCTTGGGCTGTAGCCCATGGCTCCTCTGTTCATGGGATTCTTCAGGCAAGAATACTGTAGTAGGTTGCCATTTTCTTCTCCTGGGAATCTTCCCGACCCAGAGATCAAACCCAGGGCTCCTGAGACACCTGCATTATAGGCAGATTCTTTACTGCTGAGCCACTGGGGAATTCCTGCACTATAGTTAGCATTCTGTTATTTTTAAAGAATCCAAAATCAGTTATATTTAGATCCAACAGCATATCAATATATATGTTATACTGTTTGTTGAGACATAGATTGAATCAAGTCAATTATCTTGCTCTTAGGAAAGTAAATTTTTCTTGAGCAACACTGATTGCCAGGAAGACAGGTTAAGAAAATGTGAATGAATCCGTGAAAATTCATCACCATACTGGGAGACCACAGAGTGTATTACTTATGGCTATTATGTCAGCACCATCATCTCTGTTTACAAATGACAGATTGTAATTAGAATCAAATAAACAGTTTTCGCTAATTTGCTCCACAATTCTACAAATTATTTACTAGTTTAAAACCTAATGAATAGGGACTTCCCTGGTGGTTCAGTGGGTAGAGAGTCCATCTCACAGTGCAGGGCACCAGTTCAATCCCTGGCACAGGAAGATCACACATGCTACGGAATGGCTGGACCAGTGTGTCCAATTACGAGCCAGAGTTCTGGAGCGCATGTGAACAAAGCCAGTGCTCTGCTACAGGAGAGGCCACTGCAATGGGAGACCCACACGGGCCTGAATGAAATGAATCAAAATAAATAAATGCAAGACCAATAAAACTGGCCAAAAGTTAAAAGAAAAAAAAAAAAACAACTAATGAATGAAGTTTAAAAAAAAGTGCTATTTTATCACATTTCCCTATCATTTTCTGCATGGGAAATGTAATTTTTAAAATGACCCCATAACCCAACTGTGCTAATTAAATTAGGGAGCAGAAAATGCATAATTTTAACAATATTAAAATAGAACATTTTGAATATATTTGTGCTTATATAGGACTAACACAGAGCCGTAGTGCATGAAATTAAAGCAAATGACATAACTTTTTAATATTGGTGATATTTGTTTTACTGTTTTTTTCAGGATCCCTACACCTAAATAGTCATACACAAAACTAAAGACATGTCTTCTCATTTTTATTTTCATATTCTATTTGTATATTTTAGTAATCATGTAATATTTATTTCAATAATTTTTGTAAGATTATTGTAAGATAAGATTATTGTAAGATTATTATAAGATCAAATCTGAAATGAGAATGAACAAATTAGGAAGAGAGAAAGGGAGAGAGAGAAAACTTGAGAGAGAAAAATTGATCGTTCTATGTGAAGTCTTCAAAATACATATTTGCTCCTAGATATTAGAAATGTTTATGGAATGAAACTGATCAACTGTAACTTAAACCCAAAGAAGTTGATCTCTCACAGAAAAAGGTTAAAGTTTATTAAGAAATTACATTAAATATGAAAATATGGCATCAAAATCAGTGTTAATTTCTCCGGTTTTTAAAGAGTTCTCACTGATGAATGTAATTTTCAGTAAGTGCTGTTATGACAACTAAGTAATCATTTGAAAAAAGAGAAATTAGAGCCATACTTAAATGCATATAAGAGAATAAATCCAAGTGGATGAGAGATTGAGAAAGTGAGGACATGCTCCAAAACTAATAGGAATGTGACAAAGTGCATAGGATCTAGCGAGAAGAGGGCCATGGAGGTCAAATTAGAGGCAAATAAGCATCATAAAAATAGAATGCCCAATTATAACACAATGAATTATAGCATATTGTGTGTAAGTCCATAGTGGTACTTATAAAATTAGGGGAGGAGAAAAGCTCTTTTCTAATTGGGGAACGTTAGTAAACACATGTAGTAGGAAAATAGCAAAAGACCATTTGTATCTACTATAATATCATACTCAAACCATGATTGTCAGTGAATGTTAGAATTCATTCACACATGTTTAAAGCAACACCCTACATATTATTTGTTTGACACCAAAGAAAAAAATTTTTTTTCTTTCTAATGTAAGGCTGTAGAAGGCAATACCAAATAAAATGATTATACTTTAGCATTGGTTGATAAGGACAGAATGATATTATTTTGTGCCTTATAGTGTTATAATGCAACAGGAAGTCTCTTATCTAGTATTTCTGACACACACACAAAATTTTACATTGAAACAATTTATGAAAAAGAATTATAAAAAATTATATGACTTTCTATGTAATATATGAGTGGGACTTAAGAAATACCTTGTTATACATCAAACCGACTGGGAGAAACCCCCAGCATTATTGTGTCCACCGATTATGGCTGGTCACCATAAATAACTGTTTCCCACTGTGAGAGAAAAAAATGTTTTGAGGATTAATATATCCAGAGACATCTATTATATGACCTCTCGTCTTGTTTTTCAGGTTCAGAGACTTGGTAACAATTTCTGTTACCTTGAATGTGTGAATTTAAGATTCAACAGCCATGTTTTTTTCCACTTAACTTTCAGTGACTTCTTTTCCACCCCATTCAGTACTGGATTCTCATACAGTTCTCAGCATCAAACAGTCGTACTTGAACCACAAACATAAACTTTACTGTTCAGCCTTTAATAAGCATCAACATAACGATTTATTCTTGCTGCTTATGCCCTCTTTCCTTTAAAGCAAACACATCTCTTCTTTAGCATTTTTTTACCTGAAACAAATGGAGAAAAGTTAGAGAGAGGGGAGAGAAAGTAGGTCAGGATCAGTAGAAAATTGCAGTTCAAGCTCTGCCATCATGTTGAGTCATGTGCAAGTCCCCACATGGCAAGGGATAGAGAACATTTTTATCGAGGAGAAAAAGAAGTTGAGATGGTGGTAGTAAATAAAGATTCCACAGCTTTTCTTTGGCTAAGTTGTTGCCAAAGAGAAGCCTTTCTTCCTCTGAAGGTTGAACTCTTCTGTCCGCTCATTTTTTTTAACTTATAAAATTAGGGGAGGAGAAAAGCTCTTTTCTAATTGGGGAACGTTAGTAAACACATGTAGTAGGAAAATAGCAAAAGACCATTTGTATCTACTATAATATCATACTCAAACCATGATTGTCAGTGAATGTTAGAATTCATTCACACATGTTTAAAGCAACACCCTACATATTATTTGTTTGACACCAAAGAAAAAAATTTTTTTTCTTTCTAATGTAAGGCTGTAGAAGGCAATACCAAATAAAATGATTATACTTTAGCATTGGTTGATAAGGACAGAATGATATTATTTTGTGCCTTATAGTGTTATAATGCAACAGGAAGTCTCTTATCTAGTATTTCTGACACACACACAAAATTTTACATTGAAACAATTTATGAAAAAGAATTATAAAAAATTATATGACTTTCTATGTAATATATGAGTGGGACTTAAGAAATACCTTGTTATACATCAAACCGACTGGGAGAAACCCCAGCATTATTGTGTCCACCGATTATGGCTGGTCACCATAAATAAC
Organism: Tragulus kanchil; assembly: GCA_022376925.1. Taxonomy (NCBI): domain Eukaryota; kingdom Metazoa; phylum Chordata; class Mammalia; order Artiodactyla; family Tragulidae; genus Tragulus; species Tragulus kanchil. The sequence continues at coordinate 23,184,625 of JAIOJX010000025.1, read as the reverse complement.
TGTTTCCCACTGTGAGAGAAAAAAATGTTTTGAGGATTAATATATCCAGAGACATCTATTATATGACCTCTCGTCTTGTTTTTCAGGTTCAGAGACTTGGTAACAATTTCTGTTACCTTGAATGTGAATTTAAGATTCAACAGCCATGTTTTTTTCCACTTAACTTTCAGTGACTTCTTTTCCACCCCATTCAGTACTGGATTCTCATACAGTTCTCAGCATCAAACAGTCGTACTTGAACCACAAACATAAACTTTACTGTTCAGCCTTTAATAAGCATCAACATAACGATTTATTCTTGCTGCTTATGCCCTCTTTCCTTTAAAGCAAACACATCTCTTCTTTAGCATTTTTTTACCTGAAACAAATGGAGAAAAGTTAGAGAGAGGGGAGAGAAAGTAGGTCAGGATCAGTAGAAAATTGCAGTTCAAGCTCTGCCATCATGTTGAGTCATGTGCAAGTCCCCACATGGCAAGGGATAGAGAACATTTTTATCGAGGAGAAAAAGAAGTTGAGATGGTGGTAGTAAATAAAGATTCCACAGCTTTTCTTTGGCTAAGTTGTTGCCAAGAAAGAAGAGAAGCCTTTCTTCCTCTGAAGGTTGAACTCTTCTGTCCTTGCAGAGCACAAGAGCTTCACCTTCAGGTCTCCTGACTACTCAACTTACATTTCTATTTACTGATTTTTCTGTAGTACATTGGGCTCTTCAGTCCCTTGGACCATTCTTTTCTTTTCTTTTTTTTTTTTTTTTTTCTCCAGTGTATGAACCTCAGCTCATCATTTTCACAATCTCTTAGCATACATTTCAGGTATTTCACTTCAGCTTTCATTCCCCAAACCTTCAACACCTCCTTTCCCTGAATTTTATACATATATGTTTAATTGTGGACTAGTCCATCCCAAGAAGAGGGCACTATTGAGGGCATTTTGAAATTAAGATGAATAAATAGGTAATTTTCAAGGTTTTTAAGATGTGTATCATCAAATAAAATATAATGATATATGTAAGTAGTAAAATACTTTCTTAGTGATACTTTCTCAGTCATGTCTGACTCTTTGTGACTTCATGGACTGTAGCCCAGTAGGCTCTTTTGTCCATGGAATTCTCCAGGCAAGAACACTGGTGTGGAGTGCCATTCGTTTCTCAAGGGGAATACTTTCTTACCAAAGAAAATGTGTATTTAATGATACCGAGCAATAGGCAACTTACTGAGAGAAAACAGAACCAGGCAGACTTTTGCATGGTAAGTGGGAGTCTATTCTTGGTCTATATTCAGGGGAAATTTTGCAGCATCAATATCTATTTAAATTTTTATGTATGTTTGGCTCAGTAATTCTGCTTCTGAAGACATATTCCAAGAAAATATCCTGAAATACCATAAAAATGTACTGCATGCACATGATTAATTTATTCCCCAAATTTGAAAACTAAGATATTTTCATATACATAAATTTCCTAACATATGATGGGATATTATAAAGCTATTTCAACTATTTTATATAGTTTTAGCAGTGAGAAAGGATTATGCATATTCAGTAAAGATTTTCCTGATTTACTGTTCAGCCTTTAATAAGCATCAACATAACGATTTATTCTTGCTGCTTATGCCCTCTTTCCTTTAAAGCAAACACATCTCTTCTTTAGCATTTTTTTACCTGAAACAAATGGAGAAAAGTTAGAGAGAGGGGAGAGAAAGTAGGTCAGGATCAGTAGAAAATTGCAGTTCAAGCTCTGCCATCATGTTGAGTCATGTGCAAGTCCCCACATGGCAAGGGATAGAGAACATTTTTATCGAGGAGAAAAAGAAGTTGAGATGGTGGTAGTAAATAAAGATTCCACAGCTTTTCTTTGGCTAAGTTGTTGCCAAGAAAGAAGAGAAGCCTTTCTTCCTCTGAAGGTTGAACTCTTCTGTCCTTGCAGAGCACAAGAGCTTCACCTTCAGGTCTCCTGACTACTCAACTTACATTTCTATTTACTGATTTTTCTGTAGTACATTGGGCTCTTCAGTCCCTTGGACCATTCTTTTCTTTTCTTTTTTTTTTTTTTTTTTCTCCAGTGTATGAACCTCAGCTCATCATTTTCACAATCTCTTAGCATACATTTCAGGTATTTCACTTCAGCTTTCATTCCCCAAACCTTCAACACCTCCTTTCCCTGAATTTTATACATATATGTTTAATTGTGGACTAGTCCATCCCAAGAAGAGGGCACTATTGAGGGCATTTTGAAATTAAGATGAATAAATAGGTAATTTTCAAGGTTTTTAAGATGTGTATCATCAAATAAAATATAATGATATATGTAAGTAGTAAAATACTTTCTTAGTGATACTTTCTCAGTCATGTCTGACTCTTTGTGACTTCATGGACTGTAGCCCAGTAGGCTCTTTTGTCCATGGAATTCTCCAGGCAAGAACACTGGTGTGGAGTGCCATTCGTTTCTCAAGGGGAATACTTTCTTACCAAAGAAAATGTGTATTTAATGATACCGAGCAATAGGCAACTTACTGAGAGAAAACAGAACCAGGCAGACTTTTGCATGGTAAGTGGGAGTCTATTCTTGGTCTATATTCAGGGGAAATTTTGCAGCATCAATATCTATTTAAATTTTTATGTATGTTTGGCTCAGTAATTCTGCTTCTGAAGACATATTCCAAGAAAATATCCTGAAATACCATAAAAATGTACTGCATGCACATGATTAATTTATTCCCCAAATTTGAAAACTAAGATATTTTCATATACATAAATTTCCTAACATATGATGGGATATTATAAAGCTATTTCAACTATTTTATATAGTTTTTAGCAGTGAGAAAGGATTATGCATATTCAAGTGAAATAGATTTTTCCTGTATCTCTATCAGATTCAAATAAATTTAAATTTTTCAAATTAAAAAGCACAGAAATATTATCAATAATAGTCCCTGAGCAGCAAGAGAATGGGAGATGTTATCCCTAACCCTAATCTGTATCTGATTCTTTGCATTTTTAAAATTTTCTAATTATAACAAGGAAAAACATTTGTTGTAGTTGCCCATTTGTTTGACTATTTAGAATAAATCTCTTAGGTCTTACTCCTAGGAATTCTTATGTATGTCAAAGACTTCCTTTGTCAAGTCAAAAAATCTAGTATATTAGGTACCTTTATGTTTTACCTTTACTGCTTTGTGTCAGAAACCCCCCATTATTTTGCAGTATATATGGATGTGGTGTGAGCTTCCCTGTTGGCTCAGATGGTTAAAGAGGCCTTCTTCAATGCGTTGGGAAGATTCTCTGGAGAAGGAAATGGCAGTGCATTCCAGTATTGTTGCCTGAGAATTTCATGCACAGAGGAGGCTGGAGGGCTCGAGTCCTGGCTGGCTAGACTCACAGAGGGTCAACTTGTGAGCTGCAAAGCATATCACACAGTTTAATTCCTTTCACTCTGGCCACATGAACACCAGATAGTCAGGAGTGACAGTAATGGTTGAGGAGGAGGTTCCTAAAATCTAGTGTTACTTTCTGTCCAGGGATCATAATAATTTGATGTGAAGCTCACCCAGGCTCCTAATTCATTATATATTATTTATTTGTCCATTTATTGGCATGGAAACATAATTTTTATTTTTTTAGCAACTAGCCGCTGCTTTTTTATTTTTTAATTTTTATTTTACTTTTTACTTTTACAGAGTTTTGTTGTTTACAGATATGTATGATCGCAGATTAGTCATATGCACATCCCCCCATCCCACCCCTCTAGGCCATCACACAGCACCCCTGCAGGATCCCCTTTTCTCACATCACGATGACAATAGCTATTTTTTTCACATATGATAGTATAGGTTTTCATGCTACTTCCTTAATTTCTATACTCTAACTCACCTTACCCCACCTCTACATATAAATAGAAGTATAAAATTTTTATATAAAAGTATGATTTAAATTATAATTTTGAGTGTCTACAAAATCCATTATTATTTTTGCCTATGTATTTTTTTTACCTATAAAGTGATTCCATCTCATGAGAAGAATAAGCAGCCCCCACTCAAATCAGCCCATTTCCTCCATTTGCCTCTTTACTTTCCAGCTTAAATTTACTGTCTAGCTCATACCTCATACTTCAAGCTACATTGAAGCATTAAAACTGTTCTCATTGAACCAGTAGCTGTCCAATTGGCACAGTCACTGATATTTTCCAGCTCTTCCCATCCCCTTGAGCATTGACTTTTTTTTTTTTTTACATGTATGTTCCCAGATCATTCATATGCATAAACCTGGACCCTCCCCCCACCCAGTTCCCCCCCTCCCATCCCTCCAGACCATCGCCCCAAGTGATTGTAGGTACTCCTAATCCCCTAGCACGATGACAATAGCTATCTTTTCCACACATGACAGTATAGGTTTCCATGTTACTCCCTCCATGCCTCCCTCCCACTGTTCGGTCTCCACAATGTCTTTATGTCTATTCTCTTGTTTTTTCATGAGTTCACCGCGTGTGTTATCATGACCATCTTACTAGATCCCATATATATGAGTTAGTATACTATACTTGTCTTTCTCTTTTTGACTTACTTCACTTTTTAGGATAGGTTCTAGAGCCAGCCACCTCATTAGGACTGAGTCTTCTGCATTTCTTTTAACAGCTGAGTAGTATTCCATTGTATATATGTACCAGAGCTTCTGGATCCATTCATTTGTCGATGGACATCTAGGTTGCTTCCATGTTCTGGCTATTGTATAGATAGCTGCAATGAACATTGGGGTACAGGTGCCTCTTTCAGTTTTGATTTCATCAGGATATAGGCCTAATAGTGGGATTGCTGGGTCATAGGGTGCTTCTATTTTTAGTTTTTTAAGGAATCTCCATATTGTCTTCCATAGAGGTTGTATCAATTGACATTCCCACCAGCAATGCAAGAGGGTTCCCTTTTCTCCACACCCTCTCCAGCATTTGTTGTCTGTCGATTTGTTGATGATGGCCATTCTGACAGGTGTGAGGTGGTATCTCATTGTGGTTTTAATTTGCATTTCTCTAATGATAAGCGAGGTTGAGCATCGTTTCATGTGCTTTTGGGCCATCTGTATGTCCTCTTTGGAGAGGCGTCTCTTTAGATCTTTTTCCCATTTTTTGATTGGGTTGTTCGTTTTTTCTGTGTTGAGTTGTCTGAGTTGCTTGTAGATTTTGGAGATTAATTCTTTGTCTGTTGTTTCCTTTGCTATGATTTTCTCCCATTCTGTGGGGTGTCTGTTCAACTTTTTGGTGATTTCTTTAGCTGTACAAAAGCTTTTAAGTTTCATGAGGTCCCACGTGTTGACTTTTCTTTTCAGTTCCACTATTTTAGTAGGTGGGTCAGAGAAGATTTTGCTTTGATTGATGTCCTTGAGGGTTTTGCCTATATTTTCCTCTAAGAGTTTGATGGTTTCTGGTCTTGCATTTAGGTCTTTAATCCATTTTGAGTTGATCTTTGTGTATGGGGTCAGGGAATGTTCCAACTTCATTTACACATGACAGTATAGGTTTCCATGTTACTCCTCCATGCCTCCCTCCCACTGTTCGGTCTCCACAATGTCTTTATGTCTATTCTCTTGTTTTTTCATGAGTTCACCGCGTGTGTTATCATGACCATCTTACTAGATCCCATATATATGAGTTAGTATACTATACTTGTCTTTCTCTTTTTGACTTACTTCACTTTTTAGGATAGGTTCTAGAGCCAGCCACCTCATTAGGACTGAGTCTTCTGCATTTCTTTTAACAGCTGAGTAGTATTCCATTGTATATATGTACCAGAGCTTCTGGATCCATTCATTTGTCGATGGACATCTAGGTTGCTTCCATGTTCTGGCTATTGTATAGATAGCTGCAATGAACATTGGGGTACAGGTGCCTCTTTCAGTTTTGATTTCATCAGGATATAGGCCTAATAGTGGGATTGCTGGGTCATAGGGTGCTTCTATTTTTAGTTTTTTAAGGAATCTCCATATTGTCTTCCATAGAGGTTGTATCAATTGACATTCCCACCAGCAATGCAAGAGGGTTCCCTTTTCTCCACACCCTCTCCAGCATTTGTTGTCTGTCGATTTGTTGATGATGGCCATTCTGACAGGTGTGAGGTGGTATCTCATTGTGGTTTTAATTTGCATTTCTCTAATGATAAGCGAGGTTGAGCATCGTTTCATGTGCTTTTGGGCCATCTGTATGTCCTCTTTGGAGGGGCGTCTCTTTAGATCTTTTTCCCATTTTTTGATTGGGTTGTTCGTTTTTTCTGTGTTGAGTTGTCTGAGTTGCTTGTAGATTTTGGAGATTAATTCTTTGTCTGTTGTTTCCTTTGCTATGATTTTCTCCCATTCTGTGGGGTGTCTGTTCAACTTTTTGGTGATTTCTTTAGCTGTACAAAAGCTTTTAAGTTTCATGAGGTCCCACGTGTTGACTTTTCTTTTCAGTTCCACTATTTTAGTAGGTGGGTCAGAGAAGATTTTGCTTTGATTGATGTCCTTGAGGGTTTTGCCTATATTTTCCTCTAAGAGTTTGATGGTTTCTGGTCTTGCATTTAGGTCTTTAATCCATTTTGAGTTGATCTTTGTGTATGGGGTCAGGGAATGTTCCAACTTCATTTTTTTGCATGTTGCTGTCCAATTTTCCCAGCACCATTTGTTGAAGAGTCTGTCTTTGTCCCATTTTATAGTTTCTCCTCCTTTGTCAAAAATAAGGTACCCATAGGTGCGTGGGTTGATCTCTGGGTTCTCGATCTTGTTCCATTGATCTATAGTTCTGTTTTTGTGCCAGTACCATACTGTCTTGATAACTGTTGCTTTGTAGTAGAGTCTGAAGTTAGGGAGACTGATCCCTCCAACTCCATTCTTCTTCCTCAGGATTGCTTTGGCTATTCGAGGTCTTCTGTGTTTCCATATGAACTGTGTGATTCTTTGGTCTAGTTCTGTGAAAAATGTCAATGGTAGTTGGATAGGTATTGCATTGAATCTGTAGATAATATTTGGTAGTCTGGTCATTTTCACAATATTGATTCTTCCAATCCAGGAACATGGAATATCTCTCCATCTGTTTAAGTCGTCTTTAATTTCTCTCATGAGTGTCTTGTAATTTTCTGTGTACAATTCTTTTGTTTCTTTGGGCAGGTTTATTCCTAGATATTTGATTCTTTTGGCTGCAATGGTGAAGGGGATTGCCTCTTTGATTTCATTTTCTGATTTTTCATTGTTTGTGTATAGGAATGCCAGTGACTTCTGGGTGTTGACTTTGTATCCTGCGACTTTGCTGAATTCGTTAATTAGCTCTAGTAGCTTTGTAACCGTGTCTTTGGGATTTTCTATGTATAATATCATGTCATCTGCAAAAAGAGAGGGCTTGACTTCTTCCTTTCCAATCTGGATTCCTTTTGTTTCTTTCTCTTCTCTTATTGCTGTTGCTAGGACTTCCAGGACTGTGTTGAATAGTAGTGGTGAAAGTGGACACCCCTGTCTTGTTCCTGATCTTAGAGGGAATGCTTTCAGTTTTTCACCATTAACAATAATGTTCGCTGTAGGCTTCTCATAGATGGCTTTTATTATGTTGAGATAGGTTCCTTCTATGCCCATTTCCTGAAGAGTTTTTATGATAAATAGATGTTGTCCTTTGTCGAAGGCTTTTACTGCATCTATTGAGATGATCATGTGGTTTTTGTCTTTCAATTTGTTGATATGGTGTATCACGTTGATTGATTTGTGGATATTGAAGAATCCTTGCATGCCTGGGATGAACCCGACTTGATCATAATGTATGAGTTTTTTGATGTGTCGTTGAATTCTGTTTGCTAGGATTTTGTTGAGGAGGCTGTCTTTGTCCCATTTTATAGTTTCTCCTCCTTTGTCAAAAATAAGGTACCCATAGGTGCGTGGGTTGATCTCTGGGTTCTCGATCTTGTTCCATTGATCTATAGTTCTGTTTTTGTGCCAGTACCATACTGTCTTGATAACTGTTGCTTTGTAGTAGAGTCTGAAGTTAGGGAGACTGATCCCTCCAACTCCATTCTTCTTCCTCAGGATTGCTTTGGCTATTCGAGGTCTTCTGTGTTTCCATATGAACTGTGTGATTCTTTGGTCTAGTTCTGTGAAAAATGTCAATGGTAGTTGGATAGGTATTGCATTGAATCTGTAGATAATATTTGGTAGTCTGGTCATTTTCACAATATTGATTCTTCCAATCCAGGAACATGGAATATCTCTCCATCTGTTTAAGTCGTCTTTAATTTCTCTCATGAGTGTCTTGTAATTTTCTGTGTACAATTCTTTTGTTTCTTTGGGCAGGTTTATTCCTAGATATTTGATTCTTTTGGCTGCAATGGTGAAGGGGATTGCCTCTTTGATTTCATTTTCTGATTTTTCATTGTTTGTGTATAGGAATGCCAGTGACTTCTGGGTGTTGACTTTGTATCCTGCGACTTTGCTGAATTCGTTAATTAGCTCTAGTAGCTTTGTAACCGTGTCTTTGGGATTTTCTATGTATAATATCATGTCATCTGCAAAAAGAGAGGGCTTGACTTCTTCCTTTCCAATCTGGATTCCTTTTGTTTCTTTCTCTTCTCTTATTGCTGTTGCTAGGACTTCCAGGACTGTGTTGAATAGTAGTGGTGAAAGTGGACACCCCTGTCTTGTTCCTGATCTTAGAGGGAATGCTTTCAGTTTTTCACCATTAACAATAATGTTCGCTGTAGGCTTCTCATAGATGGCTTTTATTATGTTGAGATAGGTTCCTTCTATGCCCATTTCCTGAAGAGTTTTTATGATAAATAGATGTTGTCCTTTGTCGAAGGCTTTTACTGCATCTATTGAGATGATCATGTGGTTTTTGTCTTTCAATTTGTTGATATGGTGTATCACGTTGATTGATTTGTGGATATTGAAGAATCCTTGCATGCCTGGGATGAACCCGACTTGATCATAATGTATGAGTTTTTTGATGTGTCGTTGAATTCTGTTTGCTAGGATTTTGTTGAGGATCTTGGCATCTAAGTTCATCAGTGAAATTGGCCTATGGTTTTCCTTTTTTGTGTTGTCTTTGCCTGGTCTGGGTATCAGAGTGATGGTGGCCTCGTAGAATGTGTTTGGAAGTTTTCCTTCCTGTGCAATTTTTCGAAAGAGTTTTAGAAGCACAGGCATTAGCTCTTCTTTAAATGTGTGGTAGAATTCGGCTGTGAAGCCATGTGACCCTGGGCTTTTCTTTTTGGGTAGATTTTTAATAACAAATTCGATTTCTGAGCTTGTGATTGGGTTGTTCAAAGTTTCTGTTTCTTCCTGGCTCAGTCTTGGGAGATTAATCCTGTCCAAGAAACTGTCCATTTCTTCCAGGTTGTCCAGTTTGTTGCCATATAGCTGTTCATAATAGTCTCTTAGAGTCCTTTGGATTTCTGCATTATCTGTTGTAATCTCTCCTTTTTCGTTTTTGATTTTGTTGATCTGGTTCTTCTCTCTCTTTTTCTTAATGAGTCTGGCCAGTGGCTTGTCAATTTTGTTTACCTTTTCAAAGAACCAGCTTTTTGTTTTATTTATCTTTACTATTGTTTCTTTCTCATTTATTTCTGCTCTGATCTTTATGATTTCTCTTCTTCTGCTGGCTCTGGGATGTTTTTGTTCTTCTTTCTCCAACTGTTTTAAGCGGAGGGTTAGGTCATCTGCTTCACATTTTCCTAGTTTCTTGAGGTGGGATTGTATTGCTATAAATTTCCCTCTTAGAACTGCTTTTGCAGTATCCCATAGGTTTTGCACTGTAGTGTGTTCATTGTCATTTTCTTCTAGGAATTGTTTAATTTCTCCTTTGATTTCCTCAATGATCAGTTGGTTTTTTAGATATGTATTGTTTAATCTCCATGTGTTTGTGTTTTTAGGGTTTTTTTTCTGTTAATTGATCTCTAGTCTCATTGCATTGTGGTCCAAGAAGATGGTTGATATAATTTCGGTTTTCTTGAATTGACTGAGGTTAGATTTGTGGCCCAAGATGTGGTCTATCCTGGAGAATGTTCCGTGAGCACTTGAGAAGAAAGTGTATTCTTCTGCTTTTGGATGGAACGTCCTGAAGATATCGATGAGGTCCATCTTTTCCAGTGTGGCATTTAAGGCTTGTGTTTCTTTATTAATTTTCTGTTTTGTTGATCTGTCCATTGATGTGAGAGGAGTGTTAAAGTCTCCTACTATTATTGTGTTATTGTTGATTTCTTCTTTTATGTCTGAAAGTACCTGTCTTATGTATTGAGGTGCCCCTGTGTTGGGTGCGTAGATATTCATGACTGTTATGTCTTCCCCTTGGATAGATCCCTTAATCATGATGTAGTTCGATTTTTTTGGAGCTGTGAAGCCATGTGACCCTGGGCTTTTCTTTGGGTAGATTTTTAATAACAAATTCGATTTCAAATGTTTCTGTTTCTTCCTGGCTCAGTCTTGGGAGATTAATCCTGTCCAAGAAACTGTCCATTTCTTCCAGGTTGTCCAGTTTGTTGCCATATAGCTGTTCATAATAGTCTCTTAGAGTCCTTTGGATTTCTGCATTATCTGTTGTAATCTCTCCTTTTTCGTTTTTGATTTTGTTGATCTGGTTCTTCTCTCTCTTTTTCTTAATGAGTCTGGCCAGTGGCTTGTCAATTTTGTTTACCTTTTCAAAGAACCAGCTTTTTGTTTTATTTATCTTTACTATTGTTTCTTTCTCATTTATTTCTGCTCTGATCTTTATGATTTCTCTTCTTCTGCTGGCTCTGGGATGTTTTTGTTCTTCTTTCTCCAACTGTTTTAAGCGGAGGGTTAGGTCATCTGCTTCACATTTTCCTAGTTTCTTGAGGTGGGATTGTATTGCTATAAATTTCCCTCTTAGAACTGCTTTTGCAGTATCCCATAGGTTTTGCACTGTAGTGTGTTCATTGTCATTTTCTTCTAGGAATTGTTTAATTTCTCCTTTGATTTCCTCAATGATCAGTTGGTTTTTTAGATATGTATTGTTTAATCTCCATGTGTTTGTGTTTTTAGGGGTTTTTTTCTGGTAATTGATCTCTAGTCTCATTGCATTGTGGTCCGAGAAGATGGTTGATATAATTTCGGTTTTCTTGAATTGACTGAGGTTAGATTTGTGGCCCAAGATGTGGTCTATCCTGGAGAATGTTCCGTGAGCACTTGAGAAGAAAGTGTATTCTTCTGCTTTTGGATGGAACGTCCTGAAGATATCGATGAGGTCCATCTTTTCCAGTGTGGCATTTAAGGCTTGTGTTTCTTTATTAATTTTCTGTTTTGTTGATCTGTCCATTGATGTGAGAGGAGTGTTAAAGTCTCCTACTATTATTGTGTTATTGTTGATTCTTCTTTTATGTCTGAAAGTACCTGTCTTATGTATTGAGGTGCCCCTGTGTTGGGTGCGTAGATATTCATGACTGTTATGTCTTCCCCTTGGATAGATCCCTTAATCATGATGTAGTGACCTGCCTTGTCTCTTAAAATCTTCTTTACTTTAAAGTCTATTTTGCCTGATATAAGGATTGCTACTCCATCTTTCTTTTGATTTCCATTTGCATGGAATATCTTTTTCCAGCCTTTTACTTTCAGTCTATGAGTGTCTCTAGGTCTGAAGTGGGTCTCTTGTAAACAGCATATATATGGGTCTTGCTTCTGCATCCATTCAGTCAGACTGTGTCATTTGGTTGGAGCATTTAGTCCATTTACGTTCAAAGTAATTATTGATACAAATGTTTCTATTGTCATCTTCTTAGAAATTTGGGGTTTGATTTGTAAGGCTTCTCCTACTCTTGTGTTTATTGGCTATATCAGGCCGTTTAATACTTGTTGTAGGGCTGGTTTTGTGGTACAGAATTCTTTTAGTTTTTGCTTGTCTGTGAGGCTTTTGACTTCACCATCGATTCTGAATGAGATTCTTGCTGGGTAGAGAATTCTTGGTTGGAGGTTGTTCTGTTTTAGCCGTTTAAATGTATCTTGCCATTCTCTTCTGGCCTGTAGGGTTTCTTTTGAGAGATCCGCAGTTAAACGTATGGGGTTTCCTTTATATGTTATTTGTTGTTTGCTCCTAGCTGCTTTTAGTAATCTGTCTTTATATTTAGTCTGCGTTAGTTTGATTAGAATGTGCCTTGGTGTGTTTCTTCTGGGGTTTCTCCTGTATGGAACTCTTTGTGCTTCCTGAACTTGGCTGACATCTCCTTTCCCATGTTGGGGAAGTTTTCAACTATAACCTCTTCAAGAATTTTTTCATAGTCTTTCTTCTCTTCTTTTTCTTCTGGAACTCCTATAATTCTAATGTTGGTGCGTTTGATATTGTCCCATAGGTCTCTGAGGCTATCCTCAGTTCTTTTAATTCTTTGGGCTTTGTTCTGTTCTTCAGCACTTATTTCCACCATTCTGTCTTCCAGCTCACTTATCCGTTCTTCAGCCTCTGATACTCTACTGTTGAGACCTTCTATAGTATTTTTCAGTTCAGCAACTGAGTTGGCTGTCTCCATTTGCTTATTTTTCATTTCTTGCATGTCTCTTCTCAGTGCACTAATTTCCTCTAATATTCTGTTTTTGGTGTTTTGCATCCTCATTAGTATAGCTTTTCTGAATTCTCTTTCAGATAGTTTGTCTATCTCCTCCTCTGTCATTTGAAGCGGTGTTTCTCTAGCTTGGTCCTTCATTTGTACAGTGTTTCTCTGACGTTTCATTAGTAGGTTAATTTTTGTTTCTTTGTGTGTGTCTGTGTATGGAGTTCTTATTCCCACCAGGCTTCTTGGTTGAATTCTCCCTTCCTTTGGGTTTCTGTGCTTGTAGAAGGGTTCAGTGGTTTGTGTCTTGGGTGGTGTTAGACCTTGTTTACAGGCGAATAATCTGTAGTGTTGTATGTTCTTTGATAGTGTGGGGTCTTGGAATCAGGGCTTCCGCTCCGAGGATCCTTGGTTTGATGATTGGTCAGGGGGTATAGGTTCTATGTTTGGTTTTCTATGGTGTTCCGTGATACTAGTTCACATACTAGCATCCGCGCCGCAGCTCCTCGCAGCGCCCGCGGGTTCCAGCGGCGCCTCGCGGCGGCGGGTTCCACATTTGACTTTTTGATGGCTCCTACCTCCTTGTCAGAACACCCCTCTTCATTGGCTTCCTTGGGCCATCCTTTTGACCTTCCTGCCTTCTTTGTGGACCTTTCCTCCTTGACCGCTAATTTGAAACCTATCTCCTGAGCTGTTTCATCTGGTTTCTCCATATAGATCTTTTTCTTAGATTTTCTCTCTGACTTGCAGCTCTTAGAGTATCTCCCATGACATACCTACCTTGGAGTTTCCTCAGAATCTGATAGACTAGCACTTGTGAAATCTAAGCAGGTTCAAATGGGAGAAAGGTTTCAGGGAATATTTATATGTCTCTGGCTGAAATAGCATTGGTGAGGTTGTTGACATTTTCCAATCCTTGAGGCTTATGCATATGGCACCAAAGAGAAAACAGCATGCATACAATATATTTTCTTCAGCTTTCTGCCATGTTTCGTTCAGCAACTGAGTTGGCTGTCTCCATTTGCTTATTTTTCATTTCTTGCATGTCTCTTCTCAGTGCACTAATTTCCTCTAATATTCTGTTTTTGGTGTTTTGCATCCTCATTAGTATAGCTTTTCTGAATTCTCTTTCAGATAGTTTGTCTATCTCCTCCTCTGTCATTTGAAGCGGTGTTTCTCTAGCTTGGTCCTTCATTTGTACAGTGTTTCTCTGACGTTTCATTAGTAGGTTAATTTTTGTTTCTTTGTGTGTGTCTGTGTATGGAGTTCTTATTCCCACCAGGCTTCTTGGTTGAATTCTCCCTTCCTTTGGGTTTCTGTGCTTGTAGAAGGGTTCAGTGGTTTGTGTCTTGGGTGGTGTTAGACCTTGTTTACAGGCGAATAATCTGTAGTGTTGTATGTTCTTTGATAGTGTGGGGTCTTGGAATCAGGGCTTCCGCTCCGAGGATCCTTGGTTTGATGATTGGTCAGGGGGTATAGGTTCTATGTTTGGTTTTCTATGGTGTTCCGTGATACTAGTTCACATACTAGCATCCGCGCCGCAGCTCCTCGCAGCGCCCGCGGGTTCCAGCGGCGCCTCGCGGCGGCGGGTTCCACATTTGACTTTTTGATGGCTCCTACCTCCTTGTCAGAACACCCCTCTTCATTGGCTTCCTTGGGCCATCCTTTTGACCTTCCTGCCTTCTTTGTGGACCTTTCCTCCTTGACCGCTAATTTGAAACCTATCTCCTGAGCTGTTTCATCTGGTTTCTCCATATAGATCTTTTTCTTAGATTTTCTCTCTGACTTGCAGCTCTTAGAGTATCTCCCATGACATACCTACCTTGGAGTTTCCTCAGAATCTGATAGACTAGCACTTGTGAAATCTAAGCAGGTTCAAATGGGAGAAAGGTTTCAGGGAATATTTATATGTCTCTGGCTGAAATAGCATTGGTGAGGTTGTTGACATTTTCCAATCCTTGAGGCTTATGCATATGGCACCAAAGAGAAAAACAGCATGCATACAATATATTTTTCTTCACTGTGGATAAGCTGCTCTCCAGACTCACAGATCTCACTTCTCACAGCTGTGAAAGCCCACTTCCTCCAGCAGTGTCTTTCTGTGTGTGTTCCAGAGAAACACTGGGCAGCCTATCCAAAAGTCGTTTGGATTTCACATGAAGTTGTATATTTTTCATGATTCAAGATAAGATTCTACTGAAGAAATGAAAAGGGTCTCATTTTTTGAATCCTGCTGGTCAGAGAGGAGGAGAGATAGATTAATTAACTCATGCAGATTGGCTACCCTTTCAACAATGATTACAGATGTTTTCTAATCACCCTTCTAAGCAAGTTACACAATACTGCTTACAGTGATACAGGACAAGTTGCTGTCTCTCTTCTTCCATAAGGGTATGAGCTAGGTGGCCAGTGTGCTATGAAATAAGGCATCATTTTTTCTTCTTTTCTAGAATGGGCCATGGTCAGAAAATAATTTGAAAGACTCTCAGTTTAGTGCTGCAGATAAGCCAATTTGTGCACCACAACCAACCAGCAAGATGAACAAATTTGAATGGAGATGCAGATTAGAACCCTTCTGGGACTCCTCACTGGTCATTACTCAAGTCGAATCAATTAGTTGAGGTGTAGTTAGGGAGTGGGCTGAAGGGTAGAAAAGTAAGTGATGGAGCCCAGCCATCGCTCTTCTTGTTACTGTCAGAAGAAGCACAAAAGGTAGCATAGTTTTCTTTTAGTGAAACCTATCTCCTGAGCTGTTTCATCTGGTTTCTCCATATAGATCTTTTTCTTAGATTTTCTCTCTGACTTGCAGCTCTTAGAGTATCTCCCATGACATACCTACCTTGGAGTTTCCTCAGAATCTGATAGACTAGCACTTGTGAAATCTAAGCAGGTTCAAATGGGAGAAAGGTTTCAGGGAATATTTATATGTCTCTGGCTGAAATAGCATTGGTGAGGTTGTTGACATTTTCCAATCCTTGAGGCTTATGCATATGGCACCAAAGAGAAAAACAGCATGCATACAATATATTTTTCTTCACTGTGGATAAGCTGCTCTCCAGACTCACAGATCTCACTTCTCACAGCTGTGAAAGCCCACTTCCTCCAGCAGTGTCTTTCTGTGTGTGTTCCAGAGAAACACTGGGCAGCCTATCCAAAAGTCGTTTGGATTTCACATGAAGTTGTATATTTTTCATGATTCAAGATAAGATTCTACTGAAGAAATGAAAAGGGTCTCATTTTTTGAATCCTGCTGGTCAGAGAGGAGGAGAGATAGATTAATTAACTCATGCAGATTGGCTACCCTTTCAACAATGATTACAGATGTTTTCTAATCACCCTTCTAAGCAAGTTACACAATACTGCTTACAGTGATACAGGACAAGTTGCTGTCTCTCTTCTTCCATAAGGGTATGAGCTAGGTGGCCAGTGTGCTATGAAATAAGGCATCATTTTTTCTTCTTTTCTAGAATGGGCCATGGTCAGAAAATAATTTGAAAGACTCTCAGTTTAGTGCTGCAGATAAGCCAATTTGTGCACCACAACCAACCAGCAAGATGAACAAATTTGAATGGAGATGCAGATTAGAACCCTTCTGGGACTCCTCACTGGTCATTACTCAAGTCGAATCAATTAGTTGAGGTGTAGTTAGGGAGTGGGCTGAAGGGTAGAAAAGTAAGTGATGGAGCCCAGCCATCGCTCTTCTTGTTACTGTCAGAAGAAGCACAAAAGGTAGCATAGTTTTCTTTTAGTGAAACCAATCCAACTGTTGTAGAAGCAAGGTGTTTATGGTTTGAAGTCTGTTATTCCACTAAGTATAAGCAGGACTCTTCTTCAGACCCTCCTGTGATAGTCTGTGTGGGCTTCTATAACAAAGTACAAAAAAACCTGAATGGCTTATAAACAATAGAATTTTATTTCTCACAGTTAAGGAGGCTAGGAAGTCCAAGACTATTTAGTTCCTGGTGAGAGTGCACTTCCTGTTTCATAGATAGCTGTCTGTTTGCTGTATCTTTACTTAATGAAAGGAACAATGAGGTCTCTCACAAAAGCACTAATCCCAATTCATGAGGACTACATCCTCATGGCCCAAGCACCTCTCAGAGGCTGTGTCCCCTAATACCATCACTGTGGGCATTTTAGGATTTCAACAAATGAATTTTTAGGTGACAGAAACATTTGGTGTATGACACTTCCTATAATAAATGTGGGGTTACTGGACAATGATGCTAATCTTGCAAATGAAAATACAATCTCAGCCCAGGTTCATACAAAAATAAGTGGACCAAACTAAGAGTGCTGACTGCCACAATGCAATGTGGAGTGGAAGAATCCTGCTCAACTGTATTTCTTCTCAGTCTGTTGGGGTGGAGGGGTGAAGTTGATATTGACCCATTGGTCAATGTTCAATAATGACTTCACTGTCTTGTATAGGAGTACATAGTATAATGGGTGATATTTATAACTTACCCCAAATGCACAGGCAGTGGTCTAAGCATGCTTTAGTCCTACACAAAAGTCACACCTCTAGACTCACAGGTTATTTCTGACGTGTGGATTTGAGTTCTATGGCTACATTTTGTCCAAATCTTCTAATCCTAAATCGACAAGTAGCACAGACCATACACAAATATATGCTTCCTTTTACATGACACTAAACTAGTGTTCCTTCAAGGAAGTGTTTTATATTGTTTCTCCATTTTCAGCACCATATTTGAAACAATTCAAGCAACAATAACAACTAGGAAAAATATTTCCAGATTAAGCTGGTCCTGTTTGTTCTGTTCTTTTAAGTTCAAAAATGTTGAGGTGTAGTTAGAGTGGGCTGAAGGGTAGAAAGTAAGTGATGGAGCCCAGCCATCGCTCTTCTTGTTACTGTCAGAAGAAGCACAAAAGGTAGCATAGTTTTCTTTTAGTGAAACCAATCCAACTGTTGTAGAAGCAAGGTGTTTATGGTTTGAAGTCTGTTATTCCACTAAGTATAAGCAGGACTCTTCTTCAGACCCTCCTGTGATAGTCTGTGTGGGCTTCTATAACAAAGTACAAAAAAACCTGAATGGCTTATAAACAATAGAATTTTATTTCTCACAGTTAAGGAGGCTAGGAAGTCCAAGACTATTTAGTTCCTGGTGAGAGTGCACTTCCTGTTTCATAGATAGCTGTCTGTTTGCTGTATCTTTACTTAATGAAAGGAACAATGAGGTCTCTCACAAAAGCACTAATCCCAATTCATGAGGACTACATCCTCATGGCCCAAGCACCTCTCAGAGGCTGTGTCCCCTAATACCATCACTGTGGGCATTTTAGGATTTCAACAAATGAATTTTTAGGTGACAGAAACATTTGGTGTATGACACTTCCTATAATAAATGTGGGGTTACTGGACAATGATGCTAATCTTGCAAATGAAAATACAATCTCAGCCCAGGTTCATACAAAAATAAGTGGACCAAACTAAGAGTGCTGACTGCCACAATGCAATGTGGAGTGGAAGAATCCTGCTCAACTGTATTTCTTCTCAGTCTGTTGGGGTGGAGGGGTGAAGTTGATATTGACCCATTGGTCAATGTTCAATAATGACTTCACTGTCTTGTATAGGAGTACATAGTATAATGGGTGATATTTATAACTTACCCCAAATGCACAGGCAGTGGTCTAAGCATGCTTTAGTCCTACACAAAAGTCACACCTCTAGACTCACAGGTTATTTCTGACGTGTGGATTTGAGTTCTATGGCTACATTTTGTCCAAATCTTCTAATCCTAAATCGACAAGTAGCACAGACCATACACAAATATATGCTTCCTTTTACATGACACTAAACTAGTGTTCCTTCAAGGAAGTGTTTTATATTGTTTCTCCATTTTCAGCACCATATTTGAAACAATTCAAGCAACAATAACAACTAGGAAAAATATTTCCAGATTAAGCTGGTCCTGTTTGTTCTGTTCTTTTAAGTTCAAAAATGTTATTTCCCAGAAAGTCATAAATAATCATAATTTCAGGAAATGGAAGAAATCACCCAACACCAGAAGATCCTGTAACCAAGTAATTTACAACAGTTGGAATTAGCCAAGGTATGTCTTATCTCATAAGTCCTTCTTATATTAGATTTGCCTCTCTGATTCATGCATCAGTTGTATCTACCTCCTTGATATAGCTATAAAATGTTTTAAAATCTAGATATACTGCCACTGATTAAACACATATATTTGCTCACTTTCAGTCTGTAAAAATCTGTATGAAACTAAAAAAAAAAATAATGTTCATTAAAACTATATAAAATTGGGAATTTCAAAAAAGGTAAAAGAAATAAATAGCATTGTGTATGTATGCTAGGCGATTTTACCTATAATAATGATTTCTAACTGAGAAAATGATTCCAGTGCTGGGATATATGACTAAAGAATGGTCAAGTATGACAGCATATCCTTACCTAAATTACCAGGATGGGGCATGTAATGTCTCAAGGTTTACTTCTATCTATTAATCATTCATCTGTGTATTACAGTATATCTAAATTAAATGCTTCAGTATAAATTGGTTGTTGTCAAAATACCAGGTTGTTTTTTTAATATATTAAATGATGACTTTGAACTAGATAGTCCATAATTTTTTTTTTTTAAGATTTATTTATTTATTTATTTTGGGCGGGGGTCGGGTTGCGGAGGGAGGGGAGCAGGCGGGCCACTTCTATTGGTCTTTCTCTATTTTCATCCGTCTTTGTTCTTTGGCTCCTGTGGGCCTCCCATCGCGGTGGCCTCTGTCATCACAGAGTGCCGGCTCTGGGCGCATGTGCCCCAGAGCTCCGGCTCTGTAATTGGACACATCGGTCCAGCCGCTCCGCGGCACGTGGGATCTTCCCAGGCCAGGGATCGAACAGGCGCCCCTTGCACTGTAAGGCAGTGTCCTTACCCACTAGACCACCAGGGGAAGCCCTAGATAGTCCATAATTATATACCATGATTTCTGAACTCACATGAATACAGTGAGAAAACATAGAGAACTTTAGCATTGAGTCTATTTTTACTTGAGCCTAGTTGGTTGATTTTGCTTTGTTTTGTTTTGTATTTTACTGAGGGGATACAGGAGAGTGGTTATTAACATTTTTAAATGTAAGGATCCTTTATGGTGAGAACCTAGTGAACTCCTGCTAAATCAGTGCAAGCGTATCTGTTACTCCTAATTCTAAACAGAAATTTATTAAAAGGAAAACAACAAGGCTGCCTTGACCTAGTGGAAGAAAGTTATGTCTTTGGTTAAATGACCTCACCAAGTTTGCTCAGAAGTTCTGTGCCAGGCATTATAGTATTATTTTGTAATAATAGAACTAAAACATGTTTTCCAGCACCTTTTATTGTTAAATATCTCCATACTTTAAAAGTAGCACAGTGTAATACTTAGAGCATGTGTTTTAATGGCTTGAAATTTGGGTGCAAAACCCATCTGTATATGTTCTGTTAAGGTTTAGCATTGATGTTTAGTACTTTATTTAGCCTTTCTCCCACTGTAAAATGAGAATCATAATAGTACTTAATTCCTAGGGCTGCTATGATAACTAAGTAGGATAATAAAAGCTTTGAAAAGGATCTAGTGAATACTTTTAAAGCTCAAATAACTATGGGTTATTCTCATAACAGTTTTATTCATTCAATAGACAAGTCCTTGTTATGTGGTTCATGTTATGCTAGATCTTGTGGGGAGTTGGCTCTGGGTAAGCATGATAAGTTAACCACAAAAAAAATGGTAAGTGAGGTTCTACAATATAAAATTTTTCAGTATTTGGGTAGGTATTTTCTTAAAAGTTATTTCATGAAGTCTTACTTCTTTAAGTGATAGCCAGCCCTCTTCCAAAGAAAAAGTTGAGTTTTTACAAAAGGGCATGATACTTTACAAATGTACAAAACTTTCAAATAAGTTGTACATGGTTGCTGTTTCATGTTGGCAAACATGATCTGCTTTCATCATAATATAATGCATTAAGGTTCCTCATTTGACTAAACATGGGCAAATGGCACAGCAGCTGGTTATGCAATATTCTAGAAGAGCTTACAAGTTCTGGAGAAGAGATGAGTTGCTAAATGTTGTGATTGAATCAAGATTGTCTTGTCAAACCTAATTAGCTGAATATGGAAGCAGGTCAGCAGTCAGACTTCTCTGTCTCCAATCACTGACGCTTTAAGGCATCAAGAAAACCATATTTTAAACCCAGATTGAACAGAAACTATGGAAGGGAACAGGCCTTCCACAGCTGCATGACTTAAAATAATGAAAGCAAACAAACACAAACCTGTTATTCAAGCTGCCTTGGCAATAGTTTTCTCGTCGGGTAATTGTCAATCCTGGGAGACATGGATGGTGTGGAAACCAAATGTGTTTGTGAGATATGTCCAATACAGTCACTGATGATTGAAAACATGTCGTATTCCCATTAGCACTTTAGCACCTATAAAGTGAAAAATAACCCTTGTAATAATCATTTTTCAGTATTTGGGTAGGTATTTCCTTTAAAGTTATTTCATGAAGTCTTACTTCTTTAAGTGATAGCCAGCCCTCTTCCAAAGAAAAAATTGAGTTTTTACAAAAGGGCATGATAATAATCATTATAACAATAGAGGTGTCACATGGCTTGTGAAATTTAACATATGATCCTCTTACATTCATCACAGACACATGCTATGTAAGTTCTCCTTGACAGTGCTCCTCGTTTTGACAGAAATTTTCTTCACTGCAGAGGTTCCATGTATATATCTTTAAGATTTTTCTCTTCTCTCCAGAGTCTACACATGATGATTTTATTCATGTAACAAAATAAATAATAGTTCCATGTTTTGTGACTACCAGAAAATGAAAGACCTACTGAGCAGAGAATTTACTCAGAAAGAGTAAACTGTGTCTGTCTTCAGATTGGGCTGCTCTGTTAGTCTTTCTACTGAACTGACATGTCTTGTCTCTGATCAACTTTATAATTTCTTCAGGACCACCAGTATCAAGGTAAATTTGGTTTATTTATGTAAAACAGGGTGTTACAAAGCTAACATTTAGTTGATTCTCATCTGTAGAAATATCACGGGAAAAAAGTTTTAATTTGCAGATGTTTAAGAGAGCTTTGATGTATATATATTTCCATTTTCTGCCCCTTTCAAACTTTTTGGTAAGTGTATGTTTCATTGCTCAATCAAACTTGAAAATTTTAAATTATAGATTGAACATTCAACTTATTCACGAATTATGTTTTAATCATGTTGTGCATCTCCCCACCCACCTCCAAATTGGTGTGTTGCAATCCTAAGTCTCAATACCTAAGAATATGATTTTATTTGGAGATAGGATCTTTTTGCAGAGATAATTAAGTTAAAATGAAGTCATTATGGTGAGTCATGCTCCAATTTGAGTGGAGAGCTTATAAAATAAGGAAGTTTAGAGATAGACACACATACAGGAAAAGAGCCATATGAATATGAAGGCAGAGATGGGTGATACTTCTACATGACAAAGATTGCCAGCAATCCAGAAGCCAGAGGAGCAGCATGGAACAGCCTCTTTTCTTGGCCCTCTAAAAGAGCTGAACCTGCTTGTTAACCTAGTCTCAACTCATACTTCTTACCACACCACAGGTCAGTAAATTGAGTTACTGGGGCAAAGAGTAATGACTTTATTTTGAAACCCAGTAGATTGAGAAGATGGTAGACTAGTTCCCACCCCTCCCCCCACCCTCCCAAACCCATCTTACCCGTTAAAATTCAAGCTTTTTTTAGACTAAAAGGAAAGTGGAGCTGTGATTGGTTGTCTCAGACTTCATGGTGCTAGAGTCCTTTGTTCTTGCAGCTGTCAAGGTAGATCTAGTCACAAGATTCCTATAGACCTCCAAAAGGACAATTTTTAATTTTTGTTC
Organism: Tragulus kanchil; assembly: GCA_022376925.1. Lineage (NCBI taxonomy): Eukaryota > Metazoa > Chordata > Mammalia > Artiodactyla > Tragulidae > Tragulus > Tragulus kanchil. The sequence goes on along the minus strand of JAIOJX010000025.1, from coordinate 23,162,245 downwards.
TGCAACTTTTTATTTCTATATGAATGGGAAAGTGTTATGCCTTTTAAGGTCAGAGTCTTGAGAACTGGGCTATCCTGCACACTTCAAGGCAGAGACAACATTCTTCTGTAAGACTGGGGCTTTGTGGAAACCGAATGTAGAGAAACAAGTCTAAGTAATTAAAGAAACTTAGCACTGAACTGACATGTCTTGTCTCTGATCAACTTTATAATTTCTTCAGGACCACCAGTATCAAGGTAAATTTGGTTTATTTATGTAAAACAGGGTGTTACAAAGCTAACATTTAGTTGATTCTCATCTGTAGAAATATCACGGGAAAAAAGTTTTAATTTGCAGATGTTTAAGAGAGCTTTGATGTATATATATTTCCATTTTCTGCCCCTTTCAAACTTTTTGGTAAGTGTATGTTTCATTGCTCAATCAAACTTGAAAATTTTAAATTATAGATTGAACATTCAACTTATTCACGAATTATGTTTTAATCATGTTGTGCATCTCCCCACCCACCTCCAAATTGGTGTGTTGCAATCCTAAGTCTCAATACCTAAGAATATGATTTTATTTGGAGATAGGATCTTTTTGCAGAGATAATTAAGTTAAAATGAAGTCATTATGGTGAGTCATGCTCCAATTTGAGTGGAGAGCTTATAAAATAAGGAAGTTTAGAGATAGACACACATACAGGAAAAGAGCCATATGAATATGAAGGCAGAGATGGGTGATACTTCTACATGACAAAGATTGCCAGCAATCCAGAAGCCAGAGGAGCAGCATGGAACAGCCTCTTTTCTTGGCCCTCTAAAAGAGCTGAACCTGCTTGTTAACCTAGTCTCAACTCATACTTCTTACCACACCACAGGTCAGTAAATTGAGTTACTGGGGCAAAGAGTAATGACTTTATTTTGAAACCCAGTAGATTGAGAAGATGGTAGACTAGTTCCCACCCCTCCCCCCACCCGCCCAAACCCATCTTACCCGTTAAAATTCAAGCTTTTTTTAGACTAAAAGGAAAGTGGAGCTGTGATTGGTTGTCTCAGACTTCATGGTGCTAGAGTCCTTTGTTCTTGCAGCTGTCAAGGTAGATCTAGTCACAAGATTCCTATAGACCTCCAAAAGGACAATTTTTAATTTTTGTTCTGCAACTTTTTATTTCTATATGAATGGGAAAGTGTTATGCCTTTTAAGGTCAGAGTCTTGAGAACTGGGCTATCCTGCACACTTCAAGGCAGAGACAACATTCTTCTGTAAGACTGGGGCTTTGTGGAAACCGAATGTAGAGAAACAAGTCTAAGTAATTAAAAGAAACTTAGCAAATGAAAGGCTATGTCCTTTCCCCTAAATCGCTTCTTTGTTCACAAGTAGTATGCTAACCACAAGTGTCCATAAGACTATAGATAAACATGCTTGCATCATTAACCAAGCTCTTTTGGCTTCTGTATTTAGCTTCCACGGAGGGAACTGGTAGATGGGGAGACCCCAAGATAAGTAAAATTGAATGTAAAAATGATGCACAGGACTAGCCACTAATCATGTACTTGCTGACCTTGTTGTAAAAGATACCAACTGCAGTTTCTCTGCTAAAAGAAAAACAGGAACCAACCCCAGGTGCAGACAAGATTAAGAAATGCTCACAAAACTAATTGTGTGCTCTGTCTTTGAGGAATGAATGCGTTTCAAACACAGTTACTATACAAGGTCAGTGGTCAGCTTACTTTGAAGGCCATCACCAGACAAGGCCTGAAGTAAATCAACTGCTATTTAGCTTCTGTACCCCCTTGCTTACGCAATGCATACCCCAACCCGGATATGGGTTTTACCTTTATAATGTTGTCTATTTCTTTGTTCAGGGCTGCACAACCAAGCCACTTTTAGGCTGTGTGCAGTTGCCTGCCGGCAATAAAGACTCTTAATTTGGCTTTTGTCTGCTAAGAGTGACCTTTGTTTCTCTCAGGGCACAATACTTCTACAGAGGTACAGGGCCAGCATGACTAAGCGCAGGCAACAGAGCCGTGGGGTTAGGGCTAAAGACATAGATTCAGTATGGAGTCAGGTTCATTCTTCTCTGTTACATGCAGATACCTTAATTTGAGACTTTCTAGACTCCAGAACTGTGAAACAATAGATTTCTGTTTGTTTAAGCCACCATGTTAATGGTATTTTGTTGAGGGAGCTCTAGCAAACTAATGTAAACTAGTTACAGAGCTGAAAAAAGAAAATAGAAATGGACTAATTTTGATGCTGTTTATCTTTTAATATAACCACTTGTTCCCATCAAGAATTTTGTTTCCTACCTCTAACTGATTCAAGTTCAAAAAAAAAAAATACTGATTTGGGTCGCTTCCAGTTTTACTTAACATTACCTTCCACAGTGACTTTTAGGGGTGAGGGCAGGGAGAGCTCCTCTCTGAGCCCTTGTTGACACATTCGCTAACTGGAGCTTTTGATGATTAACACCACTCATCAGGTCGTCTCCTTCTTGCTCATGTATCATAAAGGTTTCCTGCAGCTCACAGCAGTGTCATACTAATTCAGTACCCTAGCAAAATTAGCAGCAGGAAACAAACCTTTTTGTAACTTTCTTCCTTTATAAATAGCATTGTTCATTCAGTAAAGGATAGCAGTTCCTGCTGTAATTGTTTCTGCACTGAAAAGTTACTTTTTTCCATCAGTGTTAAGAAATCAATCAAAATGAATGCACATACAATTAACCAGCCTACTGAGAAAGGGAACATTCCTTTTACTTTGATGCTCTTCTGAATTCATCTCTCCAAGTGGGTCTGTTGTGCAGGCATTTTTTTAGGAAGCATTCAATACATTTAATATATCTTTAAGTTGCCACTGGAGAGAGTGGAACTACAGAGGGAGTACAGGTAAGAGTATGCAAGGCTTTTTTGTCTCAAAAAGAGGACTGGGTTGTTTTCTCAGTGGAACAGTTAATTTCTAATTATCATTTGAATGTGAAATTTGGGACTTGTGGCTTCCAAAGGTAAATACAAAAGTTATAATCCAAAGGTAATGTTATGTGTAGAAGACAAATTTATAGAAACCACAATTTCTTAGTATGGAAGAAATTTCATCTCTAAAGTAGTATCATGCATTTGCATTCAAAACTGACTTTAAATTTAATGGATATAAACCCTAGTAATTAAAAACTTGCCATTTTTTATGATTTTTCAATTGCTGTGAGAAAAAAACACACCAAATTGGTTGACTTTTCAACTTAATCTTAAGTAAATAAAGTTGGGGAAAAGACATCTATTAACATATAGACAATAATAAAGTGACCAAATATAATTATTTTATACAAGTAATAAGGGAAACATTTAGAACAAAATATAGCAAAATGAAATTTAGATATGAGAGTGAAAATGAGTAAACATGATTCAGTATTTTAATACTATGTATAGAACAAATAATTTCACTATATAGTAGAAGTCCATCAGGAGCCTTAATTGAGCTCTTTGCTGGGTTGTAAATGTATCTCTGAAAGTGGACTGATGCTATTAGACTGAAGTACAAGCGAAATAGCTTGGAAGCCTGTTAGAAACAGCTGAAGTTTTAGGGGGAAAATCTTCTAGGGAGTTTGTCTTGAACACCTGCTTAGAATGACAGTGTTGTTTATTTCAAGTTGCCTGAATTTTATACATATCAACTGCTGATTAAAATTCACATTTAGGGAAGTCAGCAGGAGAGGGAGAGGGGAAAAAAAAAAGAAAAGCAAAAAAGAAATTCACATTTGTTTCTCCCCTTGATTATGCCATGTCCTGTCTCCTGTGGGCTCAGACTGACTTTAAGATTGGGACAAGATTATTAAAAAAAAAAAAAAAAAAACTGAAAATGTGTTTTTGTTAAATTTCAATTGATATATGTAGAGAAAATTAGTACTGTTGAAACTCATATAACATAGTATAACTGCAGAACACAAGAAAGATAGTTTCGGTCTATTGACATAGAACACTATATTAAATACCAGCCAGTAGTGCTTTCTACTGGTCAAGGACCCAGCATTCTTATGCCCAAAACACAGGGGTCAGTTTCATTGCAGCACTTCCTAATGTTAGTGTCCCCAGTGATGGCAACAGCTATTCTAGAAGCAAGAATTTATATTTTGTAGAAGGCATTTCAGAAACAATCTTCAAATACATTCAGGAACCAATTCCTTTGATAAATGGGAGGAGCCAAGAAAAAATATTTGCATTAAGAAACAGTATTCTTTGATTTTTAAATTATTGCATTCAATTCTATAAATTCCAATTTTGTCTAAGCTTGTCTTTAGAAAAAAATTTAGAAAAATTTTAGAAAAATTTAGAAAAATTTTCAGAGTAGATTACAACACAACTGAAAGAAAGTTATAGATATTGCACATATAAACCCTGCTCCTATACATGCCTAGCGTCCCCTATTATTAGCTTCACCACCAGAATGATATGTTTTTTACCAATGTTGAGCCAAAATTGATACATCATCTAGAGTCCATAGTTCTTCTGGAGGTCACTCTTGATGTTGCACATTCTATGGGTTTGTGGAAATTTATAACATATATTCATTACTTTAGCATCAGAAATTACAGTGTTTTGCCCTGAAAATCCACTGTGCTCCACTTATTCATCTCTGATCACTTCCATCAACAACTCTACAAAGATTTATTATTTTATAGTCTCTATATTTCTACCTTTTCCAGAATGTTATATAATTGGAATCCTGTGGTATGTAGGCCTTTTCAGATAGGCTTCTTTCAGATGCTAATATGCATTTAAGTTTCCTGCATGTTTTTGTCCATGGCTTGAGATAGCTTATTTCTTTTTAGCTCTGAATCATATTCATTGTCTGGATGCACCACACTTTATCCATTCACCTACCAAAGGATATCTTGATTGCTTTCAAGTTTAGGCAGTTATGAATAAAGTTGCTATAAATATGTCCGTATGCAGATTTTTGTGTGGACATAAGTTTTCACCTCTTTGGGTAAACACCAAAGAACATGGCTTATAGAATGCATGGCCAGAGTTGACGAGGTTTTTAAGGAATCACAAAACTATCTTCCAAAATGGCTGTACCATTTTGCATTCCCACCCATTTTCATTCCCAAGTATGAATGAGAGTTTCTGTTGCTGCACATGTTAACCGGCATTTAGTGTTATAAATGTTCTGGATTTGACCATTCTAATAGGTGTCTATTGATATCTTATTTCCATTTTAATATGTATTTCCCTGATGAAGTATGATGTGGTGATGTGGTGTGTTTTTGCTTACTTATTTGTCATCTGTATATTTTCTTTGGTGAGGTACCTGTTAAGTTCTTTGACCCATTTTAAAGCAGTTGTCTGTTTTCTATTATCAAATTTTAAGTTTTTTGTATATTTTGGATAACAATTCTTTATCAAATATGTCTTTTGCAAATACTTTCTCACAGCATCTGGCTTATATTCTCATTTTCTTTCCCATTGTCTTTCAAGAGTAGAGGGGTTTTTGTTTGTTTTGTTTTTTATGAAGTCCAATTTATCAATTATTTCTTTCATAGAATTTTGTTTGGTATGTTGTATCTAAAAAGTCATTGCTATACTCAAGGTCATTTAGGTTTCTTTCTGTTTTCTTCCACGAGTTTTATGGTTTTGTCTTTTCCATTTAGCTGTAGATCCATTGTGAAGAGTATAAGTTCTCAGTATAGACATTTCTTTCATTTTTTGTCATGTAAATGTTGAGTTATTCCAGCACTATTTGTATAAAAGGCTTTGCTTCATTATATTGCCTTTTCTCCTTGATCATATTAATGGAGGTCTATTTCTGGGCTTTCTACTCTGCTTAATATGTCTATTCTTTTGCCAGTACAACACTTCATGGCTTACTATAGCTATACAGTAAAATCTAAAATCAAATAGCATCAGTTCTCCAACTTCAGTCTGCTCCTTAATATACTTCATCCTCACCATCTCAGGCTTTATACATAGAATCCCCTGAATAGACAGGGTAGCAATTTTCTATTTTTCCCTCAAGTGGGTGAGAGTAGGATATAGGAGTTATTTAAATAAAATTGTATTTAATAACAAGTTGCTCTTAAAAAAAAGGAAGAGCATGTGCCTTTTGCCTCATCATATGAACTTTGAATCGGTTTGTTGATATCTGTTAATAAACTTGCTGGAATTTTGATTTGAATTGCATAGTTCAGCTTGCTTTAGTGCTAAGAAATCAATCAATAAAGGCAATATCATGCAGCTGACCCTGAAACAAGACAGATTTGATCTGTACAAATCTACTTATATGAGTATTTTTTCAATACTACAGTAGTACACTGTATGAGGTTAGTTCAACCCATAAAGAACTGTAGTCATGGATGGCCAACTACAAGTTATGCTAGGATTTTCTATTGCACAGATAGTTGATCTCTCTACCCCGGCATTGCTCAAAGGTCAACTACACTAGGAAAATTTCAAAAAGAATAATTCATATAAGTTAAATCTGACTGCTGAGTTGAAAAGAATTGAAAGAATTTCTCTATGACATTTAACGCTATTCTCAATAGAATGTCATCCAATATTAAAGAAAATAAAAAATTTTTTTTTTTTGTTTGTTTTGTTTTTTATGAAGTCCAATTTATCAATTATTTCTTTCATAGAATTTTGTTTGGTATGTTGTATCTAAAAAGTCATTGCTATACTCAAGGTCATTTAGGTTTCTTTCTGTTTTCTTCCACGAGTTTTATGGTTTTGTCTTTTCCATTTAGCTGTAGATCCATTGTGAAGAGTATAAGTTCTCAGTATAGACATTTCTTTCATTTTTTGTCATGTAAATGTTGAGTTATTCCAGCACTATTTGTATAAAAGGCTTTGCTTCATTATATTGCCTTTTCTCCTTGATCATATTAATGGAGGTCTATTTCTGGGCTTTCTACTCTGCTTAATATGTCTATTCTTTTGCCAGTACAACACTTCATGGCTTACTATAGCTATACAGTAAAATCTAAAATCAAATAGCATCAGTTCTCCAACTTCAGTCTGCTCCTTAATATACTTCATCCTCACCATCTCAGGCTTTATACATAGAATCCCCTGAATAGACAGGGTAGCAATTTTCTATTTTTCCCTCAAGTGGGTGAGAGTAGGATATAGGAGTTATTTAAATAAAATTGTATTTAATAACAAGTTGCTCTTAAAAAAAAGGAAGAGCATGTGCCTTTTGCCTCATCATATGAACTTTGAATCGGTTTGTTGATATCTGTTAATAAACTTGCTGGAATTTTGATTTGAATTGCATAGTTCAGCTTGCTTTAGTGCTAAGAAATCAATCAATAAAGGCAATATCATGCAGCTGACCCTGAAACAAGACAGATTTGATCTGTACAAATCTACTTATATGAGTATTTTTTCAATACTACAGTAGTACACTGTATGAGGTTAGTTCAACCCATAAAGAACTGTAGTCATGGATGGCCAACTACAAGTTATGCTAGGATTTTCTATTGCACAGATAGTTGATCTCTCTACCCCGGCATTGCTCAAAGGTCAACTACACTAGGAAAATTTCAAAAAGAATAATTCATATAAGTTAAATCTGACTGCTGAGTTGAAAAGAATTGAAAGAATTTCTCTATGACATTTAACGCTATTCTCAATAGAATGTCATCCAATATTAAAGAAATACAACTGCATTCCACAACTATTTGGTGAATGTCCACTGAAGAACTTTAAAACATGAAAACTGTTCAGCATTAGTATAGTACTATCACATTTTGTTCACATCCATATTTTTGAAGGGCATCAAAATAGATGATTCATCTGAACTCCCTGGTTGTTTTGGTGTCATGCAAACACTTTGCTGAAGATGGTTCAAGTTCATGCTCTCTTGTGATTAATTTGGGTTATGCATTATTATTTACTATTACTAAAGGCATATTCGGTTCTAAAAACTGATTTTATCTACCAAGTTAAGAGAAATGATAGGTAATGCATTTAAAATATGAAAGCAAATATACAAGTTTTTATTCAAACTTGACACATATATTTAAGTTGTAGTTTCTTGCCCTTGTATGATATTCTCCAAAGGAGGCTGTTTACTTTATCAAGGCAATAATCTAAGTATTAATGTGTTTAAACTAGAGTTCATACCAAATATACCAAAAAGAAAAAAAATACCTACAAAATAGTGAACACAACATTTTAAACTGACTAAAAAGGTCTTGCTATTAATATGACTCTTACTTTGTTCTGGACATATTGAGTTGAGCAAAATAACATGAATGAGGTTCTAACTGAGATTATTTATTCAAGCAAAAAAGAATTAGAAGGGGCGGTGACACACACATCATTGCCACTGTTAGAAACAGCTTTGAAAATTCAGTCTCAGTTGAGTGTATTAAACTCTATGAATGACTGGGCAGGCAAAATTATAGTCCACTTGGATAATTATAGTTCACAGTCATATCTAATGGGATCTGCATAAATCAAGGTATTGTTTGCCACAAAGTGTATTTATCCTTGTCAAATTATTGTAATTGGACATTTACAAAGGACCATTTCAATTCATAAACATGACTTTTAAATGAATATTTATAAAGCACTTGTTAAAGAAAACAAATTTACTCAGGTAATTTTGAACTGTGATTTTACAGCATGTAATATAAAACCATTTCTTACTAAGGAAACTACTAAGTGTATGCTGATGACAAAGGTCAACTACACTAGGAAAATTTCAAAAAGAATAATTCATATAAGTTAAATCTGACTGCTGAGTTGAAAAGAATTGAAAGAATTTCTCTATGACATTTAACGCTATTCTCAATAGAATGTCATCCAATATTAAAGAAATACAACTGCATTCCACAACTATTTGGTGAATGTCCACTGAAGAACTTTAAAACATGAAAACTGTTCAGCATTAGTATAGTACTATCACATTTTGTTCACATCCATATTTTTGAAGGGCATCAAAATAGATGATTCATCTGAACTCCCTGGTTGTTTTGGTGTCATGCAAACACTTTGCTGAAGATGGTTCAAGTTCATGCTCTCTTGTGATTAATTTGGGTTATGCATTATTATTTACTATTACTAAAGGCATATTCGGTTCTAAAAACTGATTTTATCTACCAAGTTAAGAGAAATGATAGGTAATGCATTTAAAATATGAAAGCAAATATACAAGTTTTTATTCAAACTTGACACATATATTTAAGTTGTAGTTTCTTGCCCTTGTATGATATTCTCCAAAGGAGGCTGTTTACTTTATCAAGGCAATAATCTAAGTATTAATGTGTTTAAACTAGAGTTCATACCAAATATACCAAAAAGAAAAAAAATACCTACAAAATAGTGAACACAACATTTTAAACTGACTAAAAAGGTCTTGCTATTAATATGACTCTTACTTTGTTCTGGACATATTGAGTTGAGCAAAATAACATGAATGAGGTTCTAACTGAGATTATTTATTCAAGCAAAAACAGAATTAGAAGGGGCGGTGACACACACATCATTGCCACTGTTAGAAACAGCTTTGAAAATTCAGTCTCAGTTGAGTGTATTAAACTCTATGAATGACTGGGCAGGCAAAATTATAGTCCACTTGGATAATTATAGTTCACAGTCATATCTAATGGGATCTGCATAAATCAAGGTATTGTTTGCCACAAAGTGTATTTATCCTTGTCAAATTATTGTAATTGGACATTTACAAAGGACCATTTCAATTCATAAACATGACTTTTAAATGAATATTTATAAAGCACTTGTTAAAGAAAACAAATTTACTCAGGTAATTTTGAACTGTGATTTTACAGCATGTAATATAAAACCATTTCTTACTAAGGAAACTACTAAGTGTCTGCTGATGACAAAGCTCAAAATTCGTTAGATCAAATCATTTCAGCAGTTCATAGGGAGAAGTATTTCATAGTATCTGTGTGCATTGACAACAAAAAACTCATAAGTTTAAATTCTAAGTGTAAGAAAAGTGTTAATAAAAGAAGAACCGACCTCAGACAGGCAGGATCAGGATCTCTCTCAATCTGGGTCAGAGAGAGAGCCAAGAGCCAAGGGGGAGTGGTGCAAGGGAATGGTGCTTAAGCAGCTGGTGGGGGCAGGTAAGGAGTAGAAGCTGGAGGATGGGAGAGGGTGGTGCCAAAGTGAGTTTGTAGGTGGAAGAGCTTTGTGGGGGCAGAGGCTCCAGAGTTTGTGGCAGGAGAAGAATCTAGGGAAAGGGGGTTTCTTTGTTTCTTCAGGCAGTCACGGGACAATGGGGCTGACTCAGTTCTTTGAGATTTCCACGTGCATCGTTCCAGACTCTAAAGGAATATAGAAAGGAGCAGGGGCAATGTTATCATTTCTGGCTACTTCCTGCATGACTTAGTAGTGTCAGTGGTGAGGGGTTTGGCCTCTGGAGTGTGGAGTAGGAGCATGGCCTTGATATGTTCTTAGGTGGCTGCACAAGACACTGATCAGAGAGTTCTGAAAAAGCTTCTAGGGCATAGTTAGAGAGTTAGCATGAGAAGGAGAGTGATTATGGGGTTAGTATGGGAAGGAGCCAGGGAGGCAGTTGTCCAAGGAGCCATCCGGATGGGGAGTTATGTTGTAGGTCCTGGGCTAAGTACCTCAAGCGTTGGGCACCATCCTGTACTATCTGAGATTTATTGATGTAGAAACAAAATTGTTCTTGAAGCAGGGCACAGATACCACCGTGAGGTCAGGAGGTCCCAGTTTACCAATCTGCATAAATCAAGGTATTGTTTGCCACAAAGTGTATTTATCCTTGTCAAATTATTGTAATTGGACATTTACAAAGGACCATTTCAATTCATAAACATGACTTTTAAATGAATATTTATAAAGCACTTGTTAAAGAAAACAAATTTACTCAGGTAATTTTGAACTGTGATTTTACAGCATGTAATATAAAACCATTTCTTACTAAGGAAACTACTAAGTGTCTGCTGATGACAAAGCTCAAAATTCGTTAGATCAAATCATTTCAGCAGTTCATAGGGAGAAGTATTTCATAGTATCTGTGTGCATTGACAACAAAAAACTCATAAGTTTAAATTCTAAGTGTAAGAAAAGTGTTAATAAAAGAAGAACCGACCTCAGACAGGCAGGATCAGGATCTCTCTCAATCTGGGTCAGAGAGAGAGCCAAGAGCCAAGGGGGAGTGGTGCAAGGGAATGGTGCTTAAGCAGCTGGTGGGGGCAGGTAAGGAGTAGAAGCTGGAGGATGGGAGAGGGTGGTGCCAAAGTGAGTTTGTAGGTGGAAGAGCTTTGTGGAGGCAGAGGCTCCAGAGTTTGTGGCAGGAGAAGAATCTAGGGAAAGGGGGTTTCTTTGTTTCTTCAGGCAGTCACGGGACAATGGGGCTGACTCAGTTCTTTGAGATTTCCACGTGCATCGTTCCAGACTCTAAAGGAATATAGAAAGGAGCAGGGGCAATGTTATCATTTCTGGCTACTTCCTGCATGACTTAGTAGTGTCAGTGGTGAGGGGTTTGGCCTCTGGAGTGTGGAGTAGGAGCATGGCCTTGATATGTTCTTAGGTGGCTGCACAAGACACTGATCAGAGATTTCTGAAAAAAAGCTTCTAGGGCATAGTTAGAGAGTTAGCATGAGAAGGAGAGTGATTATGGGGGTTAGTATGGGAAGGAGCCAGGGAGGCAGTTGTCCAAGGAGCCATCCGGATGGGGAGTTATGTTGTAGGTCCTGGGCTAAGTACCTCAAGCGTTGGGCACCATCCTGTACTATCTGAGATTTATTGATGTAGAAACAAAATTGTTCTTGAAGCAGGGCACAGATACCACCGTGAGTTGCTGTCAGGAGGTCCAGTCCTCAGCGTTTTTGGAGCACCATGGATGTCAGGGAGTCAAGTTGGTCCTGTATGGTCACCAGTTGCTCTGCAATTTCCTTGAGACTGGTTGAGAGTTGCTGTGACAGGAGGGTCAGCCGGCAGAGGGAGACTCTGAGACTCATGGCTCCCATAAAGGGGAATCAGGGAAACAGAGGGATAGAGAAAAACCAGGGTGCAAATTTCTGTAAAATTTGTAGGAAGACACATTAGGCATTGGTCCCACAAATCCAAAAAGGCTTGTTTGGTAAGAGGCATGGGATAAGGTCAAAGTATGATATCTGATAGATATCTGCCCACACCACGTCGGTGAAAATTTTCTTGTGTTTGGCAGATGGAGATAGAGTGTCCCAGGAGCATAGTTTTTACGGGTTGCAGGGAAGTCAGAAGGAGCTGAGGTGAGTGCTGTGCCTGAGACAGAGGTGAGCCAGGTGCCAGTACGGGTGGGGAAGGCCTGATTTGTGGCCTGGAATAAGTGAAGACAGATCTGTAAGAATCGCAAAGACATGGCGGACAGCAATCTGTTAGGGAAAGAGCCTATTTGGGAAGAGTTCCTGGGTGAGATCCACGGGTCCAAGAGATGGGCCAATGAAGTCGTGCCCCAGAGATGGAACTAGGAGGTGTTTATAAGGGAGGAGAAGGGGAAAGAAAAAAAGGGGAGGGGGTTTCTTAGAGCAGGCGCAGAAACAAAGTCTTTGTCTAAACTGAGCGGGGAATTAGTGATGAGTCTGCTGTCCTTGAGTTGTCTGTGGGCATGGGGGTGTGCAGTTCATGTTACTTTCCATACCTGGTGGACAATCTTGATGGCCAGAGTGAACTCTTTATCGCAGGTCTTGAGAGACTCCCAGGCTCCAGCAGACCAGCAACCGACCCTGTGATGCTGACCCTTTAGGGCCGGGCAGTTCACAACTGCCGTATTAACCCTTTAATAGCCCATAAACCTAACAAGATCCAGCAGGCAGAAGACAGAGATTATGAGATTTTAAAAGACGAGTGGTCAGAGCAATGTTCTGATTTAGGTATTTTGGTAAAGAAATGTTGGAATGCGAGGCAGCCACAAGGAAGAGAAATATTGAGCTTAGGTTTTTCATCCCTTAGGACAAGGAAGGAAGACAGAAAGTGTAGAAGCAGATCTGGGTTGGGGTGAAGTCCTGGAAGGTCCCTGGAAGCAAAGTTCTTAGATTAGGAAGGGAATATTGTCTAGGGAAGTCAGGGGCCTGTGAAAGTGGTACCAGAGAAGATCTTCTGTTAAGGAATTGAGGACATCTGCGAAAGAGTCAAGGAAAAGAGACGTGAATGGGTGGGAGTCTAACTGATGTGAAGGGGATGGCTCCTCAGATTCATCAAATGATAACTTGACTTAGCTCAAACAGGCTTGTGTGGGTCAGTGGCTGGGTTCCTGCAATGTCTGTTGAAAAGCTAAAAGCAGAGTTATATAGTTACTTTAAAGTTTCAGGATTTATGACAATATCTCTGTGCAAAAATGGCCTGCCATAGAGATATTTGAAAGTGGATAGTCTTTTTTAACAACAATGACTGATATTTAAGAACCTTACTATCTGACATCTAAATATTAACTTTGGAATATAAGTTTTAAGTTATCATGGGAAGTCAACATAGTAAAATTCAGCCCATTAGTAAACTTAAGAACTTCAGGCATTAGGAAAGCAATAGCAGCAATTATCCCTAAACAATCAGGCCATCCCTGAGCTAGGTGAGGCCCTCAGGGCTGAGTCAGCAGTTTTGAAGTCATTTCTTTATTGTGAAGCAATAGCTATTTATATAGCCAAAGTCAAACTTAAATCTATTATCGAAGGCAATTGACATCTGAAGAAAGTGTGTCCTCTTAACAAAGAGAAAGCCAAATTCAAGTCTTTGTACCAGATTACTTTTAAATTCATATAAAGGTAAGCTTAAAGTTTATTTTAAACATAGTCTTAACCAAACCTTTAGGGTTATCATTTCTGGCTACTTCCTGCATGACTTAGTAGTGTCAGTGGTGAGGGGTTTGGCCTCTGGAGTGTGGAGTAGGAGCATGGCCTTGATATGTTCTTAGGTGGCTGCACAAGACACTGATCAGAGATTTCTGAAAAAAAGCTTCTAGGGCATAGTTAGAGAGTTAGCATGAGAAGGAGAGTGATTATGGGGGTTAGTATGGGAAGGAGCCAGGGAGGCAGTTGTCCAAGGAGCCATCCGGATGGGGAGTTATGTTGTAGGTCCTGGGCTAAGTACCTCAAGCGTTGGGCACCATCCTGTACTATCTGAGATTTATTGATGTAGAAACAAAATTGTTCTTGAAGCAGGGCACAGATACCACCGTGAGTTGCTGTCAGGAGGTCCAGTCCTCAGCGTTTTTGGAGCACCATGGATGTCAGGGAGTCAAGTTGGTCCTGTATGGTCACCAGTTGCTCTGCAATTTCCTTGAGACTGGTTGAGAGTTGCTGTGACAGGAGGGTCAGCCGGCAGAGGGAGACTCTGAGACTCATGGCTCCCATAAAGGGGAATCAGGGAAACAGAGGGATAGAGAAAAACCAGGGTGCAAATTTCTGTAAAATTTGTAGGAAGACACATTAGGCATTGGTCCCACAAATCCAAAAAGGCTTGTTTGGTAAGAGGCATGGGATAAGGTCAAAGTATGATATCTGATAGATATCTGCCCACACCACGTCGGTGAAAATTTTCTTGTGTTTGGCAGATGGAGATAGAGTGTCCCAGGAGCATAGTTTTTACGGGTTGCAGGGAAGTCAGAAGGAGCTGAGGTGAGTGCTGTGCCTGAGACAGAGGTGAGCCAGGTGCCAGTACGGGTGGGGAAGGCCTGATTTGTGGCCTGGAATAAGTGAAGACAGATCTGTAAGAATCGCAAAGACATGGCGGACAGCAATCTGTTAGGGAAAGAGCCTATTTGGGAAGAGTTCCTGGGTGAGATCCACGGGTCCAAGAGATGGGCCAATGAAGTCGTGCCCCAGAGATGGAACTAGGAGGTTTTTATAAGGGAGGAGAAGGGGAAAGAAAAAAAGGGGAGGGGGTTTCTTAGAGCAGGCGCAGAAACAAAGTCTTTGTCTAAACTGAGCGGGGAATTAGTGATGAGTCTGCTGTCCTTGAGTTGTCTGTGGGCATGGGGGTGTGCAGTTCATGTTACTTTCCATACCTGGTGGACAATCTTGATGGCCAGAGTGAACTCTTTATCGCAGGTCTTGAGAGACTCCCAGGCTCCAGCAGACCAGCAACCGACCCTGTGATGCTGACCCTTTAGGGCCGGGCAGTTCACAACTGCCGTATTAACCCTTTAATAGCCCATAAACCTAACAAGATCCAGCAGGCAGAAGACAGAGATTATGAGATTTTAAAAGACGAGTGGTCAGAGCAATGTTCTGATTTAGGTATTTTGGTAAAGAAATGTTGGAATGCGAGGCAGCCACAAGGAAGAGAAATATTGAGCTTAGGTTTTTCATCCCTTAGGACAAGGAAGGAAGACAGAAAGTGTAGAAGCAGATCTGGGTTGGGGTGAAGTCCTGGAAGGTCCCTGGAAGCAAAGTTCTTAGATTAGGAAGGGAATATTGTCTAGGGAAGTCAGGGGCCTGTGAAAGTGGTACCAGAGAAGATCTTCTGTTAAGGAATTGAGGACATCTGCGAAAGAGTCAAGGAAAAGAGACGTGAATGGGTGGGAGTCTAACTGATGTGAAGGGGATGGCTCCTCAGATTCATCAAATGATAACTTGACTTAGCTCAAACAGGCTTGTGTGGGTCAGTGGCTGGGTTCCTGCAATGTCTGTTGAAAAGCTAAAAGCAGAGTTATATAGTTACTTTAAAGTTTCAGGATTTATGACAATATCTCTGTGCAAAAATGGCCTGCCATAGAGATATTTGAAAGTGGATAGTCTTTTTTAACAACAATGACTGATATTTAAGAACCTTACTATCTGACATCTAAATATTAACTTTGGAATATAAGTTTTAAGTTATCATGGGAAGTCAACATAGTAAAATTCAGCCCATTAGTAAACTTAAGAACTTCAGGCATTAGGAAAGCAATAGCAGCAATTATCCCTAAACAATCAGGCCATCCCTGAGCTAGGTGAGGCCCTCAGGGCTGAGTCAGCAGTTTTGAAGTCATTTCTTTATTGTGAAGCAATAGCTATTTATATAGCCAAAGTCAAACTTAAATCTATTATCGAAGGCAATTGACATCTGAAGAAAGTGTGTCCTCTTAACAAAGAGAAAGCCAAATTCAAGTCTTTGTACCAGATTACTTTTAAATTCATATAAAGGTAAGCTTAAAGTTTATTTTAAACATAGTCTTAAACATGCATAAACCTCTTTTCTCAGGGTCCACTTCCACAAACCTTCTTATCACTTTCTGTACCCATTACTTTATTCTCTCATCTTAAGAGAGCTAGAGGGGAATTAGGCAATGCCCTGGAAGCGACTAGGCCTGAAGTGGAGTTACACAATGGCCCAGAAGGGGCTGGGCTATGTGCTGGAAGGGGAATTGCACAGTACTCTGGAGGCTGTGACCTTGTCCAAGGTGACACTTGAACCAGGATTGAGCTAGAATAGGATCCACCTGCGGTCGAGCGAGCACCCTTGAACTGGTCTCCAGGACCAAGCAGGCACGAGGCCTGAGGGAAGGTCCTGAGAGAGAGAGAGAGAGAGAGAGAGAGAAAGAGAAAGAGGAAACGTTGGTGGGTGTGTTGGGGGAGCAAGGGTCAAGATTTTTCCAGTCAGGCCAAAAAGGTCTTTGCTCAAGGTCAGGTCCTGGCCAGTCGTTGTTCAGCCAAAGTGAGCTCAGAGGCCTGGGCTGAGTCCTTAATCCCTTGTCAGAGAGGAAATGTAAGTGGGAAGAAATCATGGGCTTAGCCTAGGGCCCTCTCCTGGGTTTTGACACCAAATGTAAGAAAAGTATTGATAAAACAAAGAGAGAGAAGCACCAACCTTGAACATAAACCTCAAGGTTTATTCAAGCTGTGTGAAGAGAGAACCAAGAGGAAATGGCATTTAAGTAGCTGGGTGGGAGTGGAGTGGAAACTGGAAGAGGGGATGGGGCAGTGACAAAGTGAGTTTGTAGGTGGGAGAGCTTTGTGGAGGCAGAGACTTTTTGGACTTTGTGGAGGTTGTGGTGGGAAAAGACTGGGGGAGGAGAGTTTCTTTGTTCCTTCAGGTGGTCACAGGACAGTGGGGCTGACTCAGCTCTTTGCAGCTTTCCACATCCATCACTAAGTAAGGGGGTGATTTCTGTGGAAGTAATAACACTTAGACAATATATACTGGCACATGAATGCATACCCCATATTTATGTAACTTATATAAAGCATAACATAATTCTACTTATATTATAGAACTTTCAAAAATGTAAGTAATAATTTATTTTAAACATAGTCTTAAACATGCATAAACCTCTTTTCTCAGGGTCCACTTCCACAAACCTTCTTATCACTTTCTGTACCCATTACTTTATTCTCTCATCTTAAGAGAGCTAGAGGGGAATTAGGCAATGCCCTGGAAGCGACTAGGCCTGAAGTGGAGTTACACAATGGCCCAGAAGGGGCTGGGCTATGTGCTGGAAGGGGAATTGCACAGTACTCTGGAGGCTGTGACCTTGTCCAAGGTGACACTTGAACCAGGATTGAGCTAGAATAGGATCCACCTGCGGTCGAGCGAGCACCCTTGAACTGGTCTCCAGGACCAAGCAGGCACGAGGCCTGAGGGAAGGTCCTGAGAGAGAGAGAGAGAGAGAGAGAGAGAAAGAGAAAGAGGAAACGTTGGTGGGTGTGTTGGGGGAGCAAGGGTCAAGATTTTTCCAGTCAGGCCAAAAAGGTCTTTGCTCAAGGTCAGGTCCTGGCCAGTCGTTGTTCAGCCAAAGTGAGCTCAGAGGCCTGGGCTGAGTCCTTAATCCCTTGTCAGAGAGGAAATGTAAGTGGGAAGAAATCATGGGCTTAGCCTAGGGGCCCTCTCCTGGGTTTTGACACCAAATGTAAGAAAAGTATTGATAAAACAAAGAGAGAGAAGCACCAACCTTGAACATAAACCTCAAGGTTTATTCAAGCTGTGTGAAGAGAGAACCAAGAGGAAATGGCATTTAAGTAGCTGGGTGGGAGTGGAGTGGAAACTGGAAGAGGGGATGGGGCAGTGACAAAGTGAGTTTGTAGGTGGGAGAGCTTTGTGGAGGCAGAGACTTTTTGGACTTTGTGGAGGTTGTGGTGGGAAAAGACTGGGGGAAGAGAGTTTCTTTGTTCCTTCAGGTGGTCACAGGACAGTGGGGCTGACTCAGCTCTTTGCAGCTTTCCACATCCATCACTAAGTAAGGGGGTGATTTCTGTGGAAGTAATAACACTTAGACAATATATACTGGCACATGAATGCATACCCCATATTTATGTAACTTATATAAAGCATAACATAATTCTACTTATATTATAGAACTTTCAAAAATGTAAGTAATAATTTATTACAAAATTACCAGGAATTATGACATTAGATAAGGTTTTTAGATTACCACATACTCTACTTTGTAAACCTCATTTTATAAATTGGAATTCTTTTTCATCTTATTCAGTATTACTTTCTTTATTAGTCAAATAAACATTGCAAAACAGATCCTTTGCATAGAGTCTTTGACTGTTAAGGACATTACTTGCTTTGGAGTATATAAGGATCCAGTTCCTTAAATCTTTCACTAGCTGTGTATACTCTGTGGTTACTTCTGTTAATCTGATGATTATTATATAGCATGGACAACATTACTGGAAAATACATTCTCATTATTGCTAGGACATAAACCACAAAACTCTTCCTCATTTCTGATTCTAATGAGTTGGAGGGGCCACCAGAAACTAAAACATTTCCCACAAAAATGAGCCTGTGACAGGACAGTTTTGTGGCCTATTTATTCACGCTTCCTTCCTAGCATGGGGTTGGCTTCATTCCCCTTTGATTATCTAAGATTGACTTGTTTCCTCCAGGTTATCCAGCACTATGCCAGAGTAGCAGCTGGTGGAGATGGAGCAAGGGCATCAAAGGGCAAGTCATATGAGTCAGAAGAATATGCTGTCCTATTAGTTCTTTGTATAAACAATTTATCCTTATTGGCAAAACTTCCTCTTCCACCCAACTCTACCCAAGTTGGTCTAGTTTTGTTGTTGAGAAATGCATTTTATCCTACATGTACAACAAAGCTATACATCTTCAGGAGGAAAGACACCCCCTTCGAGTTTCCTCTAGAGGTTGAAATGTCACCCTAACACTCTACCTAATGTAGGAATTGCTTGTTGTTCCCTGATAGGAGCATATGCTATCACAGTTGTAATTAGTATCTAGTTCATTTTCTTAAAACATCTTTCCCATTTGTTTTTGCTTAATTTATTCTCATCATTCACAATTTAGTTAAACCAATATATTATCTTTAAAGCTTTCTTTCTCACAGTCTGCATTATATACTCTTTTCTGAAACTTCTGTATATTAGTGACCAAACTTTTTACAACTGTATTCCCAATATAACTGTGGGATCCTGTGTCCAGAAACCTGGTCCATTCAACTCTATTTCCTCAGTGCCTGTGCCTGCATGCATGCCAAGTCACTTCAGCGGTGTCCAACTCTGCAACCCTATTGACTGTAGTCCACCAGCCTCCTCTGTCTATGGGATTATCCAGGCAAAAATACTGGAGTGGATTGCCATTTGCTCCTCCAGGGGATCTTCTCAGTGCAGGGACTGAACAGCTGTCTCTTGTGTCTCCTGCATTTCCAGGTGGACTTTTTACCACTAGAGCCAAAGCCCCATTTCTAGTGCCTATATCTAGTCAATGCATTTTCCGTATATGAAGGGTTTATGATAACTCTTAACAAAAGTTTTGACCCCTAAGAAAAACATCCCACCTATTCTAAAACTTGAATACTCTTCCTATGTTGCATTAAATATTAAGACACTTTGCCTACATCTGAGAGAGGGGCACCTGATTCAGAAATAGGACATATGGACAGAGGACTAGAAGGGAAAGTTAGATCATGTTATCTCTCAGAGCAAAACCTCCCAGTGCCTCTCCATATTTCAACCTGTAGTTATCTATACATGTTCCCATACTCTTTCTTGTGCTGTAAAGTATAGAAGAGCTAGTATAATTTTTATCAAACACTGTCTTTGGTGATTATCAGTGTGATCAGCATTTGCCAACCAGATATATTTATATATAATTTTGAGATAAAAAGAATAAATATATTGCTTTTATTAGAAATGGAAGTACACTAACACATGCCTTCACAGACATGAAATTTTTACAGCAGCTTCTAGATCTTTACCCTGTGAATACCCTGGGATATCATAACAATATAACATTTAGATTGTCAAAGAAGGTGGCTTTTACAGAAGCATTGCAAAGATTGAAAATATGAGGAAAATAATAAATAGGAGCATATGCTATCACAGTTGTAATTAGTATCTAGTTCATTTTCTTAAAACATCTTTCCCATTTGTTTTTGCTTAATTTATTCTCATCATTCACAATTTAGTTAAACCAATATATTATCTTTAAAGCTTTCTTTCTCACAGTCTGCATTATATACTCTTTTCTGAAACTTCTGTATATTAGTGACCAAACTTTTTACAACTGTATTCCCAATATAACTGTGGGATCCTGTGTCCAGAAACCTGGTCCATTCAACTCTATTTCCTCAGTGCCTGTGCCTGCATGCATGCCAAGTCACTTCAGCGGTGTCCAACTCTGCAACCCTATTGACTGTAGTCCACCAGCCTCCTCTGTCTATGGGATTATCCAGGCAAAAATACTGGAGTGGATTGCCATTTGCTCCTCCAGGGGATCTTCTCAGTGCAGGGACTGAACAGCTGTCTCTTGTGTCTCCTGCATTTCCAGGTGGACTTTTTACCACTAGAGCCAAAGCCCCATTTCTAGTGCCTATATCTAGTCAATGCATTTTCCGTATATGAAGGGTTTATGATAACTCTTAACAAAAGTTTTGACCCCTAAGAAAAACATCCCACCTATTCTAAAACTTGAATACTCTTCCTATGTTGCATTAAATATTAAGACACTTTGCCTACATCTGAGAGAGGGGCACCTGATTCAGAAATAGGACATATGGACAGAGGACTAGAAGGGAAAGTTAGATCATGTTATCTCTCAGAGCAAAACCTCCCAGTGCCTCTCCATATTTCAACCTGTAGTTATCTATACATGTTCCCATACTCTTTCTTGTGCTGTAAAGTATAGAAGAGCTAGTATAATTTTTATCAAACACTGTCTTTGGTGATTATCAGTGTGATCAGCATTTGCCAACCAGATATATTTATATATAATTTTGAGATAAAAAGAATAAATATATTGCTTTTATTAGAAATGGAAGTACACTAACACATGCCTTCACAGACATGAAATTTTTACAGCAGCTTCTAGATCTTTACCCTGTGAATACCCTGGGATATCATAACAATATAACATTTAGATTGTCAAAGAAGGTGGCTTTTACAGAAGCATTGCAAAGATTGAAGGGAAAAATAATACATATCCAAGAGGTTTATTTTTATGAAGAAACAATATCCCTTTTCTCTCCATATTGAGAAGAATCTCCTATAATTATCCTACTTCCAGATGACTGGCTGGTTTCCTTGGGCATAAAGCCCTATTAGTGAGTCTTTGTTGACCTTTGCCATTGACTAGTAGTCCCTCTGTCGCAGTGGTGGTGGCAGGTAAGCCTTGTGGAGGGAAAATTCATATTTAAAGCCTCTATATATGCTCCACCCAGATTGTCCTGGTCACAGCAAATATGAACCAACTAAGCAAACACCAGGGTGGCAAAGAAGTTATCAATGAATTCAGGCACTGTTGGCTCAGAAAACTCAACTCAGATTTTCATTTTGGGTTTATTTCTCAGTACTGTTGTTAAAACACTATATCATTTAGTGCCTGGCAGTAGGTTCAGAGAGGCATAGGTCTGAATCTCAGGAGATTCTCTCTTAGGGTACCATTCAATACTCCCTGGAGTACTATAGGATCTCACTGAAGATAGGATCAACAGTCTCTGACTTTTTCACCTCTTCCTGACTGTAAGATTTAAATCCTACCAGCTAAATGCTCGCTGAGAACAAAGAAACAAGGAATGGTCAATGGAAGGAGCAAATTAAAAATGTAAACTACTACAGTGTGACCCATCACAAAAATGAGAACTTTAACCACCATGAATATTTTTATGTCTTACTTGCCTCGTTATGTGTATCTTTATCTGTGTAAGTCAACATCACTCTTCTAATTTATACTTATTAATTTTCATAAAGTGTTCATATAAATTAGTTTTGAGAAACTAATATATCAAAGATAGTTTGAAACTGAATTTAAGGAATATTTAATGTCACTCAGGGATGGATTTATTAATTGATGGTATTTCAGGTGCCTATTTGAGAGGCAGAGGTTGGGACATCTTTGTATGAAGAACAGCCATGATTATACTGGAAGAATTTTAGAAAGAATCGTGTTGTTCTTAGTACTGCTGCAGAGTGAAATTTTAAATATTAGCCAAAGTGGAATATACTCTGCCACCTATTATTTCTTCTGGTGCCCAGACTTTGTTTTCAAGCTCTCCTATGCACGTCTTTCTAACACAAGAGATAAAAGTGGGTGACTAGATCTTTCAGATGCACTTATATTCAAATTTCAGTAGTATTCTATATTTTGATTTGAATTTAAAGATGGGCTAAATTCTTACCATTATCTAGCATATGATGTATTTTACTTACACATTTTCAGTCTCCCAAACTAGAATGGCAATTCTACAAGAGCAAGGACGTCTAGTCAGTATCTCTCCCCATTACACTTTCAATGCCTACAGCAGTATCTGGCTCATATTAGAGGCTCAATAATATTTGCTAATTGAATGATTAATAAATGAATGAACGTTAAAGCTAAGAGAAACTATAAGAAAAGCAACCATTTTTTGTCAGTTTGCGCACTGAAATGTTTTAGATAGACGAGGGTCGTCTCAGTCTTTGGGTCGCTAACATAGTGAGACATGGGGATGGCTAATTTTTCAGGTCATAATTTTATAAGAATATTCAAAGTATATCAGAATCTATAGCATTCAAAAACTACAAGTACAAAAAAGAAAAGAAACACGGATATCTCAGGTCAATGTGAGAATAAAATTTCTTATATATGTGAAAAACAGAAAATGAAACATATGTATAGGAAAATGGCCATTTCATTGTATAAAGTTATTGATTACACAGGTTAAAAGAAATGTTTGATATCTATGGTAAAGAAAAATGATAGTGCAATTCATTGATTATAATTTCTTATCCTAAACACTGGATGTTATTTTACTTTTGTCCCTCTACCTACATCAGAGATATTCCCCAACTACTGGTGTTAATGTCTGTTTCTCCAAAGGAATTGCTAGGCCCTGGAGAGCAAACCCCGGGTATTGGCTGTCTTTGTATTTCTCCAGATCTACCATATGTCTTCTTGCAGAAGATGAAAAGTGCATTTTATTGAATCGGATTGAAAGAAAGCATTTGATGTAGCTGAATAGCTAGCTAGAAATCCTCTGTAGTTACAGAGTTCAGTTTCATATATGCTAATAGTGCATTGACTAAGGCAGTATAAATCTAGCACAATCTTAAACCAAAAGTACAAGCTTTCAATACAGAATCATAATTAATGTATTGATAAATGGATTCTTTCCTACAGAGGACATTTAATACAATTTGGTATTCCCTTTAAACCCAGCACATCTTTGCACAATAAACATCAGAACCATTTCTTTCAAATTATTTAAATCTTAAATAATTTATATAATTCTTACATTGTTAATCATTTGGAAGTTCTAATATCAAAGTGAATATGTATCATTTCAACCAAAATTAGTCCTGAAACTTTCACCTAAACTTTATATAACCTTTATTTGGACTTGAGAAAGGAAAAAGGTATACACTCATCTCTATCTTATTATTCAGCTTTTGACCTTATTTTATTTAATTATATATTTTATGTTTATTATGAATCTCTTTTAATGTAGATGAGTCTCTTTCCCTCTGTAGTAGCTCATTGAACTGATAGTTTTGACAGTTCTTCCTCAAAAAAGCATGGATAAAGTGTCATCATAAAATCTAATTTACAACTGTGCTACCTTTCAATACAACTGTTTCTATGCACTCGACTTAGTTATACCACTTGTTAGATAAATTTGCATGTCATATGTGGGATTTTCGTTGATGAAATGTATTCTGTGAGAGACTCAATTGTCAAAGTGTTATCGTCATCAACTTGAGATTTCAAAAGAAAAAATCAACAGCCTCTTTCATTTAACTTTTTCTGAAGAATGATTTTTGAGTAACAGTTATTAGATAGTGGGGATTATACTCCTCATTTTAGAAAAAAAAGTATTACTAAAGTGGCTTATTTTCAGTACTAGACTCAATGTTGTTATATGTTGTAGAAATAAACTCTGAATGTTATCTCTCTTAAATGCATGCAATAGATATCTGTAATATTAAAATGCCAGGTATTATTATATCATTATAAGCTTTATTAAATGACACAAGTTTCACTTAAAATATTCTACTGCTTGGAAAATCTATTATCAAGAAGTTTGAAGTGACTGTTGGATGATTTAGTAAACTGTGCTCTGGTTACCTACAATATATTAGAATTTCTGGTCATTTTAGAAAAACTGAGAAAAAAAGAATACTTGCCTGCAAACAGAACTGGCTTCTAATATTGTATCTATTTCTAATGATTTGAAATTGTGAAGCTCTCATTTACTCATTTCAAAATGTAGAGTACCACCTATCACTTGGTTCTGGCTTGCAGTAAGCAACATTTAAGGTTCACAAAAGTGCTATTCATATTGTGAGGTGCATAAAGTATGTAAAGTTGCACTGCTAGATCTTGTGTATCTCTGGAGGACAGAGCAGGTCAAGGTTTGAAGCCGTGCAATTGAACTCTATACAGCCAAAGAGTAGAGCAAGGGTTTCGGGCAGCTGGAGAAGACAGCTGGGAAGCTGGGAATTTGTGAGAGAAATGCTAAAGATGAGTAGAGTGTGACCTCCCGTGAACTTTCTTTCTCTCTATGCCCCCAAAAAATTAAACATCTTCATTTGGATGTTTTGACCTTATTTTATTTAATTATATATTTTATGTTTATTATGAATCTCTTTTAATGTAGATGAGTCTCTTTCCCTCTGTAGTAGCTCATTGAACTGATAGTTTTGACAGTTCTTCCTCAAAAAAGCATGGATAAAGTGTCATCATAAAATCTAATTTACAACTGTGCTACCTTTCAATACAACTGTTTCTATGCACTCGACTTAGTTATACCACTTGTTAGATAAATTTGCATGTCATATGTGGGATTTTCGTTGATGAAATGTATTCTGTGAGAGACTCAATTGTCAAAGTGTTATCGTCATCAACTTGAGATTTCAAAAGAAAAAATCAACAGCCTCTTTCATTTAACTTTTTCTGAAGAATGATTTTTGAGTAACAGTTATTAGATAGTGGGGATTATACTCCTCATTTTAGAAAAAAAAGTATTACTAAAGTGGCTTATTTTCAGTACTAGACTCAATGTTGTTATATGTTGTAGAAATAAACTCTGAATGTTATCTCTCTTAAATGCATGCAATAGATATCTGTAATATTAAAATGCCAGGTATTATTATATCATTATAAGCTTTATTAAATGACACAAGTTTCACTTAAAATATTCTACTGCTTGGAAAATCTATTATCAAGAAGTTTGAAGTGACTGTTGGATGATTTAGTAAACTGTGCTCTGGTTACCTACAATATATTAGAATTTCTGGTCATTTTAGAAAAACTGAGAAAAAAAGAATACTTGCCTGCAAACAGAACTGGCTTCTAATATTGTATCTATTTCTAATGATTTGAAATTGTGAAGCTCTCATTTACTCATTTCAAAATGTAGAGTACCACCTATCACTTGGTTCTGGCTTGCAGTAAGCAACATTTAAGGTTCACAAAAGTGCTATTCATATTGTGAGGTGCATAAAGTATGTAAAGTTGCACTGCTAGATCTTGTGTATCTCTGGAGGACAGAGCAGGTCAAGGTTTGAAGCCGTGCAATTGAACTCTATACAGCCAAAGAGTAGAGCAAGGGTTTCGGGCAGCTGGAGAAGACAGCTGGGAAGCTGGGAATTTGTGAGAGAAATGCTAAAGATGAGTAGAGTGTGACCTCCCGGTGAACTTTCTTTCTCTCTCTTATGCACATACACTTCTCACCTACACTATTCCTAACACACCATCTTCCATTTGGATGTCTCAACCCAGGAATCTCTGGCC
Organism: Tragulus kanchil; assembly: GCA_022376925.1. NCBI lineage: Eukaryota > Metazoa > Chordata > Mammalia > Artiodactyla > Tragulidae > Tragulus > Tragulus kanchil. The sequence goes on along the minus strand of JAIOJX010000025.1, from coordinate 23,136,128 downwards.
ATTTCACAACATTTCACTTTGTCTCTTTATATTGAATCATTTACCAAGTCGTATACATTTTATCTTTGGAAAGTTGCTTTTTATTATTTAGTACAAAATACATAAAAAGCTTTTATTACATTTAATGTTTTGTATTATTTTTAACACGATGTTAATTTCATCATGTATGTAAGCGTAGCATGATACTTTGGAGTCCATTAATCTCTGATTTCTCCCCCAAACTCTTAGGTCAAAAATTAGTCCTGCTGTGTAAGTAAGTAATCATTCTATTCCACAGTACAATATTGCTAGGTCATTATAAAAAAGAGAGAAAATAAAAGACAAAGTAATTTAAAACTGAAATAGAAACAGCACTTTGTAAAACACCATTTTTCTTAAAATATTTGTGCACTGTCAAGAGGATGGAATAGATGAGTTAATGCACTTTTGCATATTTAATTTCTGTGATCCTATGAGGTCTGACAGTCATTAAACCAGTAATTAAAAGGTACTGCACAATTACATTTAACTTACACTCATATATGATGTTTAATTTTGAAATGTAACTGTATAATGGTTTTAATGGCAGGCGCTTAGAGGCAAATTTCCGGAAATAGTATGTGAACTTAATATATGACAATTAAAAAACTGTGCTGGAGCATATATGACAATTTTTAGATAACTTGTTTAAACATAAAATCTGTTAGTGCTCTGGTAAAAGATTTTTTTCCCCAGAGTGTGAAAGTGTTAGTTGCTCAGTTGTGTCTGTCTCTTTGCGACTCCATGAATGTAGTCCACCCAGCTCCTTTGTCCTGGAATTCTCCAGACAAGAATACTGTAGTGGATAACTATTCCATAGAATTTAAGGTTCACAAAAGTGCTATTCATATTGTGAGGTGCATAAAGTATGTAAAGTTGCACTGCTAGATCTTGTGTATCTCTGGAGGACAGAGCAGGTCAAGGTTTGAAGCCGTGCAATTGAACTCTATACAGCCAAAGAGTAGAGCAAGGGTTTCGGGCAGCTGGAGAAGACAGCTGGGAAGCTGGGAATTTGTGAGAGAAATGCTAAAGATGAGTAGAGTGTGACCTCCCGGTGAACTTTCTTTCTCTCTTATGCACATACACTTCTCACCTACACTATTCCTAACACACCATCTTCCATTTGGATGTCTCAACCCAGGAATCTCTGGCCATTTCACAACATTTCACTTTGTCTCTTTATATTGAATCATTTACCAAGTCGTATACATTTTATCTTTGGAAAGTTGCTTTTTATTATTTAGTACAAAATACATAAAAAGCTTTTATTACATTTAATGTTTTGTATTATTTTTAACACGATGTTAATTTCATCATGTATGTAAGCGTAGCATGATACTTTGGAGTCCATTAATCTCTGATTTCTCCCCCAAACTCTTAGGTCAAAAATTAGTCCTGCTGTGTAAGTAAGTAATCATTCTATTCCACAGTACAATATTGCTAGGTCATTATAAAAAAGAGAGAAAATAAAAGACAAAGTAATTTAAAACTGAAATAGAAACAGCACTTTGTAAAACACCATTTTTCTTAAAATATTTGTGCACTGTCAAGAGGATGGAATAGATGAGTTAATGCACTTTTGCATATTTAATTTCTGTGATCCTATGAGGTCTGACAGTCATTAAACCAGTAATTAAAAGGTACTGCACAATTACATTTAACTTACACTCATATATGATGTTTAATTTTGAAATGTAACTGTATAATGGTTTTAATGGCAGGCGCTTAGAGGCAAATTTCCGGAAATAGTATGTGAACTTAATATATGACAATTAAAAAACTGTGCTGGAGCATATATGACAATTTTTAGATAACTTGTTTAAACATAAAATCTGTTAGTGCTCTGGTAAAAGATTTTTTTCCCCAGAGTGTGAAAGTGTTAGTTGCTCAGTTGTGTCTGTCTCTTTGCGACTCCATGAATGTAGTCCACCCAGCTCCTTTGTCCTGGAATTCTCCAGACAAGAATACTGTAGTGGATAACTATTCCATAGAATCTCAGTCACTAGGGCATGGCTTCCCTGATGGCTCAGATGGTAAAGAATTTACACACAATGCAGGAGACCCCTGGGTCAGGAGATCCAAGAGATCCCTGGGTCAGGAAAATCCTCGGGAGAAGGGAATAGCTACCCACTCCGGTATTTTTGCCTAGAGAATCCCACAGAATATCCTGGCAGACTGTAGTCTATGGGCTCACAAAGAGTCGGATAGACTAACTCACTTTCAAGATCTTTTAAGCATATTTTCCTAAATCAATTCATTAGTTAGTCTAAATTTGTGATAAAAATATTTTAAATTTTGTATTTTCAAGACCTTAAAAAGCTTACAGAGAAATGTAGTCAGTGCTTCAGGGTGTGTCTGTAGAAGTTGATGGAACATAGTGTAACATATTATGTCCATGTAGCTTGTATTCATGATAAAAGCATTTAATTATATTGTGAGTTCTTGATGCTAGGAGTTATTGCAAAAACTAAACATATTTACAGTGTAATTATCTGGTTTAAAAGGACCTTTAAACTTCCAGTGTTATTTTTTAATTTGTTTTTACAATTGTTGTAATGCATCCAGTATCAATCAATTGTAGTATCAGGTTTTAATAATTTACTGTACATTAGGTGCTAAATTGAAGGAAAGTTACAAGAAAAGTGCCCAGGCTATTTCATGAAGCCCTTCCTCTGTATTCTTCATTTCAGCCACAGAAATTTAAAGTTTGAGGATATTCTTTACTTGCCTCATTTGATTTTATTTCTGGAATATGTCTTGTGTCTTTTTTGAACTTTCCCTCCCCTTTAATTTGGATCTCATTGCCTCTCAGTTTTGCTCTTGTAAGAACTTCAAAGCTTCTTTTCTTCAACCCATCCTTCCTCTGCCACTTTCTTATTAGAGCTTCAATACTTTTATGTCAGTCTTTTGCTCAAAATCTCTTTTAAGGTTTCCCCCAATCCTTACTGAAAAAAAAAAAATTGAAGATGATAGTCTAACCCAAAAGTTTCCCCACTCCTACATCTCCACACACACACACACACACACACACACCCATCCACTCACCCCTCACACACACACACACACACACACACACACAGAGTCTAGACTCAGTGGACATTTCTAGCCTTACCTCTTGCTGCATGCCTCTATATTTCTTCTACTCTAGGGATATTTGCATACTGACCAATTACAACAGACATTCAAACTTCTCCAAGACTCTGTGTCACTACCAGTGTCTCAATACTAAAATACCTTTCTTCCTTCTCCTCACTCTCTGCTCATCTCAGTCCATTCAGTTTCTAGGTAGACTTAATGAACTTGCTCATTGTCTCCATGTAACTTCTCCTTTCTCTACTAGGAATTAATTTTTATCTAATTTGTAGTCTTTCTGCCATTGGGCTAACCCTGCTGTACCTGAATTATTGTTATTACAATCCAGCATAACTTTCTCTGCTCTATATGAGTATTCATCAACAGAGAAAATGTCATATTCATTTCATCTCTTCTTCCTTAATGCTCATATAAGGGTTTTCATGGAGTTTAATATCAATATTGAATGAAGAAATAAAAGGAAGAATAAAGGGAGAAAGGAAATAATATTTCTTGATTTTCCACTGCTCAATATTTTTCTTCTGGATTAAGAGATATACTTTAATGTTCTGATGGTCTATACACATGTCCATTATATATGCATCATATTGCAATAGTGAATGTATACAGAACCACATAGTTGGCCTTCACTCATGCTCCTTGTTCTTTGGAAGTTTGATATATGTGGGCATAGTTTGGTTAGTGATCCCACTGAATTATTTGTCATGGATTGAATCATAAGCTGATAACCATTATCCTTAAAACTCTGATCTAAAGTAACTTTGCAGGAATCCCTCAACTTGTTCTACACAGTGTGCAGTCCAAAGCCCACTTTTTTTCTGAAGAACCAATAAAAACATTCCCTTTTTTCTCATGCATAGTTTCTATTTAATTTTGATTCTGACTTCTTTTCTACTTAGAATTTCTTTGTTAATTACAGACAGACTCTGGAAATCAATCTCTTGCATGCTACTTTCAGATAATTCTCAAGTTCTTTCCTAAATATATGACTTTCCACATAATAAGAGTTAAAACAAGTTTTTTTCCTACTTCTGTATATACTTCAGTATATCTGAAAATAAGGTGGTAATTTAGTAAATGATTATTATTTTCCCAAATTCAGCTAATCCTTGCAACTTTGTGCAGAAATCTAAATGTATTGCTGACTCACTTAAGATTCTGACTTCATTTTTTTTCTATAATTATAGAACCAATTAAATTTTAAAAGTTACTCTATTAAAAACCATATCTTAAGAAACACAGTGGTTATTTCTCTTCTTTCCTCTTGTTCAGAAGTCCCCACTTAACCTGAAAAGAGTTGTTGGTGACCCTGGTTAATAAGAATTCCAGCAATAATTGCCTGAATTGGGTAATTACTGGCATGAGCATCTTATAGTACTCACATTCACTTCAAATGTTTCTTCATTTAGTATTGCCAGGGTAATTACATGTGCTAGCAGAATTTCTAACATGGTTCTTAAGATTTTTAAAATAGATTTGCCAGGTGATAACAGAAAAAAGAACTTCAGTGAGAAAAAAAATAATTTAAAAATCACAGATCCTAAAATAGCTGCATCATTGGTGGAGGGTGGTCCTGCACCCGACTGCTTCTAGCACACAGGCGGGTCAGGCGGGGACAGAAGGCTGTAACGCCCGTGAGGAGGCCGGACAGGCCGAGCAGACCGGAGGGCTGGGCCCGGTGTCCACCCGCTGACCCCCACGCCCGCCCACCTGTCTCCAGCGAGGGACCCGCCTGAAGACAGGCCCTCCTGCTGCACCCGCGGAATGCGGGCGGCTTTTCTTGCTAAAACAAAAAAACCCAAGGATGACTTGTCGTGGGGGCCCTGGGGGCCCTGGACCCAGGTGTTGGCGCTCAAGTCCTCCGGCCGGTCCTGCCTCATCCCCCGAGGCCCTGCACCTGGCGAGCGGGTGGCGCCAGGCCCACGGCGGAACCTACCACTCTCCGCACAAACTGGTCATGAATCGAGTCTTCCACGAATAGCCGGCCAGCGGCGATGCAGTTCTCGCCTTTGTTGAAGAAGACGGAGCTCATGCCCTTTGCAGAAGGGAGCACGGTGCTGGGTTACGCCCTCTGGGGCAGCCCCCCGCTCCCACCCGGCCCCGGGCCCTGATAGGGAAGAAGGGCAGGAAGGTCCGTGCCCCACGCCCACCCCACGGCGCTGTCTCCGAGCAAAGAATGGCTAGATTGAGGAAGCAGCTGTGACAGAGCAAAACAGCAAAAGGACAGTGACATTCTGGTTCCCTGGGTGAGAATCTTTGATAAGCCAAACCCACTGTGTGATGTTGGCAAAGCACTTGTCAGTGTATGTAACCTCGATTGTTTTCGAAGATATGAAGATGCCTCATGGGATTGCTGATAGGGTTACATGAAGTAATGTATGTGAAAGCCCCTAGGATAGTGGCTGGCATTTTATAGCAATAATTAGAGTGTAACGAGTGCTTTCTCTGTACTGCTTGCTCTTCTGAGAATTTAGTGTACATCTTCTCAAGGATTTGAACACCTCATTTTTCATTATTTTGCTACATTAAGGACATACTTTTTTTGCTTGATTCTTCTTATAATGAACTCATTTTTTTTATTGTTCTGTGAAATTATGGATATCCTAATTATATATTTTTTTCCTGTCACACAAACATACAAATACTTTTATTCAAATATTATATATTACTAATACTTTTTCAGGCTACACTTAATGTATCTAATATACCACTGGTGTTATCCATTTCTGCTTTAAGAAATGCTGCCCTATGTATTATAATTCTTATCATAGCTCACAACCTCAGAAAAGAGAGAGTAGATATTATCATGTCCCCCCCACCACCCAATAAAAAGAGAACCAGAGTAAAGAAAATGTAAGTAGTTTTCTCAAAGTAATATCAAAGAGTTAATGTTTCAGAGCCAGGTTCCAATCCCAGACCTGACTAACTGTGGTACAATGCTGTGGTGTTAATAACTCTATCATGACATATTTCTCATGATTAAATTAATGAATGACTGTTTCTAAAGCAATTATGATTCATTTTTCCTTTAAATTTTAAGCTCTCACAGTTCACGTATATGCTTAATTCATATTAATGTATACTTCAATAATAGAAAGTGTCACCCAGTCTAACATGTGATTAATGAAGATGTGTAGGAAGTAGTGATTTAATATCTTTGCATTGTCAAACGGAACATTTTCCTTCTGACAAGAGCCCCAGTATCAAGAAAGGGCCAACCCAAGTTCAGTTATTTTATTTCAGTTACCCAAGATTTTTTATTAGATTTTCCACCTCCACCAAATAAATGTAATTATTCTAAGGAGGACTTGGCAAATTTCCAGGGGTGAAAACTAGACTGGGATATCTCAGGAGATTCTCAGGTCCAGGCTGTTTCTGGTGTTTTAACCTTGACCTGTAAACAGATGCTCTAACCTCACCTAGAACATTTTATCATCTCTTCTCCATTTCTTGGTACCTACAGCCCCTTAGGAGCAGCTAAGGAAAAATGCACAAACAGATTCATTTTTATAATCTCAAATTATACTCTAAGGAGGTTCCACAGTGAATTTTCCTAATCAAAACTTTATCTGATACAATCCCTCTTCTCTCAATTATGGGAATTCTTTGACCATTTACTTTTTTGCCTTTTTTTTTTGCTCTTTTGATATGTTTTGCACTTCTTATTTTGTTATATTGATATATTTTTATCTCATAGAATTCTTAATTAAGTACACCGTGAAAATTAAAAATATGTGTGGTAAGATTATACATTTTCAAATGCATTTTGAAATGACTGCTATACACATAAATTAAGCAAACAGCAACAAAACTTGATTCTAAAATCAATCTTATTCTTCATCACTGAAGAATTGGTAATGAGATCATTGATTTGACTAAGAAAATAATGGTGGTCTAGTCTAGATTTTTCTTGGTTTTGCCTAACTTTCATCTGTCTCATGTCATTTTCTCCATTCTGAGATTTATGCTTCCTACTTCAGGACCATTATTGCCAATATTTTGATAAAGAGGCTTTACCATCAATGTACTCAGTTTTCGAATGCTTGCAGTTGCAAGCCTACAAAAGGAATAAAATAATTAAGATCTTTTGCTTGATTCTCTTAATATTTTGAACTCATTTTGTTTATTGTTCTGTGAAATTATGGATATCCTAATTATATATTTTTTTCCTGTCACACAAACATACAAATACTTTTATTCAAATATTATATATTACTAATACTTTTTCAGGCTGTTAAAAGTTTCTCCAAACAAGTTAAAAAAACGATATGGCTTAATTAAAGTATTCAGAGCCAGGTTCCAATCCCAGACCTGACTAACTGTGGTACAATGCTGTGGTGTTAATAACTCTATCATGACATATTTCTCATGATTAAATTAATGAATGACTGTTTCTAAAGCAATTATGATTCATTTTCCTTTAAATTTTAAGCTCTCACAGTTCACGTATATGCTTAATTCATATTAATGTATACTTCAATAATAGAAAGTGTCACCCAGTCTAACATGTGATTAATGAAGATGTGTAGGAAGTAGTGATTTAATATCTTTGCATTGTCAAACGGAACATTTTCCTTCTGACAAGAGCCCCAGTATCAAGAAAGGGCCAACCCAAGTTCAGTTATTTTATTTCAGTTACCCAAGATTTTTTATTAGATTTTCCACCTCCACCAAATAAATGTAATTATTCTAAGGAGGACTTGGCAAATTTCCAGGGGTGAAAACTAGACTGGGATATCTCAGGAGATTCTCAGGTCCAGGCTGTTTCTGGTGTTTTAACCTTGACCTGTAAACAGATGCTCTAACCTCACCTAGAACATTTTATCATCTCTTCTCCATTTCTTGGTACCTACAGCCCCTTAGGAGCAGCTAAGGAAAAATGCACAAACAGATTCATTTTTATAATCTCAAATTATACTCTAAGGAGGTTCCACAGTGAATTTTCCTAATCAAAACTTTATCTGATACAATCCCTCTTCTCTCAATTATGGGAATTCTTTGACCATTTACTTTTTTGCCTTTTTTTTTTGCTCTTTTGATATGTTTTGCACTTCTTATTTTGTTATATTGATATATTTTTATCTCATAGAATTCTTAATTAAGTACACCGTGAAAATTAAAAATATGTGTGGTAAGATTATACATTTTCAAATGCATTTTGAAATGACTGCTATACACATAAATTAAGCAAACAGCAACAAAACTTGATTCTAAAATCAATCTTATTCTTCATCACTGAAGAATTGGTAATGAGATCATTGATTTGACTAAGAAAATAATGGTGGTCTAGTCTAGATTTTTCTTGGTTTTGCCTAACTTTCATCTGTCTCATGTCATTTTCTCCATTCTGAGATTTATGCTTCCTACTTCAGGACCATTATTGCCAATATTTTGATAAAGAGGCTTTACCATCAATGTACTCAGTTTTCGAATGCTTGCAGTTGCAAGCCTACAAAAGGAATAAAATAATTTTATAATGTGAAATTATTTATAGTACTACCTTATCTCCTGGGATTAGTGCTATTCACACATCCGTGCCTTCACCCCAATACACACATACACATAAAATGCAGGCATTTATCTTTGAAAATATTTCGCCAAATTTTGGATGCTATAAGCATTTCTTGGAAGAATGAAAATAAAAAAGAAAGTGATTATATTTGTATTTGTCTTGGCAAAGATGCAAAATTTCATTGGTCAATAAAGTGAGATGTTGAGCAAAATTATTTACCACTTAAATCATTGAAAACTGTGTTTATGTCAGAGTTCACAGGTTTACAATTGAAAAGACCATCGACAAAGATAATAATAAAGTGCTTATAAAAGAGAATGATTTAAATATCAAGGTGAAAAATCTGTAAAAAACTAATAGAAGTCTTCAATTTTTATTAATAATCATTTTTGGTAATCTTTCTTTAAAAGCTAAATGTAAAACATATTATATAGTATCACAGCAATAGAATAATAATAGAATAAATAAAATACATTGAGGACCAGTTTTCAGCTACTGAGCCAATTGAAGGAAGGAAGGAAGGAAAAGCAAGAAGACACAGGACTTACACTACCATGATGTGGGATTAGCTGTTTAGATTACAAATTTTCGTAAGTAGTTTCAGAATTCACTGTCTGTAGCAACAAGTTCTTTCATCAGGCAAACATCAGGTATTAAAATTGTAGGTGGAAGCAAAGTACCTGACTTCTATATACCCTTGACGCCTTGCAGAAAACATGCATGTTATTACTAAGACTGTTACCTTTATTACTTGTAAATTTACAACTCTGTCAAATTTATTCAAGGAAGTATTATAGGGGAATTTCTAGGTGAAGTGCCTGACTTGTAGGAGGAACTGAGAATTCTTAGTTCACTCTTTTTTGAAAATAGGAGAAAATTTGCCAGCAGCTTATTTGTTTCCATTGATTGGTAGATTTAGGACATGGGTCAATTTAGCTTCTTGTCTGTTCATGGGGAGAAGTTATTCCAATTCCTTCCACTTCTTTATCATTCTTCTTTTGGTTTTCAGGGGAAGAAATCTTCAAATGTAATTACAAATTTATACCTTAATGATATCTCATCGTTATTTTTCAACTTTGACCTTTAATTTCACTTGTACATATAATTCTATTTATTTCTGATATAAATATTTTAAGCAATGTATATATATTCTTTTTATGCTATATTCATTTCTATGTGCCACAATTTAAAGAGAAATGAAATATTTATTTCTTAATTTATTTAAACAATCACTTTGACATATAAGTTTTGACATAGATTGAAAACTAAAGCATCTACTCAGTGAAATAGTTTTAATGATATTTTCTTAAAATATATATTCATACTCTAGAGAATAGACTTTTAAAAAGAATTAAGAAACTTTATACAATATTGGCTTGCAGGTACTTCTGCTTTTTATATAATTTATTCTGCAGAAAGAATGAAAAAGAAAAATTATCTTCATCTCTCCTAACACAGTTATTTTTAACCAGGTGCCACAAAAACCATTGCTATAAGAGCTCTGAGTCTGTTGAAAGCAGAAAATGCTTCTTTCAGGTACAAGTAATATACAATGAATCTTCTTGATGAACATGATTGCCTAGTCAAAAATTGCAATCTGCCAGAAAGTAACTGTACTTAATATGGCTAACCAAATGTAAACATTTATAAACTGCATCAAGGAAAGTTATAAATATCTAACATCACTTGGGATGCAGCTGATTATGTTTTGAGCAGCATTTTTACGGAATTTACATTGCATCAAAAATGCTGACAAAATCAACATTTTATATTATTTTTTTAAATTGTGGCATGCCAGTAGTGGCAACTGTGTCATCACTAGTAGGCCTCCATTTCCAAGTGGTTTCCAGACATTGCCCAACATAGCCACAGTCACCATAGACCCTGTTGGCAGTGGCGATGTGCATGCATGCTACTGACTTGTACTGGATTGAGCAGCAGGACCCACATCAGTTCTGTATTTAGGAGACAGCAAGGAATTTAAGATCAAGCTTTACAAAGATAATCAAGGAAATCTTAAAGGGGATGGACTTCAATGTTATTTGAAGAGAGAATCTATGGATCTCACATTAAAACTTTTGGATGATGATGAGATTAGAGACTGCAAACTACAAGTGAAGGTGGTATAGTTTCAACAAGGGAGAATATGAAGCCTTAATGAAGAGGAAGAAGTGCAAAGGCTACAAAAGCTATAAAGTTGGATAATTCTATTTATTTCTGATATAAATATTTTAAGCAATGTATATATATTCTTTTATGCTATATTCATTTCTATGTGCCACAATTCAAAGAGAAATGAAATATTTATTTCTTAATTTATTTAAACAATCACTTTGACATATAAGTTTTGACATAGATTGAAAACTAAAGCATCTACTCAGTGAAATAGTTTTAATGATATTTTCTTAAAATATATATTCATACTCTAGAGAATAGACTTTTAAAAAGAATTAAGAAACTTTATACAATATTGGCTTGCAGGTACTTCTGCTTTTTATATAATTTATTCTGCAGAAAGAATGAAAAAAGAAAAAATTATCTTCATCTCTCCTAACACAGTTATTTTTAACCAGGTGCCACAAAAACCATTGCTATAAGAGCTCTGAGTCTGTTGAAAGCAGAAAATGCTTCTTTCAGGTACAAGTAATATACAATGAATCTTCTTGATGAACATGATTGCCTAGTCAAAAATTGCAATCTGCCAGAAAGTAACTGTACTTAATATGGCTAACCAAATGTAAACATTTATAAACTGCATCAAGGAAAGTTATAAATATCTAACATCACTTGGGATGCAGCTGATTATGTTTTGAGCAGCATTTTTACGGAATTTACATTGCATCAAAAATGCTGACAAAATCAACATTTTATATTATTTTTTTAAATTGTGGCATGCCAGTAGTGGCAACTGTGTCATCACTAGTAGGCCTCCATTTCCAAGTGGTTTCCAGACATTGCCCAACATAGCCACAGTCACCATAGACCCTGTTGGCAGTGGCGATGTGCATGCATGCTACTGACTTGTACTGGATTGAGCAGCAGGACCCACATCAGTTCTGTATTTAGGAGACAGCAAGGAATTTAAGATCAAGCTTTACAAAGATAATCAAGGAAATCTTAAAGGGGATGGACTTCAATGTTATTTGAAGAGAGAATCTATGGATCTCACATTAAAACTTTTGGATGATGATGAGATTAGAGACTGCAAACTACAAGTGAAGGTGGTATAGTTTCAACAAGGGAGAATATGAAGCCTTAATGAAGAGGAAGAAGTGCAAAGACTACAAGAAAAAGCTGTCTATGCAACAAAAGCAGTTGGATTGGAGACCTGAGAGAAGAACTGGCCCATCCCGAATGTGCCATGAGTGAGCTGTAATCATTCAAAAACATGTTTTATCCTGTGGATTTTGAGGATGATCCACTGGTGAAGAATGAGAGCAGAGAAGACCTTTGAGTAGAGTGTTCCAAGTTTGGACAAATTGGGAAACTCCTTCTCGTTGATAGACACCCTGATGGTGTGGCCTCTGTGTCCTTTAGAGATCCAGAGGAAGCTGATTATTGTATTCAAACCTTTAACAGAAGGTCGTTTGGTGGGTATCAAATCACAGCCCAAGCATGGGATGGAGCTACAGATTAAGTGCAGGATACCACCGGAGAAAGGGAGGAAAGGTTGAGAATATGGGAGACTTTTCTCAATGCTCCCAAGGCCAAAAGAGGCCTACAGCATTCAAAATTTGTCTGTGCTCCAGAAAAGACAGGGCATTCTAGAGTTAGTCATATCTCAAACAAATGTTCAAGAAGCCACAATTGAAATGACATTTGAAGAACCTAGGGATGAAAAGAAGTTTGAAAAAACAGAAGATGGGTAATAAGTTGAAGAAGCTGCTTTTGAAAAAGATAATAAAGAAGGTAGCCTTGAAAAAGAAGCTGGAGGTTCACAAGAAGATTCTGAAGAGATCTGCCTGGAAAGAAAGTCTAGGAAAGACTGTCCCAAAAGAGAGACTTCCCTGAGAGAGAGTTCAGAGAAGGCAGCCCCAAGAGAGACCATGAAGAAGGTAATCCTGACAAAGAGTCAAAAGAGACGGATCGTGAAAGAGACTCCAAAAAAAAAAAGAGACTCAAAATGGATCTTGAAAAGAATGGCTGTAAGGAGGAGGCTAAAGAAGAAGGCTCCCACAAGGGATCTGAGGAGGGGGCCTACCTCCAAAAGGCAGCTTCTGAGGATGATGACTCAGAACAAGAGTCTGAAGAGTGCTCAGAAAAGCAGTTTGAAGATGGCTCCAAGAAGGGGTCAAAGGAAAACAGCCTTCAGAAAAGTTTCAAGGAAGATGGCTCTGACAAAGAATTTAATGAAAACATTCCTGAAAAAAGAGGGGAAATGAGTCTGAAAAAAATCAGAATTCAAAAACATGTTTTATCCTGTGGATTTTGAGGATGATCCACTGGTGAAGAATGAGAGCAGAGAAGACCTTTGAGTAGAGTGTTCCAAGTTTGGACAAATTGGGAAACTCCTTCTCGTTGATAGACACCCTGATGGTGTGGCCTCTGTGTCCTTTAGAGATCCAGAGGAAGCTGATTATTGTATTCAAACCTTTAACAGAAGGTCGTTTGGTGGGTATCAAATCACAGCCCAAGCATGGGATGGAGCTACAGATTAAGTGCAGGATACCACCGGAGAAAGGGAGGAAAGGTTGAGAATATGGGAGACTTTTCTCAATGCTCCCAAGGCCAAAAGAGGCCTACAGCATTCAAAATTTGTCTGTGCTCCAGAAAAGACAGGGCATTCTAGAGTTAGTCATATCTCAAACAAATGTTCAAGAAGCCACAATTGAAATGACATTTGAAGAACCTAGGGATGAAAAGAAGTTTGAAAAAACAGAAGATGGGTAATAAGTTGAAGAAGCTGCTTTTGAAAAAGATAATAAAGAAGGTAGCCTTGAAAAAGAAGCTGGAGGTTCACAAGAAGATTCTGAAGAGATCTGCCTGGAAAGAAAGTCTAGGAAAGACTGTCCCAAAAGAGAGACTTCCCTGAGAGAGAGTTCAGAGAAGGCAGCCCCAAGAGAGACCATGAAGAAGGTAATCCTGACAAAGAGTCAAAAGAGACTGATCGTGAAAGAGACTCCAAAAAAAAAAGAAACTCAAAATGGATCTTGAAAAGAATGGCTGTAAGGAGGAGGCTAAAGAAGAAGGCTCCCACAAGGGATCTGAGGAGGAGGCCTACCTCCAAAAGGCAGCTTCTGAGGATGATGACTCAGAACAAGAGTCTGAAGAGTGCTCAGAAAAGCAGTTTGAAGATGGCTCCAAGAAGGGGTCAAAGGAAAACAGCCTTCAGAAAAGTTTCAAGGAAGATGGCTCTGACAAAGAATTTAATGAAAACATTCCTGAAAAAAGAGGGGAAATGAGTCTGAAAAAAATCAGAATTCAAAAATGATGGCTCTAAAAAAGTGTTTGATGAAGAAGACTCTGAGAAAGAATTTTATGAAGAGTCAGATGAGGGTTTCCCTGGTGGTCCAGTGGGTGAAGAATCTGCCTTGCAGTGCAGGGGGCATTGGTTTGATCCCTGGCCCAGGAAGGTCCTGCGTGCTACTGAGCAGTTGTACCGGTGTGTCCAACTACCGAGCCAGAGCTCTGGGGCGCGTGCACCCAGAGCCAGTGCTCTGTAACGAGAGAGGTCACTGCAGTGGAAGGCCCACACAGGCCGAAGAATAAAGATGGATGAAAATAAATAAATAAATAAAACAATAATAGAGGCCGAATTAAAAAAAAAAAAAGCATAAAGGAAGAAGAGGAAGATCCATATGAAAAGGTACTTGATGATAAGTTGGATGGAAAAGAGGATAAAGAAGATGATGCAGAGGAAATGGTATTTGAAGATTTAGACAGAAAAGAAGATGAGGAAGATGAAGACATTGATGAGACTGTGTAAGAAGTTGTTTGATGATGATTCCAGTGACAAATTGAAGATTCTGATGAGAGAGAGACTGTGGGTGGTTTAGGGAATGTTAAGTTGAAAGGGCTCTTACCCACAGGCAGCATCTTTGTTCCCAGTAGTGACAACGATGATGGTGATGATGATGCGATTTAATCCCTTAAACTTGCATTTTAGGGAGATTTCTCCATCTCCATTTTGCCTCTGCTCCAGGCCAGTTATGTGTAGTATTGCATGAATGTGTGCATAGAGGTAGGATGCCATCAGATTGATGCAGTGAAGTGTTCATAGTTACCTGTACTTAACAATTTTAAGTATGTGTTCATTGACTCCTTTCCCTTTGTCAGATTTGTTAACTGCATGCAAAATATTTTTAATATATTCTGATTGAAGTTTGTGAAATTCAGAAATTAGTTGCTGATATGCAGAAATGGAAGATTGGACTTCAACTAAATGGCATTTTTAATTCTTTTGACTAAGTTTGAAGATGGCTCCAAGAAGGGGTCAAAGGAAAACAGCCTTCAGAAAAGTTTCAAGGAAGATGGCTCTGACAAAGAATTTAATGAAAACATTCCTGAAAAAAGAGGGGAAATGAGTCTGAAAAAAATCAGAATTCAAAAATGATGGCTCTAAAAAAGTGTTTGATGAAGAAGACTCTGAGAAAGAATTTTATGAAGAGTCAGATGAGGGTTTCCCTGGTGGTCCAGTGGGTGAAGAATCTGCCTTGCAGTGCAGGGGGCATTGGTTTGATCCCTGGCCCAGGAAGGTCCTGCGTGCTACTGAGCAGTTGTACCGGTGTGTCCAACTACCGAGCCAGAGCTCTGGAGCGCGTGCACCCAGAGCCAGTGCTCTGTAACGAGAGAGGTCACTGCAGTGGAAGGCCCACACAGGCCGAAGAATAAAGATGGATGAAAATAAATAAATAAATAAAACAATAATAGAGGCCGAATTAAAAAAAAAAAAAGCATAAAGGAAGAAGAGGAAGATCCATATGAAAAGGTACTTGATGATAAGTTGGATGGAAAAGAGGATAAAGAAGATGATGCAGAGGAAATGGTATTTGAAGATTTAGACAGAAAAGAAGATGAGGAAGATGAAGACATTGATGAGACTGTGTAAGAAGTTGTTTGATGATGATTCCAGTGACAAATTGAAGATTCTGATGAGAGAGAGACTGTGGGTGGTTTAGGGAATGTTAAGTTGAAAGGGCTCTTACCCACAGGCAGCATCTTTGTTCCCAGTAGTGACAACGATGATGGTGATGATGATGCGATTTAATCCCTTAAACTTGCATTTTAGGGAGATTTCTCCATCTCCATTTTGCCTCTGCTCCAGGCCAGTTATGTGTAGTATTGCATGAATGTGTGCATAGAGGTAGGATGCCATCAGATTGATGCAGTGAAGTGTTCATAGTTACCTGTACTTAACAATTTTAAGTATGTGTTCATTGACTCCTTTCCCTTTGTCAGATTTGTTAACTGCATGCAAAATATTTTTAATATATTCTGATTGAAGTTTGTGAAATTCAGAAATTAGTTGCTGATATGCAGAAATGGAAGATTGGACTTCAACTAAATGGCATTTTTAATTCTTGTTATTACCCTGTTCTCACTAACATTTGTTTTGCACTAACATTTTGAAAAATCCTTTGGGTGTCTCCTTGGTTCCACCCTATAATATTATCACTGATGTCCTCATTTCTCCTCTCTAAACAAGAAGATGTTACTAAAATGTATGAGGTAAAGAATTCTTTGGAAGTTTTTGCTGCCTAACCTAGTCCTCACAAGATGCTTCTGCATTTTTTAGAAAGAGGGCACTGCTTACATGAAAAAAATAAATTTTCTTAAAGGATGAATTTCAGACCGTGACCGTGTCTTAAATGCGCAAAGGTGAACTTCTTAAATTCCACAGCTTTCATTATTAAAAATATGGAGGAGGTTAGAATTCTACCATTACAGTTTGGATATCTCTAGAAATTGATTCAAATTGCAAGACATTTTCCCATAAAAAATCTGTGTGTATACTATACAATCTTTTGTATCTAATTTGGGGTGGTTCATGGATCCCCTGGAGTTTAACTATTATCATGCATACTTCAGATTTTTGATTTTGATTTTGTTCTAGAATCATGGTAGCTAATACTATGCTAATTTATGTAGTTCCAATAAAAATGTAACTCTTTCTTTATGCCAGTGTCCAAATCCAATATTGATGATTGACTTCTGATGTAGCACTTAAGTAGTTATTCTCACAAACTAAAATTAAAATAAACTGCATTGGTACACTTTCCAAAAAAAAAAAAAAATTGACTATTCTGTGAAAAAGTATGATTAATGAATACATTTATTTAATATATGTTTGCTAGTTGAAGGGTTTCTTTTGAAAGTACATGGCTATATCCTATTTTCAGTTATTTGCAATAATGTTAAGTCAAAGTCACTTTTGAGATTTCTCCATCTCCATTTTGCCTCTGCTCCAGGCCAGTTATGTAGTATTGCATGAATGTGTGCATAGAGGTAGGATGCCATCAGATTGATGCAGTGAAGTGTTCATAGTTACCTGTACTTAACAATTTTAAGTATGTGTTCATTGACTCCTTTCCCTTTGTCAGATTTGTTAACTGCATGCAAAATATTTTTAATATATTCTGATTGAAGTTTGTGAAATTCAGAAATTAGTTGCTGATATGCAGAAATGGAAGATTGGACTTCAACTAAATGGCATTTTTAATTCTTGTTATTACCCTGTTCTCACTAACATTTGTTTTGCACTAACATTTTGAAAAATCCTTTGGGTGTCTCCTTGGTTCCACCCTATAATATTATCACTGATGTCCTCATTTCTCCTCTCTAAACAAGAAGATGTTACTAAAATGTATGAGGTAAAGAATTCTTTGGAAGTTTTTGCTGCCTAACCTAGTCCTCACAAGATGCTTCTGCATTTTTTAGAAAGAGGGCACTGCTTACATGAAAAAAATAAATTTTCTTAAAGGATGAATTTCAGACCGTGACCGTGTCTTAAATGCGCAAAGGTGAACTTCTTAAATTCCACAGCTTTCATTATTAAAAATATGGAGGAGGTTAGAATTCTACCATTACAGTTTGGATATCTCTAGAAATTGATTCAAATTGCAAGACATTTTCCCATAAAAAATCTGTGTGTATACTATACAATCTTTTGTATCTAATTTGGGGTGGTTCATGGATCCCCTGGAGTTTAACTATTATCATGCATACTTCAGATTTTTGATTTTGATTTTGTTCTAGAATCATGGTAGCTAATACTATGCTAATTTATGTAGTTCCAATAAAAATGTAACTCTTTCTTTATGCCAGTGTCCAAATCCAATATTGATGATTGACTTCTGATGTAGCACTTAAGTAGTTATTCTCACAAACTAAAATTAAAATAAACTGCATTGGTACACTTTCCAAAAAAAAAAAAAAATTGACTATTCTGTGAAAAAGTATGATTAATGAATACATTTATTTAATATATGTTTGCTAGTTGAAGGGTTTCTTTTGAAAGTACATGGCTATATCCTATTTTCAGTTATTTGCAATAATGTTAAGTCAAAGTCACTTTTGACTTTGATGAAGGAAAAAAATGATTTTAAGAACTATTTTCAGTCAAATTATTTTAGCTAGATATATAAAACTCTATTTCTATAAGTCTCAGTTGTTCAGACATTTTTTTCCCTCCTGTTTTGTTCAAAGAAACTAAAAAGAGTGCTGGTATTTTCATTGGATTGTCTGACTTGTAAACTTAGGTTAAAAGTTCTTCTGTTTCCCCTTGATATCTATTTAT
Source organism: Tragulus kanchil (assembly GCA_022376925.1). Taxonomy (NCBI): domain Eukaryota; kingdom Metazoa; phylum Chordata; class Mammalia; order Artiodactyla; family Tragulidae; genus Tragulus; species Tragulus kanchil. The sequence continues at coordinate 23,117,769 of JAIOJX010000025.1, read as the reverse complement.
CTTGAAATTTTTAATGATAAATTCTAAGACAATGAAAAACCCTCTTCAATAGTGGTCCCTTGTATATGTTGAATTCTTTATTCTTGGCTCTGGTGTTCCAGAATAGCTCCAGTTATGTCTGAGTGCTCATCATCCCCACCCCTGAGGGCCACTTTATACATACCAGATACTATACTGAAGTAGAAACATTTATACTGTACTAACTCAATAAACTTAAGAAGTACTCTATCTATTTGCCTTCTTTTTCCTTTCCTTTAGCCTGAAAATCGAAGGACACTTATACTGTTTTTTTTTTGAATTTGATGAAGACTGCAAGGTTCCTATAAATATGTGATCTGATAGAACTGAGTGAAGATTTCTACTGCATTTCACTCCACAGATAGCAGTTTGGAATTTATTACAAGGATTAATTAATTGCCTCCTATGACAAAAATTAACACAGTTCATAGTATAACTAAACTTGGGATGTTTAGTTATAAAAGTGTTAGCCACTCAGTCATGTCTGACTCTTTGCAATCCCATAGACTGTAACCTTCCAGGCTCCTCTGTCCATGGAACTCTCCAGGCAAGAATACTGGAGTTGGTAGCCATTTTCTTCTCCAGGGGATCTTCCCAACACAAAGATCAAAACCAAACTTCTTGAATTGGCAGGCAGATCTTTACAGTCTGAGCCACCAGGAAAGTCCTCCATGGGATGTCTACCGTATTCTATTTAAAACATCTATGTTAAGGCAGAAAATTATCAGACATAAATAAGGAACAGAAATATATAACAGATACTCATGCAAATCATGATGAATTGTTCAACAGAAATGGATTCCCAGATGCCCTGTAAGTTAGAAGAAACAGAAAAGAACTTTAATGGAGCTATTTTAAATATATTCACGAACCTAAAGGAAAAAATTTAAGGGTCTAAAATCCACATAATTTTGAACCCCAAAGATGCACAGTAAAACAGAAAAGGTTCTTAAGAAGACCATAGTAGAAATTTCTCTAAATTTGGTGTAAATTTATATCTGCAATTTGAAGGAGCAAAGTGAATGCTAAATAATGTAAATATAAATAAAAGCAAACCTAATCATTTCATAGCATAACTAATAAAATACAAAGATAGGAAAAGGAGCCAAAGAAAACTGGAATACTATATACAGGGAAATAATACAAATGAGACTGATCTCTTCTAGGAGGAAAAAAAAAGGGAAACCAGGAATAAATGGAGCAAAATATTTTAAGGTGATGAAATGAAACAAAAATATCAACACACACTTTATATTTAACAATTCTAGTCTTTAAAATGAAGTTGAAATGAAGATGTTTTCAGATAAAAGAAAATTGAGAAAATTATTTTCCAAGAGATCTGCACTATGAAAATTGCTAAAGGATTTTCTTTAGGCTAAAGTAAAATAACATCAGACAGAAACTCAGAACTGCCTTTAGAAATAAAGAGTGCAGAAAATAATAAATACATGGGGGAGAAAATTTTGTAAAAAGGCATGCAACTATTGAAAAATGAACTTTTTTGCACAAAATATAGTTTGCAACAATAGCACATATAATGGGGGTGGGAATAATTGAAATGTTACTGTTATAAGGTTTATATATTCTACCCAAAGTATTACAACATTAACACTAGGTCAATCATAATGAGTTAAAGATACATACTGAAATCCCAAGATTCAATCACTAAAAGCTATTTAATTAATATAATAAAAGGTAGAAGTGAAGGATCAAGAAAGAAAAAACTTATAGAAAATGAAAAAACAAATAGTGAATGGGGACCTAAGTCCAACCATAGCAATGATTCTATTAATTAGACTAAACACCATAATTAATAAGCAGACTGCCTGTGCGGCTTGAAAATTAATGTTTACCAAAAACACACTTTAAATACAAAGACATAGAGAGGCTTCCCTGGTGGTCCAGTGGGTAAGGACACCACATTGCAATACAAGGGGCGCCGGTTCGATCCCTGGCCTGGGCAGATCCCACGTGCCCCGGAGCGGCTGGACTGATGTGTCCAATTTCTGAGCCGAAGCTCTGGAGTGCATGCGCCCAGAGCCGGTGCTCTGCGACAACAGAGGCCACCGCGATGGGAGGCCCACACGGGCCAAAGAACAAAGATGGATGAAAATGGACAAATGAAAGACCAATAGAAGTGACCCACCTGCTCCCCTCCCTCCCCACCCCACCCCCACCAAAATAAATAAATGAATAAATCTTAAAAAAAATAAATAAATACAAAAACATAGAAATGTTCAAGGTAAATCGAAGGGAAAAGATATACCATGAAAACACTAATCACATGTAAGATTGAGTGACTATATTCTATCAGATTACACAGCCTTCAGTACTGTTACCAGAAATAAAGAGGTAAACATAAATGTTAATAAGGCCAACTAACCATTAAGATGAAACAATTGTAAGTGTGAATGGACCTAACAGATTTTCAGAGTACACAAAGCAAAAAGGCAACAAACCAAAAGAGTAGTTGGAACTTTTAACACAACTCTATTAGCAGTTAATACAACTCTAGATGAAAATCATCAGTAGGGACTCAGAAGATTCACACAGAACAATCCACAATCTTGACGTTAGTGAAATTTACAGTGTTGTGCCAAACAGTTACAGAATGCATATTTTATCAAGTATACATAGAACATTCACCAAGATAAACTAAGTTCAGTCATTCAGTTCTGTCCAGCTATTTGTGACTCCATGGACTGTAATACATCCTTCCCTGTCCTTTACCATCAACCAGAGTTTGCACGAACTCATGTCCATTGAGTCAGTGATGCCATTCAGCCATCTTGTTCTCTGTCATCCCTTTCTCCTTCTTCCTTCTATTTTTCCCCAGCATCAGGGTCATTTCCAATGAGTTGTCTCTTCATATCAAGTGGCCAAAGTATTGGAGCTCAGTTTCAGCATCAGTCCTTCCAATGAATATTCAGAGTTGATTTCTTTTAGGATTGATTGGTTTGATCTCCTTGAAGTTCAAGAGACTCATAAGAGTCTTCTCCAGCACCACAATTCAAAGGTATCAATTCTTCAGCACCCAGCCTTCTTAATGGCCCAACTCTCACATCCATACGTGACTACTGGAAAAAATCTAATTAGAGTGGCTGCAGAACTATGGACAAAGATTCATAACATTGCACAGGAGGCAGTGGTCAAAACCATCCCCAAGAAAAAGGAATGCAAAAAGGCAAAATAGTTGTCTGAGGGGGCCTTACAAATAGCTGAGGAAAGAAGAGAAGTGAAAGGCAAAGGAGAATAGGAAAGTTATAAGCAACTGAATGTAGAGTTCTAAAGACTAGCAAGGAGAGGTAAGAAAGCCTTCCTAAGTGAACTATGAAAAGAAATAGAGGAAAACAATGGAGTGGGTAAAACTAGAGATATCTTCAGGAAAATTAGAGATACCAAGGGAACATTCCATGTACAATAAAGGGCAGAAATGGTATGGACCTAACAGAAGCAGGAGGTATTAAGAAGAGATGGCAAGAATATACAGAAGAACTGTACAAAAAAGATCTTAATGACCTTATAACCACAATTGTGTGATCACTCACCTCAACCCAGACATCCTGGAGTGTGAAGGCAAGTGGTCTTCAGGAAGAATCACCAGAAACAAAGCTAGTGGAGGTGATGGAATTCCAACTGAGCTATTTCAAATTCTAAAAGGTGGTGCTGGTAAAGTGCTACACTCAGCATGTCAGCAAAATTGGAATACTCAGCAGTGGCCAAAGGACTGGAAAATGTCAGTTTTCATCCTAATCAAAAAGAAGGGCAAAGCCAAAGAATGCTCAAACTACCACACAATTGCCCTCATTTCCCATACTAGCACAGTATTGCTCAAAATCCTCCAAGTTAGGCCTCAATAGTACGTAAACTGAGAATTTGCCGATGTACATGCTGGATTTAGAAAAGACACAGGAATCATAAATCAAATTTCCAATATCTGTTGGATTATAGCAAAAGAGAGATAATTCCAGAAAAACATCTACTTCTGCTTCTTTGATTACACTAAAGCCTTTGACTGTGTAGATCACAACAAACTGTGGAAAATTCTTAAAGAAATGGGAATACCAGACCACCTTACCTACCTCCAGAGAAATATGTATACAGCTCAGAAAGCAACAGTTAGAACCAGACATGGGACAAGACTGGTTCCAAATTGGGAAAGGAATATGTCAAGGCTGTATATTCTCACCCTGCTTATCTAACTTACGTGCAGTGTTACATACTCTTAATAATAGAGAAGAGAAAATAGAATAAGATAAGGAAAAAAAAATGTTTTCCAACTGTTTTTCCTAAGGTAACATATTCAAAGATTTATTAGAGATATCAAAAGATAAGAACATTACTGACCGTAAGTTCCCATAAGCCTTCAGAAAATATTGGAAAATCGAGCCTACCACCAGAAAAAATAGGAAGAATGCCTTATGAATAAAAATATATATTATGGAAATTTGGTGTTTTAAGATTATTTTGTTTAAATAAAATTGGCTACGCATTAAAGAGGCATTAAAGTTTCAAAGCAAAGTGACAATCTAATATTAACATATGCAATGCATTGACTGTTAATGATTATGGGTAGTGGATCAGTTTCTCTATGTAATTATCATTCAAGATTATTTAAAACAGTGTTACTTTCTCAAAAAACCAAACTGAAAATTTTCAGATGATATAAGGTGCTTTGAAAAGTGCAAAGGAAATCAGTGGTAGAGAAAAAGTAGGCTAGAGTCAAATATAAATTGATAAGTCTATTTAAATGGGGCTTGAGTGTCAAGTACTTGTTCCTGAAGATTTCTCTCTGTTTCATGATGTTATTAGGTAAGTTCCTGAATTCTGAGATTAAAGTACATGGCATGAGCTAAGTATGTGGTCTTTGACGAAGTAAAAGTAAAAACCAATGTCACAATTCTAAATTAGCGTCAAGGGAATAACATATGTTCTTTTTTAGGTGGGGTGGGGGGGAGTGGGGTGGGGAGGGAGGGGGACGGGCGGGCCACTTCTATTGGTCTTTCACTTCTCCATTTTCATCCGTCTTTGTTCTTTGGCTCCTGTGGGCCTCCCATCACGGTGGCCTCTGTCATCACAGAGTGCCGGCTCTGGGCGCATGTGCCCCAGAGCTCCGGCTCGGTAATTGGACGCATCGGTCCAGCCACTCTGGGGCACGTGCGATCTTCCCAGGCCAGGGATCCAACCGGCTCCCCTTGCACTGCAAGGCGGTGTCCTTACCCACTGGACCACCAGGGGAAGCCCCCACATATGTACTTTTATAAAGAAAAAGATTGCAAGAAAGACAATGAGCAAGAAGAGGAAACTAAACATTTCCCCAAATTGGTTGATTTTTGTGATCATATCACAATACTTTGATCACATTAATGAGCATTAAACTGGGTTGTTTCAAAGTCAATAACTCATACATTTGCTCATTTTGCTCATACAGTTTGCTCATTTTAAGTCAGTGAAATCCATCATAGTTTGTACTGAGATATATGAGCATTTTTGGACTTCCCACGTGGCTCAATGGTAAAGAATCCACCTGCCAAGCAGGAAACTTGGGTTTGATCCCTGGGTCTAGAAAACTCCTTGGAGAAGAAAGCGGGAACCCACTACAGTATTCTTGCCTGGGAAATCCCATGGACGGAGTAGACTGGTGGGCTGTACTCCACAAGGTCACAAAGAGTTGGACATGACTTTGTGACTAAACAACAACAAAACAATATGAGTGTTTTTAAGTTGAGGGACTTAGGCAGAATCAGCCAGTAGTTTGTTTCAACACTCAAGTTGCTCTTGTTTGCCATCCTAAACATATCCAATAGATGTTACTAATGTCTCCTTATATTTCTTTTTAGGACTGGAATACTGATCAAAAACACTCAATGAATGGTTTGATCTTAAAGTTCACAATTCTTGTTTTGGTTTTCTTTCTTTCTTTCTTTCTTTTTTTTTTTTGACTCTGCTGGGTCTTTGTTCCTGTGATGGCTTTTCTCTATTTGCATTGAGTTGAGACTGCTCTCTTGTTATGGTTCACAGGATTCTGGTTGCAGTGACTTCTCTTGTTGCAGAGCATGGGTTCTAGAATACACCAGTTTCAGTAGTTGTGGCTCTCAGATGCTACAGCACAGGCTCAGTATTTTGGTGCACCAGTCTACTTGCTCTATGGCATGTGGGATCTTCCAGGATCAGGGATGAACTCATGTCTCCTGCAATGGCAGGCAGATTCTTTACTACTGAGCCACCAGGGAAGTCCACAGTTCTTAATATGGCATTCTTAACCTTTGTAACCAAACTTAACTTTTTAAATTTACTTCTTTCCAATTTTCTCCTGCCTTTTCTGGGGGTCAATTTACAATTTGATAATTCCTGAAAATATTTTAATAATTTTTTCTACATATTTCCAGTCATATTTTTTCCTAGAATTTAAAGCCTGTGGGTCTTCTCTCTACTTGCTGTGTGGTGGGGGACTGTCAACGTCAGCTCAAGTTCAGCCTCTTAATGATATTCTCAGCATCGCACATCTCCAAATGAAGTGTATATTCTCTCTGATTTATATTGAATTTAAAGATATCTTTAAATAAATCACACTTTTTCCAATTTAAGCTTAGAACAAAAGAATCAATGGATGCTAGAGTTACTAAAATATATATCAAAATGTCAGCATTGCAGCTACTAAGAGTCTGTGTCTGTAGGTCTGTAAATCAAGTAGACTCCACCATAGAATAAAAGCACTGAATCACCCAAACAATGGTGTCATAATGTTCCTCTCATTGTTTAGTTAATAATGCTAAAATGTTTCTTCAGCTTTTTCTAAGGATAGTTCCTCATTGTTTAATGTATTTTATTTTATTTTATAAAGCAACAATAAATATTTATCTTGATCTTAATTATTAATATTTAAATATTTCAGTCTTTTGGAACACAGCCTAAAGTAAAAAAGAATGTTAAAGTGTTATAATTCAATTTCACAATATATCCAGTGTTCTTTCTCTTCCTGTGAGGGGCAACCTTTCAATCCTTGTATGATAGAGGAAGTTAGACTTGTTTCAAGTCTTTCACTCTGTCTTTCTTATCTATGAAGAGGAGATGAATGAGATAAAAACAGTGTGGAAAAACAAATCATCTTATATCTATACATGCTTATTGAGTCATTGGGAGCCAGACACTCTTTCTTCAAAAACAAAACTATAAACCAGGTAGACATAATATCTATCTTAAGAAAAATGAAAGACCTGTATAAAACAAGACATGTAAACAGGCAGCAATGGTATTACAAGCTTAAGTGAGCCATAGGATGAATGTGAATACATACAAAGTTAATTTATAAGTACTTAAGGGGCTTTATTACTTCTTCATATAAGTTTATTCTCATCATTCATCTATTGGCATCACTTGGAATCAGAAGTTAAAGCATAAGCAATGTCCTGAATTAAGTTCACTTATTTTCTTCGTATATGCTCTCCCAAATACTAGGGTATTCTTTTACTAGCAGACCACTTGTATAGTTCTTAGACTTTAAAGATTCATTTAAAACCACACCTTCTCATAAAGAGTTGGACAGGAGTGAGCAAGTAACACTTTCACCTTAGAGCAAACATGCTATGAACCACTTCACCACTAACCTCATATAGAACAGTTGTTGTTTAGTTGCTAAGTTGAGTCTAACTCTTGCTACCCCATGGATTCTAGCTGCCAAACTCCTCTGTCCATGGGATTTTCCAGGCAAGGATACTGGAGTGGGTTGCCATTTCCTTTTCCAAGGGATCTTACCGACCCAGGGATCAAAGCTGAGTCTCCTGCATTGGCAGGTGGATTCTTTACCACCAAGCCACCTGGAAAGCCTGTGTGTAAAACAGACCCAATGCCAAATTGGTTGCTGCTTCTTTGGAACACCGCTTATCTTGTACATCTCTCTATTTCTTACTGTTTAATACTTAATATTAAAGGCTATGTAGCTTAACGATTAAAAGCATGCACTTAACCTTACTGCTTTTATTTTCTTAATGATTTAAATGGATTAATTTTTCAATTGAAGAATAATTGCTTTGCAGAATTTTGTTTTCTGCCAAGTATCAATATGAATCAGCCATAGGGATGCATATGTCCCCTCCATGTTGAACCTCCTTCACATCTCCCTCCTCCTCCCACCCCTCTAGGTTGTTGCAGAGCCCCTGTTTGAGTTCCCTGAATCATAGAGCAAATTCCCATTGGCTATCTATTTTACATATTGTAATGTAAGTTTTCATGTTATTCTCTCCATACATCTCACCCTCTCCTTCCTTCCCCTCCCCCATGTGCATAAGTCTGTTCTCTATGTCTGTGCCTCCATTGCTGCCCTGCAAATAAATTCATCAGTGCCATCTTTCTAGGTTCCATATATGTGTGTTAATATACAATATTTATTTATATTTCTGTTTCTGACTTGCTTCACTCTGTGTAATAGACTCTAGGTTCATCCACCTCATTAGAACTGACTCAAATGCATTCCCTTTTATGGCTGAACAATTTTCCATTATATATATGTACCACAGCTTCTTTACTCTTTCATCCGTTAATGGGCATCTAGGTTGCTTCCATGTTCTAGCTATCGTAAATAGTGCTGTGATGAAGATCGGGGTACACGTGTCTTTTTTAATTTTGGTTTCCTCAGGGTATATGCCTAGTAGTGGGATTACCAGGTCACATGGTGGTTTTATTCCTAGTTTTTTAACGAATCTCCATACTGTCTTCCATGGTGACTGTATGACTTTACATTCCCACCAGCTGTGCAAGATGGGTCCCTTTTCTCCACACCCTCTCCAGAATGTATTGTCTGTAGACTTTTTGAAGATGGCCATTCTGACTGGTGTAAGGTGATATCTAATTGCAGTTTTGATCTGCATTTCTCTGATAATGAGCAATGTTAAGCATCTTTTAATATGTTTGTTGGCAATCTGTATATCTTGTGAAATGTCTCTTTAGGTATTTTTTTGATTGAGTTGTTTGTTTTTCTAGCATTGACTTGTATGAACTGCTTGCATATTTTGGACATTAATCCTTTGTCAGTTATTTCATTTGCTATTATTTTCTCCCATTTTGACGGTTGTCTTTTCACCTTGTGTCTTTATAGTTTCCTTTGCTGTGCAAAAGCTTTTAAGTTTAACTAGTTCCCACTTGTTTATTTTTGTTTTCTGCCAAGTATCAATATGAATCAGCCATAGGGATGCATATGTCCCTCCATGTTGAACCTCCTTCACATCTCCTCCTCCTCCCACCCTCTAGGTTGTTACAGAGCCCCTGTTTGAGTTCCCTGAATCATAGAGCAAATTCCCATTGGCTATCTATTTTACATATTGTAATGTAAGTTTTCATGTTATTCTCTCCATACATCTCACCCTCTCCTTCCTTCCTGGCCCCCATGTGCATAAGTCTGTTCTCTATGTCTGTGCCTCCATTGCTGCCCTGCAAATAAATTCATCAGTGCCATCTTTCTAGGTTCCATATATGTGTGTTAATATACAATATTTATTTATATTTCTGTTTCTGACTTGCTTCACTCTGTGTAATAGACTCTAGGTTCATCCACCTCATTAGAACTGACTCAAATGCATTCCCTTTTATGGCTGAACAATTTTCCATTATATATATGTACCACAGCTTCTTTACTCTTTCATCCGTTAATGGGCATCTAGGTTGCTTCCATGTTCTAGCTATCGTAAATAGTGCTGTGATGAAGATCGGGGTACACGTGTCTTTTTTAATTTTGGTTTCCTCAAGGTATATGCCTAGTAGTGGGATTACCAGGTCACATGGTGGTTTTATTCCTAGTTTTTTAACGAATCTCCATACTGTCTTCCATGGTGACTGTATGACTTTACATTCCCACCAGCTGTGCAAGATGGGTCCCTTTTCTCCACACCCTCTCCAGAATGTATTGTCTGTAGACTTTTTGAAGATGGCCATTCTGACTGGTGTAAGGTGATATCTAATTGCAGTTTTGATCTGCATTTCTCTGATAATGAGCAATGTTAAGCATCTTTTAATATGTTTGTTGGCAATCTGTATATCTTGTGAAATGTCTCTTTAGGTATTTTTTTGATTGAGTTGTTTGTTTTTCTAGCATTGACTTGTATGAACTGCTTGCATATTTTGGACATTAATCCTTTGTCAGTTATTTCATTTGCTATTATTTTCTCCCATTTTGACGGTTGTCTTTTCACCTTGTGTCTTTATAGTTTCCTTTGCTGTGCAAAAGCTTTTAAGTTTAACTAGTTCCCACTTGTTTATTTTTGTTTTTATTTCCATTACTCTAGGAAGTGGGTCATAAAAGTTCTTTCTGTGATTTATGTCATCAAGTGTCTTGCCTGATTTCCTCTAAGACTTGTATAGTTTCTAGTCTTACATGTAAGTCTTTAATCCATTTTGAATTTATCTTTGTGTTTGGTGTTAGGAAGTATTCTAATTTCATTCTTTTACATGGAGCTGTCCAGTCTTCCCAACACTACTTATTGAAGAGGCTGTCTTTGTCCCATTGTATATTTTTGCCTCTTTTGTCAAAAATAAGGTACCCTTTAGTGTGTGGGTTTATCCCTGGACTCTCTATCTTGTTCCATTGGTAGATATTTCTGTTTTTGTGCCAGTACAATACTGTCTTGAAGATTGTAACTTTGTAGTATAATCCGAAGTGAGGAAAGTTGATTCTTCCAGCTCCATTTTTCTTTCTCAAGATTGCTTTGACTATTTGGGGTCTTTTTCCATATGAATTGTGACATTTTTGTTCTAGTGCTGTGAAAAATGGCACTGGTAATTTCATAGGGATTGCACTGAATCTGTAGATTGCATTTGGCAGAATTGTCATTTTCACAGTATTGATTCTTCCAACCCAGGGACATGGAATATCTATTTCTGTCCTCTTGGATTTCTTTCATCAGTGTCTTAAAATTCCATGTATACACTTCTTTTTGTCTCCTTAGATAGGTTTATTCCAAGATATTTTATTCTTTTTTGTTGCAGTGGTGAATGGACTTGATTCCTTAATCTCTTTTTGATTTTTTATTATTAGTATATAGGAATGCAAATGATTCCTGTGTATTGATTTGTATCATGTAGTTTTGATGAATTCACTTATTAGCTCTAGTAATTTTCTGATAGTGTCTTTAAGCTTTTCTATGTGTACTATCATGTCATCTGCAAACAGTGAAAGTTTCACTTTTTCTTTTCCTATCTAAATTCTTCTCATTTCTTTTTCTACCTGGATTGCCATAGCTAGAACTTCCAAAGCTATGTTGAATAATAGTGGTGAGAGTGGACACCCTTGTCTTGTTCCTGATCTTAGATGAAATGATTTCAGTTTTCGTCATTGAGAATAATGTTTGCTGTGGGCTTATCATATATGGCCTTCACTGTGTTGAGGTAGGTTCCTTTTATGCCCATTTTTTGAAGAGTTTTTATCATAAATGAATGCTGGATTTTTTGAAAGGCTTTTTCTGCATCTATTGAAAGTATCCTATGGTTTTTATCTTTCAATTTGTTAATATGGTGTTCACATTGATTGGTTTGCAAATATTAAAGAATCCTTGAATCCCCGAACCTTCAATGACTAAGTGCTAGAGTGTGTTTGGGTTCAAATCTCAATTCTAGCTTGGCTTCAGGCAAGTTTTCTTTTAAAAAGCTTGATGAGCACTCATTAGCTTGGATTTATAATAAAAGGATATTGTTTCCACAAAACACTAGATTATTTTTAGTGATTTTAAGTCCTTAAGGATCTTATGTTACAAAACTTTTAAGTTAATATAATTCTTCATGTACATTTTGCTTTCTACTTGCTATTGTCACCAGAGTTAAGCCTGCCTGAATAAAATATTGTGGTGCTTCAAAATAGAAAATCCTATATTTCAAAATGTGGAATCATTTTGTGCTGAACTCAGTACAAGGAGAAAGAATAAGGTTGAATGCACCACCAGATGAAATTCCTTGATCACATGTATGTCGCATGATGCTCTTCCTCTTTCCCATGGCACTTTCCATGAAAGTTGTAGCATTCACAGTAACATGAAGTCTAACCAGACTACACAATCCTAAGGATCCCAACTCCATGGCTGCTAACTCCATCAGGAAAGTCAGAATCAGCTGGGTCAATCCCCAAAGTCCTCACAGATGTGGTCCTCACCAAGGTACCTGATACATTGAGCAGTTTTCAGCTGAAAATTCTAGATAACCTAGACTTAAATGACATAAACCTTAAAATAACATACTACAAATTATGGAGATAAAGTCATTTTCACTTTGGTCCATTCAGTATCATCATCAGGGTTGCCAGTTCTTTCCATTGTTTTCTGCTCACTCATCCTCAGCATATTGGTTTTCTTTGTTCAGCTGAAAGATGATTGCAGAAACCTCAGGTGGGGCTTCCCCTGGTGGTCCAGTGGGTAAGGACACCGCCTTGCAGTGCAAGGGGCGCCGGTTTGATCCCTGGCCTGGGAAGATTCCGCGTGCCTCGGAGCGGCTGGACTGATGTGTCCAATCACCGAGCTGGAGCTCTGGAGCGCATGCGCCCAGAGCCGGCCCTGCAACAACGCCATCGCGATGGGAGGCCCACAGGAGCCAAAGAACAAAGACGGATGAAAATAGAGAAATGAAAGACCAATAGAAGTGGCCCGCCTGCTCCCCTCCCTCCCCAACCCGACCCCCGCCCAAAATAAATAAATAAATATTTTAAAAAAAAAAAAGAAAAAAGAAACCTCAGGTGTGTGTGAAACGTTTCTACATACCAAAGTCTGGCGGCAGAACAAAGGCCAACTTTTCCTCAAAAGAAAACAAAGACCATCTTTTCCTTTTCTTACTGATGACCTAGATAATCTTCCCGTTACAGGAAGTCTTCTAACTTCTCATTGCTCTGATGGCTGAAATTGGGGCACAATACCCACCTAAGGCAATCACTGGCATAAGAAAATAATTACATATTTTATAATTAGAGAGATTCCAAATTGAAAACATTAAGCATTTGTATGTCATCAGTATTTTATGGCTGAGTCAAAATGTATTACTCAAAATAGTAATTTCGTTTGTGTGAAACTTTTAAGAACCATTTGTAATCTACCAAAAAAATTATGTTTTTCATTCACAGTTTCTGTTATATTTATTATTATTTTACAGTTTATTCCTCTGTAGGTTTAAATTTTTCATAATTGCTATAAACATTTATAATTTCTCAGGGCATTTATAATTTCTTAGGAACTTAATTTCTCCATATGTAGGTAAATTTGCAGAAAGTGTACTGACTCTACAAATAACTGAGTCCAAAGGAAAGGTAAAAGCAAAGGAAATTGCCCTCTGATACCTCTCACTGATAATATGCCTAATAAATTATTTATCAGATTTTTTTTTTAAGATTTATTTATTTATTTATTTTGGTGGGGTGGGGAGGGAGGGAAGCAGGCGGGTCACTTCTATTGGTCTTTCATTTGTCCATTTTCATCCATCTTTGTTCTTTGGCCCGTGTGGGCCTCCCATCGCGGTGGCCTCTGTTGTCACAGAGCACCGGCTCTGGGCGCATGCACTCCAGAGCTTCGGCTCGGTGATTGGACACATCAGTCCAGCCGCTCTGAGGCACGTGGGATCTTCCCAGGCCAGGGATCGAACCCACGCCCCTTGCACTGCAAGGCGGTGTGCTTACCCACTAGACCACCAGGGGAGCCCTGTTTATCAGATTTAAAGCAAAGCATGACAGTTAGAGGGTCATAGTCCAGTTTAATACCATAATAAGGTTTCATTTTGGATGAATCAATGAAAATTAACTATGTCATCACAATGTGGTCACTCAGAAGAGAGATTAGGTAAATATTTTATAGGTATTAACTTTTATTGGACAGTGGAAGGAAATGACAGTTTAAAAGAGTCTCTAGGTTTCATATACTAAGGCTTGTTTTAGTTAACATCAGAGTATGACTTTCATTATTCACATTTATATAGTAACTAGAGGATTTTTTTATAGAAAGTGATTGTTTCTATCTTACTAATAGATTTGTTATGTTTTGGAGTGCTTCTTGTCTACAGCCAGCTTTGAGGTAAATGCCCTTGAATGTATATTTTTAGAGAAGCTCACCCACTTCAGCCACTGATCCATGCCTTCATTATTGATGAATATAGCTTTACAGTAGGTTAGTAGAGGAACGTTATGTATCATTATTTTAATAGCATCACTTTTCTAAAGAAGGTACATTTAGAAATGTTAAATGTTAGCTATCGTGGGTCTCCTCTTTACTGAGGATGGAAAAGTTATCTTCTTTCATCCGAGACATGGAAAGCACTTAAAAGACATTATCTCATTATCTCTGTAACATCCTCTGACAGAATTGGCTTGTACCATAATTCCCATTTTATTGGTAGATAAAGTCATGCACATTATGGTTTTATAATTTAGCTAGGCAGCTGGCCTGCCCTGGCAAAGGAGCTTTCAGCTTTACTTCATCCTAGAAATTTGTCTCATTTATGTCTTCACATTTCTAGTGCAGACATGACCTTAATGTTCCCAGAAACCAAGTATTTAAGTGATCATTTGTCCAATGGCTTTTTTTTCCTGATGAAACATTTCTAAATTATACTTCATTTCATTTTGACACAAAAGGGAAATGAATAATGTTTTGGATAACTGACAGAAATTTAATCTGGTCATTTCTAGATTCGATTGAATACTAGAACTCTTTAGCACTATTTTTTGTTAGTATTAAATGCCTTTAAGTCACTATTAAAAAAATTAAACACATCTTTCAAAAATCATTCACACTCAATACTTTATCAGACATGCAAATTAAATTCATGACACACTTCTTTCACCCGATTAAAGCAAAGCATGACAGTTAGAGGGTCATAGTCCAGTTTAATACCATAATAAGGTTTCATTTTGGATGAATCAATGAAAATTAACTATGTCATCACAATGTGGTCACTCAGAAGAGAGATTAGGTAAATATTTTATAGGTATTAACTTTTATTGGACAGTGGAAGGAAATGACAGTTTAAAAGAGTCTCTAGGTTTCATATACTAAGGCTTGTTTTAGTTAACATCAGAGTATGACTTTCATTATTCACATTTATATAGTAACTAGAGGATTTTTTTATAGAAAGTGATTGTTTCTATCTTACTAATAGATTTGTTATGTTTTGGAGTGCTTCTTGTCTACAGCCAGCTTTGAGGTAAATGCCCTTGAATGTATATTTTTAGAGAAGCTCACCCACTTCAGCCACTGATCCATGCCTTCATTATTGATGAATATAGCTTTACAGTAGGTTAGTAGAGGAACGTTATGTATCATTATTTTAATAGCATCACTTTTCTAAAGAAGGTACATTTAGAAATGTTAAATGTTAGCTATCGTGGGTCTCCTCTTTACTGAGGATGGAAAAGTTATCTTCTTTCATCCGAGACATGGAAAGCACTTAAAAGACATTATCTCATTATCTCTGTAACATCCTCTGACAGAATTGGCTTGTACCATAATTCCCATTTTATTGGTAGATAAAGTCATGCACATTATGGTTTTATAATTTAGCTAGGCAGCTGGCCTGCCCTGGCAAAGGAGCTTTCAGCTTTACTTCATCCTAGAAATTTGTCTCATTTATGTCTTCACATTTCTAGTGCAGACATGACCTTAATGTTCCCAGAAATCAAGTATTTAAGTGATCATTTGTCCAATGGCTTTTTTTTCCTGATGAAACATTTCTAAATTATACTTCATTTCATTTTGACACAAAAGGGAAATGAATAATGTTTTGGATAACTGACAGAAATTTAATCTGGTCATTTCTAGATTCGATTGAATACTAGAACTCTTTAGCACTATTTTTTGTTAGTATTAAATGCCTTTAAGTCACTATTAAAAAAATTAAACACATCTTTCAAAAATCATTCACACTCAATACTTTATCAGACATGCAAATTAAATTCATGACACACTTCTTTCACATTGATTCCCCTAGGAGTTAAGGAAAATTATCTTAAATTTAGCCTAGGATAAACAGACTAAAACTATCATGATATTAAGAGCTTTGACTAGAAGAAATATGTCAGTTTAGTGAAAAACATTTAATTGACTCAAGCAGAATATTATAGTATCCTTTATCAAGTTTTATAATTAGCATTTTTAACTAGGAGCAAAAGGTAGGGAAATCTAAAATATATTTTTACAGTGTTTTCACAGATTTACTCATGAAAATCAGAATCATATTTTGTTCTGGAAGGATTAAAGAGATTCTATGGACTTCCCAGGTGCTGCTAGTGGGAAAGAATCTGCCTGCTAATGCAGGAAGCATAATAGAAGCAGGTTCAATCCTTGGGCCAGAAAGATCCCCTGGATGAGGGCATGGCAACCCACTCCAGTATTCTTGCCTGGAGAAGCCCATGAACAAAGA
Source organism: Tragulus kanchil (assembly GCA_022376925.1). NCBI lineage: Eukaryota > Metazoa > Chordata > Mammalia > Artiodactyla > Tragulidae > Tragulus > Tragulus kanchil. The sequence goes on along the minus strand of JAIOJX010000025.1, from coordinate 23,101,377 downwards.
AGCCTGGCAGGCCACAGTCCATAGGATCGCAGAGTCTGACACGACTGAAGTGACTTAGCATGCGTGTAGGCCTAGTTCATAATGTCTAATAATATTACTCAGCATTAATATCATCGTGTAGCGTGGGGAGTCCAAGAGAAAGTACAGAAAGAAAAAAGAAACGTGGAGCTGTACTATTATTTCATACCTCTTTTTTGTTGCAATTTTCCAAGGAATTATTATTATGCCTCTTTTTTGTTGCAATTTTCCAAGGAAGATTGTATTAAGTACTTTTTTTATTATTACTATTATTATTATGCCTCTTTTTTGTTGCAATTATTATTATTTCATGCCTCTTTTTTGTTGCAATTTTCCAAGGAAGATTGTATTAAGTACTTTTTTTATAAATGAGCTATACTTCACCAACCAGGTACATACAAATATAATTCAAACATGAATATGTCCTTCAAGACTTATGTTATATATACACACATAACCATAAATATTAAAACCAGGGGCTGGTAAACACAGTGAAAAGAGAGCAGAGATCAGCATTACTTTTTTGTACTTCAATTTTTTCTAGATATTAGAGATCTCACAAATCTGTTATGACCCCAAAAGAAGTTGTTACATGCTCTAATATGATAGAAAAGTGTGGAGGAAAAGAGTAAGGCTTTTTCAACTTTAAAAGTAGAGTTGGAATATAGACTTTGATGAAGGTTTTTATGCATTTAATGAAAGCTCTGGACTTCACTAATGTAATAGAAAATGCTCAAAGTATTTTTAGCAGATGTTTAATTTTGACAGATAAATTATGATTGAGTTCTAAAAACTTGGAACTTTGATCTATTATTAGAAAAAATGTATTAATGTTTTCATTTCAGGACTGTAAGATTATAATAGATTGTTTTTCCATTTCAGAGAGTCATCCAATTATTTTACCCTCAAAGATAATATATAACAGTTGGACTTAAATTCAGAATAATATATAACAGTTGGACTTAGATTTTTGAATTTTTATTTTAATATTGGAACCCTTCAATATATTTCCCCATTCTCATCTTGCAAAGGTAGAAAATTGATCTTTTCTTTTTTGGAAATAAAGCAAACCCTGACTTTGATACAACCCCAAGTTAACATAAAAATAAAGAGAACTGTGCAAGTGTATGCATTTGACCCAGACTGTGCTCAGGTTTTAGAATAAAAGTCATAAAACTGTAGTGGAAGAATTGCTTTTGAGTCAGAAAAATAACTGATTATTATTCCTTCTGTGCTTAAAAGATTTTTCTGCTATTTAATGGCATGCAATATCCACATAATCAAATATAATGTTCCTTGAAATACTCAAGTAATATAGATCAGTTAGAAATATATTCATTAAAGAAGATACACAATGCTATATATGGTTTCTATGTCTTAAATAAGCCAACTTGAAATAAATGTTTGTTTAGTGCCCGGCGGGTCAAAACTGCTGCGATTCTTGTTCACACAAGGACAGGCAGGGGATTCCAAAGATGACTCCAGAGCTCCACAGTGTAAAACTGGGAGCATTTTGACAGAAGTGTGTCAGTTCTGACCTTAACTCCTGCTGAATGCCTCATTCCTGTGAGAGAAAACCTTTCTTCTGCTGAACTGTTCAAAATTCATTTCCAGTGTACATTTGCTCTGCTCTACTCTGTCTGAAAATATATGCTGACAAAGTTGATTGACAGACCTCTAGTTACTATACCATGAAGGTTGAAACCAGAAAGACTACACCTCTAATTCACTGACAACTGAAAGCTACAAAACCTAATTTCTTAGGTTCATTCTTATATGTCTTCTCATCGTCCCAAGAGGAAAGCAAATAATGGGAAATTACATAGGACTAATGGAGTCTATACAGGATAAGGGTGTAAATATGGAAATTGCAGTCATGATTTCTCTGCTCTTCTGAGAAGAAAAGAAATCACATTTATTCAAGCACTCCTCACAAAGAAGACTGATGAAATCATTCCATTTACCAAAAAAATTGTTTTCCAAGGAAGAAAATACACTCGGCACATATTTCTTACAGTTTAACAACTAATTGTTAACATGTAAAAACTTCCTTATAATAAGATAGTGAATTCTAGAATAAGCTACCAATTAGCTCACCAAGTATTCAACTCTAACAAGTTTTTTCTTTTTCATCTCTAAAATTCAGGCTATGCAAGCTAGATTCCTCATTTCCCTCTCTGTCTTGCATCTTCTATGATTCTATGGAAGAGTTTGGGTACATGAATTATACTCTGAAGTTAACCCCTGCTTTCCTTCTCTCTTCCTTTCACCTTTTTCTAACATAAACAGGAATGTGACAATAAGCAGAAATAGCCATCTCACAGTTATGAGGCAATTCCTCCCCCAAACGAGGTGTATCAATTTGAACATTGTTGATCCTCTTTATTACTTTCTCCCAATTTCTTATTATATAAGAAAAAACCTTCTTATTTAAACCTATATGGTATATTGAATAATTGCCCTTCCCCCTTGTGATCCTCAGGACCTGAGTCTATGATACCTTTCGTGGCAAAATGAACTTTGCGAATGCAGTTTAGTTAAGGATTTTGAGATAGGACTTTGGATTACTGGTGTGATACTTATATAATCAAAAGGTCCTTTGAAATGAAAAAAGGAAGCAGGAGAGAGGGTCAGAGTCTGCGATTTAAAGATGCCGCATTGACCTTTCTTCTGCTGAATGTTCATTTCCAGTGAACTTTCTCCTGTCAAATTTTTGCTTCTGCTCTACTCTGTCTGAAAATATATGCTGACAAACTTGATTGACAGACCTCTAGTTACTATACCATGAAGGTTGAAACCAGAAAGACTACACCTCTAATTCACTGACAACTGAAAGCTACAAAACCTAATTTCTTAGGTTCATTCTTATATGTCTTCTCATCGTCCCAAGAGGAAAGCAAATAATGGGAAATTACATAGGACTAATGGAGTCTATACAGGATAAGGGTGTAAATATGGAAATTGCAGTCATGATTTCTCTGCTCTTCTGAGAAGAAAAGAAATCACATTTATTCAAGCACTCCTCACAAAGAAGACTGATGAAATCATTCCATTTACCAAAAAAATTGTTTTCCAAGGAAGAAAATACACTCGGCACATATTTCTTACAGTTTAACAACTAATTGTTAACATGTAAAAACTTCCTTATAATAAGATAGTGAATTCTAGAATAAGCTACCAATTAGCTCACCAAGTATTCAACTCTAACAAGTTTTTTCTTTTTCATCTCTAAAATTCAGGCTATGCAAGCTAGATTCCTCATTTCCCTCTCTGTCTTGCATCTTCTATGATTCTATGGAAGAGTTTGGGTACATGAATTATACTCTGAAGTTAACCCCTGCTTTCCTTCTCTCTTCCTTTCACCTTTTTCTAACATAAACAGGAATGTGACAATAAGCAGAAATAGCCATCTCACAGTTATGAGGCAATTCCTCCCCCAAACGAGGTGTATCAATTTGAACATTGTTGATCCTCTTTATTACTTTCTCCCAATTTCTTATTATATAAGAAAAAACCTTCTTATTTAAACCTATATGGTATATTGAATAATTGCCCTTCCCCCTTGTGATCCTCAGGACCTGAGTCTATGATACCTTTCGTGGCAAAATGAACTTTGCGAATGCAGTTTAGTTAAGGATTTTGAGATAGGACTTTGGATTACTGGTGTGATACTTATATAATCAAAAGGTCCTTTGAAATGAAAAAAGGAAGCAGGAGAGAGGGTCAGAGTCTGCGAGATTTAAAGATGCCGCATTGCAGACTTTGACAATAGAGGAAATGTCTTTGAGCCAAGGAATATGGACATCCTCTAGGAACCAGACAAGACAGGGAAACAGTCTCTCCTAGAAGGAAATAGGCTTGTGGACCCTCTTGAGACTTCCGAAGTCTAGAAATGTAAGTGATGAAACCTGTGCTTTCTTAAGTCACTGTATCACTGGTAATTTGTTAAAAATAGTTCTCAAAAAGTAACTCAGGCCTAATTTCTATTATTTAAAATATAACTCAGTTGAAACAGTCAGATTAAGATTCTTAGATCTCAAAGCAACATTACAGAAAAAGCTCCCAGGGGAAACTATAAAGTGAATTGATTGTACTCAAGTGGTAAATGGCTTTTCTTTTATTCAAGTATTCATGCTGAAACATTTATTTAATATGGAGAATTTTTTTAAAAAAAATTTCAATGCTTTTCAAGAAGGATCTAAGTTAACATTTTCAATTTTTTTTTTTTTTTTTTTACTCAAGAATGGTACAGAGTGGACTCACTTTACTAAGAATGACATCCTTCAAAGGTTAACCATTTATTTAAAGTGGTGTTATATGTAAATGCTTGTTTAGTATTGTCTTAAGCAAAAAGGTGTATGTGTATGTATGAACACACACACAATTCTAAGGTATCAGAGAGGCTAGCTGTTGTGTCAGATTCTTCAAAGGCTCCCACAGTCCTGCCTCCTGACATACATGGGTTTGTGTAATCTCTTCCCTTGTGTGTGGGCATGACCTGTGATTTGCTTCTGACCAATAGAAAGTAGCAAAGGTGATGAGATGTACATGGTTGCATCATATAAGATTGCAACTTTGGTCTTATTAAAGTCTCTCTTTCCTTGCTGACTTTAAAGACTCTCATGTGGTGAGGAACTGAGGATGCCTCTAGGAGCTGAGTGTGACCTCCAGTTGAAAGCCAGCAAGAAGCAGGTTCCCCAGGGATCCAAGTATAGAAAGCATTGCAGTGAAGCACCTTCAACCTTGGAGAATCATGCAGGTTTTAAAAGTTTTGTTAGTTCAATAGCAGTACTCTTATTTCACGACCCAACCTAGGTAATTAAAAAAAAAAAAAAAGGAAAAGAAAAGAATCTAAGCCATTTATACAGCTCTGATTCAAGTCCACCCTGATTCCATCCATCCAGTTGTGTATTACTCCATCCATTAATCTATCAGTCTGTTCATTCAAAGGGAAGATGACTTCAGTGTGAACTGTCTTCCAGGTTACATAGTAGGAATTCGTGATGGTATAAGGTGAACAACAGAGTATGGTTTCATTCACTGCATATTATCTGCCTTACTCCAGACCAAACTAGACCTGTTTTGAGGACAAATAAATCAATTCTGGACCTGCATTATGTCATTCAGAAGCCATTACCCTTTGGCTAAAATTAACTGTAATGCAGTTATAGAGTCTGATTCACTCACTTAGAAAGTAAATCCTTTTAAGAACATAACATTGCACTTAAAATTATGAGTATGTAGTACTAAGAACTACCTGCATTCAAATTTCAGCTATATTATTAATAGTTTCTTGGTCTGTTTCCTTAAGTAAGCAATTTATGTAAGTGCCTGTTTCCTTATCTGTATGGTCAAGATCATCACTTGGTCAAATTGTTGGGGATCTAAAACTAAATGAGAAAACATGTAAAACATCTAGAACTACCTCTAAAAAAGTTTAATGGATATCATATGTAATTGTGGAAGAAGCTTCTTTCTCATTCCCCTAGGCCAGATTGTCCTGAGACATTCCCCATCCTTTCTGGCTTTTTTTTTTCCCTGTGGAGCTGAGGGAACTCTGTTTGTTAAGTGTTGGAGGAGCAAGTGTGTACTCTTCTTGATCCAGGCCCTCCCTCTCATTTCTCTTGGGGATCTGACTGGCCCCTGGAATTGCATTTTCCGTTCCAGTGCTTGATACCAGCACTTGACAAGGACAACTGTGTTCCCTTGGAGGAAGATCAGCCATTTTCTAGATGTGTATTACAGGGAAAGTTTGCCTAATACTGAGTTTAAGCTTTAAGAATATATGTGATTTTTTAAAAAAATGGCTATAATGCATATTTTTTAATAGTTAAGAATTTGTTTCAGGAAAAGAATACCAGTAAAAAGATGATTTGGGGAATCATAGAGGGGGAGAAATCATACTTTATTATATTCTACTATTTGACTCAACTAAATGTAGATAGTCTCACAGAAATAACTTCATGAGTCTCAGATAAGAAATACTTGGTAGAGCTTCCCTGGTGTTCCAGTGACTAAAGAGTCCGCTATGAAGTGCAAGGGGTGCTGGTTCAATCCCTGGCCGGGGAGGATGCCAGATGCTGTGGGGCTGCTGGACCAGTGAGTCCAATCACGAGCCAGTGCTCTGGAGCTCATGCGCCCAGAGCCAGTGCTTTGCAGCGGAAGAGGCTACTGCTATTGGAGGCCCATGCAGGTCAAAGAATAAAGATGGATGAGTATAAATGGACAGAAAACCAAAAAAAGAGGCCAATATAAAAAATAAAATAAAAAGAAGTACTTGGTAAATATCCTTTATATGTATTGTAAATATCTTATGTGATAATTTACCTTGTATTAGTTTATGGTTAATATAACAAGCCAGATTATCTACATGTAATTAATGACTTCTCAGTAAACTGAAAATTAATTTGAAAAAAATTGTTAATTTTTGTCCAAACCTATTTATTGCATACTATTTCAATTATTAAACTATGTAATTTTGATGACACTGTTTTAAAATGTTTCTTAAATACTATTATATACCACAGCTGATTATGCAAATGGTATTCTTTTTTTTTTTTATGCAACTCTTTCCATACATCTCACCTTTTCTTCCACCTGATCTCCCCATGTCCATAAGTCTCTTCTCTATGTTGTTTCTCCATTGCTGTCCTGCAAATAAATTTACCAGCACCATCTTTCTAAATTTCATATATATGCATTAGTATGTGATCTTTATCTTTCTCTTTCTGACTGACTTCACTCAGATAATAGACTAGGTTCAGCCACCTCATTAGAAGTGACTCAGATACATTCCTTTTTATGGCTGAGTACTATTGCATTACATATATGTATCACAATTTGTTTATCCATTCATCTCTTGATGGGCATCTAGGTTGCTTCCTTGTTCTAGCTATTGTAAATAGTGCTGCAATGAACAATGGGTTACGTGTGTCTTTTTCCATTTTGGTTTCTTCAGTGTATGTACCTAGTAGTGAGATTGCTGGGCCATATGTTGGTTTTATTCCTAGTTTTTAATGGAATCTCCATACCTTCAAAAGAATTCGAAAAGTGATATTCCTTTGAAAAGCAACTGATGATAGGTGTCATGTGTCTTCACATATTTATGTACTTTAACCAGATATCTTTTGTACTCTACCTTAAAGAAATAAATAGAATAGTATTTCATCATATATATATATATACATATATATATATTTAGTAAAACAATTTGAAATTGTGAAAAATTGAAAGAAACTTCCATAGTTAATGATAGTAAAAGCTTAATCATTCTCACTGTAGGCATAGCTTTTAGTGCATAAGTATTATAGTTAATGGCTATGAATTCTAGGTAATGGTAAGGATATACAAATGTGCAATAATCTTAACCAAAAAAAATTAATTTGAAAAAAATTGTTAATTTTTGTCCAAACCTATTTATTGCATACTATTTCAATTATTAAACTATGTAATTTTGATGACACTGTTTTAAAATGTTTCTTAAATACTATTATATACCACAGCTGATTATGCAAATGGTATTCTTTTTTTTTTTTATGCAACTCTTTCCATACATCTCACCTTTTCTTCCACCTGATCTCCCCATGTCCATAAGTCTCTTCTCTATGTTGTTTCTCCATTGCTGTCCTGCAAATAAATTTACCAGCACCATCTTTCTAAATTTCATATATATGCATTAGTATGTGATCTTTATCTTTCTCTTTCTGACTGACTTCACTCAGATAATAGACTAGGTTCAGCCACCTCATTAGAAGTGACTCAGATACATTCCTTTTTATGGCTGAGTACTATTGCATTACATATATGTATCACAATTTGTTTATCCATTCATCTCTTGATGGGCATCTAGGTTGCTTCCTTGTTCTAGCTATTGTAAATAGTGCTGCAATGAACAATGGGTTACGTGTGTCTTTTTCCATTTTGGTTTCTTCAGTGTATGTACCTAGTAGTGAGATTGCTGGGCCATATGTTGGTTTTATTCCTAGTTTTTAATGGAATCTCCATACCTTCAAAAGAATTCGAAAAGTGATATTCCTTTGAAAAGCAACTGATGATAGGTGTCATGTGTCTTCACATATTTATGTACTTTAACCAGATATCTTTTGTACTCTACCTTAAAGAAATAAATAGAATAGTATTTCATCATATATATATATATACATATATATATATTTAGTAAAACAATTTGAAATTGTGAAAAATTGAAAGAAACTTCCATAGTTAATGATAGTAAAAGCTTAATCATTCTCACTGTAGGCATAGCTTTTAGTGCATAAGTATTATAGTTAATGGCTATGAATTCTAGGTAATGGTAAGGATATACAAATGTGCAATAATCTTAACTCAAAAGTAATGTTTATAAAAAGTATGTGGATAGTATTATAGCAATGTTAAAACGACATAAATATCAACAATAATGCCAACAATCTACATAGAAAATTTAAATGTGGGAGGAAACTCCAATACAAAATAAGGATTATTTCAAAACAGGGATCATCAGGCTGTTTTCCAAACCTCTCTCACTTTTGTTGTATTTTCTATTTCTAAATAACTACTTTGTTTTATAATTACTCTTTTAAAGAGTTATAACCTTTTTATTAGGAAAATGTTTTCTTATTTTACTTTTTTGTTATAAAACTCATTGGAGTGCATTCACTGGTCAAAATTCTGTTTAAAATTAGAACATGAATCCAAAAAGAACAAAAAGTTCTTTTTGTCCCTAGTTAGTATAGGACTGTAAATCTCCTTAGAACACTTAGAATATTTAATACAATATCTCTGATTTTATTTGGGGTTAAACTGTAGCAGGGTTGCCTTATGCAATCCTGTGTATCAGCAAGATTAGGATATGAATTCAAGTAGATTGTTCAGGTGGTGTCAGGCAACACTCCACCTGCACTGTCCACCTCCACCACGATACTTGTCTCATATCTAGCTGCACCTGATGGTTTGCCCCGGCCTTTGGACTCTGTTCATGGTTGGGGTTCAGATATGTACAAGAGTACCTGGTGAGCCCATCGTGGAGGGGGGCACACAGCCTGGGAGAGGGATCCAGCACAGTTCACTTGCACAGGACCTGGGGTGGAATCTAGTCGTGGACAGTTTGGTGTCAAAAGAATTCGAAAAGTGATATTCCTTTGAAAAGCAACTGATGATAGGTGTCATGTGTCTTCACATATTTATGTACTTTAACCAGATATCTTTTGTACTCTACCTTAAAGAAATAAATAGAATAGTATTTCATCATATATATATATATACATATATATATATTTAGTAAAACAATTTGAAATTGTGAAAAATTGAAAGAAACTTCCATAGTTAATGATAGTAAAAGCTTAATCATTCTCACTGTAGGCATAGCTTTTAGTGCATAAGTATTATAGTTAATGGCTATGAATTCTAGGTAATGGTAAGGATATACAAATGTGCAATAATCTTAACTCAAAAGTAATGTTTATAAAAAGTATGTGGATAGTATTATAGCAATGTTAAAACGACATAAATATCAACAATAATGCCAACAATCTACATAGAAAATTTAAATGTGGGAGGAAACTCCAATACAAAATAAGGATTATTTCAAAACAGGGATCATCAGGCTGTTTTCCAAACCTCTCTCACTTTTGTTGTATTTTCTATTTCTAAATAACTACTTTGTTTTATAATTACTCTTTTAAAGAGTTATAACCTTTTTATTAGGAAAATGTTTTCTTATTTTACTTTTTTGTTATAAAACTCATTGGAGTGCATTCACTGGTCAAAATTCTGTTTAAAATTAGAACATGAATCCAAAAAGAACAAAAAGTTCTTTTTGTCCCTAGTTAGTATAGGACTGTAAATCTCCTTAGAACACTTAGAATATTTAATACAATATCTCTGATTTTATTTGGGGTTAAACTGTAGCAGGGTTGCCTTATGCAATCCTGTGTATCAGCAAGATTAGGATATGAATTCAAGTAGATTGTTCAGGTGGTGTCAGGCAACACTCCACCTGCACTGTCCACCTCCACCACGATACTTGTCTCATATCTAGCTGCACCTGATGGTTTGCCCCGGCCTTTGGACTCTGTTCATGGTTGGGGTTCAGATATGTACAAGAGTACCTGGTGAGCCCATCGTGGAGGGGCGGCACACAGCCTGGGAGAGGGGATCCAGCACAGTTCACTGAATTGAGCACAGGACCTGGGGTGGAATCTAGTCGTGGACAGTTTGGTGTCCTGAGGAAAAAATGACTGCTCATTAGACAAAAGAGTTGTAAGATCTAGGTCCTTAAGCAACCTTGTGGTGGATCTCCCTAAAATGTTCGTAGATGGGAGAAAAGAGAACTTTTCCCTAATAACAGTGAGAAATGGGAACTTTGTTTATGTCCTGAGGCACAGCTCAAGAAACAGGCAGATAGGGCAGCAGGGCCTCAGGGAGGGTAGGCAGGCATACAAAGCAGAGGGTGTGGAGCAAAGAGAGCACATTCTACACACTCCCCTGCCCCTCATGCAAGTGGGTGTGGCTTGTGAAGTTCCTAGGCAACAAGAGTGGTCAGTGGTAGGGCAGTGTTTCCTACAGCTGCAGGAACTTGTGCACAAGCCTGAGGACTGTACCCAGGGGCTTGATATTCCCAAAGTGAATTGAATACTCTGGGAACTCCAAAAAATAAATAGATGAATAGATAAACAGAAGATGGAAAACAACCTCAAAAATGAAAACAGCATGCTGTATTGCTGCAGTTAGGATATTATCCATCTAGCACACTATGAATCTGACTTTTAATGTGATTTCATTAGGCTGGTTGAGTTTGAGGACATTCAAGTAACACTTTTTTTCTTTTTCTCTTTCATCTCTCAAAATACAAGTGAAGATGTATGTATTACATCTATATGATGTTTTTGCAAGATTTTACTTAAATAATGTTCAGTATATCTGCAATTACATTAAAATAGTTTTTTAAATTTAATAAATTGCATTTATATTTTCAATAATATTTTAAGAAAGATTTAAATTCCCTAGTTAGTATAGGACTGTAAATCTCCTTAGAACACTTAGAATATTTAATACAATATCTCTGATTTTATTTGGGGTTAAACTGTAGCAGGGTTGCCTTATGCAATCCTGTGTATCAGCAAGATTAGGATATGAATTCAAGTAGATTGTTCAGGTGGTGTCAGGCAACACTCCACCTGCACTGTCCACCTCCACCACGATACTTGTCTCATATCTAGCTGCACCTGATGGTTTGCCCCGGCCTTTGGACTCTGTTCATGGTTGGGGTTCAGATATGTACAAGAGTACCTGGTGAGCCCATCGTGGAGGGGCGGCACACAGCCTGGGAGAGGGGATCCAGCACAGTTCACTGAATTGAGCACAGGACCTGGGGTGGAATCTAGTCGTGGACAGTTTGGTGTCCTGAGGAAAAAATGACTGCTCATTAGACAAAAGAGTTGTAAGATCTAGGTCCTTAAGCAACCTTGTGGTGGATCTCCCTAAAATGTTCGTAGATGGGAGAAAAGAGAACTTTTCCCTAATAACAGTGAGAAATGGGAACTTTGTTTATGTCCTGAGGCACAGCTCAAGAAACAGGCAGATAGGGCAGCAGGGCCTCAGGGAGGGTAGGCAGGCATACAAAGCAGAGGGTGTGGAGCAAAGAGAGCACATTCTACACACTCCCCTGCCCCTCATGCAAGTGGGTGTGGCTTGTGAAGTTCCTAGGCAACAAGAGTGGTCAGTGGTAGGGCAGTGTTTCCTACAGCTGCAGGAACTTGTGCACAAGCCTGAGGACTGTACCCAGGGGCTTGATATTCCCAAAGTGAATTGAATACTCTGGGAACTCCAAAAAATAAATAGATGAATAGATAAACAGAAGATGGAAAACAACCTCAAAAATGAAAACAGCATGCTGTATTGCTGCAGTTAGGATATTATCCATCTAGCACACTATGAATCTGACTTTTAATGTGATTTCATTAGGCTGGTTGAGTTTGAGGACATTCAAGTAACACTTTTTTTCTTTTTCTCTTTCATCTCTCAAAATACAAGTGAAGATGTATGTATTACATCTATATGATGTTTTTGCAAGATTTTACTTAAATAATGTTCAGTATATCTGCAATTACATTAAAATAGTCAATTTAATATGCTGATATAAACCTGGCTGGATATACTTGTTATAAATTGCATTTATATTTTCAATAATATTTTAAGAAAGATTTGAGAATGTGATGAGGTCCCTTGAAATAATTCACCATTCTCTTGGCTGTCAAAAAATAAAAATAAATTTGGAATTACAGAGTACACGGGAGTCCTGATTCAGAGCTGAAAGATACCTTAGAGACAATGCACTTCAAGGCTCTCATCTTGTATTCAATATACATACATGCAAAAGCCAGTGTAGAGAATTAATTAACTTGCCCAAATCACATAGTAGTTAGTAACGTGCCTAAAGTCACATAACTAGGCACTGGCACTAGTCTTGAGTCCACATCTCCACTATAGAGCACTGCCAGCTCCAGTTTGTTTTTACTCTCTCCTCATTCAGAGAGTTATTCACTACAAATGAAAAATGGGAATTGACTGGAGACTGTGAGGAAAAAATAGGCCAGTTAATACTTCACTGGATCAGTTATGTGAATATAGTTATGTCAATGAAAGAAGTGTATCACTGTGGTAGTCAACTTCTGGACGTATTTCTGTATATATCAAGCCAGTGAGCAAATAGTGAATTTCATGTATTTCATTTCAATTGTCCTTTGTTGTATCTTGAAAAATTAAAGTGTTCCCTCCTATGAAATTACTTATTTATAGTCTTAGGTTTTGACTGTAGGAAAGTTGTCCATACCTTTGTTGCATCACAGAGAAGGTGTTCCCAAAATATGCCTCAGTAGCATTTTAGTTATTTTATAATTGAAGTTACTTAAGAAATGACCAGTGCCAATGCCCTGAACTTCCCAAAAGTAGGATATACATCTCTCATGTGAAAGGTGTACTCCCTTCATTTGGGGATGGGAGAGCATCCTTATCACCAAAGATAGGGAATTCAGGTCTAGAAGCCTATGTAAAAATCCTGAAGGATACCTTAGAGATAACACACTTCAAGTTTCTCATCTTATGTACAATTTATATGCAAAAGCCAATGTGGAGAATTAATTAACTTGCCAAGTCCCATAGCTAGTTAATAACATCTATGAAGTCACATTATCTTATCTTTTTGCAGGCTTACCTACATGGTTTAAGAATAGGATCCTGCCATTGCTCCTTAGATTGCTGTCACAGTTTCAGGTTATAAATAGAGTAAATTTCATATCGTCCTCTTGCCTGTGCAGAGTCTCTTTACATCCTCGTCCTCCCTACTCTTTGCCTTGAAAGCAAATCTGTATGGCCAGCATCAGCAAAGCTCTCATAGCTTCTGGCTTTCAGCTGGACTTGGCCAAAGGAAAGCATAAGATAATTTTAAGACTGGTATTTAAAGGAATTATGTCTTATGGTAAGGAAGTCCCAAGAGAGACCATCAGTTGGCTCCCTGCTTCTGGAAGCCACCTAGTGTCAGTCAGGAAAGATTCTGGATCAGCCATGGTTATGTACCCCTGATCCTTCAAAACCCGGGCTGAACTCTGTTGCAGTTTCTGCGTTCACCAAGGGGCATGAGTCTGGTTTCCACTAAAGGGCCTGAATCTGGTGATAATAATCGTGTGTAATTACAGGACCATGGTCAGTAGGTAGTTCTGCTTCTGCAGCCAAGGATCCCCAAAGAAAACTGAGTATTAATTGCTCTAAAGTTGAACAGAGGAAAAACACTAATTTTAAAAGAAGACCTTTAGACAAACTGGGATTATTGTCCTCCAAAATTCAAGTTCAGTTAAATTGTTTTACTTTACAGGAATAGTTGGAAATATCTTGTTTTAGCTGAGCAGTGTGTTAAAGGATAGCACCCATAGCCCTTTATTACAGAGAAGGTGTTCCCAAAATATGCCTCAGTAGCATTTTAGTTATTTTATAATTGAAGTTACTTAAGAAATGACCAGTGCCAATGCCCTGAACTTCCCAAAAGTAGGATATACATCTCTCATGTGAAAGGTGTACTCCTTCATTTGGGGATGGGAGAGCATCCTTATCACCAAAGATAGGGAATTCAGGTCTAGAAGCCTATGTAAAAATCCTGAAGGATACCTTAGAGATAACACACTTCAAGTTTCTCATCTTATGTACAATTTATATGCAAAAGCCAATGTGGAGAATTAATTAACTTGCCAAGTCCCATAGCTAGTTAATAACATCTATGAAGTCACATTATCTTATCTTTTTGCAGGCTTACCTACATGGTTTAAGAATAGGATCCTGCCATTGCTCCTTAGATTGCTGTCACAGTTTCAGGTTATAAATAGAGTAAATTTCATATCGTCCTCTTGCCTGTGCAGAGTCTCTTTACATCCTCGTCCTCCCTACTCTTTGCCTTGAAAGCAAATCTGTATGGCCAGCATCAGCAAAGCTCTCATAGCTTCTGGCTTTCAGCTGGACTTGGCCAAAGGAAAGCATAAGATAATTTTAAGACTGGTATTTAAAGGAATTATGTCTTATGGTAAGGAAGTCCCAAGAGAGACCATCAGTTGGCTCCCTGCTTCTGGAAGCCACCTAGTGTCAGTCAGGAAAGATTCTGGATCAGCCATGGTTATGTACCCCTGATCCTTCAAAACCCGGGCTGAACTCTGTTGCAGTTTCTGCGTTCACCAAGGGGCATGAGTCTGGTTTCCACTAAAGGGCCTGAATCTGGTGATAATAATCGTGTGTAATTACAGGACCATGGTCAGTAGGTAGTTCTGCTTCTGCAGCCAAGGATCCCCAAAGAAAACTGAGTATTAATTGCTCTAAAGTTGAACAGAGGAAAAACACTAATTTTAAAAGAAGACCTTTAGACAAACTGGGATTATTGTCCTCCAAAATTCAAGTTCAGTTAAATTGTTTTACTTTACAGGAATAGTTGGAAATATCTTGTTTTAGCTGAGCAGTGTATTAAAGGATAGCACCCATAGACCTTTATTTACAGGGTGATAGCCACTAACCACATTCAGCTAATTAATTAAGAGCAAATATACATAAAAATATAGCTTCTTGATTGTTCTAATCACTTGGGTACTGGTGGCTAAATTGGACAGCATAGGCTACAGCATCTTTCCATCACTGCAGAAAGCTCTATTATAGCACTATATAGTTGATACTGTGGAAACTGAATTTTTCAAAACATACTTAGGGTCAATAAATACATTTTGGGTCAATTCTCTAAATATTCTGTCATTTGTTCAAGTTAGTAAAGCAAACAAAGAAATAAAAATATGTGATATTTAGTGCATACCAATATAGGGCCTGGCCCTATGCTATGTTCTTGTGCATTAGCTTATTTAATCCTGAAAAAAAATCCGTATTACTTGCTTATTATTAGTATCCCACCTACTAATATTTTTACAGTTAGTAATTGTTGCAGGCAAAGTTAGAATACAGCCAATCTGACTCTAATACCTAGGTCTTAATAGTCACACTCTAATATCTACCTAATAATTGAAGGAATACTGAATTATTTGGATTTTTTTTTCTATGAATCAGAGAAACCAGGTAATCATTATCAGGTAAAATAAGACATTAATGAATACCTTGCAGGTATTCAATATTTCTCAAAAAAAATTTAGAGTGCCTTTATCATATGAACTAAATATAATTGTCAATGAAAAATTAATCAATAGTCAAACTAAGAAAGAAATGGGAATTTTTATTTGAGCCAACCTTAGAATTATAACCCAGGAGACAGTCTCTCAGAGAGCTTTGAAAACTGCCCTGAAGAGGTAAGAGGGTTAGGACAGTAGGTATGTGATTTTGGTCAAGGGGAACATGCAGTCAAGCACATCTCAGTAGAAGTTTGCGGCTACCCATGAGGAGCAAACATCTTAGTTAATGATTTACTGTTTTTCTAAGTATGGGGAGGTGTAAGAAACTGTGTTCATAAAACCTTCTCCTGAAAATATTTAACTATCTGAAGATGCATTCTGTCAGTTTTCCTAGAGCACAAAGTGCCTCATCCTGGTCTTCACTCTGAGTTCCTTTTAGGGTACATTGCATGTCAGCAGCTGCGGAGACTAATAACTTGATTGTTGTAGGACTGGTTGATAGGCAACATTATCTACTTTGCAACATTTTTGCTTTGAATCTTAATTTCCACCAAGGTTTGGGAAGTGTTTTGTGACCAATTCATCCCATGGTACTAGAAATGCTCATTCCCAGATCAGATGGGATATTATTGATAAGTCACTCAATGTGATATTACTGGACCAGGCCCTGTTAATAGCAACCAAATGCTTCTGGACCACCTATCTGTCTGTTATGGTCCAGGAAATGAGTCCTTCATGTTGCTTCTTCCTCCCATATCTAGATTTACACTCCTACAATCATTTATCTTATAGAACTATATTTTTGATACATCATTTCAAGTTGCTTAATCATCATTAGTTTTATCTGAGGTTTAGTCACACATTTGGTAATGCAGGAAACAATAATCTTGTTAAATGGGCAAAATACAAGTAATAGAACTAGTAACGTTAATGAACAAAATTTCAAATTTGATGTGCCCCAGTGTAATAGTCACACTCTAATATCTACCTAATAATTGAAGGAATACTGAATTATTTGGATTTTTTCTATGAATCAGAGAAACCAGGTAATCATTATCAGGTAAAATAAGACATTAATGAATACCTTGCAGGTATTCAATATTTCTCAAAAAAAATTTAGAGTGCCTTTATCATATGAACTAAATATAATTGTCAATGAAAAATTAATCAATAGTCAAACTAAGAAAGAAATGGGAATTTTTATTTGAGCCAACCTTAGAATTATAACCCAGGAGACAGTCTCTCAGAGAGCTTTGAAAACTGCCCTGAAGAGGTAAGAGGGTTAGGACAGTAGGTATGTGATTTTGGTCAAGGGGAACATGCAGTCAAGCACATCTCAGTAGAAGTTTGCGGCTACCCATGAGGAGCAAACATCTTAGTTAATGATTTACTGTTTTTCTAAGTATGGGGAGGTGTAAGAAACTGTGTTCATAAAACCTTCTCCTGAAAATATTTAACTATCTGAAGATGCATTCTGTCAGTTTTCCTAGAGCACAAAGTGCCTCATCCTGGTCTTCACTCTGAGTTCCTTTTAGGGTACATTGCATGTCAGCAGCTGCGGAGACTAATAACTTGATTGTTGTAGGACTGGTTGATAGGCAACATTATCTACTTTGCAACATTTTTGCTTTGAATCTTAATTTCCACCAAGGTTTGGGAAGTGTTTTGTGACCAATTCATCCCATGGTACTAGAAATGCTCATTCCCAGATCAGATGGGATATTATTGATAAGTCACTCAATGTGATATTACTGGACCAGGCCCTGTTAATAGCAACCAAATGCTTCTGGACCACCTATCTGTCTGTTATGGTCCAGGAAATGAGTCCTTCATGTTGCTTCTTCCTCCCATATCTAGATTTACACTCCTACAATCATTTATCTTATAGAACTATATTTTTGATACATCATTTCAAGTTGCTTAATCATCATTAGTTTTATCTGAGGTTTAGTCACACATTTGGTAATGCAGGAAACAATAATCTTGTTAAATGGGCAAAATACAAGTAATAGAACTAGTAACGTTAATGAACTCATAAGTAAGTATTTGAGCTAAGAACTTCTATTAGATGTGCCCCAGTGTATCCCAGGTCCTCTGATCAGTGTGTTCTGCACCAGTCACTGACTTTAAGAGAAATGATATATTGGCATTGGACATGAAGTTCACCAAAGATGCCTACATGTAAAAGGCAAATGATGCATCATTTTGACCCCTTACAGGATAGAGAAAGGAATGTTATCTTCTAAGGAGTTACATGGCTGGTGCCAGAGGAACCAAAACTGATCTTTATGATTGAACAAGTATTTGTGCCTTTGGGGAGGTCTGGTTAGCACATAAGGCAGTTTCATGATGCATATTAGACAAGAGGGAGAAGGTCAAGGGCAGAGGAAAAGTTTGATGTTTAAATTTTTGTCTTGCCTTAGAATGTGTATTTTTATTTTATGACCATATGTTCCATTTATGCTAAAAAATATGCAGTATATTAATTGTACTTTATTTAAAAGAGTTTTGTTGTTATCGTTCAGATACTAAGTTGTTCCTGCCTCTGTGATGCCATGGACTGCAGCTTGCCACTGTCTCCTGGAGTTTGCTAAAATTCATGTCTATTGAGTCAGTGATTCTGTCTAACTGCCTCATCCTCTGCTGCCCCCTTTAGTCCTTTTGCCTTCAATCTTTCCTCAGCATCAGGATCTTTTCCAGTGAGCCAGCATTTCAGATCAGGTGGCCAAAGTATTGGAGCTTCAGCTTCAGCATCAGTCCTTCTGATAAATATTCAGGGTTAATTTCCTTTAGGATTGACTGGTTTGGTCTTGCAGTCCAAAACATGCACCAGCACCACAAATGGAAAGCATCAATTCTTCAGGGTTCAACTTTCTTTATGGTCCAGTTCTCACATTTAGCTTGTCTATATTAAAAATATACTGTTAATTTTTGACAGAATTTGGGGAATATGCTACTGATACAACATTCCTTCACAATCATCAGTAGGATGTTTATGTTTGTTCCTTTCTTTCTTTTTCATAAATCAACCACTCTTAAAACTATCTCAGTATTAAAAAGTAAGAAGACAAATTGGAGTAACAGTTCATGATTTAGTTCCCCCAAATTATTTACTGAGTCAATCAAAGCCTTAATTAGCATAAGGTTAAAGTGCATAAGGAAAGTATTATGCACAGTATATTTGCATAGCCATGATTAAAGAATGAGTATTTTTCTAATGGGTTGCCTTGTTAGCACTAGTATTGATTATATTCAAATACACGATTTGCTCTTTAAAAAATTATCTCATAAATTATGTCTTTGAAGCACTAAAATACTCCCACAATTTACACAGTATAAAAACATAAAGGAAAAATAAATTCAGTAATTTAATGTCTTATACCAGCAATATATAGATTGTACACCTAAATTCATTTTATTCGCGTGTTTCAAAAGAAATCTTAAAAAAAAATGAAATATCTTTTGACAGTAAAAGTGTCTTTTCGCAAATAGAAAACCGCCACTTTTTTCTTTGGCAGCAGTTTAGTTTTGCATAAGTTAGTATTTCCTGCTGTGCTAAACATTAATTCAGAAAGAATGATTGACAGCAACTTAAGTATTCAAAGGGCAAGTTGCATAGATCAGACCAGATTAACTTCCTTACTTCCCAGTATTCAAATAGGATATTATTTGATACCCTCAAGAGGTTTCTGGAGATTGCAGTATACCATTGTGTCTTTAATTGCTCACCATGTTTCTCAACTTATATGGAAAATGACAAGTGAGATTTTTCCACAATATGCCTCTTCTACTATTGGAAGAATTATATAAAATATCTATCTATCCATATCTATATATAGATATGGATAGATATATCTCAGGACAACAGACCATCATGCACTATTGTTTTGAAACTTGAAATATGTCTATGGCCAAAACATGCACCAGCACCACAAATGGAAAGCATCAATTCTTCAGGGTTCAACTTTCTTTATGGTCCAGTTCTCACATTTAGCTTGTCTATATTAAAAATATACTGTTAATTTTTGACAGAATTTGGGGAATATGCTACTGATACAACATTCCTTCACAATCATCAGTAGGATGTTTATGTTTGTTCCTTTCTTTCTTTTTCATAAATCAACCACTCTTAAAACTATCTCAGTATTAAAAAGTAAGAAGACAAATTGGAGTAACAGTTCATGATTTAGTTCCCCTAAATTATTTACTGAGTCAATCAAAGCCTTAATTAGCATAAGGTTAAAGTGCATAAGGAAAGTATTATGCACAGTATATTTGCATAGCCATGATTAAAGAATGAGTATTTTTCTAATGGGTTGCCTTGTTAGCACTAGTATTGATTATATTCAAATACACGATTTGCTCTTTAAAAAATTATCTCATAAATTATGTCTTTGAAGCACTAAAATACTCCCACAATTTACACAGTATAAAAACATAAAGGAAAAATAAATTCAGTAATTTAATGTCTTATACCAGCAATATATAGATTGTACACCTAAATTCATTTTATTCGCGTGTTTCAAAAGAAATCTTAAAAAAAAATGAAATATCTTTTGACAGTAAAAGTGTCTTTTCGCAAATAGAAAACCGCCACTTTTTTCTTTGGCAGCAGTTTAGTTTTGCATAAGTTAGTATTTCCTGCTGTGCTAAACATTAATTCAGAAAGAATGATTGACAGCAACTTAAGTATTCAAAGGGCAAGTTGCATAGATCAGACCAGATTAACTTCCTTACTTCCCAGTATTCAAATAGGATATTATTTGATACCCTCAAGAGGTTTCTGGAGATTGCAGTATACCATTGTGTCTTTAATTGCTCACCATGTTTCTCAACTTATATGGAAAATGACAAGTGAGATTTTTCCACAATATGCCTCTTCTACTATTGGAAGAATTATATAAAATATCTATCTATCCATATCTATATATAGATATGGATAGATATATCTCAGGACAACAGACCATCATGCACTATTGTTTTGAAACTTGAAATATGTCTATGGCCATATTTTAAAATGCTATTTATTGACTCATTGGGGGACATTAAAATAGGAAGCATAACCACTGGACTGTCAGGGAAGTCCCAAGAATTTCACTTTTTAAATATTGGATATGAATAGGGTGTACTCTAAATTACATTGGTATTTCTTACACAAGATTGTAATGCACATCCATGGCATACAGTATGAAGTAGTTTATGTGAATTATACTTATGATAGGGAGATCTGTATCTTTCAGCCTTGTTTTCAGTGAATTTTCTTCATTAATTCTGTCTTTTTCTCAACACTTTGAATCATAATTATGCTATCTCCAATAAGCTATTTTAAAGTTTAACTTAATATTTAAACCTTGATATGATACAAGCCATTTTATGTGTAGACTTAATAATTGTTTTATTCATGTTCAGGTAGGAGTCTATTATGTGATGAAGATGGAATTACAATTCTGTGGTAAAAAGGGTGAACTAGAAATCAGAAATGATGTTGAAAACAAGCAATTATTTTTTGGAAAAACTAAAGAAAACACGATCTTACCTAGGACAAAATATAATCAAGACAGATTAAATATATATTTATATGCATATATATATATATATATATATATATATATAGTCATGAATATATATACATAGGCATGTAAATTTGCTTCAGTCATGTCTGACTCTTTGTGACTCTTTGGACTGTAGCCTGCCAAACTCCTCTGAGAATCCATGGAATTCTCCAGGCAAGAATACTGGAGTGGTTTGCCATGCCCCCCTCCAGAGAATCTTCCTGACCAAGAATTGAACCCACGTCCCTTATGCCTCCTGCACTGGCAGACGGGTTCTTTACCACTAGCACCACCTAGGAAGTCTGTATACATACACACGAATACATATTCATATATAATATATGAGAAAACTGGAAACATTTTATTAACTTTAAATATGAAGTAGCCTCTCAATCAAAAGTAACCTTTAGGGAAATGAATGATTTGATCCTGTAAAATTATTTATTAAATCAATCTGGATCCTGCAGGACCTTTTCAGATACAAGTTCCTCTGTTTCTCCTATTTGTTTGACCTTCCCCAAATTCCAAAGAGCAGACTTAAGCAGTTAATTATTAAAACAATAGAGTCATAGGACTCCTAGTTCCTCCTGAAAGGGTATAGATAGCAATCTAGCTTATCTTTGAGTTGTTTTAAAGAAACTAAAACCTGGGCCTTCCCTGGTGATCCATTGAATAGGCTGTCTTTCTAATTACATTGGTATTTCTTACACAAGATTGTAATGCACATCCATGGCATACAGTATGAAGTAGTTTATGTGAATTATACTTATGATAGGGAGATCTGTATCTTTCAGCCTTGTTTTCAGTGAATTTTCTTCATTAATTCTGTCTTTTTCTCAACACTTTGAATCATAATTATGCTATCTCCAATAAGCTATTTTAAAGTTTAACTTAATATTTAAACCTTGATATGATACAAGCCATTTTATGTGTAGACTTAATAATTGTTTTATTCATGTTCAGGTAGGAGTCTATTATGTGATGAAGATGGAATTACAATTCTGTGGTAAAAAGGGTGAACTAGAAATCAGAAATGATGTTGAAAACAAGCAATTATTTTTTGGAAAAACTAAAGAAAACACGATCTTACCTAGGACAAAATATAATCAAGACAGATTAAATATATATTTATATGCATATATATATATATATATATATATAGTCATGAATATATATACATAGGCATGTAAATTTGCTTCAGTCATGTCTGACTCTTTGTGACTCTTTGGACTGTAGCCTGCCAAACTCCTCTGAGAATCCATGGAATTCTCCAGGCAAGAATACTGGAGTGGTTTGCCATGCCCCCCTCCAGAGAATCTTCCTGACCAAGAATTGAACCCACGTCCCTTATGCCTCCTGCACTGGCAGACGGGTTCTTTACCACTAGCACCACCTAGGAAGTCTGTATACATACACACGAATACATATTCATATATAATATATGAGAAAACTGGAAACATTTTATTAACTTTAAATATGAAGTAGCCTCTCAATCAAAAGTAACCTTTAGGGAAATGAATGATTTGATCCTGTAAAATTATTTATTAAATCAATCTGGATCCTGCAGGACCTTTTCAGATACAAGTTCCTCTGTTTCTCCTATTTGTTTGACCTTCCCCAAATTCCAAAGAGCAGACTTAAGCAGTTAATTATTAAAACAATAGAGTCATAGGACTCCTAGTTCCTCCTGAAAGGGTATAGATAGCAATCTAGCTTATCTTTGAGTTGTTTTAAAGAAACTAAAACCTGGGCCTTCCCTGGTGATCCAGTGGTTAAGGACACTGCCTTGCAGTGCAAGGGTCACCAGTTCAATTCCTGGCCTGGGAAGATCCCATGGAGCGGCTGGACCAATGTGTCCAACTACAGAGCCGGTGCTCTGCAGTGACAGAGGCCACTGCGATGGAAGGCCCACACAGGCCAAAGAACAAAGATGGATGAAAACATAAATGAATGACCAATAGAAGTGACCAAAAAATAAAATAAAAGAAAAAATAAAGAAAAGAAACTAAAACCCTACCCAGTAAAGGATGATTACTACATGCTGACACCAAGTACATAGATATAAGACTGGTTCCATCCAGTCAGTGGGTAATTTTTCTGAAACATCACCCTGTTACCTCATTACCAGCCAATCAGAAAAATGTCCATGAGCTGATCACATTCTGTGACTCACAATCCTGACATTGCCTTTCAAATCCCTTGGCTGAAAGCCATCGGGAAGTTTGACTTTTGAGCACTAGCTGCCCTTTCTCCTTGGTGCCCTACAATAAATTGTACTTTCTTTCCCAAAACTCAGAGTCAGTTGATTGGCTTTGTTTTGTGTCAGGTGTGTGAACCTCAGTTCAATTTGATTGGTAACATTTATAATAACAAGACCATGAAACAAAACTCAATTGCTAGCCTAGACCAAAAATGTTCACAACATATGCAACAACAACAACAAAATGTAAACTATTCAGAGGTCTTACTTACAAAAGAAAATAATGGACAAAAATTATGATTAGACATTTCACAAAGAGTAACTGTTAATAGACAATAAATGGTAGGAAATTAGCTTAAAGATAACTTTAATTATGAAATTTTAAAATGTATTTATTAAATCAATCTGGATCCTGCAGGACCTTTTCAGATACAAGTTCCTCTGTTTGCTCCTATTTGTTTGACCTTCCCCAAATTCCAAAGAGCAGACTTAAGCAGTTAATTATTAAAACAATAGAGTCATAGGACTCCTAGTTCCTCCTGAAAGGGTATAGATAGCAATCTAGCTTATCTTTGAGTTGTTTTAAAGAAACTAAAACCTGGGCCTTCCCTGGTGATCCAGTGGTTAAGGACACTGCCTTGCAGTGCAAGGGTCACCAGTTCAATTCCTGGCCTGGGAAGATCCCATGGAGCGGCTGGACCAATGTGTCCAACTACAGAGCCGGTGCTCTGCAGTGACAGAGGCCACTGCGATGGAAGGCCCACACAGGCCAAAGAACAAAGATGGATGAAAACATAAATGAATGACCAATAGAAGTGACCAAAAAATAAAATAAAAGAAAAAATAAAGAAAAGAAACTAAAACCCTACCCAGTAAAGGATGATTACTACATGCTGACACCAAGTACATAGATATAAGACTGGTTCCATCCAGTCAGTGGGTAATTTTTCTGAAACATCACCCTGTTACCTCATTACCAGCCAATCAGAAAAATGTCCATGAGCTGATCACATTCTGTGACTCACAATCCTGACATTGCCTTTCAAATCCCTTGGCTGAAAGCCATCGGGAAGTTTGACTTTTGAGCACTAGCTGCCCTTTCTCCTTGGTGCCCTACAATAAATTGTACTTTCTTTCCCAAAACTCAGAGTCAGTTGATTGGCTTTGTTTTGTGTCAGGTGTGTGAACCTCAGTTCAATTTGATTGGTAACATTTATAATAACAAGACCATGAAACAAAACTCAATTGCTAGCCTAGACCAAAAATGTTCACAACATATGCAACAACAACAACAAAATGTAAACTATTCAGAGGTCTTACTTACAAAAGAAAAATAATGGACAAAAATTATGATTAGACATTTCACAAAGAGTAACTGTTAATAGACAATAAATGGTAGGAAATTAGCTTAAAGATAACTTTAATTATGAAATTTTAAAAATGTTTTTTTTCTAGTAAAGGGGATCATTTGAGAGCTTATTTTTCTTTAGATTTTTATTGTTTAGAGTACCTTTAGATTCAAAGCAATATTAATTAAGCAGAAAGTATAAGATATTTTCCTGTACTATTATCACATCCCCCCCCAAATCAATGTACTTGTTATAATTGATGAGCCTACAATGATACATCATAACTACCCAGAGTACATAACTTATCTTGGTATGCACCTTAATACGTAGCTTACTCTATGAGTTGGGTGTGTACCCAGGAGGTACTCATCATTATAATACCATACAGAGTATTTTTCACTGGTGTACAACTCCTCTGTGCCCAGCCTATTTATCTTCACCCCGAACCCCCAGTGACCACAGATCTTTTTTGCTCTCTCCATAATTTTGCCTTTTTCAGCATGTCATATACTTGGAATTACACAACATGTAACCATTTCAAACTGGCTTTTTTCGTTTAGTAATATACATTTAAGAGTCTCCATATCTTTTCACTGCTTGATAGCTCATTTCTTTTTTGTTGAATAATGTTCTATCACCTCTATGTACAAGTTTATGTTTATGTATTCATTCAGCCTCTGAAGGACAACTTGATTGCTTCCAATTTTTTGGCAACTATGAGTGAAACTGCTGTTAACATTCATGTGAGTGTTATTGTGTGGACATTTTCAAATCCTTTGAGTAAATACCAAGGAAAATGATTTCTGTATGTTATGGTGAGAGTATGCTTACTTTTGTAGCAATAAACTGTCTTCCAAAGTGGTGTACCATTTTGCATTCCCATCAACAATGAATAAGAATTCCTGTTGTTCTACTTCTGCGCTAGCTGGTGTTGTCAGTCTTTTGAATTTTGAGCATTCCTATAGGTGCACAGCAGCATATCTTTTTAATTTGAATTTTCCTGAGGACATAAGATGTGAAGCATCTATCATCTTTCCATTTGTCAGCTGTTTAGCTTCTTTGGTGAGGTATCTGTTGTGGTCTTTGGCTGATATTTTTCTTGCATTGTTTGTTTTCTAACTATTGAGTTTTTTAAGTTTCTTATGATTAGACATTTCACAAAGAGTAACTGTTAATAGACAATAAATGGTAGGAAATTAGCTTAAAGATAACTTTAATTATGAAATTTTAAATGTTTTTCTAGTAAAGGGGATCATTTGAGAGCTTATTTTTCTTTAGATTTTTATTGTTTAGAGTACCTTTAGATTCAAAGCAATATTAATTAAGCAGAAAGTATAAGATATTTTCCTGTACTATTATCACATCCCCCCCCAAATCAATGTACTTGTTATAATTGATGAGCCTACAATGATACATCATAACTACCCAGAGTACATAACTTATCTTGGTATGCACCTTAATACGTAGCTTACTCTATGAGTTGGGTGTGTACCCAGGAGGTACTCATCATTATAATACCATACAGAGTATTTTTCACTGGTGTACAACTCCTCTGTGCCCAGCCTATTTATCTTCACCCCGAACCCCCAGTGACCACAGATCTTTTTTGCTCTCTCCATAATTTTGCCTTTTTCAGCATGTCATATACTTGGAATTACACAACATGTAACCATTTCAAACTGGCTTTTTTCGTTTAGTAATATACATTTAAGAGTCTCCATATCTTTTCACTGCTTGATAGCTCATTTCTTTTTTGTTGAATAATGTTCTATCACCTCTATGTACAAGTTTATGTTTATGTATTCATTCAGCCTCTGAAGGACAACTTGATTGCTTCCAATTTTTTGGCAACTATGAGTGAAACTGCTGTTAACATTCATGTGAGTGTTATTGTGTGGACATTTTCAAATCCTTTGAGTAAATACCAAGGAAAATGATTTCTGTATGTTATGGTGAGAGTATGCTTACTTTTGTAGCAATAAACTGTCTTCCAAAGTGGTGTACCATTTTGCATTCCCATCAACAATGAATAAGAATTCCTGTTGTTCTACTTCTGCGCTAGCTGGTGTTGTCAGTCTTTTGAATTTTGAGCATTCCTATAGGTGCACAGCAGCATATCTTTTTAATTTGAATTTTCCTGAGGACATAAGATGTGAAGCATCTATCATCTTTCCATTTGTCAGCTGTTTAGCTTCTTTGGTGAGGTATCTGTTGTGGTCTTTGGCTGATATTTTTCTTGCATTGTTTGTTTTCTAACTATTGAGTTTTTTAAGTTTCTTATATGTTTTGGATTACTGTCCTTTATCAGGGTGTCTTTTGTAAATATTTGCTTGCAATCTGTGACTTGTTTTCTCTTTCCTTTGATATTGCTTTTCATAGAGCACAGGCTTTAAATTTTAATAAAATCTACTTCATCAATTGTTTCTTTCATGGAACATACTTTTATAGCTGTATATAGAAAACCATATACCGAATCATCCAAGTTTTCTCTTATATTGTTTTCTGTGATTTTTATTGCTTTATGTTTCATATTTAGGTCTGTGGTACATTTTTTGGTTGTTGTTTTTTAATATTTATTTTTATTTGTTTGGATGAGCCAGGTCTTTGTTGGTGGCACTCATGATCTTTGATCTTCATGGGAATTGTTAGTTGCAGCATATGGGATCCAGTTCCCTGACCAGGGATCAAA
Source organism: Tragulus kanchil (assembly GCA_022376925.1). Taxonomy (NCBI): domain Eukaryota; kingdom Metazoa; phylum Chordata; class Mammalia; order Artiodactyla; family Tragulidae; genus Tragulus; species Tragulus kanchil. The sequence goes on along the minus strand of JAIOJX010000025.1, from coordinate 23,073,925 downwards.
CCCTGGCTCCCTGCATTACAAATGCAGAGACTAAGACACTGGGCCACAAATAGGGAAAATCCCTATTAGGCATTTTTAGTTAATTTTTGTGAAGGTCACTAGGTTTGTGTTCAGATTCTTTTCTTTTTTCTTATGGATATTCCAGAACCTTTGTTGAAAGTACTATCTTTGCTTCATTGCTTTGCCTTTTTCCCTTTCATTGACCAAAAAAAGAAGAAAAACATCAGTTGACCACATATGTGTGGGTATATTTCTGGGCTTTCTATTCTGTTCTGTTATTTTGCCAGTACTGTATTTTATTAGTTTGTAGGTTTGCAGTAAATCTTTAAGTTGTGTAACATCTAATTTTGTTCTTCTTCAATACTGTGTTGGCTATTCTGGATCTTCTGTCTCTCTATATTAACTTTAGTATAACTTTGCCAGTATACTCAAAATAACTTGCTGGAATTTTGTCTGAGATTGCATTGAATCTACAGATCAAAGTAGCAAGAATCGACATCTTGACATATTGAGTCTTCCTTTCCATAAATAGGGGAATATCTCTCCATTTAGATTTTGGTGGTTTTTTTTTTTTTTTTTTTTTTTTTGGTCCAACAGTGTTCTGTAGTTTTTTCTCATATATACCCTGTATATATTTGGTTGGAAAAGTACTTAAATAAACTGGATCTTGAGGTGCTCATGCAAATGACATTGTTTAGTATCAAACTCAGTTTGTCCATTGCTAGAATACAGGAAAGCGATGAACTTTGTGTATTAAACCTATACCTGCACTTTTCTGTCTATCTCTGTATGTGTATGATACTTTTTTTTGTCATTTCAGGAGTTTTTCATCATTCTTTCACCATCTCCCCCAGTTTTTAACTCTCTAAATTGTCCACATTGAACCTTTGGTGATTTGTCAATTACAGTTTAGGTCTTCTTACCATGGCATTAGTGCCTATGGAGATTTTTACTAATGAATCTCACTCAGCTCTGGTGAACTGTGATTCCTGGTATTTGCCTGTTTGTCTCTCCAACCTAATACATCCTGGAAGCATTGTTGATTTTTTAGTCTGTTCAGATTTTTACTTGTTGTTAGGGTTGAGTGGCATTTTCTAAATTCCTTATATGTGAAACAGGAAAGCAGAAGTTCAAATGTTATTTTTCTTTCATAGAATACAACCTATTGTATACTCTCATCTATATAGAGAAAAATATGCAGGTGTGCATGCATGTTATGTGCACATAAATGCATAGAAAACCAGAGTGAACAGAATCACACCACATATTTAAAATAATGATTAGGCCTGGAAGGTAAAATAATGATTAGACCTGGAAGGGTCAAAAGCAAAGGGATGGGAGTTGTGGCCACACCAGGCAGGCAGGAATAGGGAGTAAAGGTATTTTAACATTTTACTTTATATTTTCTTTACTATTTAGATCTGTTATAGCAATTTTGTATTTGTGCATTTAAACATTTTTTTCAATTTAAATATAGTTTGTAAATAAAATGTCTATTTTCTGATAGTCTTAATAGACCAACTTGAATTAGAGCTTCAAGAATGAGATAATAATTTTCTCTTACCTGTAGGTGAGAAAACACATTCCAGACAAATGCAGATACAGAAACAGAGTTGGTATTGATCCAAGAATAAGATTTCCACAGAAGATTTCTCAGATTCTATTTGCTGGTTCATGTATTCTATTGATTATCAGCAAGATATAATGTTTCTAACCTCAAGAAGAAAGCTATTTTATGATTGGTAGATGTTTTTGTGCTTTCTTAAATTTTATGAAGCAGAGATTGCAGTTTATGGCACAAAACTTGCTAATATAAGACTCACACATACCTTTTATTACATCATGAACCATCTTTATTGATGTGTTATTTAAATGCTTTTGCATCAGGACCCTCCACCCCCATTACACACCTATAAACACAATGCATCTTATCTTGTGAACTAGGAAATTGAAGGTCACAATTCAGATCTTTGTAATTTTCTGAAACTCATGTAACAATTAGCGTAAAACTAGAATTATCACTGGTATGCTTAACTCTCAGTTCAATACTTTTCCTAATACAAACACTGTAGTTCTAAACTGCTACAGAAATCCTCAAGAGTTGGTACTAAACATTTAGTATTTGTGAAGCACTGAATTAGTCTCACTGCTAGAAATAAGAATTCACTTAAAACAAATCTATGTTTGTGGTATCTATTAGTTACATTGTTAATCCTTTTGGTAAACTTCTGTGACAATCAAAATAATAGAAGATAATAGTTATTAAAACATTTACTGCATATCAGACACAGTTCTTAGTACCTGGCATTTCCTAAATAATTCAGTCCTTAAAACAAACCTGTACAGTAGGCATCCTTCTTATCATTCCCCTTTTATACAGGAAGATGAACCAATGAGACCCTCAGTGGTTTGCCTAAGGTAACAGTGGAAGTAATGACAAACCCAAGATGTAAACCTAAGCAGTATCATTTGAGTGGCTTTGTTCTTAACCCTTATTCACTCTGCCTTGTGGATAGTAGAAATCTCTCTAAACTATGTGTTTGATTAAACTCTGTTCTATGGCATCACAGTAAAGAAGTCATTGCTTAATACCGTGCTAGTTGCATAGTAGGATCTCAATTTTCAAAACTCAATTTTTGTATGTTTTTTGGGTTTTTATCTTCTTGTTTTATTGAAGTATGGTTGATGGGTAAGGTACAAACTTATGTCTTATGATATTTTGTCATTATTATAAAATATTGGCTATATTCTCTGTGTTGTACAATATATACTTATACCTTATCTTATACGTAGTAGTTTGTACCTTTTAATCCCTTACCTCTATATTCTCCCTTCCACTTCCCTCTCCTCATTGATAACCTCTCTTATCATATTCTTCTGAACTTACTTAGGTCTGTAGGTCTGTAGTCATATCTTCTCTGATGGACAGCAGACCCCATAAGGGTGGGATCACATGTCTTATTTTTCTTTGAGTCTCCTGCCGGGTTCAGAATTGTGCTTTACCTGAAGCAGGTGCTTTCTTAAGTATCTGTTAAATAAAGATTAAGTAAATTAAGGACTAAAAAGGAAATACATTGTCAAGTAATTGAATGAATAAATAAAGGGAAAGGTTTTTTTTTTTTTGGAGAAAATACTTTATTGAATATTAGAAGATAGTATCTGTCAACTACAAATTGGCACTTACCGATTACATTGCCAATGACTGGACAAAAAGGGCATTTGCCATCTGCCTCTGCAGAGTCTGAACACTGTGCTGTTGGGAGCTGCTGACATTCAACACCCTCTGAAGGAGATCAGGGTGGAGTGATGCACTCTATGCTCCAGGGAATCTGGTAGGGCAGGTCTTTAGACAGGTGGATGCTTTTAGGAACAGTTCTTTTTTATCTCGATCCTTGGCATCTCTTCATATCTGGAAAAGCATTAAATCCTTTCATGATGACATCAAATCCTTGTGACTGACAGCCCTTTGTTAAATGAGTGTTTAATGGTATCTGAACTCCCCCTTCACCAAAATCCTTATATATATTGATCTTCCTCCAGCTGCCTCTGGAGCAGTCTCTCACAGCTATCTGAGGTGCTGCTTCCCGGGCTGCACCCCAAATAAAAGCCTGACTGAGCCCCAAATAAAACTTAACCAGCAACTCTCAAGTTGTTTGTCTTTTTTTTAGTTGACATATCTTAAGATATCACTAAAGATTTCCTTTAGGAAAAGAGTGTCATTAATTTTTTTCATTCCTGCTATGTGTACATAAATATGTGTGTATGTGTCGTAAAGGAACTTGGGTTGCTCTATCAGTGCTTAGCATGGTGGTAGCTGTTTCAAGATTATTATATTCAAGAGAGTTTAGTTAGACCAATTTTCCCCCTTAATTTAAATGTGGATGCCTCCTTTAGGTATTGTCAGTAAGGTTAATGAAATGTTAACTTTCAGTTCTAGTTGGGACAATTTATATGCTAATTGTTAAGCAAAGATGGTCTGAAAAACAAATACACAACTGTACTCAAGGCACTTTTAAAAACACTGTCCTTATGGCCACTGCTATTTCTTAACTAGTCTAGAATGACTTCTTTTATCCAGTTATTCCCTATGTAGTTTTTCTCTACTTAGTTTACATTAGAGAGAAATTAGGTTGTCCTTCTCTGACTTTATACCATTCATTGTAGACTACCCCACATTTTGTATGACACACCAAAGCAGAGGGAAATGCCTGCTGCATAATGTTCTAAGAATCGGTGCATAAATAATATTAAATAAGCAAACATTCTGTAGTTTGAGACTTTATGATAATCGTAATCACATTATGCTCATGGTTTGTTTGCTTTTTAGCAGACAGTTCTCTTTAACAACCATTAAGTACCTGTGAAAAGCAAGACATCAAATACACTGCATATCTCCGAAAGATATACTCTATTGAATCATTGTTACTTTTAGTGTTTGCTTTCGAAGTATTGTTTTCTCATTAAGGAGTGTTTACTTTCAATAGTGTCTGTGGTAAGAGACCCACTGAAACGGAATCACTGAACACTATTCAGTCACAGTAAGAAACAGAGCATCATTCTGGTTAAGAAAGAAACCTGTTTCTTCTGGAGTTTTTGCTTGAACATTGTTTTTGACCTGCCCATATGAGCAAGAAATTGTTGATTTCAAGACAGAAATTAACTTCTCTCTAAAACTTGCCTCTTTTTGTTAGTCAGAAAGTTTAGAAGAAGTGAGATTTATCATTTCTTGTCCATAGTAGTTGGAATAGATTTTTTTTTCCTTAAAATATGAGGGCCATTGATAACCTGATAACACAAGCTTCCTCCTGTCCATTCATTCACTCACCAATCCTTTATTAAGTAGTGACCAGGTGACTGTTTCCTATGCAGGGCTCTACTTAAACATGGCTAATAGCCTTGCCAACAAAGGGTTAGGGAAAATTCCTGCAGGAAGTAACTCTTATAGTAAATATGTCCTATCAAAATATATTTAATATATTTATCTGTTTTTGAATAGCTAATGTATGCATAGAATACAATTTAAAAGGTACACATAGAAGCACCTTTCAAATGTAAATCTACTTCCCACTCCTATTTTTCTCTTCCCTAAATACAAACACAGCTGCCAGTACAATGGGTAGGCTGTATGTAAGAAAAACTTGATTGTAGAAGGGCCTTTCTGAGGTGAGGGCAAGGGTAGCAAGGATACATGTAAAAATAAGGGCCATGAAAAGTGAAGATTTGAGGAATTACAAAAAAATAAATATTTCAGAAAATCTGGGGCCAAAATTGGTTTATTGGGGAAATGGAAAAACAAACTGGTATAAGAGCAGGCTAGAGGCAGAGATCTATAGTCTGCTTTTGAAGCCAAAGCACTTTTTCTTTTACAATATTTTAAACAGTCATCATCATATATATTTTAATAAAATGTCCACTGAATATAATGAGATTTAACCTGTATTTATTAACTGCCTAATAAGTACTAGGCATGGGTATAAAAATGTAAGCAATGTATAGACTCTGCCTCTCAGGCATTCTCCATTAGTTGAGGTAAACAAATAAAATTATGACACTATTTTGGGATAAATAATTAAAAGCAGTCTCCTCCCAATCAAGGAAACCTCTTCTCAAAGGCAGGAAAGAAAGAAAGCTGTTATGCTACTGAATAAACATGAAAGCAGAATGTGATGCCCATCACAGGAAATCCACTAAGAAAATGAAAAGACAGAAAGGAATTGCACACTCTTATATAATCAGATCAGATAAGCAGAAATCATCCACTTTGCCTCTTTTGTTAGTCAGAAAGTTTAGAAGAAGTGAGATTTATCATTTCTTGTCCATAGTAGTTGGAATAGATTTTTTTTTCCTTAAAATATGAGGGCCATTGATAACCTGATAACACAAGCTTCCTCCTGTCCATTCATTCACTCACCAATCCTTTATTAAGTAGTGACCAGGTGACTGTTTCCTATGCAGGGCTCTACTTAAACATGGCTAATAGCCTTGCCAACAAAGGGTTAGGGAAAATTCCTGCAGGAAGTAACTCTTATAGTAAATATGTCCTATCAAAATATATTTAATATATTTATCTGTTTTTGAATAGCTAATGTATGCATAGAATACAATTTAAAAGGTACACATAGAAGCACCTTTCAAATGTAAATCTACTTCCCACTCCTATTTTTCTCTTCCCTAAATACAAACACAGCTGCCAGTACAATGGGTAGGCTGTATGTAAGAAAAACTTGATTGTAGAAGGGCCTTTCTGAGGTGAGGGCAAGGGTAGCAAGGATACATGTAAAAATAAGGGCCATGAAAAGTGAAGATTTGAGGAATTACAAAAAAATAAATATTTCAGAAAATCTGGGGCCAAAATTGGTTTATTGGGGAAATGGAAAAACAAACTGGTATAAGAGCAGGCTAGAGGCAGAGATCTATAGTCTGCTTTTGAAGCCAAAGCACTTTTTCTTTTACAATATTTTAAACAGTCATCATCATATATATTTTAATAAAATGTCCACTGAATATAATGAGATTTAACCTGTATTTATTAACTGCCTAATAAGTACTAGGCATGGGTATAAAAATGTAAGCAATGTATAGACTCTGCCTCTCAGGCATTCTCCATTAGTTGAGGTAAACAAATAAAATTATGACACTATTTTGGGATAAATAATTAAAAGCAGTCTCCTCCCAATCAAGGAAACCTCTTCTCAAAGGCAGGAAAGAAAGAAAGCTGTTATGCTACTGAATAAACATGAAAGCAGAATGTGATGCCCATCACAGGAAATCCACTAAGAAAATGAAAAGACAGAAAGGAATTGCACACTCTTATATAATCAGTCAGATACAGTCATCACACGCATGTTGCCAAGATAAACAATACATAGTCCACCAAGAGTACTTAATGGCAGTGTTTTTCACCATAGAGTTCATCCTAAATTGACTTGGTAATTGGTATGACCTTCTGTGTTATCTAAAGTAACTTAAGTTCTCGTATCTTTATGACATGTGGTAGTTTTGCAGCTTAGATTGAGTCTCCTTCCCTCCCAGGGTTGCTGTCTTCCTTGATGATTACATTTTGAGGACTCGATAGTTCCTAGGTCCTTGAGTTGATCTCCTGCAGGCCATACACTTGGCTAGATGCTTATTTAGCAGTTAAAAGCATTTACATACATATCAAAGGGAGGTAAAACTTTCAATGATAAGCTTTCTAAAGTAATTGTTTTCAGAAAAAAAGGAGAGAATGGAAGTTCCTTACCTAATTTTCAACAGAGAGAGTTATTTTCTTTCTTTTTCAGTTTGTGTTTACTATTGCATCTCTCCCGTTAGAACTGCAACACAGTGACACCACACATTTCTAACCATTGCTATATTCGTCTTTCTCTGAACAAACTGTCAACACTCTGTATGACTGGCCATTCCATAGGAAGCTATGACATGAAGTGATTGTCAGATTCTAATCAAATAAAAAAAGTATTAAATTTCAAAAAAATCCATACAGTGTTTGTCTGTAGTAATAATCTTCAACCATTATCATACACATGCTAAATGGTTAAATCATATTTTAATTAGCAATTTACAAAAGTTTTTTTTACTCATACATTAATTTTACAAATATTTGTGATATCTTTATCCTTGTGTTTTCAAATGAATTAGAAGTTCAAATGAATAAACTGGTGCAAGTGAAAAATGCAGTTGCTCAGTCTTACCAGCTCTTTACAACCTTCTAGACTGTAGCCCACCAGGCTTCTCTGTCCATGGGATTCTCCAGGCAAGAATACTGGAGTGGATTGCCATTTCCCTCTCCAGGGGATCCTGCCAACCCAGTGATTGAACCAGAGTCTCCTGCATTACAGGCAGATTCTTTACCATGTAAGCCACCAGCCACCAGGAATAATTGGTAGTTCTTTATAAAGTCTTACCTAATCTGAACCTAAATAGTAGCTTAACACTGGAACTTGATAATCTAAAATTTTAATTGGGCTTTTCTTGTAAGGCCCAGTATATTTCTCCTGAATTCCAGTCAATCACATAAGCGCCATCACTTTTGTACAACAATTTAGGGCCTTTAGTAATTGTTCTATCTTTCCATGATTGTTCCTAGATGTGAAACACACTTGTGGCCACCATCTAGGATCAAAGACTTATTATGAGGCACTCAGTGAAAGGTACAGATTGAAAGTCCAGTATTTAATGTATATTGCTTTCATTGTTTTTTGAAGACAAGCACACCCTATGCCCCCCCCCCCTTTTTTTTCGCACTGGATCTAAATTAATAGTCATACAATTATAATAGGCAGCTCATATAAAATCTGCATGACTAATCTTTGTTATGTTGTTGTTTAGTTGCTAAGTTGTGTCTGACTCTTTTGAACCCCATGGACAAAGCCCACCAGTCTCCTCTGTCCTTGGGATTTCCCAAGCAAGAATACCAGAGTGAACTGACATTTCCTTTTCCAGGGATCTTCCCTATCCAAGGATCAAATCCACATCTCCTGTGTTGGCAGAATGATTCTTTACCACTGAGCCACGAGGGAAGCCGTCACCTTTGTTTTTTCGTGGCGGGGCGGGCGTGTTGGGGAGAGAGGGGCAGGCAGGTTGGGGAGGGAGGGGCTGGCTGGCCACTACTAAATAAAAAGTATTAAATTTCAAAAATCCATACAGTGTTTGTCTGTAGTAATAATCTACAACAATTATCATACACATGCTAAATGGTTAAATCATATTTTAATTAGCAATTTACAAAAGTTTTTTTTACTCATACATTAATTTTACAAATATTTGTGATATCTTTATCCTTGTGTTTTCAAATGAATTAGAAGTTCAAATGAATAAACTGGTGCAAGTGAAAAATGCAGTTGCTCAGTCTTACCAGCTCTTTACAACCTTCTAGACTGTAGCCCACCAGGCTTCTCTGTCCATGGGATTCTCCAGGCAAGAATACTGGAGTGGATTGCCTTTTCCCCTCTCCAGGGGATCCTGCCAACCCAGTGATTGAACCAGAGTCTCCTGCATTACAGGCAGATTCTTTACCATGTAAGCCACCAGCCACCAGGAATAATTGGTAGTTCTTTATAAAGTCTTACCTAATCTGAACCTAAATAGTAGCTTAACACTGGAACTTGATAATCTAAAATTTTAATTGGGCTTTTCTTGTAAGGCCCAGTATATTTCTCCTGAATTCCAGTCAATCACATAAGCGCCATCACTTTTGTACAACAATTTAGGGCCTTTAGTAATTGTTCTATCTTTCCATGATTGTTCCTAGATGTGAAACACACTTGTGGCCACCATCTAGGATCAAAGACTTATTATGAGGCACTCAGTGAAAGGTACAGATTGAAAGTCCAGTATTTAATGTATATTGCTTTCATTGTTTTTTGAAGACAAGCACACCCTATGCCCCCCCCCCTTTTTTTTCGCACTGGATCTAAATTAATAGTCATACAATTATAATAGGCAGCTCATATAAAATCTGCATGACTAATCTTTGTTATGTTGTTGTTTAGTTGCTAAGTTGTGTCTGACTCTTTTGAACCCCATGGACAAAGCCCACCAGTCTCCTCTGTCCTTGGGATTTCCCAAGCAAGAATACCAGAGTGAACTGACATTTCCTTTTCCAGGGATCTTCCCTATCCAAGGATCAAATCCACATCTCCTGTGTTGGCAGAATGATTCTTTTACCACTGAGCCACGAGGGAAGCCGTCACCTTTGTTTTTTTCGTGGCGGGGGCGGGGCGTGTTGGGGAGAGAGGGGGGCAGGCAGGTTGGGGAGGGAGGGGGGCTGGCTGGCCACTACTATTGGGCTTTCATTTATCTATTTTCATCCGTCTTTGTTCTTTGGCCCGTGTGGGCCTCTCATCGCAGTGGCATCTGTTGTCGCAGAGCACTGGCTCCGGGCGCATGCACTCCAGAGCTCCAGCTCGGTAATTGGACACATCAGTCCAGCCGCTCCGCTGCACGTGGGATCTTCCCAGGCCAGGGATCAAACCAGCGCCCCTTGCACTGCAAGGCGGTGTCCTTACCCACTGGGCCACCAGGGAAGCCCCCGTCACCTTTGTTTATCTATAGATACTGAGATTAGAGAAAGCTAGTATTTAAAAGTGAAATTAGAATTGTCTTTTCGTAATCTATATTTAAGTGCCAAATTTCAGTTTGTATAATACTAGAATTTTCTTTTTAGTTACTTCATCCTTTAGGAATATACCAGTGAAGAAAACATTTTTGTGTTGAATTTAGAACTTGAGTACCTGGATGCGTATGTTACCTTTATTTTCTTATTATCTGAAGTTACTGAGGAAGATAACCCATTTTTACTCCATCAATAGTCAGATAACTTATCTTATAGATCCAGGCCGTGTTGATACTGCAAGTACAATGTAGATCACTGGGCATAAGATTATGGAAACCATTTCCAGGATTTCAGAAAGAAAAAGTAATATAATAAATGATATGTTTATTTTCTAGTAAAATGTGATTCTTAAAGAGTTAACTGAAACAACTCTGAATAGGACAGCAATACATCTATAGGAATAGTAATAAGTTTACTAGAATACCCACATTCAACTACATTCAGTACCAATATCAGTATTTCTGGAAAACTAAAATTTCTTTTGTGGGAACCACAGTCTAGTCATCTTAAGAACCTAGCTTCCCATGGGGAGCATGACTCCATCCAATTTTTTGTTTGTTTTTCATATTGATAGCAACAACATGAATAATATGATTAGATCTCTCCCAATGTGATGCCAGCTTGTCTTATCTTTCCTGTACAGCATTGCTGTGTACACGAAAATTGGTCAGTAGGAGTGACTGATTTCTTCAAGGTCTTTCTAGATCATTATGGCTTTATATCTCAAGTTTTCTAAGGAATGAAGCTTTGTTAGGTATTGAAAATAATTATGACAAAATTCAGTCAAATCACATAGAATGTGGTCTCAGGCCTAAATGAAACCACAGGCTTACCACACATAAATTTAAGGAAAAAAATTCTGTGTTTACTAGTAACAATCACTCTTGTTTTTGACAAGGCTACTGGTCAAGATGAAGACCATCTTGAAATAGCAGATTTCAGAATTTTAGCTAATGAGTATTATGCAGTTTGATTTATTCACTCTATTTTCTAGAGCACTAAGGGCTTTAGGAATTTGTAAATGTTTGCATAATTACTTGATAAAAATTAAATTAATTCCTCTGTCTGATTTAAATGTGCTAATAATCTACAAGAAGAAATTATGTTCATTATGTCTTTACCTTCACCTGAAAATTGTTTTATTCTGAAGAAAAATTTTAGGTATCATATACACTGTAACTAGACAAAATCTCTTAACCTTTTACAAATATTGGTTTTATGAAACCCAGCTTCCACTTAGTTTTCAGTGAAGTCAGTAAGAACGTCCTGTACTTATCTTGGGAGTAGCCTGTAAAGAAATACCTTGACAAATAGTACATTTTAAAAATACGTTTTTTATAAACTTATCTCTTTTGTGTGCTGTGTAAGAATCTAGTGTCTTTATAATTCCTGCTTATTCAGATGATTCTTTTGATGGCACACAGCATAATTCAAGCTATTGGAAACTGTGGTACACAGATTATTTTGTTAAGTGATTCCCATACTCCAGTCAAATTTCTCTTAGTCAGTCCCTTTTATAATGCATCTTCTTTTCTTTAACATGCATTTTTTAAATGAACAAATGTTTCTATTGTATCAAAAGGGAGATTCTGGGCTTCCCTGGTGGTCCAGTGGGTAAGGACACCACCTTGCAGTGCAAGGGGCGCCGGTTCAACCCCTGGCCTGGGAAGATCCTTTGTTTGTTTTTCATATTGATAGCAACAACATGAATAATATGATTAGATCTCTCCCAATGTGATGCCAGCTTGTCTTATCTTTCCTGTACAGCATTGCTGTGTACACGAAAATTGGTCAGTAGGAGTGACTGATTTCTTCAAGGTCTTTCTAGATCATTATGGCTTTATATCTCAAGTTTTCTAAGGAATGAAGCTTTGTTAGGTATTGAAAATAATTATGACAAAATTCAGTCAAATCACATAGAATGTGGTCTCAGGCCTAAATGAAACCACAGGCTTACCACACATAAATTTAAGGAAAAAAATTCTGTGTTTACTAGTAACAATCACTCTTGTTTTTGACAAGGCTACTGGTCAAGATGAAGACCATCTTGAAATAGCAGATTTCAGAATTTTAGCTAATGAGTATTATGCAGTTTGATTTATTCACTCTATTTTCTAGAGCACTAAGGGCTTTAGGAATTTGTAAATGTTTGCATAATTACTTGATAAAAATTAAATTAATTCCTCTGTCTGATTTAAATGTGCTAATAATCTACAAGAAGAAATTATGTTCATTATGTCTTTACCTTCACCTGAAAATTGTTTTATTCTGAAGAAAAATTTTAGGTATCATATACACTGTAACTAGACAAAATCTCTTAACCTTTTACAAATATTGGTTTTATGAAACCCAGCTTCCACTTAGTTTTCAGTGAAGTCAGTAAGAACGTCCTGTACTTATCTTGGGAGTAGCCTGTAAAGAAATACCTTGACAAATAGTACATTTTAAAAATACGTTTTTTATAAACTTATCTCTTTTGTGTGCTGTGTAAGAATCTAGTGTCTTTATAATTCCTGCTTATTCAGATGATTCTTTTGATGGCACACAGCATAATTCAAGCTATTGGAAACTGTGGTACACAGATTATTTTGTTAAGTGATTCCCATACTCCAGTCAAATTTCTCTTAGTCAGTCCCTTTTATAATGCATCTTCTTTTCTTTAACATGCATTTTTTAAATGAACAAATGTTTCTATTGTATCAAAAGGGAGATTCTGGGCTTCCCTGGTGGTCCAGTGGGTAAGGACACCACCTTGCAGTGCAAGGGGCGCCGGTTCAACCCCTGGCCTGGGAAGATCCCACGTGTGGCGGAGCGGCTAGACTGATGTGTCCAACTACCGAGTTGGAGCTCTGGAGTGCATGCACCCGGAGCTGGTGTTCTGCAACAAGAGAGGCCACCACTGCAATGGGAGGACCACACAGGCGAAAGAATAAAGATGGATGAAAGATAAAAATAAATTTAAAAAATCAATAAAAAGAGGCCAACTTTTTTTTTTTTTTAAGAAGGGGAGATTCTAAGTTTGGAATTTGCTATATTTTAATAGCAACTTTTGCAGCTCTGTCAGCAAAATTAACCACTGATACCTGAGCAGATAGTTGCTAATTCCTACCAAATCAGCTATCATTCTTCTATGAGATATTTTTAGAGGAGACTTTTTATTGATCGTCGTAAGGTCACAGACTTTAAACTCCTCCACTCAGTTTAGGAATTATCACATATTCGCTCTTCATCACCAGAATTCTTGAAGAAATATAATTAAAAATAAAATATCCTGGGCTTCCCTGGTCATCCAGTGGATAAAGTGTCCACTTTGCAATGCAAGGGGCACTGATTTGATCCCTGGCCTGGGAGGATCCTGCATACCATGGAGAAGTTGGACCAGTGTATCCGATTCAGAGCCAGCTCTCTGGAGCTCATGCACCCAGAGCCGGTGCTCTGCAATGAGGCCACTACAATGAGAGGCCCACACAGGCCAAAGAATAAAGATGGATGAAAATAAATAAATAAATAAACAATAAAAGAAGACAAAATTAAAAAAAAAAAAAATCCTCCCGACCCAGAAAACGTCTCCATGAGAAGCAAAAGAAAAGGAAAACAATTTTATTACTTAGTAAGCATGAAAGAAAAATAGGATGTGCATCAGAGGCAATCTAGTAAGAAACTGCAAAGACAAAAAGGAATTTCAGCCTTTTACATTCACAACTCTTCTATCCAGTGTTCTCAAGATAAGCAATAACTAGTTTTCTAAAAAAGGACTTGACAGCACCATTTTTTCACATACAGTTTATCTTGAATTCACTTGGTAATTAGAGTGAACATCTGTGTTAGCTAATTGCCTTTATCTATAGAAAAATAAACGTGTCACATCTTTAGGACATGAGGTAATTTTGCAGTTTGTATTGGGCATCTGGAGAAGTTAGGCACCTACTTTCCTACAGAAACTAAGAGATAGGAGCCCCATCTTCCTTTTTATTTTATTTTATTTACTTATTCATTTTAATTATTTTAAAGGTTTTACAGAGTTTTGTTGTTCACAGACATGTATGTTCCCAGATCAATCATATGCATATCCCTGGTCCCCACCCACCCAGTTCCCCCTATCCTACCCCTCTGGACCATCACCCCCTGCATTTGTGAGCACTCCTATTCTCTTAGCACAATGACAATAGCTATCTTTTCCACATATGACAGTATAGGTTTCCATGTTACTCCCTCCATGTATCCCCCTCCCTATTTCTTCCCCACAATGTCCATATGTCTATGCTCTGTCTGTTTTCCCATGAGTTCATTGTGTGTGTTATCAAGACCGTCCTACTAGATTCCATATATGTGTGTTAGTATACGGTACTTGTCTTTCTCTTTTTGATGTACTTCACTTTTGATCATAGGTTCTAGAGCCAGCCACTTCATTAGGACTGAGTCTTCTGCATTTCTTTTAATAGCTGAGTAGTATTCCATTGTGTATATGTACCAGAGATTCTATATCCATTCATTCGTCAATGGACATCTAGGTTGCTTCCATGTTCTGGCTATTGTATAGAGAGCTGCAATGAACATTGGGGTACAGGTGCTTCTTTCAGTTTTGATTTCATCAGGATATAAGCCTAAGAGTGGGATTGCTGGGTCATAGCGTGCTTCTATTTTTGGTTTTTTAAGAAATCTCCATATTGTCTTCCATAGAGGCTGTATCAATTGACATTCCCACCAGCAATGCAAGAGGGTTCCCTTTTCTCCGTACCCTCTCCAGCATTTATTGTCTGCAGATTTTTTGATGATGGCCATTCTGACGGGTGTGAGGTGATATCTCATTGTAGTTTTAATTTGCATTTCTCTAATAATAAGCGAGATTGAGCACTGTTTCATGTGCTTCTGGGCCATCTGTATGTCCTATTTGGAGAGGTGTTTCTTTAGATTTTTTTCCCATTTTTTGATTGGGTTATTCGTTTTTCCATTGCTGAGTTGTTTGTACATTTTGGAGATTAATTCTTTGTTATTTCATTTGCTATGATTTTCTCCCACTCTGTGGGGTGTCTGTTCAGCTTTTTTGTAATTTCTTTTGCTGTACAAAAGCTTTTAAGTTTCATGAGGTCCCACGTGTTGACTTTTCTTTTCAGTTTCGCTATTCTAGTAGGTAGGTCAGAGAAGATCTTGCTTTGATTTATGTCCTTGAGGGTTTTGCCTATATTCTTCTCTAAGAGTTTCATGGTTTCTAGTCTTACATTTAGGTCTTTAATCCATTTTGAGTTGATCTTTGTGCATGGTGTCAGGGAATGTTCCAACTTCATTTGTTTGCATGTGGCTGTCCAATTTTCCCAGCACCACTTGTTGAAGAGGCTGTCTTTGTCCTGTTTTATAGTTTTGCCTCCTTTGTCAAAAATAAAGGACCCATAGGTGCAAGGGTTTATCTCTAGGTTCTCGATCTTGTTCCATTGGTCTATAGTTCTGTTTTTGTGCCAGTACCATACTGTCTTTAGGACTGTAGCTTTGCAGTATAGTCTGAAGTTAGGGAGGCTGATTCCTCCAGCTCCGTTTTTCTTTCTCAGGATTGCTTTGGCTATTCGAGGTCTTTTGTGTTTCCATATGAACTGTGTGATTCTTTGGTCTAGTTCTGTGAAAAATATCATTGGTAGTTGAATAGGTATTGCATTGAATCTGTACATGATATTTGATAGTCCGGTCATTTTCACAATATTGATTCTTCCAACCCAGGAACATGGAATATCTCTCCATCTGTTTAAGTCTTCTTTAATTTCTTTCACGAGTGTCCTGTAATTTTCTGTGTACAATTCTTTTGTTTCTTTGGGTAGCTTTATTCCTAGGTATTTGCTTCTTTTGGTTGCAATGGTGAAGGGGATTGCCTCTATGATTTCATGTTCTGATTTTTTCATTGTTTGTGTATAGGAATGCCAGAGATTTCTGTGTGTTGACTTTGTATGCTGTGACTTTGCTGAATTCATTGATTAGCTCTAGTAGCTTTGTAACCGTGTCTTTGGGATTTTCTATGTATAATATCATGTCATCTGCAAAAAGAGAGAGCTTGACTTCTTCCTTTCCAATCTGGATTCCGTTGATTTCTTTCTCTTCTCTTATTACTGTTGCTAGCACTTCCAGGACTACGCTGAATAGTAGTGGTTAAAGTGGACACCCCTGTCTCATTCCTGATCTTAGAGGAAATGCTTTGAGTTTCTCACAATTGAGGGTAATGTTCACTGTGGGCTTCTCATAGATGGCTTTTATTATGTTGAGATAGGTTCCTTCTATGCCCATTTTCTGAAGAGTTTTTTTTATCATAAATGGATGTTGTCCTTTGTCGAAGGCTTTTTCTGCATCTGTTGAGATGATCGTGTGATTTTTGTTTCTATAGTGTTTTTGCCTGTCCAATTTTCCCAGCACCACTTGTTGAAGAGGCTGTCTTTGTCCTGTTTTATAGTTTTGCCTCCTTTGTCAAAAATAAAGGACCCATAGGTGCAAGGGTTTATCTCTAGGTTCTCGATCTTGTTCCATTGGTCTATAGTTCTGTTTTTGTGCCAGTACCATACTGTCTTTAGGACTGTAGCTTTGCAGTATAGTCTGAAGTTAGGGAGGCTGATTCCTCCAGCTCCGTTTTTCTTTCTCAGGATTGCTTTGGCTATTCGAGGTCTTTTGTGTTTCCATATGAACTGTGTGATTCTTTGGTCTAGTTCTGTGAAAAATATCATTGGTAGTTGAATAGGTATTGCATTGAATCTGTACATGATATTTGATAGTCCGGTCATTTTCACAATATTGATTCTTCCAACCCAGGAACATGGAATATCTCTCCATCTGTTTAAGTCTTCTTTAATTTCTTTCACGAGTGTCCTGTAATTTTCTGTGTACAATTCTTTTGTTTCTTTGGGTAGCTTTATTCCTAGGTATTTGCTTCTTTTGGTTGCAATGGTGAAGGGGATTGCCTCTATGATTTCATGTTCTGATTTTTTCATTGTTTGTGTATAGGAATGCCAGAGATTTCTGTGTGTTGACTTTGTATGCTGTGACTTTGCTGAATTCATTGATTAGCTCTAGTAGCTTTGTAACCGTGTCTTTGGGATTTTCTATGTATAATATCATGTCATCTGCAAAAAGAGAGAGCTTGACTTCTTCCTTTCCAATCTGGATTCCGTTGATTTCTTTCTCTTCTCTTATTACTGTTGCTAGCACTTCCAGGACTACGCTGAATAGTAGTGGTTAAAGTGGACACCCCTGTCTCATTCCTGATCTTAGAGGAAATGCTTTGAGTTTCTCACAATTGAGGGTAATGTTCACTGTGGGCTTCTCATAGATGGCTTTTATTATGTTGAGATAGGTTCCTTCTATGCCCATTTTCTGAAGAGTCTTTTTTATCATAAATGGATGTTGTCCTTTGTCGAAGGCTTTTTCTGCATCTGTTGAGATGATCGTGTGATTTTTGTTTCTCAATTTGTTGATATGGTGTATCACATTGATTGATTTGCAGATATTGAAGAATCCTTGCATGCCTGGGATGAACCTGACTTGATCATGATGTATGAGCTTTTTGATGTGTTGTTAAATTCTGTTTGCTAGGATTTTGTTGAGGATCTTGGCATCTAAGTTCATCAGAGAAATTAGTCTGTAATTTTCCTTTTTTGTGTTGTCTTTGCCTGGTTTTGGTATCAGGGTGATGCTGGCCTCTTAGATTGTGTTTGGAAGTTTTCCTTCCTGTGCAGTTTTTTGAAAGAGTTTTAGAAGGACAGGCATTAGCTCTTCTTTAAATGTTTGGTAGAATTCGGCTATGAAGCCATGTGGCCCTGGGCTTTTCTTTTTGGGTAGATTTTTAATCACAAATTCGATTTCTGAGCTTGTGATGGGGTTAATCAAAGTTTCTGTTTCTTCCTGCCTCAGTCTTGGGAGATGAATCTTCCCCAAGAAACTGTCCATTTCTTCCAGGTTGTCCAGTTTGTTGCCATAGAGTTGCTCATAAGAGTCTCTTAGAATCCTTTGGATTTCTGCATTCTCTGTTGTAATCTCTCCTTTTTCATTTTGATTTGTTGATCTGGTTCTTCTCTCTCTTTCTCTTGATGAGTCTGGCCAGTGGCTTGTCGATTTTCTTTACCTTTTCAAAGAACCAGCTTTTTGTTTTATTTACCTTTACTATCGTTTCTTTCATTTCTTTCTCATTTATTTCTGCTCTAGTCTTTATAATTCTCTTCTTCTGCTGGCTTTGGGGATTTTTGTTCTTCTTTCTCCAATTGTTTTAAGCGGAGGGTTAGGTCATCTGCTTCGCATTTTCCCAGTTTCTTGAGGTGGGATTGTACTGCTGTAAATTTCCCTCTTAGAACGGCTTTTGTGGTATCCCATACGTTTTGCATGGTCATACATTCATTGTCATTTTCATTTAGGAATTTTTTAGTTTCTCCTTTGATTTGCTCAGTAATCAGTTGGTTTTTTAGGTATGTGTTGTCCTTTGTCGAAGGCTTTTTCTGCATCTGTTGAGATGATCGTGTGATTTTTGTTTCTCAATTTGTTGATATGGTGTATCACATTGATTGATTTGCAGATATTGAAGAATCCTTGCATGCCTGGGATGAACCTGACTTGATCATGATGTATGAGCTTTTTGATGTGTTGTTAAATTCTGTTTGCTAGGATTTTGTTGAGGATCTTGGCATCTAAGTTCATCAGAGAAATTAGTCTGTAATTTTCCTTTTTTGTGTTGTCTTTGCCTGGTTTTGGTATCAGGGTGATGCTGGCCTCTTAGATTGTGTTTGGAAGTTTTCCTTCCTGTGCAGTTTTTTGAAAGAGTTTTAGAAGGACAGGCATTAGCTCTTCTTTAAATGTTTGGTAGAATTCGGCTATGAAGCCATGTGGCCCTGGGCTTTTCTTTTTGGGTAGATTTTTAATCACAAATTCGATTTCTGAGCTTGTGATGGGGTTAATCAAAGTTTCTGTTTCTTCCTGCCTCAGTCTTGGGAGATGAATCTTCCCCAAGAAACTGTCCATTTCTTCCAGGTTGTCCAGTTTGTTGCCATAGAGTTGCTCATAAGAGTCTCTTAGAATCCTTTGGATTTCTGCATTCTCTGTTGTAATCTCTCCTTTTTCATTTTGATTTGTTGATCTGGTTCTTCTCTCTCTTTCTCTTGATGAGTCTGGCCAGTGGCTTGTCGATTTTCTTTACCTTTTCAAAGAACCAGCTTTTTGTTTTATTTACCTTTACTATCGTTTCTTTCATTTCTTTCTCATTTATTTCTGCTCTAGTCTTTATAATTCTCTTCTTCTGCTGGCTTTGGGGATTTTTGTTCTTCTTTCTCCAATTGTTTTAAGCGGAGGGTTAGGTCATCTGCTTCGCATTTTCCCAGTTTCTTGAGGTGGGATTGTACTGCTGTAAATTTCCCTCTTAGAACGGCTTTTGTGGTATCCCATACGTTTTGCATGGTCATACATTCATTGTCATTTTCATTTAGGAATTTTTTAGTTTCTCCTTTGATTTGCTCAGTAATCAGTTGGTTTTTTAGGTATGTGTTGTTTAATCTCCATGTATTTGTGTTTTTAGTGCTTTTTTTTTTTTTTTTTCCCTGTAGTTGATATCTAGTCTCATTGCATTGTGGTCTGAGAAGATGGTTGATATAATTTCAGTTTTCTTGAATTGACTGAGGTTAGATTTGTGGCCTAAGATGTGGTCTATCCTGGAAAATGTTCCGTGAACACTTGAGAAGAAAGTGTATTCTTCTGCTTTTGGATGGAACGTCCTAAAGATATCGATGAGGTCCATCTTTTCTAGTGTGGCATTTAAGGCTTGTGTTTCTTTATTAATTTTCTGCTTGGATGTTCTGTCCATTGGTGTGAGAGGAGTGTTAAAGTCTCCTACTTTTACTGTGTTATTATTGATTTCTTCTCTTAAGTGTGAAATTATCTGTCTTATGTATTGAGGTGCCCCTGTGTTGCGTGCGTAGATATTCATGACTGTTATGTCTTCCTCCTGGATAGATCCTTTAATCATGATGTAGTGACCTGCCTTGTCTCAGAATCTTCTTTACTTTAAAATCTATTTTGTCTGATATGAGGATTGCTACTGCAGCTTTCTTTTGATTTCCATTTGCATGGAATATCTTTGTCTAGCCTCTCACTTTCAGTCTATGAGTGTCTCTAGGTCTGAAGTGGGTCTCTTGTAAACAGCATATTTATGGGTCATGTTTCTGGATCCATTCAGCCAGCCTGTGTCGTTTGGTTGGGGCATTGAATCTATTTACAGTTAAAGTAATTATTGAATTTTTATTGTCATTCTCTGTTGTAATCTCTCCTTTTTCATTTTGATTTGTTGATCTGGTTCTTCTCTCTCTTTCTCTTGATGAGTCTGGCCAGTGGCTTGTCGATTTTCTTTACCTTTTCAAAGAACCAGCTTTTTGTTTTATTTACCTTTACTATCGTTTCTTTCATTTCTTTCTCATTTATTTCTGCTCTAGTCTTTATAATTCTCTTCTTCTGCTGGCTTTGGGGATTTTTGTTCTTCTTTCTCCAATTGTTTTAAGCGGAGGGTTAGGTCATCTGCTTCGCATTTTCCCAGTTTCTTGAGGTGGGATTGTACTGCTGTAAATTTCCCTCTTAGAACGGCTTTTGTGGTATCCCATACGTTTTGCATGGTCATACATTCATTGTCATTTTCATTTAGGAATTTTTTAGTTTCTCCTTTGATTTGCTCAGTAATCAGTTGGTTTTTTAGGTATGTGTTGTTTAATCTCCATGTATTTGTGTTTTTAGTGCTTTTTTTTTTTTTTTTTCCCTGTAGTTGATATCTAGTCTCATTGCATTGTGGTCTGAGAAGATGGTTGATATAATTTCAGTTTTCTTGAATTGACTGAGGTTAGATTTGTGGCCTAAGATGTGGTCTATCCTGGAAAATGTTCCGTGAACACTTGAGAAGAAAGTGTATTCTTCTGCTTTTGGATGGAACGTCCTAAAGATATCGATGAGGTCCATCTTTTCTAGTGTGGCATTTAAGGCTTGTGTTTCTTTATTAATTTTCTGCTTGGATGTTCTGTCCATTGGTGTGAGAGGAGTGTTAAAGTCTCCTACTTTTACTGTGTTATTATTGATTTCTTCTCTTAAGTGTGAAATTATCTGTCTTATGTATTGAGGTGCCCCTGTGTTGCGTGCGTAGATATTCATGACTGTTATGTCTTCCTCCTGGATAGATCCTTTAATCATGATGTAGTGACCTGCCTTGTCTCAGAATCTTCTTTACTTTAAAATCTATTTTGTCTGATATGAGGATTGCTACTGCAGCTTTCTTTTGATTTCCATTTGCATGGAATATCTTTGTCTAGCCTCTCACTTTCAGTCTATGAGTGTCTCTAGGTCTGAAGTGGATCTCTTGTAAATAGCATATTTATGGGTCATGTTTCTGGATCCATTCAGCCAGCCTGTGTCGTTTGGTTGGGGCATTGAATCTATTTACAGTTAAAGTAATTATTGATATGAATGTTCCTATTGTCATCTTCTTAGAAATCTGGGGTTTGATTTGTAGGACTTCTCCTACTCTTGTATTTATTGGCTATATCAGGTCCTTTAACACTTGTTGTAGGGCTGGTTTTGTGGTACAGAATTCTTTTAGTTTTTGTCTGTCTGAGAAGCTTTTGACTTCTCCATCGATTTTGAATGAGATTCTTGCTGGGTAGAGAATTCTTGGTTGGAGGTTATTCTCATTTAGCCATTTAAATGTGTCTTGTGATTCTCTTCTGGCCTGCAGGGTTTCTGTTGAAAGATCCGCAGTTAGACGTATGGGGTTTCCTTTACATTTTATTTGTTGTTTGCTTCTAGCTGCTTTTAGTAATCTGTCTTTATATTTAGTCTGCATTAGTTTGAATAGAATGTGCCTTGGTGTATTTCTTCTGGGGTTTCTCCTGTATGGAACTCTTTGTGCTTCTTGGACTTGGTCAACTATTTCCTTTCCCATGCTGGGGAAGTTTTCAACTATAACCTCTTCAAGAATTTTTTCGTAACCTTTCTTCCCCTCTTCTTCTTCTGGAACTCCTATAATTCTAATGTTGGTGCGTTTGATATTGTCCCATAGGTCCCTAATGCTATCTTCAGTTCTTTTAATTCTTTGGTCTTTGTTCTGTTCTTCAGCACTTATTTCCACCATTTTGTCTTCCAGTTCACTTATCCATTCTTCAGTCTCTGATACTCTACTGTTGAGACCTTCTATAGTATTTTTGAGTTTAGCAATTGAGTTGGTGGTTTCTATTTGCTTATTTTTCATTCCTTGCATGTCTCTTCTCAGTGCACTAATTTCCTCTACTATTCTGTTTTCAGTGTTTTGCATTCTCATTAGTATAATATTTCTGAATTCTCTTTCAGATAATTTGTCTATCTCCTCCTCTGTCATTTGAAGTTGTGTTTCTCTAGCTTGGTCCTTCATTTGTGCATTATTTCTCTGTCGTTTCATTATTAGGTTAATTTTTGTTTCTTTCTGTGTGTCTGTGTGTATGGGGTTGTTTTTCCCACCAGACTT
This sequence comes from Tragulus kanchil, assembly GCA_022376925.1. Lineage (NCBI taxonomy): Eukaryota > Metazoa > Chordata > Mammalia > Artiodactyla > Tragulidae > Tragulus > Tragulus kanchil. The sequence goes on along the minus strand of JAIOJX010000025.1, from coordinate 23,051,324 downwards.
CTTGGTTGAATTCTCCCTTCCTTAGGTTTCTGTCCTCGTGGAAGGGTTCAGTGGTTTGTGTCTTGGGTGGTGTTAGGTCTTGTTTACAGGTGAATAATCTGTAGTGTTGTATGTTCTTTGATAGTGTGGGGTCTTGGAATCAGGGCTTTCACCCAAGAATCCTTGGTTTGATATTTGGTCAGGGGGTATAGCCTCTATGTCTGGTTTGCTTTGGTGTTCCGTGATATTAGTTCAAATACTAGCATCTGAGGAATAAGAGGTGCATCCCGTGGATGCAGTCATAGATGCTTGACGTATGGGGTTTTCAGAATTCTTTTAGTTTTGTCTGTCTGAGAAGCTTTTGACTTCTCCATCGATTTTGAATGAGATTCTTGCTGGGTAGAGAATTCTTGGTTGGAGGTTATTCTCATTTAGCCATTTAAATGTGTCTTGTGATTCTCTTCTGGCCTGCAGGGTTTCTGTTGAAAGATCCGCAGTTAGCGTATGGGGTTTCCTTTACATTTTATTTGTTGTTTGCTTCTAGCTGCTTTTAGTAATCTGTCTTTATATTTAGTCTGCATTAGTTTGAATAGAATGTGCCTTGGTGTATTTCTTCTGGGGTTTCTCCTGTATGGAACTCTTTGTGCTTCTTGGACTTGGTCAACTATTTCCTTTCCCATGCTGGGGAAGTTTTCAACTATAACCTCTTCAAGAATTTTTTCGTAACCTTTCTTCCCCTCTTCTTCTTCTGGAACTCCTATAATTCTAATGTTGGTGCGTTTGATATTGTCCCATAGGTCCCTAATGCTATCTTCAGTTCTTTTAATTCTTTGGTCTTTGTTCTGTTCTTCAGCACTTATTTCCACCATTTTGTCTTCCAGTTCACTTATCCATTCTTCAGTCTCTGATACTCTACTGTTGAGACCTTCTATAGTATTTTTGAGTTTAGCAATTGAGTTGGTGGTTTCTATTTGCTTATTTTTCATTCCTTGCATGTCTCTTCTCAGTGCACTAATTTCCTCTACTATTCTGTTTTCAGTGTTTTGCATTCTCATTAGTATAATATTTCTGAATTCTCTTTCAGATAATTTGTCTATCTCCTCCTCTGTCATTTGAAGTTGTGTTTCTCTAGCTTGGTCCTTCATTTGTGCATTATTTCTCTGTCGTTTCATTATTAGGTTAATTTTTGTTTCTTTCTGTGTGTCTGTGTGTATGGGGTTGTTTTTCCCACCAGACTTCTTGGTTGAATTCTCCCTTCCTTAGGTTTCTGTCCTCGTGGAAGGGTTCAGTGGTTTGTGTCTTGGGTGGTGTTAGGTCTTGTTTACAGGTGAATAATCTGTAGTGTTGTATGTTCTTTGATAGTGTGGGGTCTTGGAATCAGGGCTTTCACTCCAAGAATCCTTGGTTTGATATTTGGTCAGGGGGTATAGCCTCTATGTCTGGTTTGCTTTGGTGTTCCGTGATATTAGTTCAAATACTAGCATCTGAGGAATAAGAGGTGCATCCCTGATGGATGACAGTCATAAAAGCATGCAGATGTTTCCTAACATAGTCACAAGATATACATACATACACAGCAATAACCACATCTAACCAGTCTTACAGGGATAAAAGCATAGGAAATTTTTCTGGCAAATGATGCAATCAAAGATGATACTTGCCCATTAAGCTCTGAATTAATTAAAATAGTGCGTGGAAAAATAGATCCTGGGCAAGGTCCTTTCTTGGACTATTTCATTGAAAGCAATTTTTAACTCAGACACGTGTTGTGGGTGAGGAGGAGGAGGGTGTATGGGTAATGAGAAGGAATAGATTCGTCTTGGAAGGATTTTTCTAGGGTTACATAGCCAAGATTAGTGTGTTGTATTGTTTAGTGCAGCTGGAAGAGAATAGTGGAGACAGGAAGTTAGGAAACATTTATCTAGAGGATAGTGGTAGATAGGAGAAAGTTTTACATTTAGAACATAGAGGGAGGAGGCAGTGGCAAAGAGGAAAGAAAATTAGAAGTTTCCAAGAATTAATTTTTTAAAAAAAATTAAAAATTAAAAATCAAAAAAAATAATTTAAAAATTTAAAAGGCAAGAAAAACTTAATAAGAAGAAACAAAAAAAAAAAAGCCCAAACCTGACCGATCAATCAAATGAACAGAACCTTCCACAACAAATAAACAAACAAAAAGAGCTAAATACTGTCCCTGGTTTTTATTCTCTCATCTGTCTGGTGGAATCCAATCTGCTCTAGATGGCGTCGTCTTGATGATGTAGTTTTTCCCTTATAGCACCGGTTGCTATGGTTTTTATTTTTGTTTTCTGCCAAATACTGACTTTGCTGCAAGCTCTGGTGCTGGCCAGGGCTGCGGGCTGATTCCAGTCCATCAAGCGAGAGGCCGCTCGTGCTGTCCCTTGTTGGAGGGGGGGCGCCCCTGCTCTGCCGCGCACCCGCCAGTAGCCTCCAATACCTGCCCTTCTCCTGGTTTCCTCCGCTGCTGGTGTGGCTATGGGGATGCACGGGCTCCTCCACCACTGGCGCGCGCGTACTGCCAGTTACGAGTCCAAGTCCCAATGGCAGGCACAAGCTTTCCCGTTTGGCTCGAGCCGGGTCCCTGGTCAGCAATCTGTGGGTGACTTCCCTTCTCCATTCAACAAGCCCCCCATTAAAGTGTTTAAACTTACCCAGTGCCAGGCGGAAAGTCGCGATTTCCGCACAGCCAAGCGACATGATTTTCACGCTGGGCGCTCCATTCCAGCTCCAGGTCCTCCAGGTCCCTAGGCAACTCCCCGCAGGGAACTTCCTAATTGCGTTTTTCCTGGCCCAGTTCCAGTATCTTATCTTTGCAGTGTCTTAATTTCTGTCAGCGATCCGGCTGGATTCTTGGAATTTTCGCGCTGAGCGCTGCCCTCTCTCCCCCCACGCTCCACTCAGGCCCCCTTTTAGGGCACTTTCTAGCGCGCTCTCTGTCGGTCCGGTCAGGCGTGGGGGTTAAGATAGAGGGTTCTCAGAAGAGTAGCTCTGGGAGAGTTCTGGCTATTCCCTCTTCGACCTTCGCAGACCAAAGGAGTTCTTTTGTCGTCTAGCGACTGGTTTGTTGGTGGTGTTTCACTTTTTGATTAGTTCTGGTGATTCTGTTGGGGAGCTGGTGAAATCTTCCCCTCATTCCTCTGCCATCTTGGCTCTCCCCCGCCCCTCATCTTTCTTGATGGTCACATTTCAAAGAGATTGCTTCCAAGTGTTTGAGAAAAACTTTGCTGAGTCTTAAAACTAGGTATAGACTTTTTTAGTTTTTAAAAAATTTACAAACAATTCAAAGAGACAGAGGAAGAATTTTCAGTTACAAGTTTTCCAAAGCAAATGCTCTAAGAAAAGGAAGGGAATGAAAACAAATCTCTTCCTTTATTTTCAACAGGAAGAACTAATTTTCTTTTTTTTCTACATGTATTTTCTCATATATATACACACATCTTATTAGAGTTACATCAAGATAAGCTATGGAAAAATAAAATCATTTTTAAGAACAATAAAAGTTATTAAGACATTTGAACCGGGCTTTGAAATGGCAGTTGGAGAAGGTCATTTGCTGACATAAAGTGTAGGGCATTACAAGAATTATTGATTGATGAAGACTATCACCATAGGATCCCACAACAAGGGTCCCACAAAATTTTTTTTTTTTTAAACAAACATAATTCCATAAACATTTCTCAAAAATACTGGGACATATTATCACAAAACATGTTCAGTTTGGTATGAATTGCATAATTATTTTTTGTTACTGTTTGTTTGCTGTGATCTTTGTACTCATTACTGCTGTGTTATCATTCTTCTGAGAATTTTGCTTATATTGAATTCAATTCCCATACTATCATTCTAATTTAGGAATTACAATTCATACTTAAAGAAGAAGAGTTGGCAATTTTCCTAAGTAATCACAAAGAATAACTGGAGAAATCACGAATTCAATGCAGTTCTGGTTCACTACAAAACTTGACACTTTCTGTTATGCTATTTGTGTCACAAATTTTCCATAAAAATTGTATGTACAGAAAAATTGTATGCTCATACATATTTTTTTATGGATACTATTTTATTCCCTCGGCCCTTGTGTGTGTGTTGCAATGTGTTCTTTCAGAAATCACAATGCAGAGGGGAAAGAGTCCTTTTTTCACAGAAACACCATTTAATTTCAATGGAAAGTTGAGGCAGCATCTGCTTATTTGTTGTTTTGTTTTATTTTCTCTTTCACTTTATAACTCTTGAGTGCTGATTATTCCCACTTCAGCTGGGCTGCATGGAGCACAGCACATACTCTATACCCATGCTAGAAAAAGCAGCACCCTTCTCACTACTTTGAGTGCTGGAGCAAAAAATTAATGGAGATTTCATTGCTGTATAATTGAGGGGAAATAGAGAGGGAAGAAAAGTATCCCATGTGCAGTTTCTACTTTTCTTTTATGAAAATTCTGCTTCTGCCTCTTAAAGTCAGTGACAAGATGAGAATGTCTCCTTTCACTACTCTATTCAGTACTTTTTAATGAGGGAGATTAAAAAATATTTTTTAAAAGGGCACCTAGACTGGAAATGATAAAATTAAACCATCACTATTTAGATGATATAATCTTGTATGCAGGAAATTCTAAGGAACGCACTAAGAACTATAAGAACCAATAAATCAATTTAGCAAGGATGCAGGATACAAAGTCAATATAAAATAGGAATATTCTATATTCCAGTAATGAACATTCTGAAAGTAAAAACTAAAAAAAAAAAAAAAAAAAATCAATGACACAATGTTATTAAGTAAACTATTTGCAGATGGCATGATACTATACATAGAAAACCCCAAAGACACTAATAGAAAACTGCTAGAGCTAATCCACATTTCAGCAAAGTCGCAGGATTCAAAGTCAATACACAGAAATCACGCACATTCCTATGTAAGAACAATGAAAAATCAGAAATAGAAATCAAGGATGCAATCCTATTAACCATTGCAACCAAAAGAATAAAATATCTAGGAATAAGCCTACCTAAAAAGAACTATACACAGAAAACTACAAGACACTAATGAAAGAAATCAAAGATGACATAGACAGATGGAGAGATATGCCATGCACCTGGGTCAGAAGAATCAATATCATGAAAATGACTATACTACCAAATATCATCTACAGATTCAATGTGATCCCTATCAAATTGCCCATGACATTTTTCACAGAACTAGACCAAAGAATAACACAGTTCATATGGAAACACAAAAGATCCTGGATAGCCAAAGCAATCCTGAGAAAGAAGAATTGAGCCGGAGGGATCAATGCGCCAATGCTGGAGAAGGTGCGGAGAAAAGGGAACACTCCTGCATTGTTGGTGGGAATGTAAATTAATATAACCACTATGGAAGACAGTATGGAGATACCTTAAAAAATCAAAAATAAAAGCACCATATGAGCCAGCAATCCCATTATTAGGCATATAATTCTGATGAAATTAAAATGGAAAGAGCTACGTGTACCCTAATGTTTATTGCAGCACTCTATACAATAGCTAGAACGTGGAACCAACCTAGATGTCCATTGATGAATGAATGGATAAAGAAACTATGGTACATATATACAATGGAATACTTCTCAGCTGTAAAAGAAATGCAGAAGAGTCAGTTCTAATGAGGTGGATGAATCTAGAACCTATTATACAAAGTGAAGTATATCAAAAAGAGATGAACAAATACAGTATACTAACGCATTTATATGGAATCTAGTAAGATGGTACCGGTAAATGCACACACAAAGCAGCGATGGAGAAACAGACTTAGACAGCAGACCTGGGCTTCCCTGGTGGTCCAGTGGATATGAACACTGCCTTGCAGTGCAGAGGGTTCCGGTTTGATCCCTGACCTAGGAAGTTCCCTGGCCTGGGAAGATCTCATGTGCCGCGGAGCAGCTGGACTGATGTGTCTGACTGCTGTGCAGGAGCTCTGGAGAGCATGTGCCCAGAGCCAGAGCTCTACAGTGAGGGAAACCACTGCGATGGGAGGCCCACACAGGCCAAAGAACAAGGATGGATGAAAATGAATGAATGAAAGACCAAAAGAAGAGACACAAAAAAAGGGCAGACCTAAGGTCATTGAGGGGAGGGAAGATCGGACGAGAGGTATGGAAAGAGTAACAAGGAAACCTACACTATAGTATGTAATAGAGAAAACCACTGTGATTAAGCTGTAAGACTAAAAGAACCTACATGGGGACTAAGCATCAACCTGGGGGGCTGGCAAGGGGGAAAATGGAGGGAGGAGTCAAGGATATACCTATGACTGTTTGGGGATTATGTGTACCTATAAACAAAAAATCTCTGTAGAAACGTATAACAACAATTTCGCTGAACACCTGAAGCTAATGCAACATTGTAAAACAAAAACCAAGACAAAAAAAAAAAAAAATCATTGAAAGAAACCAAAGAATACCTAAATAAATGCAAGGTATCTAGTGCTCATGGGTCAGAATATGTATTGTTAAAATGACAGTACTCTGTATATTAATTCATTGTTATACCTACCAAAGACCTAGTTGTTCTTTTTCCCAAAATTAACAAGCTGATCTCATATGGGAATTTAAAGGCCCAGTATAACCAAAGCAGCATTAAAAAAGAACAAAGTTGAAAGACTCGCACTTTCTGATTTTAAAACTTACATGAAAGCTATAGTGATCAAAACAGAGTGGCATTGGTATGAATATAAACAGAAATGAAAGGGAAAAAAAAATCAGAACCCATGAATAGAGTCATCTATTTAAGGTCAATTATTTTTTGACTTTTGACAAAAATATTAAGAAAATTCAATGGGAGAAAAAGAGGTTTTTCAAAAGTTAGTGCTGGACAAAAGCAAAACAATGAAGTTAAGTAATTTCCTCACACCGTGAACATACACTACTTCAAAACGGATCATAGAAAAAAATGCAAGGCAAAGTTTATAAAATTCTTAGAATAAAATATATGAGTAAATTTTTATGACCTTGGACCAGGCAGATTCTTAGAAATGACAACAAAGGCACAGCTGACAAAAGAAAAATAGATAAATTTGACTTGATCAAAATTAAAAATGCTTTATGCTGCAAGTAATACAATCAATAAGTACAATACTGCCCACAGAATTATTGAATCCATTTACAAACCATGTTATCCAATAAGAAACTTGAATATAGAATAAAAAGTCATAAGAACTCTTATAATTCATAAATAAAAGGACAAATAACCTGATCAAAAATGTACAAAGGATTTTAAAAAATTCCCTAAGTAAGTACATGAAAAATTAAAGCAGAAACTAACAAAGAACCTACATGGGGACTAAGCATCAACCTGGGGGGCTGGCAAGGGGGAAAATGGAGGGAGGAGTCAAGGATATACCTATGACTGTTTGGGGATTATGTGTACCTATAAACAAAAAATCTCTGTAGAAACGTATAACAACAATTTCGCTGAACACCTGAAGCTAATGCAACATTGTAAAACAAAAACCAAGACAAAAAAAAAAAATCATTGAAAGAAACCAAAGAATACCTAAATAAATGCAAGGTATCTAGTGCTCATGGGTCAGAATATGTATTGTTAAAATGACAGTACTCTGTATATTAATTCATTGTTATACCTACCAAAGACCTAGTTGTTCTTTTTCCCAAAATTAACAAGCTGATCTCATATGGGAATTTAAAGGCCCAGTATAACCAAAGCAGCATTAAAAAAGAACAAAGTTGAAAGACTCGCACTTTCTGATTTTAAAACTTACATGAAAGCTATAGTGATCAAAACAGAGTGGCATTGGTATGAATATAAACAGAAATGAAAGGGAAAAAAAAATCAGAACCCATGAATAGAGTCATCTATTTAAGGTCAATTATTTTTTGACTTTTGACAAAAATATTAAGAAAATTCAATGGGAGAAAAAGAGGTTTTTCAAAAGTTAGTGCTGGACAAAAGCAAAACAATGAAGTTAAGTAATTTCCTCACACCGTGAACATACACTACTTCAAAACGGATCATAGAAAAAAATGCAAGGCAAAGTTTATAAAATTCTTAGAATAAAATATATGAGTAAATTTTTATGACCTTGGACCAGGCAGATTCTTAGAAATGACAACAAAGGCACAGCTGACAAAAGAAAAATAGATAAATTTGACTTGATCAAAATTAAAAATGCTTTATGCTGCAAGTAATACAATCAATAAGTACAATACTGCCCACAGAATTATTGAATCCATTTACAAACCATGTTATCCAATAAGAAACTTGAATATAGAATAAAAAGTCATAAGAACTCTTATAATTCATAAATAAAAGGACAAATAACCTGATCAAAAATGTACAAAGGATCTGAATAGACTTTTTCCCCAGAATAATCTGCACATGACCAGTAAGTACATGAAAAAATACTTAACCTAGTCATCATGAAAATGCAAATCAGAATTACAGTAGATTTCACCTCCCACGTGCCTAAATGACTGTTTATCAATATTCTGTAATAACAAATGGAAAAATACTTAGAAAAAGATATACGGGTATAACTGAATCATTTTGCTATACACCTGTGACTACACACTATTGTTACTCAACTATACTCACATATAAAATAAATTTAAAAAATAATGTGGAAAAGGGAATCCTTCTACACTGTTGAGGGAAATGTAATTCAGTACAACCCCATTATGGAAAACAATATGGTAGTTCTTTAAAAAATTAAAAATAGAACTACCGTATGACCCAGCAATTCCGCTGCTGGGTATATAGCTGAATAAAACAAAAACACTAATTTAAAAAGCTATTTGAACACCTATGTTCATTCTAGCATTATTTACAGATGCCAATAAATGGAAGCAATGTAATGTCCATTGATGGATGCATGGGTAAAGATAAGTAAGTAAGTGTAGCATACTGCCATGTTTGAAATGGATAACCAACCAAAATCTATTGTATAGCACATGGAACTCTGCTTAATGTCATGTACCAGCCTGAATGGGAGGGGGTTTGGGGGAGAATGGTTTCATGTATATGTATGACCAAGCCCCTTCACTGTTCACCTGAAACTATCACGAAATTGTTAATTGACTATACCCCAATAAAAATGGTTTTGGTGTAAAAAAAAAAAAAAAGAAAGTGTGGCATATATACATATGTATATAAATGAATAAATAATATATATATCAGCTGTAAAAAGAATGAAATCTTGCCATTTGCCACAGCATGATGGACCTTGAGGGTATTATGCTAAGTAAATTAAGTCAGACAAAGACAAATACCATGCAATTTCCCTATGTGTAACCTAAAAATCAGAATAAATGAACAAACAAAATAAAATTCATAAGTACAGAGAATATATTTATTGCCAGAGGGAAACAGATTGGGGGTGGGCAGAATGAGTAAAAGGATCACAAGGTACAAACTTGCATATATAAGTCACAGGGATATAATATGCAGAATGGTAACTATAGCTGATAATATCTTACTATATATCTGAAAGCTGCTAAAAGGATAAATCTTAAAAGTTCTCATTATGAGAAAAAAATTGTAACTGTGTTTGGTGATGGCAAGAGTCATTACAGCAAAGGAACAATAGTATAGGTAGAAAGAGGCGAGAAAGGGGTAATCATCACAGTGAGCATAAAAATAGGCAGATTCTCCTAAGGCACAGGACAGAGTCTCCCTGCCTTTTGCTCCTATCCCTAAAGCCACCTTCAAAACAAGAAAAGGCATTGGTCTCTCAGGAATAAAAGGAAGTTCCTGGAAGTGGGTAAAACTCGGTACATATGTCTCACCTCATCTTTAACTTTAGTGTTTAGTGTTGTCTGTAAAATAAAAGATGACTTCAATCTTTAAGTATAGAGTTAGCAGGCAAGCATAAGGTTTTAAGGAGAGTGAAGAAAATTTTAAATAGGAAATATAGAGAATGAATAGACACTTGAATCAGAACTCATAATTAGATACATGGGTAGAGTGAAAAGCACACTGTAGGTTTGTGTTCATGAATGTATACTGCAGTCTAGCAGCTATGTGAGTTGTACCAAGTAGTATTCTGCAGACCAGGTGGAGTAATAGGTCGTAGGATAAATCCATTTGAATATTTAGGATGTACTTAATTGGTTGAAAAAAAAGGATGATGCAGTGTTGGAATTGAGAATATTAGCAAGAGAGACAAAGTGGAGCACTCTGGAGATGAATATAGAAGTCAGGGTCAACATAGAAATGGAGTTTGATAAATTAGATAAAAAGAGCCAGGGAATAAAGGTCTCAGTTGATAGAAAACAAGAAAGTAGAGGCAGATCTGGAAGAGGAAATGAGGAAATTTTGATTTTAAGCTCTTATAAATGGAATCACTGTGACACTGATAAAATCTAATATGTTGCCATGTCTGAGGAAGTTAGTAATAGAATTCACATATAAACATATTTAAATATCTGTTTACATTCATTGTTTAACAGACTGATATGCTTCAAAATGAAGTTAAATTAGATACACGATCACAAGGTACAAACTTGCATATATAAGTCACAGGGATATAATATGCAGAATGGTAACTATAGCTGATAATATCTTACTATATATCTGAAAGCTGCTAAAAGGATAAATCTTAAAAGTTCTCATTATGAGAAAAAAATTGTAACTGTGTTTGGTGATGGCAAGAGTCATTACAGCAAAGGAACAATAGTATAGGTAGAAAGAGGCGAGAAAGGGGTAATCATCACAGTGAGCATAAAAATAGGCAGATTCTCCTAAGGCACAGGACAGAGTCTCCCTGCCTTTTGCTCCTATCCCTAAAGCCACCTTCAAAACAAGAAAAGGCATTGGTCTCTCAGGAATAAAAGGAAGTTCCTGGAAGTGGGTAAAAACTGCGGTACATATGTCTCACCTCATCTTTAACTTTAGTGTTTAGTGTTGTCTGTAAAATAAAAGATGACTTCAATCTTTAAGTATAGAGTTAGCAGGCAAGCATAAGGTTTTAAGGAGAGTGAAGAAAATTTTAAATAGGAAATATAGAGAATGAATAGACACTTGAATCAGAACTCATAATTAGATACATGGGTAGAGTGAAAAGCACACTGTAGGTTTGTGTTCATGAATGTATACTGCAGTCTAGCAGCTATGTGAGTTGTACCAAGTAGTATTCTGCAGACCAGGTGGAGTAATAGGTCGTAGGATAAATCCATTTGAATATTTAGGATGTACTTAATTGGTTGAAAAAAAAGGATGATGCAGTGTTGGAATTGAGAATATTAGCAAGAGAGACAAAGTGGAGCACTCTGGAGATGAATATAGAAGTCAGGGTCAACATAGAAATGGAGTTTGATAAATTAGATAAAAAGAGCCAGGGAATAAAGGTCTCAGTTGATAGAAAACAAGAAAGTAGAGGCAGATCTGGAAGAGGAAATGAGGAAATTTTGATTTTAAGCTCTTATAAATGGAATCACTGTGACACTGATAAAATCTAATATGTTGCCATGTCTGAGGAAGTTAGTAATAGAATTCACATATAAACATATTTTTAAATATCTGTTTACATTCATTGTTTAACAGACTGATATGCTTCAAAATGTTAATTCTATCTCTAGTTAAATCTAGATACACGACATTCTGAGATTCAGATTTGTTTTCCATTCTTTTGCTCATAATTTCTACAGTTTTTTATCAGTAGCCTATAAACACTAGTGTCTCTGAAATGAAAGGCATGAATTTTGCTTTTTTATTAGCCACAGTTACTGAGAGAAAAGTGGCAAAAAATGAAAAAGTAAATGAGTTACTTGTTCAGTTGTGTCCGACTCTTTGGGGCCCCGTGGACTTTAGCCCTCCAGGCTCCTCTGTCTGTGGAATTCTCTAGGCAAGAATACTGAAGTGAGTAGCCATTCCCTTCTCCAGGGATATTCCTGATCCAGGAATCAAACCCAGGTCTGCTGCTATTCAGGCAGATTCTTTGGTGTCTGAGTCACCAGGAAAGCCCAAAATGACAAAAGCCCACTCTAAAACTTTCAAGACATCTAATCATCTGAAATTATGTAATAAATGGAATATTTCAGTTTATATGCATGTGAATAAGAAAATAACTCTTGGAGTTGTTCAAATGTTTCAGAAAGAAAAGGCTAAGGGAAATGGGCACCTTAATTTGATTATAGCTGACATAAATTTCTAATAATAAAATTAAAAAGTGATACCTGCTTCTATCATTGTCACTTATCTTTAGATAAAGTCTTCAATTTTAACATTTATAAGTGTGCTGGGTTATCAGCTTTACTGAACTACCAAGTGTTGATTTGCCCTCAATTTTTTCTGCTCAGTTTATGAAATTGCTTTCAGTTTAAAACACTGATATTTATTCAGAGGAGGATAATAGCAGGGACACACTGCTTTGGTGATTTTACATAATGTTAGTCAACTTTCATCCAAATAGAAGCTATATTTAAAAGAATGAAAAGAGACCTAAAAATATTGCATTGGTTTTGTTGAGAAGTAGTTTCTCTTGAATTCTTTCAGCTAGTCTAATTTAATTGACCCAAGATAGATTAACAGAAGAAAAAAAAAATAACTTATACGTATGGAAGTCTCATAGAGATAGGACTCAAGGAGTAATCAAAGTATCTGTTTACATTCATTGTTTAACAGACTGATATGCTTCAAAATGTTAATTCTATCTCTAGTTAAATCTAGATACACGACATTCTGAGATTCAGATTTGTTTTCCATTCTTTTGCTCATAATTTCTACAGTTTTTTATCAGTAGCCTATAAACACTAGTGTCTCTGAAATGAAAGGCATGAATTTTGCTTTTTTATTAGCCACAGTTACTGAGAGAAAAGTGGCAAAAAATGAAAAAGTAAATGAGTTACTTGTTCAGTTGTGTCCGACTCTTTGGGGCCCCGTGGACTTTAGCCCTCCAGGCTCCTCTGTCTGTGGAATTCTCTAGGCAAGAATACTGAAGTGAGTAGCCATTCCCTTCTCCAGGGATATTCCTGATCCAGGAATCAAACCCAGGTCTGCTGCTATTCAGGCAGATTCTTTGGTGTCTGAGTCACCAGGAAAGCCCAAAATGACAAAAGCCCACTCTAAAACTTTCAAGACATCTAATCATCTGAAATTATGTAATAAATGGAATATTTCAGTTTATATGCATGTGAATAAGAAAATAACTCTTGGAGTTGTTCAAATGTTTCAGAAAGAAAAGGCTAAGGGAAATGGGCACCTTAATTTGATTATAGCTGACATAAATTTCTAATAATAAAATTAAAAAGTGATACCTGCTTCTATCATTGTCACTTATCTTTAGATAAAGTCTTCAATTTTAACATTTATAAGTGTGCTGGGTTATCAGCTTTACTGAACTACCAAGTGTTGATTTGCCCTCAATTTTTTCTGCTCAGTTTATGAAATTGCTTTCAGTTTAAAACACTGATATTTATTCAGAGGAGGATAATAGCAGGGACACACTGCTTTGGTGATTTTACATAATGTTAGTCAACTTTCATCCAAATAGAAGCTATATTTAAAAGAATGAAAAGAGACCTAAAAATATTGCATTGGTTTTGTTGAGAAGTAGTTTCTCTTGAATTCTTTCAGCTAGTCTAATTTAATTGACCCAAGATAGATTAACAGAAGAAAAAAAAAATAACTTATACGTATGGAAGTCTCATAGAGATAGGACTCAAGGAGTAATCAAAGTAACTGGCTTTCATACTTTTTAGACAAAGGAAGAATACATTTGTGAGGAATTGATAGGATGAAGAAAGTTAAGCTTTGAGTGCCTAGTTAGTGAATAACCCATATAGAGTTGGGATTAGTTAAAAAAAAAAAAAAAAAAAGTGACATTTATTCACATAGCCTTTTAGGACCTGAATTTCCTTATCTCTGGTGATAAAAATGTCTGTCCACATCTTGGTACAGAGAAGGGACCCTTGGTATTGGAGGTGCCTTCAGTGAGACAGGGAGAGAGTCAGAGTATGTTTTATGCACCAGTTGTTTTTTAAGTAACCTTAACTCAGAATAATCCATAGTCCACTTTGTCCTATTTTAGGGTGGCCTGCCCTGAGCCTCAACAGTTTAAAAATATTAGACTAATTTTTTGCTAGTTTTTTGATCATACAGATGAACTTAATGGCATAATATGTTGATTGCTAATAAAGTCATTTAATATTCTACACATCTGCATATTGTCAGCTCTAAGTGCAGTCTTGCAATCAGCAATATCCCCATGATAACTCTCCTGTGGTGCCTGGCAGGATAACATAATGCCTGATGAGCAGTAAGGCACTCTTGAACCAAGAGGTAGTGAGCTTTCAATTTTGGTACGAAGGAAATGAACTCACTCTGCTGCCCCAGGCATCAGAGTCAGCACGGAGCAGGGCACCCCCTGAACAAGGAAAACCCAAGCAAGGCTAATAGTTTAAGAGGTTTGCAACCTTTCCAAAATATTTTTAAAAGATGAAACAGATTGTTATGCACCCATTAGAAAAATATATTAAACATTAAAAATCCCTTTCAGTGAAACAGTCTTGTTAATTTTAAAAAGTAGAGTCCTGACTAGGTGTCATATACATAATAAAACATTGTAATAAATAGCTATTCCCAAAGAACTTTAGCTTGTAGAATGTTTTTGGTACATGATGATTTTTTTTTTTAAATTTTGACCTCTTTATTGTTTTATTTATTTGCATCCATCTTTTTATTCTTTGGTGTGTGTGGGCCTCCCATTGCAGTGGCCTCTCTGGTTGCAGAGCACTGGCTCTGGGCACATGCGCTCCGGAGCACTGGCTCCTAATTGGACATACCAGTCCAGCCGCTCTGCAGCACGTGAAATATTCCCGGGTCAGGGATGGAAGCGGTGCCCCTTGCACTGCAAGGTGGACTCTTTACTCACCACCAGGGAAGCCTACTGATTCTTTGAAGAAGGTGTACATTTCTCACCGTTATTAACTCTAATGGAGCCACACGTGTGTGCATATTCTACTGTGTATGGTGTGATGTGCTGAAATTAGACTCAACTATGTTTGGTTTTCTATTACTAAGTGAAGAACTAAAAGATGTGGGGGCCTTCCACAGAAAGGAAGGCAGCGGGACTGCCCCCAGATGAACGGGGAGATCTCAGAGAGAGGCGAGTCTGCTGCCTGCCAACCCAGCCGACACCCCCAACCCCGCTCCCGCTCCCGCCCCCGCGAACGCAGGAGACAATCAGACACGGCAGGGGGTCTGCAAAGCATTTCCGTTTTATTAGTGCAAACTTAGAGCTTTTATAGGCAAATGAAGGGGGTTTTGCAAGGGACTTCCTATAGTTACACCAATCAAGCTAAAGGTCAAGCAATCATGCATCTACATCGCAATAGGAATCTATGGTGAGCATGCATTGTCCACGAGTGCGGAAACCAGGGGGACCAATCAGAAGTTTTGACAATCAACTTTAGATTATGCCCTCCTCTCTTCCTGTAGGCGCCACCTTAGCTCCTAACCGCAAACATGTGCTTAAGCTTCCTTATGCTTGCAAAGGCCCTCTTTCATTTAGGGCCCCACAAAAAGGCAAAGTATTTGGGGGAAGATTGAAGTACAGTATGATTGTATTGCTAAGCATACTTTGCTATAACTACTTTCCTAATTACATTCCCTCAGGATGTGAACGACATGCGAATTGTTCACCTTCTATCACAACCTATATTGGTACTTGATGTATTTTAGATAACTAAATTGTTACCAAATGCTGTTACCAATTCAGGTTCACCTGCTCACTTCTCAAAAACCAATAATTGTGAGACAAGTGTCAGTAGAAAGGAGAGATGCTTTAATCATAAAACCCAGCAATCTGGGGAGAAGATGGACTCATATCCCAAGACCAACTCTAAAGATTCTGTTCAGCCATAAGCTTTTAAAGAGAAAACAAACAAACAAAAAAAGATGGTGGGAGAGAGGGGAGAGAATGTCAGTGAATCACTAAGGCATGAGGTTGCATTCTGCATCATTCTCCATTGAGGAAGACTGGGTGACACTCTCGTCATGTTATTCGGCCCATGTGATTTGTCTGTAGGATTGCTAAAGGGGCTTTGGGAGTAGAGAGTTAGTCATTTTTAACTACTTAATTCTTTGTTCGTTCTTCTTTGTATTTAGGAATAGAATTACCAGGTTAGGCCAGGTGTCCATCCAGGGAATTCAGTGATTGTGTTCTTTTTATTTATTTATTGGCTGTCCTGGACTTTTCTCTAGTTGCAGTGAGTGGGGCTACTGTCTAGTTGTCGTGTGTAGGCTTCTCATGGGGAGCTTCCCTTGTTGCTGAGCATGGGCTATAGGGTGGGTAGACTTCAGTAGTTGTGGTTCCCAGGCTCTAAGCACAGGTTCAATAGGTGAAGCTCATGGGGTTAGTTTCTCGGTGACATGTGGGATCTTCCTGGACCAGGACTGAATGCATATCTCCTGCAACAGCAAGTGAATTCTTTGCCACTGAGTCACCAGGGAAGCCCAGTGATCTTGTTCTTATAATTAGGTTCTTTCACGGTTATTCATTTCAGTAATCCTGGCTGGAAAATTCCATGGACTGAGGAGCCTGGTAGGCTATACAGTCCATGGTATCATGAAGAGTTGGACATGACTGACTGACTAAACAGAATGTTAGAGAATGACAGAAAAGAGCAAACAGGAAAGAAGCAAAAAGGGCAACTTTCAAAATATGTTAAGCAATAGTGAATAGTACATTCTAGATTCTTGTTAAATTTCTCTTTTCCCTTGGAACTAGGGGAACTACTATTTAATAGTCTATTGTCCATATAAATCCTACTGAAAAAAGCAGTATAGAAACAAGAAAAAAATAATAAACCAAGATGACTTCTTTCATGAAAATACTTGCACAGATTTGTTCCTTATATATTTATCAAATGCCTACTGTGTGCCTGGTCTTGGGTTATATCAGTGGGGGGAAGAAAAAAACAGACAAAAACCCTTGTTGTCATGTTTTCATGGGCAGAGAGAGACTAATTGTGATTAATGGGTAATACGTTAATTAGGTTGTATTGGACGGTGACTAAATTTTCTAACAGAAAAAAGGAAAAAGTAGGGCAGAATAAGGGAATTAAGAATGCTACTTTAGATGGAGAGGCATGTAGCAATGTTAAATAAGATGGACAGGGAAAAACCTCACTGAGAATAGGATAATTTGAGTAAAAACATAAAAGGTAAAGAAATCAGAACACTGAAGAAAGAAAACTTAGCCAGTGAAAAGGTGTTAAGGGAAGACTCTATTTGCTGGATTAGAGGAGCAAGAAAGAAAATGTTGCTGGAACATTGTAGAAAGAAGTAGAAAAGTAGGTCAGAGAGGCAATGGGGGACCAGATCAAGTAGAGCCTTGCAAATCATTGCTAAGAACTTTGGATTCTAACTCTGAGCCATATGTGGAACTATTGGAGAGTTTTGAGTAAATGATCTGAGTTATTTTAGAAAGATCCCCCTGGCTTCTTTGCTAGGTACTGAAGTTAGGGAATAAGAGTGGAAACATGTAGAGCCCGCCACAGAACTATAGGGGTGAAACAACTTTCTCCTCTTTCCTTCCAGATTCTTTGGTCTAATAACTAAATTGATACAAGACAGATTAACAGGAGAAAGACAAAATCGCATATGGGGAGAGGGGAGCTTCTCACATGGCTCAATGGTAAAGAATCTGCTTGCCATGCCAACACCAGAAACGTGGGTTCAGTCCCTGGGTTGGGAAGATCCCCTGGAGAAGGAAATGACAATGCATTCCAGTATTCTAGCCTGGAAAATTCCATGGACAGAGGAACCAGGTAGACTACAGTCCTTGGCATCCCAAAGAGTCAGGCATGGCTGAACAACTACATGCACGCACGTATATGTGTGGGAGCCTCATGAAAATTTAAAAGGCAGCAAAATAATTGAAACTTATATACCATCTTAAGCTAAGGAAAGAGATAGGGATCTGTGGATATGAAGGGGAAGAAGATCATTCACAGGAAGGTGAGAAAAGATACTTGGAAAACAAAGGTTGTCCCATTAATGCAAATAATTTTTCTGGGTAAAGTGTATCTCTGGTAATGGCTCTTTTTTTGAATCAGAAAAGGAATCAGAAAAAAAAACTTATCTCTTGAAGTTTGCCACAGTTGTGGTGCAAATACAGTAAACAAAATAAATTGGTAAAATATTCTAAAAGTTATTTAGTGATACGTGCATAGAAGAAACATACAAATTGTACACACATATATGTGGTATATATCATATATATCAGAGAATGTGAATATAAAATGACTGGGCAAGAAGTTGAAACTTTTTTGTTGTTGTTGTTCTTTTTTTGGGGGGGTGGAGAGGGAGGGGGGCAGGCGGGCCACTTCTATTGGTCTTCTCATATATCTATTTTTTCATCCATCTTTGGTCTTTGGCCCCTGTGGGCCTCCCATCGCAGTGGCCTCTGTTGTCGCAGAGCACCGGCTCTGGACGCATGCGCTCCAGAGCTCTGACTTGGTATTTGGACACATCCTTCTAGCCGCTCTGTGGCACATGGGATCTTCCCAGGCCACGGATTGAACCAGCGTCCCTTACACTGCAATGTGGTGTCCTTACCCACTGGACCACCAGGGAAGCCTGAGTTGAAACTTTTAAGAAGAATGGACAGAACAAGTTCCACTGGTAAGTAACCATTGAACAAAGACATTTAAAGAGTAGTGAGGATAGGGTCTTCCAGGCAGTGCAGTGGTTAGGACTCTGTGCTTCCCATGCAGGGGGCTCAATTTGGTCCTTGATCTTTGAAGAACTAACACCTCACATTCTATGAGGTACCCCCAAAAAGTGGAAAAATAAGTCAGCAAAGTTCTAATAAGGCCCCATGAAGAAGAACAATGAAGACCAATACTCAAAGATTCAAGTTGACACAAGGTGCCTCATTGAAAAGTCAGGCATGGCTGAACAACTACATGCACGCACGTATATGTGTGGGAGCCTCATGAAAATTTAAAAGGCAGCAAAATAATTGAAACTTATATACCATCTTAAGCTAAGGAAAGAGATAGGGATCTGTGGATATGAAGGGGAAGAAGATCATTCACAGGAAGGTGAGAAAAGATACTTGGAAAACAAAGGTTGTCCCATTAATGCAAATAATTTTTCTGGGTAAAGTGTATCTCTGGTAATGGCTCTTTTTTTGAATCAGAAAAGGAATCAGAAAAAAAAACTTATCTCTTGAAGTTTGCCACAGTTGTGGTGCAAATACAGTAAACAAAATAAATTGGTAAAATATTCTAAAAGTTATTTAGTGATACGTGCATAGAAGAAACATACAAATTGTACACACATATATGTGGTATATATCATATATATCAGAGAATGTGAATATAAAATGACTGGGCAAGAAGTTGAAACTTTTTTGTTGTTGTTGTTCTTTTTTTGGGGGGGTGGAGAGGGAGGGGGGCAGGCGGGCCACTTCTATTGGTCTTCTCATATATCTATTTTTTCATCCATCTTTGGTCTTTGTGGGCCTCCCATCGCAGTGACCTCTGTTCTTGCAGAGCACCAGCTCTGGGCACATGCGCTCCAGAGCTCTGACTTGGTATTTGGACACATCCTTCTAGCCGCTCTGTGGCACATGGGATCTTCCCAGGCCACGGATTGAACCAGCGTCCCTTACACTGCAATGTGGTGTCCTTACCCACTGGACCACCAGGGAAGCCTGAGTTGAAACTTTTAAGAAGAATGGACAGAACAAGTTCCACTGGTAAGTAACCATTGAACAAAGACATTTAAAGAGTAGTGAGGATAGGGTCTTCCAGGCAGTGCAGTGGTTAGGACTCTGTGCTTCCCATGCAGGGGGCTCAATTTGGTCCTTGATCTTTGAAGAACTAACACCTCACATTCTTTGAGGTACCCCCCCCCAAAAAAAAGTGGAAAAAATAAGTCAGCAAAGTTCTAATAAGGCCCCATGAAGAAGAACAATGAAGACCAATACTCAAAGATTCAAGTTGACACAAGGTGATCATCACAGCAGAAAGCTGTCATTTAATGACTCAAGTAGATACATGGTCTCAACCAATTCTGGATTTGGAGTCTAGGTTCTATATTCTGATTCCGTCTACTGGATGGCAAAAGAGATTAAACATATTGACAAAATTAGAAATAATAATATGAGGTGTTATGGAGATAGTTTTGATTCACACCTCAGTGGGTAAATTTTATCTTTATCTTTGAGAATGCCTAAATGTTCTAGCTGAGTTATTTAAAATCCTGAAAGATGGTCATGTTAAAGTACTGCATTCAATGTGCCAGAAAATTTGCAAAACTCAGGAGTGGCCACAGGATGGGAAAAGATTAGTTTCCATTCCACTCCCAAAAAAGGGCAGTGCCAAAGAATGATCAAACTACCATACAATTGTGTTCATTTCACATGATAGCAATGTAATGCTCAAAAGCATTGAGCTAGGCTTCAACAGCAAGTGAACCAAGAATTTCCAGATGTACAAGCTGGATTTAGAAAAGATAGAGGAACAAGAGATCAAATTGCCAGCATTCTTCGGATCATTCAGAAAGTAAGATGATTCCAGAAAAACATCTTCTTCATTGACTATGCTAAAGCCTTGGACTAAGTGGATCACAACAAACTGTGGAAAATACTTAGAGAGATGGGAATACTGGACCACCTTACCTGCCTCCTGTGAAACCTGGATGCAGGTCAAAAAACAGCAGTTAGAGCCAGACATGAAAAAAAAATGGACTGGTTCCTATTTGGAAAAGGAGTATATCAGGGTTGTATATTGTCATCCTACTTATTTAACTTATATGCAGAATGCATCATGTGAAATGCTGGTTGAAGCACAAACTGGAATCAGGATTGCTGGCAGAAATATCAACAACCTCAGATATTCAGATGATACCACTCTAATGGCAGAAAGTGAAGAGGAACTAAAGAGCCTCTTGATGAGTGTAAGATAGGAGAATGAAAAAGTTGGCTTAAAACTCAACATTCAAAAAACTAAGATCATGGCGTCTGGTCCCATCACTTTACAAAGTGGAAAAATAATCAGCAAGTCTAATAAGGATGAAGAACCAATACTCAAAGATTCAAGTTGACACAGGTGATCATGAAAGCTGTCATTTAATGACTCAAGTAGATACATGGTCTCAACCAATTCTGGATTTGGAGTCTAGGTTCTATATTCTGATTCCGTCTACTGGATGGCAAAAGAGATTAAACATATTGACAAAATTAGAAATAATAATATGAGGTGTTATGGAGATAGTTTTGATTCACACCTCAGTGGGTAAATTTTATCTTTATCTTTGAGAATGCCTAAATGTTCTAGCTGAGTTATTTAAAATCCTGAAAGATGGTCATGTTAAAGTACTGCATTCAATGTGCCAGAAAATTTGCAAAACTCAGGAGTGGCCACAGGATGGGAAAAGATTAGTTTCCATTCCACTCCCAAAAAAGGGCAGTGCCAAAGAATGATCAAACTACCATACAATTGTGTTCATTTCACATGATAGCAATGTAATGCTCAAAAGCATTGAGCTAGGCTTCAACAGCAAGTGAACCAAGAATTTCCAGATGTACAAGCTAGATTTAGAAAAGATAGAGGAACAAGAGATCAAATTGCCAGCATTCTTCGGATCATTCAGAAAGTAAGATGATTCCAGAAAAACATCTTCTTCATTGACTATGCTAAAGCCTTGGACTAAGTGGATCACAACAAACTGTGGAAAATACTTAGAGAGATGGGAATACTGGACCACCTTACCTGCCTCCTGTGAAACCTGGATGCAGGTCAAAAAACAGCAGTTAGAGCCAGACATGAAAAAAAAATGGACTGGTTCCTATTTGGAAAAGGAGTATATCAGGGTTGTATATTGTCATCCTACTTATTTAACTTATATGCAGAATGCATCATGTGAAATGCTGGTTGAAGCACAAACTGGAATCAGGATTGCTGGCAGAAATATCAACAACCTCAGATATTCAGATGATACCACTCTAATGGCAGAAAGTGAAGAGGAACTAAAGAGCCTCTTGATGAGTGTAAGATAGGAGAATGAAAAAGTTGGCTTAAAACTCAACATTCAAAAAACTAAGATCATGGCGTCTGGTCCCATCACTTTACAGCAAATAGAAGGGAAAAAAGTGAGAGCAGTGACAACTTTTTTTTCCCTTGGGCTCCAGTGTCACTGCAGATGTTGACTGCAGCCTTGACGTTATAAGGTTCTTGCTCCTTGCAAGGAAAGATATGACAAACCTAGTGGAAAAAAAAAGTGAAAGTGTTAGTTGATCAGTTGTGTCCAACTCTTTGCAACCTAATGGACTTTAGCCACTAGGTTTCTCTTGTCCATAGAATTCTCCAGGGAAGAAAAATGGGGTGGGTTGCTGTTCCCTTCTCCAAGGGAGCTTCCTGACCCAGGGATTGAACAAGAGTCTCCCACATTGTGGGCAGATTCTTTATTGTCTGAGTCACCAGGAAGCCCTCATGACAAACCTAGACAGCATATTAAAAGCTGAGACAATGTGAGAAAATAGCTATTGTCATTGCACTGTGAGAAAGAGGGATCCTTCTGGGGTGCTGTGTGACAGCCTGTAGGGATAGGATGGTGGGGTTATACATGTGACTAATCTGGGATGACACATATCTGTAAACAACAAAACTCTGTAAATGTAAAAAGTAAAATAAAAATTAAAAAAAAAAAAAAAGCTGAGACATCACTTTGCTGACAAATGTCCGTAATAGTCAAACCTATGGTTTTTCCAGTAGTTATGTATGAATGTGACAGTTGTAACATTAAGAAGGCTGAGCACTGAAGAGTCGGTCCTCTAGAACTGTGGTGCTGGAGAAGACTCTTCAGAATTCCTTGGACAGCTAAGACATCAAACCAGTCAATCCTAAATGGAATCAACACTGACTATTCATTGGAAGGACTGATGCAGAAGCTGAAGTTTCAATACTTTGTCCACCTGATGGGAAAACCAGACTCATTGGAAAAGACCCTGATGTTGGAAAAGATTGAGGGCAGGAGGAGAAGGAGGCCTTTTTTGAAGCACAAACTGGAATCAGGATTGCTGGCAGAAATATCAACAACCTCAGATATTCAGATGATACCACTCTAATGGCAGAAAGTGAAGAGGAACTAAAGAGCCTCTTGATGAGTGTAAGATAGGAGAATGAAAAAGTTGGCTTAAAACTCAACATTCAAAAAACTAAGATCATGGCGTCTGGTCCCATCACTTTACAGCAAATAGAAGGGAAAAAAGTGAGAGCAGTGACAACTTTTTTTTCCCTTGGGCTCCAGTGTCACTGCAGATGTTGACTGCAGCCTTGACGTTATAAGGTTCTTGCTCCTTGCAAGGAAAGATATGACAAACCTAGTGGAAAAAAAAAGTGAAAGTGTTAGTTGATCAGTTGTGTCCAACTCTTTGCAACCTAATGGACTTTAGCCACTAGGTTTCTCTTGTCCATAGAATTCTCCAGGGAAGAAAAATGGGGTGGGTTGCTGTTCCCTTCTCCAAGGGAGCTTCCTGACCCAGGGATTGAACAAGAGTCTCCCACATTGTGGGCAGATTCTTTATTGTCTGAGTCACCAGGGAAGCCCTCATGACAAACCTAGACAGCATATTAAAAGCTGAGACAATGTGAGAAAATAGCTATTGTCATTGCACTGTGAGAAAGAGGGATCCTTCTGGGGTGCTGTGTGACAGCCTGTAGGGATAGGATGGTGGGGTTATACATGTGACTAATCTGGGATGACACATATCTGTAAACAACAAAACTCTGTAAATGTAAAAAGTAAAATAAAAATTAAAAAAAAAAAAAAAAAGCTGAGACATCACTTTGCTGACAAATGTCCGTAATAGTCAAACCTATGGTTTTTCCAGTAGTTATGTATGAATGTGACAGTTGTAACATTAAGAAGGCTGAGCACTGAAGAGTCGGTCCTCTAGAACTGTGGTGCTGGAGAAGACTCTTCAGAATTCCTTGGACAGCTAAGACATCAAACCAGTCAATCCTAAATGGAATCAACACTGACTATTCATTGGAAGGACTGATGCAGAAGCTGAAGTTTCAATACTTTGTCCACCTGATGGGAAAACCAGACTCATTGGAAAAGACCCTGATGTTGGAAAAGATTGAGGGCAGGAGGAGAAGGAGGACACACAGGATGAGATAGTTGGATGTCCTCATTAACTCAGTGTTCAAACTCAAACTCAATGAGTTTGAGCAAGCTCTAGGAGATAGTGAAGGACCAAGAATCCTGGTCCAGTCCATGGGGTCACAAAGAGTTAGACATGCTTAGTGATTGAAAAGCAACAACCAAAAAAACTAAGTGCCTAGGATTTTTAATAGATACTCAGGGCATTGGTAGTTAATTGATTATGAAATAAATATTGTCAAATATATTCTGGAAAAACTTCAGTGACAACAAGTGTCTTTTTATTAAGAATAAAAAGGGAATTGTTTTGCTCAATGGAGATTCCCTAGCACTTAAAATAATGGCTGATACATAAAAGGCATTTAACAAATACTTGAGAGGATAAATAAGCCACAGTACTGAATTTAAATACTAGTACTTTGTCACATATCATATCTATTTATAGGTGGGTCAGAGCATTTTTAGTTCTCAGTGACATCATGATAGAGAAGTGAGGAAAGGAAAATTTAACCAAACCCAGGCTTGACTGCCTCTCATAAGCCAGTAATTGAGAGGCAAGGTGTCAGTAGAAAGAAAAGGTGCTTTAATCAATAAAGTCAGCAATCTGGACAGAAGATGAACTCAATTCCAAAGATTATGCTCAACCATGAGCAGAATAATTATTTTATTTATTTATTTTTGGCTGTGCTGGGTCTTCATTGCTATGCAGGCAATTCTCTAGTTGTAAGTGAGCAGTCTTTTCATGACCGTGGTTTCTCTTTCGCGGAGCACAGGCTCCAGGGCACTCAGGCTTCCGTAGTTGCAGCTGGTGGGCTCAATAGTTTTGATTCCCAGGCTCTAGAGCATAGGCTCAGCAGTTGTGGCACACGGGCTTAGTTGCTCCTTGGCATGTGTCTCCTGCATTGGTAGGCAGATTCTTTACCACTGTGCCACCAGGGAAGCCCCAACCATGACAATTTTTGAAGAAAAATTGGAAAGTGGAGAGCAAAGAATCTCACTGAATCTTTGAGGCAGGAGGTCAGGTTCTGCCTCATTGGAAAAGACCCTGATGTTGGAAAAGATTGAGGGCAGGAGGAGAAGGAGGACACACAGGATGAGATAGTTGGATGTCCTCATTAACTCAGTGTTCAAACTCAAACTCAATGAGTTTGAGCAAGCTCTAGGAGATAGTGAAGGACCAAGAATCCTGGTCCAGTCCATGGGGTCACAAAGAGTTAGACATGCTTAGTGATTGAAAAGCAACAACCAAAAAAACTAAGTGCCTAGGATTTTTAATAGATACTCAGGGCATTGGTAGTTAATTGATTATGAAATAAATATTGTCAAATATATTCTGGAAAAACTTCAGTGACAACAAGTGTCTTTTTATTAAGAATAAAAAGGGAATTGTTTTGCTCAATGGAGTTTCCCCTAGCACTTAAAATAATGGCTGATACATAAAAGGCATTTAACAAATACTTGAGAGGATAAATAAGCCACAGTACTGAATTTAAATACTAGTACTTTGTCACATATCATATCTATTTATAGGTGGGTCAGAGCATTTTTAGTTCTCAGTGACATCATGATAGAGAAGTGAGGAAAGGAAAATTTAACCAAACCCAGGCTTGACTGCCTCTCATAAGCCAGTAATTGAGAGGCAAGGTGTCAGTAGAAAGAAAAGGTGCTTTAATCAATAAAGTCAGCAATCTGGACAGAAGATGAACTCAATTCCAAAGATTATGCTCAACCATGAGCAGAATAATTATTTTATTTATTTATTTTTGGCTGTGCTGGGTCTTCATTGCTATGCAGGCAATTCTCTAGTTGTAAGTGAGCAGTCTTTTCATGACCGTGGTTTCTCTTTCGCGGAGCACAGGCTCCAGGGCACTCAGGCTTCCGTAGTTGCAGCTGGTGGGCTCAATAGTTTTGATTCCCAGGCTCTAGAGCATAGGCTCAGCAGTTGTGGCACACGGGCTTAGTTGCTCCTTGGCATGTGTCTCCTGCATTGGTAGGCAGATTCTTTACCACTGTGCCACCAGGGAAGCCCCAACCATGACAATTTTTGAAGAAAAATTGGAAAGTGGGAGAGCAAAGAATCTCACTGAATCTTTGAGGCAGGAGGTCAGGTTCTGCCTCATTCCCCATTGAATGCAGACTAGTTGACTCTTTGGGTGTTATCTTGCCTGAATAACCTGCCTTCAGGCTGTTGAGGGTAGGGAGCTAATAATTTTTTTTAACTGCTTAATTCTTCATCTTTTTACCTAGGAAAAGAATCAACAGGTTAGACAAGGCATGGTGTGCCTCCAGGAATGCCTAAATCAGGATTTAGTTTTAATTGCTTAGCGATCACCTTCCTATAATTAGGTTCCTTTAGAGGGAAAGAGGGAATGGGCAAAGAAGCTTCTTTCATGTGTATTTCTTCTTCATATTCACTCTGGGCACAGAGTCTCTAAAACCCTTGCAATTTCCTAAGTGATAAGAGTAATAAGTTGTCTCTTGATATTCATAACAAATCCTTTTCAGCCACACCTGAGTTTATTTTAATAAAGTGGCTTTGGGAAAGCACCTAAAGATGGGACTGGTTGTCAAGGCAAAGAAGTAGGTGAAGAAGGTTCAAAGGATCAGTCTTCTCTGGAGATATTTAAAACAGAAAAAAGCATAAAGGGTGTTAAGAGAGCTTCCAGGCTAATGAACTGATGAACTCCTGGAGATTTAGGGACAATGGTATACTCCTTCGCACATTCCTTGCCCTAAACATGTCTGTCATCTGGCTGTTCCTGAGTCATATCTTTTTATAATAAACAGCTGTCTAGTAAATAAACTGTTTCTCTGAGTTTTGTGAAGCACTCTAGAAAATTTATTGAAACTGAAGAGAAGTCTGGGAACCTCTGAGTTATAGCTGGTCAATCTGAGGCACAGATGGCAACCTGGACTTCAGATTAACATTAATGGAGGGGCTTCAGACTGCTGGGGTTGAGCTCTTGGCTTCTTGCGTCTGACATTATTCCAGGTATTTTCAGATTTGAGTCAAATCTGTGGGACACTGCATCGGTGTCTCTTGAGAATTAGAGAATAGCTTGGCATGGGAAAACCTCCACATATCTGGTATCATGAGTATGAGGGTAGTAGTGTGAGAATAAAAAAAAAAAAAAAAAAAAAGACAGAATAAGATTAAGTCTTTTCAATACATTAGAACACACACACACATATAGATACAGATACAGGTTAGTTATTCATAGATATTTAGCTAGAATATTTGTATTTGCTGATAATCACTTGAGGTTCATTCAGATTTTGAATATGATTTCCTTAAGTTACTAAAGGACTAATTGCTTTCAAAGTTGTTTCTAGTTGTTCCTCGCAATTTTTGTATTTCTTAATTCTTTCCACCAATTGAAAGATTGTATAGCATATATATCTTTGTAAATCAATACTTTCAATTCTTATACTATGTTTATATAATAATTGATCAAGTATCAAAAATAATCTAGAGCAATAATTTAAAAACATCCTCCCACTCTCAGGTTTGGGAGTTCACATTTCTACAAAACCAAAGCAGAAAAGAATTTTCTAACATTTAGGGTACACCCAGGTGGCTCAGTAGTAAAGCATTCACCTGCCAAGCAAGAGACATGGGTTTAATCCCTGGGACGAGAACTCCTGGAGAAGGAAATGGCAACCTGCTCCAGTATTCTTGCCTGGGAGATGCCCTGGACAGAAGTGCTGGATGACTCCATGAGAGTCAGACAAGTCAGACTGAGCGACTAAACCACCACCACCATCACACATTATGAAATTGATATGTTTGGGGGATATAGTAGATGACCTTATTTTTGTCATAAGATTTTATCACACTCCACTATTTCAGCTACTAAGGTACTATCTTTTGAGCAGTTTCTAGAATCAGCCTCACCCCAAACTCCTTAGCACATTCAGATCTGACATATCACAAAGAATTATATTTTACCTCAATCACCATCAACACTGCCCCAATCTAGACATGCTGTGTGCAAAATCTGCTTTCCTGTGCTAACCAAAACTGATTGAGCTAGGCCTGAACATCGAATACAAAGAAAGCAATCCATAAGTCATTTTAGTTGCTTAAAATTGAAAAAAATTTCACTTAAGATTGAGCTTGTCTGCCATTTCTCTCTTAAGAGTATGATTTGGGAAAAATAAAGAGAATATGAAAGTTGGTGAGGATGAAGAGGGTCCATGTAGAAACCAAAATAATGGAAGGCCAAACTATGGGTACCCCTGGAGGAGAAGATGGCAACCTACTCCAGTATTCTTGCCTGGAGAATCCCGTGGACAGAGGAGCCTGGTGGGCTATACAGTTCATGGGGTCACAAAGTGTCAGACATGACTGAGCACTCATGCGAACTATGAGTTCACTGAATTATACAAGTATAAAATATGTTGTTAACTCTGTGTGAAGTTCTAGAACATTCAAATGAGTGTGGGAATTCGGCTAAAAGGGTCAGAAGGGCTGAAATAGAGTGAAATAATAACAGCTTAAAGAAAGATTGTATAGCATATATATCTTTGTAAATCAATACTTTCAATTCTTATACTATGTTTATATAATAATTGATCAAGTATCAAAAATAATCTAGAGCAATAATTTAAAAACATCCTCCCACTCTCAGGTTTGGGAGTTCACATTTCTACAAAACCAAAGCAGAAAAGAATTTTCTAACATTTAGGGTACACCCAGGTGGCTCAGTAGTAAAGCATTCACCTGCCAAGCAAGAGACATGGGTTTAATCCCTGGGACGAGAACTCCTGGAGAAGGAAATGGCAACCTGCTCCAGTATTCTTGCCTGGGAGATGCCCTGGACAGAAGTGCTGGATGACTCCATGAGAGTCAGACAAGTCAGACTGAGCGACTAAACCACCACCACCATCACACATTATGAAATTGATATGTTTGGGGGATATAGTAGATGACCTTATTTTTGTCATAAGATTTTATCACACTCCACTATTTCAGCTACTAAGGTACTATCTTTTGAGCAGTTTCTAGAATCAGCCTCACCCCAAACTCCTTAGCACATTCAGATCTGACATATCACAAAGAATTATATTTTACCTCAATCACCATCAACACTGCCCCAATCTAGACATGCTGTGTGCAAAATCTGCTTTCCTGTGCTAACCAAAACTGATTGAGCTAGGCCTGAACATCGAATACAAAGAAAGCAATCCATAAGTCATTTTAGTTGCTTAAAATTGAAAAAAATTTCACTTAAGATTGAGCTTGTCTGCCATTTTCTCTCTTAAGAGTATGATTTGGGAAAAATAAAGAGAATATGAAAGTTGGTGAGGATGAAGAGGGTCCATGTAGAAACCAAAATAATGGAAGGCCAAACTATGGGTACCCCTGGAGGAGAAGATGGCAACCTACTCCAGTATTCTTGCCTGGAGAATCCCGTGGACAGAGGAGCCTGGTGGGCTATACAGTTCATGGGGTCACAAAGTGTCAGACATGACTGAGCACTCATGCGAACTATGAGTTCACTGAATTATACAAGTATAAAATATGTTGTTAACTCTGTGTGAAGTTCTAGAACATTCAAATGAGTGTGGGGAATTCGGCTAAAAGGGTCAGAAGGGCTGAAATAGAGTGAAATAATAACCAAGCTGTGTAAAAGAAAAACTCGTGATCCACAGACACTTAATGATGGGATGTTGTATCAGTTGTCAATTTATTACCTCTTAGTTCATCCTGTTTACTATTCTGCAATAATGGAAGCTGACCCTGTAATTTTTTCTCAGCTGTCACAGTGTTAACACTTTGTCTATAGAGAGTGCTGAAAGAGGAAGAGTTTTCTTTTTCTCACCTGTTCCTTTTATCAGGCTTCCCTGAGGTAGGGAAGGTGGCATTTCCAACACCAGGCTCCTGCATGCATAGAGGGCAGCAGCTTCCTCCATAGGTCTTCAGGCATCTGCAGAATGATGTAAATGAATCACTCCAATGACTTCCTAACAAGAACCAAGTTATGGCACCTCTCCATGAATGGCTTCCCTGGTACCTTGGAGGGAAGAGTTTTGCCAGCAAACCCTGGAAAATTTCTCCACCATCAGCTAATCTCTGGCTGCACCTTCTCCAATAAGGTCTTTGTCTCAGCACTAGGCTTAGTGGCTGGCTACCCCTTATATCTCCCTTATATCTGCTATTTCTTTCTTTTTTTTTTTAAATTATTCCCTTTACTACCCCCCACATCCACCCCATTGTTTTTACTGGAGTATAACTGCTGTACAAGTTTGTTGTTAGTTTTTGTTCTACCATGAAGTGAATCAGTTATATACATATATACATATATTTATATCCCTCCCTCTTGGACTTGCCTCCCTGTCCTCAATCCCACTCATGGAGGTCATCACAAGCCCTGACCTGAGCTCCCTGTGCTATCCACAGGTTTTCACTAGCTATCTATTTCACACGATAGTGTATGTATGCCAGTCCTAATCTGTCAAGTCGTCCTAGCCTCCATTTCCCCTGCTGTGTCCACATGCCTGTTCTCTGTATCTGCGTCCCTATAGTCAAATTTCCATTATTTCAATCTTCTGTTAATGTTAGTAATTACTTATATTAAACTTCCCTGTCCACATTACTATATACTTTGCTCCCTGAGTAGTATCTAGCTGATACAGATAGCAGCAAAAGAGCTTCGCTGTCCTCTGTAAGGCCTACTGATGGGATAAAACTTGATAAATTTGAGATTCTTACGTTTGTATTATTACTCTTAATTCCAAGAAAGGGCAAATGACTCATATGCTTTGTGAAATTCTATTTTGACTTATTCAGGTTTTTCAAATGGTGGGGGAGGAAGCTAGAAAGTATCAAGGATGAAATCAGAGGGAGTGAAACAGAATTTTCAAACACTCTCACATTGATTTTTTTAGAAAACTATTATTTTTGTCATCACTTTTCTTGTGTCATCAATGATTGAGAGCTCCAATTTACAACCCCAAATCTTCAGCCTTCTAATTTAACTGGAAGTATATTCAGTTCTTTTCCAATTCATCAGTAGTTCTACCATGTGAAATTTGGTTGGGCCAATGAGGGTTATTTTTTCCAATGTTGAGGCTGAATATTTGCTACTTCCTAGAGAGTAAGCACAAATATCTACGTTCAACTCCTCTTCCAGAAAGTGAGGGTATGTGAAAACTGGATGGATGATGGTATACAATAACAGTCACCTACTCTTTGCTAAAACAAAGCCAAAGCCAGACCTCCTCTAGTTGTCCAAATACGGGGATATTCTGTGGATGGTCATTATTTTCCCAATTTCCAAATGAAATTTTATTTTTATGCACCTGGATTTCTTTGTTTGTTGTTTCAGTTCCAAAAGTCTTACTTTTATCTTTATAACTTAGACTTTCCCAGTCAACCCCTGACTTTGGGATATGAACTTCATTGTTTTGTCCCATGCCTGGAGTGTTACTGTAGTTGTCCTCTTTTCATTTTATTACTAACTTTTCGAACAGAAAGATTTAGAAAAGATACGGGTTGTGTTTATATCCATTGTTATTAATTGTTCCTCCATATTTATTTACACTTTGCTGATGTGTAACATGTACATTGCTGCTCTAACTGATGATCTAAAATCTTAAATTACAATACCATTCAGTATCCACCTTGTCTTAAATAAATTTCATTGCAGTTATTCATAATTGCAGATTCCAGTTCATAAAACTCTGGTTCCAGGGACAGACTGTGATACCACATTACATGTTCACATTTTAAAATGACTCATTCCTGACTATGACATATTCTTACTATAATTCAAAATTCTGTTCTTTAGTCACTGACAATACAATTATTGAAAAAAGTACCAATTTATTCATTGCAATTAGCCTTCACAATCAGTTCTAAAACCTGAAGGATAACAAGTATTTGGTTTGTTTGTGGAGTCGTCAGAGCTTTGACTTAATCTAACCAATCCTGATACTGACATCTTCTTGTTATCTCCAAATCATCACAATTTTCAAATAAATTAAAGGTCCTTGGATGTTGGACATAACAGCTAATTTTCACTTTAACACTTCCAGAAGGATAGTTTTAGGTGTTCATAATTGCCTGTACATAGTTTTAATTTCCCAGTGACTGTATATAGTCTCTGTCAATTATTCCCAAACCAGCAATCCAATTTCAGAATATTTTCTACACTACCTTTTTTACTTTCTTGTGTTATTCAAGAACCATCTTTTCATGTTATTCAGTAATTTAAAAAAATTATTTATTTTTAATTGGAGGATAATTGCTTTACAATATTGTGTTGGTTTATGCCAAACATGAATCAACCATATATATACTCT
Organism: Tragulus kanchil; assembly: GCA_022376925.1. NCBI lineage: Eukaryota > Metazoa > Chordata > Mammalia > Artiodactyla > Tragulidae > Tragulus > Tragulus kanchil. Next base: position 23,018,912 of record JAIOJX010000025.1, on the reverse strand, counting down.
CTCCCTCTGGAACCTCTTTCCCATCTACCACTCCATAAGAATGATTTTTACACAAGGATACTGGTGAATATAATATCTTTTGTCTCCAAAGTTGAATGACAGCAGATAAGAATTGTTGCTAAAGGAACCATTGGGTTTTTATGACAAAGCAAAGTAATTAGTCAACCCCTGACTTTGGGATATGAACTTCATTGTTTTGTCCCATGCCTGGAGTGTTACTGTAGTTGTCCTCTTTTCATTTTATTACTAACTTTTCGAACAGAAAGATTTAGAAAAGATACGGGTTGTGTTTATATCCATTGTTATTAATTGTTCCTCCATATTTATTTACACTTTGCTGATGTGTAACATGTACATTGCTGCTCTAACTGATGATCTAAAATCTTAAATTACAATACCATTCAGTATCCACCTTGTCTTAAATAAATTTCATTGCAGTTATTCATAATTGCAGATTCCAGTTCATAAAACTCTGGTTCCAGGGACAGACTGTGATACCACATTACATGTTCACATTTTAAAATGACTCATTCCTGACTATGACATATTCTTACTATAATTCAAAATTCTGTTCTTTAGTCACTGACAATACAATTATTGAAAAAAGTACCAATTTATTCATTGCAATTAGCCTTCACAATCAGTTCTAAAACCTGAAGGATAACAAGTATTTGGTTTGTTTGTGGAGTCAGTCAGAGCTTTGACTTAATCTAACCAATCCTGATACTGACATCTTCTTGTTATCTCCAAATCATCACAATTTTCAAATAAATTAAAGGTCCTTGGATGTTGGACATAACAGCTAATTTTCACTTTAACAGTTCCAGAAGGATAGTTTTAGGTGTTCATAATTGCCTGTACATAGTTTTAATTTCCCAGTGACTGTATATAGTCTCTGTCAATTATTCCCAAACCAGCAATCCAATTTCAGAATATTTTCTACACTACCTTTTTTACTTTCTTGTGTTATTCAAGAACCATCTTTTCATGTTATTCAGTAATTTAAAAAAATTATTTATTTTTAATTGGAGGATAATTGCTTTACAATATTGTGTTGGTTTATGCCAAACATGAATCAACCATATATATACTCTCTCCCTCTGGAACCTCTTTCCCATCTACCACTCCATAAGAATGATTTTTACACAAGGATACTGGTGAATATAATATCTTTTGTCTCCAAAGTTGAATGACAGCAGATAAGAATTGTTGCTAAAGGAACCATTACCAGCATGGGAGCTTTATTCCTTGGATTAGTTTCCACATGGATTTGTAGTAACTGTCAAAGTAATTTAAATAGAATTTCATTTGCTTTTAGTTTCTCAAAGAATATTAACCCTATTCAGCACACTAACAACATTCATCAAAAACTCTCCCAGGGCTTACCTGGTGGTTCAGTGGGTAAAGAGTCTGCCTTGCAGTGCAGGGGGCATCAGTTCGATCCCTGGCCTGGAGGATCCCAGATGCCGCAGAGCAGCTGGACAGGTGTGTCCAATTAATCATTAGCCAGGACTCTGGAGTGCATGCGCCCAGAGCTGATGCTCTGCAATGAGAGATGGGAGGCCCACACATGCCAAAGAATAAAGATGGATGAAACTACTAAATAACTAGGAAAAACCTCATGGCATGAAGTTAAAAAAAAAAAATATATATATATATATATGTATATACACTTATATATAATATGTATATAAATAAAATCTCTCCCATTCCCAATTTGCAAATCTTCTGTAGTTATTCCAAACCTCTCACTTGCCAAATTCCTTATATCCTTTTGGTTATAGACTCATTTGTCTTTTCTTTGTCCTCTCTTTACTGTTTTCCATATTTATTTACTGACCAGCCTAAGAATTTTTCCATGGGGAGGATTTAGTAAGAAAAATGTGAGTATTCATACCCTGACATTTTTGCCCTGTTTCAAAATAATCCACCATTATTTTGAGTAGCCTGCCTTTTTTTTTTTTGCTTTAAAACATGGTAATTGCTTTTTATCATTATGTGTAGTGATCAATGAGTCACACACATGAATACCCATTCTGAAAAGGAGTTTCTTGTAAGAAATGCCAACATATTGTTTTTGTTTGTTTGTTTGTTTTATTTATTTATTTATTGGAGGGGGTGGGTTGGGGAGGGAGGGGGCGGGTGGGCCACTTCTTTTGGTCTTTCATTTATCTATTTTTCATCCATCTTTGTTCTTTGGCCCATGTGGGCCTCCCATCGCGGTGGCCTCTGTTGTCTTAGAGCACCGGCTCTGGGCGCATGCGCTCCAGAGCCCCGGCTAGGTGATTGAACACATCGGTCCAGCCGCTCCGCGGCACATGGGATCTTCCCAGGCCAGGGATCGAACCAGCGTCCCTTGCACTGCAAGGCGGTGTCCTTGAAGTACCTCTCATGACACCATCAGATTTGAAATGCATATTTTTCTTGGTGTTCTGCTTCACAAGTCAGGATTCCCATTCCTCTGAGAAATGAAATATGGGAATTTCCACTAATGCATATATGAAATAGCTATTTTGACAGTATATGCAGTATCATGTGCTTGTGTGCTCAGACACTCAGTTGTGTCCAGCTCTTTGTGATGCCATGAACTGAAGTCCACCAGGCTCTTCTTTCCATGGAATTTTCCAGTAAGAATACTGGAGTAGGTTACCATTATTTTTCTAGGGGAGCTTCCTGACTCAGGGATCAAAACCGCATCTCTTATGTCTCCTATACTGGCACAGGAATTCTTTATCACTGTGCCACCTAGAAATTCCTAGAACACTTATTTTACATTTATTTGCAACTTTCCAGGGAAAATAATGTAAGCCTAGGTTATAACACTTCTGTCTTACCTGTAATCTATTTTTAAGTTTTTCCAATGAAGTAAAACTTTAAACTAAATTTGTCTGAAGAATTTTCATTATGGACTGAGTATTTGTGTCTTCTCACTTATATGTTAAAGTTCTGTCCCCTCATTGTGATAGTGTGTGGAACTAAGGCCTTTGGGAAATCATTAGGATTAGACGAGATCATGCAAGTGAGAACCTCATAATGGTATTAGGGTTCTTTAAAGAGCAGAAAGAGAAACCAGAGATCTCTTTCTTTCTCCACCAAGGAGAAAGGACAAAGTGAGAAGGTTATGTATGGTTATGTATGTAAGAGGAAGCATGTTCTCACCAGGAAACTTAATTGTGGACTTCCCAATATCCAGAACTATGAGAAATAAATGTTTGTTTGTTGAGCTACCTAGTCTATAGTATTTCACTATAGTAGCCCAAACTGATTAGAACAATATTCTGTGTTGTGCACACTAGTAATAGTAATAATTGGCAAGAGTGATTTATTTTTTGCTCAAATTTTATGTCTAGCATCATAATTATGTTTGATGTTGAAGCCCTGTCAATTTGAGGAGATTGAGAGATGGTAAAAAATCTGCTTGAAATGCAGGAGACCCAGGTTCAATCCCTGGGTTGAAAAGATCCTCTGGAGAAGGAAATGGCTACCAGCTCCAATACTTTTGCCTATAGAATTCCATGGAGATAGGAGCATGATGGACTATAGTCCATGACAGTTACAAAGAGTCAGACATGACTGAACAAGTAACATTTGGGAAGATTGAAGAGTCTTTCATGATTCTAAAGTATACAATTTAATATTTAAAGAGTGGTCATTTAGCACTTTAAACCACTTCTAATACACATTATAAAAAAGTAACTAACACACTGAATAAAGAAATACAAGAACTTACCAAAAAAGTAACAGAGACAAACAACTCAATTGCTGAACTGAAAAACACTGTAGAAGGAATCAAGAGCAGAGTATCTGAGACAGAAGACCGGATAAGTGAGCTGGAAGATAAAATGGTGGAAGTAACTGCTGAAAAACAAGACTTTTTTAGCTCATGAATGAAAAGAGAGCAGACACTGACCTTATGTAACTATTTTAAGTTTTTCCAATGAAGTAAAACTTTAAACTAAATTTGTCTGAAGAATTTTCATTATGGACTGAGTATTTGTGTCTTCTCACTTATATGTTAAAGTTCTGTCCCCTCATTGTGATAGTGTGTGGAACTAAGGCCTTTGGGAAATCATTAGGATTAGACGAGATCATGCAAGTGAGAACCTCATAATGGTATTAGGGTTCTTTAAAGAGCAGAAAGAGAAACCAGAGATCTCTTTCTTTCTCCACCAAGGAGAAAGGACAAAGTGAGAAGGTTATGTATGGTTATGTATGTAAGAGGAAGCATGTTCTCACCAGGAAACTTAATTGTGGACTTCCCAATATCCAGAACTATGAGAAATAAATGTTTGTTTGTTGAGCTACCTAGTCTATAGTATTTCACTATAGTAGCCCAAACTGATTAGAACAATATTCTGTGTTGTGCACACTAGTAATAGTAATAATTGGCAAGAGTGATTTATTTTTTGCTCAAATTTTATGTCTAGCATCATAATTATGTTTGATGTTGAAGCCCTGTCAATTTGAGGAGATTGAGAGATGGTAAAAAATCTGCTTGAAATGCAGGAGACCCAGGTTCAATCCCTGGGTTGAAAAGATCCTCTGGAGAAGGAAATGGCTACCAGCTCCAATACTTTTGCCTATAGAATTCCATGGAGATAGGAGCATGATGGACTATAGTCCATGACAGTTACAAAGAGTCAGACATGACTGAACAAGTAACATTTGGGAAGATTGAAGAGTCTTTCATGATTCTAAAGTATACAATTTAATATTTAAAGAGTGGTCATTTAGCACTTTAAACCACTTCTAATACACATTATAAAAAAGTAACTAACACACTGAATAAAGAAATACAAGAACTTACCAAAAAAGTAACAGAGACAAACAACTCAATTGCTGAACTGAAAAACACTGTAGAAGGAATCAAGAGCAGAGTATCTGAGACAGAAGACCGGATAAGTGAGCTGGAAGATAAAATGGTGGAAGTAACTGCTGAAAAACAGACTCTAGCTCAAAGAATGAAAAGAGCAGAGGACAGCCTCAGAGACCTCTGGGATAATATCAAACGCACCAATATTCGAATTATAGGGGTTCCAGAAGAAGAAGAAAAAAAGAAAGGCTATGAGAAAATTTTTGAAGAGATTATAGTTGAAAATTTCCCCAACATGGGAAAAGAAATAGTCAATCAAGTCCAAGAAGCACAAAGAGTACCTAACAGGATCAATCCGAGAAGAAACACACCAAGACACATATTAATGAAGTTAACACAAATTAAACACAAAGATAGAATTCTCAAAGCAGCAAGGGAAAAGCAACTAGTGACATACAAGGGAAAGCCCATCCGTTTAACAGCTGATCTTTCAACAGAAACTCTGCAGGCCAGTAGGGAATGGCAGGACACATTTAAACGGCTGAAAGAGAATAATCTGCAACCAAGAATCCTCTACCCTGCCAGGATCTCCTTCAAAATTGATGGAGAAATCAAAAGCTTTACAGACAAGCAAAATTAAAAGAATTTAGTCACACCAAACCAGCCTTACAACAAATGTTAAAGGGACTTATATAGACAACAAGTATAAAAGGAGAAGATCCACGAAACAAACCCATCATAACATCTAAGATGACAATAGGATCATTTGTATCAATAATTACTTTGAATGTCAATGGACTAAACGCCCCAACCAAAAGACACAGAGTGGCTGAATGGATCCAAAACACGACCCATACATATGCTGCCTCCAGGAAACTCATTTCAGACCTAGAGACACTCATAGACTGAAAGTGAGAGGCTGGAAAAAGATATTCCATGCAAATGGAAATCAAAAGAAAGCTGGAGTAGCAATCCTCATATCAGATAAAATAGATTTTAAAGTAAAGAAGATTGTAAGAGACAAGGCAGGTCACTACATCATGATTAAGGGATCCATCCAAGAAGAAGACATAACAATCATAAATATCTATGCTCCCCCCAACACAGAGAGCACCCCAGATACATAAGAAAAAAGATAAAATGGTGGAAGGTAACAGAAGACCGGATAAGTGAGCTGGAAGATAAAATGGTGGAAGTAACTGCTGAAAAACAGACTCTAGCTCAAAGAATGAAAAGAGCAGAGGACAGCCTCAGAGACCTCTGGGATAATATCAAACGCACCAATATTCGAATTATAGGGGTTCCAGAAGAAGAAAAAAAGAAAGGCTATGAGAAAATTTTTGAAGAGATTATAGTTGAAAATTTCCCCAACATGGGAAAAGAAATAGTCAATCAAGTCCAAGAAGCACAAAGAGTACCTAACAGGATCAATCCGAGAAGAAACACACCAAGACACATATTAATGAAGTTAACACAAATTAAACACAAAGATAGAATTCTCAAAGCAGCAAGGGAAAAGCAACTAGTGACATACAAGGGAAAGCCCATCCGTTTAACAGCTGATCTTTCAACAGAAACTCTGCAGGCCAGTAGGGAATGGCAGGACACATTTAAACGGCTGAAAGAGAATAATCTGCAACCAAGAATCCTCTACCCTGCCAGGATCTCCTTCAAAATTGATGGAGAAATCAAAAGCTTTACAGACAAGCAAAAATTAAAAGAATTTAGTCACACCAAACCAGCCTTACAACAAATGTTAAAGGGACTTATATAGACAACAAGTATAAAAGGAGAAGATCCACGAAACAAACCCATCATAACATCTAAGATGACAATAGGATCATTTGTATCAATAATTACTTTGAATGTCAATGGACTAAACGCCCCAACCAAAAGACACAGAGTGGCTGAATGGATCCAAAAACACGACCCATACATATGCTGCCTCCAGGAAACTCATCTCAGACCTAGAGACACTCATAGACTGAAAGTGAGAGGCTGGAAAAAGATATTCCATGCAAATGGAAATCAAAAGAAAGCTGGAGTAGCAATCCTCATATCAGATAAAATAGATTTTAAAGTAAAGAAGATTGTAAGAGACAAGGCAGGTCACTACATCATGATTAAGGGATCCATCCAAGAAGAAGACATAACAATCATAAATATCTATGCTCCCAACACAGGAGCACCCCAATACATAAGACAAACACTTTCAGTCATAAAAGAAGACATTGACAGCAACACAATCATAGTAGGAGACTTTAACACTCCTCTCACACCAATGGACAGATCATCCAAACAGAAAATTAATCAAGAAACACAAGCCTTAAATGACACACTAGAAGAAATGGACCTCACTGATATCTTTAGGACTTTCCATCCAAAAGCAGAAGAATACACTTTCTTCTCAAGTGCTCACGGAACATTCTCCAGGATAGACCACATCTTGGGCCACAAATCAAACCTCAGTCAATTCAAGAAAACTGAAATTCTATCAACCATCTTCTCGGACCACAATGCAGTGAGACTAGAGATCAACTACAGGAAAAAAACCGCTAAAAACACAAACACATGGAGATTAAACAACATATACCTAAAAAACCAACTGATCATTGAGGAAATCAAAGGAGAAATAAAAAAATTCCTAGAAGAAAATGACAATGAACACACGACAGTGCAAAACCTATGGGATACTGCAAAAGCAGTTCTAAGAGGGAAGTTTATAGCATTACAATCCTACCTCAAGAAACTAGGAAAATCTCAAACAGACGACCTTACCTTACGCTTAAAACAACTGGAGAAAGAAGAACAAAAGCACCCCAAAGCCAGCAGAAGAAGGGAAATCATAAAGATCAGAGCAGAAATAAATGAAAAAGAAACAAAAGAAACAATAGTAAAGATAAATAAAACAAAAAGCTGGTTCTTCGAAAAAGTCAATAAAATCGACACACCACTGGCCAGACTCATTAAGAAAAAGAGAGAGAAGAACCAGATCACCAAAATCAAAAATGAAAAAGGAGAGATTACAACGGACAATGCAGAAATCCAAAGGATTATAAGAGACTATTATGAACAACTCTATGGCAACAAACTGGACAACCTGGAAGAAATGGACAGTTTCTTAGAGAAGATTAATCTCCCAAGACTCAACCAGGAAGAAATAGAAACTATGAACAAGCCAATCACAAGCTCAGAAATCGACCTTGTGATCAAAAATCTACCCAAAAATAAAAGCCCAGGGCCAGATGGTTTCACAAGTGAATTCTACCAAACATTTAAAGAAGAGCTAATGCCTGTCCTTCTAAAACTCTTCCAAAAAATTGCCCAGGAAGGAACACTTCCAAACACATTCTACAAGGCCACCATCACCCTGATACCAAAGCCAGGCAAAGACAACACAAAAAAGGAAAACTATAGGCCAATTTCACTGATGAATCTAGATGCCAAAATCCTCAACAAAATCCTAGCAAACAGAATTCAGCAACACATCAAAAAGCTCATTCATCACGATCAAGTTGGGTTCATCCCAGGCATGCAAGGATAGACCACTTTACAAACCCTCAGTCAATTCAAGAAAACTGAAATTCTATCAACCATCTTCTCGGACCACAATGCAGTGAGACTAGAGATCAACTACAGGAAAAAAACCGCTAAAAACACAAACACATGGAGATTAAACAACATATACCTAAAAAACCAACTGATCATTGAGGAAATCAAAGGAGAAATAAAAAAATTCCTAGAAGAAAATGACAATGAACACACGACAGTGCAAAACCTATGGGATACTGCAAAAGCAGTTCTAAGAGGGAAGTTTATAGCATTACAATCCTACCTCAAGAAACTAGGAAAATCTCAAACAGACGACCTTACCTTACGCTTAAAACAACTGGAGAAAGAAGAACAAAAGCACCCCAAAGCCAGCAGAAGAAGGGAAATCATAAAGATCAGAGCAGAAATAAATGAAAAAGAAACAAAAGAAACAATAGTAAAGATAAATAAAACAAAAAGCTGGTTCTTCGAAAAAGTCAATAAAATCGACACACCACTGGCCAGACTCATTAAGAAAAAGAGAGAGAAGAACCAGATCACCAAAATCAAAAATGAAAAAGGAGAGATTACAACGGACAATGCAGAAATCCAAAGGATTATAAGAGACTATTATGAACAACTCTATGGCAACAAACTGGACAACCTGGAAGAAATGGACAGTTTCTTAGAGAAGATTAATCTCCCAAGACTCAACCAGGAAGAAATAGAAACTATGAACAAGCCAATCACAAGCTCAGAAATCGACCTTGTGATCAAAAATCTACCCAAAAATAAAAGCCCAGGGCCAGATGGTTTCACAAGTGAATTCTACCAAACATTTAAAGAAGAGCTAATGCCTGTCCTTCTAAAACTCTTCCAAAAAATTGCCCAGGAAGGAACACTTCCAAACACATTCTACAAGGCCACCATCACCCTGATACCAAAGCCAGGCAAAGACAACACAAAAAAGGAAAACTATAGGCCAATTTCACTGATGAATCTAGATGCCAAAATCCTCAACAAAATCCTAGCAAACAGAATTCAGCAACACATCAAAAAGCTCATTCATCACGATCAAGTTGGGTTCATCCCAGGCATGCAAGGATTCTTCAACATTCGCAAATCAATCAATGTGATACACCATATCAACAAATTGAAAGACAAAAATCACATGATCATCTCAATAGATGCAGAAAAAGCCTTTGACAAAGTACAGCATCCATTTATGATAAAACTCTTCAAAAATGGGCATAGAAGGAACTTATCTTAACATAGTGAAAGCCATATATGAGAAGCCCACAGCGAACATTATCCTCAATGGTGAAAAACTCAAAGCATTCCCTCTAAGATCAGGAACAAGACAAGGGTGTCCACTTTCACCACTACTATTCAACATAGTCCTGGAAGTTCTAGCAATAGCAATAAGAGAAGAGAAAGAAATCAAAGGAATCCAGATTGGAAAAGAAGAAGTCAAACTCTCTCTATTTGCAGATGACATGATATTATACATAGAAAATCCCAAAGACACTATTACAAAACTACTAGAGTTAATCAGCGAATTCAGCAAAGTTGCAGGATACAAAATCAATATACAGAAATCACTGGCATTCCTATACACAAACAATGAAAAATCAGAAAATGAAATCAAAGAGGCAATCCCCTTCACCATCGCAACCAAAAGAATCAAATATCTAGGAATAAACCTACCCAAAGAAACAAAAGAACTGTACACAGAAAATTACAAGACACTCATGAGAGACATTAAAGAAGAGTTAAACAGATGGAGAAATATTCCGTGTTCCTGGGTCGGGAGAATCAATATTGTGAAAATGACCATACTACCAAATGTCATCTATAGATTCAATGCGATCCCTATCAAACTTCCAATAACATTCTTCACAGAACTAGACCAACGAATAACACAGTTCATATGGAAACACAAAAGACCTCGAATAGCCAAAGCAATCCTCAGGAAGAAGAATGGAGCTGGGGGGATCAGCCTCCCCAACTTCAGACTCTACTACAAAGCAACAGTCATCAAGACAGTATGGTACTGGCACAAAAACAGAAATATCGACCAATGGAACAAGATCGAGAACCCAGAGATAAAGCCACGCACCTATGGGTACCTTATTTTTTACAAAGGAGGCGAACATATAAAATGGGACAAAGACAGCCTCTTCAACAAATGGTGCTGGGAAAATTGGACAGCTACATGCAAGAAAATGAAGTTGGAACATACCCTGACACCATACACAAAGATCAACTCAAAATGGATTAAAGACTTAAATGTAAGGCCAGAAACCATCAAACTCTTAGAGGAGAATATAGGCAAAACCTTCAAGGACATCAATCAAAGCAAGATCTTCTCTGACCCACTAAGATCAGGAACAAGACAAGGGTGTCCACTTTCACCACTACTATTCAACATAGTCCTGGAAGTTCTAGCAATAGCAATAAGAGAAGAGAAAGAAATCAAAGGAATCCAGATTGGAAAAGAAGAAGTCAAACTCTCTCTATTTGCAGATGACATGATATTATACATAGAAAATCCCAAAGACACTATTACAAAACTACTAGAGTTAATCAGCGAATTCAGCAAAGTTGCAGGATACAAAATCAATATACAGAAATCACTGGCATTCCTATACACAAACAATGAAAAATCAGAAAATGAAATCAAAGAGGCAATCCCCTTCACCATCGCAACCAAAAGAATCAAATATCTAGGAATAAACCTACCCAAAGAAACAAAAGAACTGTACACAGAAAATTACAAGACACTCATGAGAGACATTAAAGAAGAGTTAAACAGATGGAGAAATATTCCGTGTTCCTGGGTCGGGAGAATCAATATTGTGAAAATGACCATACTACCAAATGTCATCTATAGATTCAATGCGATCCCTATCAAACTTCCAATAACATTCTTCACAGAACTAGACCAACGAATAACACAGTTCATATGGAAACACAAAAGACCTCGAATAGCCAAAGCAATCCTCAGGAAGAAGAATGGAGCTGGGGGGATCAGCCTCCCCAACTTCAGACTCTACTACAAAGCAACAGTCATCAAGACAGTATGGTACTGGCACAAAAACAGAAATATCGACCAATGGAACAAGATCGAGAACCCAGAGATAAAGCCACGCACCTATGGGTACCTTATTTTTGACAAAGGAGGCGAACATATAAAATGGGACAAAGACAGCCTCTTCAACAAATGGTGCTGGGAAAATTGGACAGCTACATGCAAGAAAATGAAGTTGGAACATACCCTGACACCATACACAAAGATCAACTCAAAATGGATTAAAGACTTAAATGTAAGGCCAGAAACCATCAAACTCTTAGAGGAGAATATAGGCAAAACCTTCAAGGACATCAATCAAAGCAAGATCTTCTCTGACCCACCTACTAGAATAGTGGAACTAAAAAGACAAATGAACATGTGGGACCTAATGAAACTTAAAAGCTTTTGTACAGCTAAAGAAATTACAAAAAAGCTGAACAGACAGCCCACAGAGTGGGAGAAAATCATAGCAAATGAAACAACAGACAAAGAATTAATCTCCAAAATCTACAAGCAACTCAGACAACTCAGCACAGGGAAAATGAGCAGCCCAATCAAAAAATGGGAAAAGGACCTAAACAGACACCTCTCCAACGATGACATACAGATGGCCCAAAAACACATGAAACGATGCTCAACTTCACTAATAATTAGAGAAATGCAAATCAAAACTACAATGAGATGTCACCTCACACCCGTCAGAATGGCCATCATCCACAAATCGACAGACAATAAATGTTGGAGAGGCTGCGGAGAAAAGGGAACACTCCTGCATTGCTGGTGGGAGTGTAAATTGATACAGCCTCTATGGAAGACAGTCTGGAGATTTCTTAAAAAGCTAAAAATAGAAGCACCATATGACCCAGCAATCCCACTCTTAGGCTTATACCCTGATGAAATCAAAACTGAAAGAAGCACCTGTACCCCAATGTTCATTGCAGCTCTCTATACAATAGCTAGAACATGGAAGGAACCTAGATGCCCATCGACGAACGAATGGATCCAAAAGCTCTGGTACATATATACAATGGAATACTACACAGCTGTAAAGAGAAATGCAGAAGAATCAGCCCTCATGAGGTGGCTGGATCTAGAACGTATCCTAAAGTGAAGTCAGTCAGAAAGAGAAAGTACATAATACAGTGAAGAAGAATGGAGCTGGGGGATCAGCCTCCCCAACTTCAGACTCTACTACAAAGCAACAGTCATCAGACAGTATGTACTGGCACACAGAAATATCGACCAATGGAACAAGATCGAGAACCCAGAGATAAAGCCACGCACCTATGGGTACCTTATTTTTGACAAAGGAGGCGAACATATAAAATGGGACAAAGACAGCCTCTTCAACAAATGGTGCTGGGAAAATTGGACAGCTACATGCAAGAAAATGAAGTTGGAACATACCCTGACACCATACACAAAGATCAACTCAAAATGGATTAAAGACTTAAATGTAAGGCCAGAAACCATCAAACTCTTAGAGGAGAATATAGGCAAAACCTTCAAGGACATCAATCAAAGCAAGATCTTCTCTGACCCACCTACTAGAATAGTGGAACTAAAAAGACAAATGAACATGTGGGACCTAATGAAACTTAAAAGCTTTTGTACAGCTAAAGAAATTACAAAAAAGCTGAACAGACAGCCCACAGAGTGGGAGAAAATCATAGCAAATGAAACAACAGACAAAGAATTAATCTCCAAAATCTACAAGCAACTCAGACAACTCAGCACACAACCCAATCAAAAAATGGGAAAAGGACCTAAACAGACACCTCTCCAACGATGACATACAGATGGCCCAAAAACACATGAAACGATGCTCAACTTCACTAATAATTAGAGAAATGCAAATCAAAACTACAATGAGATGTCACCTCACACCCGTCAGAATGGCCATCATCCACAAATCGACAGACAATAAATGTTGGAGAGGCTGCGGAGAAAAGGGAACACTCCTGCATTGCTGGTGGGAGTGTAAATTGATACAGCCTCTATGGAAGACAGTCTGGAGATTTCTTAAAAAGCTAAAAATAGAAGCACCATATGACCCAGCAATCCCACTCTTAGGCTTATACCCTGATGAAATCAAAACTGAAAGAAGCACCTGTACCCCAATGTTCATTGCAGCTCTCTATACAATAGCTAGAACATGGAAGGAACCTAGATGCCCATCGACGAACGAATGGATCCAAAAGCTCTGGTACATATATACAATGGAATACTACACAGCTGTAAAGAGAAATGCAGAAGAATCAGCCCTCATGAGGTGGCTGGATCTAGAACGTATCCTAAAAAGTGAAGTCAGTCAGAAAGAGAAAGACAAATACAGTATATTAACACATATATATGGAATCTAGTAGGATGGTGATGATGGCACATGCAGTGAAGCGACAGAAAGACAGACATGGACAGTGGACATATGGACATTTTGGGGAAGGAACAGTGGGTGAGAGGCGTAAGGGAAGTAGCATGAAGGCCTGTACTATCATAAGTGAAGAAAATAGCTCTAGTCATTGCTCTGTGAGAAAAGGGGATCCTTCAGGGGTGCTGTGTGATGGTCGGGAGGGGAGGGAAGGGGGGGATATACATGTGACTAATCTGAGAACATGCATGTCTGTGAACAACAAAACTCTGTAAAAGTTAAAAGTAAAATAAAGGTTTAAAAAAAAAAAAAAAAAAAGAGTAATGAGAAAAAAAAAAAAAAAAAAAAAACAACAAAAAAAAAAGGTTCAGTTTCATTATAATAAATGTGTGTATATTTATTGTATAATACATGTATATCCATAAATTATATTAGTTATACACCATATATAGTATATAGATATATACTATCTATATACTATGTATCTATACTATATAGATATGTATAGTACATGGATATATAGTATACTATATAGACATATGGTATATGGATATATAGTATACTATATAAATATATAGTATATAATAAATAGATACATAGTATATATAGTAGTGCAATTATATATAGTGTAATTGTGTATAATTATATACTATATAGTATAATTGTATACTCTATAGATATATAGTACATAGTATATAGATATATATAGTAACATAATTATATATAGTATAATTATATACATATTTATGTATAGAGTATTATATAATTATTATTAATATATTATGTATTATGTGTTGTTTATGGATATGCAGATATTATATGGTGTATATATATGTGCATGTACTTATTAGATATACATATATTTATGTTCCTTGAGAAAAAGGAGTTGAGTGTTTCTATAACACTAGATTAATAATTATCCTTAAATGGTTAAATTAAATTAAAGAGAAAGATCTGAGGTCATGTGGGGAGAGTGTTTCTAGACGGGAAGAATGGATCCAAAAGCTCTGGTACATATATACAATGGAATACTACACAGCTGTAAAGAGAAATGCAGAAGAATCAGCCCTCATGAGGTGGCTGGATCTAGAACGTATCCTAAAAAGTGAAGTCAGTCAGAAAGAGAAAGACAAATACAGTATATTAACACATATATATGGAATCTAGTAGGATGGTGATGATGGCACATGCAGTGAAGCGACAGAAAGACAGACATGGACAGTGGACATATGGACATTTTGGGGAAGGAACAGTGGGTGAGAGGCGTAAGGGAAGTAGCATGAAGGCCTGTACTATCATAAGTGAAGAAAATAGCTCTAGTCATTGCTCTGTGAGAAAAGGGGATCCTTCGGGGGTGCTGTGTGATGGGCGGGAGGGGAGGGAAGGGGGGGATATACATGTGACTAATCTGAGAACATGCATGTCTGTGAACAACAAAACTCTGTAAAAGTTAAAAGTAAAATAAAGGTTTAAAAAAAAAAAAAAAAAGAGTAATGAGAAGAAAAAAAAAAAAAAAAAAAACAAAAAAACAACAAAAAAAAAAGGTTCAGTTTCATTATAATAAATGTGTGTATATTTATTGTATAATACATGTATATCCATAAATTATATTAGTTATACACCATATATAGTATATAGATATATACTATCTATATACTATGTATCTATACTATATAGATATGTATAGTACATGGATATATAGTATACTATATAGACATATGGTATATGGATATATAGTATACTATATAAATATATAGTATATAATAAATAGATACATAGTATATATAGTAGTGCAATTATATATAGTGTAATTGTGTATAATTATATACTATATAGTATAATTGTATACTCTATAGATATATAGTACATAGTATATAGATATATATAGTAACATAATTATATATAGTATAATTATATACATATTTATGTATAGAGTATTATATAATTATTATTAATATATTATGTATTATGTGTTGTTTATGGATATGCAGATATTATATGGTGTATATATATGTGCATGTACTTATTAGATATACATATATTTATGTTCCTTGAGAAAAAGGAGTTGAGTGTTTCTATAACACTAGATTAATAATTATCCTTAAATGGTTAAATTAAATTAAAGAGAAAGATCTGAGGTCATCTGGGGAGAGTGTTTCTAGAAGGGAAGAGTGGTTATAAAATGCTCACTGTCCAATGAGAGCTTTTGGCAAATATGACTATGGTAGTTCACTGGCATTTGGGGACCTATTTTTCATTCTTAACCAGGAGAATTCTAAGAACCTGTTGGAAAAATTTCCTCTCTTTGCTCACAAATATGTATAGCTGATGTCATAAAATGATATTTTATTCCTATGAATAATCACTTAACTTTAGTGAAGTCCACAGCCTATAATATTAATGCATAGAAATAAAGGTAGAAATATGCACAATTAGGTATTAATAAAATAGTTAAGACCTATAAAAAGTATATAGGGAAGTAGAATTTATGGTAACTTAAAATCTAGAAGTCTACTGGAAATACTAGAATTAATGTAATTAGAAATTTTCACTTCACTCTTATTGAGCTAGGTGTTTGATAATTAATTCTAAGTAAAATACTACTCAGCAGTATGAGAGTGATTCATTTTCATGAATGATGCAGTTACTTTGTATTTGGATCAAGTCTATTTTATCTGTAACTAGAAAGGAAAGATTTCTAATCTTGAAATTTTCTTTGAAGTATTTTTTTGTCATTTGTTTTTAATAGTGAAAGATTTTTTCTTTTTGGCCACTTCTATTGTTCTTTCATTTACTAATCTTTGTTCTTTGGCCTGTGTGGGCCTCCCATCGCAGTGGCCTCTCTCACTGCAGAGCACCGGCTCTGGGCTCATGCATTCCAGAGCTCCAGCTGGGTAGTTGGACACATCGGTCCAGCTGCTCCCCACAGGGCCCCCCAATGGGGGAATTTTCCCCTTCCCCCTTTAAGGATCAGAACTGGACCAGCACCTTGCACTGTAAGGTGGTGTCCTTGCCCATTGGACCACCAGGAAGCCCTATTGCCAAGTGCAATTAGATCAGGCAAATTTATGTAAGTATTATAATTTTTTTGTATTATGTGTTGTTTATGGATATGCAGATATTATATGGTGTATATATATGTGCATGTACTTATTAGATATACATATATTTATGTTCCTTGAGAAAAAGGAGTTGAGTGTTTCTATAACACTAGATTAATAATTATCCTTAAATGGTTAAATTAAATTAAAGAGAAAGATCTGAGGTCATGTGGGGAGAGTGTTTCTAGAAGGGAAGAGTGGTTATAAAATGCTCACTGTCCAATGAGAGCTTTTGGCAAATATGACTATGGTAGTTCACTGGCATTTGGGGACCTATTTTTCATTCTTAACCAGGAGAATTCTAAGAACCTGTTGGAAAAATTTCCTCTCTTTGCTCACAAATATGTATAGCTGATGTCATAAAATGATATTTTATTCCTATGAATAATCACTTAACTTTAGTGAAGTCCACAGCCTATAATATTAATGCATAGAAATAAAGGTAGAAATATGCACAATTAGGTATTAATAAAATAGTTAAGACCTATAAAAAGTATATAGGGAAGTAGAATTTATGGTAACTTAAAATCTAGAAGTCTACTGGAAATACTAGAATTAATGTAATTAGAAATTTTCACTTCACTCTTATTGAGCTAGGTGTTTGATAATTAATTCTAAGTAAAATACTACTCAGCAGTATGAGAGTGATTCATTTTCATGAATGATGCAGTTACTTTGTATTTGGATCAAGTCTATTTTATCTGTAACTAGAAAGGAAAGATTTCTAATCTTGAAATTTTCTTTGAAGTATTTTTTTGTCATTTGTTTTTAATAGTGAAAGATTTTTTCTTTTTGGCCACTTCTATTGTTCTTTCATTTACTAATCTTTGTTCTTTGGCCTGTGTGGGCCTCCCATCGCAGTGGCCTCTCTCACTGCAGAGCACCGGCTCTGGGCTCATGCATTCCAGAGCTCCAGCTGGGTAGTTGGACACATCGGTCCAGCTGCTCCACAGCACATGGGATCTTCCTAGGCCAGGGACTGGACCAGCACCCCTTGCACTGTAAGGTGGTGTCCTTGCCCATTGGACCACCAGGGAAGCCCTAATTGCCAATGATTAATACAATTAGATCAGAACTAAAAAAGAGACACTAGACATACATTTTCACATTAAAATTTCAATCATATTGACTGTCCTAATTTTCCATATACTGGCTGCTTTACATTTTGTTTGTTGATAAAGGATAAAACTTCTAATCAAATATTCATAATTGGTAGGAGACTGACATAAATAAAAGCTCTTCATATTTAGAGCAGCTACTTCTTGGCTCGGGATGATCCCCTGGAAGAGGGCATGGCAACCCAGTATTCTTGTCTGGAGAATCCCATGTACAGAGGAGCCTGACAGGCTACAGTCCATAGCAGTGCAAAGAGTCAGGCACAACTGAAGCGAGTTAGCTTGCAACCTATGTAGCAGTTGTGCATAGGGCATAGAGAGTTTAATGCTATGCATTACTTTTGTCAGCTGTACAGAGGGTAAATAATTATTAGAGTGCATGTTAACCTTAGCTCCTGTACAAGGTGTTAGACCTGTGGAAAAGAACCTTACAGAACAAAAGCCGTGCATATTGTAGTGTAAAAGGCAGAAATTAATCGTTTGGTGCTGTCAGAAAATACTGTTGCCCCATTAAGTGAGCTTGCTAACATATTTTTAAAAATCTATTAGGGGGAACCCGCCCGCCGCGAGGAGCCGCCGGAACCCGCCCGCCGCGGGGAGCCGCCGGAACCCGCCCGCCGCGGGGAGCCGCGGACGCCGCGAGGAGCCGCGGACGCCGCGAGGAGCCGCGGACGCCGCGAGGAGCCGCGGACGCCGCGAGGCGGGTAAGTTCAGCCACTCCAACTGGAGGGCTTGCTGAACGGAGAGAGGAAGTCGTCCACGGGTTGCTGACCAGGGACTGGGCACGAGTTGGACGGGAAAGCTCGCGTCCGCCTTTGGTACTTAGACACATAACCGGCAGTGGTGGAGGAGCCCGCTCCCCTAGAGCTGCAGCAGCAGCGGAGGAAGCCGGGAAAGAGCAGGAATTGGAGACTACAGGCGGGGCCCCACGGTCCAGCTGCTCCACAGCACATGGGATCAGCAACTGGACCAGCACCCCTTGCACTGTAAGGTGGTGTCCTTGCCCATTGGACCACCAGGGAAGCCCTAATTGCCAATGATTAATACAATTAGATCAGAACTAAAAAAGAGACACTAGACATACATTTTCACATTAAAATTTCAATCATATTGACTGTCCTAATTTTCCATATACTGGCTGCTTTACATTTTGTTTGTTGATAAAGGATAAAACTTCTAATCAAATATTCATAATTGGTAGGAGACTGACATAAATAAAAGCTCTTCATATTTAGAGCAGCTACTTCTTGGCTCGGGATGATCCCCTGGAAGAGGGCATGGCAACCCAGTATTCTTGTCTGGAGAATCCCATGTACAGAGGAGCCTGACAGGCTACAGTCCATAGCAGTGCAAAGAGTCAGGCACAACTGAAGCGAGTTAGCTTGCAACCTATGTAGCAGTTGTGCATAGGGCATAGAGAGTTTAATGCTATGCATTACTTTTGTCAGCTGTACAGAGGGTAAATAATTATTAGAGTGCATGTTAACCTTAGCTCCTGTACAAGGTGTTAGACCTGTGGAAAAGAACCTTACAGAACAAAAGCCGTGCATATTGTAGTGTAAAAGGCAGAAATTAATCGTTTGGTGCTGTCAGAAAATACTGTTGCCCCATTAAGTGAGCTTGCTAACATATTTTTAAAAATCTATTAGGGGGAACCCGCCCGCCGCGAGGAGCCGCCGGAACCCGCCCGCCGCGAGGAGCCGCGGACGCCGCGAGGAGCCGCGGACGCCGCGAGGGGTGGGTAAGTTCAGCCACTCCAACTGGAGGGCTTGCTGAACGGAGAGAGGAAGTCGTCCACGGGTTGCTGACCAGGGACTGGGCACGAGTTGGACGGGAAAGCTCGCGTCCGCCTTTGGTACTTAGACACATAACCGGCAGTGGTGGAGGAGCCCGCGCTCCCCTAGAGCTGCAGCAGCAGCGGAGGAAGCCGGGGAAAGAGCAGGAATTGGAGACTACAGGCAGGCGCGCGGTCGAGCCGGGGCGCCCCCCTCCAACACGGGACTGTGCGCGCCGCGGCCTCCGCCCGACTGACTGGGATCAGCCGACCGTCCCGGCCAGCACCCAGTATGGCAGCAAAGCCCTCATTTTGCTGAACACAAAAACAGAAACCACAGCAACCGGCACTGTAAGAGAAAGACCACGCCATCAAGACACCACCATCAAGAGCATATTGGTTTCCAACAGGCAGATATGAAGATAAAAACCAAGGACAGTATTTAACTTTTTTTTTTTTTTTCTTTTTTCATTTTTTTTCTGCTTGTTTGTGGTGGACTATTTTGCTTATTCAATTGATTGGTTTGGGGTTTATTAGTTTCTTTGTTTATTGGGGTTTTTTTATGTTTTTTTTTTTTTGTAGTTTTCATTTGTTTGATTTATTCTATGTGTTTTTTCTTTGTTTTTCGGTCTCATTAGTTTTTTTTTCTTTTTTTTTTTTTGCTCTTTTTAATTTTTAACCTTCTTTTGACTTTTATTCTATTTTTTTTAACTTTAATTTTAATTCTTGAAAACCTCTAATTCTCTTTTCTCTTTCCTCTTTCCCACTGCTTTCTTTCTCTATGTTCTAAATGTAAAACATCTTCCTAGCTATCAATATCCTCTAGACAAATTATTTCCTATCTTTCTGTCTGCACTATTCACTTCCAAATGTACTAAACAGTACACACACTAATCTTTGCTACCTAATCCTATAAAATACTTCCAAGACAAATCTTTTCCTTTTTATTACTTATAGACTCTCCTCCTTGTCACCCCGAGCACATGTCCTAATTTAAAATTGCTTTCATTGTAATTATCCAAGCCAGGACCTTGTGCTAGATCTATTATTCAGGCACTATTTTAATTAATTCAAAGCTTAATGGGCAAGTATCATCTGTGATTGCATGAGTTGCTAGAAAGATTTCCTGCGCCTTATCTCTGTAAAACTGGTCAGTTGTGGGGATTGCTGTATATGTATGTGTATCTTATGATTATGTTAGAAAACATCTGCATGCTTTTATGACTGTCACCCATCAGGGATGCACCTCTTGTTCCTCAGATGCTAGTGTGTGAACTAGTATCACAGAACACCATAGCAAACCAGACATAGAACCTACACTCCCTGACCAATCATCAAACCAAGGATCCTCGAAGCGGAAGCCCGGATTCCAAGACCCCACACTGATTATCAAAGAACATACAACACTACAGATTATTCACCTGTAAACAAGGTCTATCACCACCCAAGACACAAGCCACTGAACCCTTCTACAAGGACAAAAACCCAAAGGAAGGGGGAATTCAACCAAGAAGCCTGGTGGGAATAAGAACTCCATACACACAGACACACACAAAGAAACAAAAATTAACCTACTAATGAAACGTCAGAGAAACACTGTACAAATGAAGGACCAAGCTAGAGAAACACCACTTCAAATGACAGAGGAGGAGATAGACAAGCTATCTGAAAGAGAATTCAGAAAAACTATACTAATGAGGATGCAAAACACCGAAAACAGAATATTAGAGGAAATTAGTGCATTGAGAAAAGACATGCAGGAAATGAAAAATAAGCAAATAGAGATCACCAACTCAATTGCTGAACTCAAAAATACTATAGAAGGTCTCAACAGTAGAGTATCAGAGGCTGAAGAACGGATAAGTGAGCTGGAAGACAGAATGGTGGAAATAAGTGCTGAAGAACAGAACAAAGCCCAAAGAATTAAAAGAACTGAGGATAGCCTCAGAGACCTATGGGACAATATCAAACGCACCAACATTAGAATTATAGGAGTTCCAGAAGAAGAAGAAGAGAAGAAAGACTATGAAAAAATTCTTGAAGAGGTTATAGTTGAAAACTTCCCCAGCATGGGAAAGGAGATAGTCAGCCAAGTCCAGGAAGCACAAAGAGTTCCATACAGGAAAAACCCCCGAAGAAACACACCAAGGCACATACTAATCAAACTAACGCAGACTAAATATAAAGACAGATTACTAAAAGCAGCTAGGAGCAAACAACAAATAACATATAAAGGAAACCCCATACGTTTAACTGGCTCTCAACAGAAATTGTAATTATCCAAGCCAGGACCTTGTGCTAGATCTATTATTCAGGCACTATTTTTTCTTCCTTTGTAAAAACTTATCTGGTCAGTTCTGGGATTGCTGTATATGTATGTGTATCTTATGATTATGTTAGAAAACATCTGCATGCTTTTATGACTGTCACCCATCAGGGATGCACCTCTTGTTCCTCAGATGCTAGTGTGTGAACTAGTATCACAGAACACCATAGCAAACCAGACATAGAACCTACACTCCCTGACCAATCATCAAACCAAGGATCCTCGAAGCGGAAGCCCGGATTCCAAGACCCCACACTGATTATCAAAGAACATACAACACTACAGATTATTCACCTGTAAACAAGGTCTATCACCACCCAAGACACAAGCCACTGAACCCTTCTACAAGGACAAAAACCCAAAGGAAGGGAGAATTCAACCAAGAAGCCTGGTGGGAATAAGAACTCCATACACACAGACACACACAAAGAAACAAAAATTAACCTACTAATGAAACGTCAGAGAAACACTGTACAAATGAAGGACCAAGCTAGAGAAACACCACTTCAAATGACAGAGGAGGAGATAGACAAGCTATCTGAAAGAGAATTCAGAAAAACTATACTAATGAGGATGCAAAACACCGAAAACAGAATATTAGAGGAAATTAGTGCATTGAGAAAAGACATGCAGGAAATGAAAAATAAGCAAATAGAGATCACCAACTCAATTGCTGAACTCAAAAATACTATAGAAGGTCTCAACAGTAGAGTATCAGAGGCTGAAGAACGGATAAGTGAGCTGGAAGACAGAATGGTGGAAATAAGTGCTGAAGAACAGAACAAAGCCCAAAGAATTAAAAGAACTGAGGATAGCCTCAGAGACCTATGGGACAATATCAAACGCACCAACATTAGAATTATAGGAGTTCCAGAAGAAGAAGAAGAGAAGAAAGACTATGAAAAAATTCTTGAAGAGGTTATAGTTGAAAACTTCCCCAGCATGGGAAAGGAGATAGTCAGCCAAGTCCAGGAAGCACAAAGAGTTCCATACAGGAAAAACCCCCGAAGAAACACACCAAGGCACATACTAATCAAACTAACGCAGACTAAATATAAAGACAGATTACTAAAAGCAGCTAGGAGCAAACAACAAATAACATATAAAGGAAACCCCATACGTTTAACTGCGGATCTCTCAACAGAAACCCTACAGGCCAGAAGAGAATGGCAAGATACATTTAAACGGCTAAAAGAGAATAACCTGCAACCACGAATTCTCTACCCAGCAAGAATCTCATTCAAAATCGATGGTGAAGTCAAAAGCTTCACAGACAAGCAAAAACTAAAAGAATTCTGTACCACAAAACCAGCCCTACAACAAGTGTTAAAGGACCTGATATAGCCAATAAATACAAGAGTAGGAGAAGCCTTACAAATCAAACCCCAAATTTCTAAGAAGATGACAATAGGAACATTCGTATCAATAATTACTTTGAATGTAAATGGACTAAATGCTCCAACCAAACGACACAGGCTGGCTGAATGGATCCAGAAGCAAGACCCATATATATGCTGTTTACAAGAGACCCACTTCAGACCTAGAGACACTCATAGACTGAAAGTGAAAGGCTGGAAAAAGATATTTCATGCAAATGGAAATCAAAAGAAAGCTGGAGTAGCAATCCTTATATCAGACAAAATAGACTTTAAAGTAAAGAAGATTCTAAGAGACAAGGCAGGTCACTACATCATGATTAAGGGATCTATCCAAGAGGAAGACATAACAGTCATGAATATCTACGCACCCAACACAGGGGCACCTCAATACATAAGACAGGTACTTTCAGACATAAAAGAAGAAATCAACAATAACACAATAATAGTAGGAGACTTTAACACTCCTCTCACACCAATGGACAGATCAACAAAACAGAAAATTAATAAAGAAACACAAGCCTTAAATGCCACACTGGAAAAGATGGACCTCATCGATATCTTTAGGACGTTCCATCCAAAAGCAGAAGAATACACTTTCTTCTCAAGCGCTCACGGAACATTCTCCAGGATAGACCACATCTTGGGCCACAAATCTAACCTCAGTCAATTCAAGAAAACCGAAATTATATCAACCATCTTCTCAGACCACAATGCAATGAGACTGGAGATCAACTACCAGAAAAAAAACCCTAAAAACAGAAACATATGGAGATTAAACAATACATACCTAAAAAACCAACTGATCATTGAGGAAATCAAAGGAGAAATTAAACAATTCCTAGAAGAAAATGACAATGAACACACGACAGTGCAAAACCTATGGGATACAGCAAAAGCAGTTCTAAGAGGGAAATTTATAGCAATACAATCCCACCTCAAGAAACTAGGAAAATATGAAGTAGAAGACCTAACCCTCCGCTTAAAACAATTGGAGAAAGAAGAACAAAAACATCCCAGAGCCAGCAGAAGAAGAGAAATCATAAAGATCAGAGCAGAAATAAATGAGAAAGAAACAAAAGAAACAATAGTAAAGATAAATAAAACAAAAAGCTGGTTCTTTGAAAAGGTAAATAAAATTGACAAGCCACTGGCCAGACTCATTACGAAAAAGAGAGAGAAGAACCAGATCAACAAAATCAAAAACGAAAAAGGAGAGATTACAACAGATAATGCAGAAATCCAAAGGATTCTAAGAGACTATTATGAGCAACTCTATGGCAACAAACTGGACAACTTGGAAGAAATGGACAGTTTCTTGGACAGGATTAATCTCCCAAGACTGAGCCAGGAAGAAACAGAAACTTTGAACAACCCAATCACAAGCTCAGAAATCAACTTTGTGATTAAAAATCTTCCCAAAAATAAAAGCCCAGGACCAGATGGCTTCACAGCCGAATTCTACCAAACATTTAAAGAAGAGCTAATGCCTGTCCTTCTAAAACTCTTTCAAAAAATTGCACAGGAAGGAAAACTCCCAAACACATTCTACGAGGCCACCATCACCCTGATACCCAAACCAGGCAAAGACAACACAAAAAAGGAAAACTATAGGCGAATTTCACTGATGAACTTAGATGCCAAGATCCTCAACAAAATCCTAGCAAACAGAATTCAACGACATGCCAAAAAACTCATACATCACGATCAAGTTGGGTTCATCCCAGGCATGCAAGGCTTCTTCAAC
Source organism: Tragulus kanchil (assembly GCA_022376925.1). Taxonomy (NCBI): domain Eukaryota; kingdom Metazoa; phylum Chordata; class Mammalia; order Artiodactyla; family Tragulidae; genus Tragulus; species Tragulus kanchil. The sequence goes on along the minus strand of JAIOJX010000025.1, from coordinate 22,993,688 downwards.
ATCCGCAAATCAATCAACGTGATACACCATATCAACAAGTTGAAAGACAAAAATCACATGATCATCTCAATAGATGCAGAAACAGCCTTCGACAAAGTACAACATCCATTTATGATCAAAACTCTTCAGAAAATGGGCATAGAAGGAACCTATCTCAACATAATAAAAGCCATCTATGAGAAACCTACAGCGAACATTATTGTTAATGGTGAAAAACTGAAAGCATTCCCTCTAAGATCAGGAACAAGACAGGGGTGCCCACTTTCACCACTGCTATTCAACATAGTCCTGGAAGTCCTAGCAACAGCAATAAGACAAGAGAAAGAAATCAAAGGAATCCAGATTGGAAAGGAAGAAGTCAAGTGCTCTCTTTTGCAGACGACATGATATTATACATAGAAAATCCCAAAGACACGGTTACAAAGCTACTAGAACTAATCAATGAATTCAGCAAAGTTGCAGGATATAAAGTCAACACACAGAAGTCACTGGCATTCCTATACACAAACAATGAAAAATCAGAAAATGAAATCAAAGAGGCAATCCCCTTCACCATTGCAACCAAAAGAATCAAATATCTAGGAATAAACCTACCCAAAGAAACAAAAGAATTGTACACAGAAAATTACAAGACACTCATGAGAGACATTAAAGAAGACTTAAACAGATGGAGAGATATTCCATGTTCCTTGATTGGAAGAATCAATATTATGAAAATGACCATACTTCCAAATATCATCTACAGATTCAATGCAATACCTATTCAACTACCACTGACATTTTTCACAGAACTAGACCAAATAATAACACAGTTCATATGGAAACACAGAAGACCTCGAATAGCCAAAGCAATCCTGAGGAAGAAAAATGGAGTTGGAAAACTCTTTCAAAAAATTGCACAGGAAGGAAAACTCCCAAACACATTCTACGAGGCCACCATCACCCTGATACCCAAACCAGGCAAAGACAACACAAAAAAGGAAAACTATAGGCGAATTTCACTGATGAACTTAGATGCCAAGATCCTCAACAAAATCCTAGCAAACAGAATTCAACGACATGCCAAAAAACTCATACATCACGATCAAGTTGGGTTCATCCCAGGCATGCAAGGCTTCTTCAACATCCGCAAATCAATCAACGTGATACACCATATCAACAAGTTGAAAGACAAAAATCACATGATCATCTCAATAGATGCAGAAAAAGCCTTCGACAAAGTACAACATCCATTTATGATCAAAACTCTTCAGAAAATGGGCATAGAAGGAACCTATCTCAACATAATAAAAGCCATCTATGAGAAACCTACAGCGAACATTATTGTTAATGGTGAAAAACTGAAAGCATTCCCTCTAAGATCAGGAACAAGACAGGGGTGACCACTTTCACCACTGCTATTCAACATAGTCCTGGAAGTCCTAGCAACAGCAATAAGACAAGAGAAAGAAATCAAAGGAATCCAGATTGGAAAGGAAGAAGTCAAGCTCTCTCTTTTTGCAGACGACATGATATTATACATAGAAAATCCCAAAGACACGGTTACAAAGCTACTAGAACTAATCAATGAATTCAGCAAAGTTGCAGGATATAAAGTCAACACACAGAAGTCACTGGCATTCCTATACACAAACAATGAAAAATCAGAAAATGAAATCAAAGAGGCAATCCCCTTCACCATTGCAACCAAAAGAATCAAATATCTAGGAATAAACCTACCCAAAGAAACAAAAGAATTGTACACAGAAAATTACAAGACACTCATGAGAGACATTAAAGAAGACTTAAACAGATGGAGAGATATTCCATGTTCCTTGATTGGAAGAATCAATATTATGAAAATGACCATACTTCCAAATATCATCTACAGATTCAATGCAATACCTATTCAACTACCACTGACATTTTTCACAGAACTAGACCAAATAATAACACAGTTCATATGGAAACACAGAAGACCTCGAATAGCCAAAGCAATCCTGAGGAAGAAAAATGGAGTTGGAGGGATCAGCCTCCCTAACTTCAGACTCTACTACAAAGCAACAGTTATCAAGACAGTATGGTACTGGCACAAAAACAGAACTACAGATCAATGGAACAAGATTGAGAACCCAGAGATCAACCCACGCACCTATGGGTACCTTATTTTTGATAAAGGAGGAGAAACTGTAAAATGGGACAAAGACAGTCTCTTTAACAAGTGGTGCTGGGAGAATTGGACAGCTACATGCAAAAAAATGAAGTTGGAACATTCCCTGACGCCATACACTAAGATCAACTCAAAATGGATTAAAGACCTCAATGTAAGACCAGAAACCATCAAACTCTTAGAGGAGAATATAGGCAAAACCCTCAAGGACATCAATCAAAGCAAGATCTTCTCTGACCCACCAACTAAAATAGCAGAACTGAAAAGAAAAATGAACATATGGGACCTCATGAAACTTAAAAGCTTTTGTACAGCAAAAGAAATTACAAAAAAGTTCAACAGACACCCCACAGAGTGGGAGAAAATCATAGCAAATGAAACAACAGACAACGAATTAATCTCCAAAATCTACAAGCAACTCAGACAACTCAGCACAGGGAAAATGAGCAGCCCAATCAAAAAATGGGAAAAAGATCTAAAGAGACGCCTCTCCAAAGAGGACATACAAATGGTCCAAAAATACATGAAACGATGCTCAACCTCGCTTATTATCAGAGAAATGCAAATTAAAACCACAATGAGATACCACCTCACACCTGTCAGAATGGCCATCATCAACAAATCGACAGACAACAAATGCTGGAGAGGGTGCGGAGAAAAGGGAACCCTCTTGCATTGCTGGTGGGAATGTAAATTAATACAACCTCTATGGAAGACAATATGGAGATTCCTTAAAAAACTAAAAATAGAAGCACCCTATGACCCAGCAATCCCACTATTAGGCCTATATCCTGATGAAATCAAAACTGAAAGAGGCACCTGTACCCCAATGTTCATTGCAGCTCTCTATACAATAGCCAGAACATGGAAGCAACCTAGATGTCCATTGACAAATGAATGGATCCAGAAGCTCTGGTACATATATACAATGGAATACTACTCAGCTGTTAAAAGAAATGCAGAAGACTCAGTCCTAATGAGGTGGCTGGCTTTAGAACCTATCATAAAAAGTGAAGTAAGTCAAAAAGAGAAAGACAAGTATAGTATACTAACTCATATATATGGGATCTAGTAAGATGGTCATGGTAACACACACAGTGAACTCATGAAAAAACAGAGAATAGACATAAAGACATTGTGGAGACCGAACAATGGGAGGGAGTAACATGGGAACCTATACTGTCATGTGTAGAAAAGATAGCTATTGTCATTGTGCTAGGGGAATAGGAGTACCTACAACCACTTGGAGCAATGGTCTGGAGGGATGGGGGGGGGGGAACCTGGGTGGGGGGAGGGTCAAGGGATATGCATCTGATTGATCTGGGAACATACATGTACAAAAATTAATAAATAAATTAAAAAAAAAAAGAAAAAATCTATTAGGGACAAAAGCTTTTGTACAGCAAAAGAAATTACAAAAAAGTTCAACAGACACCCCACAGAGTGGGAGAAAATCATAGCAAATGAAACAACAGACAACGAATTAATCTCCAAAATCTACAAGCAACTCAGACAACTCAGCACAGGGAAAATGAGCAGCCCAATCAAAAAATGGGAAAAAGATCTAAAGAGACGCCTCTCCAAAGAGGACATACAAATGGTCCAAAAATACATGAAACGATGCTCAACCTCGCTTATTATCAGAGAAATGCAAATTAAAACCACAATGAGATACCACCTCACACCTGTCAGAATGGCCATCATCAACAAATCGACAGACAACAAATGCTGGAGAGGGTGCGGAGAAAAGGGAACCCTCTTGCATTGCTGGTGGGAATGTAAATTAATACAACCTCTATGGAAGACAATATGGAGATTCCTTAAAAAACTAAAAATAGAAGCACCCTATGACCCAGCAATCCCACTATTAGGCCTATATCCTGATGAAATCAAAACTGAAAGAGGCACCTGTACCCCAATGTTCATTGCAGCTCTCTATACAATAGCCAGAACATGGAAGCAACCTAGATGTCCATTGACAAATGAATGGATCCAGAAGCTCTGGTACATATATACAATGGAATACTACTCAGCTGTTAAAAGAAATGCAGAAGACTCAGTCCTAATGAGGTGGCTGGCTTTAGAACCTATCATAAAAAGTGAAGTAAGTCAAAAAGAGAAAGACAAGTATAGTATACTAACTCATATATATGGGATCTAGTAAGATGGTCATGGTAACACACACAGTGAACTCATGAAAAAACAGAGAATAGACATAAAGACATTGTGGAGACCGAACAATGGGAGGGAGTAACATGGGAACCTATACTGTCATGTGTAGAAAAGATAGCTATTGTCATTGTGCTAGGGGAATAGGAGTACCTACAACCACTTGGAGCAATGGTCTGGAGGGATGGGGAGGGGGGGAACCTGGGTGGGGGGAGGGTCAAGGGATATGCATCTGATTGATCTGGGAACATACATGTACAAAAATAAATAAATAAATTTAAAAAAAAAAGAAAAAAAAAATCTATTAGGGACAAGAATAATAAACTTTCTTATTTCACTTTATAGTGAAAAAAGTCAGAGAGAGCTAATTTTGCGCTTCTTATTTATTATGTAACATATTACCCTGGAGGAGGAAATGGCAACCCACTCCAGTATTCTTGCCTGGAAAATCCTGTGGACAGAGAGCCTCTCAGGCTGCAGTCCATAGGGTTGCAGAGAGTTGGACATAACTTAGCAACACTTACCACTTACGCATATAACATATTGATCATTATGTACTCTACAAATCATTTTAAATAGCTACTGCATATTGGATGGTTTGATTGTTTGCCAAGGTGATTACTATTCCATTATTAATGATCTGAAACAAGGAGCTTTGTCCCCCTGAAGAAGATAGTAAATGAACCTGATACAAACAATTTGGTTCTAAAAGATGATGCTTTATATTATACCCTCTGACAAAAAGAAGTTAAAATTTTTTGAAGAGCAGACTTGACCCAAATGCAATCTTAACATTTGTGAAAAGAGAAGTAATCTTCTTCCCTATCACACTTCCTTCCACTATGATAGAACTGATTTGATAAAAATAAAATCTAGGGTTTTTCCCCAGATTTAAAACTTTCTAAGCTCCTCAAGTGATTCCCAAAACCCTGATGGAGTTTTTACTTGTCTTTAGACAGAAGATAACAAAATGACAATGTCACAAGCTAGTCCTAAGATGGCTCAATATGTGAAGTAGTACCTAACTCTTATGTATGGGATCGTGTAAGATGGTCAAGGTAACACACACAGTGAACTCATGAAAAAGAAGGGAATAGACATAAAAACACTGTGGAGACCGAACAATGGGAGGGAGTAACATGGGAACCTATACTGTCATGTGTAGAAAAGATAGCTATTGTCATTGTGCTAGGGGAATAGGAGTACCTACAACCACTTGGAGCAATGGTCTGGGGGGATGGGGGAACCTGGGTGGGGGAGGGTCAAGGGATATGCATCTGATTGATCTGGGAACATACATGTACAAAAATTAATAAATAAATTAAAAAAAAAAAGAAAAAAAAAATCTATTAGGGACAAGAATAATAAACTTTCTTATTTCACTTTATAGTGAAAAAAGTCAGAGAGAGCTAATTTTGCGCTTCTTATTTATTATGTAACATATTACCCTGGAGGAGGAAATGGCAACCCACTCCAGTATTCTTGCCTGGAAAATCCTGTGAACAGAGAGCCTCTCAGGCTGCAGTCCATAGGGTTGCAGAGAGTTGGACATAACTTAGCAACACTTACCACTTACGCATATAATATATTGATCATTATGTACTCTACAAATCATTTTAAATAGCTACTGCATATTGGATGGTTTGATTGTTTGCCAAGGTGATTACTATTCCATTATTAATGATCTGAAACAAGGAGCTTTGTCCCCCTGAAGAAGATAGTAAATGAACCTGATACAAACAATTTGGTTCTAAAGGATGATGCTTTATATTATACCCTCTGACAAAAAGAAGTTAAAATTTTTTGAAGAGCAGACTTGACCCAAATGCAATCTTAACATTTGTGAAAAGAGAAGTAATCTTCTTCCCTATCACACTTCCTTCCACTATGATAGAACTGATTTGATAAAAATAAAATCTAGGGTTTTTTCCCCAGATTTAAAACTTTCTAAGCTCCTCAAGTGATTCCCAAAACCCTGATGGAGTTTTTACTTGTCTTTAGACAGAAGAGAACAAAATGACAATGTCACAAGCTATTCATAAAAATCAATATGCTAAGTTCATCAAACTACTCTGTGTTTTGATGTTATTTTCCACTTTTATGATTTTAAAGTGATATTTTGGTTTTGAAATAATGGAATAATAAATATGTTATTTGCTAATCTTGCTTGGAAACCTATAAAACTGATAATTGTATGGATCACTTTCATCTTTTTATTCTATTTTTTTCTTTGCTCTTTTTTTCTTAGTTTATTTACTTTTATTTTATCCCTCTGTGAATTCAAATGGTTTTAATTGCTGGCCTAGAAGTTGTTAACTGATCAATGACGTTAAAGATGCCCAACATGACACCAACATGGTATTCAAGGCCTTGTTTTTCCAGACCTATCTTCATAATCTCCAAACAAATGTGTACTATTCAACCACATCCAGTTCTTACTCTTCTCTGCCCTTGCATTTGCTATTGCTTCTTCTGAGGATGCTTTCCTCCTATCTCTTTTCTGTGCATTTAAACTTTAAACAAAAGGTGTAAATCATCCTTCAAGACCCTAAATATCTCTAAACATTCTTCCTCTCTAGTCTCATGGAATACCCTGTGGTTACACTTACACATTGCTTTTTTTTTGGCCTTGCAGTTCTTCTGTGATTGCACTTACCACATTGCATCATAATTTTTTTCAATGTGCTTGGCTTTCATAACATGATCTTCTTGAAATTGGAACCATGCCTAATTCATTCTTGTATTTCCATTTCCTGGAATATAATATATGCAACAGCCATTTAATTACAATTTCATGCATGAATTCCTGATTAAATGAATGAATGAATGAATGATTCATCATAGCTACCACTAGCACTGACAAAATTACCATGAATGTAGCTTATTTGCTAATTGTACAAAGATGGGATTTCAATGTTTACATTATTTGGTCTGGAGATTTTCAACTCTGTCTGTGTTTCATCACTTGCAGAGCTTTATGAAATCTGTGTTTTGGTCTTTAGTCTTTGACAGTCTGATCTGTTGTTTTGGGCTTGCTTCTGGTAATTATCTATTTGTTCCTTTGTTTATTTTTCTCATGATTTGATAAAAATAAAATCTAGGGTTTTTTCCCCAGATTTAAAACTTTCTAAGCTCCTCAAGTGATTCCCAAAACCCTGATGGAGTTTTTACTTGTCTTTAGACAGAAGAGAACAAAATGACAATGTCACAAGCTATTCATAAAAATCAATATGCTAAGTTCATCAAACTACTCTGTGTTTTGATGTTATTTTCCACTTTTATGATTTTAAAGTGATATTTTGGTTTTGAAATAATGGAATAATAAATATGTTATTTGCTAATCTTGCTTGGAAACCTATAAAACTGATAATTGTATGGATCACTTTCATCTTTTTATTCTATTTTTTTCTTTGCTCTTTTTTTCTTAGTTTATTTACTTTTATTTTATCCCTCTGTGAATTCAAATGGTTTTAATTGCTGGCCTAGAAGTTGTTAACTGATCAATGACGTTAAAGATGCCCAACATGACACCAACATGGTATTCAAGGCCTTGTTTTTCCAGACCTATCTTCATAATCTCCAAACAAATGTGTACTATTCAACCACATCCAGTTCTTACTCTTCTCTGCCCTTGCATTTGCTATTGCTTCTTCTGAGGATGCTTTCCTCCTATCTCTTTTCTGTGCATTTAAACTTTAAACAAAAGGTGTAAATCATCCTTCAAGACCCTAAATATCTCTAAACATTCTTCCTCTCTAGTCTCATGGAATACCCTGTGGTTACACTTACACATTGCTTTTTTTTTTTTGGCCTTGCAGTTCTTCTGTGATTGCACTTACCACATTGCATCATAATTTTTTTCAATGTGCTTGGCTTTCATAACATGATCTTCTTGAAATTGGAACCATGCCTAATTCATTCTTGTATTTCCATTTCCTGGAATATAATATATGCAACAGCCATTTAATTACAATTTCATGCATGAATTCCTGATTAAATGAATGAATGAATGAATGATTCATCATAGCTACCACTAGCACTGACAAAATTACCATGAATGTAGCTTATTTGCTAATTGTACAAAGATGGGATTTCAATGTTTACATTATTTGGTCTGGAGATTTTCAACTCTGTCTGTGTTTCATCACTTGCAGAGCTTTATGAAATCTGTGTTTTGGTCTTTAGTCTTTGACAGTCTGATCTGTTGTTTTGGGCTTGCTTCTGGTAATTATCTATTTGTTCCTTTGTTTTAATTTTTACTCATGAGTCTGTGTGCAGTCAGATTGAGAATAAGATGAATCAATAATTTTGAAGGCCAGTCTCACAATGTAATTGGCTCAATATTAGGAACTTAGAAAATACAAATAAGAGTACAACAGTAGTGCCTGACTTGAACTCTTTCAATACATATTGATTAATTGTAGAATGCCATTTTGATAATTATGCATACTTGCTTTGCATGTAATTTTATTCCAGTTAAATCACATCTGCGAAACTTAAGATGGGATTTGGAATATTTGCCAACATTGAGGATATTATTAAATACTTTTCTGACCTTGAAAACTAGCAAGTAATGGACAAGGTGACTGTGCCTTTGATTGGGTTGGTATCTACAATTTTGAATAAATTATGCCTTGATGTTTGTGCTATAGAATCTGTATTGTGATTTAGAGAAGTTTTGATGTCTTCAGTTCAATAGGGAGTATTGCTGTGACTTGATTAATCTAGTGACAGTCTGTGGTTTCACTTTTTGAGAAGGACAGTAAAATAAGATTTAGTTGTAATAATATGTACACTACAGAGTTTCATAAAGCCTTATCTCATAAAATGCTTGAATAACTTTTCAAGTGGTAAGAAATAAGGAAAAAAAATCAAGAATTTATGACAAAAGTAATAAAGGAGGTTCTGATATTGAAGGCTCGCCTATACTGCTAGAACGCCAATAGCATACGTTAAAGTGGAAACAATCTTGATGAAGCTCCCTTTATAATATCACTGTTCTTTCCTCTTACCTGATTTGTGGAGTAGCATTCATATAGATGTGAGTTTCCCAACATCATCTTTAATATGATGATAAGCTTATATGTCTTTGTGCATAATTACTGGGCAATTCATACAATAGATTATTATGCACATAAAGTTGTATGATTTTAATTTATATTTTAGAACTTAAAATGATATACTCAAATATCAAAAATATATGTTAAAACAAAGATACAATAATTAACATGAATTTTATTGATATATAGAAATGCTATGGTAAGTAATGATATTATTCCATGTGGGTTTAAAATAAAATTTTTCAATCTAGGTGCATGGTTTAGGTGAGATATGGTTGTGAGTAGTATGAATGATCATAGTACAGAAAAGAAATAGTTTTTGTACCTTGTGCAAGATCTTAGTAGTCACAGTGATGGAGCTGCCCCATCATCAGGTTTTTAGAGTTTTTTTCACTCCCAGGTAGGAGTGTGCAAAAGCAATAGGAGTGTGCTTATTTGATTGTGCTTATTCTCAGTTTAGAGGACAGGTAGGTGAGTCTGTTTATGTGCTACCTTTCAGATCATTTACGCTAACATCCTGTTAGATAGCACGCTCTGATTTAAGAAAATCTTGAGAGCAAACTTGTTATTCCATCCTAAAAGAAAGTCAGAGGGAGAGTTCAATTCAGCAGAATTTCTGTATGTTGCAACTGTCTACTCCCTTTCATCTGTTGGTTTGTGACTATTGCATAGTGTGGATTGTGTAGGTTAGAAATGAAGTGTGTATGAGGTTTTCCTATTTTATCTTTTATATATGCTTTTTTTATATCTTTTATTGTCTACAATTTTATTTTTTTATTTATGGCTATTCTGGGTTTACACTGCTACTACAGGCTCCTCTCTAGTTGAAGGGGGAGGGAACCACTCTCTAGTTGAGGTGAGCAAGCTTCCTGTTGTTGTGACTTCTCTTGTTGTGGAACTCAGGCTCTAGGGCACATGGGCTTAAGCAGTTGCAGCACATGGGATCAACAGTTGCGACTCCAAGGCTCCAGAGCACAGGTTCAATAGTTTTGACTCATGGGCTTAGTTGCTTCGCAGCATGTGGGGTCCTTCCAGATCAGGGATCGAACCTGTGTCTCCTTCATTGGAAGGCAACTCTCTACCACTGAACCACCGAGGAAGCCTTTGGTGGTTATTATATCTTATTAGCCATTTCTTTTTTTTAAACAAAGATGTCTGAGTATGATAGTTTTTGAAGATGAGATTGGAAAGAAAGAAGAGGATTCTATGTCTGAGCCAGTGAACAACTTTGAAAAGGTTATAATGGACAATTATAATCTCCTGAATCATTTCAGAAATATAACAAGGTCACACACACCAAAAAAAAAAAAAAGCCTTCTATTATAATGAAAGTTTCTTATCCTTGGGCTTTTCCTGGGCAAAAATCCATGTCTTCTTTTCTACTATGTGGCAAATAAATTAAAAATTCAAGCATAGCACCAAGAAAATTCAAAATATAACTCATTACAAAGTACAGCCTTTTGACACTTAAAGGTGCTGATTTTTTAAAGCAGATATTAGCATTGCAAAACTTAAGTTTTCATTTAAAAAAAGTCACATTAGTGAAAACTCTCAGGAAGCAGGTAATTTAGTAACCAAACTTATTGCCTGGGGAATGAAAAGTCACACAGTTGGTGAGGATCTAATAATGTCAGCATGTAAAATGAGAGTAATCAAAATGCTAGGACAAGATGTAGTATAAGGTTTTGGAAAGACTCCACTCTCAAAGAGCAAAATAGACATGTTAATATCATGTCACATCATTGCTGAAGAACTTTTGTGTAATAATCTGAAATACAGCAGCTTCTTTACTAGGTTGAGAAGTCTTACAATTTCCCCAGTAAATGTCATGGCTGTAGCATTTGTAAGGTTTGTGAATGATGGTGAAATTCAAGGTTTTTTTCTTTCTACTGCAAACAGCAGACTGAAATAAGCAAAGGCCAAGGTGTTTTTAATGCTTTCCCTCTTACCTGCAAACAAAGAGTCTGTTTTGGAGGAACTGTGTTGACTTTTGAGTTGATGATGCCCCTCAGTGCTTAGTTCCAGGAGAGCTTTTATAGCTCTTTGGGCATGGTCTCCTGAAATTGGAAGGCTAAGCAGGTTCAATAGTTTTGACTCATGGGCTTAGTTGCTTCGCAGCATGTGGGGTCCTTCCAGATCAGGGATCGAACCTGTGTCTCCTGCATTGGAAGGCAACTCTCTACCACTGAACCACCGAGGAAGCCTTTGGTGGTTATTATATCTTATTAGCCATTTCTTTTTTTTAAACAAAGATGTCTGAGTATGATAGTTTTTGAAGATGAGATTGGAAAGAAAGAAGAGGATTCTATGTCTGAGCCAGTGAACAACTTTGAAAAGGTTATAATGGACAATTATAATCTCCTGAATCATTTCAGAAATATAACAAGGTCACACACACCAAAAAAAAAAAAAAAAGCCTTCTATTATAATGAAAGTTTCTTATCCTTGGGCTTTTCCTGGGCAAAAATCCATGTCTTCTTTTCTACTATGTGGCAAATAAATTAAAAATTCAAGCATAGCTCCAGAAAAATTCAAAATATACTTCATTACAAAGTACAGCCTTTTGACACTTAAAGGTGCTGATTTTTTAAAGCAGATATTAGCATTGCAAAACTTAAGTTTTCATTTAAAAAAAGTCACATTAGTGAAAACTCTCAGGAAGCAGGTAATTTAGTAACCAAACTTATTGCCTGGGGAATGAAAAGTCACACAGTTGGTGAGGATCTAATAATGTCAGCATGTAAAATGAGAGTAATCAAAATGCTAGGACAAGATGTAGTATAAGGTTTTGGAAAGACTCCACTCTCAAAGAGCAAAATAGACATGTTAATATCATGTCACATCATTGCTGAAGAACTTTTGTGTAATAATCTGAAATACAGCAGCTTCTTTACTAGGTTGAGAAGTCTTACAATTTCCCCAGTAAATGTCATGGCTGTAGCATTTGTAAGGTTTGTGAATGATGGTGAAATTCAAGGTTTTTTTCTTTCTACTGCAAACAGCAGACTGAAATAAGCAAAGGCCAAGGTGTTTTTAATGCTTTCCCTCTTACCTGCAAACAAAGAGTCTGTTTTGGAGGAACTGTGTTGACTTTTGAGTTGATGATGCCCCTCAGTGCTTAGTTCCAGGAGAGCTTTTATAGCTCTTTAAATGAAAGAAGATCCTGAGGTAGTCACAACAATGCTTACTTCATTGAGAAATGCTGGTGACAAAAGTTCTTGAAGGTGAAATCTTGAAAAAGAAGTTTTGAACAATGCTACACAAATACTTTATTAAACTGGAACTAGTTTTACTTGAGACTTTTAAATTGGGTGTACAAATAGGTGTCAATGAACACATAAATTTGCTACATGCAGGAATCCAGTGGGATAGCAGAGGACCAATGCTCAACAGGATGTCTCAGCAGAGAGGTGAATTGGAAGATGCACTCAAGAAAACAGTACATCTAATTTAGTGGAGAATTTCAAGGTAAACTATGGCTGCCAAATCTGGTCTGCAATGCACATGTTTCCACATCATGTAACAGGTCTTTGTGAGGTCTTACAGAAAGTGTCCTATAAGGAAATAGAATCCTTTTAAAAAGTGGTCTGTAAAAGGAAATTATTTCTACTCCCACTTGGGCTTGAGTATGTGAAATGGAATACGTAAGTCTCAGGAGTTGTTGAAAACTACCTGCAAGACCTAGAGGAAAGAATTGAACACGGCATGTTGTCTCTTTGAATACAAGACTATGAACAAGTCAGGGAGCCTTTTCCGGAAGCTTCTGCTCAGACTGAGATCTAACCTCAGACAACAGGAAGAATTTTGTGAGCCGCATTCTGATCAAATACTAAAGATCAGATTTGCTAATCTGCCCTTATATAAATTCTGGAATTCTGTAGGAGAAGGGTGTTCAGGAATGAAACAAGCATATTTCGTTTTTGGAAAGACTCCACTCTCAAAGAGCAAAATAGACATGTTAATATCTTTTTTTTAAATAATCTGAAATACAGCAGCTTCTTTACTAGGTTGAGAAGTCTTACAATTTCCCCAGTAAATGTCATGGCTGTAGCATTTGTAAGGTTTGTGAATGATGGTGAAATTCAAGGTTTTTTTCTTTCTACTGCAAACAGCAGACTGAAATAAGCAAAGGCCAAGGTGTTTTTAATGCTTTCCCTCTTACCTGCAAACAAAGAGTCTGTTTTGGAGGAACTGTGTTGACTTTTGAGTTGATGATGCCCCTCAGTGCTTAGTTCCAGGAGAGCTTTTATAGCTCTTTAAATGAAAGAAGATCCTGAGGTAGTCACAACAATGCTTACTTCATTGAGAAATGCTGGTGACAAAAGTTCTTGAAGGTGAAATCTTGAAAAAGAAGTTTTGAACAATGCTACACAAATACTTTATTAAACTGGAACTAGTTTTACTTGAGACTTTTAAATTGGGTGTACAAATAGGTGTCAATGAACACATAAATTTGCTACATGCAGGAATCCAGTGGGATAGCAGAGGACCAATGCTCAACAGGATGTCTCAGCAGAGAGGTGAATTGGAAGATGCACTCAAGAAAACAGTACATCTAATTTAGTGGAGAATTTCAAGGTAAACTATGGCTGCCAAATCTGGTCTGCAATGCACATGTTTCCACATCATGTAACAGGTCTTTGTGAGGTCTTACAGAAAGTGTCCTATAAGGAAATAGAATCCTTTTAAAAAGTGGTCTGTAAAAGGAAATTATTTCTACTCCCACTTGGGCTTGAGTATGTGAAATGGAATACGTAAGTCTCAGGAGTTGTTGAAAACTACCTGCAAGACCTAGAGGAAAGAATTGAACACGGCATGTTGTCTCTTTGAATACAAGACTATGAACAAGTCAGGGAGCCTTTTCCGGAAGCTTCTGCTCAGACTGAGATCTAACCTCAGACAACAGGAAGAATTTTGTGAGCCGCATTCTGATCAAATACTAAAGATCAGATTTGCTAATCTGCCCTTATATAAATTCTGGAATTCTGTAGGAGAAGGGTGTTCAGGAATGAAACAAATATTTTGCTATAGTTTGCAACATCTTGGAAGTGTGAACCAGAATGTTCTTGTTTAACAAGCATCAAGAGCAAGAAAAAAATGGCGTTATTTTAGTTTCTGTGCTTAATTTAAGTTCTACCTAGAATTGGATATTTGTACAAAAAAGGGGAGTGAGGTGGGAAGAGAAGACAGATTTCATAGCTGAAAGGTGAATTTTATTTTCAAAGAACACTTTTTACACATATAGTGATCTATTAAGAGACCAAGAAATGAACTTAGATGTGTAGTATTTTAGTAGCTCCTACAATTATAATTGAAAACTGATCATCTTACTCAGTAAGGAAATGTTTTTTTCAAAATCTTTTATAAAATTATATCCTAGGCTATATTTATACTGATATCACCTTGCTGTTTTTTTGTTGTTGTAGTTTTACTGCTTAATGTGTAAAATAAAGTTTCATGTTGCACATAAAATTGGAATAAATTCCGGCATATATTTAAATGAAATTGATCAAGTCTGCATTTGGAAAAAATATAAATCCTATTTTGAATTGTGTGATATTTAAAAGAAATTTACTATATTTCCATGAGATTTTAAAACTTACAAAAAGAAAGAGTAGTTTCAAGAAATCACGTTAATCTTAATTACTTTTTTGTATAAAAGCTAGCTACTCTTTTTTAGTAATAAAAAGGGGATAATAATCTGCCACATACTATACACCACATGTTCCATGTCACATACTACATTTCTGCATCAACAAAATTATATACAGTAGGAATTTGTGACTTTAAATACTTTAAGGCCTACGTAGATAAGTTTTTTTTTTTTTTTAGAAATTCAAGTAGGAAGTTATAAGGAAGAAAAAAGAAATTGAAACTAAAGTTTTCTTTCCTGGCACTGCTGTTATATGTATTGTGGGAAGGAATAATCACACAAGGAGATGAGACTAAAAGTGATGGACAAAATGGTATTTCTGTTCTTTGTGATAATGTAACACATGACTACAAACCTAGTGGTTTAAAAATCATATATAAGCTCATAATATCTTAAGTCAAAAGTCTTTTATGGTGGGATAGATTTTCTATTCAGGGTCTAAGTAGGCCAAAATCAAAATATCTGTGAGACTCTTTTCTATAGGTTTTGGAGAAGAATCTGCTTCTATATTCATTCTTGTTGGAATAAGGTTTCTGGTAGGTTGTAGGTCTGAAGGTTTTATTACTTGCTAGCTGTTGCCTCATCAGCATGTAGAGACAGATCTCTAGTTCTTGCATGCGGCCCTGTCATCTCCAAAGTCAGCAATAGTACCTTGACTCACCAATGTGCTTTTAAAAATGAACTCTTCTGCTTATAAAATAGAACCCATTTCTGGAGCAAGCTCTCTGCCTTTGAAATGTTCACCTGATTGGGTCAGACTCACCCAGATAGTCTCCATATTCAAAGTCAAGTAACTTGAGACTTAATTCCATCTGGAAAAATCTTCCTTACCAGTATCTTGATTACTGTTTGATGGAGAAATCACAGGGTGGGAATCTAAAATGTTATATATTGAATAATAGGTACTAAGTTTATGCTTTTAATGTGAATTGTTTGAAATGTGGGTTAAAATGAAGTCATACTGACATAAAATGGACATAATACTGTACGACAGACATCCTTCTAAGAGTGAAATTTGGATACACAGACACACAGGAAAAATGGTCATGTAAACACCAAGGATTTCAGATCATCACCAGAAGCAAGGAGAAAGGCATGAACCAGACTATCCTCAAAGCTCTCAGAAAGAATGAACTCATAGACACCTTGATGTTCCATGTCACATACTACATTTCTGCATCAACAAAATTATATACAGTAGGAATTTGTGACTTTAAATACTTTAAGGCCTACGTAGATAAGTTTTTTTTTTTTTTTAGAAATTCAAGTAGGAAGTTATAAGGAAGAAAAAAGAAATTGAAACTAAAGTTTTCTTTCCTGGCACTGCTGTTATATGTATTGTGGGAAGGAATAATCACACAAGGAGATGAGACTAAAAGTGATGGACAAAATGGTATTTCTGTTCTTTGTGATAATGTAACACATGACTACAAACCTAGTGGTTTAAAAATCATATATAAGCTCATAATATCTTAAGTCAAAAGTCTTTTATGGTGGGATAGATTTTCTATTCAGGGTCTAAGTAGGCCAAAATCAAAATATCTGTGAGACTCTTTTCTATAGGTTTTGGAGAAGAATCTGCTTCTATATTCATTCTTGTTGGAATAAGGTTTCTGGTAGGTTGTAGGTCTGAAGGTTTTATTACTTGCTAGCTGTTGCCTCATCAGCATGTAGAGACAGATCTCTAGTTCTTGCATGCGGCCCTGTCATCTCCAAAGTCAGCAATAGTACCTTGACTCACCAATGTGCTTTTAAAAATGAACTCTTCTGCTTATAAAATAGAACCCATTTCTGGAGCAAGCTCTCTGCCTTTGAAATGTTCACCTGATTGGGTCAGACTCACCCAGATAGTCTCCATATTCAAAGTCAAGTAACTTGAGACTTAATTCCATCTGGAAAAATCTTCCTTACCAGTATCTTGATTACTGTTTGATGGAGAAATCACAGGGTGGGAATCTAAAATGTTATATATTGAATAATAGGTACTAAGTTTATGCTTTTAATGTGAATTGTTTGAAATGTGGGTTAAAATGAAGTCATACTGACATAAAATGGACATAATACTGTACGACAGACATCCTTCTAAGAGTGAAATTTGGATACACAGACACACAGGAAAAATGGTCATGTAAACACCAAGGATTTCAGATCATCACCAGAAGCAAGGAGAAAGGCATGAACCAGACTATCCCTCAAAGCTCTCAGAAAGAATGAACTCATAGACACCTTGATTTTGAACTTCTGACTTTCAGAACTGTGAAAGAATATATTTCTGTTCTTTTAAACACCACACTTTTTGCATTTTTTTAAAAAGCAGTTCTAGGAAACTGATACAAATTCAAAGAATTCCACACTTTTTAGGATGGGATTTTATGAACTGACCTTATCCTGTCTTATTTTGGCTTTCAAATAAACCCAGCCATTTTTCCGCCTCAAAGCTTCTAATACACTGTTTTCTCTACCTAGACAGTTATTTTCCTTACACTCCAAATAACTAGCTTCTATTCATGAATGTTATCAATTACTACAATATTAATCTTATTTCAAAGTAATAAATATCAGATCCTATGCTAGGATGAAGGTCTATTGTTCAAAATTTTGAACAATAAACAGGTTTTTATTAGAAGTATAAAGAATATGGAATAATTTAGAGGAAAGCTAAATCTTGAAGGGTAAATGTAATTTTGCTTTAGAGCATTTCCTAATTATTTTGTTTTGTGCGCTAATAAATAAACTTTGTAGCCATTCAAGTACAATATCTTTGAGGAAGGAGCTGTTTTATTTCCTAGTATGTAGCACATGTATGATATGATATGTGTGTACTATATCCATGGCATATATGATATTCTCATACATGAGAAATCTTCAACAAAGGTTTGTCAAATGAAACTCACATAAGTGAATAAATTAATAAGTGATACTGCTTTCTATATATACACCTGCTCTTCCTTGTCACTGGGAAATAGCATCATTATTGTGAATAAATATTTGAATATGGTTATTTTCATTAAAGAACATACCTCACATGATTAAAAAGTTTTATTAAAATGTATATTTAATAAACAAAACTATGCTTGAATATATTTAATTATTAAATGCAAATATTTAATTGAGGACTTAAGAAATAGAGGTGACATGTTAAATTTTATATTAGTAATTTTTCAAGTATTACAAATAGTACAAAATTTAAACTATTTCGATATCCTACAAAGGACATCTGACAGAAAGAAATTTGGATACACAGACACACAGGAAAAATGGTCATGTAAACACCAAGGATTTCAGATCATCACCAGAAGCAAGGAGAAAGGCATGAACCAGACTATCCCTCAAAGCTCTCAGAAAGAATGAACTCATAGACACCTTGATTTTGAACTTCTGACTTTCAGAACTGTGAAAGAATATATTTCTGTTCTTTTAAACACCACACTTTTTGCATTTTTTTAAAAAGCAGTTCTAGGAAACTGATACAAATTCAAAGAATTCCACACTTTTTAGGATGGGATTTTATGAACTGACCTTATCCTGTCTTATTTTGGCTTTCAAATAAACCCAGCCATTTTTCCGCCTCAAAGCTTCTAATACACTGTTTTCTCTACCTAGACAGTTATTTTCCTTACACTCCAAATAACTAGCTTCTATTCATGAATGTTATCAATTACTACAATATTAATCTTATTTCAAAGTAATAAATATCAGATCCTATGCTAGGATGAAGGTCTATTGTTCAAAATTTTGAACAATAAACAGGTTTTTATTAGAAGTATAAAGAATATGGAATAATTTAGAGGAAAGCTAAATCTTGAAGGGTAAATGTAATTTTGCTTTAGAGCATTTCCTAATTATTTTGTTTTGTGCGCTAATAAATAAACTTTGTAGCCATTCAAGTACAATATCTTTGAGGAAGGAGCTGTTTTTATTTCCCTAGTATGTAGCACATGTATGATATGATATGTGTGTACTATATCCATGGCATATATGATATTCTCATACATGAGAAATCTTCAACAAAGGTTTGTCAAATGAAACTCACATAAGTGAATAAATTAATAAGTGATACTGCTTTCTATATATACACCTGCTCTTCCTTGTCACTGGGAAATAGCATCATTATTGTGAATAAATATTTGAATATGGTTATTTTCATTAAAGAACATACCTCACATGATTAAAAAGTTTTATTAAAATGTATATTTAATAAACAAAACTATGCTTGAATATATTTAATTATTAAATGCAAATATTTATTTGAGGACTTAAGAAATATAGGTGACATGTTAAATTTTATATTAGTAATTTTTTCAAGTATTACAAATAGTATTCAAATATTCAAACTATTTATCCATGCTATAAATGTTAAAATATAAAACATAAAATAGGTCACATTTGCATAGTGATTTTTTGCTTCCTGTTTCTTTTCCCTGGATTTAGAAAGTAATTTGATAATATTTGGAAATCTGGCAGTTTCCAACAGATCAGACGTAATTGAATGATTCTATACATTTTAAAAATGATTTTCTTTTCCTTGCAGTTTTCTATCACTGAACTTGCTAAACTTTCTCTAGATATCTTGCACTCACCAGCAATTTTTTGCAAATTGTTGTCATATCTTTGGACAGATCCATCTTTGCTAACTGATGGAACACCAGATTCTGAAATTTCCAATTATCATATAAAAATTGAAGCTCATCTTAACATCTCCTGAGGCAGATAGTAGTTTGGCAGCCAGTCAATGTCCCTTATATTGACAAATTCACTAAGGAGCACGCTGTACTAAGTTTAACTATTTATTTACTTTCGTCCTTGTTAGACATAACCTGAATGACAATTAGAAATAAGTATGCTTAATTGCAAATATTAATTGAAATCAAAACAGCTCTTTGTTTCTTTGTGTTTTTATCAGAATTAATAAACATTACAGTAAAGCAGCCTCTATCACAACACTATTTCTCTTACCTTTGTTACATTCATTATTTTTCATTGAGATACAAATTAAGTGCATTAAATATTAACAAAAATTGCATTGTATTTTATGTTTAAATTTAGTGTAAACTTTCTTTGAAATATTTTTATTGAGGATACATTTGGTAAGCTTTAAAGTATTTTAAAATTTTAAAGTTACTTTGAAGTATCTAGAATGGTCAAGAGAAAATTAGAGGGCTTCCCTGGTGGTCCAGTGGGTAAGGACACCGCCTTGCAGTGCAAGGGGGACTGGTTCGATCCCTGGCCTGGGAAGATCCCACGTGCCACTGAGCAGCTGGACCGATGTGTCCAACTACCGAGCTGGAGCTCTGGAACACATGTGCCCAGAGCCACTGCTCTGCAGCAAGAGAGGCCACTGTGATGATAGGCCCACACAGGCCAAAAGAACAAAAGATGGATGAAAATAAATAAATGAAAGACCAATAGAAGTGGCCAAAAAAAGAAAATTAGAAAAACAAGATTGGAGGCTTATGCTATCTGATTCAAGATTTTGTCATAAAGTTATAGTAATCAAAATAATATGATACTGACTTGAGAATAGAAAAAAATTACTAAAACAATGGAAAACTTGAAAAGAGACCCATACGTATATGATTAAGGGATTTTCAGCAAAGGCATCAAGATACTTACATGGAGATATTCTTTTCAATAAATTGTAATAGAAAAATGAAAATATCAATAGGTGAAAAAAGCAAAAAGAGACGGATTTCTGTCTTATACTGCAAATGATATTTATTTGAAGATTGATCAAGATTAATCATATATGTATAGAGGTTTTTTTGGTGAGGGAGCTGTGGGTTGGGGAGGGAGGAGGGCGGGCGGGCCACTTCTATTGGTCTTTCATTTATCTATTTTCATCCATCTTTGTTCTTTGGCCTGTATGGGCCTCCCATCGCAGTGGCCTCTCTCGTTGCAGAGCACCGGCTCTGGGTGCATGCGCTCCAGAGCTCCAGCCCGGTAATTGGACACATTGGTCCAGCCACTCCAAGGCACGTGGGATCTTCCCAGGCCAGGGATCAAACTGGCGCCCCTTGCACTGCAAGGTGATGTCCTTACCCACTGGACCACCACAGAAGCCCAATCATATATGTAAATTAAAAAACAAAAACCTCTGAAACATGAGAGAATATCAAATGGGTCAATGTGTTTTGAAGGAAGTATTTCCTAGACTGGGACACAAAAAGCATAAAAAATAATGGGAAATGGCAAGTTTCTCTCCAATATATTAAAGGAAATTCTCAGTGTCTCCTACAAAATTAAATACTATTGCCAATCTTAGAATAATCTTTGAGGAATATTGAGTTTACTTTCATCATTATTTTCAGTTAACTATGATACCTTAATTCTTTTTCAATCTATTTACTCTCTCTGGGCTGACTCAGTTTGTTGGAGCAAACAGACAGCTATGTGATGTATTTTGTGTGGATTTTCAAAGCCTCTTCTACTCAAAAAAGCTTTTTCTATTGTCTATTCACACTCCTATACTTTGTCTACATTTTTATTTTGTTAATATACTATACATAAAGTTAGAAGGTAAATAACTGTTCTGGGGGAGGCTGGATCATTTCACTTTAGAAAAGATAAAGGAACCTGTACAGGGAAGGAAGGGGCTTCCCAGGTGACATAGAGGTAATGAATCTTCCTGCCAAGCAGGAGACATGGGTTTGATCCCTGGGCCTGGAAGATGCCCTGGGGAAAGAAATAGGCATCCACTGCAGTATTCTTGCCTGGGACATCCCATGGACAGAGGAGTCTCATGGGACAATTCATGGGACCCGAAAAGTCAAACATGACTTAGTGATTGAGCTAGCACACACAGGAAAGGAAACATGGGAATACTCCAGGTACTTATGTTGTTCAGTTGCTGATGTGAGAAGAGGTAAACTGCCTACTTTTATTTGCATTTGAATTGTTTCTGCTTTATTATTTTGATGTATTTGAGAAGGATTATTTGTATTTGAGTTTAGCAAGGTGAGTTTACTTTGTCATTACAAAATTAAAGAGGCTCGGGATGAAATAAAGAGGCATATAATCAAAGTGTGAGAGGAGAATTAAGTGCTTTATGGGACATAGCAGTAAACAAAACAAATTTAATAAAAAAATGAGGCTGAAAGGAAAACTAAAGAGTTGGAGGATGAGGTGAACTAGAGAGGCACACACTCTATACACAATGGAGATGATTGTTTCTGCTATTCTTGAGCACATCAAAAAGAGTTTTGGGCTTTCCTGGTGCCTCAGATGGTAAACAGTCTTCCTGCAGTGCAGGAGACCCGAGTTTTATCCCTAGGTCTAGAAGATCCTTTAGAAAGGGAATGGCAGCCCTCTCCAATATTCTTACCTGGAGAATCCCATGGAAGCAGGAGTCTGCAGGCCTACAGTCCTAGGGTTCAAAAAGAGTCAGATGTGACAGAGTGACTAACATACACACACACATAAAAGAACTTAGAAATACACATTTTTGGTGAATAAATTTGATTTTTGAAAATTAACCCATTGTTTTTAAATTCAACATGATCTAAAGAAAATATTTCTTGGTGCCTTATCATCTGGCAATATTAGGTCTAAATGAAGCCTAAAGAGCACAAAGCATTATTTATGTTGAATAAATAACATAGTCGTGTGTATTGCAATTTTCTAAAAGGTTTATAGAAGTTATTGGATTTAACCAAAAACAAATTTATTAAATGTGTCATTGAACACATAGGAACTCTTGTCAGTGAATATCAACTTCCATTATCTGCAAGTTTCTTTTTTTCTAATGTAAAAGAAGGGAGAATTATTATATTCATAGGATTCTGTAAATATATATTGTTAGTTGCTCAGTCATATCTGACTCTTTGTGACCCCATGGACTGTAGCCCATCAGGCTCCTCTGTCCATGGGATTCTTCAGGCAAGAATACTGGAGTGGGTAGCCATTTCCTTCTCCAGGGGATCTTCCCAACCCAGGAATTGAATGTGGTCTTCTGCACTGTAGGCAGTTTCTTTATGGACTGAGTCACCAGGGGAGCCCTTCTTAACATATATATCTGTGTGTGTGTGTGTGTGTGTGTGTGTGTGTACACAATTGTGTGTGTGTGTGTGTGTGTGTGTGTGTGTGTGTATATATATATACATATACATATATACACGTGCATATATGTGTGTGTGTGTGTGTGTGTGTATATACATATATACACACAATTGCAAGTCTTCTAGAGTTGGAAACATTCATATACTGACCTCACATCAGAGGAGACTGAGGCCTATTAAATTTCATAGGACCAAAGACTCAAAAGAGGTAATTTTATAGAATTGGGATTAAAAACTGACTTTTCCAGCACTTCAGTAAAGGCAGTTTCTTTTGTCTCACCTGACTTTCCACTGAATGATAGATGAAACAGATTATAAGCCAACATAATATTGATGTGTAGGGGCTTCCCTTGTGGCTCAGTGGATAAGAACCCGTCTGCCAATGCAGGAGACACAGGTTCGATCCCTGATCCTGGAAGATCCCACGTACCGCAGAGCAGCTAAATCCACACATCAACAAAGACCCAGCACAGCCAAAAATAAATAAATAAAAGGTTTAAAAAAAAATATATATTGATGTGTAGACTAGTTGTGTCATATGGTCTCTATATTGTCATAAATTTTTAAAGTCAGGAGAAAGAAAACTTCCTAGATTCTGTATATTTTTTATATAGGTTAGAATTGATATTTGAGTTATTTATAGCAATTTCAGGATTACTCTTCATAATAAATTTCTAAGAATTAAAGAGTGATGAGAATAGGGGAAAAAATGCTTCTTGGTAAGTTTTGATATCATTTCTATTTATTATAGGGTGCATACATACTAGTTTTCCCTCTACATAGAGAAGCCAGGAAGAATTTTGCTTTCTGAAGCTCAAGTTATCATATAGTTTACCCTATTTTGCACCACATCTTATACACAGAGTTTGGCAAAAATATATAGCAACAAAAATTGATGTTCCCTCAGTTTCTTAGAACAGGTTTTCAAGATGAATTCCATGAAATAGAAATAGCTAGAAGCTGTAATTCTTGTGTTTCCTCCACATACCTGGGAATTGATGGAAAAACAAAGTATAAATTCTCGAGGATCTGAAAGAGTGAATTCAAGTTTATCATGAGGTACTTGTCCTACCAATTATTACTATAACTATGAAAGTAATTACATGAGTATCTCTAAAGAAAAGAAAAAGAACAAGGAAGGTAAAAGATAAGGAAATATAGATGGAAATTTAAAGTAAATAGACCTCTTGAATTCTGTGGTATAACTTAGTCCTTTTCTATCTCTCTATGTAAACAGACTTGGCAGTGAACATAAAATTCACTTTCTAATTTTTTTTCCTTCTTATAACTTGGAATAATAAAAATGGAGAATATATACTATATGTATGGGGAACTTGTTCATACATTCTTATGATACTAGCCTTCATTTCTCCTTTTCTTTATTCTTATCAGTGGGAGAAGTGACACAGGCTTTGGGTATGAGTTCAAAGGCATGTGTTGACCACACTAGCTGTAAATCCTCTCATCTCCTTTTCCAATGTTTATCAATAGGGTCTATTGACATTCGGAGCTGCACAAGGCTATCACATACAATATTATAATAATTAATCAAGACTATTTAACCACTATTAAGGTAAAAATGCCGTCACACATTTACAAGGCATTAAAGTAAGTACTGATTTGATAACATTATTCTCAGAAAGCCAGAAATCTACCCAGATTTATTTTCCATTTTTTATTCATTGCAATCTTTTATGTTCAATATTTAGATAATCTTACAAAGTCACTATTAACATTGTCTAGCTTGGGTTTTAACCATTTTGTGTATTTATCACTCTCTGTAGCAAGTAGCACTTTTTTATGCTTATCCTAACTGTATTACATGTTCAACAACTACAATGATATAACTAGAATTTATTTTCCTCTTTGCATTGCAAAATGATTTTACCACATTTTCTCATTTAAGCCTCGTTACAACCTGTGAAAAGAGATTTTTTTTTTACCTCTATTTAATAGATAAAAATGTGTTCCTAAGTTTTAATTGACAAGATCTCACTGATATGAATTCAGAAGCTGAAATGGAAACCAAATTCTCCCATTTAGTGAAGCATTTCACTGCAGGTATTATACCCATTCGAAATATTTTAACAGCAAAATGTTGTTGTCATTTAGTATAAAATTTACATTTTATTGTCTGCTTAACTTTTGAATTGTTAAAACTGCTGACAAATATATAGCAACAAAAATTGATGTTCCCTCAGTTTCTTAGAACAGGTTTTCAAGATGAATTCCATGAAATAGAAATAGCTAGAAGCTGTAATTCTTGTGTTTCCTCCACATACCTGGGAATTGATGGAAAAACAAAGTATAAATTCTCGAGGATCTGAAAGAGTGAATTCAAGTTTATCATGAGGTACTTGTCCTACCAATTATTACTATAACTATGAAAGTAATTACATGAGTATCTCTAAAGAAAAGAAAAAGAACAAGGAAGGTAAAAGATAAGGAAATATAGATGGAAATTTAAAGTAAATAGACCTCTTGAATTCTGTGGTATAACTTAGTCCTTTTTCTATCTCTCTATGTAAACAGACTTGGCAGTGAACATAAAATTCACTTTCTAATTTTTTTTCCTTCTTATAACTTGGAATAATAAAAATGGAGAATATATACTATATGTATGGGGAACTTGTTCATACATTCTTATGATACTAGCCTTCATTTCTCCTTTTCTTTATTCTTATCAGTGGGAGAAGTGACACAGGCTTTGGGTATGAGTTCAAAGGCATGTGTTGACCACACTAGCTGTAAATCCTCTCATCTCCTTTTCCAATGTTTATCAATAGGGTCTATTGACATTCGGAGCTGCACAAGGCTATCACATACAATATTATAATAATTAATCAAGACTATTTAACCACTATTAAGGTAAAAATGCCGTCACACATTTACAAGGCATTAAAGTAAGTACTGATTTGATAACATTATTCTCAGAAAGCCAGAAATCTACCCAGATTTATTTTCCATTTTTTATTCATTGCAATCTTTTATGTTCAATATTTAGATAATCTTACAAAGTCACTATTAACATTGTCTAGCTTGGGTTTTAACCATTTTGTGTATTTATCACTCTCTGTAGCAAGTAGCACTTTTTTATGCTTATCCTAACTGTATTACATGTTCAACAACTACAATGATATAACTAGAATTTATTTTCCTCTTTGCATTGCAAAATGATTTTACCACATTTTCTCATTTAAGCCTCGTTACAACCTGTGAAAAGAGATTTTTTTTTACCTCTATTTAATAGATAAAAATGTGTTCCTAAGTTTTAATTGACAAGATCTCACTGATATGAATTCAGAAGCTGAAATGGAAACCAAATTCTCCCATTTAGTGAAGCATTTCACTGCAGGTATTATACCCATTCGAAATATTTTAACAGCAAAAATGTTGTTGTCATTTAGTATAAAATTTACATTTTTATTGTCTGCTTAACTTTTGAATTGTTAAAAACTGCTGACATAATCTGAAATACAGGGCATATAATATCACTATTATCCTCCTAAATACTTTAGACAAGTCACTTCAACTTTGACTTTCTTCCTTTGACACATGAAAAATTTGGGCTTATTCCAAAAAGTGGTAAAGGAGACTAATATCTAAACATACCCAGGCTAAACATTCAGATCCTGCTAAATACTGATATTATCTCATGCATTTCAATTAAAAACCTACAAATAATGCAAGGGAAACAAATGAAACTACATAATGTCTGTATGTTACTGTACTTCTGAAAAACTACTTTTTAAATTAACCAATTAATATTTTCTATGGCAAGATTAGTCTAATAGAAGCAATTCTCTTTGTGCAATATGAAGAAGGGAGAAAGAACTCTCTCATTCTACAAGGACTGGTTTTTCAGCACCTCCCAAGGCAGATTGTCATAATGCCACTTTGTAGTGTTGGCTTGACAAACTCTGAATTCCCACAATGCCTAATCTATACCAATTAAAATATAAATGTAAACATAACTCATATTTCCTTAGGCCACCAGCCTAGAGGCATAGTTATGGTGCAAATTAATAGCACACCAATTATTCTCCACCTCTGTCACCCAAATTCTTCCTTTTAGCATTGAAAAGTGGAAGGAGATGCTATTAAGACTTATTTTGACTAGGTTTTGCCACCTTCTCCTCCCCATAATCCCTGTAGGTATCTCTGTTTCCAAGTAGCTGCTTTGAGTCTAGATTGATTTTACTGATGTCACTCAGAGAACTGACATAACTTCCCAACTCTGTGAAGAATCTGTGCATCCATGCATTACTACCATAACTGTATTCAAGAAGACTAATGACCGTAGGTCCTCTTTCAACTTTGGCTAAGGACCGTGGCACAAGGAAAGAGCAGTAATAAGCCACTAAAAGCATCTGTCCTGGCTAAACCAGGAAGCCTTACTACCATAAAAGGACCATTCCTCCACTAGTCTTCTCAGTCACACTGACTTTGTGTCTTTTAAGCCCTTTTATGACAAAACTTCCACTTGAAACTATGACTGTTTTCATGTGCCAGACACTAATGTGATTTACGATTTCTATTGCCTTCTTTTCTTTTCTTTTTCCCCTTCAATTTGTTACCAGATGTCAGGATCTAGCTACAATACAGGCTCAAAAACTCTGCTTCCTATCTCAAAGTATTTATTCAATACTGACATATAATTGTTATATAAAAATCTATGAATTACAGATGTATAATATAGTGACTGATAATTTTTAAAGTTTATACTCCAGAAACTTTATTATACTTATTATAAAATATTTGCTATATTCCTTGTATTGTGCAGTATATCCTCATAGCTTGTTTTATACTTAATAGTTTTATTGCAGGAAGAATACCAATTCTGGCTCCATGTTGCAAACTGTTTCTTTGACTTGCTTTCCATTGCTTTTATCATTAGAATCATACTTAATGGCTTATCACAAGGACCCTGCCCTGACTGTTAAAGTAAAAAACCTTTGTTCAGAAGCCTATTCACCTGTGGATGACAGGAAGGGAGAAATTAACACATCCCTGCCTGAGGCTTGCCATTCTAAGAGATATTTGCATGATTAATGGCCTTTATGCTTTGCTTCCTTACCTCCCCCCATCTCTGATTTATAAAAGAACCTGGCATCCAAACCCCAATAAGACGGTTATTTCTGAGGTACTTGCCTGCTTTCCAAATAAAGCTGTTTTCCTTGCACACCAATTATTCTCCACCTCTGTCACCCAAATTCTTCCTTTTAGCATTGAAAAGTGGAAGGAGATGCTATTAAGACTTATTTTGACTAGGTTTTGCCACCTTCTCCTCCCCATAATCCCTGTAGGTATCTCTGTTTCCAAGTAGCTGCTTTGAGTCTAGATTGATTTTACTGATGTCACTCAGAGAACTGACATAACTTCCCAACTCTGTGAAGAATCTGTGCATCCATGCATTACTACCATAACTGTATTCAAGAAGACTAATGACCGTAGGTCCTCTTTCAACTTTGGCTAAGGACCGTGGCACAAGGAAAGAGCAGTAATAAGCCACTAAAAGCATCTGTCCTGGCTAAACCAGGAAGCCTTACTACCATAAAAGGACCATTCCTCCACTAGTCTTCTCAGTCACACTGACTTTGTGTCTTTTAAGCCCTTTTATGACAAAACTTCCACTTGAAACTATGACTGTTTTCATGTGCCAGACACTAATGTGATTTACGATTTCTATTGCCTTCTTTTCTTTTCTTTTTCCCCTTCAATTTGTTACCAGATGTCAGGATCTAGCTACAATACAGGCTCAAAAACTCTGCTTCCTATCTCAAAGTATTTATTCAATACTGACATATAATTGTTATATAAAAATCTATGAATTACAGATGTATAATATAGTGACTGATAATTTTTAAAGTTTATACTCCAGAAACTTTATTATACTTATTATAAAATATTTGCTATATTCCTTGTATTGTGCAGTATATCCTCATAGCTTGTTTTATACTTAATAGTTTTATTGCAGGAAGAATACCAATTCTGGCTCCATGTTGCAAACTGTTTCTTTGACTTGCTTTCCATTGCTTTTATCATTAGAATCATACTTAATGGCTTATCACAAGGACCCTGCCCTGACTGTTAAAGTAAAAAACCTTTGTTCAGAAGCCTATTCACCTGTGGATGACAGGAAGGGAGAAATTAACACATCCCCTGCCTGAGGCTTGCCATTCTAAGAGATATTTGCATGATTAATGGCCTTTATGCTTTGCTTCCTTACCTCCCCCCATCTCTGATTTATAAAAGAACCTGGCATCCAAACCCCAATAAGACGGTTATTTCTGAGGTACTTGCCTGCTTTCCAAATAAAGCTGTTTTCCTTGCCTCAACACCTCATTTCTGGATTCATTGGCCAGTCTTGCAGTGGTCAGAGTGAGCTTGAACTAGGTAACAGATTGTATCTTTTAATTCTTTTTGCCTATATTGCCCCTGCTAACTTGGAGTTTATGTTTTAAAATGCCTTATTAAATGAGTTAATTTGCCTGAGAATTAACTTCTTAGCAACTTCTGAGAACTTATCACATTCCATTTATTTTTGTCAAAGAAAAATTTTCTATTTTACCATATGTTTTATTTTTAAAGTTGTTTATGTATGAATGTATGTGTGTCTTTGAGTAATGTATTACATGAAAAATATTTTTAAGGTAATAGTAAATTTTAAGCAAGAATTTCAAAATATGTCTAGTTGCATTAAAATTGTTTATTCATTTGGAAAATGTGAAATATACAATCTTTTAACTTAATTTTTTGTTTACTGCTACTGTTTAACTGCTTCCTGGGAGGCTCAGTGGTAAAGAAATCTCCTCCAATGCAGGAGACACAGGACATGGGCATTCCATCCCTCGCTCGGGAAGATCCCTGGAGGAGGAAGTGGAAACCCAGTCTTGTGTTCTTGCCTGGGAAATCTGTTGAACAGAGGAGCCTGGAGGACTCCAAGGGATTGCAAGGAGTCAACAGGACTGAGTGACTGAGCATGCAGGCATGCACTGTTTAACTACATGTATGGATGCACTTTTACAGACAGCCTAATACTCTTAAATAGAAATGAGAGAGAGGGAGTAGAAAGTAAAAAGCCAATGGAGGACTAGAGGCAAACAAGTCAGTGCTTTCCATTGCTTTTATCATTAGAATCATACTTAATGGCTTATCACAAGGACCCTGCCCTGACTGTTAAAGTAAAAAACCTTTGTTCAGAAGCCTATTCACCTGTGGATGACAGGAAGGAGAAATTAACACATCCCTGCCTGAGGCTTGCCATTCTAAGAGATATTTGCATGATTAATGGCCTTTATGCTTTGCTTCCTTACCTCCCCCCATCTCTGATTTATAAAAGAACCTGGCATCCAAACCCCAATAAGACGGTTATTTCTGAGGTACTTGCCTGCTTTCCAAATAAAGCTGTTTTCCTTGCCTCAACACCTCATTTCTGGATTCATTGGCCAGTCTTGCAGTGGTCAGAGTGAGCTTGAACTAGGTAACAGATTGTATCTTTTAATTCTTTTTGCCTATATTGCCCCTGCTAACTTGGAGTTTATGTTTTAAAATGCCTTATTAAATGAGTTAATTTGCCTGAGAATTAACTTCTTAGCAACTTCTGAGAACTTATCACATTCCATTTATTTTTGTCAAAGAAAAATTTTCTATTTTACCATATGTTTTATTTTTAAAGTTGTTTATGTATGAATGTATGTGTGTCTTTGAGTAATGTATTACATGAAAAATATTTTTAAGGTAATAGTAAATTTTAAGCAAGAATTTCAAAATATGTCTAGTTGCATTAAAATTGTTTATTCATTTGGAAAATGTGAAATATACAATCTTTTAACTTAATTTTTTGTTTACTGCTACTGTTTAACTGCTTCCTGGGAGGCTCAGTGGTAAAGAAATCTCCTCCAATGCAGGAGACACAGGACATGGGCATTCCATCCCTCGCTCGGGAAGATCCCTGGAGGAGGAAGTGGAAACCCAGTCTTGTGTTCTTGCCTGGGAAATCTGTTGAACAGAGGAGCCTGGAGGACTCCAAGGGATTGCAAGGAGTCAACAGGACTGAGTGACTGAGCATGCAGGCATGCACTGTTTAACTACATGTATGGATGCACTTTTACAGACAGCCTAATACTCTTAAATAGAAATGAGAGAGAGGGAGAGTAGCCGCAACATACCTGTAAACAACAGAACTCAGTCAAAGTAAAAAGTGAAAAAAAAAAAAAAAAAAAACAACAGATCGTAGACTAGAGGCAAACAAGTCAGACTGTGTTTTCTGTTTCGTGATTTTCTCAGGCACTTAATGTACTACTTTGAATCCATGGTAATATTTGCAAAAAGCTTCAATTATAGAATAACAAACATTGCTTACAGAAAATTAAACAAACAAAACAAAAAAGAAATAAGAAGGCATGGTAGAGGGGCCGGTACTATGGACACAGACCCTATTTTTCCTTCAGACCTTATGGTGTAAGCAGTGGAGGAAATTGACAGATTATAATTGTTTAAAATTAATATCAACAGCATATACCCACTCATGCCAAATAAACTTACTGCATGAGGGTAGATAGGTGAAGCTAGGCTATTGACCTTGTCTGTGAAGTCCCCTGCAAATAAACAATGTGGGCAGCAAGGAGGAAGTCAGGTTCACTTAGAAGAAATTATTTCAATTTGGCTGAAGCCAGGAAAACATTTGTTTTAGTATTTTCCACAACTGATAATTAGGGGATAGGATAAGGCCATGAATTTAGGAAAAAGAGATAAAAGGGCCTTTGTAAGTTTAGATGAAAAGAATAAGCACTGAAATACAGAGAGCAGACTTGAGTACATGAATACATTGAGTTTTTTTTTTTTTTGAGAAGAAAACAGTTTTCTGTAAGGTGCATTGAGTATGAATTCCCTAGTGTCTGGAAAGAGCAAGAAAATGATTGCCGTAAATGAAGTGTGAGGATGAGCACTCTGGAAATGGAGAGAGAGCATATGGATATAAAACTTTTCAGAGAAGTCAATAGCAAAACTTGCAATATAAAATGGAGATAGTTTTAGGGTATCAGTGAGTCTAGGGATTGAAAGCAAAATGTTGTATATATGTGCATATATTCCCATATACATATTTCTGTGGGATGAAGATCAATGGATTTTTATCAGACTCTCAGAGGGATTCATCCTTTTATCATTGAATATAAAGCACAGTGAAAGAGTGGAAGTCAAAAAGAAACATTGAGAAAGCTGGTAACACTGAAAATGATGGTAAAATATGAGAAAGTGTGAATTAGAGGTAAAGTTAATTGAGTTTATTTTAATATATTATATGTCATTAAATCCTTTGGCAAAGTAAAACTAACAAAAAGGAAAAGGAAGAGGGACAATTCTGAGAACATGTGAACATTTTATAATTTAATAGATACAATATTTTAGCTATTATTATATATTGAAACCACTGTTTCAATTTAATCATATTCACAAAAGTACCATAAATATCCTTTGTTTCATCATAAGCTTTTATATTCACCTTTTTAAACCAGGCATTGTGTATGGAATTTATTTTTATAAATACATAGTACTTGAATAACTAGTGGATTTTGGTGTAAATGGGGAGGTGATGGACTAGGGAAAATTCAACCTAGGACAATTAAGCAAATTGTGATTGTCAGGAATGAGGTGGTAACTGACCATTTCAAGAGAGATTCAGAAGCTAATCACTCTTTGGTTGACTCATCAAATTATAGATTCAGAAAAAATAATTCATCAATTTAATCACCAGATTCAAAGGCCCTAATTATGAAACATGAATGATAATTAATTGCTGTACCTAAAATACACCTGGCATAATAATTGAAATTACTTTCCTAAAGTGGATAAATGTATAAAACTTGTTTAAAAGATCAATTTATGGGCCAACAGTAATTAGGTAGACGTGTAAGAATTCTAAGATTTCCCCAAAGACCTCCTCCTCTTTCTGGTGTATGTCCTGAATAACTCCCTAGCTGAATATAATGGGTTTTGCTCCCAAGATTAAGGTATGTTCTTGACACAGTTGACTTTAAGACAGAGAGATTTTTCTGGGTAAGCCTCAACTAATCAGAGTTGTTCAGTCGCTAAATAGTGTCCAACTGTTTGTGACCCCCATAAACTGTAGCCTGCCAGTCCATGGGATTTCCCAGTCAAGAATACTGGAATAGGTTGCCATTTCCTCCTCCAGAGTATCTTCGCAACCCAGGGATTGAAATCATGTCTCCTGCATTGAAGGTAGTTTCCTGCATTGCTGACAGATTCTTTATCTCTGAGCCACCAAGGAATCTGACTTACTTCTGACCTGAGCATACCAGTCTTTAAAAGGAGAGTTGTTCTTGGTGTAGTTGCAGAAGAGCAGTCAGAGCTTTGAAGGACCAGCATGATTTGTTGAGCAATTTCTGGCTTGCAAAAGGAAGGGACCGGGAGAAAAGGAACTTAGACTTGCTGCCAGAAGTTGAGAATGACCTCCAACGTTCCAGCCCTCAAGAAAACAAGATTTGTGTTTCATAACCACAAAGAAATGAATTCTTCTAACATACAGGCATGATTTGGGAGCAGATTTTTCCCAGGAGACACCAGAGGAAAACAGCCTGGTCAACACTTGACTTTGATTTCACTCATGTGTTATTCTAGGCAAAATGGCAAACTGGACATCTGAATAATTCCTTTGTTTCATCATAAGCTTTTATATTCACCTTTTTAAACCAGGCATTGTGTATGGAATTTATTTTTATAAATACATAGTACTTGAATAACTAGTGGATTTTGGTGTAAATGGGGAGGTGATGGACTAGGGAAAATTCAACCTAGGACAATTAAGCAAATTGTGATTGTCAGGAATGAGGTGGTAACTGACCATTTCAAGAGAGATTCAGAAGCTAATCACTCTTTGGTTGACTCATCAAATTATAGATTCAGAAAAAATAATTCATCAATTTAATCACCAGATTCAAAGGCCCTAATTATGAAACATGAATGATAATTAATTGCTGTACCTAAAATACACCTGGCATAATAATTGAAATTACTTTCCTAAAGTGGATAAATGTATAAAACTTGTTTAAAAGATCAATTTATGGGCCAACAGTAATTAGGTAGACGTGTAAGAATTCTAAGATTTCCCCAAAGACCTCCTCCTCTTTCTGGTGTATGTCCTGAATAACTCCCTAGCTGAATATAATGGGTTTTGCTCCCAAGATTAAGGTATGTTCTTGACACAGTTGACTTTAAGACAGAGAGATTTTTCTGGGTAAGCCTCAACTAATCAGAGTTGTTCAGTCGCTAAATAGTGTCCAACTGTTTGTGACCCCCATAAACTGTAGCCTGCCAGTCCATGGGATTTCCCAGTCAAGAATACTGGAATAGGTTGCCATTTCCTCCTCCAGAGTATCTTCGCAACCCAGGGATTGAAATCATGTCTCCTGCATTGAAGGTAGTTTCCTGCATTGCTGACAGATTCTTTATCTCTGAGCCACCAAGGAATCTGACTTACTTCTGACCTGAGCATACCAGTCTTTAAAAGGAGAGTTGTTCTTGGTGTAGTTGCAGAAGAGCAGTCAGAGCTTTGAAGGACCAGCATGATTTGTTGAGCAATTTCTGGCTTGCAAAAGGAAGGGACCGGGAGAAAAGGAACTTAGACTTGCTGCCAGAAGTTGAGAATGACCTCCAACGTTCCAGCCCTCAAGAAAACAAGATTTGTGTTTCATAACCACAAAGAAATGAATTCTTCTAACATACAGGCATGATTTGGGAGCAGATTTTTCCCAGGAGACACCAGAGGAAAACAGCCTGGTCAACACTTGACTTTGATTTCACTCATGTGTTATTCTAGGCAAAATGGCAAACTGGACATCTGAATAACTTCAGAAAAGTGAGACTACAGTCCTCAAATGGAGTCAACTTATATTAAACCCTACATCACTAAAGTGAAATTTAACTTAATTACAGTTTCAGCTTTCTCAGAGATGCAAACTTAGTCAGTTGGGAATTGTCTGATCAACACTAGTTAGATAATTTGCCTAATAGACTCCTACCATTTTCTAAAGACAGGTACCTTTCAATAACCAACCCACTTTTTTTTTTTTTTCTTTTACCTCATTTCTTGTTTCCTCTTACTTTTGCTTAGAAAAGTCTTTCATTTTGTGTAGCTCCTCAAATCTCTTTTCTGTCTGCTAGCTTGGGCGCTGCCCAACTGGAATCAATTTTTGCCCAAACTCTTAAAAAATTGAATATGCCTTAGTTTATCTTTTAACAGAAATAGTAAATAGTTGTTATTTTTATGCTACAAAATTTGTGGTGAGAAAGTAGGCATAGAATCAGGGTAAACAGATTCTGTTCTTTAAGTGTTAGATGTTTCATTCAGTGAATATTTGCAGAGTTAAATGACATATGTCAACTTTTTATTACATCTGCATCTTTTGGAAAGCAATACAAGTTTTGTTTGGGAAACTATCTTTCCTTACCACTTAAAGGTACTTTAATTTGCATAAAGTTGATCAAACCCCAGCTCCAGGAATGGAAACATAATGAATCCAGTTGATGGTAATCTTATCCAATGCAATTATTCCAGATTCTTGCACATGTCCTAGGGGAATATCAAGGCAATCAGCAGGACTTTTTCCTGAAGGTCTTTGAAAACAAATGACCTCTTTTTAGCTGTGCATGAACACAGAAGCATATTGCCTTAGTGGCAGCTGGTGTTCAAAAGCTTTGAAGGACCAGCATGATTTGTTGAGCAATTTCTGGCTTGCAAAAGGAAGGGACCGGGAGAAAAGGAACTTAGACTTGCTGCCAGAAGTTGAGAATGACCTCCAACGTTCCAGCCCTCAAGAAAACAAGATTTGTGTTTCATAACCACAAAGAAATGAATTCTTCTAACATACAGGCATGATTTGGGAGCAGATTTTTCCCAGGAGACACCAGAGGAAAACAGCCTGGTCAACACTTGACTTTGATTTCACTCATGTGTTATTCTAGGCAAAATGGCAAACTGGACATCTGAATAACTTCAGAAAAGTGAGACTACAGTCCTCAAATGGAGTCAACTTATATTAAACCCTACATCACTAAAGTGAAATTTAACTTAATTACAGTTTCAGCTTTCTCAGAGATGCAAACTTAGTCAGTTGGGAATTGTCTGATCAACACTAGTTAGATAATTTGCCTAATAGACTCCTACCATTTTCTAAAGACAGGTACCTTTCAATAACCAACCCACTTTTTATTTTTCTTTTACCTCATTTCTTGTTTCCTCTTACTTTTGCTTAGAAAAGTCTTTCATTTTGTGTAGCTCCTCAAATCTCTTTTCTGTCTGCTAGCTTGGGCGCTGCCCAACTGGAATCAATTTTTGCCCAAACTCTTAAAAAATTGAATATGCCTTAGTTTATCTTTTAACAGAAATAGTAAATAGTTGTTATTTTTATGCTACAAAATTTGTGGTGAGAAAGTAGGCATAGAATCAGGGTAAAC
Source organism: Tragulus kanchil (assembly GCA_022376925.1). NCBI lineage: Eukaryota > Metazoa > Chordata > Mammalia > Artiodactyla > Tragulidae > Tragulus > Tragulus kanchil. The sequence goes on along the minus strand of JAIOJX010000025.1, from coordinate 22,957,127 downwards.
AGATTCTGTTCTTTAAGTGTTAGATGTTTCATTCAGTGAATATTTGCAGAGTTAAATGACATATGTCAACTTTTTATTACATCTGCATCTTTTGGAAAGCAATACAAGTTTTGTTTGGGAAACTATCTTTCCTTACCACTTAAAGGTACTTTAATTTGCATAAAGTTGATCAAACCCCAGCTCCAGGAATGGAAACATAATGAATCCAGTTGATGGTAATCTTATCCAATGCAATTATTCCAGATTCTTGCACATGTCCTAGGGGAATATCAAGGCAATCAGCAGGACTTTTTCCTGAAGGTCTTTGAAAACAAATGACCTCTTTTTAGCTGTGCATGAACACAGAAGCATATTGCCTTAGTGGCAGCTGGTGTGTGTGTGTTTAGTCACTAAGTCATGTCCCACTCTTTGTGACCCCATGAATTGTAGCCTGCCAGGCTCCTCTGCCTATGGGGTTCTCCAGGCAAGAAAGCTGGAGTGAATAGTCATTCCCTTCTTCAGGGGATTTACCCAAACCAGGGATGGAACCTGATCTGCTGCATTGCACGCAGATTCTTTACCATCTGAACCATCAGAGAAGCCTATAATCTTTTAAATAATAACAGGAAAGATCTTGTCCAGTGGAGGTAAACCCAGAAAGTAGGGGTGGTAAATGGATGTAAAGAAAAATGTTTTAAATCACAGGGCAAACCTGTACCAAGAATACTACTAGGCAATTCCATTAGCCAGTGACTTCCTTTATTAAAGTCCACTTGGTTCTTCTTTCTGCTCATCACAACCCAAATCCTCCTACAGTAGTGAATGATCTTCACTTGGGCACTCTAATTTAGAATGCACACTGCCAAGAATTCTCCCTAAAGCACCATTGATGTTTTTCCTCTTCATTTCCTCTTTCTTGGTTTCAGTCAGTCAAATGCTTCTGTCATTCAGTATTACCTCATCTTAAAAGTGACAGTATGAGTCCATTTGTGAGTAAGAGCACTTTAAATTGATTTCTTCCTGATGAATTAAGAAAGATTTCATCATCCATATATTTTAACTGGGTCTTAGGATGGACACCAAAAAGGTCCCCACAGATGACAGTTTCTTTCATTTATTCTCACTTTTGTATTCTCAGACAGAATATATTTTATCACAAATCAAATAATCTGCAAAATCTCAACTTCAATTGTGGTCTTTTGTGTCCAGGGCTGTATTGCAAGTGGCATTAGTTTGAAAAGTATAGAAGACTCTAGGTGCACAATTATATAGGTTTGAAGTTTGGAAAGCAATACTAATCTTTCCTTACCACTTAAAGGTACTTTAATTTGCATATAGTTGATCAAACCCCAGCTCCAGGAATGGAAACATAATGAATCCAGTTGATGGTAATCTTATCCAATGCAATTATTCCAGATTCTTGCACATGTCCTAGGGGAATATCAAGGCAATCAGCAGGACTTTTTCCTGAAGGTCTTTGAAAACAAATGACCTCTTTTTAGCTGTGCATGAACACAGAAGCATATTGCCTTAGTGGCAGCTGGTGTGTGTGTGTTTAGTCACTAAGTCATGTCCCACTCTTTGTGACCCCATGAATTGTAGCCTGCCAGGCTCCTCTGCCTATGGGATTCTCCAGGCAAGAAAGCTGGAGTGAATAGTCATTCCCTTCTTCAGGGGATTTACCCAAACCAGGGATGGAACCTGATCTGCTGCATTGCACGCAGATTCTTTACCATCTGAACCATCAGAGAAGCCTATAATCTTTTAAATAATAACAGGAAAGATCTTGTCCAGTGGAGGTAAACCCAGAAAGTAGGGGTGGTAAATGGATGTAAAGAAAAATGTTTTAAATCACAGGGCAAACCTGTACCAAGAATACTACTAGGCAATTCCATTAGCCAGTGACTTCCTTTATTAAAGTCCACTTGGTTCTTCTTTCTGCTCATCACAACCCAAATCCTCCTACAGTAGTGAATGATCTTCACTTGGGCACTCTAATTTAGAATGCACACTGCCAAGAATTCTCCCTAAAGCACCATTGATGTTTTTCCTCTTCATTTCCTCTTTCTTGGTTTCAGTCAGTCAAATGCTTCTGTCATTCAGTATTACCTCATCTTAAAAGTGACAGTATGAGTTCATTTGTGAGTAAGAGCACTTTAAATTGATTTCTTCCTGATGAATTAAGAAAGATTTCATCATCCATATATTTTAACTGGGTCTTAGGATGGACACCAAAAAGGTCCCCACAGATGACAGTTTCTTTCATTTATTCTCGCTTTTGTATTCTCAGACAGAATATATTTTATCACAAATCAAATAATCTGCAAAATCTCAACTTCAATTGTGGTCTTTTGTGTCCAGGGCTGTATTGCAAGTGGCATTAGTTTGAAAAGTATAGAAGACTCTAGGTGCACAATTATATAGGTGTTTGAAGTTGCAGTGTATCCTTTTACTATCAACTGGAATTGATGAAAATCTCTAAATAAACATAACTTATTCCTATATTCTGACTTATTGTTTTTCCTGCAGCTATGTTTTAGAACCTTGTCTTGACATTTCTTTTTTTTTTTTTTCTGTTTTCTTTGTATGTCATGCCAAAGAGAATGGCAAAACCTCTGGTTCTGACTGATGCCTAGAAAATAAACTCCCAAAAAACAATAAAGGTTTAAATTATTTAGAATATACAGACTTAAGCAAAGATATATGGGAAAGTCATTTGACTTGTAATGGATAGTTTAAGGTCTGTGAACTTGAAAAAGGGAGATCTTGAGCAGTCTGTGTACTATTTGCTTATCTACACTTACAACATTGTATTGCATTTATTTTTCTGAATTTGCAGAAAAGTTAAATAGGAAGGATTTTTCTGTTCACCATTTACAACTGAGCTGTGAACTATAGTCAAATGACAAATTATTTCTATTATTTATGAATCTGAGTGAAAATGATAAATCAACTGCATCAATCCTTTGCAATATTATTTATAAAGTTAAGTGAAATCCATGAAAACCTGCATGTGTCTGAAGCAAATAAAGTTATAAAGGGCACAGTTTTACCTTTGCCTCTATCACAAATCTATCTCAGTCTTATGCTGAGGCACTGGATTGAGATGAAAAAGATATATAGCCCCAAAATTTAGATCACCTCTTGATGTGTGGCTTGCTTATTTAGTGAAGACCCTGGATAGTATACTGCACCCTGAAACTCATTTGTGAGTTGAAAGTACTTTCACCTAATAGACAAATTTTGAAAATGTAAATTGTTCCTATAGATTGGCTCCCCACCCGCCCCTGAAGAAGGCTGAATTAAGAAAGATTTCATCATCCATATATTTTAACTGGGTCTTAGGATGGACACCAAAAAGGTCCCCACAGATGACAGTTTCTTTCATTTATTCTCACTTTTGTATTCTCAGACAGAATATATTTTATCACAAATCAAATAATCTGCAAAATCTCAACTTCAATTGTGGTCTTTTGTGTCCAGGGCTGTATTGCAAGTGGCATTAGTTTGAAAAGTATAGAAGACTCTAGGTGCACAATTATATAGGTGTTTGAAGTTGCAGTGTATCCTTTTCTATCAACTGGAATTGATGAAAATCTCTAAATAAACATAACTTATTCCTATATTCTGACTTATTGTTTTTCCTGCAGCTATGTTTTAGAACCTTGTCTTGACATTTCTTTTTTTTTTTTTTCTGTTTTCTTTGTATGTCATGCCAAAGAGAATGGCAAAACCTCTGGTTCTGACTGATGCCTAGAAAATAAACTCCCAAAAAACAATAAAGGTTTAAATTATTTAGAATATACAGACTTAAGCAAAGATATATGGGAAAGTCATTTGACTTGTAATGGATAGTTTAAGGTCTGTGAACTTGAAAAAGGGAGATCTTGAGCAGTCTGTGTACTATTTGCTTATCTACACTTACAACATTGTATTGCATTTATTTTTCTGAATTTGCAGAAAAGTTAAATAGGAAGGATTTTTCTGTTCACCATTTACAACTGAGCTGTGAACTATAGTCAAATGACAAATTATTTCTATTATTTATGAATCTGAGTGAAAATGATAAATCAACTGCATCAATCCTTTGCAATATTATTTATAAAGTTAAGTGAAATCCATGAAAACCTGCATGTGTCTGAAGCAAATAAAGTTATAAAGGGCACAGTTTTACCTTTGCCTCTATCACAAATCTATCTCAGTCTTATGCTGAGGCACTGGATTGAGATGAAAAAGATATATAGCCCCAAAATTTAGATCACCTCTTGATGTGTGGCTTGCTTATTTAGTGAAGACCCTGGATAGTATACTGCACCCTGAAACTCATTTGTGAGTTGAAAGTACTTTCACCTAATAGACAAATTTTGAAAATGTAAATTGTTCCTATAGATTGGCTCCCCACCAGCCCCTGAAGAAGGCTTTAGCCATTTACAGTGAGAGCAACACGCATTACTTCATCCATTCTGGGTATGCATTTATACTGCCAACATAAAATAGTGGAAATACATTTGAAAAAAAGAGAAAAACTTAAACTTTGAGATTTTAGCTTCTTTACTTGCCTGAAAAGTCTCAGCTAAACCAGCTACAAAGAAACATATTTATAAGTATTGACCACATTTAGGATTTAGTATATTCTTTGTGATTACTAAAAAGTAGTAGTACTGCTTAACACAAGTTCACCCTGTTCTGGTAGTTTCTGTACTGAACATTTGGTTAAGGCTATTGTCTATTCACTGGCTTTTGTGTGCATAGTTTAGCATGTATCTTGAAAAAAATATTGACAAAGGCAGGAAATCAAATTATCCTATTTATTTTTATGTTCTACTGGTAAACCCAAAGCCGTGTAATATGGTTATCTTTTTACTGGATTTGTTATGTTAATCCCTTTAATTAAACCTTAAAGCCACAATATGCTGGTATTTTAAAAGCAGCTGATTGAATCAAAGCCAGAGAATTTACAGAGAACAGATGATACTTTTCCCTCCAGGCCAGTCTCAATATCCTAACTTCAGCTTTAAGAGGCTAAGGCAACTGAAGTGGTTAGCAGATCCCTGCTTCTAGGAGCTCAACACTGCCAGGCATTGACTGGCCCTCTGGGGGATCTCTGCATTTAACATTGCTTCCCACTGATGCTGGGAGGCAAAGGGTCCACCCAACCCAGGAAGGTTGGATTGCTATTTTCTATGATATGCTAGAAGTATATTACAACTGAGCTGTGAACTATAGTCAAATGACAAATTATTTCTATTATTTATGAATCTGAGTGAAAATGATAAATCAACTGCATCAATCCTTTGCAATATTATTTATAAAGTTAAGTGAAATCCATGAAAACCTGCATGTGTCTGAAGCAAATAAAGTTATAAAGGGCACAGTTTTACCTTTGCCTCTATCACAAATCTATCTCAGTCTTATGCTGAGGCACTGGATTGAGATGAAAAAGATATATAGCCCCAAAATTTAGATCACCTCTTGATGTGTGGCTTGCTTATTTAGTGAAGACCCTGGATAGTATACTGCACCCTGAAACTCATTTGTGAGTTGAAAGTACTTTCACCTAATAGACAAATTTTGAAAATGTAAATTGTTCCTATAGATTGGCTCCCCACCAGCCCCTGAAGAAGGCTTTAGCCATTTACAGTGAGAGCAACACGCATTACTTCATCCATTCTGGGTATGCATTTATACTGCCAACATAAAATAGTGGAAATACATTTGAAAAAAAGAGAAAAACTTAAACTTTGAGATTTTAGCTTCTTTACTTGCCTGAAAAGTCTCAGCTAAACCAGCTACAAAGAAACATATTTATAAGTATTGACCACATTTAGGATTTAGTATATTCTTTGTGATTACTAAAAAGTAGTAGTACTGCTTAACACAAGTTCACCCTGTTCTGGTAGTTTCTGTACTGAACATTTGGTTAAGGCTATTGTCTATTCACTGGCTTTTGTGTGCATAGTTTAGCATGTATCTTGAAAAAAATATTGACAAAGGCAGGAAATCAAATTATCCTATTTATTTTTATGTTCTACTGGTAAACCCAAAGCCGTGTAATATGGTTATCTTTTTACTGGATTTGTTATGTTAATCCCTTTAATTAAACCTTAAAGCCACAATATGCTGGTATTTTAAAAGCAGCTGATTGAATCAAAGCCAGAGAATTTACAGAGAACAGATGATACTTTTCCCTCCAGGCCAGTCTCAATATCCTAACTTCAGCTTTAAGAGGCTAAGGCAACTGAAGTGGTTAGCAGATCCCTGCTTCTAGGAGCTCAACACTGCCAGGCATTGACTGGCCCTCTGGGGGATCTCTGCATTTAACATTGCTTCCCACTGATGCTGGGAGGCAAAGGGTCCACCCAACCCAGGAAGGTTGGATTGCTATTTTCTATGATATGCTAGAATATTTGGACCATGGGTATAGTCTTGCATTTAGCTAATGTGTGCTCTGATTTTTTTAAGAAAATGAAATATAGTTGATAGACAATATTATGTTAATTTCAGGTATATTGCCTAATTGACAATTGCACATACTGTGAAATGATCCTCATAAGTCCAGGAGTCATCTAATACAGAGTTATTACATTATTATTGACAATATTCTTTATGCTGTATCTATGTGAAAGTGCAAGTGTTAGTCACTCTGTCTGACTGTAACTTCATGGACTGTAGCCCACCAGTCTGCATACTCATGACTTATTTATTATGTAACTGAAGGTTTGTACCCTTTCATCTCTGGCAGCTATTATGCCTACCCTCCCCAAGTCTCCTCTCTCCTGCCAACTATCAGTTTATTCTCCCTGTTCATGAGCCTGCTTTCATTTTTTTTTTCTTTTTGATTTGTTTCTTAAATTTAACATGTAAGCGAGATCATGTGAATTTGTCTTTGCATGATTTCACTTAGCATAATACCCTCTAGCTCCATCCATGTTATCACAAATGGCAAGATTTGTGTTTAATGGCTGAATAAAATTCCACTGTGTATATGTATATGTATATGTATAAATATGCCTACCATATCTTTATCTGTTTGTATTTTGAAGCAAATTAGGTTGCTTCTTTATTTTGGCTATTGTAAATAAAGCTACAGTGAACATTGGCGAGCATGTATAATTTTTTGGAGAAATAGTGAGAAATAGAATTGCAGGATCATATGGTAAATATAATTTTTTGAAGAGCCTTCATATTGTTTTCCATAGAGGCTGTACCAATTGTTTCCCCCAACAGCGTTGCTCTTTCTCCACATTCTCACCAGCATTCATTTGTCATTTCTTTGATGACAACTATTCTAACAGGTGTGAAGTGGTATCTCATCAAAGTTTTGATTTGTATTTTTCTGAATATTAATGATCAGAAAACTGAGCATCTTTTCATGTTCCTGTTGACCATCTGTAGGTGTTCCTGAGAAAAATATGTATTCCATTTCTTTCCTCATTTTTTAACTAAGTTGTTTGTTTTTATGATGTTCAATTGCATGACTTATTTAAATGTGTTGGATATTAGCCTCTTCCTGACTATATTGTTTGCAAATAGATTCTCCCATTCAGTTAGCTGTTTTTTCATCTATTGTAATTTTCTTTGCTGTGCAAAAATATTTTTAGTTTGATGTAATCCCATTAGTTCATTTTGATTTCCCTTGCTTATATAGACATATCCAAAAAAATATTTCTAAGACTGATGTCAAAGACCATACTGCCTATGTTTCATTTACGAGTTCTATGTTCTCAGATCTTACACTTAAGCCTCTAATCCATTTTGAGGTTACAAGGTGTGAGAAAGTAGTCCAGGTTGATTCATTTGCATGTAGCTGACAAGTTATTCCAGCATTTACTTAAAAGGTTGTTTTTTCCCCATGTAGCCCTTTTTTACAAAGGGGTTACTCTCGTTTCCCATGTTATTCTCCCAATCTCCTCTTTGCATTGTTTTTCTCCCTGTTCTATTTCTTTTTTTTCTTTTTGATTTGTTTCTTAAATTTAACATGTAAGCGAGATCATGTGAATTTGTCTTTGCATGATTTCACTTAGCATAATACCCTCTAGCTCCATCCATGTTATCACAAATGGCAAGATTTGTGTTTAATGGCTGAATAAAATTCCACTGTGTATATGTATATGTATATGTATAAATATGCCTACCATATCTTTATCTGTTTGTATTTTGAAGCAAATTAGGTTGCTTCTTTATTTTGGCTATTGTAAATAAAGCTACAGTGAACATTGGCGAGCATGTATAATTTTTTGGAGAAATAGTGAGAAATAGAATTGCAGGATCATATGGTAAATATAATTTTTTGAAGAGCCTTCATATTGTTTTCCATAGAGGCTGTACCAATTGTTTCCCCCAACAGCGTTGCTCTTTCTCCACATTCTCACCAGCATTCATTTGTCATTTCTTTGATGACAACTATTCTAACAGGTGTGAAGTGGTATCTCATCAAAGTTTTGATTTGTATTTTTCTGAATATTAATGATCAGAAAACTGAGCATCTTTTCATGTTCCTGTTGACCATCTGTAGGTGTTCCTGAGAAAAATATGTATTCCATTTCTTTCCTCATTTTTTAACTAAGTTGTTTGTTTTTATGATGTTCAATTGCATGACTTATTTAAATGTGTTGGATATTAGCCTCTTCCTGACTATATTGTTTGCAAATAGATTCTCCCATTCAGTTAGCTGTTTTTTCATCTATTGTAATTTTCTTTGCTGTGCAAAAATATTTTTAGTTTGATGTAATCCCATTAGTTCATTTTGATTTCCCTTGCTTATATAGACATATCCAAAAAAATATTTCTAAGACTGATGTCAAAGACCATACTGCCTATGTTTCATTTACGAGTTCTATGTTCTCAGATCTTACACTTAAGCCTCTAATCCATTTTGAGGTTACAAGGTGTGAGAAAGTAGTCCAGGTTGATTCATTTGCATGTAGCTGACAAGTTATTCCAGCATATACTAAAAAGGCTGTCTTTTCCCCATTGCGTATTCTTGCCTCCTTTGTTATAGATTAATGACCATATAAGAGTGGGTTTATTTCTGAGCTATTCTGTTCTCTTGATTTATGTGTCTGTTTCTTGTGCCTGTACCAAACTGTTTTATTTATTTATTTTTACCATACTCTTTTAATTACTTTATCTTCATAGTATGGTTTGAAATCAGACAGTGTGATACCTTGAACTATGTTTTCCTCTCTCAAGATATTCAGGCTATTTGGGGACTTCTATATTTCCATACAAATTTTAGAATTATTTGTTCTAGCTCTGTGAAAAATACTGTTCATATTTTCTTAGGGATCACATTGAATATTTAGATTGTTTCAGGTAATATGCTCATTTTAACAATATTGATTATTTCAATTCAGGAGCATAGTACCAGTCTTTCCATTTGTTTGCATTATCTTCCGTTTCTATCATCAATGTCTCATAGTTTCCAGGTTTTTCACCTCTTTGTTTAGATTTACTCCTAGGTATTTTATTCTTTTTGATGTAATTGTAAATGAAATCATTTTCTGAGTTCTCTTTCTGATTGTTATTAGTATAAAAATTCAGCACATTTCCATATATTAAAGTTTTTATCCTGCATTGCTACTGAATTCATATTTTAGTTCTAATAGTTTTTTGCTGGCATATTGAGGATTTTCTCTCTATATATTTATGTCATCTGACCTACAGTGGCACTTATACTTTTTCCTTTCTCAGTTGGATTTTTAAATTTTATTTTTAATATCTGATTGTGGGTATAGGATTTTTAATTCTATATTAAATAAAAATAGCAAATTTTGGCATCCTTGACTTGCTCTTGATCTGTCCCTTTCTCTCTTTTCCTTCTTACATTACTCCTATAATGTGAATGTTAGTATGTATGATGTCTCAGAGGTCACTTAAAGCAAGCACATTTAACAAAATGTTATTTCTTTTCTATTCAGCCAGAGTGATTTCCACTACTCTGTCTTTCAGTTCTCTGATCCACTCCTCTGTATCATCAAACCAGCTGTTGATTCCTTGTGCTATAATATTAATTTTAGTTATGAAATTTGTATTTTTCGGCTGCTTGGTTCTTCTTTATATCTTCTAATTCTTTCTTAGAATCCTCACTGTTTTCATCAATTTTTTCCCCAAGTCTATTGAGTATCTTTATGATCATTACCTTGAACTCTTTATTGGGTTTTTTGTTCTATTGCTTTTCTGAGAAATTTTTTCTTGTTCTTTTCTTTGAAACATATTCCTCTATCTCCTCCTCTTACCTGATTCTCTGCAGTTGTTTCTACATCTTAGATTGGTTGATTGGGTTTCCCAGTCTTATAGGAGTGCCCTTATGTAGGAGATATGTTATGGGTATGAGCAACTCACTCCCCTCTGGTTACCAGAGCTATGTTTTAGCAGTTCCCCCTACATGAGCTATATTGGTCTTCCGATGTGGTGGGACCAACAACTCGGAGTATGTTTGTAGACAGGACAGGTCCCTGACCCAGTATAATGCCTGCCCCAGCCTTGTGCAGTGTCTTCTGACCCACTGGTGAGTGGGACTGAGTCCTGGAGCAGCTAATTGCAAAGCTAAGGGGGTCCTGAGGCTGGTACAGGCCCTCTGTTGAGGAACACTAAATCCTGTGGCTGCTTGCCATGGGGAGTCCCAAGGCTGGTGCTGGTTCTTTGGTGGACAGGTAGGCCCTTGATGCTAATACACTAAAGTGGGTATCCCCAAATGGCATTTGCCAGCTCTAGTTTTTTTTTTTTTTGGTAGATTCAGCTTCTAAAAATGGTTGCCATCAGTATCTGTGTCCCCTGGGGGAATCTCGTTGGCCTAGTGCCTCTCTGGAACTCTCTCCAGGATCATTTAGTTGAGTCTGAATCAGGCTCCTTTCAAATACTGCCTCTGTATTCACCCTTGAAGAAAAGAATCTCTGTTTCCTATAGTCCCCTGACTTTCTCACTTGCAAACTTCTCTGGTCTTCTTTGCAGATGTTCTGGTAGCCTGCCTTCCTTTCAAGATCCCCAGGCTGGGAAAGTCAGTGAAGGGGCCAGATCCTTTGCTTCTTGGAGAGAACATTTAACAAAATGTTATTTCTTTTCTATTCAGCCAGAGTGATTTCCACTACTCTGTCTTTCAGTTCTCTGATCCACTCCTCTGTATCATCAAACCAGCTGTTGATTCCTTGTGCTATAATATTAATTTTAGTTATGAAATTTGTATTTTTCGGCTGCTTGGTTCTTCTTTATATCTTCTAATTCTTTCTTAGAATCCTCACTGTTTTCATCAATTTTTTCCCCAAGTCTATTGAGTATCTTTATGATCATTACCTTGAACTCTTTATTGGGTTTTTTGTTCTATTGCTTTTCTGAGAAATTTTTTCTTGTTCTTTTCTTTGAAACATATTCCTCTATCTCCTCCTCTTACCTGATTCTCTGCAGTTGTTTCTACATCTTAGATTGGTTGATTGGGTTTCCCAGTCTTATAGGAGTGCCCTTATGTAGGAGATATGTTATGGGTATGAGCAACTCACTCCCCTCTGGTTACCAGAGCTATGTTTTAGCAGTTCCCCCTACATGAGCTATATTGGTCTTCCGATGTGGTGGGACCAACAACTCGGAGTATGTTTGTAGACAGGACAGGTCCCTGACCCAGTATAATGCCTGCCCCAGCCTTGTGCAGTGTCTTCTGACCCACTGGTGAGTGGGACTGAGTCCTGGAGCAGCTAATTGCAAAGCTAAGGGGGTCCTGAGGCTGGTACAGGCCCTCTGTTGAGGAACACTAAATCCTGTGGCTGCTTGCCATGGGGAGTCCCAAGGCTGGTGCTGGTTCTTTGGTGGACAGGTAGGCCCTTGATGCTAATACACTAAAGTGGGTATCCCCAAATGGCATTTGCCAGCTCTAGTTTTTTTTTTTTTTTGGTAGATTCAGCTTCTAAAAATGGTTGCCATCAGTATCTGTGTCCCCTGGGGGAATCTCGTTGGCCTAGTGCCTCTCTGGAACTCTCTCCAGGATCATTTAGTTGAGTCTGAATCAGGCTCCTTTCAAATACTGCCTCTGTATTCACCCTTGAAGAAAAGAATCTCTGTTTCCTATAGTCCCCTGACTTTCTCACTTGCAAACTTCTCTGGTCTTCTTTGCAGATGTTCTGGTAGCCTGCCTTCCTTGTACAAGATCCCCAGGCTGGGAAAGTCAGTGAAGGGGGCCAGATCCTTTGCTTCTTGGAGAGAACCTCTGCGATTGGGATTATTTTCCTGTTTGTGAGTGACTTATCCGGGAGTGTGGTCTTGACTACACTGTCTCCACCTCTCCTTGTTGTTTTGTAATTCCTCCTTTGTATCTTTAATTGTAGAAAATCTTTTTTGCTACTCCTCCAGTCATTCTCATAGATAGTTGCTCTGTAAATAGTTGTAATTTCAGTATGCCCAAGGGAGGAAGTGAGCTCAGGTTCTTTCTTCTCTACAGCCTTGGCGACATCCTCCATAGATTTTATTTGCTCATCTCAAATAGAGAGCCAAAAAAGAATTCTGAGTAGAAAGAAAACACATGCACCCACACACACTGCTATAGAAAGAATTGTGTATCCCCTAAATTCCTAATGTTGGAGCTATAACACCCAAAGTTTGGAAATGGGGTCTTTGGGCTTAGTTGAGGTCATGAGGCCTTGATAGGATTAAGACTCTTTAGTAGAAAAGACACCAGACAACTTCCTTCCTCTGTTTTGTTTTTTCATGAGTCAGACTAGTGAAACTCATGGCTGGGGATCATCACACCACATCCTTTATGTTTATAGGGACATCGTTAATTTTTGCCATTTATCCCAAGATACAATATTGTTTTTATTTATGACCTCAGCCAGGGACGATAACTGTCAAGAGGCTTCTATTTGGCCTTCCATACTCTGATTTCTCTTACCTCACAGGCCAAGGTCCTAGACAGTAGAACTCACTTTTAGGCAAATTTTCCAGGTTCCAACCTGAGTCTTAGCTGGAAACTTGGCAAGAAATCATGATTACATTTTGATAAACTTCATTCAGCTTCCTGAGGGTCTAGGCACCCTCTCTATTCTGTTCTGACTGCCATCATGCTGTGTTAACCTTTTGCTCTTAGCAGGTCAAGTTTATCCTGACTGCCTCTCCAGGATCATTTAGTTGAGTCTGAATCAGGCTCCTTTCAAATACTGCCTCTGTATTCACCCTTGAAGAAAAGAATCTCTGTTTCCTATAGTCCCCTGACTTTCTCACTTGCAAACTTCTCTGGTCTTCTTTGCAGATGTTCTGGTAGCCTGCCTTCCTTGTACAAGATCCCCAGGCTGGGAAAGTCAGTGAAGGGGGCCAGATCCTTTGCTTCTTGGAGAGAACCTCTGCGATTGGGATTATTTTCCTGTTTGTGAGTGACTTATCCGGGAGTGTGGTCTTGACTACACTGTCTCCACCTCTCCTTGTTGTTTTGTAATTCCTCCTTTGTATCTTTAATTGTAGAAAATCTTTTTTGCTACTCCTCCAGTCATTCTCATAGATAGTTGCTCTGTAAATAGTTGTAATTTCAGTATGCCCAAGGGAGGAAGTGAGCTCAGGTTCTTTCTTCTCTACAGCCTTGGCGACATCCTCCATAGATTTTATTTGCTCATCTCAAATAGAGAGCCAAAAAAGAATTCTGAGTAGAAAGAAAACACATGCACCCACACACACTGCTATAGAAAGAATTGTGTATCCCCTAAATTCCTAATGTTGGAGCTATAACACCCAAAGTTTGGAAATGGGGTCTTTGGGCTTAGTTGAGGTCATGAGGCCTTGATAGGATTAAGACTCTTTAGTAGAAAAGACACCAGACAACTTCCTTCCTCTGTTTTGTTTTTTCATGAGTCAGACTAGTGAAACTCATGGCTGGGGATCATCACACCACATCCTTTATGTTTATAGGGACATCGTTAATTTTTGCCATTTATCCCAAGATACAATATTGTTTTTATTTATGACCTCAGCCAGGGACGATAACTGTCAAGAGGCTTCTATTTGGCCTTCCATACTCTGATTTCTCTTACCTCACAGGCCAAGGTCCTAGACAGTAGAACTCACTTTTAGGCAAATTTTCCAGGTTCCAACCTGAGTCTTAGCTGGAAACTTGGCAAGAAATCATGATTACATTTTGATAAACTTCATTCAGCTTCCTGAGGGTCTAGGCACCCTCTCTATTCTGTTCTGACTGCCATCATGCTGTGTTAACCTTTTGCTCTTAGCAGGTCAAGTTTATCCTGACTGCCTCTCTGATCTTACGCTGCATTATATTATTTATATTCCCTTGACTCTCAATGACCTTTATTTTTATCAGTTTCTATTATGATTACTGTCAGTAAGCCTAGTTCTTCTAATATCATCTTCTGGAGTATTGGCTGGTTAAAACTTTCATAATCATTCTCTTACATTAGTAGTAACCTTATATTTTTGTAATCCCCAAAATGTATTTTCTTCATTAATTATGCCCATAATCTCTAGTTCTCTGAATATGATGATTAAATTGGATTATATTGCTTCTCATATGCTGTGCCCTTTATATTATTACTACACTATCAATAAGAGACTGAATTCTGCCCCTTTTTATAACAGGCTTTTTTAGGGAAATCTATTGTTGATACTTCACTCCAAATACTTTTATACCATTGCTCTTCCTGTCTGAGTTAGGCGTCTTTTCTATGATTTCCTATAGATTGCAATATTATGATCTGATTATTGTTTATTTATTTTCTTCCCTATATATGTTTACTGCTCTAAAATTAGAAACTGAATCATGTTTGACCTTGTACCTTATACCTTGTAACTTATGTAGTGACTTAACACGTGTTTCTTGAATAAAAGACAATAACTGTAATAATTAAAGATAATGTACCAGCCATTGATTTAACAGATAACCATTTTTAGAAGGCAAAATGATTTAACTATATTCCAGTATTCCAACTCAGTGTGGCATAAAATTAGGGAAGTTCTGTCATTAAGAAGAATACTGAATTTCACTATGTATATAGGACTGACTATATTTTATGCCAAAAATAGCTTTAAAATGTATGAACACAGTCTGAGAAGATTGTACAGGCATGCATTAGCTAAACAGACTTGTTCATGGTTTCTCTAGATCTTGGCACTACTGACATTTTGAGCTAGTAGTTCTTAGTGGGAAATCTGTCCTGTTTATTATAGGATACTTTGTAGCATCCCTAAACTCTACCCACTAGTTTCCAGTGGCACTGCTTCACTTTTGACAATCTAAAATGTTTGCAAGTATTGGGAAATATCCCTTGGAGGATAATGTCATCTTGGCATTAAGAGTCACTGGTCAAGATTTGTGGGGCCCTGAAGGAAAGAGGGCCTTTGCAAGTATAAGGAAGCTTAAGCACATATTTGCAGTTTGGTGCTAAAGGAATGCCTACAGGAAGACACAGGGCATGATCTAAGGTCCATTGTCAAAACTTCTGATTGATCCCCCTGGTTTTCGAGCTCTGGGCAATGCACGCTCACCATGAGTTCCTACTGCAATGTAGATACATGATTGCTCGACCTTTAGCTTGATTGGTGTAACTATAGGAAGTTCCTTGCAAACCCCCCTTTGTTTGCCTATAAAAACTGTTAGTTTACTCTAATAAACCGGAACTGCTCTGACAGAACCCCTGCCGTGTCTGATTGTCCCTGGCATGCACCAGCGGGCTGGAGGGGGCATGGCAGCAAGGCCCATCTCTCCCCGGCCCATCTTTCTCCGAGATCTCCTGGTTTGGCTGGGGGCAATCCCGCTGCCTTCCCTTTCTGTGGAAGGTCCCCGCAAAGATTTATTTACATAAACTTTTCAACTGAGCCCAAGTAGGGAATTATTTCCATTTGAATCTATCATCATATCTTTATAATACCTAACGTACAGCCATAAGCTAGAGAAAGAAGAGATTCAGAGGGGGAAATGACAAAAATATCCATGGAGATTAGGTTTCTCATTCCAGAAATGAATAGTATACTGTTGTTCTAAAAACATTTAAATTATTTTAAATCTTACTCATTAATTACATGTGTTACTTTCTCTCTGTAGAGACTTGTTGACTACCCTTTAACCTAGAAAAATTGTCCTAAAATATCTTAGTAAAAATGGCAGAAGCCAAAGTGTTGTTTCTGGTCCTCTAAATAAACTTTGCTTCCATGGGATTAGATATGCAGGAGCTCCGTAGGGTGAAATGCCTGTGAAGGAACAAGGGGAGGGATTTGTATTTTGGAAGAGAACCAGAAGACTAAGATACAAGTCTAACTACTGTAAAAGGAAGAAGAAATAAAAGGCAGTTGATAGACAGGTTCTCAAACAGTAACATAGGCCTGAGAAGGTTTCTGCAGGTCAAAGATGTCTCCTCAAATCAAAGCCATCCTTCAGAGGCATCCTGCATCTTGCAGGAATGAATGTGCCTCAGCATCCTTGCAGTGCAGCTCCAGTGAGTGGATTCAGAATGCATCATGTGGTGCTGTTGTTAGTTATGGTCCCAACAGCAGCAGTACCTCAGACTGTTGGTCATTTTTCTCTTAAGATCCTCAAAACAGGAGATTTGAGTATTGAACTTTCCCTGCCAACATTGGTATCTTTGTTTTGAAAGTAAAGAGAAACAGAAGAGTTGAGGGACTAAATAGGTATTTTATTATTACACAGTTAAAGGCCTTTCCAGGTGGCACTGTGATAAAGGATCGGCCTGCCAATGCTGCGGACCTAGAGATGCGGGTTCTATCCTTGGGTCTGGAAGATATCCAGAAGAAAATGACAATCCACTCTAGTATTCTTGCAAGGAAAATTCCTTGGACAGAGGAGCCTGGTGGGCTACAGTCCATTGGGTCACAGTCGGACACTACTGAGCATTCAGGAGAGCACATTACACAAGTAAATACCTCCAGTTATACTGTCCAATACGTTAGACATTAGTGCTATGAAGTAATTTAAATTAATTAGAATTAAATATGATTAATAATGTAGTTCTGTAGTTGTAATAGCCATGTATCATGAGCTGAGTAGCTAGCTATATGTGGCTAGTGGATGCCATGTTGGAAAGCGATAATTTATAATATTTCCACCATGGTAGAGTGTTCTATTAGAATAGCAACAGTATAGAGAAATGAAAACAAGAACAGATGAGCTCTTTGTATAGCCTGTCAGGCCTTCTCTTTCATAAAAATGTCATTAAAAGTCAGCATAATTGCAAGTAGAAATTTAAATATGGATTGTTCATTGTGACTTTGGGGAGAATCTCCCTAAAAGCCATAGTGTAAGACTCTCATATCTATTTACTAACAGTTTAAATATACTTTTTACCTTACTAACATAAAAAATAACATTTAATAACAGGATTTTAAAAATTCTATGCAATAATCTACACTAAAATATATTAGATACAGGATGAGATACTTATAGAAAAAGTTTAGAAAAGTCCTGTTTGCCCCAATTATTATATAGCTTTAAGGAAATTATTAATTGTGCATAATGATTTTCAAGTGTTCTGTTTTCTAATGTATTTGTCCTCGGGGAAAGTATAACATCTGTTGAGAAAAAAATTGTATGTTCTCATGTTGTATACCGAATGCCTATGGAGGAATTCTGTTCTATAATTATGGCATTCACCAACCCTAGTTTATTTATGTTTTTCTGTCTTTTTTCTCCTCAGCTCAGTAACCCCTGAGTAACAATGTGGAGCTTCTTACAGTGCCAGACACATAATAAAGATGCAAATATTTGTTGACCACAGTTGAAGTAAGTAAATGAAGCACTTGTGTATTTCAGTTGTATGTCAGTAGAACCTCTTGCAATTAGGTCTTCATGTCAGAAATATTTATCCTTGTCTTACTCTAGTTTGCCACCTAGTCTAAACCAGAGGTCTGAATTGATTCTTGAATCCTCAAAATATACTGAAGCTACATATGATGTTTAGAGATCTATTTCAAAACTATCTATCCATCTTTCTATGTTAATCTTCAGTATTTGGGGGTTCTCTAACATTAGATTCTGGAATTGGATAGATTAGAAATCTGCATTAATGTGTATTTACATATTGCGCATTTGGGAACAAGAAATAAAGCTACATAACAGTGCAAACTCTGACATTTAAGCTGAAGCCTGTGGAATTGTATTTAGGATTGGGTGACCCAAATTCATTTCTGTTTTGAATGTGGTGAGACAAACGACTGATGAAAGCTGTAGAGACATGCCACATGGGCAAAAACAGAAAAAATAATTCTCTTCTGACAAAGCATATGAGGATACTTTTATCCTTGAATAAATGTTTCAAATGAAAAAATCCTCCCAGTATAATATGTAATTAAATTAATCTGAATTAAATTATATATGGGATTGAATTGGATGCTATAAACTTGACTTTTAAAAATATTTGTGACACAATAGAATTCAGATGTCAGATAACAATGGCCTGTGAAGTCAGATTAAATTTTTCACATAATAAAAACAGTAACAATTCTATCACAAACATTTTATAAATATTATAGAGTATAATTACAGAAACATCTACTTTTTAATTTAATTTCACCAGCTGTGATTGATGGCATGAATCTTTCAACATCATTGTAAAGGAGTACAGGTTCTGAAAGTTTACAGAATAAAAATTTGGGGCATGAATATTGAGTGTTATACTATAAAGAAAGGTTGTCAGGCTTTAGTAGGACAATGAAATGAGCTGAATACAACACACACAGACACAATGAGAACAGAAGCATGATGTTCTGACCACTAAATAAGAAGTAAAACCAAGAAGAGTGAGAATGGTAAATTAGGTATGTCTTTAAATGAAAATAAATGATAATGAAGTCAGAAATTTACAAAAAAAAAAAAAAAGAGCACAAAAAGTATTGAAGTACAGAGAAATAATGTAAATAATATGTGAACTATAACAATTTATTTTGAAATTCCAAAGCTGTAATCACATGGATGGATTGAGCTCATTTTTTTGTCAAAATAGTATCCCTATTTAGAAATAAAGATACATCTTATCTAAAAGGAAAAAGATATACTATCATTAATGAGGAAAACAGCTTTAAGAAAGAGTATTACCTCAGGAAGTGTGCAAAAATATCTAGGTTAAAATACTTGATGTAGGTATCTTTTAGGACACAGAGGGAAGAAATCAGAATTGTCACTTCATTGGAGATTTCCTAAACTGTGTATTGTATCATATAGCTCAGAGTTCATTTAGAGAGAACAATGAAACACCTGTTGCAAAAACATATCTTCAGAAAGCAAAGTTACATAATTATTTTGGTTTAACAACAACAAAAATCATGTAAATAAATTATTTTTCTTTCTCTAATTTTATGTTGTGCAGAAGTTAGAAAAAAATGGTCATTATAAAAAGTGTATGCAGACAATAAATCTTTTAGTTTAAAATGCATGAAAAATTTACATTTAAGACTGCATTTAAAATGCTCAAGAAAAATGTAGTGAATAAGTAACTTAAATAATTTATTGTTCTAATTACCAATTAAGCTCCTAATAAGGCAAAATTTTATATTATGATCTTTTGGTACATATTGAAATAATTGAACCTTAAGCCCTTGACTCCAGTAATGTGAGAATCCTTAATTACAAAATAAAGTGAAATAAATGCCATTTAACTTCTAGAAGCTTTTCATGGTTGAAAGGAACAATTATGGGTAGGTTAATTTTATTTATTTTTAATCGAATTATAATTAACATACAATATTATATTAAAGTGTATAACATAGTGGTTAGTTATTTTTATACCTTAAGAAATAATCAGGGGTGAGGTTGGGACTTCTCTGGTGGCCCAGTGGCTAAGACTCCTGGCTTCCAATGCAGGAGGCCTGGGTTCGAGCCCTAGTCAGGGAGCTAGATCCCACATACTGCAATTAAGACACAGCACAGTCAAATAAATAAATATTTAAAAAAAGAGAAATAAACCATTATAGTAAGCCTACTTATCATCTGTCTCCAAATTTTACAGTATTATTGATTGTATTCCCTATGTTGTACATTATATCCCCGTAACTTATTTATTTTTTAGATGGAAGTTTGTGTTTCTTTTTTTCAATTTTAAAAAATTATTTACTTCCCTTTTTGGCTTCATTGAGTTTTCCTTGCTGAACCTGGGCTTTCTCAAGTTGCAGTGAGTGGGGCTGCTCTCTAGGTGTAGACCACCGGCTTCTCATTGCAGTGGCTTCTCTTGTCACGGAGCATGGGCTCTAGGACTTGTGGGCTTCTGACGCTACAGCACTGTACACTTAGTGGCTGAGTCTGGTAGGTTCTAGAGCACAGGCTCAGTTGTCCTGCCCATGTGGAATCTTTCTGAACCAGGAATGAAACCGTGTCCCCTGAACTGGCAGGTGGACTCTGAACTAATGAAACCTCGGGGAAGGCTCGTACTTCTTAGTCTCCTTCACTTATTTTGTCTGTCTCCTCACTTCCTTACTTCTATTAAGCACCAGTTTGCTCTCTGTCTATGAGTCTGCTCCTGTTTTACTTCTTTGTTTAGTGTGGGGCTCTGAATTGAAAGAGGACCCTTGCAAGCATAAGTAAGCTTAAGCACATTGTTTCATTTTGGAGCTAAGATGGCGCCTACGTGAAGGGACGTGGGAGTGAAAAGAAGCTTAAGCACATGTTTGCAGTTTGGAGCTAAAATGGCGCCTACAGGAAGAGACAGGGCGTGATGTAAATTGTTAATTGATGGTCAAAATTTCTGATTGGTTCCCCTGGTTTCCGTGCTCATGGATGATTGCTTGACCTTTAGCTTGATTGGTGTAATCTATAGGAAGTCCCATGCAAAACCACCTTCACTTGCCTATAAAAGCTGTGAGTCTTCACTCATAAAGCGGAACTGCTTTGACGGAACCCCTGTCGTGTCTGATTGTCTCCCGCATTCACAGGGTGGCTGGCGGGCGGGCAGCAAGACCCACCTCTCTCCCAGATCTCCCGGTTCAGCCGGGGGCAATCCCGCTGCCTTCCTTTCTGCGGAAGGCCCCCACAGTTTAGTTTGTTAGCTTTTTTTAGATTCTACATGAAGTTAAATCACTTAGCATTTTTGTTTCTCTGTCTGACTTATTTCGCATAGCAAAATATGCTCCAGGCCCATCCATGTTGTTACAAATGGCGAGATGTGATTCTTTTTCTACAGCTGAGAAATACTCGTCCACCTCCTCTTTACCTATTCGTCTGTTCATGGACAATTAGCTTGCCTCCATATTTTGGCAGTTGTAAATACAGCTGCTACAAATATTGAGGTGTATGCATCTTTTCATATTAGCATTGTTGTTATCTGCAGATAAATGCACAGATTGGAATATCTGGGTTCTATGATCAGTTCAGCCTTTTAGTTATGTCCAACTTTTGGCCACCTCATGGACTGCAGCACCCCTGTCTTCCCTGTCCTTCACCATCTCCCCGAGTTTACTCAAACTCCTGTCCATTGACTCCATCCAATCATCTTATCCTCTTTGCTCCCTTTTCTTCCTGCCCTCACTCTTTCCCAGCATTTTTCCAATGAATCAGCTCTTCATATCAGGTGGCCAAAGTA
This sequence comes from Tragulus kanchil, assembly GCA_022376925.1. NCBI lineage: Eukaryota > Metazoa > Chordata > Mammalia > Artiodactyla > Tragulidae > Tragulus > Tragulus kanchil. Next base: position 22,935,639 of record JAIOJX010000025.1, on the reverse strand, counting down.
CTGGAGTTTCAGCTTTAGCATCAGTCCTTCCAATAAATATTTTCAGGGTCGATTTCCTTTAAGATTGACTCGTTTGATCTACTTGCAGTCCAAGGACTCTAAAGAGTCTTTTCCAGCACCACAGTTTGAAAACATCATTTCTTCAGTGCTCAGCCTTCTTTATGGTCCAATTCTCATATCCATACATGACTACTGGAAAAACTGTAACCTTGACTGTACGAATCTTTGTCAGCAGAGTGATGTCTCTGTTCTTGAATGCACTGTCTAGGTTTGTCATAGCTTTCTTCCCAAGGAGCAAGTGTTTTTTAATTTCATGACTACAGTCATCATCCACAGTGATTTTAGAACCCAAGAAAACAAAAAACTCTCACTGTTTCTATTTTCCTGCATCATTTTGTCATAAAGTCATGGGACCAGATGCCATGATCTTACTTTTTTAAATGCTGAGTTTTAAGACAGCTTTTTTATTCTCTTCTTTCACCTTCATCAGAAGGCTGTTTAGTTCCAGTTCACTTTCTGCCATTAGGGTGGTGTCACCTGCACATATAAAGTTATTGATATTTCTCCTGGCAATCTTTTTTATTATTCTTTATTTTAAAGGTTTTACAGAGTTTTGTTGCTCACAGGCATGTATGTTCCCCGATCAGTCATATGCATATCCCTGGTCCCCACCCCCCGAGTTTCCCCCATCCCACCCCTCTGGACCATCGCCCCATGCCATTGTAAGCACTCCTGTTCCCTTAGCACAATGACACTAGCTATCTTTTCCACACATAACAGTATAGGTTTCCATGTTACTCCCTCTATGCCTCCCCCTCCCTATTTCTTCCCCACAATGTCCCTATGTCTATGCTCTCTCTTTTTCCATGAGTTCACTGCATGTGTTATCAAGACCATTCTACTAGATTCCATATATATGTGTTAGTAGGCTATATTTGCCTATCTCTTTTTGACTTACTTCACTTTTTATGATAGGTTCTAGAGCCAGCCACTTCATTAGGACTGAGTCTTCTGCATTTCTTTTAACAGCTGAGTAGTATTCCATTATATATATGTACCAGAGCTTCTGGATCCATTCATTCGTCGATGGACATCTAGGTTGCTTCCATGTTCTGGCTATTGTATACAAAGTTTCTGTTTCTTCCTGGCTCAGTCTTGGGAGATTAATCTTCCCCAAGAAACTGTCCATTTCTTCCAGGTTGTCCAGTTTGTTGCGGTAGAGTTGCTCATAATAGTCTCTTAGAATCCTTTGGCTTTCTGCATGATCTGTTACAATCTCTCCTTTTTCGTTTTTGATTTTGTTGATCTGGTCCTTCTCTCTCTTTTTCTTGATGGGTCTGGCCAGTGGTGTGTCAATTTTGTTTACCTTTTTGAAGAACTAGCATTTTGTTTTATTTATCTTTACTATGGCTTCTTTCATTTCTTTCTCATTTATTTCTGCTCTAGTCTTTACAATTTCTCGTCTTCTGCTGGGTTTGGGATGTTTTTGTTCTTCTTTCTCCAGTGGCTTTAAGCAGAGGGTTCAGTCATCTGCTTCGTATTTTCCTAGTTTCTTGAGGTGGGATTGTATTGCTACAAATTTCCCTCTCAGAACTGCTTTTGCGGTATCCCATAGGTTTTGCATGGTCGTATGTTCATTGTCATTTTCTTCTAGTAATTTTTAAATTTCTCCTTTGATTTGCTCAGTGATCAGTTGGTTTTTTAGGTATGTGTTGTTTAATCTCCATGTGTTTGTGTTTTTAGCGCTTTTTTTCCCCTGTAGCTGATATCTAGTCTCATTGCATTGTGGTCTGAGAAGATGGTTGATATAATTTCAGTTTTCTTGAATTGACTGAGGTTAGATTTGTGGCCCAAGATGTGGTCTATCCTGGAGAATGTTCTGTGAGCACTTGAGAAGAAAGTGTATTCTTCTGCTTTTGGATGGAACGTCCTAAAGATATCGATGAGGTCCATCTTTTCTAGTGTGGCATTTAAGGCTTGTGTTTCTTTATTAATTTTCTGTTTGGATGATCTGTCCATTGGTGTGAGAGGAGTGTTAAAGTCTCCTACTATTATTGTGTTATTATTGATTTTTTCTTTTAAGTCTGAAAGTATCTGTCTTAAGTATTGAGGTGCCCCTGTGTTGGGTGTGTAGATATTCATGACTGTTATGTCTTCCTCCTGGATAGATCCCTTAATCATGATGTAGTGACCTGCCTTGTCTCTTAGAATCTACTTTACTATAAAATCTATTTTGTCTGTTATGAGGATTGCTACTCCATCTTTCTTTTGATTTCCATTTGCATGGAATATCTTTTTCCAGCCTCTCACTTTCAGTCTATGAGTGTCTCTAGGTCTGAAGTGGATCTCTTGTAAACAGCATATTTATGGGTCATGTTTCTGGATCCATTCAGCCAGCCTGTGTCTTTTGGTTGGAGCAGTTAGTCCATTTACATTCAAAGTAATTATTGATATGAATGTCCCTATTGTCATCTTCTTAGAAATCTGGGGTTTGATTTGTAGGACTTCTTCTACTCTTGTATTTATTGGCTATATCAGGCCCTTTAACACTTGCTGTAGGGCTGGTTTTGTGGTACAGAATTCTTTTAGTTTTTGTCTGTCTGAGAAGCTTTTGACTTCTCCATCGATTCTGAATGAGATTCTTGCTGGGTAGAGAATTCTTGGTTGGAGGTTATTCTCTTTTAGCCATTTAAATGTGTTTTGTGATTCTCTTCTGGCCTGCAGGTTTTCTGTTGAAAGATCCGCAGTTAGACGTGTGGGGTTTCCTTTACATCTTATTTGTTGTTTGCTTCTAGCTGCTTTTAGTAATCTGTCTTTATATTCAGTCTGCATTAGTTTGAATAGAATGTGCCTTGGTGTGTTTCTTCTGGGGTTTCTCCTGTATGGAACTCTTTGTGCTTCTTGGACTTGGTCAACTATTTCCTTTCCCATGCTGGGGAAGTTTTCCACTATAATCTCTTCAAGAATTTTTTCATAGCCTTTCTTCCCCTCTTCTTCCTCTGGTTATAACGTCCTAAAGATATCGATGAGGTCCATCTTTTCTAGTGTGGCATTTAAGGCTTGTGTTTCTTTATTAATTTTCTGTTTGGATGATCTGTCCATTGGTGTGAGAGGAGTGTTAAAGTCTCCTACTATTATTGTGTTATTATTGATTTTTTCTTTTAAGTCTGAAAGTATCTGTCTTAAGTATTGAGGTGCCCCTGTGTTGGGTGTGTAGATATTCATGACTGTTATGTCTTCCTCCTGGATAGATCCCTTAATCATGATGTAGTGACCTGCCTTGTCTCTTAGAATCTACTTTACTATAAAATCTATTTTGTCTGTTATGAGGATTGCTACTCCAGCTTTCTTTTGATTTTCATTTGCATGGAATATCTTTGTCCAGCCTCTCACTTTCAGTCTATGAGTGTCTCTAGGTCTGAAGTGGATCTCTTGTAAACAGCATATTTATGGGTCATGTTTCTGGATCCATTCAGCCAGCCTGTGTCTTTTGGTTGGAGCAGTTAGTCCATTTACATTCAAAGTAATTATTGATATGAATGTCCCTATTGTCATCTTCTTAGAAATCTGGGGTTTGATTTGTAGGACTTCTTCTACTCTTGTATTTATTGGCTATATCAGGCCCTTTAACACTTGCTGTAGGGCTGGTTTTGTGGTACAGAATTCTTTTAGTTTTTGTCTGTCTGAGAAGCTTTTGACTTCTCCATCGATTCTGAATGAGATTCTTGCTGGGTAGAGAATTCTTGGTTGGAGGTTATTCTCTTTTAGCCATTTAAATGTGTTTTGTGATTCTCTTCTGGCCTGCAGGTTTTCTGTTGAAAGATCCGCAGTTAGACGTGTGGGGTTTCCTTTACATCTTATTTGTTGTTTGCTTCTAGCTGCTTTTAGTAATCTGTCTTTATATTCAGTCTGCATTAGTTTGAATAGAATGTGCCTTGGTGTGTTTCTTCTGGGGTTTCTCCTGTATGGAACTCTTTGTGCTTCTTGGACTTGGTCAACTATTTCCTTTCCCATGCTGGGGAAGTTTTCCACTATAATCTCTTCAAGAATTTTTTCATAGCCTTTCTTCCCCTCTTCTTCCTCTGGAACTCCTATAATTCTAATGTTGGTGCATTTGATATTGTCCCATAGGTCCCTAAAGCTATCTTCAGTTCTTTTAATTTTTTGGGCTTTGTTCTGTTCTTCAGCAGTTATTTCCACCATTCTATCTTCCAGCTCGCTTATCCATTCTTCTGCCTCTGATACTCTACTGTTGAGACCTCCTATAGTATTTTTGAGTTTAGCAATTGAGTTGGTGGTCTCTATTTGCTTATTTTTTATATTCCGCATGTCTTTTCTCAATGCACTAATTTCCTCTAATATTCTGTTTTTGCTGTTTTACATCCTCATTAGTATAGTTTTTCTGAATTCTCTTTCAGATGATTTGTCTATCTCCTCCTCTGTCATTTGAAGTTGTGTTTCTCTAGCTTCGTCCTTCATTTGTGCAGTGTTTCTCTGTCTTTTCATTATTATCTTAGTTTTTGTTTCTTTGTGTGTGTCTCTGTGTATGAAGTTCTTTTCTCCACCAGGCTTCTTGGTTGAATTTTCTCTTCCTTTGGGTATCTGTCCTTGTAGAAGTGTTCAGTGGTTTTTGTCTTGGGTGGTGTTAGGTCTTGTTTACAGGTGAATAATCTCTAGTGTTGTATGTTGTTTGATAGTGTGGGGTCTTGGAATCAGGGCTTCTACTCCACGGACTCTTGGTTTTGATGATTGGTCAGGGTGTGTAGGCTCAATGTCTGGTTTGCTATGGTGTTCCGTGATATTAGTTCAAATACTAGCATCTGAGGAACAAGAGGTGCGTCCCTGATGGGTGACAGTCATAAAAGCATGCGGATGTTTTCTAACATAGTCATAAGATATACATACATACATACACAGCAAGACATCTAAGCAGTCTTACAGTGATAAAGCATAGGAAATTTTTCTGGCAAATGACACAATCAAAGATGATACTTGCCCATTAAGCTCTGAATTAATTAAAATAGTGCCTGTAAAAATAGATCCAGGGCAAGGTCCTGGCTTGGACTATTTCATTGAAAGCAATGTTTAGCTAACACATGTGTTGGGGGTGAGGAGGTGGAGAATGTATGGGTAATGAGAAGAAACAGATTCGTCTTGGAAGGATTTTATAGGGTTACGTAGCCAAGATTAGTGTGTTGTATTGTTTAGTGCAGCTGGAACAGAATAGTGGAGACAGGAAGGTAGGAAATATTTATCTATAGGATAGTGGTAGATAGGAGATAGTTTTATGTTTAGAACATAGAGGGAGAAAGCAGTGGCAAAGAGGAAAGAAAATTAGAAGTTTCCAAGAATTAAAATTTAAAAAAAAATAAAAATTAAAAATTAAAAAAAAAAGAAATTAAATAGGGAAGAAAAACTTAATAAAAGACCAAAAAAAAAAAAAAAAACCTGACCGATCAAACAAATAAATAGAACCATCCACAACAAATAAACAAAAAAAGCTAAATACTGTCCCTGGTTTTTATCCTCTCAGCTGTCTGATGCAAGCCAATCTGCTCTTGATGGTGTTGTCTTGAAGATGTAGCCTTTTGCTTATGACACAGGTTGCTATAGTTTGTTTTCAGCCAATTACTGGCTTTGCTGCAAGCTCACGTGCTGGCCAAGACTGCAGGCTGATCCCAGTCCGAACGGCGAGGGGATGCAATGCGGGGGGCTGGGGGAGGTGCCCCTGCTTTGCCGCGCACCCGCCGGTAGCCTCCTATACCTGCCCTCCCGGCTTCCTCCACTGCGGGTGTAGCTATGGGGGTGCACGGGCTCCTCCGCCACTGGCGGGCATGCACTGCCAGTTACGCATCCAAGTCCCAAAGGCAGGCACAAGATTATCCGTCTGGCTGTAGCCCCATTCCTGGTCAGCAATCCGTGGGTGACTTCCCCTTCAGCTAGTCCCCCACTAGGAGTGTTTGAACTTACCCAGTGCCAGGCGGAAAGTCGCGATTTTCACCTGGCCAAGTGGCTTGATTTTCGCACTGGGCGCTCCCTCCCGGCTCCAGGTCGTTAGACAGCACTCCGCGCGTTCTGCCTGGCCCTGCTCCAGTATCCTATCTTTGCAGTGTCTTAATTTCTGCCGGCGATCCGGCTGAATTCTTGGAATTTTCATGCTGATCGCTGCCCTGTCTCCCCCGAGGCTCCGCTGAGGTCCCCTTTTAGGGCACTTGCTGGCACGCTCTCCATCTGTACGGTCAGGCGTGGGGGTTAGGATAGAGGGTTCTTAGAACAGTAGCTCTGAGAAAGTTCTGGCTGTTCACGCTTCTACTCTTGTGGAACTATGGAGTTCTTCTGTCGTCTAGTGGCTGGTTTGTTGGTGGTGTTTCATTTCTTGATTAGTTTTGGTGATTCTCTTGGGGAGCTGGTAAAATCTTCCTCTCATTCCTCGGCCATCTTGGCTCCGCCTCTCCTGGCAATCTTGATTCCAGTTTGTGCTTCATCCAGCCCAGCATTGTGCAGGATGTACTCTGCACACGAGTTAAATAAGCAGGGTGACAATATACAGCCTTGCTGTACTCCTTTCCCAATTTAGAACCAGTCTGCTGTTCCATATCTGGTTGTAACTGTTGATTAGAGGCAAGCAAGGTGGAGTCCTGGAGCAAGCTTTACTGAGACAACCTTGGCATGTTGGCTAGAGACTGGCGTGGGTGCAAGCTGGGGAAAGTCTCAGGAGAAACTCATGTTTTTTAATTAGTTGATGAATAAAATCCAGATATGGAAACTTTTAAATAAAAACAAAAGGTATATATGTGACTAACATAAATTCTTGAATATATAAATTTCAATGGTGACTGAATTTTAACATAACAAAAATTAACTAGAACGTAAGTTAAATGATGCATGTTCTTGCCACTTTGTCATGGTCCCTCCACTAGCCTTTGTCTCATAACAACAAACCACCTGCTTTACACAGCGCTGTTAATGGCCTGACTCTGTATGAAGTTAATGCCAAGCAGAGAGATATATATTTTATTAGCTTAATTGAAATTTTTACTTCAGATTTTTGACATCATAAACAAAAATATTCATAAAAACTGTTCTTTCTCATAAAAAATTTAGAAAAAAATATATCAACAAAAATGAAATAATAAAAAGCTCAATTCATAATGCTATAACCTAGAAACATAAGAGAGATAGAGAGAATTCAGGATCTACCAGTTCCTAGTTTTGTAACCATAGAGAATTTAATTTACTTTTCTTATTTTTTATTCCCCCAGCTATAAAAGGTTCATTAATAATAACTCATACATTTTTTTCTCCATATTAAATGAAAGAAGTCCTTAGATTCTTGTCTGACAAACATTAAGTATTTGCATTATGCTATTAAGTAATTCTTTTTAAAAATGGTTTTATTAATGTGTATATCATATTTCCAAGAAATTTAGGAATAAATTGAAAACAGTTAGGGCAGCTCTGCCTGTTAATGGTATTCTACCCCTAGGAATGTTTTATCATCCTCTTCAAAGAACTGAGGCACATGTTACTCAGCATGAGGCAACTGGCATCCCATACTTTGTTGAATGTAGGCAGAAGGATATTTGAATGAGTAAATGTTTCACTCTGAAAAGAAAAACAAAAGCCATTCTCTTTGCTCTTTTTAAGGTTATTTCAGGAGGAAATAAGTAAGTCTCCTAATGGAAGGAAAATGTTAAACTTTTAGATCATAAAAAGATTCTTTAGACTCCCTCTTATATATAGCACAGGAGAATTTCTAATATGAAGACATAGGACCTGGTAGCAGAATCTCACAGTGTGCAGAAAGTATGGGAGAGGTTCTGTATTCTTTGTTCACTAGAATTGGATAGTAAATTCATTGTTATGTGAAACAGTTTACCTCTGTGAACTTAATATAGCAAATTCTGGGATTATTTGCCAAGGGAAAAACTTTGATACCTCTGGTTATCTGGCAAACATAGGGTTTTGGTCCCTAAACTTACTGAACTAAGTTAAATGATGCATTTGATTCATGGTCCCTCCACTAGCCTTTGTCTCATAACAACAAACCACCTGCTTTACACAGCGCTGTTAATGGCCTGACTCTGTATGAAGTTAATGCCAAGCAGAGAGATATATATTTTATTAGCTTAATTGAAATTTTTACTTCAGATTTTTGACATCATAAACAAAAATATTCATAAAAACTGTTCTTTCTCATAAAAAATTTAGAAAAAAATATATCAACAAAAATGAAATAATAAAAAGCTCAATTCATAATGCTATAACCTAGAAACATAAGAGAGATAGAGAGAATTCAGGATCTACCAGTTCCTAGTTTTGTAACCATAGAGAATTTAATTTACTTTTCTTATTTTTTATTCCCCCAGCTATAAAAGGTTCATTAATAATAACTCATACATTTTTTTCTCCATATTAAATGAAAGAAGTCCTTAGATTCTTGTCTGACAAACATTAAGTATTTGCATTATGCTATTAAGTAATTCTTTTTAAAAATGGTTTTATTAATGTGTATATCATATTTCCAAGAAATTTAGGAATAAATTGAAAACAGTTAGGGCAGCTCTGCCTGTTAATGGTATTCTACCCCTAGGAATGTTTTATCATCCTCTTCAAAGAACTGAGGCACATGTTACTCAGCATGAGGCAACTGGCATCCCATACTTTGTTGAATGTAGGCAGAAGGATATTTGAATGAGTAAATGTTTCACTCTGAAAAGAAAAACAAAAGCCATTCTCTTTGCTCTTTTTAAGGTTATTTCAGGAGGAAATAAGTAAGTCTCCTAATGGAAGGAAAATGTTAAACTTTTAGATCATAAAAAGATTCTTTAGACTCCCTCTTATATATAGCACAGGAGAATTTCTAATATGAAGACATAGGACCTGGTAGCAGAATCTCACAGTGTGCAGAAAGTATGGGAGAGGTTCTGTATTCTTTGTTCACTAGAATTGGATAGTAAATTCATTGTTATGTGAAACAGTTTACCTCTGTGAACTTAATATAGCAAATTCTGGGATTATTTGCCAAGGGGAAAAACTTTGATACCTCTGGTTATCTGGCAAACATAGGGTTTTGTCAATGCTTTGTTGAGTTCAGGCAGAGACCAAAACATTCACGCACCAAGCAAAAATCTTATTTTTTAAGAAAAACACAATTTAAAAAGTAATCGGGAAGTGTTTGCTCCAGGAAAGGACTTGGTTGGGTTTATTTTTATTACTTTTGGAGTTGATTTGATTTTTTAATTATGTGGAAGTAACACAGCATTAGAATGCTTTAACCTTTGTATCCAGCCCTCTTTTGTCCCTGGGTATAATGGTATCTGACTTTTTAAGTCTTAGCTGCTGCCTTCATCCTAGTGCTCTCAGATCTTTCCAGGACTTTATGCAAACAACCTCAGTTTGAGTGTGTTTTCGGGTTTGAGCGTATTTACTGTGTCAACTGAAGCTTGATTTCTACCAGAGATTTTTGCCTATCCAACTAGAAGAGAATAAACTAATTTTATTTCTGATTTTTTTCTCCTGTCTCCATGAGTGAATCACAGATAAATCATTTTGCTGTCTCACTGGGGAACTACTTACGGATAGTGCAGTGTATGGTGAGATCATGAAAACCCATAGGTACAAAGCCAATTTTTGCATTATTTTGCAGTGAAACAAGCTCCTTGGTGCAGGCTAACGACCAGTATCACAATAAACACAATAGTAAATAAAAACCTAATAATGTCAAAGCTAGTAGGAGTTCTATAAGAAAGGAAAATAAGTTAATATATAAAATTCAAGTACTCACAGAATGCACCACCTTGACTCTATGATTACTGAGAGACTCCTGTCAAGTAGGAAAACTTTCATGAGTATTTATGTGGAACAGAAAAATTCTCACAATCCATGCACATATTAATAAACCTGTCCATATACCTTTTGCTCCAGCACTGTTGTCATCAGTATTTGAGTATTTCCTTTCTAAATGCTTATTTGATGCTATAAATCTGATACATCTGTATCATAGGCCATCATCTCTTCCAGGAAAGATAAACATCAAATAGACAAGTATAAGTTCATCCCAATGAAAGAATTTCCACAGTTTTGCTCCAAAATCCTGGAGCTGAGCATTATAATTTCCCTATTTTGTCATAAGTTCTATAAACTTTCTTTGTATGCAACAAACATGTCAATCATCAGCTGATGCACAAGACCTAAGTGTTGGATTGACTTGAACTTTAACCATACTGCAACATAACCTTTTATTTGTGAATCCTGATGAAAGCTAGCAGCTTCACATTTTCTCAACCAGTGGATTTTAGAGGTACATTTTATCATGAAATGCAAAGAGATGCATCACACCTTTAACCTTTGTATCCAGCCCTCTTTTGTCCCTGGGTATAATGGTATCTGACTTTTTAAGTCTTAGCTGCTGCCTTCATCCTAGTGCTCTCAGATCTTTCCAGGACTTTATGCAAACAACCTCAGTTTGAGTGTGTTTTCGGGTTTGAGCGTATTTACTGTGTCAACTGAAGCTTGATTTCTACCAGAGATTTTTGCCTATCCAACTAGAAGAGAATAAACTAATTTTATTTCTGATTTTTTTCTCCTGTCTCCATGAGTGAATCACAGATAAATCATTTTGCTGTCTCACTGGGGAACTACTTACGGATAGTGCAGTGTATGGTGAGATCATGAAAACCCATAGGTACAAAGCCAATTTTTGCATTATTTTGCAGTGAAACAAGCTCCTTGGTGCAGGCTAACGACCAGTATCACAATAAACACAATAGTAAATAAAAACCTAATAATGTCAAAGCTAGTAGGAGTTCTATAAGAAAGGAAAATAAGTTAATATATAAAATTCAAGTACTCACAGAATGCACCACCTTGACTCTATGATTACTGAGAGACTCCTGTCAAGTAGGAAAACTTTCATGAGTATTTATGTGGAACAGAAAAATTCTCACAATCCATGCACATATTAATAAACCTGTCCATATACCTTTTGCTCCAGCACTGTTGTCATCAGTATTTGAGTATTTCCTTTCTAAATGCTTATTTGATGCTATAAATCTGATACATCTGTATCATAGGCCATCATCTCTTCCAGGAAAGATAAACATCAAATAGACAAGTATAAGTTCATCCCAATGAAAGAATTTCCACAGTTTTGCTCCAAAATCCTGGAGCTGAGCATTATAATTTCCCTATTTTGTCATAAGTTCTATAAACTTTCTTTGTATGCAACAAACATGTCAATCATCAGCTGATGCACAAGACCTAAGTGTTGGATTGACTTGAACTTTAACCATACTGCAACATAACCTTTTATTTGTGAATCCTGATGAAAGCTAGCAGCTTCACATTTTCTCAACCAGTGGATTTTAGAGGTACATTTTATCATGAAATGCAAAGAGATGCATCACACTTTTGGCTTCATTCTTATTGGTAGGCTGTGCAAGGGCAAGTCATTTGTTTTTGCATGCCCCAGACCACTGGGTACTTTCAATATAGCAGACTATGATTTTCTTTCAGAGTTTTTAACTCACATTCTATCATGCATATATTTATCTACTGAGTTACCTGAGGTATCTGCTACTTTTTTTCCCCTCTAAATTATTAAGCTTGCTATCATCAAAATGAACCAAAATGGTACCCTATGGAATTCAAGTCTGTTCATGTCCCTAGGTACCATTTTATAATAGACCACTGCAAGTTGCCATAGAACTTAGTTAAGACAGTGATTTGTACTGCTGCACTGCCAGACAAGGATTACACTCCTTCTTACTTTTTTATTCATTAGTAAAAAGATTTAGCAGTTTCCAGAGCAATAGTTCCATATCAGACAACACAGAGTGCAGCAGTTTGTTCTAAAATGTCTGGTTTGGGGGGCACAGTTCAGTTATCTGATATTGTCATTTTGTCTCTATGTAGTGTCTGACTCTTTGTGACTCCATAGACTGTAGCTTGCCAGGCTCCTCTGTCTATGGGATTTCCTAGGCAAGAATATTGGAGTGCGTTATCATTGACTTCTCCAAGGGAATCTTCTTGACCCAGGGAAAAAACCAGCATTTCCTTCATTGGCAGGTGGATTCTTTACTGTTGAATTACCAAGGAAGGCTTATCATCTGATAGCAATTATGAGAATCCACAGTCATTCTTCAAGAGCCTCTGGATTTTGTACAAGGAAAATATTCAAGGTAAATAACAATGTAATAGAAATCAGCACACCCTACTTCACTTAAGTATTCAAGGGTAATAGTAATCTCTCCAGTTCCCACAAGAATCAAAGGTGGGATATGGCTTCTGCTTTTTAAAATTTAGATGTCAGAGCAGTGATAAAGCTTTCATTTGTCCATTCTTATCATTGATCAGGAGCCAATTCAAGAATTCTGCCAGTTGCCAAGTATGTATTAAAATTATGCATTTTGAAATAGGGGAAATACACTCAAGGTGAAACCACAGATACATTGACCTCAGTGTATGACATAATTTGGAATAATCTTTATTTAGCACCTGGCTCATAGCTTTCCAGGTGGTGACAGTGGAAAAGAACGAACCTGTTAATTCAGGAGATGCAGGAAACACAGTTTCAATCCCTGGGTTGGGAAGATCCCCTGGAGGAGAGCATAGCAACCCATTCCAGTATTCTTGCCTAGAGAATCCTGTGGACAGAGGTGTCACAATAGGGTCACAAAACTGAAGTGACTTAGGATGCATGCACACATGATCTGTATTCCTTACTCAGGGGCCACAGTGCTGAATTTGATTTCCAATGATTATCTTCAGAATATTAGCACTATCTAATAGTAATTGAAATATCATAGTATTTGCTTTGCCCAAGAACGTAGTCACCCTGGTAAGTGGCCTCAAGTTGAGATAGTTTATAAGGTGACTCATAGTATGTACTTGTGGCATTGTTGAAGGCTATTTATTCAAGGGAATCCAGTCCCTTCAGGCAAGAGTCTCTGTGAAGTGTGTCTTGAATTTTAGTTTGCACTTTCACATTTTGGAGATTTAAGGTAAGTCTCTAGTATAGAGTTTTTCCAGTTATATAAATCAAATAATATTTTATTAGCCTAACAATTCTTTTACATCTAAATATCCAATAATCATTTTACTGCCATTAAAGATGCTTGACTGCCAAAGCATTCAATTTGTTAATCCACCTCAGCTGCTGAATTGACAAGCACTTTTATTTTGATGATTAAATTTTAGTACCTGGGCTTTGTCGCCTCAGGATCCCATTAGTCAATGAGCTCATTTCAGTAAGGGCATTTTCCATCATTAAGGATCCCAGAGGCTTCACAGATGCTGGTGTTTCCCTCTTCAAGGTAGTTAATGATGCTTTGGTAAAGGAACTATAGTTTGGGTCTTCCTGATATTGCCAATGTTACACATCAGAAATCTATTCTAGCATTTCCATCTCCTAAATCTTTCAATTTCTTCTTCCTCTTCCTACCAGAGACTTTCTGGCACCTTAGTCTGTTGAATATCATCCACTTGTGTTGAATAATTTTTAGTGAATTAATCAGACAGTTTTAGAGCCACTTCCAGATGCTGAAAACTAAAACACTGAAGTAAAATCTTAATAGACACATATGGATAAATTTGACTCAATCCAAGTTAGAGTACCTGTTATACTTAAAATCTGTTATTATTTATGTTCCTCAGTTCCTCCCAAAATAAATGATCAAATTTTGTAATTCTTTTTGTTTATATAACAACTGATCTTGGATCACATTTTGCCTTATTTCCCAAAGATATGCTGATGTGTATCTCTATGGACATGGGGCAAAGAGGAGAGATAAGGGTGAGTCTTGAGAAGAATAGATACCATGCAGAAAAGTGAGATTTTTTTTTTTTTTTTGCTATTCTGGGTTTTCACTGCTGTCATAGGCTCTTTAGTTGCTGGAAGTGGGGGCTATTCTCTAGTTGAGGTGAGCAGACTTTTTATTGTGATAACTTTTCTTGTTGTGGAACTCAGGCTCTAGGGCACACCAGCTTCATAGCTGTGGCACATGGGCTCAATAGTTGCGGCTCCAAGACTGTAGAGCACTGGCTGAATAGTCCTGCCTCACGGGTTTAATTGCTCTGCAGCATGTGGAATCTTCCCGGATCAGGGATTGAACTCATGTCTCCTGCAGTGGCAGGTGGACTCTTTACCAGTGAGCCACCAGGGAGATCAAAAGTGAAATTATTACAGGGACTTTAATAAAGAAGATTTTCCCTGGTGACTTAGACAGTAAAGAATCCTCTTGAAATGTTGGAGGCCTGGCTTCTATCCCTGGGACGAGAAGATCCACTGGAGTAGGAAATGGCAACTGATTCCAGTATTACTGCTTGGAAAATGCCAAGGACAGAGGATCCTGGCAAGCTACTTTCCATGGGATCTCAAAGTGTTGGTCATGACCGAGCAAGTAAACACAGTAAGAAGGGAGAGAAAAGGAAAGAAGATACTTCTTTCACTTGTAGCAGAGGACGGTTCAGGGGAACATAATGACTCAAGTTTCTCAGATTCTTCTGATTCTAATTAAAAGTCTCCAGTCCAAATCTCATAACACTCTTAAGTGTTATAACCTTTATTTTAAAAACTCAATAAGATTTTCATTCAATTTGCATTATTATTCCCCAACTGGCATGATTAGAGTTTGATTCTAATGTAGACCCTGTGGCTACAAGAAATAAGATATTATTTCTTAGGCACAGTAGAAGATTTCTTTTTGGTACTCTGTCTTGGATGGACTTTTTTCATTCAAGATTGTATCACTTTCTTTTCCAGTATAGCCAGAAGTGGTCATTTCATGCCATGAACTTTATAGTCATCATTTTATCAGGATGTTTGAGGGCAAGAGCAATTTTATCTCCAAAAACCTTGGTTACACATAATCACTACTGGTGCTAGTTTAAGTAATAATAATATAACATTATGTTAATGACAGTGTATTAAAAAGCAGAAACATCACTTTGCCAACAGAAATCCATATAGTCAAAGCTATGATTATTCCAGCAGTCATGTATGAATGTGAGAGTTAGACTATAAAGAAGGCTGAGCACCAAAGAACTGATGCCTTTGAATTGTGGCCTTGGAGAAGACTCTGGATGGTCCCTTGGACTGCAAGGAGATCAAGCCAGTCAATCCTAAAGGAAATCAACCCTGAATATTCACTGGAAGGACGGATTTGAGGCTGAAGCTCCAATACTTTGACCACCTGATATGAAGAGACGACTCATTGGAAAAGACCCTGATGCTGGGGAAAATAGAAGTCAGAAAGAGAAGGGGATGACAGAGGATGAGATGGTTGGATAGCATCACTGAATCAATAGACATGAATTTGAACAAGCTCCGGTAGATGGTGAAGGACAGGGAAGCTTGGAAACCCATACAGTCCATGGGGTTTCAAAGAGTTGGAAACAATGTAGTGATGGAACAACAATGGATATTTACTTTCCCTTTTCCCACTGGTAGTGAAATCACAACTATATTTTAGCTCAAATAAGTGTGTTATCCAATTCCATAATCCCAATATAAAGGCTTTTTCTTGAGACCACTTCTACTAACAAGAACTCTACTCTATGTTAGAAAAATGGGATCTATACTAGAAAATTCAATATAGTGAGTGTAGTATAGGAAGCTAGTTACAGAGATGCACAAAGCAGAGAAATGGGGAATATTAGGCAACTAGAAAGCCTCTTAGTGCAAGAGAAACTGAAGAAAATGATTATGTCGTCAAGGTCCAGGAGCCATGAACATCAGGAAAACTATGAACACACAAGGCTGAAAATTCTTTGCAGGCCTATCTGAAGGATCTGGGACATGAAGACAAGAGGAGCTACAAGATAAAAGCTGAATTTTGAGCTAGTGCTGGAGATGATCATTGGAAGTTGGAAAAGAGTTTCCCTTCCTTTTCTCTTCTTCCTGTGCACTAGTCTCCTACTAGACAACCCCGGCTGATTGCACCTAAGTGAAATCAGTGGGTACAGAGCACGAGGAATATCATTTGTAGGTGTCAAGCCTCTGAGGAGTAGGGATGGATCTGAGAACAAACAGAGAAATGATCGGCATAGCATTTCCATGAATTCATGTCCCAAATAGATCATAGTTTCTAAATAGAAGAATATTTTAATTTTTAATGGTTTTATTTAAGTTATCTACCTAATATTCTGGAAAAGGAAAGAAACAGGCATTCTTTTTCCCTGATTACTTGCCACGCTAGATAAAGAAACTCTCTCCAGCATAACAAAAGCACATATTCTGCTTTTAGTTTTCTATTGCTATTATAAGAAATAAGCACAAATTTAGCACTTACAATGTACGTTTGACCCTGGGAAAGGCTAATTTTTTTAAACCATGTCTCTGTTTAGTTTTCTATTGTTACATGACAAATAATCACAGACTTAGTTGCTTAAAACCAAATTCACTTAGTATATCACATTTCTATAAGTGGGAAGTTTGAGCCACTCGGTTGGCTCACAGACTTGGGTGTCTCCTAGGTTGGTTGTAGGAGAATGATCCCCTACCAACTCCACTCATTGTTGGCTGAATTCCTCTAGCTGTCATTGTACAACGGAGGTGCTTGTTTTCTTGCTGGCTTCAGATAGAGGCTGCCCCATTTCCTCGACACATTGTTCCTTCCACATTCAAGCTATCAGTTGTTGTCAGTTAGTCTCTTAGTCATGTACAGCTCTTAGAGACCTCCTGATTGTAGCCTGACAGGCTTCTCTGTCCAAGGGATTTTCCAGGCAAGAATACTGGAGTGGGTTACCATTTTCTTCTCCAGGGGATCTCCCTGACCCAGAGATCGAACCCACATCTCCTGTTTCACAGACAGATTCTTCACCACTGAGCCCAACCCTGAGTATCTTTGCAGGCCTATCTGAAGGATCTGGGACATGAAGACAAGAGGAGCTACAAGATAAAAGCTGAATTTTGAGCTAGTGCTGGAGATGATCATTGGAAGTTGGAAAAGAGTTTCCCTTCCTTTTCTCTTCTTCCTGTGCACTAGTCTCCTACTAGACAACCCCGGCTGATTGCACCTAAGTGAAATCAGTGGGTACAGAGCACGAGGAATATCATTTGTAGGTGTCAAGCCTCTGAGGAGTAGGGATGGATCTGAGAACAAACAGAGAAATGATCGGCATAGCATTTCCATGAATTCATGTCCCAAATAGATCATAGTTTCTAAATAGAAGAATATTTTAATTTTTAATGGTTTTATTTAAGTTATCTACCTAATATTCTGGAAAAGGAAAGAAACAGGCATTTTTTTTCCTGATTACTTGCCACGCTAGATAAAGAAACTCTCTCCAGCATAACAAAAGCACATATTCTGCTTTTAGTTTTCTATTGCTATTATAAGAAATAAGCACAAATTTAGCACTTACAATGTACGTTTGACCCTGGGAAAGGCTAATTTTTTTAAACCATGTCTCTGTTTAGTTTTCTATTGTTACATGACAAATAATCACAGACTTAGTTGCTTAAAACCAAATTCACTTAGTATATCACATTTCTATAAGTGGGAAGTTTGAGCCACTCGGTTGGCTCACAGACTTGGGTGTCTCCTAGGTTGGTTGTAGGAGAATGATCCCCTACCAACTCCACTCATTGTTGGCTGAATTCCTCTAGCTGTCATTGTACAACGGAGGTGCTTGTTTTCTTGCTGGCTTCAGATAGAGGCTGCCCCATTTCCTCGACACATTGTTCCTTCCACATTCAAGCTATCAGTTGTTGTCAGTTAGTCTCTTAGTCATGTACAGCTCTTAGAGACCTCCTGATTGTAGCCTGACAGGCTTCTCTGTCCAAGGGATTTTCCAGGCAAGAATACTGGAGTGGGTTACCATTTTCTTCTCCAGGGGATCTCCCTGACCCAGAGATCGAACCCACATCTCCTGTTTCACAGACAGATTCTTCACCACTGAGCCACCTGGGAAACCCAAGCTATGAGTATCACACATCAAACCCTATACTTTGAATCTTGCCTCTTTCTATTACCAGAGAGAAGCCTCTGCTTTTAAGGGCTCATGTGATTAGATCAGGCTCACCTGATTAATCTCCCTGTCTTACTGTTAATTGTGTCATGTGTATGTGTTCGTTGCTCAGTTATGTCCAACTCTTTGCAGATCAATGGACTGTAGCCCATCAGGTTTCTCTGCACATGTGATTTTCCAGGCAAGAATACTGGTTGCCAGTTCCTTCTCTAGGGGATCAATCATCCTGACCTAGGGATCAAACCTGGGTCTCCCACGTTACAGGCAGGTTCTTTACAGTCTGAGCCACCAGGGAAGCCCTTGTGCTGTGTAATATAGCATAATTAAAGAAGTGACATCTTATTCACAGGTTCCAGGTATTAGGGTGAGAGATCACAGGATGGGGGGTGATTTCATTAATCCTGCCTAGCACCACGGCACACCAATAGGGTTTAGTGACAAGGAGCATTCTTACATTAGCATCTGCTTTGTAAGGCAGGAGTAAGTCTTGATTACCTTTAATATGTGATAACCATAAAATAAATATTTCAAAATAATATGGGAATTTTTATTTGATAACATCTTAATTTCTAAAATAGAGAAACATTTACACTTGCGAAACTATAAGAAGAGTAAACAAAATATTTCCTCTTTTTGAACAATGATGATTTTTGAAGCCTTATAAAAAAGAAATAGAATTACAAAATATCTGAATGTCTAGGGTCCAATAGACTTTGTTAGGTGTGTAACTTTCTAGGTAGTTTCCTTTTTTATAAGGCAGGAGCTATTTGAGAATCATGTAACTTTCCACCATAAATTCTTGGACCATGAAATTGTTGCCTATGTGTATCTTCTACACTGTATCCAGAGCAACCACACTATATATTAAGATAGCAGTCTCAACCTTTATGTATAAATTTGGAGCTTTTCTTATTGTGTAAACTTCATGGACTTATAAAAATATATATAAGGAATTGTTATGAGTTGCTTGAGATGCTTCCCTGATAAATGTTAGAATTTTCACTTAATTTTGATTTTTTTTCTTTGAAAATAGATCCTCTGTTGGCTTAATAAGAAACCCAAAATTCTTAAGGAGTGATCTGTTAGCAATTAACTTTGCACTATTTTAAGCAAATGACAATATTATGTAATAATAAAATAGTGAACTTCTTAAATTAGACATGTGCATTAAAACAAACCCCTCCTGGTTGGAGACACAAGTGATTGTCATTAGCCACTTTAGTATCACAGCAGGTTACACAAATTATTATTATATTAATTAGCATTCTGACAAGTTGAGAAATTCTTTACCTGCATTCACATTACACATAGAAAATGATCTGAAGGCATTTCCTGCCTTGAAAACACCAAACCAAATCAAATAAATTCAGCTCTAATCTTATCTTTATTATCAAGTACTTGGGAATCATTAAATCAATTGACAGAGGAATAAATGCCAATTATAAATGTTGTTCTTAAGGTGACATTTGATTTTTCATGTAAGGATATTAGTATAAGCAGAGTTATATAAATCAAGAAAACTATTTTACTCTGGTATAATGTTAATGCTACCATGCGTCACCTTCTTTTCTTAATAAAATAGTAAATGTTATAGTAAATAACATCATTTACTATTTAGAGCATCATTTAATCTCTTTTTAAATTCTACCTCCTTTGTAATATATGTCAAATAATTAGTTTTGAATTACTGACTATCATATTAAAATTTCTAGCAAAAATGAAAGTTTCAGTGGCAGAAGAATGTATAGATTTATGTACTTGAAAAAATACAATATTCTAAGACAAAACAGACTAATAAAAACAAATGTTGTTATTCAATCACTAAGTATTATCCAACTTTTTATGACTCCTGCCCTTCATTATCCTCCAGAGTTTGTTTAGATTCATGTCCATTGAGTCAGTGAGGCCATCTAACCATCCCATCTTCTGTCACCCACTTCTCCTTCTGCCGTTAATCTTTCCCAGCATCGGGCTCTTTTCCAGTGAATTTTCTCTTCACATCAGGTGGCCAAAGTATTAGAACTTGGGCTTCAGCATCATTCCTTCATGGACTTATAAAAATATATATAAGGAATTGTTATGAGTTGCTTGAGATGCTTCCCTGATAAATGTTAGAATTTTCACTTAATTTTGATTTTTTTTCTTTGAAAATAGATCCTCTGTTGGCTTAATAAGAAACCCAAAATTCTTAAGGAGTGATCTGTTAGCAATTAACTTTGCACTATTTTAAGCAAATGACAATATTATGTAATAATAAAATAGTGAACTTCTTAAATTAGACATGTGCATTAAAACAAACCCCTCCTGGTTGGAGACACAAGTGATTGTCATTAGCCACTTTAGTATCACAGCAGGTTACACAAATTATTATTATATTAATTAGCATTCTGACAAGTTGAGAAATTCTTTACCTGCATTCACATTACACATAGAAAATGATCTGAAGGCATTTCCTGCCTTGAAAACACCAAACCAAATCAAATAAATTCAGCTGTAATCTTATCTTTATTATCAAGTACTTGGGAATCATTAAATCAATTGACAGAGGAATAAATGCCAATTATAAATGTTGTTCTTAAGGTGACATTTGATTTTTCATGTAAGGATATTAGTATAAGCAGAGTTATATAAATCAAGAAAACTATTTTACTCTGGTATAATGTTAATGCTACCATGTGTCACCTTCTTTTCTTAATAAAATAGTAAATGTTATAGTAAATAACATCATTTACTATTTAGAGCATCATTTAATCTCTTTTTAAATTCTACCTCCTTTGTAATATATGTCAAATAATTAGTTTTGAATTACTGACTATCATATTAAAATTTCTAGCAAAAATGAAAGTTTCAGTGGCAGAAGAATGTATAGATTTATGTACTTGAAAAAATACAATATTCTAAGACAAAACAGACTAATAAAAACAAATGTTGTTATTCAATCACTAAGTATTATCCAACTTTTTATGACTCCTGCCCTTCATTATCCTCCAGAGTTTGTTTAGATTCATGTCCATTGAGTCAGTGAGGCCATCTAACCATCCCATCTTCTGTCACCCACTTCTCCTTCTGCCGTTAATCTTTCCCAGCATCGGGCTCTTTTCCAGTGAATTTTCTCTTCACATCAGGTGGCCAAAGTATTAGAACTTGGGCTTCAGCATCATTCCTTCTGATGAATGTTCAGGGTTGGCTTTTTTTAGAATAAACAGACTAGATCTGCTTGCTGTCTAAGGGACTCTCAAGAATCTTCTCCAGCACCACAGTTCTTTGGAACTCAGCCTTCTTTATGGTCCAGCTCTCACATCCATTCATGACTGTTAAAAAAATGATAGCTTTGACTATATGAACCTTTGTCAGCAAAGTGGTATCTCTGCTTTTTCGTACACTGTCTAGGTTGATCACAGCTTTCCTTCCAAGGAGCAAGTATTTTCTAATTTCAGCACTGAAGTCACTGTTCACAAGAACAGAAAATCTGTCACTGCTTCCACTTTCTCCCCTTCTATATGCCTTGAAATTATGAGACCAGATGCTATCCATGATCTGAGCTTTTTTTTTTAATGGTGAGTTTTAACCCAGCTTTTCCTCTCTTCTCTTTTACCCTCAGTTCCTGTTCACTTTCTGCCTTTAAAGTGGTATCATCTGCATATGTGAGGTTGTTGATATTTATCCTGGCAATCTTGGTGTCACCTTCTGATTCATCCAGCCCAGTATTTCACATGATTTGCTCTGTAAAAATGGTAAAAGTATAAGAATACTTTTATAATTTGAAATATTTCAAAATGATACTACTATATGTTAATCATGGTGTTTAGAAGAACTTTCTCACACTTAGCTTCTTGGTAAAAAATCTCTAATGTAATGAAATAAGTAAAACTTGCATGAGATCATTTTTTTTTTTAAATTCTCATTCATGTTAATTGGAACTAAAATCAAATGTGTCCATATAGTAAATATAGTTTTATTTCCTGTAAAAATATTCATTTCAAATATGAATGATTCCTAGAAAACTATAGGAATAATAAATAGATAAGTCTATAAAAAATTGAAACTGTTACCTAGATTTAGATAGTTCAAACAATTGGTACAGTTTAAAACATGCTGAACTTCACAGTGGATATTCTTTTCTATTGGAATGATGTTAGACAACTTTTTCCTACTCCTCACTTTAATTTATATGTGTAAATAATACTAATGATTTTCCATGTTATGGGGAGAAGCAGGAATTGTTATTAATCTAGATCATTGTGTTCAGTATTAGAAAATTTTCTCATTTAACCCATCATAACTGGTATTGCTTTTTGGTATGATTACAAAACTATAAAAGGAAATTGCTTTTTCTTTTTGAGTGAAAAAATACATAAACTAGGGAGGGTTTTTTTTTTTTTTTTTTTTTTGCCGCTTCTATTGATCTTTCATTTATTCATTTTCATCCATCTTTGTTCTCTGGCCTGCGTGAGGCTTCCATCGCAGCGGTTCTCCTGCTGCAGAGCACCAGCTCTGGGCGCAAGCGCTCTAGAGCTCCCGCTCAGTAGCTGCACACATCGGTCCAGCCACTCTGCGGCACGCGGGATCTTCCCAGGCTCCTTATGCCCCTTACACTGCAAGGTGGTGTCCCTACCTACTGGACCACGAAGGAAGACTCAGGGAGATTTTTTTTATATAAGGAAAAGTCTATTGAACATGAAACTTTAAAGACCATAATAATCATGAGAATTTTAGAATTTATTATCTAATTTGTATAAATACAAATGTTATTTACTGGAAAACCCATATGTTTTTTCTTATATTATCTTGATGCTGCATGCTAATTAATATATCCAATCTTAGTTAAGCACTTAGGTACAGA
This sequence comes from Tragulus kanchil, assembly GCA_022376925.1. NCBI lineage: Eukaryota > Metazoa > Chordata > Mammalia > Artiodactyla > Tragulidae > Tragulus > Tragulus kanchil. Next base: position 22,912,823 of record JAIOJX010000025.1, on the reverse strand, counting down.
TTCTTCTTTTTAAAAGTTAGGTGATATTGAGCAACTTAATTGAGCTCATTGTAACCAAGTTTTCCCATCTCTAAAATAGGGATAAATAGTAATATTTACATCATTAATTGTTTTGAGGATTCAATTAGTAGTACAAATAAAAATAATAGAAAAAATGATATCTCATGAACAAGCCCTCAGTAAAGGTTGAAGATATGAGTAAAACAATACATGGGTGCATTGAGTGGTAAGTTGCTTCAGTCGTTTCCGACTCTTTGCAGCTATAAGGATCATAACCCTCCATGCTCCTCTGTCCATGGAATAATCCAGGGAAGAATACTGCAGTGTATTGCCATTTCCTTCTCCAGGGGATTTTCCTGACCCAGGGATTGAACCTGTGTCTCTTGTATCTCCTGCATTGACAGACAGGTTCTTTACCACTAGCACTACCTGAGAAATCCCAAAACAATACATAGATTAAAATAAAATTCTCAAAGTCCTTTCTTGTATTTTCAGTTTTCCTGTAATAGTCCTACAAATTATTAGAAGGATAACCAAAACCTGCTAAATTTTATACCTTTAGCAAACCTGAAGACAGACAGAAACTACTAATCTCAAAATAGCTTGTGCATAATAGGGGGAAAATGCACTGAATAAAAACAAACTGCAGCATCATGCCAGGTGCTTAATAATAATAGAGAAGGACAAGAAATTAGGCCTGTGGTTGACTCCAGGGAAAACAGCAAAAATATAGGGCTAGAAGGTATTTATCCTAGAAAGCAGGAGGCTCTACCTTATGTGGAAAATGGATAGAGGATCCTGGTGAGCTCCTATGGTGTTGAAAAGAGTCAAATATGACTGAGCAACTTTCAATTCATTCAGCTTTATAGCAAGAAAGAGAACTTTTAAATGAAGAAAAAATACTTGTACACTTGCTCTCTTTCACCACCAGGTCATTCTACATTTAGCTGGACCAGGAAAATTCTATCCATTCAATATAAATAATAACAAAGGACAATGGCCATGTCAATAGAATGAGATTATAATTGAAGCACACACTTGCAGACACAAGAAACCAAAGGACAAGAGAAAGGATATGAAGTAAAACTGACAGAAATCAGGAAAACAAATGGAAAAAAAAATCATTTCAGAAACTCAAACTAATTTACAAATAGCAAAAGAGAAAAAAGAGACCTGAGAAAACAAAGAAAGTAAGAGACATAGGGATAATTTTTTTTTTAAATATGACATTTTGGCTATATATAAATGGTGTGATTTTATAAGGATATATATGAAAGTTTTAGGTATATAATATCTCAGTGTCTACAATTTTAAAATACTGTTAAAACTTCAAGCATTTGTATTCTCCTACTCATTGATCCATATGCCAGAAGTAAGGTTTTCTGCACTGTACTTAAAAACATGGAAACCCTCCTCTGTCCATGGAATAATCCAGGGAAGAATACTGCAGTGTATTGCCATTTCCTTCTCCAGGGATTTTCCTGACCCAGGGATTGAACCTGTGTCTCTTGTATCTCCTGCATTGACAGACAGGTTCTTTACCACTAGCACTACCTGAGAAATCCCAAAACAATACATAGATTAAAATAAAATTCTCAAAGTCCTTTCTTGTATTTTCAGTTTTCCTGTAATAGTCCTACAAATTATTAGAAGGATAACCAAAACCTGCTAAATTTTATACCTTTAGCAAACCTGAAGACAGACAGAAACTACTAATCTCAAAATAGCTTGTGCATAATAGGGGGAAAATGCACTGAATAAAAACAAACTGCAGCATCATGCCAGGTGCTTAATAATAATAGAGAAGGACAAGAAATTAGGCCTGTGGTTGACTCCAGGGAAAACAGCAAAAATATAGGGCTAGAAGGTATTTATCCTAGAAAGCAGGAGGCTCTACCTTATGTGGAAAATGGATAGAGGATCCTGGTGAGCTCCTATGGTGTTGAAAAGAGTCAAATATGACTGAGCAACTTTCAATTCATTCAGCTTTATAGCAAGAAAGAGAACTTTTAAATGAAGAAAAAATACTTGTACACTTGCTCTCTTTCACCACCAGGTCATTCTACATTTAGCTGGACCAGGAAAATTCTATCCATTCAATATAAATAATAACAAAGGACAATGGCCATGTCAATAGAATGAGATTATAATTGAAGCACACACTTGCAGACACAAGAAACCAAAGGACAAGAGAAAGGATATGAAGTAAAACTGACAGAAATCAGGAAAACAAATGGAAAAAAAAATCATTTCAGAAACTCAAACTAATTTACAAATAGCAAAAGAGAAAAAAGAGACCTGAGAAAACAAAGAAAGTAAGAGACATAGGGATAATTTTTTTTTAAAATATGACATTTTGGCTATATATAAATGGTGTGATTTTATAAGGATATATATGAAAGTTTTAGGTATATAATATCTCAGTGTCTACAATTTTAAAATACTGTTAAAACTTCAAGCATTTGTATTCTCCTACTCATTGATCCATATGCCAGAAGTAAGGTTTTCTGCACTGTACTTAAAAACATTGGATTTGTATTCAGATAGGCCTGAATCTACCTCCTAACTAGGCTACTTTATTGTCTTAAAAACTGGCAGTATTACTGAACCCTATCTTATATATTGAAATATAAAATGTATTTTATGTATTATGATGAAAGCACATATATCAAAATATCTGGCACCTAACAACTCAAAAGTGATCTCTATTATTATTCATGTCTTGGACTAAAAATCTACAATTTGAAAGTCCCTAAATCATTAATATGAACCTAGGGAAGACAATAGAAATATATGTAAACAGTTCATTAGTAAAAAAATAGCAGAGATTCTCCTTTCTCACCTTCTTGCCCCCCAAATAACTATGTTATAAATTTCTGTTTTTAGTATTAAGACTTTTCTGATTCAAATTCTTGTGTTTGACCATATTCAAATCAACAGGAAGAATCTGCTCATAAGCAATAATCTTTCTTCACTGATAAATTCTAGTCATTTCTGTTATTATTAGAGTCATATCAGATTTCTATGAGTATTCATGAATTCACATGACTCTTCAGATCTATAGTGATTCCTGTGTTATTGCAGGATAGTTACCAAAAGTGAGGGTCCCAACTGCTCATTGCTTAGAAACCAGTAAAGAAGGAAGGTCGTTGAAAAGGAAAGTTTGCTTTAATTTGGATGCTGGCAACTGAGGGTGTGGGGCTCTGAATTGAAAGAGGACTGTTTTAAGCATAAAGAAGCTTAAGCACATGTTTACAGTTTGGAGCTAAGATGGCGCCTACAGGGAGGGGTGTGGGAGTGAAAAGAAGCTTAAGCACATTGTTCCAGCTTAGAGCTAAGATGGCGCCTACAGGAAGGGACATGGAAATGAAGGGAAGCTTAAGTGCATTGTTTAAAGAAGCTTAAGCACATGTTTGCAGCTAAGATGGCGCCTACAGGAAGAGGCAGGGCGTGATCTAAATTGTTAATTGATGGTCAAAATTTCTGATTGGTTCCCCTGGCTGCCGCGCTCGTGAATGATTGCTTGGCCTTTAGCTTGATTGGTGTAATCTATAGGAAGTCCCGTGCAAAACCCCCTTCACTTGCCTATAAAAGCTGTGGATCTTCATTAATAAAGCGGAACTACTTTGATGGAACCCCTGTCGCGTCTGATTGTCCCTTGCCTTCAGCCAAGGGGCTGGCGGGGCGGACAGTTCAAGATTTGCCTCTCTCCGAGATCTCCCGGTTCTGCCGGGAGTAATCCCTGCTGCCTTCCCTTTCTGCGGAAGGTCCCCGCAGAAGCTGGCGCCCAACGTGGGGCCTGAAAGCGAGAAAGAAGAAGGCAGCATCACCGTGCGGGTTTGAAAGAGAACCGACGAAGCGGCCGACGGGCCTCAGCGCGGCGCCTCCCTCTAGAGGGGCATCTTCTCGGAGTAATCCGGATTTCAAGGTGAATCTCCCCCTTTATCGCGCCACTCCCGAGAGGGTGGGGTTTAGGTAGTCACAAAAATACTGAGCGCTGCTTTCCTTTGTTTTTCCTTCTTTACTTTAATTCCTACTTTCTTGTTCTCTCTGATTCGAGACTTCCAGCGAACAGGTGGACAGTCTAAAAAGCAACTGACGGGGTCTGGCCAGGGTACTCTCTGGCGACTTCAGAAGGCTTTAAGATAGTTCGCCCTAGTAGCGGCAGCCCGACTGGGTGGAAGTCTCACTTTTCTATATTTCAAATTGAGGACACGGTCTAAACCTCTCCCGTGCGGGCACGGGTCAGGCATTTAAAAGCCATTAGGGCGCCTGCCGCTTGAAGACTCCCGTGACAGGATAAGGGGGTCATGGAACGGGCCAGAGTCTCTTAGAGCGCCCGCCCCCAGCAAGACAATGTCCATGCAACCATTAGGGACTCCTTCACTGTTTCACAAGCACGACATAAGCCCAACTTCCCGGCCACCACCACTCCCGTTAGGATTTTTGGTGGTTGTCCTCAGTTGTCTTTTTTTTCTGCTCTTTTTCAACAATATGGGAAACTATATCCAAGCTCTTAAGAGAGCCTGGGACTCGTTTATAAATGAAGACGAAATTAGCTATGATGAGCGTTTCCCCAATCACTTGGGGTCAAGACCTCAAGGCACAGGACTGCATTCCACACTCCCTCCCCCCTTTAAAGAGATCACAGAGGCTCCACGGGGAGGGAAGGCACTGGGGTCACCTTGGAGAGAGAGGACCTATCCTGAAGACCCTGGGGGGCCCTCAGCGCCCTTCACGGGCCCAACCCAAGCTTTCCCTGTAAACGTTAACCCGGGGGGAAACAGACCGGACGCCTGGTATCCATGGGAGACCAATGACCTAAAGGAACTTAAAAAGGTGGTAGCCGAGGACGATCCAAACTCCCCATGGACAGAAACCATACTCCAAGGGCTAGCCCACCAACCTTGTACCACCCAAGACTAGAAGATGCTATGTAAGGCAGTACTTCCCAGTAACATTTATATCAAATGGTGTGCCTTCTTCAAAGACGAATGCCATGCTCAAGCAGAGAGAAACCAGGCTGCCAATCCTGCCATTCCAATAACTTTCGAGATGCTATCGGGAACGACAGATCAATAGAGCACTGGTATTCAGCAGGCCGCCATCCCTGCCCCTTATCAAGACCAAGTACGGTCTATATGTCTGGCTGCCTGAAAAAAACTTGCTGAAGGTCCTACTGAACCCCCCATATCAGGTGTAACACAAAAGAATAGCGAAGACCTTGCCACTTTTGTAGATCGTGTAGAAAAGAGCCTCCAGAGAAAGTTCCCTCCAGGGCCTTTAAGAGATCAGTTCCTCAGAATGTTAGTTTGGGAGGGAATGAATACAGACCATAAATTGGCCTGCGCAGGACAAAAAGATCGTTCCATTGAGCGATGGATTGTGTGCTCTAAAGATATAGGCACACAAAGCCACCAAGCCAGCTCTATCACCAGTGCCCTTCAGGCTCACACCGAGGCTCTCTCTGAGGCAATGACTAAAGCCTTATCCACTGTAATAGCTACAGGCAGGGCCTCGTCCCAGGGGACCCCGCCTCACCCAAATCAGGCCACTGCTTTAACTGGGGCCAACCGGGACACTTTAAGAGAAAGTGCCCCCTAGAAGATAGGAAAACATCCCACCGAAACACCCCCTGAAGGAAATCAGGGTGGGGCAAGACACTCTGTGCTCAGGGAAATCTGGTAAAATAGGTCTTTAGATAGGTAAATGACTTTTTAGAAAGAGCTTTTATTATCTCAATCTCTGCATCTCCTCACAACTAAAAAAGTGCTAAAATCCTTCATGAAGATATCACATCCTCAGGTAGGACACAAGCTATTTGTAAAACAAAAGCCTTTAAAAAAAAACCCATTTCTTTGACATTTAAATTTCCCCCACACTGAAACTCTTGTGTTGACTTTCTTCCCCTAACTCTTTGGAGGGGTCTCTGGGAACTATCTGGGATGCTGCCGCAGGGGCTACAGTCCTAATTATACCTCAAATAAAACTAAACCCACAGATCCCCATCAAAGACTTAAAGAAAATTGTGCGTACTTGCAAGTCTTGCCTCCCTCACTTACAAGTTCCTCCCCTACAATCTCCAGGAGTAAACCCTCGGGGACTGAGGCCTAATATGTTGTGGCAGACAGATGTCACTCACTTTTCTCCCTTTAGAAAACTCAAGTACATCTTTGTATCCATTGATACTTATTCCCATGCCTGCTGGGCTACAGCCCACTCAAGAAAAAAAGCAAAACATGCTCAGAGTCATTTCTTACAATGCTTTGCAACTCTGGGTCTACCTTATCAGATAAAAACAGACAATGGTCCCTGCTTTGTTAGTAAAAATTTACAAAACTTTTTTCAACTATGGCACATCCGTCACACCACAGGGATCCCATACAACCCTCAAGGACAGGCCATAATTGAACGTCATCATCAAAACTTAAAGGCCCAATTACAAAAACAAAAAGGGGGAATAAGCCCTCACCAGCAACTTGGAATGGCACTCTTTACCCTAAACATTTTAAATTTTTCAAAGAAAGAACTGATTGCACCCTTTCAAAAACACTGGTCCAGCCAAGAAATAAAACCTGAAGTACAAGTGAGATGGAAGGACCCCATCACTGGCCAGTGGAGGGGGCCTGATCCACTCCTTACGATGGAGAGAGATTTGGGTGCATATTCCCCATTGGGGAACCCAGCCCTATATTGTTACCAGCGACAAATCTTAAATTTATGCCACAAAACAAAGATCAAACCTTAGAATATGCTGCAGATAAAATATGACCATATATCAGGCCCAAGAACAAAAAATTCTTGAGGCATCTCTCTCTTTTTCTCTCCTTAATAGGTACAACAGTAATAACATCTGTGCTCAGAGTTCAGCGGGTGCACACCATCACAGCAGTAAACAACATCCACCGCCTCTGCCCAGGGACTTCAGACCAGCCTCCAACAACTTGAACACCTGAGGACTGCCATAACAGGACTCCAACAACGGCTTGATCTACACGCCAGAGCTATCGAGATATTAAGCATTCTGGCACGCTTGGACTGTGACGTGAGATATCCCCGCTTTTGCCTGACAAAAGGGGGTTAATGACTTTTGGCTATGGATACAAAGCCCTTTCACCTGGTTTAAAAATGTTTTCTATCTGCTTGTTCTTGCTGTCTTGCTAGCTATACTGTTTAAGGTCAGGGGCGTTATGGGTCACAATAGACAGTTACAACAAAATAATTATGCTTGTTCAGGTCCTAGAAAAAGAGCCTTACATTGGGCACCCACAAAACCCTGGGTCGATATGGCCCCTCAAGAAATCACTTGAGACATATAATGAGGCCTTTGAATGACAAACGCTCTAAAACTCCGTCCAGCCCCGAGATGGCTGGTTAGCCAGTGACGGGTAAGAGGACACCACTGCAGAGCAGGCCTAAGACAGGAGGGCCGCATTGATACTTATTCCCATGCCTGCTGGGCTACAGCCCACTCAAGAAAAAAAGCAAAACATGCTCAGAGTCATTTCTTACAATGCTTTGCAACTCTGGGTCTACCTTATCAGATAAAAACAGACAATGGTCCCTGCTTTGTTAGTAAAAATTTACAAAACTTTTTTCAACTATGGCACATCCGTCACACCACAGGGATCCCATACAACCCTCAAGGACAGGCCATAATTGAACGTCATCATCAAAACTTAAAGGCCCAATTACAAAAACAAAAAGGGGGAATAAGCCCTCACCAGCAACTTGGAATGGCACTCTTTACCCTAAACATTTTAAATTTTTCAAAGAAAGAACTGATTGCACCCTTTCAAAAACACTGGTCCAGCCAAGAAATAAAACCTGAAGTACAAGTGAGATGGAAGGACCCCATCACTGGCCAGTGGAGGGGGCCTGATCCACTCCTTACGATGGAGAGAGATTTGGGTGCATATTCCCCATTGGGGAACCCAGCCCTATATGGGTACCGGCGAGAAATCTTAAATTTATGCCACAAAACAAAGATCAAACCTTAGAATCTGCTGCAGATAACAAATGACCATATATCAGGCCCAAGAACAAAAAATTCTTGAGGCATCTCTCTCTCTTTTTCTCTCCTTAATAGGTACAACAGTAATAACATCTGTGCTCAGAGTTCAGCGGGTGCACACCATCACAGCAGTAAACAACATCCACCGCCTCTGCCCAGGGACTTCAGACCAGCCTCCAACAACTTGAACACCTGAGGACTGCCATAACAGGACTCCAACAACGGCTTGATCTACACGCCAGAGCTATCGAGATATTAAGCATTCTGGCACGCTTGGACTGTGACGTGAGATATCCCCGCTTTTGCCTGACAAAAGGGGGTTAATGACTTTTGGCTATGGATACAAAGCCCTTTCACCTGGTTTAAAAATGTTTTCTATCTGCTTGTTCTTGCTGTCTTGCTAGCTATACTGTTTAAGGTCAGGGGCGTTATGGGTCACAATAGACAGTTACAACAAAATAATTATGCTTGTTCAGGTCCTAGAAAAAGAGCCTTACATTGGGCACCCACAAAACCCCTGGGTCGATATGGCCCCTCAAGAAATCACTTGAGACATATAATGAGGCCTTTGAATGACAAACGCTCTAAAAACTCCGTCCAGCCCCCGAGAGATGGCTGGTTAGCCAGTGACGGGTAAGAGGACACCACTGCAGAGCAGGCCTAAGACAGGAGGGCCGCCACAGCTGCTGCCTGATCCCATGACGGGCTCTGCCTGAATAGTGCTCTGTCCCGACCTAAGACAGGCACAGCCACAAGGGAGAGCGGACGAGGCTAGAGGCTGGCCACCTCTTAGCTCTATGCGTTGCCTCAACAAAAGTCTCTTAATTTTAAAATAAAAGAGGGACAGATGTGGGGCTCTGAATTGAAAGAGGACTGTTTTAAGCATAAAGAAGCTTAAGCACATGTTTACAGTTTGGAGCTAAGATGGCGCCTACAGGGAGGGGTGTGGGAGTGAAAAGAAGCTTAAGCACATTGTTCCAGCTTAGAGCTAAAATGGCGCCTACAGGAAGGGACATGGAAATGAAGGGAAGCTTAAGTGCATTGTTTAAAGAAGCTTAAGCACATGTTTGCAGCTAAGATGGCGCCTACAGGAAGAGGCAGGGCGTGATCTAAATTGTTAATTGATGGTCAAAATTTCTGATTGGTTCCCCTGGCTGCCGCGCTCGTGAATGATTGCTTGGCCTTTAGCTTGATTGGTGTAATCTATAGGAAGTCCCGTGCAAAACCCCCTTCACTTGCCTATAAAAGCTGTGGATCTTCATTAATAAAGCGGAACTACTTTGATGGAACCCCTGTCGCGTCTGATTGTCCCTTGCCTTCAGCCAAGGGGCTGGCGGGGCGGACAGTTCAAGATTTGCCTCTCTCCGAGATCTCCCGGTTCTGCCGGGAGTAATCCCTGCTGCCTTCCCTTTCTGCGGAAGGTCCCCGCATGAGGGTAGGGGTTGAGTGGTGGACGTCTGTCCAACGGCTGGTTTTCCACCACTGGCAACCAGTGGGTGAGATCTTTTATAGATTAAAAACAGGGTGTACATGCAGAAACACCACAGTCAGTTGACAGCCATCTTGAAATTAGTCATGCAATGTCACCTTGATCAGCATCACCTTGATTGTTTTAAGTACAATTAATATTCAGTTCCAGGGTCAGTCTGTTCCCATTTCATTGAGGCCAGTTCTCAGAACTGTGGCAGCTTATGTCGTGGCTACAGTATAAGCATCAGTTTCTTCCACCTGGTAGGGATGTCAGTATCCTTAAGGTAGCTCACAGGATATGGCTCAGAATATTATCAATAGCCCTTGAGAAGGTTCTTGACTTTGTTTACTGACTATTATTGTTTGTTCCTGTTTGCTTTTCTTTGTTTCTAGAGTTTCTTACTTCTCTGATTAAACTTATTCTTTGGCTAAAGTTTTTCCAAAGACAAAACACAGGCTGAGCACATGGAGGGCAAAGACATACTTCCTGATCCACTTTAGGGTCTGCTCCAGCTGGTCACTATCAGAAACACAAAATGGAATAGTTTTTCAGAAACAGAACAAAGCATGAAGCAGGCACAAAGGAGAAAATTTTGACCTCAGGCAACACTTGGAACAAAAGTTTATATCCCTATATAACCGAAGAACCAGGACATGACTGAAACCTGAACATAGGAAAGCCTTTCAGAAGTGGAGGGCCTACTGTCCAGGAGGAATGTCAAGGTGCTGAAGCCCCTTTTGCCATACTTTACTGTAAAGGGCCAAGTTCCCAAGGTTTTCCATTAAATTGAAACCTGCCCTGCCAGCCCTTGTTCTGCATATCAACCCTGCTCCCCTAACTCGTAACAGTTCGATTCATCTGCGGGTTGGAGACTGATCTGAGCCCTGCCTCCAGTTTGCTAGACACTCCACCTCCCTGGCTTTTCTCAAAGGCCAGTGCTATAGCAGTGGCTTCCATGCACATCAGGCAACCAGCCTGTACATGGTAACATCTACATGTGCTCCCCTCACCCCACATATTCCCATTGAGACATCACAGAATGCTTTGTGATATTTAAATTGAGATTTTACCCAGTTTTCTTGCACCTTGTTTATTTCACTAGTTTTTTATTTTTATTTTTCATTTTATTTATTTATTTTTTTCTGTGCATAAGAAGAGACTTCATTAACTTTGAAGAAGAAAGAGCAGGAATTTGAAATAGGGCTCTTGCTTTCAGTGCTTCTTTTTGAACCTTTATCTCTTTATGTATAATTTAAATAATGATTAAAAATAGCATCAACCAGTGTTGATCAAGTTGTGCTTATTTTGTGGTAGGCGCAGTGTAGTAATAACATTACAGATGATGCAGGGCCTTGCTGGTCATTTGTTAGGTTTTTCACTTTTACTCTGGTTGAGATGGGAACCCCTTAGACGACTTCAAGCAGTTGTTGTTCAGTGGCTATGTCATGTTTCACTCATTGTGACCCCATAGACTGCAGCGCACTAGGCTTCCCTCTCCTTCAATATCTCTGAGACTTTGCTGAGACACATGTTTATTGAGTCAGTGATGCTATCCAATCAACTCATCCTCTAGACAAAACACAGGCTGAGCACATGGAGGGCAAAGACATACTTCCTGATCCACTTTAGGGTCTGCTCCAGCTGGTCACTATCAGAAACACAAAATGGAATAGTTTTTCAGAAACAGAACAAAGCATGAAGCAGGCACAAAGGAGAAAATTTTGACCTCAGGCAACACTTGGAACAAAAGTTTATATCCCTATATAACCGAAGAACCAGGACATGACTGAAACCTGAACATAGGAAAGCCTTTCAGAAGTGGAGGGCCTACTGTCCAGGAGGAATGTCAAGGTGCTGAAGCCCCTTTTGCCATACTTTACTGTAAAGGGCCAAGTTCCCAAGGTTTTCCATTAAATTGAAACCTGCCCTGCCAGCCCTTGTTCTGCATATCAACCCTGCTCCCCTAACTCGTAACAGTTCGATTCATCTGCGGGTTGGAGACTGATCTGAGCCCTGCCTCCAGTTTGCTAGACACTCCACCTCCCTGGCTTTTCTCAAAGGCCAGTGCTATAGCAGTGGCTTCCATGCACATCAGGCAACCAGCCTGTACATGGTAACATCTACATGTGCTCCCCTCACCCCACATATTCCCATTGAGACATCACAGAATGCTTTGTGATATTTAAATTGAGATTTTACCCAGTTTTCTTGCACCTTGTTTATTTCACTAGTTTTTTATTTTTATTTTTCATTTTATTTATTTATTTTTTTCTGTGCATAAGAAGAGACTTCATTAACTTTGAAGAAGAAAGAGCAGGAATTTGAAATAGGGCTCTTGCTTTCAGTGCTTCTTTTTGAACCTTTATCTCTTTATGTATAATTTAAATAATGATTAAAAATAGCATCAACCAGTGTTGATCAAGTTGTGCTTATTTTGTGGTAGGCGCAGTGTAGTAATAACATTACAGATGATGCAGGGCCTTGCTGGTCATTTGTTAGGTTTTTCACTTTTACTCTGGTTGAGATGGGAACCCCTTAGACGACTTCAAGCAGTTGTTGTTCAGTGGCTATGTCATGTTTCACTCATTGTGACCCCATAGACTGCAGCGCACTAGGCTTCCCTCTCCTTCAATATCTCTGAGACTTTGCTGAGACACATGTTTATTGAGTCAGTGATGCTATCCAATCAACTCATCCTCTGTTATCCCCTTCTCTTCCTACTCTCAGTCTTTTCCAGCCTCAGGGAAGATCATAATAAAGCATTGGCTTCCAGGGAGCCAGTTGACCAAGGGAGCCAGAACAGAAGCAGGAAGACAGAGTAGGGGGTGATTTCAAAAAATCTGTGTGAGATAAGAAAATCTGTGTGAGTAGTTTGGACCTGGGCCTGGCAGTGAAGATGAGGAGAACAGTTCAGATTTTGAATATAATCTGATGATATAGACTTTAGTATTTGATTGTAGATTGAATATATCATAATAAAGAGTATGAATTCAATGAAAGGTTCTGTGGTTTTGAATTCAAGTATAGAAAGAATAGACTTATTTATTGTGATGGAGGATTTTAAGATAAACTATTTTTGGTGAAAATACAAGGAATTTGGGTAATGGTGTGTTATTTTGAAACAGCTGTTAGAATATAACTGTATAAGTATAAATGTATATACCATATATGTATATATAATATATCTTTTAAAAAGCTTATTCTGTAGTTAAGTAAATGCCAAGTTACTGTGTAAGACTGGAAAACCAAACTCTAAATACTTCAGTAAGTTGATAAATGGAGAGTTTTCAACATATTCAGAGATGGCTTAAAGGAATAAAAATGGTTATTCATTGCAGCGAAGTAAGTGGAGTGTAAAGGTCTTTTATTAAAGAAATGCCACTCTTATAGGCAGTATTCAGCCAAGAAAGCTTTGCAAAAAGTCAAGAAAATCTATGAAACCTGTTTCATAGAAATGGTGCATAGAAAAAGCATATTTTACCAGATTTTTTTTTCAGAAAATTTATTTTGTATAATATTATGAATCTATCAAAGTTCAGAGAGGCACTTTGAAACTGAAATAGCTAGATCTCTAGAAATAAGTGTTTTAAAGGGTAAGATTTGAACAACTGCAGATAGAGAATATAAGAATGCAACACTATAATTATTTGACCATATTAGTAAGACCTCTGACATTTTATTTTATTTTATTTTTTATAATTCCAGATTTTCTTTTTTATTTCTTATTTATTTATTTATCTTTTTTTTGGAGGGGTGGGGTGGGGAGGGAGGGTGACGGGTGAGTCACTTCTATTGGTCTTTCATTTCTCTGTTTTCATCCGTCTTTGTTCTTTGGCTCCTGTGGGCCTCCCATCGTGGTGGCCTCTGTCGTCACAGAGTGCTGGCTCTGGGCGCATGCGCCCTAGAGCTCCGGCTCGGTAATTGGACACATCAGTCCAGCCGCTCCGCAGCACGTGGGATCTTCCCAGGCCAGGGATCGAACCAGCGCCCCTTGCACTGCAAGGCGGTGTCCTTACCCACTGGGCCACCAGGGGAAGCCCCCTCTGACATTTTAAACGTAAAAAACCCAACTCAGACTAGCTGAAAAACCATCTAGTTTATAAAGAAGATTCACAGTGATTCATGAAGTCAAGAGAAAGGTGGGAGCTTTATCTTGGAGGCACTAGAACATCTTTTAGTGCGTTTACTTTAGTCTTCTCTTTCTCTCCCCATAGACAACTTCTGCTTCTCTTTATCCTTCATGGAATAATAGTGTTGTATTATTTCATAGTTTCATTACTTACAAAGATTGGTCCTGTCTCTGTCCTAATTGCAAATTATTTAAGAGAGAGGCTGTGATCAGCCCTACTTCAAAAAAAATATCCATTCACTTATCTAGGTTAGGAGGGGTGTGGTACAAACAGAACTGCCAGGGACATTCACCATGCACTGTGGCTGAGTCATTCACAGCAAAGGTAAATCAGGCACTTACAAGAATGGGGTAAAGTATGGTGAGGAAAAGCGGGAAATGAACCTGAAGTGACCAAAGAGGTAAATCAGCAGATGGTGTAGAAGCAAGATAAAGATAAGAAGAAAAAAAAAAAACCCTCCTAAGAGACTCACCAATAATAACGTTGGAGGCATTTGGCATCAGAACTTGGAAAAACACCGTGATTTTCTTTATATATCATTTTTAGATCAAAACATACACACACACACACACACACACACACACACACACACACACACCCACCTTACATTATTATACATAATATGTGTCATCATTCCTGTGCTGGTTGGTGCCCCGGCCCGCGGGGTCCTCTATTCAGCGAGACGCCTGGAGGAAGAAGAGCAGGGTGGGGAGGGACAGGAGGCGCGAAAGAACGAGAGCAAGACAGGTATTCTGATCAAGCTCTGAAATTTTATTTCCTGGTAAAGGTTTATATGCTATCCACAGGCGGAAGGGGAGGCAAGCCCGCAGAGGATTGGCTCTGATCTTGCTTGGCTGGCTCGCCGACCAACTATAGGTTCAGGCCTAAAGGTGTCGAGTGATAGGCTAGCGATAAGGTACTTGTGTCATAATAGGCTGTTGCTATACAGGAAGGGCGGAGAGGCAAGCCAAAAGCTACAGGTAAGGAATTTCCAGGCCAGGATAAATTTGGGGACCCACTGGGCCACCAGGGGAAGCCCCCTCTGACATTTTAAACGTAAAAAACCCAACTCAGACTAGCTGAAAAACCATCTAGTTTATAAAGAAGATTCACAGTGATTCATGAAGTCAAGAGAAAGGTGGGAGCTTTATCTTGGAGGCACTAGAACATCTTTTAGTGCGTTTACTTTAGTCTTCTCTTTCTCTCCCCATAGACAACTTCTGCTTCTCTTTATCCTTCATGGAATAATAGTGTTGTATTATTTCATAGTTTCATTACTTACAAAGATTGGTCCTGTCTCTGTCCTAATTGCAAATTATTTAAGAGAGAGGCTGTGATCAGCCCTACTTCAAAAAAAATATCCATTCACTTATCTAGGTTAGGAGGGGTGTGGTACAAACAGAACTGCCAGGGACATTCACCATGCACTGTGGCTGAGTCATTCACAGCAAAGGTAAATCAGGCACTTACAAGAATGGGGTAAAGTATGGTGAGGAAAAGCGGGAAATGAACCTGAAGTGACCAAAGAGGTAAATCAGCAGATGGTGTAGAAGCAAGATAAAGATAAGAAGAAAAAAAAAAAACCCTCCTAAGAGACTCACCAATAATAACGTTGGAGGCATTTGGCATCAGAACTTGGAAAAACACCGTGATTTTCTTTATATATCATTTTTAGATCAAAACATACACACACACACACACACACACACACACACACACACACCCACCTTACATTATTATACATAATATGTGTCATCATTCCTGTGCTGGTTGGTGCCCCGGCCCGCGGGGTCCTCTATTCAGCGAGACGCCTGGAGGAAGAAGAGCAGGGTGGGGAGGGACAGGAGGCGCGAAAGAACGAGAGCAAGACAGGTATTCTGATCAAGCTCTGAAATTTTATTTCCTGGTAAAGGTTTATATGCTATCCACAGGCGGAAGGGGAGGCAAGCCCGCAGAGGATTGGCTCTGATCTTGCTTGGCTGGCTCGCCGACCAACTATAGGTTCAGGCCTAAAGGCGTCGAGTGATAGGCTAGCGATAAGGTACTTGTGTCATAATAGGCTGTTGCTATACAGGAAGGGCGGAGAGGCAAGGCCGCTGAATTATAACCGTCCCCTACAGGTTGGAAAGGAATTTCCAGGCATGAGGCAGAATGAGAAGAGAATAAAGTTTATTAGCATGGGAGATGCTGTGAGAGCAGTGGGTCACTCTTCCCCAGGCTTGCCGTCAATTTTTATAGCCTCAAGACAGAGAAAATTCTTACTGGAATGGTGACATTAGGTGACTGGTTAGGAAGCTATAGGGTGAATAGTAGCATGGATATTTTATATAATATGGAGTCAGGAAACTGGCCAGTTTAGATGTGGAGGCTCCTGGCAACAGTAGCTATGAGAGTTGGTCAGAGATTTTTATCCTGTGACCCTAGTACAGGACGCCAAACCTGTGACCTTGGTATGGGGCTCTGCAATATGTTTATTTACATATCTATCATTTCTATAGGTATACATATAAAAATATAGACATATGTAAATAAAGTTGTGTTTTCTGAAAGTAATACTATTGTCATGCTAAAAACTCTGAATATCTAAACCCAGTGGAATTAACCAATTTGAAAAGTCAAAAGGTTGATGCCCAGAGGTTTTAGCAGACAAGATAAACAGCACTATTTGCATAATAGGAACTAATCAGGTCTTATTTTACTTGATAATGACTATCCACAAGATTTGTATTTCCTTTTATCAAGTAGCTCCTGGTGGTTATGAATAGCATTTCCATAGTAAGAATATTTTCAGTGGAATGAAACTTTTCTGACTCTTGTTCCTCAAGACATAGGATTCAAACATAACATAGACCTAGACATAACATCTGATTTCTCACTCATTTATATTATCACATAATCTTTTCTACTTGTTTCCCTAATTTTATTATTTTTAAATCTACTTTGTCTTCAATGAGCATGAAATGGAGAGGTTAAAAACAAAACAAACAAACAAACAAAAAACAGTGCTCATGTGCAATATCCTGCACTTAATGATGTACTGCAATACAACTTATTCAGAATATACCAGTTTGAGTAAGTAACAAAAGAAATACCATTTTATTGCTATGTATATTTTATTAGAATATTTTTAAACTATCCTATTACACTTAGAGAATGTAAGTATTTTTACTAAATTTCATTTTTTAAATAGGCAACTGAAATAAGCATATGATAAAATTTTGCCCTGTCATATAGATAACAGTGATGTGAAGTTTGCATTGATGGTGGCAAAGAACATTTGACAGTTAATCCCTTGTATCCCTAGGTACTGTAAGTGGATGTTATTGCTTACTATAACTTACATGTTTTCATAAAATGAACTGGGTAACAGAATAAGAGAAATTAATTTTTGAGAAGTAAAAAGGCGCTTATTTGATTAAAAATAAATTATTTGCTATTTGGAATTGGATCTGCATGTTAACACCTTTCATTATTACTGCCATTCAGGCTTGTGTATTGTTCATTGCCAACTTCCTATAGCCTTTTCTTGATCTAAAAAATGCACAACTGTTTTTGAGATTCTGTATGTGTCTGATTGCCTTGAAAAGTATGAGGGATTCTTTAGAATGTGAGACCTGAATCATTAAAGGGTTCATTTTGCATCTTATGTATTCAAAAGATTTGGAATTCATTTAAAAATACTGCAAAGTACATCAACATCTATTCTCAATGAAAGATATTTTATACTCACAGCACTCTACCTGAGCATGAAGTATACAAAATAAAAGATGAGCAAATTCCCTTTAAATAACATTAAATCACAATAGGGAAGAAGCCAACATATATGTTTTTAAAAAGTAATTCAGAAGTTTATAGATACCTGTTTTAATAGAGAGGATGTTAACTTAGTTGCTATTCTTTTTTTTTTTTTTAATAAATTTTTTTGGATAATTTATTTAATTTATTTACTTGACTGAAGTGGGTCTTACTTGAGGCATGTGGGATCTAGTTCCCTGACCAGGAATTGAACCCAGACCCCTTGAATTGGGAGCTAGAATCTTAGCCACTGGACCACCAGGGAAGTCCCAGTTCCTATTCTAGTATCAGGTCTTAACCTGAATTATCTCCATGTTGCTTTAAGTCTAGAAAAATATCTTGTAGATTTGTACACAATAACTAACTTCTAAAATTTGTACTAGTATACTGAATCATGAGCTTCTGAAAGTCAGAATAATTTGTTGCTTCTTAAAACTATTTCACAAGGACCAAATACAGTGTAAAGCGTATGGTAGATTCCCAATAATTTTTAAAGAATGAATACAACTACTTCTTATAGATAACAGTGATGTGAAGTTTGCATTGATGGTGGCAAAGAACATTTGACAGTTAATCCCTTGTATCCCTAGGTACTGTAAGTGGATGTTATTGCTTACTATAACTTACATGTTTTCATAAAATGAACTGGGTAACAGAATAAGAGAAATTAATTTTTGAGAAGTAAAAAGGCGCTTATTTGATTAAAAATAAATTATTTGCTATTTGGAATTGGATCTGCATGTTAACACCTTTCATTATTACTGCCATTCAGGCTTGTGTATTGTTCATTGCCAACTTCCTATAGCCTTTTCTTGATCTAAAAAATGCACAACTGTTTTTGAGATTCTGTATGTGTCTGATTGCCTTGAAAAGTATGAGGGATTCTTTAGAATGTGAGACCTGAATCATTAAAGGGTTCATTTTGCATCTTATGTATTCAAAAGATTTGGAATTCATTTAAAAATACTGCAAAGTACATCAACATCTATTCTCAATGAAAGATATTTTATACTCACAGCACTCTACCTGAGCATGAAGTATACAAAATAAAAGATGAGCAAATTCCCTTTAAATAACATTAAATCACAATAGGGAAGAAGCCAACATATATGTTTTTAAAAAGTAATTCAGAAGTTTATAGATACCTGTTTTAATAGAGAGGATGTTAACTTAGTTGCTATTCTTTTTTTTTTTTTAATAAATTTTTTTGGATAATTTATTTAATTTATTTACTTGACTGAAGTGGGTCTTACTTGAGGCATGTGGGATCTAGTTCCCTGACCAGGAATTGAACCCAGACCCCTTGAATTGGGAGCTAGAATCTTAGCCACTGGACCACCAGGGAAGTCCCAGTTCCTATTCTAGTATCAGGTCTTAACCTGAATTATCTCCATGTTGCTTTAAGTCTAGAAAAATATCTTGTAGATTTGTACACAATAACTAACTTCTAAAATTTGTACTAGTATACTGAATCATGAGCTTCTGAAAGTCAGAATAATTTGTTGCTTCTTAAAACTATTTCACAAGGACCAAATACAGTGTAAAGCGTATGGTAGATTCCCAATAATTTTTTTAAAGAATGAATACAAGGCATTAAAATACAACTTCTTATTTTAGTCATAGAAATAGTGGTTACTTGAAATATGTGTGAATAAATTGTGATTCTAAATTCAAATTATTCCACTTGATTTTGTCTTATAAAATTTCAAGTTAAAATTCTTTTTAAAACAGTTCTATTATTGGTTTATTTATATAAATTTTATTTGTAGTTATTGAATATTTGCTTTATAAAATTTTCCATAATGTTTTCAATGGTAGTACTATTATTCCATTGAATATACAAATAGGTTTTTTTTTTTTCCGCTTATGTTGAAATAAGAAAGTGACCACATTTGGAAAACAATTATTGCAAACTAAATAATACGTTAATGTACTGATACTTAATAAAAAGAAACAGTTCAAATTCAAGCTGAGAAATTTAAGTTTGAAATATTAATACCAGTACAAACAGAGTATCTGACTATCAGATTGGATGCAGGCTTTCCAACTTTCCTTTAAAATTCCAGTGGAAAGATAGGAAAAGATGACAGCTAGAAACATGAGAGAAAATGAAGATGGATCCAGCCCCACGGAAGAAGGGTTTTCTAGTTGCTGTAAGTCCTATAGAGTTGAACTGAAAATCCCAGTCAATGATCAGAAGCATGCTACACACCATGTAGCCTTCTGTAACCAGCTATGGAGATAGACTGAATCAGAGAAGGACAGCCTACCAACATGACATCTGCATAGTGGTGTGTAATTCAGTCATGTTAACACCTCAGATTTGGACACAGACAGGAAGAATCAAGGATGAGGGGCTAGAAGTGGGGGAAGATTCTGGGCACCATTGCTGTTGCTGTTGTTTTTCACTAACCTTCCTTCTTCCAAAAAAAAAAAAAGGAAATTTGACTTATACACACAGTACATGTAAAAAAATCCTGTACCCTGTGTTGTGTAACAGGAACTGACAGTGTTGTAGGTCAATTATACTTCCAAAACAGACAGACTCAGAAAAAGTGACCAGATTTGTTGTTACCAGAGTTGGAAGGTTATGGGGAAGGGGAATTGGATGAAAGAGACATTTAAAAAAAGCAACCATACACGGAGAAGGACAAATTTGTTTTTAAAGAATACAAATTAAACAACTTCTTATTTTAGTCATAGAAATAGTGGTTACTTGAAATATGTGTGAATAAATTGTGATTCTAAATTCAAATTATTCCACTTGATTTTGTCTTATAAAATTTCAAGTTAAAATTCTTTTTAAAACAGTTCTATTATTGGTTTATTTATATAAATTTTATTTGTAGTTATTGAATATTTGCTTTATAAAATTTTCCATAATGTTTTCAATGGTAGTACTATTATTCCATTGAATATACAAATAGGTTTTTTTTTTTTCCGCTTATGTTGAAATAAGAAAGTGACCACATTTGGAAAACAATTATTGCAAACTAAATAATACGTTAATGTACTGATACTTAATAAAAAGAAACAGTTCAAATTCAAGCTGAGAAATTTAAGTTTGAAATATTAATACCAGTACAAACAGAGTATCTGACTATCAGTTTGGGATGCAGGCTTTCCAACTTTCCTTTAAAATTCCAGTGGAAAGATAGGAAAAGATGACAGCTAGAAACATGAGAGAAAATGAAGATGGATCCAGCCCCACGGAAGAAGGGTTTTCTAGTTGCTGTAAGTCCTATAGAGTTGAACTGAAAATCCCAGTCAATGATCAGAAGCATGCTACACACCATGTAGCCTTCTGTAACCAGCTATGGAGATAGACTGAATCAGAGAAGGACAGCCTACCAACATGACATCTGCATAGTGGTGTGTAATTCAGTCATGTTAACACCTCAGATTTGGACACAGACAGGAAGAATCAAGGATGAGGGGCTAGAAGTGGGGGAAGATTCTGGGCACCATTGCTGTTGCTGTTGTTTTTCACTAACCTTCCTTCTTCCAAAAAAAAAAAAAGGAAATTTGACTTATACACACAGTACATGTAAAAAAATCCTGTACCCTGTGTTGTGTAACAGGAACTGACAGTGTTGTAGGTCAATTATACTTCCAAAACAGACAGACTCAGAAAAAGTGACCAGATTTGTTGTTACCAGAGTTGGAAGGTTATGGGGAAGGGGAATTGGATGAAAGAGACATTTAAAAAAAGCAACCATACACACAGAGAGATTAGTTGGCAAAGTTTAATTTTAGTTATATATGTGCTCCTTAGAGAATGACTAATGAGGAAGAAAATGAAGTTGGACCCATGGAAATATACTACAGTCTGATAAAAAGGAAACCCTATCTTGAAAAGGAAAGGAAAGGAATAGCTTTTAAAAGTGATTTATTATAGTAATATTTTAGAAATATGTTTGGTTTATTAAATAAGATTCAAGAATGCTTTTATGAAATACTACACAGAGAAATAAGGAAAGAACAATATATAATACTAATGATAATAAAATACCACAGACCTTATAAGTACAGAAACTAGCTAAAAGAAAGAGATTTGGTTTTACAGTAGGCTGCAGAAATTGAAATGTCCAAGGAGAAGCTCTAAGTGAACAAACAAACCGAAGTATTCCCAAGGAGGGAGCAAATCAAAGCAGCAGGAGTTTGGGACCTTGTCATTAGGTCTGATCTATGAATATGATTCAGCCTCTCAATCTCTAGTTCCAACATTCATATCATGAATCAGTAACTAGATGAACTCCTGTTGGTTGATGATTTGATCTCCGTTTTGGCACATAATATCTCTGATTCTATTGGTTATGGCTGAGTTTAATGTGACCCAGTGAACTGCAGGAAGCTGGAGACATTAACAAATAATCTTAAAAGATGTTGACTGAAAGAGCAATTGTCCTAGTACATCCCCAACTCCTTGGCAATCTGACTACCTGTAGACAGCAAAGAGTAGAATTAGTCTTATAGACAAAACAGTGATCTGGAGAAGTGATGGACTATGATGAAAGGACATCATTATTTTAAAGATTAAAAATAATAAATACCTTGAAAACATGGTGACCAAGGTCTACCCAAAGAATGCTATGTATTTCTGAAAAAAGAATAATTAGGACAGTAGCAATAGTAAAACCCTAAACTGGGCACCATTGCTGTTGCTGTTGTTTTCACTAACCTTCCTTCTTAAAAAAGGAAATTTGACTTATACACACAGTACATGTAAAAAAATCCTGTACCCTGTGTTGTGTAACAGGAACTGACAGTGTTGTAGGTCAATTATACTTCCAAAACAGACAGACTCAGAAAAAGTGACCAGATTTGTTGTTACCAGAGTTGGAAGGTTATGGGGAAGGGGAATTGGATGAAAGAGACATTTAAAAAAAGCAACCATACACACAGAGAGATTAGTTGGCAAAGTTTAATTTTAGTTATATATGTGCTCCTTAGAGAATGACTAATGAGGAAGAAAATGAAGTTGGACCCATGGAAATATACTACAGTCTGATAAAAAGGAAACCCTATCTTGAAAAGGAAAGGAAAGGAATAGCTTTTAAAAGTGATTTATTATAGTAATATTTTAGAAATATGTTTGGTTTATTAAATAAGATTCAAGAATGCTTTTATGAAATACTACACAGAGAAATAAGGAAAGAACAATATATAATACTAATGATAATAAAATACCACAGACCTTATAAGTACAGAAACTAGCTAAAAGAAAGAGATTTGGTTTTACAGTAGGCTGCAGAAATTGAAATGTCCAAGGAGAAGCTCTAAGTGAACAAACAAACCGAAGTATTCCCAAGGAGGGAGCAAATCAAAGCAGCAGGAGTTTGGGACCTTGTCATTAGGTCTGATCTATGAATATGATTCAGCCTCTCAATCTCTAGTTCCAACATTCATATCATGAATCAGTAACTAGATGAACTCCTGTTGGTTGATGATTTGATCTCCGTTTTGGCACATAATATCTCTGATTCTATTGGTTATGGCTGAGTTTAATGTGACCCAGTGAACTGCAGGAAGCTGGAGACATTAACAAATAATCTTAAAAGATGTTGACTGAAAGAGCAATTGTCCTAGTACATCCCCAACTCCTTGGCAATCTGACTACCTGTAGACAGCAAAGAGTAGAATTAGTCTTATAGACAAAACAGTGATCTGGAGAAGTGATGGACTATGATGAAAGGACATCATTATTTTTAAAGATTAAAAATAATAAATACCTTGAAAACATGGTGACCAAGGTCTACCCAAAGAATGCTATGTATTTCTGAAAAAAAGAATAATTAGGACAGTAGCAATAGTAAAACACATGCCTATGGAAACAGCTTGTACTAACTTTAATTCTTTTAAAAAAAACAGAATCTGATGAACTCATCATATTATAGGCAAAATTAATGAAAATAGATTTTTTTTCAGAAACAATCCTGTAATTTTTGATACAATAAGAGATAAAATGATACCTATGTAAGGTAGAAGGAAATAACCTAGGAAGGAATAAAGAGCCACTATCATCTTTCCTTTTCAATGCAATTTTAGTAGCCTGAACTCAGGAGTAAATGTGATTTTTGAAAGACAAATCCGTTAACTCTAGACTATGGCCAGCAACTGGTCTTCCTTGCCAAGTTTATATTACAAATACATAAAAATGAAAGTGTAGATTGCAAAATTATAAAATAATATGACAGATGTAAAACCAAAAATATCAATTATGGCAATGAATATAAATGTTTTAGCTTTTTTACTGAAAGACAAAGATTCCCAGTTTGTATTTAAATCACTGAACACAAAACAGTTTGTAATGCTCATAAAGCAAAATACTTTGAAATACAGATGTGGTATGAGCTGCAAGTTGCCTACTCCATCACCTATTATGTCTGGATAATTTTAATTGGCAAATAAACCCTATGGAAGAACTCTTTACCTTGTTACCTATAGTAAAATCACTTCTTCTGAAAAAGCTTTATTTCCTTCTTATCACTCTCCATCACCTTTTTTATGTCTGGATAATTAGTTACATGATGGAATTATACTAGACATAACATGAACTCCTGTTGGTTGATGATTTGATCTCCGTTTTGGCACATAATATCTCTGATTCTATTGGTTATGGCTGAGTTTAATGTGACCCAGTGAACTGCAGGAAGCTGGAGACATTAACAAATAATCTTAAAAGATGTTGACTGAAAGAGCAATTGTCCTAGTACATCCCCAACTCCTTGGCAATCTGACTACCTGTAGACAGCAAAGAGTAGAATTAGTCTTATAGACAAAACAGTGATCTGGAGAAGTGATGGACTATGATGAAAGGACATCATTATTTTTAAAGATTAAAAATAATAAATACCTTGAAAACATGGTGACCAAGGTCTACCCAAAGAATGCTATGTATTTCTGAAAAAAAGAATAATTAGGACAGTAGCAATAGTAAAACACATGCCTATGGAAACAGCTTGTACTAACTTTAATTCTTTTAAAAAAAACAGAATCTGATGAACTCATCATATTATAGGCAAAATTAATGAAAATAGATTTTTTTTCAGAAACAATCCTGTAATTTTTGATACAATAAGAGATAAAATGATACCTATGTAAGGTAGAAGGAAATAACCTAGGAAGGAATAAAGAGCCACTATCATCTTTCCTTTTCAATGCAATTTTAGTAGCCTGAACTCAGGAGTAAATGTGATTTTTGAAAGACAAATCCGTTAACTCTAGACTATGGCCAGCAACTGGTCTTCCTTGCCAAGTTTATATTACAAATACATAAAAATGAAAGTGTAGATTGCAAAAATTATAAAATAATATGACAGATGTAAAACCAAAAATATCAATTATGGCAATGAATATAAATGTTTTAGCTTTTTTACTGAAAGACAAAGATTCCCAGTTTGTATTTAAATCACTGAACACAAAACAGTTTGTAATGCTCATAAAGCAAAATACTTTGAAATACAGATGTGGTATGAGCTGCAAGTTGCCTACTCCATCACCTATTATGTCTGGATAATTTTAATTGGCAAATAAACCCTATGGAAGAACTCTTTACCTTGTTACCTATAGTAAAATCACTTCTTCTGAAAAAGCTTTATTTCCTTCTTATCACTTCCATCAAAGTCTGATTTAGTTACATGATGTCTTCTTTTGCAATAATCATAAATAGTGTTTCATTCTCTTTTGTAGTGATCATCTGTAATATCTTTCCTCTCTTCTCTATGCTTATAGCAGCTTTACTCGTGAGGTAAGTAAGATCAGTCTCTTGGTCATGACTGCAGATACTTTTCTGAAAACATTGGTTTGGTCACAAAAGATATATAGTTCCTTAGGAAAGTTAAATCTATGGGAACCTTGGTGTCTGTTTTTCTCTTCTTAATGCACAGGTTGCCTGGAAAATTCCATGGCTTGTCCATGGGGCCTCAAAGAATCAGACATGACTGAGTGACTTTCTTTTTTTGTTGTTGTTTTATTATTTTTAAAATTATTTTTGCAGAGTTCTGTTGTTTACAGATATGTATGCTCCCAGATTAGTCCTATGTATATCCTTGGCCCCCTTTCTCCTTCACCCCCCGCAAGCCTCCCCACCCACCCCCTGACTGACTTTCTTAATGCCCTTGTGGCACTAGTTGTGAAAGAACCCACCTGCCAATGCAGGAGACATAAGAGACATGGGTTCCATTCCTGGGTTAGGAAGATCCCCTGGAGGAAGGCATGGCAACCCATTCCAGTATTCTTGCCTGGAGAATCCCACAGACAGAGGAGCCTGGCAGGCTATAGTCCACAGGGTCACAAAGAGTCAGACGTTACTGAAGTGCACATGCACACACACACAATGAACCAAGGAGGCTGAACTGACAAATCTAGAAAGAGACGAAGAGAAGCAGAGAAGGGTGAGGAAGGAACTTGGATGACGTTGTTATCTGTTTCTCATCTCTCAAGATTTTTTTTTGTTTCTTTATGTAGCTATTATGTTGAGTGAATCAAATCATGGATTATTTTTAATAATATACAGATAGTTTTGCATCCACCATTCCTTTAACTCAGTTCTTGGAGCTTTGGTCCTGCATTTGGATGAAGTCTAGAGCCACTGCCGTCACTCTTCAAGTTCCTTTTAGATAATAAAATGTCATAGGATTATTTTAAGTAACAAAATTCATTTTCAGTTATGTTCATTAACATGCCTAGTCCCACAAAACAGTAAAACATCCACCTATATAAATGGAAGGCTGTCTCCTCCAACAGCAAAGTCTTGCTTTAGTGAGGAACCCACAGTTGCAGAGTGGAATGAGAACTATAGTCAACTTTTTCTCTCTTCTTCACCTGAAACCTTTCTTCCTTTTCCTTCTGTTAACCACAGCGGTATCTGCTCTAGAATGGAGGAGAGTTGTGAACAGAAACATTATTTTTGTGAATCCAGCAAGGCTGCTATGATACTAATTGACACTGGCAGATACTTAAAGATGCTTGACCTATGATGTCTTTATGAGTTAATTATAGATTTGCCTTTTTTTGAATTTTTCATCAGTAGTTCCCAATTTAAAGCCCTACAATCCTTTATTCATCTCTAGATGTATGTAGTGGTACCTCATATTCTTTCTTCTGAGTTCTAAGTAGCTCCTAGGAAGCTTTTTTGAACATGACTTAGGAGACTCCAAGGAAGGTTTCTTTTGTATTCCATTCACGTATTGTTCATAGAAACATTACAGACACCTTTTGCCTAGACAAATATTAGTCAGACAATACCTACTTCTTTAAATTTTCTGGGCTGGTACACCCTGTCCTCCAGATATTGGAAACGCGTGATATTCTCTTAAGTTCCAGCCAAATTCCTTGTGCTTAGCTTGATATGAGAAACAGGCTTGTAGAATTCATCTTCCTTTGTGTAGTTAGGGGAAGGAAGTATGTAAAAAACACAGCTTGTTCCATAAAAATCCTCATCCAAAATATCCCTCCAAATTCTTATGAAATCAAGGGAGATGAGTGATTTACAATGAATATGGTTTGCCCTCTCCTTCCATTTTTTGCAACTCCAACATGAAAAGATAAGGTACTTAAATTTGGAATGTAGACCTAAATATTCAAGAATCCATTTGAAAATCTGAATACTTTAAAACAGATATAACTTTAGCCAACATTTATTGACAATATAGACCCTTCATTTGTCATAATAAAGGTAAGACCCAAATCTTTGGGTTAACTTGTATATTCTTCAAGTTCCTTTTAGATAATAAAATGTCATAGGATTATTTTAAGTAACAAAATTCATTTTCAGTTATGTTCATTAACATGCCTAGTCCCACAAAACAGTAAAACATCCACCTATATAAATGGAAGGCTGTCTCCTCCAACAGCAAAGTCTTGCTTTAGTGAGGAACCCACAGTTGCAGAGTGGAATGAGAACTATAGTCAACTTTTTCTCTCTTCTTCACCTGAAACCTTTCTTCCTTTTCCTTCTGTTAACCACAGCGGTATCTGCTCTAGAATGGAGGAGAGTTGTGAACAGAAACATTATTTTTGTGAATCCAGCAAGGCTGCTATGATACTAATTGACACTGGCAGATACTTAAAGATGCTTGACCTATGATGTCTTTATGAGTTAATTATAGATTTGCCTTTTTTTGAATTTTTCATCAGTAGTTCCCAATTTAAAGCCCTACAATCCTTTATTCATCTCTAGATGTATGTAGTGGTACCTCATATTCTTTCTTCTGAGTTCTAAGTAGCTCCTAGGAAGCTTTTTTGAACATGACTTAGGAGACTCCAAGGAAGGTTTCTTTTGTATTCCATTCACGTATTGTTCATAGAAACATTACAGACACCTTTTGCCTAGACAAATATTAGTCAGACAATACCTACTTCTTTAAATTTTCTGGGCTGGTACACCCTGTCCTCCAGATATTGGAAACGCGTGATATTCTCTTAAGTTCCAGCCAAATTCCTTGTGCTTAGCTTGATATGAGAAACAGGCTTGTAGAATTCATCTTCCTTTGTGTAGTTAGGGGAAGGAAGTATGTAAAAAACACAGCTTGTTCCATAAAAATCCTCATCCAAAATATCCCTCCAAATTCTTATGAAATCAAGGGAGATGAGTGATTTACAATGAATATGGTTTGCCCTCTCCTTCCATTTTTTGCAACTCCAACATGGAAAGATAAGGTACTTAAATTTGGAATGTAGACCTAAATATTCAAGAATCCATTTGAAAATCTGAATACTTTAAAACAGATATAACTTTAGCCAACATTTATTGACAATATAGACCCTTCATTTGTCATAATAAAGGTAAGACCCAAATCTTTGGGTTAACTTGTATATTCTTAGTACCTAGCAGCATGCCTTATACCCATATGAGCTAAATAAATATATTTTTTGAAATAGCGATTAAGCTCAGATAAAATTTTAATTTAAAGAAGTATCCAGATGATAGAATAATGATTGAATTTGTGAACTGAATTATATAAGATTGTCAGAATGAAATCCATTCATGCTTGTAATAATAGTTTAGGGGACAGATTTCAATAAAGACTGCTAGGTGGCCAATGGAAAAGGGTCTCCCAATTTTGAATCTTATTGAGAGATACTGTTTTTTGTGTGTGTGTGTGGCCACTTCTATTGGTCTTTCATCCATCTATTTTCATCCATCTTTGTTCTTTGGGCTGTGTGGGCCTCCCTCGCAGTGGCCTCTCTTGTTGCAGAGCACTGGCTCCATAGTTGGACACATTGGTCCAGCCACTCCGCGCCACATGGAATCTTCCCAGGCCAGGGATCAAACCAGAGCCCCTTGCACTGCAAGGTGGTATCCTCACCCAGTGGACCCCCAGGGAAGCCCTGAAACATACTGTTCTTTAGTGGATTGCTTGTGGACTTTTGAGAAACAACTGAGAAAACTACCATAAAGAGACACTGACTTCAGACAAGTGATATTATGTTCATTTACTTAAACATAAATGATGTTAATGTTAAGACTTCGACATTTGGTGGAACATAGTAAGAGAGGAAGTTTCTCAAAAAGAGAAAGAATAAATTGTAGACAATTAAGCCATAGTAGTGAACACAATTTCTGTTTTTCCTTTTTCTTAAAATCAAAGCCACAAAACTTGCATGTTCATAGCATATTTATCTAGTAGATTTGGGCTCAAGTTTTTCAGATCTTCATAACTGGTCTTACAGTTTTATTTTGCATGCTTTTTCTTTGAAAGAACATAAATTTCTGTATAAGAGCTATGTCTGCTAACAGCAAGTTACGAGATTTTTGAACTGAGGTGTTTCCTCATTTTTCTCTGTTGGGTTTTTTCAGATAAGTTTTAGAAGTACTATACAGTCCTCACTGACGTTCTGTATTGTTTCAAAAATACTTTCCTGAGCACTTCTCTTCTGACCTGTGTTTTGAGTGCTATATTGCTGTGACACTCCAGGCAAATAAGAAACATCTTACTGACAGATTGAATTGTTTGCTGTCTTTTTCCTATCTAGGAAATTCATGTAAAATTTGGTACATAATTTAAGAGCAGATGCATGACTGATGCAGAAACAATTTTCCATAAACATTTTGCATTTTGCTTCTTGCCAGTTTAGAAGCAGTCTACTTCATTTTCAGCTATACACATAAATAGATAATATAAGCAGTATAGGATCAAACTTCAGACAAAATATAGAGTGTTATAAACTACAGTAGAGAATAAGTGGTGGTTTAGAAAAAAAAACTTGTTTTTTATGTTTTGCTCTTATGCCACATAGTAAAACTTCATAAGATTTCTGATAAACTTCCTAAGAAGTGTGAATTAGGCAGTATATGTATACTTAATGAGAGAGCACACTGAGTTTAGAGAGTTAAAATTATACATTATAGATCTTTCAACTAATAAGTAATGTATTTGAAATTCAAACCAATATTTCTTTAATTGTAAAATACATGAATTTGCCTCTGATAAGAAAATTAAATAAATTTTATTTCAGGCTACATTTTTCTAAATGTGCCAGTTTCACAAGGATATTTTCTTAATATATGTGTTTGTTAGATATCTAGTAGAGCCTGAAAGGAGATATTTGGTGCCTAATATAATTCACTGTTTTTTAAATTTTCTTAAATACTAATAGGTATTAAAATCAAATCAATAAAATGGATGCTATTTAAATGAAAGATAAAAAGTAAAGCATATCTGAGAAGTGATAATTACCAAGACTTCAGACTTTCTGGTGCTACTTATAATTGGATTGCTTATTTCTCTGTTAAAAATGATGAAAAAATGTATACAGTTATTATTAGCCTGGTAGTATGGCTCAAATTGCTATTGCTTTATCTCATTAGTTGAATGAATTCTGTTAACCAAGCATATTTCATTAATCTACTTCTAAGAAATGTCTTGATTGCTAATCTTTAAAAGTATTAACTTCTAAACAGACACCAATGACCACAGCTAAGTTATTCATTTTTGAGTCAGTATTTTGGAATATTGATTAACATAATACATGTTTAAATATTATTAAAGAACTAACTGCTTAGAGTAAATCATCAATATGATCACTAAAAAAATAATGATTGTATATCTACATGTTAGATTTATTCTATCATACAGTGATTTTTCACATAAATATATTTAATAGTTCCATTTTGAGCTTTTATACTATATGCTAGAATACAACAGAGAGGCAGATAAATTGTTACATCTAGCATCCTCAGGTGGATTATGATGCAATTGTATTATTATTTAGTCACTAAGTTGTATCCAATTCTTTGTGACCACATGGACTGTAACATACCGGTTCCTTTGGCCATGGGGATTTTCAAGCAAGAACATTGGAGTGGGTTGCCATTTTTCTCCAGGGAATCTTCCCAAACCAAGGACTGAATCCTTGTTGCCTGAATTAGGCAGTATATGTATACTTAATGAGAGAGCACACTGAGTTTAGAGAGTTAAAATTATACATTATAGATCTTTCAACTAATAAGTAATGTATTTGAAATTCAAACCAATATTTCTTTAATTGTAAAATACATGAATTTGCCTCTGATAAGAAAATTAAATAAATTTTATTTCAGGCTACATTTTTCTAAATGTGCCAGTTTCACAAGGATATTTTCTTAATATATGTGTTTGTTAGATATCTAGTAGAGCCTGAAAGGAGATATTTGGTGCCTAATATAATTCACTGTTTTTAACTTTTCTTAAATACTAATAGGTATTAAAATCAAATCAATAAAATGGATGCTATTTAAATGAAAGATAAAAAGTAAAGCATATCTGAGAAGTGATAATTACCAAGACTTCAGACTTTCTGGTGCTACTTATAATTGGATTGCTTATTTCTCTGTTAAAAATGATGAAAAAATGTATACAGTTATTATTAGCCTGGTAGTATGGCTCAAATTGCTATTGCTTTATCTCATTAGTTGAATGAATTCTGTTAACCAAGCATATTTCATTAATCTACTTCTAAGAAATGTCTTGATTGCTAATCTTTAAAAGTATTAACTTCTAAACAGACACCAATGACCACAGCTAAGTTATTCATTTTTGAGTCAGTATTTTGGAATATTGATTAACATAATACATGTTTAAATATTATTAAAGAACTAACTGCTTAGAGTAAATCATCAATATGATCACTAAAAAAATAATGATTGTATATCTACATGTTAGATTTATTCTATCATACAGTGATTTTTCACATAAATATATTTAATAGTTCCATTTTGAGCTTTTATACTATATGCTAGAATACAACAGAGAGGCAGATAAATTGTTACATCTAGCATCCTCAGGTGGATTATGATGCAATTGTATTATTATTTAGTCACTAAGTTGTATCCAATTCTTTGTGACCACATGGACTGTAACATACCGGTTCCTTTGGCCATGGGGATTTTCAAGCAAGAACATTGGAGTGGGTTGCCATTTTTTTCTCCAGGGAATCTTCCCAAACCAAGGACTGAATCCTTGTTGCCTGAATTAGCAGATAGATTCTTTACTACTGAGCCACTAAGGAAGCCATATGTTCTAAAAGGCAGAGATAAAGTAAAGAATTACATTAAATGGATATTGAGAATGCTCTTTAAGGTCATAACAAGGAGGAATCTGATCAAGATTTTGGAAGACTTTTTTTGAATAAGTGATGATTGAGTCAAGGTCAAATGATAGCTATATTGTATAGCTGTTGAGAAAAACACTGAAGAAACAGACCATTCAAGACTGAGAAAATATATATATAAGGGAGAGACTGCAGTAAGCCAGAGGAAAGGAAGCAAAGTGAACTAATGAAATACAGAGAAAAGTGGACCAGCTTCCATAGGAGGCTGGAGAAGACATTTTGCAGACTGGTAGGCCTTGGAGGTCATGTGAAGGATTTTATCCCACGAGCAATGGGAAGTTCTTGAAGAGTGTACCAAGTGTCTCACAAGAGGGAGACAACTAATAGGCTATATAGTAGACAAGGCCAAATATGAATGCAGTATTGTCAAAGCTAATGGGAGTGGAGATGGAAGAATATAGACAGATTTAAGACGTATTTAACATGTGAACTTGATATTTTTAAAAAATTTTAGAATAAGGCATTTTATAAGCTACTCAGGAATAGAAAAAAGAAAATAATATGTAGTCTTTGCACCTAAATTAACATGGTACACTTTGGATCATAAGACATTCACTGAAAAATCAATGTAGCCATACAGAAGTCTAGTGGATACACAAAAACATGTTCAATAGAATTTACTTCTCCTAATCCTGAGATACTTGGGTACTGAAGGAAGAAATATTCTTCTTTTAAAATAGCTACAAGGAGAGAAAATATCTTTGTGGAAATATTCCACTAAAAATAGTAAGAGGGAGCATTGGAAGAAATACTTGAGAATATAGAGTAGGTTCTTAATCATGAACTACAGTTTCAGATTTTACAGTGAGAAAAATTTTATAAGAGAAAGGAAAAAAGTCAGAAATGGTATTGAAACGAGAATTGAGGACATGATTGATTATCCCAATGGTGTTTACATGAGGTGTTAAAAAGGAAATCACTAGTGTGGATTAAATTCCATTAGTCACTTGGGTAAATTTGTCCATGCCCTTGAGCCTAACAGTACACAGGGTGGAGCTATGTCCTGTAAGTAAGGCCTAAATTCTTTGGCTTAAGTAATTAATCTCTTATTCTTAGTTGGTGTTAGAAGGTGAAGCAAGTTCAGCACAAAATTGGAGCCATGTGACCTTACAGTAGGATATTTTCAGTGACCTGAGGCATTTCTGTATTATGTGTTAATTTGGAATGACTATTGATTTTGTGGTTCCTCAATAGCCTGCCAATAACCATGAGCAGGTTCTCCTTTTATATTCACCTCTTCTTATTGCCAGTTGATAGAGTTAATGAGAACTATCTAGCAAATATTGGTTTATAAAGCAAGACCAAGTTAGTATTAGGGTTAGGGTTTTGTTGCTTGTGACACTGATACATGATTGTGAACCATCAAGTGGTGCCCTTTTATTCCTTCCAAGATCCACTTTCTCAATTTAGCTGCTGAACGAAATGCCTTACTGGTCAGAAGACTGTGAAACAGAATTACTGAAATCATTCTCTTTTTTTAAATTATTTTTATTTATTTTTTTCTAATTTTTAAAATTTATTTATGTTTTTTAAAGATTTTTTTTAATATCTATTTCTTTATTTTAAAGTTTTTACAGAGCTTTGTTGTTCACAGGCATACATGTTCCCAGATCAGTCATATGCATATCCTGGTCCCCTCCCCACTCCCAGGTCCCCCTATCCCATCCCTCTGGGCCATTGCACCAAGTCTTTCTAAGTACTTCTATTCCCTTAGCACAACGACAATAGCTATCTTTTTCATACACGATAGTATAGGTTTCCATGTTATTCCCTCTATGTCTCCCACCCACTGTTCATTCCCCACAGTGTCCATATGTCTATTCTCTGTCTGCCTTTCCACGGGTTCACTGGCGTAGCATTGGAAGAAATACTTGAGAATATAGAGTAGGTTCTTAATCATGAACTACAGTTTCAGATTTTACAGTGAGAAAAATTTTATAAGAGAAAGGAAAAAAGTCAGAAATGGTATTGAAACGAGAATTGAGGACATGATTGATTATCCCAATGGTGTTTACATGAGGTGTTAAAAAGGAAATCACTAGTGTGGATTAAATTCCATTAGTCACTTGGGTAAATTTGTCCATGCCCTTGAGCCTAACAGTACACAGGGTGGAGCTATGTCCTGTAAGTAAGGCCTAAATTCTTTGGCTTAAGTAATTAATCTCTTATTCTTAGTTGGTGTTAGAAGGTGAAGCAAGTTCAGCACAAAATTGGAGCCATGTGACCTTACAGTAGGATATTTTCAGTGACCTGAGGCATTTCTGTATTATGTGTTAATTTGGAATGACTATTGATTTTGTGGTTCCTCAATAGCCTGCCAATAACCATGAGCAGGTTCTCCTTTTATATTCACCTCTTCTTATTGCCAGTTGATAGAGTTAATGAGAACTATCTAGCAAATATTGGTTTATAAAGCAAGACCAAGTTAGTATTAGGGTTAGGGTTTTGTTGCTTGTGACACTGATACATGATTGTGAACCATCAAGTGGTGCCCTTTTATTCCTTCCAAGATCCACTTTCTCAATTTAGCTGCTGAACGAAATGCCTTACTGGTCAGAAGACTGTGAAACAGAATTACTGAAATCATTCTCTTTTTTTAAATTATTTTTATTTATTTTTTTCTAATTTTTAAAATTTATTTATGTTTTTTAAAGATTTTTTTTAATATCTATTTCTTTATTTTAAAGTTTTTACAGAGCTTTGTTGTTCACAGGCATACATGTTCCCAGATCAGTCATATGCATATCCTGGTCCCCTCCCCACTCCCAGGTCCCCCTATCCCATCCCTCTGGGCCATTGCACCAAGTCTTTCTAAGTACTTCTATTCCCTTAGCACAACGACAATAGCTATCTTTTTCATACACGATAGTATAGGTTTCCATGTTATTCCCTCTATGTCTCCCACCCACTGTTCATTCCCCACAGTGTCCATATGTCTATTCTCTGTCTGCCTTTCCATGGGTTCACTGTGTCTGTTATCACTACCCTTTTACTAGATTCCATGTATATGTGTTAGTATACTGTACTTGTCTTTCTCTTTTTCACTTACTTCACTTTTTATGATAGGTTCTAGATCCAGTCACCTCATTAGAACTGATTCTTCTGCATTTCTTTTTACAGCTGAGTAGTATTCCATTGTATATATGTACTAGAGCTTCTTTATCCTTCATTTACTGATGGACATCTAGGTTGCTTCCATGTTCTAGCTATTGTATAGAGAGCTGCAATGAACACTGGGGTGCTTCATTCATGTTTGATTTCATCAGGGTATAAGCCTAATAGTGGGATTGCTGGGTCGTATGGTGCTACTGTTTTTAGTTTTTTAAGGAATCTCCATACTGTCTTCCATAGAGGCTGTATCACGTTACATTCCCACCAGCAATGCAAGAGGGTTCCCTTTTCTCCGCACCCTATCCAGCATTTATTATCTGTCGATTTGTTGATGATGGCCATTCTGACGGGTGTGAGATGATATCTCATTGTAGTTTTGATTTCAATTTTTCTAATATTAAGCGAGATTAAACATTGTTTCATGTGCTTTTGGGCCATCTGTATGTCCTCTTTGGTGAGATGTCTATTTAGATCGTTTTTCCATTTTTGGATTGGGTTTTTCATTTTTCCGGTGCTAAATTGTCTGAGTTGCTTGTAGATTTTGGAGATTAATTCTTTGTCTGTTATTTGATTTGCTATGATTTTCTCCCATTCTGAAGGCTGTCTATTCAGGTTTTTTGTAATTTCTTTTGCTGTACAAAAGCTTTTAAGTTTCATTAGGTCTCACATATTAATTTTTGTTTTTAGTTCCGCTATTCTAGGTGGGTCAGAGAAGATCTTGCTTTGATTTATGTCCTTGAGTGTTTTGCCTATATTCTCCTCAAAGAGTTTGATGGTTTCTGGTCTTACATTTAGGTCTTTAATCCATTTTGAGATTTTGATTAGCATATCAACTGGTCCCCTCCCCACTCCCAGGTCCCCCTATCCCATCCCTCTGGGCCATTGCACCAAGTCTTTCTAAGTACTTCTATTCCCTTAGCACAACGACAATAGCTATCTTTTTCATACACGATAGTATAGGTTTCCATGTTATTCCCTCTATGTCTCCCACCCACTGTTCATTCCCCACAGTGTCCATATGTCTATTCTCTGTCTGCCTTTCCATGGGTTCACTGTGTCTGTTATCACTACCTTTTACTAGATTCCATGTATATGTGTTAGTATACTGTACTTGTCTTTCTCTTTTTCACTTACTTCACTTTTTATGATAGGTTCTAGATCCAGTCACCTCATTAGAACTGATTCTTCTGCATTTCTTTTTACAGCTGAGTAGTATTCCATTGTATATATGTACTAGAGCTTCTTTATCCTTCATTTACTGATGGACATCTAGGTTGCTTCCATGTTCTAGCTATTGTATAGAGAGCTGCAATGAACACTGGGGTGCTTCATTCATGTTTGATTTCATCAGGGTATAAGCCTAATAGTGGGATTGCTGGGTCGTATGGTGCTACTGTTTTTAGTTTTTTAAGGAATCTCCATACTGTCTTCCATAGAGGCTGTATCACGTTACATTCCCACCAGCAATGCAAGAGGGTTCCCTTTTCTCCGCACCCTATCCAGCATTTATTATCTGTCGATTTGTTGATGATGGCCATTCTGACGGGTGTGAGATGATATCTCATTGTAGTTTTGATTTCAATTTTTCTAATATTAAGCGAGATTAAACATTGTTTCATGTGCTTTTGGGCCATCTGTATGTCCTCTTTGGTGAGATGTCTATTTAGATCGTTTTTCCATTTTTGGATTGGGTTTTTCATTTTTCCGGTGCTAAATTGTCTGAGTTGCTTGTAGATTTTGGAGATTAATTCTTTGTCTGTTATTTGATTTGCTATGATTTTCTCCCATTCTGAAGGCTGTCTATTCAGGTTTTTTGTAATTTCTTTTGCTGTACAAAAGCTTTTAAGTTTCATTAGGTCTCACATATTAATTTTTGTTTTTAGTTCCGCTATTCTAGGTGGGTCAGAGAAGATCTTGCTTTGATTTATGTCCTTGAGTGTTTTGCCTATATTCTCCTCAAAGAGTTTGATGGTTTCTGGTCTTACATTTAGGTCTTTAATCCATTTTGAATTGATCTTTGTGCATGGTGTCAGGGAATGTTCCAACTTCATTTTTCTGAATGTAGCTGTCCAATTTTCCCAGCACCATTTGCTGAAGAGGCTGTCTTTGTCCCATTTTATAGTTTCGCCTTCTTTGTCAAAAACAAGGCATCCATAGGTGCGTGGGCCTATCTCTGGGTTCCCTATCTTGTTCCATTGGTTTATATTTCTGTTTTTGTGCCACTACCATACTGTCTTGATGACTGTTGCTTTGCAGTATAGTCTGAAGTTAGGGAGGCTTATCCCTCCAGCTCCATTTCTCTTCCTCAGGATTGCTTTGGCTATTCAGGGTCTTTTGTGTTTCCATATGAATTGTGTTGTTCTTTGGTCTAGTTCTGTGAAGAATGTCATGGGTAGTTTGATAGGGATCACATTGAATCTGTACATGATATTTGGTAGTATGGTCATTTTCACAATATCGATTTTTCCGACCCAGGAACATGGAATATCTCTCCATCTGTTTAAGTCTTCTTTAATGTCTCTCATGAGTGTCTTGTAATTTTCAGTGTACAGTTTTTTTGTTTCTTTGGGTAGATTTATTCCTAGATATTTGATTCTTTTGGTTGCATTGGTGAAGGGGATTGCCTCTTTGATTTCATTTTCTGATTTTTCATTGTTTGTATATAAGAATGCCAGTGATTTCTGTATATTGATTTTGTATCCTGCGACTTTGCTGAATTCGTTGATTAGCTCTAGTAGCTTTGTAACCGTGTCTTTGGGCTTTTCTATGTATAATATCATGTTGTCTGCAAAAAGAGAGAGCTTTACTTCTTCTTTTCCAACCTGAATTCCTTTTATTTATTTTTCTTCCCTTATTGCTGTTGCTAGAACTTCTAGGACTACTTTGAATAATAGTGGTGAAAGTGGACACCCTTGTCTTGTTACTGTTCTTAGAGGGAATGCTTTCAGTTTTTTCTACATTGAGGGTAATGTTCGCTGTGGGCTTCTCATATATGGCTTTTATTATGTTGAGATAGGATCCTTCTATGCCCATTTTTTGAAGAGTTTTTATCATAAATGGAGTTTGTACTATGTTGAAGGCTTTTTCTGCATCTATTGAGATGATCATGTAATTTTTGTCTCTCAATTTGTTGATATGGTGTATCACATTGATTGGTTTGCAGTTATTGAAGAATCCTTGCCAAATTTTCCCCAGCACCATTTGCTGAAGAGGCTGTCTTTGTCCCATTTTATAGTTTCGCCTTCTTTGTCAAAAACAAGGCATCCATAGGTGCGTGGGCCTATCTCTGGGTTCCCTATCTTGTTCCATTGGTTTATATTTCTGTTTTTGTGCCACTACCATACTGTCTTGATGACTGTTGCTTTGCAGTATAGTCTGAAGTTAGGGAGGCTTATCCCTCCAGCTCCATTTCTCTTCCTCAGGATTGCTTTGGCTATTCAGGGTCTTTTGTGTTTCCATATGAATTGTGTTGTTCTTTGGTCTAGTTCTGTGAAGAATGTCATGGGTAGTTTGATAGGGATCACATTGAATCTGTACATGATATTTGGTAGTATGGTCATTTTCACAATATCGATTTTTCCGACCCAGGAACATGGAATATCTCTCCATCTGTTTAAGTCTTCTTTAATGTCTCTCATGAGTGTCTTGTAATTTTCAGTGTACAGTTTTTTTGTTTCTTTGGGTAGATTTATTCCTAGATATTTGATTCTTTTGGTTGCATTGGTGAAGGGGATTGCCTCTTTGATTTCATTTTCTGATTTTTCATTGTTTGTATATAAGAATGCCAGTGATTTCTGTATATTGATTTTGTATCCTGCGACTTTGCTGAATTCGTTGATTAGCTCTAGTAGCTTTGTAACCGTGTCTTTGGGCTTTTCTATGTATAATATCATGTTGTCTGCAAAAAGAGAGAGCTTTACTTCTTCTTTTCCAACCTGAATTCCTTTTATTTATTTTTCTTCCCTTATTGCTGTTGCTAGAACTTCTAGGACTACTTTGAATAATAGTGGTGAAAGTGGACACCCTTGTCTTGTTACTGTTCTTAGAGGGAATGCTTTCAGTTTTTTCTACATTGAGGGTAATGTTCGCTGTGGGCTTCTCATATATGGCTTTTATTATGTTGAGATAGGATCCTTCTATGCCCATTTTTTGAAGAGTTTTTATCATAAATGGAGTTTGTACTATGTTGAAGGCTTTTTCTGCATCTATTGAGATGATCATGTAATTTTTGTCTCTCAATTTGTTGATATGGTGTATCACATTGATTGGTTTGCAGATATTGAAGAATCCTTGCATGTCTGGGATGAACACAAATTGACCATGATGTATGAGTTTTTTGATGTGTTGTTGAATTCTGTTTGCTGGGATTTTGTTAACGATTTTGGCATCTATATTCATCAGTGAAATTGCTCTATAATTTTCTTTTTCTGTGTTGTCTTTGCCTGATTTTAGTATCAGGGTGATGGTGGCATCATAGAATGTGTTTGGAAGTGTTCCTTCCTGTGCATTTTTTTGGAAGAGTTTTAGAAGGACAGGCATTAGCTCTTCTTTAAATGTTTGGTAGAATTTGTCTGTGAAGCCATCTGGCCCTGGTCTTTTATTTTGGTGTAGGTTTCTGATCACAAATTCAATTTCTGAGCTTGTGATTGGGTTGTTCATAGTTTCTATTTCTTCCTGGATCAGTCTTGGAAGATTAATGTTCTCCAAGAAAATATCCATTTCTTCCAGGTTGTCTAGTTTGTTGCTATAGAGTTGCTCTTAATAGCCTCTTATAATCTTTTGGCTTTCTGCATTATCTGTTGCAATCTCTCCTTTTTTCATTTTTGATTTTGTTGATCTGATTCTTCTCTCTTTTTTTCTTGTTGGATCTGGCCAGTGGGTTGTCGATTTTATTTACTTTTTTGAAGAACCAGGTTCTCATTCTATTTATCTTTACTTTTGTTTCTTTCATTTCTTTTTCACTTATTTCTGCTCTGATCTTTATGATTTCTCTTCTTCAGCTAACGTTAGGGTTTATTTTGTTCTTCTTTTTCCAGTTGTTTTAACATACAAGAGATACGTTGTCTTTGTTGTTTTCTTGTTTCAAACTTAATTTTTCTGCTCTGATCTGATTTCATTGTATTTGTGGTGAAAGTGGACACCCTTGTCTTGTTACTGTTCTTAGAGGGAATGCTTTCAGTTTTTTCTACATTGAGGGTAATGTTCGCTGTGGGCTTCTCATATATGGCTTTTATTATGTTGAGATAGGATCCTTCTATGCCCATTTTTTGAAGAGTTTTTATCATAAATGGAGTTTGTACTATGTTGAAGGCTTTTTCTGCATCTATTGAGATGATCATGTAATTTTTGTCTCTCAATTTGTTGATATGGTGTATCACATTGATTGGTTTGCAGATATTGAAGAATCCTTGCATGTCTGGGATGAACACAAATTGACCATGATGTATGAGTTTTTTGATGTGTTGTTGAATTCTGTTTGCTGGGATTTTGTTAACGATTTTGGCATCTATATTCATCAGTGAAATTGCTCTATAATTTTCTTTTTCTGTGTTGTCTTTGCCTGATTTTAGTATCAGGGTGATGGTGGCATCATAGAATGTGTTTGGAAGTGTTCCTTCCTGTGCATTTTTTTGGAAGAGTTTTAGAAGGACAGGCATTAGCTCTTCTTTAAATGTTTGGTAGAATTTGTCTGTGAAGCCATCTGGCCCTGGTCTTTTATTTTGGTGTAGGTTTCTGATCACAAATTCAATTTCTGAGCTTGTGATTGGGTTGTTCATAGTTTCTATTTCTTCCTGGATCAGTCTTGGAAGATTAATGTTCTCCAAGAAAATATCCATTTCTTCCAGGTTGTCTAGTTTGTTGCTATAGAGTTGCTCTTAATAGCCTCTTATAATCTTTTGGCTTTCTGCATTATCTGTTGCAATCTCTCCTTTTTTCATTTTTGATTTTGTTGATCTGATTCTTCTCTCTTTTTTTCTTGTTGGATCTGGCCAGTGGGTTGTCGATTTTATTTACTTTTTTGAAGAACCAGGTTCTCATTCTATTTATCTTTACTTTTGTTTCTTTCATTTCTTTTTCACTTATTTCTGCTCTGATCTTTATGATTTCTCTTCTTCAGCTAACGTTAGGGTTTATTTTGTTCTTCTTTTTCCAGTTGTTTTAACATACAAGAGATACGTTGTCTTTTTGTTGTTTTTCTTGTTTCTTGAGGTAAGATTGTATTGCTATAGAATTCTCTCTTAGAACTGCTTTAGCAGTCTCCCGTAGGTTTTGTGCTGTTGTATTTTCATTGTCATTTCCTCCTAGGAAATTTTTTATTGCTCTTTTGATTTGTTCGGTGATCTCTTTGTTTTTTAGTAATGTGCTGTTTTTTCTCCAGGTGTTTGTGTTTGTAGCATTTCTTTTCTTGTAATTGATCTCTAGTCTCATTGTGTTGTGGTCAGAAAAGATGGTTGATGTGATTCTTTGTGCTTTCTTCTGTTCTTCAGCAGTTATTTCCACTATTCTGTCTTCCAGCTCACTTATCCGTTCTTCTGCCTCTGAGACCTTCTATAGTATTTTTCACTTCAGCAATCGAGTTGGTTGTCTCTATTTGCTTATTTTTCATTTCTTGCATGTCTGTTCTCAGTGCACTAATTTCCTCTAATATTCTGTTTTCGGTGTTTTGAATCCTCACTAGTATCGCTCTTCTGAATTCTCTTTCAGATAATTTGTCTGTCTCCTCTTCTGTCATTTGTAACTGTGTTTCCCCTGTTTGTTCCTTCATTTATGAAGTGTTTCTCTGTCTTTTCATTATTCGGTTAATTTGTGTTTCTTTGTGTGTGTCTGTGTGTGTGGAGTTCTTTTTCCACCAGGCTTCGTGGTTGAATTTTCCCTTCCTTTGGGTTTCTGTCCTTGTAGAAAAGTTCAGTGGTTTGTGTCTTGGGTGGTGTTAGGTCTTGTTTACAGGTGAATAATCTCTAGTGTTGTATATTCTTTGATAGTGTGGGGTCTTGGAATCAGGGTTTCCACTCCGAGGATCCTTGGTTTGATGTCTGGCCAGAGTGTGTAGGCTCAATGTCTGGTTTGCTATGGTGTTCAGTGATATTAGTTCACGTACAAACATATGAGGAACAAGAGGTTCATCCCTGATGGATGTTTTGAAGAACCAGGTTCTCATTCTATTTATCTTTACTTTTGTTTCTTTCATTTCTTTTTCACTTATTTCTGCTCTGATCTTTATGATTTCTCTTCTTCAGCTAACGTTAGGGTTTATTTTGTTCTTCTTTTTCCAGTTGTTTTAACATACAAGAGATACGTTGTCTTTTTGTTGTTTTTCTTGTTTCTTGAGGTAAGATTGTATTGCTATAGAATTCTCTCTTAGAACTGCTTTAGCAGTCTCCCGTAGGTTTTGTGCTGTTGTATTTTCATTGTCATTTCCTCCTAGGAAATTTTTTATTGCTCTTTTGATTTGTTCGGTGATCTCTTTGTTTTTTAGTAATGTGCTGTTTTTTCTCCAGGTGTTTGTGTTTGTAGCATTTCTTTTCTTGTAATTGATCTCTAGTCTCATTGTGTTGTGGTCAGAAAAGATGGTTGATGTGATTCTTTGTGCTTTCTTCTGTTCTTCAGCAGTTATTTCCACTATTCTGTCTTCCAGCTCACTTATCCGTTCTTCTGCCTCTGAGACCTTCTATAGTATTTTTCACTTCAGCAATCGAGTTGGTTGTCTCTATTTGCTTATTTTTCATTTCTTGCATGTCTGTTCTCAGTGCACTAATTTCCTCTAATATTCTGTTTTCGGTGTTTTGAATCCTCACTAGTATCGCTCTTCTGAATTCTCTTTCAGATAATTTGTCTGTCTCCTCTTCTGTCATTTGTAACTGTGTTTCCCTAGATTGTTCCTTCATTTATGAAGTGTTTCTCTGTCTTTTCATTATTCGGTTAATTTGTGTTTCTTTGTGTGTGTCTGTGTGTGTGGAGTTCTTTTTCCACCAGGCTTCGTGGTTGAATTTTCCCTTCCTTTGGGTTTCTGTCCTTGTAGAAAAGTTCAGTGGTTTGTGTCTTGGGTGGTGTTAGGTCTTGTTTACAGGTGAATAATCTCTAGTGTTGTATATTCTTTGATAGTGTGGGGTCTTGGAATCAGGGTTTCCACTCCGAGGATCCTTGGTTTGATGTCTGGCCAGAGTGTGTAGGCTCAATGTCTGGTTTGCTATGGTGTTCAGTGATATTAGTTCACGTACAAACATATGAGGAACAAGAGGTTCATCCCTGATGGATGACAGTCATAAAATCATGCGAATATTTTC
This sequence comes from Tragulus kanchil, assembly GCA_022376925.1. Classification (NCBI taxonomy): domain Eukaryota; kingdom Metazoa; phylum Chordata; class Mammalia; order Artiodactyla; family Tragulidae; genus Tragulus; species Tragulus kanchil. The sequence goes on along the minus strand of JAIOJX010000025.1, from coordinate 22,869,422 downwards.
TAACATAGTGGAAAAATATATAGACATATACATCAATAACCATGACTGAACAAATGCATAGGAAATTTTTCTGGCAAAAAGCACAATCAAAGATGGTACCTGACCTTAAGCTCTAACTTAATTAAAATACTGCCTGGAAAAATAGATGCAGGGCAAGGTCCCGGCTAGGAATATTACAATGAAAGCAGTTTTTAACTAAGATATGTGTTGAGAGTAAGAACGAGGAGAGTGTATGCGTAATGAGAAGGAATGTATTCGTCTTGCAAGGATTTTGTAGGATTAGGTAACAAAGACTAGTGTGTTGTAGAGCTTGGTATAGCTGGAAGAGAATAGTAAAGACAGGAAGGTAGGAAATATTTATATAGAGGATATTAGTAGATAGAAAAAGATTTTGCATTTAGAACACAGAGGGAGCAAGTAGTGACAAGAAGGAAAGAAAATTAAAAGTTTAATAAATTTAAAAATAAAAAAAAATAAAAATTAAAAAAGAGAAAAAAAATAAAAAGAAAAGACAAAAAACAAAACAACCAAACAAGCGGATAAACAAAACAAAATAAAACAAAACACACACACACAAAAAGGCGGAAATACTGTTCCTGGTTTTTATCTTCTCACCTGCGTGTGGACCTTCCACCAGTTTGCTCTTGATGTTGTCCCAGGTTTCCCTAGTCTTTCCCTTGCAGAGCCGGTTGCTCTAGTTTCTGTTTCTGCTTTCAGCAAAACAAAGGCTCTGCAGCTAGCTCAGGTGCTGGCCAGGTTGGCGAGCTGTTCCCAGTCCATCGGGAAGGGGCTGCGTGCATGGTTCCATGCTGAAGGGGGCTACCCGGTTCCACTGCACACTCACTGGTAGCCTCCAATCCCTGCCCTTCTCCGGGTTTCCTCTGCTGCAGCTCTCTGCTGCCTGCAGGATGGCAGCTTCCCTTGCTGCAGCTATGGGACTGCATGGACTTTCAGGCTGCTGGCGCGTGTGCACTGCCGAACACGGGACTAAGCCCCAAACACCGGAGTGAGGTTCCCCGTCCGGCTCGAGCCATGTTTTGGGGCTGTAACCCACAGGGGATTTCCCCTTTCCGTTCCGCACGCCCCGGCTAGCAGTGTCTCAGCTCACCTGGCGCCCGGTGACCCCGTACTGTCCCAGCTGGATTTTCACGATGAGCACTGCCTTCTGTCCTTCCTGCTCATTTCCCTTCTCTCCTCTGTGCTTCTAGTTTCGCTTACTTGTAGGGAACCGCATGTGGTGGTCTTGCCCTGGACACTTCAGACCAGAGTTCCAATGGGAACCTCTGCACCCAACTCGGATAACTCAGCTCAAGATGGCTGTGGCTGTGGACAGAGACACTGCCCAAGCACCTGAAATCATTCTTTCATCTGATTTTTTTAAATTAAAAACTTAAATAAAGCCTAGCAGCCATTTTTTAAAGGTAGAAACATTTTCTTCGATTTTGTTTTTCCTTTTGCACCTAAATATTTGTATATTTAATAGAATGGAAATTTAGTATGGAGCAGAATGCAAATTTTATAAGACATGACAATGTACATTTTGTGCTTGAAATTGAGTGTTTTCATTATCCAATGCTATTGTGGACGTTTCACTGGGTAATTATGTAGTAGGATTTTATAATGGATGGAAATATTACAAATACAACTTCATGTCTTCTGGACTCATCTGGTCTGGTAATAGTAGATATTTTTCATTCAAATTTCCCTAAATGGTGTTTCAATGATCTTTCTCTTCATCATCCTTATCTTCCTTTATTGCTCCAGAGTCTACAAATATATCCAAGGGAAATAAAAGTAAAGAAATGAAGAGGAAGATAGCAGACATATAGATAAGAGAGAAGAACAAAATTCATGCTATAAGATAGCAAGTCTAAATAGGGATGTGATAAATCCATTCCATTTCTAGGCAGGCAAAAACACCAGGAGTACCTTTAACTGAGGTATTCAGTAATAGTACAATCTAATTGTCTTTGATGTTCCACCTAACTCTGGAATATCTTGTAGAAACCAATTTTAAGCTTGGTATTTGGGGGATGGAGGGGATTTTTCCCATGCCAAAGGCTTGCCTTCACTCCACACTAATGTCAACCTGTCTGATCCTCTGCCCAGTGATTCAGGGTGATGCAGTGAACAGCTCAATAGTCAATCTGTGGCATTGGCACATTTCTTAATCTGGTCCCTGGAGTGCCTTTCTGCAAGGTAACTCTATTTTCATTCACATCCTGCAAGTATTATTGAAACAAAACGTGTGAAATTTAACATAAGGTTCTTTACTGGCCTCTTCTTGGGCCATTCTGATGCCATACATGGTCACAATTCCTTGAGAGAGTTAGGGAAATGTCTCCAGTCCTCTTATATTCACAGATAAACACCTCTCTTCTACTCTGCAACTACCACTTAATGGCAGCAGGAGACTTTATTAATCTTGCTTGTTTCCTGTATTTCACCTTGCATCTGACAGGCCTCTGACCACCATAGTTCCTTAAAAATAAAAGTAGAATAAGCATTCTTCCCAGGATCTATTCCTAGGAAGTCAGAGAAAGGTGCAGTGTCCTCTGTAATGTGAAATTCTCATATTTCCTTGATTTCCCAAGTTTTCGTTATTAGTAGTTCTGTGAGTCTTGATGCAGTGATTATAGTAAGAATTTTCACTATTTGTTTTTTTCTTAAATATACAAGACAATCCAGATACATAGCTTTTTCACTCAAAACTTAAATATTTCTCACATATGTTCTCTGGTCCTTCTCTGACAACTTCCATTGACTCATGCCTCATGACAAAAATGACAAGTGATATACAGGAGGGTGATGTTGGAAAAAAAGAATGCTTCAGTTAGCACATCACCATATTTAAATATTCTAACATGTATTTATGTATGTATTTGATTTTTTCCACAAAAAATGCAACATGTGGAAAGGCATAAATTCATAGGCTGTGTTTTCTGCAAATGTTTGATGCAGTAACTCAAGTTATTAATAAAACTTACCAGAAGAACAACCCATTTTGAGCAACATTTGAAGCCATGGGGGCAGCACTTCAGTTTCTCTGATAAAATTTCAATAGCATTCTGCTAACTTCTCCTGGCAAACAACTAGCTCTTGGCCAAAAAAGAATATCTTAACGGAAACAAGGACTTGTCTGTCTATGGTACCTGGTAGGAGGTTCTGCAAAAGCAATTTGAGGACTAATCAGGATCTCTGAGCACAAATCTGGCTGGAGAGCAAGGAAGAGAAGAAAGGAACAGTCAGTATCTCTCCTTAGATTTCCCAGAAAAATTTAAGCTTAGATGACATGGTCAGACCCTCCGTGTCAAAAGCACAGTTTTGAAAGGTATTCTCTTAATGTGTTCAGTAATTTTAGCTCTAAGCAACAAATATATGCCTGTGTTACATTTAGAACTGTTTTCTTTCTTTATTCAAGTTAGAATTCTATGCCCTAGTTTATTCTCTTCTTATTTGAATTCATTTAAATTTTTTTTGCATATTTATGTTTTCCTTTTAATCTTTGAGTCCTTTTGTTTTATAATCTCACAGTTAATTGTTCTTGGTTGATTTATCTTTTCTTACTTTTGTAGGACTTTTATCTCATGTTTACTTTGTTCTTATATTACTTATTTACCTAGATTATTCCTAGGAAGTCAGAGAAAGGTGCAGTGTCCTCTGTAATGTGAAATTCTCATATTTCCTTGATTTCCCAAGTTTTCGTTATTAGTAGTTCTGTGAGTCTTGATGCAGTGATTATAGTAAGAATTTTCACTATTTGTTTTTTTCTTAAATATACAAGACAATCCAGATACATAGCTTTTTCACTCAAAACTTAAATATTTCTCACATATGTTCTCTGGTCCTTCTCTGACAACTTCCATTGACTCATGCCTCATGACAAAAATGACAAGTGATATACAGGAGGGTGATGTTGGAAAAAAAGAATGCTTCAGTTAGCACATCACCATATTTAAATATTCTAACATGTATTTATGTATGTATTTGATTTTTTCCACAAAAAATGCAACATGTGGAAAGGCATAAATTCATAGGCTGTGTTTTCTGCAAATGTTTGATGCAGTAACTCAAGTTATTAATAAAACTTACCAGAAGAACAACCCATTTTGAGCAACATTTGAAGCCATGGGGGCAGCACTTCAGTTTCTCTGATAAAAATTTCAATAGCATTCTGCTAACTTCTCCTGGCAAACAACTAGCTCTTGGCCAAAAAAGAATATCTTAACGGAAACAAGGACTTGTCTGTCTATGGTACCTGGTAGGAGGTTCTGCAAAAGCAATTTGAGGACTAATCAGGATCTCTGAGCACAAATCTGGCTGGAGAGCAAGGAAGAGAAGAAAGGAACAGTCAGTATCTCTCCTTAGATTTCCCAGAAAAATTTAAGCTTAGATGACATGGTCAGACCCTCCGTGTCAAAAGCACAGTTTTGAAAGGTATTCTCTTAATGTGTTCAGTAATTTTAGCTCTAAGCAACAAATATATGCCTGTGTTACATTTAGAACTGTTTTCTTTCTTTATTCAAGTTAGAATTCTATGCCCTAGTTTATTCTCTTCTTATTTGAATTCATTTAAATTTTTTTTGCATATTTATGTTTTCCTTTTAATCTTTGAGTCCTTTTGTTTTTATAATCTCACAGTTAATTGTTCTTGGTTGATTTATCTTTTCTTACTTTTGTAGGACTTTTATCTCATGTTTACTTTGTTCTTATATTACTTATTTACCTAGATTCTTCTTACTACCTTTAGGCTTTGTTTTAATTATTTCCCTTTTATGTTATCTATTTTTCATTGTAGTTTTAAAATTTTTATTCTCTTCTTTTCCCTTTCTTATCTTTATTTTGGTTTATCTTAATACAGTAAGAAGAGAGCATTAAAACACTTGAGGAAAGAAGTGAACAGAACCCCTCCATGCCCAAAGCAAGAGAGATTGCTTTGTTTTCCCCTGCTCCTTTGGTTGTCCTGTCTCTTCCAGGCAGTGAGCAGCTATTCTCAAACATTCTATCTCAAAAACCTCATTTTAGAAAGGCAGGGTGGTACAGTGGTTAAACAACTTTGCTCTCAAGAATGTCACATAACCTCTAACACTTGAGATTTTCTCTTCTATCTTCATAAAGGTAACTTACAAATGGTGTGTGGATTAGTTCACTTCAAGTGTGGCTTCTAATTTCTAACTCCACTAATAAAAGGCTAGGATATGAATAATACTTAATCATGTTTCCAGAAGAGCAGCAGCCAGTGTTTGTTTCTATATTACCCCCTAAAAACATAAATCTACATTCCATTAAGCAACTGATATTGATCTCAGTGTCTGTCATTTCTAGGCCAAATAGACTATCATGGATGGTTTCATTCTTTCATTAACCTGTTTTTTTTTTTTTCCTCTAACTCTTTTAAATGTTTTTTCACTTTACCAGGGGAGAGACATGTCCTTTAAACAAGGTTTGAAGCTCTAAATTTCTGATAAAACAGCCTAAAAAGAGCCAAAATGCTACCTATTAGCTGGTTCCTTTATTTTTGTAATACTTGTCCATCTAGACTATTCACTGATTCCAACTAATGCTCATCAAGAGCCATATTCCACTAACAGATTTTAACATTAACTTGCATTAGCTGACTGTGCTTTCTCCTTGGTCTCAAATTTCTTTACCTGAAATCCATGGAACAAAATATTGAGAAAAGTCTCTGACCTATAATTTTAGGAGTTAATGTTCAGAGTTTACCTTTGGACAACACAGTTATTAGGACAGTAGATAATATTGTGTGTGAGTTTAACTTGTTTTCCCATGGAAATGGGTCTTGCATGGGGTTCATTGATGTCTTTCAGTGTGCCAATTCTCAAAGTTAAAATATGGCTAATATAAATATAGACTGAGCATATTAATATCAATTATTTTTAGATCATTTAGTCTCAACATGAGCTTGTTTCAACATATGTTTCTCCTCCCCATTAAAATAGAGGCTATATCTTAATGTCTTTCACTTCAAGATACGTTCATATTACCTTAAATGTGATCCTCCAGAGAAAGTATTAGGCCATATTGAAGTAATTTGGAAATCTCTTTTACAAGACTGAACAAATTATTTGCCTGCATAGATCACATGTATTTTTAATTAACATATTCTAAACTGCACTGTTTTATTTCACTAAGCTGAAGTTTTTTGCCCTTTTGATAATTCTTAAAAAGAGTAGAGATAGTTTACCTACAATTATATTTGTAATTTTAAACTAGTGTTTGGATTTTTCATATAAAGATGATGTTCAGTTGGTTTACCTCCAGATGCTGAGATATGAGAATAGTAATGATTGAATATCAAGTTGTCTGATCCATAAGGCACATTCATCTATGAATCATGATCACGTTTCTTACATGAAGCGTAATTTAGGATTTTAGATGTCACAGTCAAATCTACCTATTGTGTCTTAGTGCCATGTCTCAGATATTGAATACAATTGCATTGTCAAGTAACATAGGCCAAATAGACTATCATGGATGGTTTCATTCTTTCATAACCTGTTCATTTTTCTTCTTCATTAACCTGTTTTTTTTCCTCTAACTCTTTTAAATGTTTTTTCACTTTACCAGGGGAGAGACATGTCCTTTAAACAAGGTTTGAAGCTCTAAATTTCTGATAAAACAGCCTAAAAAGAGCCAAAATGCTACCTATTAGCTGGTTCCTTTATTTTTGTAATACTTGTCCATCTAGACTATTCACTGATTCCAACTAATGCTCATCAAGAGCCATATTCCACTAACAGATTTTAACATTAACTTGCATTAGCTGACTGTGCTTTCTCCTTGGTCTCAAATTTCTTTACCTGAAATCCATGGAACAAAATATTGAGAAAAGTCTCTGACCTATAATTTTAGGAGTTAATGTTCAGAGTTTACCTTTGGACAACACAGTTATTAGGACAGTAGATAATATTGTGTGTGAGTTTAACTTGTTTTCCCATGGAAATGGGTCTTGCATGGGGTTCATTGATGTCTTTCAGTGTGCCAATTCTCAAAGTTAAAATATGGCTAATATAAATATAGACTGAGCATATTAATATCAATTATTTTTAGATCATTTAGTCTCAACATGAGCTTGTTTCAACATATGTTTCTCCTCCCCATTAAAATAGAGGCTATATCTTAATGTCTTTCACTTCAAGATACGTTCATATTACCTTAAATGTGATCCTCCAGAGAAAGTATTAGGCCATATTGAAGTAATTTGGAAATCTCTTTTACAAGACTGAACAAATTATTTGCCTGCATAGATCACATGTATTTTTAATTAACATATTCTAAACTGCACTGTTTTATTTCACTAAGCTGAAGTTTTTTGCCCTTTTGATAATTCTTAAAAAGAGTAGAGATAGTTTACCTACAATTATATTTGTAATTTTAAACTAGTGTTTGGATTTTTCATATAAAGATGATGTTCAGTTGGTTTACCTCCAGATGCTGAGATATGAGAATAGTAATGATTGAATATCAAGTTGTCTGATCCATAAGGCACATTCATCTATGAATCATGATCACGTTTCTTACATGAAGCGTAATTTAGGATTTTAGATGTCACAGTCAAATCTACCTATTGTGTCTTAGTGCCATGTCTCAGATATTGAATACAATTGCTAATTGTCAAGTAACATAAATACTTTCTGCTAACTGTCTTCCAAAAGCATTTGTCATTCTTCATTAGATATTTTTAAAAATGCTTTTAATATATTGTCCTCTCTGTCCTTTGACTTCTCAACATTCAAAACAATTATTTCTGCATCAGTAGCACTATTTGCCACATCAACTTTCTTGTCATTTACAACCTACTATATATGACAACTTTTCAAGGGTACATCCTAAAACATTTTTGAGTCTTCAGAATTAAAGTCATCAAATTATTATTTTCTTTTAGAAAAGACTGTTCTCTAAATACAAAAGGAGAACATAGTTTTCCATTTCCATGATCTGAATTCCAGATAGAAACAATAATAAATGTTTTCTTTTAATCACACATGAAAAGTCAAAGTCAGTCAGTCAATCATGTCTGAGTCTGTGACCCCATGGAAGCCCATGAATACTAGAGTGGGTAGCCTATTCCTTCTCCAGGGGATCTTCCTGACCCAGGAATCAAACTGGAGTCACATGCATTACAGGCAGATTCTTTACCAGTTGAGCTACCAGCTCAATTCTCTTGAGCTACTTTTATTCTAAGTGTATTTCTTGTACTTAATATGATCCCTTCAGTTGATTAAATTAAATAAATATGAATTAGAAAAAATATAAAAAGCATTTCTAAGACACAATTCTGCTTAATGAGGTTGAGCACTATAATGGTCCAACATTTGAGCAACTTTGAAATTTTTGTATTTTTTGGATCCTTATGGAAACTTTTGGATCTTTTACAGCAAGTGTTAAACCAAGGTGAAATCAACCAGTACATTTCTTTACTCATTCTTGTATTAGCTTTGTAGAAGGTAGAGAACAGTTGGAAGAATATGTGTTAAGGTGATGTTTTGAATGTATGGCTAACATTATTTTTTTTAATATGTGACTTTATAGTTGGCTAAAAAGTTAGATTAGTTTACTTTCAATTTTGCAAACATGGCAAAAACAGATCAGGTTCATTAGCATTTTCAAGTTGCTCACAACATTGTTCATATTTAGTAATTCAAACTTTAGTAATACCCACATTGGAGAATGCAACTTGATTAAATAATTGTTTTATCTTCACATTTAATTCCATATCAAAATTTGAAATGAGAAAGACACTATTCAGTAAGACATAATGCTCATTAAGCTTTATTTGTTCATAAAATCATTTACCTTTCTTATTTGCTTTGGGCTAGAAGGCTTATGGTTTTTGTGTTGAACATCATTAATTTACAAGTAATATGATCTCATTGTCTTTATTTAGGCAGATCCTGACCATAGAACTATTCAGAAAATTATTTCAATTTGAATGACAAAACTTTTCAGCTGCAATCTTTCAGAAATTTTAAGATGAGTAAATAGAGCAGTTGGTTATTGTTCTTTTTACAAAAGAAACTTTAGATTAACAGAGGCAGCAGCAACATGGTGGAATAGGAAAACCCTGAGCTCACCTCCTCCCATGAATGCAGCAAAACTTTAGCTGCATATAAAACAACTCTTGCTGAGAATCACACATGAAAAGTCAAAGTCAGTACATAGGAGTCTGTGACCCCATGGAAGCCCATGAATACTAGAGTGGGTAGCCTATTCCTTCTCCAGGGGATCTTCCTGACCCAGGAATCAAACTGGAGTCACATGCATTACAGGCAGATTCTTTACCAGTTGAGCTACCAGCTCAATTCTCTTGAGCTACTTTTATTCTAAGTGTATTTCTTGTACTTAATATGATCCCTTCAGTTGATTAAATTAAATAAATATGAATTAGAAAAAATATAAAAAGCATTTCTAAGACACAACTCTGCTTAATGAAGTTGAGCACCAACATTTGAGCAACTTTGAAACTTTTGTATTTTTTTGATCCTTTTGAAACTTTTGGATCTTTTACAGCAAGTGTTAAACCAAGGTGAAATCAACCAGTACATTTCTTTACTCATTCTTGTATTAGCTTTGTAGAAGGTAGAGAACAGTTGGAAGAATATGTGTTAAGGTGATGTTTTGAATGTATGGCTAACATTATTTTTTTTAATATGTGACTTTATAGTTGGCTAAAAAGTTAGATTAGTTTACTTTCAATTTTGCAAACATGGCAAAAACAGATCAGGTTCATTAGCATTTTCAAGTTGCTCACAACATTGTTCATATTTAGTAATTCAAACTTTAGTAATACCCACATTGGAGAATGCAACTTGATTAAATAATTGTTTTATCTTCACATTTAATTCCATATCAAAATTTGAAATGAGAAAGACACTATTCAGTAAGACATAATGCTCATTAAGCTTTATTTGTTCATAAAATCATTTACCTTTCTTATTTGCTTTGGGCTAGAAGGCTTATGGTTTTTGTGTTGAACATCATTAATTTACAAGTAATATGATCTCATTGTCTTTATTTAGGCAGATCCTGACCATAGAACTATTCAGAAAATTATTTCAATTTGAATGACAAAACTTTTCAGCTGCAATCTTTCAGAAATTTTAAGATGAGTAAATAGAGCAGTTGGTTATTGTTCTTTTTACAAAAGAAACTTTAGATTAACAGAGGCAGCAGCAACATGGTGGAATAGGAAAACCCTGAGCTCACCTCCTCCCATGAATGCAGCAAAACTTTAGCTGCATATAAAACAACTCTTGCTGAGAATAACCTGACAGCTAACAGCATGTTTCTTCTATTACCACAGTTGTGTGTGTTTTTGGTGAGGGTGGCGGGGAGGGAAGAGCCGTGTAGAGTCTGAGAGAGGGAGAAGTGATCTAGTCCAGACCTGCACACTTAAGAGGCAACCCAGAAGAAAAGTGGGACATCACCAGCTTGGGAATCCTTCGAAAGGAGTGATGAATTTAAGTCCAACAGTCACCCCAGTCCTGGGGTCCAGTACCAGGAAGACAAACTCTCTTTGATGGTTTGAAAACTACTGGATCTTACCAGAGGACTGCAAGAAACTGAAATTCTGCTCTTGAAGAGCATGCCCACAGACTTGCTTGCTTCCAGTCCTGGAACAGAGGCAACAGATTGAAAACTGCTTGGTGCTCTGGTCAGCCTGCCAGGACTGCCCTAGCACAGTTCCCAGCCATCACCAAGCTCCTGCTCCCGTCCATTCTGCTCCAGGATTGCCCTTTGTTTAAAGCCGAAACTGCCATTGCAGTCATGTGCGCTAACTCACTGGTTAAAAGTGGAACCAACTCAAAAAAGTGCAGCTCACTTGGCCCCTGCCTCCAGCCAAATCTGAGACCGCAATTGTCATCATGTGCTTACACTGGAGAAAAGTAGAGGCAGCTCAGAAGTGCAATGTCAAGCCCTCAGGCCACCAATCCTACATCTGATCAAGGTGGAGACCACTGCCACCATTGCCTCTTGTAGTCACAACAGGAAAAAGCAGAGCCAGTTTAGCAATGCAGCCGCAATCCCTCAGGCCACAACACCACCTCTGGCCAAATGAGAGACCAACGTTGCCATTACACATGTGCTTCACTGGGAAAAAGTAAAGCCAGATCATAAGCACTGCTCCAGCTCCTGGGCATTGATTGGAAAGTCAAGCATGTGCCAAGAGTCCTTGGAGAAGAAACCTTGCTTGTCATGGGTATGAAACAATCATAAAGTGGCCTGAGGTGATGGCTCTGATAGTGACCGAAAGCAACAGTTAATTGTTGGAATCATAGTACCTGCCTTCTCAATTGTGAATGCTCTACACATTTGAAAGAAATAATGATTTTAGAGTAAATAAATAAACAAATGAGGGGATTATATAATATGAATTGCATCAGTGTTGTGTTCATAGAAACAGCCTCCTGCCCTAGTTTAATCACAGACTAGGAGGGATCATATTTCCTGCAATAGCAAACATCATTACAGCACAGAGTATGAAGTGCAGGTCCCATAATGGATCCACATTAATATCTTTAATACTTGCAAAACTGACTACTAAAGTGGTATTTTCAAATGTGAGAACTATATAATACATGATTTTTGTTATTCTTAGATTATTTCATTAGCACAAAAAATTTAGGTTTTCCAGGAAGACAAACTCTCTTTGCTTGGATCTTAGGGCTCAAACTGAAATTCTGCTCTTGAAGAGCATGCCCACAGACTTGCTTGCTTCCAGTCCTGGAACAGAGGCAACAGATTGAAAACTGCTTGGTGCTCTGGTCAGCCTGCCAGGACTGCCCTAGCACAGTTCCCAGCCATCACCAAGCTCCTGCTCCCGTCCATTCTGCTCCAGGATTGCCCTTTGTTTAAAGCCGAAACTGCCATTGCAGTCATGTGCGCTAACTCACTGGTTAAAAGTGGAACCAACTCAAAAAAGTGCAGCTCACTTGGCCCCTGCCTCCAGCCAAATCTGAGACCGCAATTGTCATCATGTGCTTACACTGGAGAAAAGTAGAGGCAGCTCAGAAGTGCAATGTCAAGCCCTCAGGCCACCAATCCTACATCTGATCAAGGTGGAGACCACTGCCACCATTGCCTCTTGTAGTCACAACAGGAAAAAGCAGAGCCAGTTTAGCAATGCAGCCGCAATCCCTCAGGCCACAACACCACCTCTGGCCAAATGAGAGACCAACGTTGCCATTACACATGTGCTTCACTGGGAAAAAGTAAAGCCAGATCATAAGCACTGCTCCAGCTCCTGGGCATTGATTGGAAAGTCAAGCATGTGCCAAGAGTCCTTGGAGAAGAAACCTTGCTTGTCATGGGTATGAAACAATCATAAAGTGGCCTGAGGTGATGGCTCTGATAGTGACCGAAAGCAACAGTTAATTGTTGGAATCATAGTACCTGCCTTCTCAATTGTGAATGCTCTACACATTTGAAAGAAATAATGATTTTAGAGTAAATAAATAAACAAATGAGGGGATTATATAATATGAATTGCATCAGTGTTGTGTTCATAGAAACAGCCTCCTGCCCTAGTTTAATCACAGACTAGGAGGGATCATATTTCCTGCAATAGCAAACATCATTACAGCACAGAGTATGAAGTGCAGGTCCCATAATGGATCCACATTAATATCTTTAATACTTGCAAAACTGACTACTAAAGTGGTATTTTCAAACATGTGAGAACTATATAATACATGATTTTTTGTTATTCTTAGATTATTTTTACCAAATTAGGCTTTTAACTTAGATTATAGTAAAATTATCTTTGAGAAATTATGCCATTTTTATCTTCCACAGGTTGTTTTAAGAAATTGTCTTACATAATCATTTGGCTGATCTCCCCTTAAAGACAATTAAGGTACCAGAACTGGTACCTTTTTAGGATTCCAAGAGCCTTAAGTGAGATCCCTATTGAGAATGGAATTGGTTCCAGATTTTATGCTATTGATCTTAGGAAAGTCAGAAATTCACCATCTAGGGCATTCACCAAAAATCAAAAGACAGTCTCAGAAAAGTATCCAAATAGGCCAGGCCAAAAGGAAAAGCCCAGGTATAATGGATGAACCTAGAAGAAGCAAGAATCTGGTTTAGGAGAGAAACAAAATAGTTACCATGAAATGCCAGAAAATGAAGAGAGAGGTGATTTTATAAATAAATTGAAGTCTCTCTTATGAGAGAAATGATGCAATTGTGACTCAAAGGCCAGTTTGGAAACTTACTGAATTATATGTAAAAAATAATTTTTAGGCTTATGACAGCTATCATTTGACTAAAAAGCAAAAATTGTCAGTAAGTATTTATTTGCATTCATATTGCATGCTTTCATGCTAAGTTGCTTCAGTCATGTCTGACTGTTTGCAACTATATTGGACTGTAGCCCGCCAAGCTCCTCTGTCCAGAGAATTTTCCAGGCAAGAATACTGGAGTGGGTTTCCATGATCTCCTCCAGGGGATCTTCCTAAGCCAGAACTCGAACCTGCATCTTAGCTCTTTTGCATAGGCACATGGGTTCTTTACCACTAGTGCCACCTGGGAAGCCCACTGAGTACAGAAAACCACAGTATTACTCCTAAAATCAACTCATTCAAGTGAAAATCAAGGTGACAAATTGCTATTTTCATAATCCACAATATTTTATCTTAATATTAACTTAAAGCTTCAATAAAAACAAATTTTAAATAAACTTAAGTAGTGTACTATTCACTTGGGGAAATCACTAAATTGGTAAATTATTCCAATAAAATGAAATAAATAACTAAGAACAATGTTGACAATGAATTCCTCAAAATGGAGAAGTTTGGTTGTAAACAGGTCCCATAATGGATCCACATTAATATCTTTAATACTTGCAAAACTGACTACTAAAGTGGTATTTTCAAACATGTGAGAACTATATAATACATGATTTTTTGTTATTCTTAGATTATTTTTACCAAATTAGGCTTTTAACTTAGATTATAGTAAAATTATCTTTGAGAAATTATGCCATTTTTATCTTCCACAGGTTGTTTTAAGAAATTGTCTTACATAATCATTTGGCTGATCTCCCCTTAAAGACAATTAAGGTACCAGAACTGGTACCTTTTTAGGATTCCAAGAGCCTTAAGTGAGATCCCTATTGAGAATGGAATTGGTTCCAGATTTTATGCTATTGATCTTAGGAAAGTCAGAAATTCACCATCTAGGGCATTCACCAAAAATCAAAAGACAGTCTCAGAAAAGTATCCAAATAGGCCAGGCCAAAAGGAAAAGCCCAGGTATAATGGATGAACCTAGAAGAAGCAAGAATCTGGTTTAGGAGAGAAACAAAATAGTTACCATGAAATGCCAGAAAATGAAGAGAGAGGTGATTTTATAAATAAATTGAAGTCTCTCTTATGAGAGAAATGATGCAATTGTGACTCAAAGGCCAGTTTGGAAACTTACTGAATTATATGTAAAAAATAATTTTTAGGCTTATGACAGCTATCATTTGACTAAAAAGCAAAAATTGTCAGTAAGTATTTATTTGCATTCATATTGCATGCTGCATGCTAAGTTGCTTCAATCATGTCTGACTGTTTGCAACTATATTGGACTGTAGCCCGCCAAGCTCCTCTGTCCAGAGAATTTTCCAGGCAAGAATACTGGAGTGGGTTTCCATGCTCTCCTCCAGGGGATCTTCCTAAGCCAGAACTCGAACCTGCATCTTAGCTCTTTTGCATAGGCACATGGGTTCTTTACCACTAGTGCCACCTGGGAAGCCCACTGAGTACAGAAAACCACAGTATTACTCCTAAAATCAACTCATTCAAGTGAAAATCAAGGTGACAAATTGCTATTTTCATAATCCACAATATTTTATCTTAATATTAACTTAAAGCTTCAATAAAAACAAATTTTAAATAAACTTAAGTAGTGTACTATTCACTTGGGGAAATCACTAAATTGGTAAATTATTCCAATAAAATGAAATAAATAACTAAGAACAATGTTGACAATGAATTCCTCAAAATGGAGAAGTTTGGTTGTAACTGATAAATTTGATTTTTTCTCATTAGATTTTGATCACCATCAAATACACTGATAATAAGATTTTATTTATTCATGCTTTTCCTGTTTCATTACTGAAAATGTTAACTATTCAAAAGAAAATATGAGATAAAATAAAATAGGAATAGAAAATCAAGACCAAAGGAAAGTGAACCACATTTTTGTTTCTGAGAAAGGCTATCATGATATATTTAAGTTGAAGTTTAAATTGCTCTCAACTGAACAGTAAGTCTTTAGGGACTAATAATCTCTTTCTTATTTCAAAGTATCTGAAATACAGAGATATTATCTATTCTCTGGGGTGAGGAAGAATCTTCTCCCAAAAGTATGTTTCAAAATAAATGTATTCTTGTTTAAATATATGTGTACTGTGTAGTGTGCAATGTCCTCAACATTTGGGTAGTAAAACAAGAAAATATAAGGAAGAAACTGAAATAGAAATTTTGCTTAATCAAAACATTGTTATGGAGGGCATGGCATGTTAGGGGAGCCTCTTGATGAGGATGAAAGAGGAAAGTGAAAGAGCCTGCTTAAAACTAAATATTAAAAAAAACTAAGATTATAGTGACTGACACCATTACATCATGGCAAATGGAAGGTGGAAGTAGTGACACATACCGTCTTCTTGGACTCTAAAATCGCTGTGGATGGTGACTGCAGCTATGAAATCAGAAGACAGTTGCTTCTTGGAGTGAAAGCTATGGCACACCTAGATAGTGTATGAAAAAGCAGAGACATTACCTACAATGGCCTGTATAGTCAATGCTCTGATTGTCCCAGTGGGCGTCCCAGGGGTTGTGAGAGCTGTATAGTAAAGACTGAGCGCCAAAGAATTGATGCTTTTAAACTGTGGTGTTGAAGACTCTTGAGCGGCCCTTGTGGTGCAAGGAAATCAAACCAGTTAATCCTAAAGGAAATCAACCTCTAACACTTTTTGGAAGGACTGATGCTGAAGCTGAAGCTCCAGTATTTTGGCCACCTGTGAAGAACCAACTCATTGGAAAAGACTCTGATGCTGGGAAAGATTGAAGGCAGAGGAGAAGTGGACATAAGAGAATGAGATGGCTGGATGGTATCAGCAATGCGATGAACATGGGCAAACTTCAGGAGAAGGAAGCAGGGAGCCCTGGGGTGCTGCTGTCCTTAGGGTCACCAAGAGTCAGACACGACAGGGTAACTGAGCAACAACAGCAAAGTGTGTATGTGTCAATCCTAATCTACCAATATACCCCTTCTCTTTTTCTCCTTTGGTAACCATAAGTTTGTTTTCTGTAACTGTGACTGTTATTTCTGTTTTTTTTAAGTAAGTTGACTTGTAAAATTTTTTACATATAAGTGATATAATATGATATTTGTGTTTATCTGTTTGGCTTATGTACTTAGTATGCCAATCTCTAGGTCCACCCATGTCATTGGAAGTGGCATCAGTTTGTTCTTGTAAGTTTGTTCTTCTTTATGGCTGGATAATTTTCCATTTTGTATATGTACCACATCTTTCTATATTTATCTCTTAATGGACAGTTAAGTTGCTTCCATGTCCTAGCTATTTCACATAGAGCTGCAGTGAATATTAAGGTACATGTACCTTTTTGAATTATGGTTTTCTCTAGATACATGCCCAGCAGTGGGATTGATGGATCTTATGGTAGGTCTACTTTTAGTTTTTATAGGAGCCTTCATACAGTTCCATAGTACCAATTTCCAATTCCCAATTTACATTACTCCTACAGTAGTGTAGAAGGAGAACCACAGTGTTCTAATTGTAAAAGGTCTTTAATAATTAAATGTATGAGATGAAGAACCCCATATCATTTCTTTTCCAGAGGATCTGGGTTAATGTCATTGTTTATTTACATATGAGTCATAGATCATCTTGTCTTCTTCCAAGAAATAACAATTAGAACAAGTTATATTGATTATTTTATTAGGCTCAGATAAATGTTGTGAGATAATATATTGACCTAGGTAGAAATGACATCTTTACAAGAATAAGAGGTCTTCCCATTTGTTCAAATTGTCTGGAATGTGTGTATCAGTCTTCCTGACTGGTATTTTAACATTATCTCTAAGTAGGGTGTGTCCAACTCATTGGAAAAGACTCTGATGCTGGGAAAGATTGAAGGCAGAGGAGAAGTGGACATAAGAGAATGAGATGGCTGGATGGTATCAGCAATGCGATGAACATGGGCAAACTTCAGGAGAAGGAAGCAGGGAGCCCTGGGGTGCTGCTGTCCTTAGGGTCACCAAGAGTCAGACACGACAGGGTAACTGAGCAACAACAGCAAAGTGTGTATGTGTCAATCCTAATCTACCAATATACCCCTTCTCTTTTTCTCCTTTGGTAACCATAAGTTTGTTTTCTGTAACTGTGACTGTTATTTCTGTTTTTTTTAAGTAAGTTGACTTGTAAAATTTTTTACATATAAGTGATATAATATGATATTTGTGTTTATCTGTTTGGCTTATGTACTTAGTATGCCAATCTCTAGGTCCACCCATGTCATTGGAAGTGGCATCAGTTTGTTCTTGTAAGTTTGTTCTTCTTTATGGCTGGATAATTTTCCATTTTGTATATGTACCACATCTTTCTATATTTATCTCTTAATGGACAGTTAAGTTGCTTCCATGTCCTAGCTATTTCACAT
Source organism: Tragulus kanchil (assembly GCA_022376925.1). Classification (NCBI taxonomy): domain Eukaryota; kingdom Metazoa; phylum Chordata; class Mammalia; order Artiodactyla; family Tragulidae; genus Tragulus; species Tragulus kanchil. The sequence goes on along the minus strand of JAIOJX010000025.1, from coordinate 22,851,726 downwards.
AGAGCTGCAGTGAATATTAGGGTACATGTACCTTTTTGAATTATGGTTTTCTCTAGATACATGCCCAGCAGTGGGATTGATGGATCTTATGGTAGGTCTACTTTTAGTTTTTATAGGAGCCTTCATACAGTTCCATAGTACCAATTTCCAATTCCCAATTTACATTACTCCTACAGTAGTGTAGAAGGAGAACCACAGTGTTCTAATTGTAAAAGGTCTTTAATAATTAAATGTATGAGATGAAGAACCCCATATCATTTCTTTTCCAGAGGATCTGGGTTAATGTCATTGTTTATTTACATATGAGTCATAGATCATCTTGTCTTCTTCCAAGAAATAACAATTAGAACAAGTTATATTGATTATTTTATTAGGCTCAGATAAATGTTGTGAGATAATATATTGACCTAGGTAGAAATGACATCTTTACAAGAATAAGAGGTCTTCCCATTTGTTCAAATTGTCTGGAATGTGTGTATCAGTCTTCCTGACTGGTATTTTAACATTATCTCTAAGTAGGGTGTGTATATTTCTAAAGACAATTTCTAGGTTATTTATCTTATTATGCTGGTTGCTGCTGCTGCTGTATTTTTTCACTATAGAATATAAATGTCTTGACTTCATAAAGAATATTTTCTTATTTGTGTTCAGTCTCTCAGGCATGTCCAGCTCTCTGCAACCTCATGAACTGAAGGCAGTTTCCTCTGTCAATGGAATTTTTCAAGGAAGAATACTGAAGCAGGTTGCCATGTCCTACTCCAGGGGGTCTTCCTGACCCAGTGATACAACCTGCATCTCTTGCATCTCCTGCATTGGCAGGCAGATTCTTTACCACTGAACCACCAGTGTTTACACAGAATTTTTATTGTTATGCTTCTCCCTAAAATGACACTCTTACCAATGAACTGTGTTCTAGCTCATTCCGGTATTCTTTTCCAGAATGTTGGCTTTCTTCCTACAATACTTCAATGCCTTAATTTAACTTAATTCTTACAAACTCTATGAGACAAGCTGTAGTACTACCCATTATTTGCATATGGAGTGTGAAAACAGAGATAGAGAAGGAGTGCATATATTTTCAAGGCTACACAGCTATGTAGGATTCCATTTTGATCAGTATGATTTCAGAAACAACCCTGAAAATCTAGAGAGTATTTTATATGTTTTTCTGTTTATTCAAGTAACTTCCTCCCATATACTGTGAAATTAATAAGGTATCTTAATTATTCAGGCAGAGTGTTTCAGTGAACAGATTCTTTTATAGTCTAACTAGTACAAAATCAACAATGAGTATTTAGAGTAGGAAAAATCCACAACCAAAATATAAAGGACTTAAATAACTTAAATTCTTCTTAGAAAATAAATATAATTTCCTTTGAGGTAATCTAAAATAATATTTCTACCTGGGGCTAAACTGAAGGAATCTTAGATGTAGGATAGAATGAATTAGGAAGAAAGGATGGAGCCAACAAATGTGATGGTTCCGTGTACAGAATTCTAAGTACTTCCACATCTACTTGCATTATTATCCTTCCTTGTTCAGCCTTCATCAAACTAACGGATTTTGAATGTGACATCATCATAGGGTTACATCTAGTAGTATCTTCTTCTATTATTTAAAGGTCTTATATACTGATTCATTGTCTTGCCTGCTTCACAGTTAAAATCTATTATTTTTCATAATCTTCTTACATTTATGATTTTACATCAGATCTTTACTCCTATTTTCTATGATGAGAATTTCTTTCTATAGTTTTATCTTCATTGTGATTTGGATGTTTCACTACATGAATGTTAAAATAACTTTGTGCTCATGACTGAATTTTATTTCTCTTCCATCAGATACTAATATTTCCACACTATATTTGATTTGTTGTTGGTTATTTGCTTTGCTCTTTCCATCACGTGTTTCCTGAGCCCTTTAATCATTTTCAGTCATTTCTCTTAAAGATGTGTGAGTCCTGTTAATTATAATCTTATGTTAATTATAAGCTTTATGAGTTTGAGATCATTTTTCTTCAAATTAGACAGTTTAACCTATATACATACATATACATATACGTATATAAGTAGGAAGATATTATTTTAGTCATAATTTGATCTTTCTGTAATTTTCTCACTTTCCTTCTTGTTTTCCTTATGCTTTCATAGAATAACACTTATGGAGTGTTTTTGACTTTTCTTACTAAGCATTCTGTTTTGTAAAAAATAGTATATTGATTTGGAAATAATGAGACACTAATACTGTTTAATTTGTTTGCTCTAACAAAAGGCATATGACTAAACTACATGTAAGATAAATGTCTGTCTAAAATATCAATAAAGTGTGATCTTTCATCTTAATGAAAATATAATTATGACACATGTTACTGTCCATCACCAGAACTTTCACTTTTGGTAGTAATTGTTGACATTCCCTTTTTTCCTCATCATGACAAATTATTAGTAGTAAATAAATTTACATTTCCTGGTATTGATTACATTTCATTTAAAATTTTGAGTACATGGAATGCTAATTTTTCTACTTTCAATGCTCACATTGTTTCTTTTACAGTTTTCCAGCCCTTCATTTCATGTTTGGCTCTAACATGTAGTAAGTGATGTTAATTAAATGAAATACACAGTACATATATAGTAGCGTACATGTCTAAATAAAGTTAAACTTTCCTACTACGTTCTACTTTAAATGGTTTACTGTCACCTCCGTCACAGCAGGTCCTCAATGAACTTCCAAGTCTTATGCACAAATCTGCTACTTTTTTTAATTTACCATCTGTTAATAATGTACAGAACACCTGCTGTGCCCAGCTTGGTATCTCTGGTCTTCACTCTACCATCCCTGTAGATAGGCCATAAATTTTTAACTTTTACAGAACACCTGCTGAATGCTCCTAACTTTTTTTTTTGGGCTCATAAAAAATTTTTGAATTTTATTTCTCTTCCATCAGATACTAATATTTCCACACTATATTTGATTTGTTGTTGGTTATTTGCTTTGCTCTTTCCATCACGTGTTTCCTGAGCCCTTTAATCATTTTCAGTCATTTCTCTTAAAGATGTGTGAGTCCTGTTAATTATAATCTTATGTTAATTATAAGCTTTATGAGTTTGAGATCATTTTTCTTCAAATTAGACAGTTTAACCTATATACATACATATACATATACGTATATAAGTAGGAAGATATTATTTTAGTCATAATTTGATCTTTCTGTAATTTTCTCACTTTCCTTCTTGTTTTCCTTATGCTTTCATAGAATAACACTTATGGAGTGTTTTTGACTTTTCTTACTAAGCATTCTGTTTTGTAAAAAATAGTATATTGATTTGGAAATAATGAGACACTAATACTGTTTAATTTGTTTGCTCTAACAAAAGGCATATGACTAAACTACATGTAAGATAAATGTCTGTCTAAAATATCAATAAAGTGTGATCTTTCATCTTAATGAAAATATAATTATGACACATGTTACTGTCCATCACCAGAACTTTCACTTTTGGTAGTAATTGTTGACATTCCCTTTTTTCCTCATCATGACAAATTATTAGTAGTAAATAAATTTACATTTCCTGGTATTGATTACATTTCATTTAAAATTTTGAGTACATGGAATGCTAATTTTTCTACTTTCAATGCTCACATTGTTTCTTTTACAGTTTTCCAGCCCTTCATTTCATGTTTGGCTCTAACATGTAGTAAGTGATGTTAATTAAATGAAATACACAGTACATATATAGTAGCGTACATGTCTAAATAAAGTTAAACTTTCCTACTACGTTCTACTTTAAATGGTTTACTGTCACCTCCGTCACAGCAGGTCCTCAATGAACTTCCAAGTCTTATGCACAAATCTGCTACTTTTTTTAATTTACCATCTGTTAATAATGTACAGAACACCTGCTGTGCCCAGCTTGGTATCTCTGGTCTTCACTCTACCATCCCTGTAGATAGGCCATAAATCCTATTGATTCTGTCTGTAAAATATCTCTGAATTCTATCCCTTTCCTGTCAATCCACTACCACTTCTTTGAGCAAAGACTTCATTTTCTTTCTCCTTAAGTATTTATTTGTTACTCAACTGATATTCCCAATCATGTCTTTTGAGTTTCCTTCCTCAAACGTTTCAACTATAAACAGAAACTCTTCGTGACATACAGGTTTATTATACAGATTCTCTCTATATCTCTTCAATATTTCCTGTCACGTCTAGAAAGAAAATCCAGTTCTTCTAGGATGGCAGCGATGTTCTTTATATCCCAATGTGTGCTTACCTTTATTTACAGTCTCACTGGTTGCCATCTCGGCATAACTCCTGCCTCCAATACACATTCTCTATTCTTACCTCATTCAATAGAGCTGTTCGACACTTTTACTCCTTCCTATATATTCCATTCTCTAGGGCAGTGGGATGTGACTTATCCTTTAAGACGGAAGACGCTGAATACAATTCTTCATCCTTTAACATATATAAACTTGAATTTTTCTTAAATATTTTATTAACATAAAGATAATAACATCTGTCTTTCAGTCTTATCATCATAGGTGAAACTGTGATTAAATATCACCAAGTGCATTTGCTAACTCACAATAGTATTTTTTGATCTGTATTGTTCTCTTTCTTCTGCAAGAGAAACATTGCGTATTAAGTGAAGAAACTCCTTTGTTTCCTGCCCATCCCTTGACTAGTCATTCCATAGGATATGCTTCCATAACCATTGGACATATCATACAGCATCTATTTCTCAGAATTATAATTATTTGATTAAGCATTTGTCTCTCTTACTGTTCCGACCCGTGGGATTCATCAACGCAGACCTAAAGTGGGGGAGTGGGAATTGAGAGGACAAGAGACACGAGAAATGGAGACAAGACAGGAGTCTGATCAAGTCTCGTTTTATTGCTGAAAGGGAGAGGTACTTATGCTGTACAGAAAGAGGAAGGAAAGAGGAAGGAGTCAAACATAGCTAATCGTGTAAAAGGTCAACTGTGCATGCGGTTACATCATAGCAAGAGTCTATGAGAAGCATGCACTGATCACGAGCGCAGAAACTTCACTCAGCCAATCATGGCAATGAGCACATGTCTCAAGCCCCGCCTGCCTATATCCACCAGGCGCCATCTTTGAGAACTTGTGGCGATGTTCTAAAACTGAGGCCGTAAGGCATGGCCAAGGCTCTCAAGGCCCCAGACAGGATGATGATACTGTTATGGCCATAGGCCCTCTCCCAGCCCCAGGGGCAGGGGCCGGGCCTCGTTTATTATACAGATTCTCTCTACATCTCTTCAATATTTCCTGTCACGTCTAGAAAGAAAATCCAGTTCTTCTAGGATGGCAGCGATGTTCTTTATATCCCAATGTGTGCTTACCTTTATTTACAGTCTCACTGGTTGCCATCTCGGCATAACTCCTGCCTCCAATACACATTCTCTATTCTTACCTCATTCAATAGAGCTGTTCGACACTTTTACTCCTTCCTATATATTCCATTCTCTAGGGCAGTGGGATGTGACTTATCCTTTAAGACGGAAGACGCTGAATACAATTCTTCATCCTTTAACATATATAAACTTGAATTTTTCTTAAATATTTTATTAACATAAAGATAATAACATCTGTCTTTCAGTCTTATCATCATAGGTGAAACTGTGATTAAATATCACCAAGTGCATTTGCTAACTCACAATAGTATTTTTTGATCTGTATTGTTCTCTTTCTTCTGCAAGAGAAACATTGCGTATTAAGTGAAGAAACTCCTTTGTTTCCTGCCCATCCCTTGACTAGTCATTCCATAGGATATGCTTCCATAACCATTGGACATATCATACAGCATCTATTTCTCAGAATTATAATTATTTGATTAAGCATTTGTCTCTCTTACTGTTCCGACCCGTGGGATTCATCAACGCAGACCTAAAGTGGGGGAGTGGGAATTGAGAGGACAAGAGACACGAGAAATGGAGACAAGACAGGAGTCTGATCAAGTCTCGTTTTATTGCTGAAAGGGAGAGGTACTTATGCTGTACAGAAAGAGGAAGGAAAGAGGAAGGAGTCAAACATAGCTAATCGTGTAAAAGGTCAACTGTGCATGCGGTTACATCATAGCAAGAGTCTATGAGAAGCATGCACTGATCACGAGCGCAGAAACTTCACTCAGCCAATCATGGCAATGAGCACATGTCTCAAGCCCCGCCTGCCTATATCCACCAGGCGCCATCTTTGAGAACTTGTGGCGATGTTCTAAAACTGGAGGCCGTAAGGCATGGCCAAGGCTCTCAAGGCCCCAGACAGGATGATGATACTGTTATGCTAGAGGCTCCATGCTGGAGGCTCCTCCAAGTGCCATCCCAAGCGGCGTATTGCAACATTCATGTGTGGGAGGCTTAGGATGTGGCCGGGCCAAGCCTCAGTCCTGGACACTTACTAGGTTATCACTTCTACAAATTACATCTTGCTTTTCCACTTGTTTTCTTCTTACAATGCCTCACACTTAAAAGATAAAAAAAGGCACTTGACAAATTTTTTTTGGTCTGGAAAAAAAATTACATTAAGAAAATTAGTATATATTTTTATGTTTGTTGCATAATTTTTAAATTACTGGCTAATTGAGATCATCATGAGTAGTGTTTACTTACATATTTAAGTGGTATTTTCTGGCTGACATTTGATAAGTCATTTATTAACAATTATTTAGAAGCACAGGAATGGTATTGAATAATTCATTTTGCCCTATTCACCTCTCAAAATCTAATTACATAATTTCCATGAACTTTGTGTGTTTTTCTATTTGATTTCATAGCAATTCAACAAATTCTTGGTGATTGGTCACTGTGTGTAAAGTAATGTTGTTATTTAATTAAAATTAATTTTAGCTTACATTGATTTTATTTTCAATATGATGACAGCAAAAAAGGAAGTCCTTGTACCAGGTTATTATGCAAAGGTTCAATTCAACATATACTAAGCACCCAACATTCTGGCTATACACACACTAAGTGATAGAGATATAATAATTGAATGTAACTTTATCTTTGCCCTTGCAGAAATTATAGTCTTTTATGGAGACTATTTTTTTTTTTTTACAGAAGTATTTTTTAAATGTTCAATTGCAGCACATGCCATGTTGCTTATGTCATATAATTTTTAATGTTAAAATTCATTTCATTAATAATTTATTTTATAATTATATAGAAACAGTTTATAAATTATTTCAAAAGAATAGAATAAAAATAATAAGTAGAATTTATTTAGCACTTACCATGTACTAACTACTCTGTTCCATAATTTGATAAATTTTCACATTTAAGTCTTAAAACAACCCTTATGAGATAGGTACTATTGCTAGCCACTGTTCTCATTCTCATCAGAAGAAGTCTTGGGCTTAAACAAGTTTGGTAACTTGTCCAACACTTTGAAGAAGTATTTGGGAAAATACAGATTCAAACACATTATGTGTGGCCATTAAATCTAATGGCTGTTTCACCACACTGAACACCCTCAATGGAAACATTTTGGATTATTTGTTATGTAATAGTGCTGCTAACAACCACAAAATCTTAGTGGCAAACAATAGTCAAAATAAATTTTTAGTTCTTTTAAAATTTCTTCTCAATTGCGCTTATCACCACTGGACCAGGGTTTTTTTTTTTTTTTTTTTTTTTTCTTGCTCGTCTCTCTCAGTGACTCATGCACAATAGATAAGAACTGTTGAAACTTTCATAATTCTGCCTGAAAATCTCATAATTGAAGACCAAATTTAACAATTATTTCTTTTATTACCTCTGAAATATATTATGTTAACATAGATCTTTCCCACTCTTAAGTTATTAGGAAATGCTTCTATGCTGTCTTCTAGTATTGATATGGTCTTATTTTTTGCATTAAAATATTTGATCAATGTGGCACTATTTTTTAGTGTATCTCATTTTTTTCTCTGAGATAACTACAGTGGTCAGAACAGCATTTCTTGAGTAGACTTTTTTTTTTCTCCCTAAGTTGAGCGGATTCTTTTAAAACAACTAAAAACTCATACCTATTCAGTCTATTTCTGGACTTTCTCTTTTATTTTACTCATCTTCCCATGCATTTACTATAGTAAACTTCTTTATTTTTGATGGTTTATTATATGTTTAGTGTCTAACAGGACTAGCATCCTTTATGAATTAGAGTTTTCTTCTTTATTCTTGTTTGACCATTTTTTGTGTGAACTTTTATAAAAATGATATTATTATAATAAGTTCATTTGGCAAAAAATAAAAGTCTTTGTAATATATAAGAATATGACATATTAGGTTGGTATAAAGTAATTATGGCTTGGACCATGAATTTTAAGTTGCTATAACTAAGCTCAAACATATCTTGGATTAAGTTCCAACAAATTCTTGGAAAACATTTTCTGTTCCTACTGCTTGCGGAAGCATTTTCTTTGCAAAAAGTTGTCAAGATGCTTCAAGAAGTAGTAGTCAGTTGGTGAGAAGTCAGGTAAATATGGCAGGTTAGACCCAATTAGTTCACCTTTTGAAGTGTTGGTTGCGCAAGGTGTGGTGGGGTGTTGTGAAGAATTGGGCCCTTTCTGATGACCAGTGCTGACTGCATGTGTTGCAGTTTTTGGTGCATCTCATTGATTTGCTGAGCACACGTCTCAGATGCAATGCTTATTCTCCAGGATTCAGAAAGCTGTAGTGGATTAGACTTGGCAGCAGATTCCCAAAGTGTGACCATGACCTTTTTTTGGCACAAGTTTGACTTTTGGAAGTACTTTGGAGTTTTTCTTACTCCCACAACTGAGCAGGTCATTGCCAGTTGTCTTATAAAATCCACTTTTCATTGAAACATCACAATCCAATCGAGGAATGGTTTGTTGTTGTTGCATAGATTAAGAGAATATGACACTTCAAAATAATGATTTTCTTTTTTTGGAATTTTCAGTCAGCTCATGAGTCCCCCACCTGTTGAGTTCTTTCACCTTTCCAATTTGCTTCAAATGCAGAATGACCATAAAATGGTTGATGTTCAGTTCTTTGGCAACTTCTTGTGTAGTTGTAAGAGGATCAGCTTAGGTAATTCTGTCAGTTGGTCCTTGTCAGCTTCTGATGACCAGTCACCATTCTTCTCATCTTCCAGACTCTTGTTTCCTATGCAAGACTTCTTGAACCTCCACTGCACTATATATTTCTGGAACAAATGCATTCTTGGTGTTGCAAGTGTCTAACAGGACTAGCATCCTTTATGAATTAGAGTTTTCTTCTTTATTCTTGTTTGACCATTTTTTGTGTGAACTTTTATAAAAATGATATTATTATAATAAGTTCATTTGGCAAAAAATAAAAGTCTTTGTAATATATAAGAATATGACATATTAGGTTGGTATAAAGTAATTATGGCTTGGACCATGAATTTTAAGTTGCTATAACTAAGCTCAAACATATCTTGGATTAAGTTCCAACAAATTCTTGGAAAACATTTTCTGTTCCTACTGCTTGTGGAAGCATTTTCTTTGCAAAAAGTTGTCAAGATGCTTCAAGAAGTAGTAGTCAGTTGGTGAGAAGTCAGGTAAATATGGCAGGTTAGACCCAATTAGTTCACCTTTTGAAGTGTTGGTTGCGCAAGGTGTGGTGGGGTGTTGTGAAGAATTGGGCCCTTTCTGATGACCAGTGCTGACTGCATGTGTTGCAGTTTTTGGTGCATCTCATTGATTTGCTGAGCACACGTCTCAGATGCAATGCTTATTCTCCAGGATTCAGAAAGCTGTAGTGGATTAGACTTGGCAGCAGATTCCCAAAGTGTGACCATGACCTTTTTTTGGCACAAGTTTGACTTTTTGAAGTACTTTGGAGTTTTTCTTACTCCCACAACTGAGCAGGTCATTGCCAGTTGTCTTATAAAATCCACTTTTCATTGAAACATCACAATCCAATCGAGGAATGGTTTGTTGTTGTTGCATAGATTAAGAGAATATGACACTTCAAAATAATGATTTTCTTTTTTTGGAATTTTCAGTCAGCTCATGAGTCCCCCACCTGTTGAGTTCTTTCACCTTTCCAATTTGCTTCAAATGCAGAATGACCATAAAATGGTTGATGTTCAGTTCTTTGGCAACTTCTTGTGTAGTTGTAAGAGGATCAGCTTAGGTAATTCTGTCAGTTGGTCCTTGTCAGCTTCTGATGACCAGTCACCATTCTTCTCATCTTCCAGACTCTTGTTTCCTATGCAAGACTTCTTGAACCTCCACTGCACTATATATTTCTGGAACAAATGCATTCTTGATGTTGCAAGTGTCTCCACTGCTTTATGACTTATTTTGAACTCAAATAAAAAAATTGCTCAAATTTACTTTTTGACTAACATTGTTTACATAGTATAAAATAAATGTAAGCAGAGAGTAATAAGTCACTAGCAAAAAATAAAATGAGAAATGTGCATTAAAATGATGTATAACATAACTATATTTAAGAATGTATTCTAATATCAAATGGCAAATTTCAACAGTGCAAAACTGCAATTACTTTTGCACCAACCTAATAATTTTCATTTGTAAGAACATCATTTGCTTTCTTTAGTAGCTTCTTAAATTTTTCTTCATATTGTGCTATAGCTTCCCTTACATAATTAGAAAATCTAAATTGTGTTTGACTGTATGGTCTTTCCTGATGGCTCAGTAGTAAAGAGTCCTCCTGCTGTGGAGATACAGTTTGGATCCTTGGGTTGGGAAGATCTCCTGGAGCAGGAGATTCACTCCAGTATTCTTGCCTAGAAAATCCCATGGACAAAGAAGCCTGATTTACAGTTCATATGGTTGCAAAGAGTCAGACATGACTGAGCAAACACACAAACACACACACACACACACACACACAAAATTGACCATATAAGGACAACTGAAGAAAAAAAAAAAAAGACCACTGATAATTTCTGTTTATACATATGATTGCTTACAATACTTCTGCTTTATCTTAGTGTTTGGAATTGATTTCAGTTGATTCTCTTAATTTTGCATACATGAGTCATATCATTTATAAGCATATAATCGTTTATTCTTTGTTTTTTCTACTTTTTATGCTCCTTGCAATTTACTTACTTTTTAAAATCATTTCGGATTGAACCTCAGGTAAAAAGCCTAACCTCTTAAGAGGGGAATTAAGGTTGTGCTACAGCTCTTTTGCCATTTTAAGAAAACATTCATTATTTCTTATTTTCTTGAATTTTTATTTTCAAAAATTGTTCAGTCTAATACTTTTTATTGCATATGAAAAAAATTCTCTATTTTTCTAGGTGTATTGATTTAATAAATTATTTCAATTAATTTGACAGTATTAAAAACATTCTTGAATTCCTGAAAAAAAAAAAAAACCATTAGATCATGTTGCATTTATTTCTTTGGGTTGTTAAAATCATTTATTTATGGTGTTTAGGTCAATATTCAAAAGTGGCATTTTGTGATTTTTATTTTATGTAAAATTATTGTCATACAGCAGTGTTAATAAGTACTCCATTCAAAATATAAATTTGGAAGCTCTCTTCTTTTTGTGTACTCTGGAAATATTTTCATCATATTTCAATTGTCGGCTTTTTAGAAATTTACTAAAATTACCCCCAGAAAACTCTCTGATCCTCTGAAGTTTGATTTATTTTGCCTCATTTAGCTTTTATATTAATATTATTTTATTGTTTGGGATTGGTGTTCTCTGTAGGAATCATCATATATACACTTTATTTTCTTCTCAGATCAGTTTTGGGAGATTTATTTTCCTAGAATTTTATTCTCTTGAACAGATTTTCAAGTTTATTTTCATATTTTAAGGCAAATCTGTTTTGTTTGATTCTTAGAATTCTTGTTTCTATGACCATTTTCCTATTATATCTGGTTTCGCTTCCACTTATTTTTCTAAATTAGATGTGTTAAAGAGTTTTTCTGGCTGGTTGATGTTTGTTAAAGAACAATCTTTGTCATTGATACATTAATTAAAATTCCATGTTTCAACTTGCTGCTATATGTTTAGAATATTTCTGTTTGTCTGTAATTTCTACTTTACTAATACTGCTGCTATGTTACGCTGTAAAATTTAGTCTGTTTATCTTCTGTGTGAATTGCAGACTTTACTATCATGAAGCACTTTTTTCTCATGTAGGAGACAATGGCCTGAATTCTATATTTTTGATAGTAAGGTTACAATCCTACGTTGTTTTTGCTTGCACTTATGTGATTCACATTTTCAGTGTTATTAATCATTTTTTATATACCTCTTCTATAACACATAGGTTTGTGTTTGCATAGATCTCAAGTCAAACCATTGGTTAACTCTATTAGCGTTTATTGATGTTACATTATTGTTGTGATGTTTTGTCCTAATTTTGTTATTTTTCTGTTAACATGCCTTAATCTCTCCCATGCAATCTGTTTTTGTTGTTCCTTTGGGGTTTTTCTTCTTGTATCTCAGGTTCTGCGCTGCCTGTGTCTCTGCATTTAGTGACTTAAATCTGTTCACTTCTGTCAATTATAATGGAGTATGCCTGTGTAATTTCAAAATGAGGAATGGAAAATTTTTTCTTGCCAGAATTGCCCAATAATTCTTGAAAACAGATAGGGTAAGTTCCTTTACTTTATTATTATAATGAGTCATCAGATAAAAATATATGATGACCAGGATTACATAGCGACCATACTAGAAAGCCAGAACTTGAACCAGTGCTTTGTCACTTTATCCGAAGAAGTTGTTCCGGAAAGTGCTTCAGTTAATTAAGATTATCTCTCAGCTGTGTCTGTACAAACTTGCATTCTTTTATTATTCATAGCAAAATAAATATTTGTAACAGTTGCCAATAATATGATATTTAGCCATGTCTGTGATCTGACTCTGATACTAAGATTTTTTTGAGTGAGTTAGCTTGTCTGCAAGTACGTGTACATCTCTAATTTTCCCCTCATTTTGTTAGTTCAGGGAAAGTCAAAGCACTGCTTGGTTACTTTGCAAATATAGTCAATTGATAACCTCATAAACATGCTTTTGTTTGTTTTTGTTTTTTTAATTATTTTTATTTTTTTACTTTTACAGAGTTTTGTTGTTTACAGATATAAACATATTTTTATTGCAGGAAAATTTCTTTACAATTTTGTGTTGGCCTCTGCCATGCATCAACATGATTAAACACATGTTCATAATAATGTGTTAATTGTATATACTATACATGGAATGCGAAATCCTTCTTGACCCGTTTTGTGTAGCAATAATTTTCTTCAAGGGTATTGCTGGAAAAGATGGTACATAAAAGAAAGAGTCATGCTCAAAAATGTGGTTTAGTTTGTTGTTTAGGTACGGTGGCGCTTGAAATAGTGTCAGGCATTCTGATATCCTTCAGGTGGGGTGAGCAAAACAGATCTCACATGGATGACATTTCGGGTATGCAGAATTCAGGCCAGCAGGACACCTGTAGAGAAACAGGTTTCTGCTTTCAGAAGCTCATATCTCTACCTCACAGTTGATAAGCGATAATCTGCTGAGAGGAACAACTCCAAAGCCAAACAGTCCCAGGGCTGGACACATTCTTTGCTATGTACCATATGTCTTCTCCATGCGTTTCTGTGTTTTGACATAACAGGAAAAAATTTTAAATATAAATACTTTTAACTTTCTCAAAAGTTTTCCTCTTGGAAAGAAATCACACATATGGCAGATTTTTTCAAGAGTCTGGAATAAAACCATTAACATTTGACTTTGAATCACTGAACAGGCTGCATTAAGGCACCTGTGAGAATGTACACAATAAACTTCCAGAATGATATTAACAAAGAATTGAATTTAAGTAGCATTGTATACCTTAAAAAAATAAAAGAAATGATGCTCCTTTGTCCACAGGCTGATTAATATCTTAGCAGTTCATGCTTTCACATAAATTGTTTAATTCGTGTCTAAAATTCATATATTGTCTATTATCCTGAGTTGCAGATCACTGACTTAAAACTAGAATGTGACATTTTAAATAACGTCCCAAAATGTTATAGTAAGTAAACTAATATGTCTTTATTAGTCCTTGAGAATCAATTTCAAAGGCTTTTAGATTCTGATGAAAATTATGCAAATTCCAGCATACTATCATCCTTATAGTTTATGTTAATTTGACATTAATGTTAGCTGCCTATCTCACTAACAATAATCCATCTGAACTGGCAGGCTGGAATACCAATTACCGAAATGAGTGGGGCTCATCCTTGAAGTTTCTTTTCTCTGTTGCAAGTAGACATATGTCAGCACACAGGGAATAGCACAGATGTATCAAAGTCTTTCAAGTAACCAGGCATCTTGTGTAATGGAGCAGGCTGTGGTTGACATACTAAATCTTAAAAAGAAAAAGAAGTCACTTTGTATTGAGAACAAAAAAGAGCCGAAGAAAGAGAAAAATTGATGTGAAAATACTCATATAGTTAGAGTCATTATTCGAGATTGTTGACCAAGTAGGATCTCTGTTGTGCAGTGAATTAGGATGTATTCCTGGAATTTGTTTCTGAAGACTTCAGGATACTAATTGATTTTCTAAATGAGGAGTTTTTCCTTCCTCTTGATTCTGACGGCTGAGCATTAATTGCTTCAATTTGGCTTATAATGAAAGCAAAAGTTTTTAAAAAGAAAATGACTTTTGTCATTCAAAACACATTATTATTTTTCTTCAAAGGAAGAGGTAGCTGGAATCTATGAATGTTTCTGTATGTCCTTTCTTATAGTGATGGTATTTTTTTTTTGATTTTAGATTAAATTGAATGACTTAGAAAGTCCTTTAATAACTCCCGTAAGTTTTCTTCCTCTATACTTTGGAGAATACTAATACAATTGATTCAAATAATATATGCCTAATATGAAATCTCTTTGTAATCATTATGCTCCTTATTTTATGATAGTTAAGAAGTTACTTAAACATTATCCACTTAATGTATTTACATATGACATTGACTCATTAGCTAAGATTCTATGTACATGTTTATATACAATTTCTTTATTTTCCAAATTTATTATAGGATTCTTAAGATTCAAGATAAAGTTCAGTTATTTTTGTTCCTTCCACTATTCTTAAGTCAATAAAAATGTAAATATCTCCTATATTAATGTGCCACATTATATGACTGGGTATGGAACAATGAAATATGCCCATGCCAAATATGCAGTAGCACATAGATAACTATTCTTACAACTGTATATAAGGAGTAGATGGTTATAACTGAGAGAAGAAAAAGAGTAATGACAATTTTAAAGATACAGTTCAAATATCTAGACTGAAAAGTTGATATTGCTATAATTAAATGTTAAAAAGAATCTACCAATTAGGAAAAGATCTACCAAATGGTAAAAAAGGCTTCTGGGATAAGGAGTATTCTTGCCACCATACACGTTTTTCTCTCCATTGATTGAACTTTACAAATATGCTCAGTGTTTGCACAATCATAGGGACTAATTTCAATTTATATGGTGAATTATTTTGAATTTGCAGAATAGAGAGAATCATATAGTGAATATGCATATATCTTCCATCTATCTACACAACTGTTGACATTTGCTAAATTGTTCGAGGTTTTTCTTTGGTGAATTATTTTAACAAATTACAGATATCATGATAATTTATTTGTAAATATTTCAGTATGCATCACTAAGATGCAGGACAGTTTCCTGAATAACAACAAGGTCATTTGTAGAGCAGCACAATTAATGATGATTCTCTGCATTATCTAATATCCCACCTATATACAAGTTTCAGAATGGGTGTTTTAGCCATTGCATCTTGATGTGCACTATGAAAAGTTGTGTTCAGCCATTTTTCTTTCCATTTATGAGGATAGAAAGCCTCTATTTCTTTCCTTTTTTCAATTTTTTGGCCATGCAGCATGTGCAGCACATGCTCAGGATCAAATCCTTGCTCCCTGCATTGAATGCATGGAGTCTTAACCACTGGACCATCAGGGAAGCCCCGGTAAGGCCGTTCTTCTGATGAATGGCCATGATAGTGCTTTCTTAAAGAGCTGACTTGCTGTATCATATATTTGAAAACTGCTGAGAAGCTGATTATAAATGTTCTAACTTCAAAAAAGAGGTAAAAATTATGTGGCATGAAAGAGGCATTGCCCAGCTGTGGTAGTAACCATATTGCTATGTATCTATCTCTGTGCATGTGTGTGTGTGTGAATGCATGTGAGTGTATCCTATTAGCAGTATGCCTTAGCAGTATGCCTTAAATTTACACAATAATATATGTCAATTATATTTCAAAAAGGCTTAGGGAAAAAGAACTGACTTAGCACAGAAGATTGAAAGGCCTTCACATGTAACCAGTGATGATATGATGAAACTGCGCCCTTAGTAAGTGATGCCAGAAAAACAGGTTGGAGTGTCTACGGCCTAGTTCTGGGGCTTCCAACATGATCGAGCGATCCCTGCTTTTATTCATTCCCCCTATAAATTTACAAAGTAACAGACAATTACATTCATCTTCCTGAAATTAAAGCTAAGCTACCTTTCTATAGGATAATGAGAGAGAAGCGATTTGGGACAACTTGCCTTTACCAAACTTCTGCCTTAAGTTTCCCTAGTGTATCTGCTTTGAATATGTATCTTCTCTCCTACTTTTGCTCAAAAATGAAATACCGGTAACAGTAGAGATGGGGATGTGAAATTTAGAGAATACACACCAGCTGTTATTGAAGGTATTTCTAGGGGTTATGCCAATAATTGCAGAAATGGGAAAGTTATTGCTATTCCTACAGATAGTCTTAAAGATAAGACAGAAATTAGTGGATTCTTTCCATTTTAAAATTAATTCCAAGGGAAAGTACAAGAAAAAACATATCTACAAATTATGAGATATTTTCCAGATATACTAGGTACAATCAAAATGATGCTGAAATATTATATAGTAAAAAATTGTAAAACAGATGTATAGGAATGAATGTGCAACTGGTTTTCATTGTCCCCTTGAGAATCAGTGTTTTAAGGAAAGTATTTGCCTTTGCTCACCCTGAGTAAATGTAAATTTCTTAAGGAAAAGATACATCTCCAGTGAACACATTATCCTTTGCTATTTGTATAAGTTCCTGTCATGGGAAGGGTAACGGACATGGGCATCAGTCTTCCACATAGCATTATTTTAAATGACATCCTTTTTGGGGAATAGAGAAGAAAGTGCTGTAAACTTTCCCAAGATTTTTTAGTTGTCATATTTTAGTTACGCTGTATTTATAAGTATTTTGCCCCTTCCTATCTGAGGTGCAATGAGATACACTTAAAAGGAACATTACAGTATATCCAAAATATACATGTAGAAGTAGTCTTAGAATTAGGAACAGTTTCTTATATTGCTCTAATTCTTGTCTGATTATTTACACTCACCAATTCCCCTCCACTACAACCACTTTCATTTTTTTAGTTTGTGGGAAGGTTGGTGGCTGATGGCCCAAATCCGATAGACTGCATGTCTGTGTCCCATTCCAAAATTCACATGTTGAAACCCAACTCTCCAGTGTGATGATATTACAAGTGGAACGTTTGAGAAGTAATTAGTATTAGATGAGGTCATGAGGATGGCTTTCATAAATGAGATCAGTGCTTGAGCATAGAATTAGTACATGATCGAGCGATCCCTGCTTTTATTCATTCCCCCTATAAATTTACAAAGTAACAGACAATTACATTCATCTTCCTGAAATTAAAGCTAAGCTACCTTTCTATAGGATAATGAGAGAGAAGCGATTTGGGACAACTTGCCTTTACCAAACTTCTGCCTTAAGTTTCCCTAGTGTATCTGCTTTGAATATGTATCTTCTCTCCTACTTTTGCTCAAAAATGAAATACCGGTAACAGTAGAGATGGGGATGTGAAATTTAGAGAATACACACCAGCTGTTATTGAAGGTATTTCTAGGGGTTATGCCAATAATTGCAGAAATGGGAAAGTTATTGCTATTCCTACAGATAGTCTTAAAGATAAGACAGAAATTAGTGGATTCTTTCCATTTTAAAATTAATTCCAAGGAAAGTACAAGAAAAAACATATCTACAAATTATGAGATATTTTCCAGATATACTAGGTACAATCAAAATGATGCTGAAATATTATATAGTAAAAAATTGTAAAACAGATGTATAGGAATGAATGTGCAACTGGTTTTCATTGTCCCCTTGAGAATCAAAGAGTGTTTTAAGGAAAGTATTTGCCTTTGCTCACCCTGAGTAAATGTAAATTTCTTAAGGAAAAGATACATCTCCAGTGAACACATTATCCTTTGCTATTTGTATAAGTTCCTGTCATGGGAAGGGTAACGGACATGGGCATCAGTCTTCCACATAGCATTATTTTAAATGACATCCTTTTTGGGGAATAGAGAAGAAAGTGCTGTAAACTTTCCCAAGATTTTTTAGTTGTCATATTTTAGTTACGCTGTATTTATAAGTATTTTGCCCCTTCCTATCTGAGGTGCAATGAGATACACTTAAAAGGAACATTACAGTATATCCAAAATATACATGTAGAAGTAGTCTTAGAATTAGGAACAGTTTCTTATATTGCTCTAATTCTTGTCTGATTATTTACACTCACCAATTCCCCTCCACTACAACCACTTTCATTTTTTTAGTTTGTGGGAAGGTTGGTGGCTGATGGCCCAAATCCGATAGACTGCATGTCTGTGTCCCATTCCAAAATTCACATGTTGAAACCCAACTCTCCAGTGTGATGATATTACAAGTGGAACGTTTGAGAAGTAATTAGTATTAGATGAGGTCATGAGGATGGCTTTCATAAATGAGATCAGTGCCTTTATAAGAGTCATAAGAAAGCTTGATTTCTTTCTCTTCTGTCTACCACGGGAGGATACAACAGAAGTCAGCAGTCTTGACCACAAATAAGGCCCTCACCCTGATACTGCAGAACTATAAGCAATAAACTTCTACTCTTCATAAGCCACCCAGTTTATGGTACTTTGTTAGATCAGCTCAAAATAACTAAAGTACATTGTATAGAAATTATGTTTCCCCACAGGAAGCTGATTTCACCTAGGGGGTGCCCCTCCTTGGGGGGTTTCCCACATCCAGTATTTTGTTGATATGGGGTTAAGAAGTGTAGCCGTCTGTCTCAGATAAGAAAACTCTCTAGGACCATCTCAGTTTCAAGGCTTCCTATGGGGTTTAATTTCCTTTGGAAGTGCATCTCAGATAAGTCTTATTTCTGTCCAGTCCTTCCTCTCTCCCTCAAGTTGTTGCTTGTGAAGTCATTTACCATTAATTTCTTCTGCTCAAACACCTTTGTCAGAATTTGTTTCCAGGGAGCACAGACTAAAACATCTTGGATAGAGAGAGAAATGAAAATGCACATATGTGTAAACAAACGCATACTTTTTTAAAACTCTGAGAGCATTTTGAGTGTTTCAGAGAAAGCTAAATATTCTCTGTATCATTTTATGCCCTCCCTCTTTTGGAAACAGAACTGCTATGTGTTAGCACAGCACATGGCCATACAAATATGGTTTACATTTCTCTGCCTCCTATGCAGGTGGATGTAGTCATGTGGCTAATTTGTCGAAAAAGGAATATGAACAGAAGTGATATATGTTGTTAACATGCCACATGCTTGAAAGGAAATTGCTTATTCTTCATTTACTTTCTTTGCCCCTTCTATTGCCTGGAAAGAGTGATGGATGGAATACACTCAGAAGTTATATATAGAGGACAGCCATGCCACTCTGCCAACATGGAGTGTTCATATTGAGCTCGTTGCCTGAGAGAATAATACATTTCCATCACATTAAAGCCACTGTGTTTTGAGGTCTCTTTTGATGGCAAATTTTCCTGAACTGTTTCAATGGTGTAGACATTGGATGCGGGAGGCTTGTGTCCCTTATGCTTTATTTTAATAGGTCTTAATGGATGGAATTCTGCCAAGTATGCAATTTTCCTGGATATAATTCCTTTCCTGAACAAATGGTCTGAAAGTAAGACCCTAGAATTAACCAAGTTAATATTTTCTAGTTATCTACAAAACTTCAGTATTTCTTTGTAAATTAAATATAAAAGAAATGAGATCTGTTAATACACATAGAGACACAGAACACACACAATTAAGTATGCCTGCAGGATAATATCACCTTCTTGCTATGCTAATGTGTTTAGTAACACATACTCCTTTCTAAGTCCATGGATTATATAAACACCCTGGGAAATGATTGCAAAGGTAAGACCTTCCTTGAAATGTTTGTGGAAAAAGAAAAAGACTTCATTGATATGTGGAGCCTAATAATATGAAAAGCAGATAAGAGAGTGACAGGTTTGACCTAACAATAAGAAAGGATGTCAGAAGATTTAGAAGGTGATTTTAGCAGGGATTTTTATGCAAATCTGGAACACTTGTAAATGGCAGAGTTCCCATGTTTTGTTGTCTTTTTTCTGTAATAAAAACATCTGTAATATATTTGATGTTGTATTTGCTTTGGAATCCCATACTTGTGTGTGTCTGTGTGAATGTGTTTAGAGAGAGGATCAGGAAAACTCTAGCATCTCTCTTTTATTCCACAGTTGTGATTGGTAATGTAGGAATTCCCAGTGAGCAAACAAACCCAGCATCCTTGTAAAGGAAAATAGAGTGAATCACTGGAGACCTGAAAATAAATGTGAACAGTTTAATCATATATCCAGCCTAGGAAGGTGCAGCAATTCTGGGAATTTGCTTCCTTCGTATCTACATAATATTAAATATGATTTTGCTGAAAATGTTTTCGGTTATTGCTGTTTCAAGTGATCCAGTGAGAATTCAGTGATAAATGAAAGATTTTTTTTCCTAGTGTGATAATAATCTGATTAGAAATGTCCAAAAGAGACCTCCTACTCATAGGAGAAAACCATCTCAGTTAGCTCAAGTGGGTCAGGCAGAGAAGGGAAGAGTAAAGATAACATTCACAGCAGAACCAATCCTAGCTAACAAAACTGGATACAGTCCTAAATGATCATCTAATTCACTTAGATGATCAATGATTTCCCACTTTTTCCTTCTTCTTCTTGGAAAAAGTAAGACCCCAAGTACAGTATGATGAGAAAGCATTTCATTTGCTTCTCAACTCTATTGTTGAAGAGAATTGATTTCTATAAACCAGGTTTTGTTCCAGATGAAATAATTTGTTTTAGACTGAGATTATTTGATGGATGATTAAGATTTAAGCATAGAGAGTATAAACCAATTGCTGAAAGGTACATAATTGAAAAGTGCCACAGATGGACTTTAAAACCAGATCTTCCAGATTCCAACACCTTATCTTTCATTTGACATATTGCATCATAAATAATTGCTATTTGGGTAATTGATTAATTATGATGAACATTAATATAAAGTCATGCCAAAACTGAACTGGAGAAAGTATTCTTCTCTAGGAAAATTCCAATCATGCTCTTTTTTTATTGAATTAAAGGATGTCAGAAGATTTAGAAGGTGATTTTAGCAGGGATTTTTATGCAAATCTGGAACACTTGTAAATGGCAGAGTTCCCATGTTTTGTTGTCTTTTTTCTGTAATAAAAACATCTGTAATATATTTGATGTTGTATTTGCTTTGGAATCCCATACTTGTGTGTGTCTGTGTGAATGTGTTTAGAGAGAGGATCAGGAAAACTCTAGCATCTCTCTTTTATTCCACAGTTGTGATTGGTAATGTAGGAATTCCCAGTGAGCAAACAAACCCAGCATCCTTGTAAAGGAAAATAGAGTGAATCACTGGAGACCTGAAAATAAATGTGAACAGTTTAATCATATATCCAGCCTAGGAAGGTGCAGCAATTCTGGGAATTTGCTTCCTTCGTATCTACATAATATTAAATATGATTTTGCTGAAAATGTTTTCGGTTATTGCTGTTTCAAGTGATCCAGTGAGAATTCAGTGATAAATGAAAGATTTTTTTTCCTAGTGTGATAATAATCTGATTAGAAATGTCCAAAAGAGACCTCCTACTCATAGGAGAAAACCATCTCAGTTAGCTCAAGTGGGTCAGGCAGAGAAGGGAAGAGTAAAGATAACATTCACAGCAGAACCAATCCTAGCTAACAAAACTGGATACAGTCCTAAATGATCATCTAATTCACTTAGATGATCAATGATTTCCCACTTTTTCCTTCTTCTTCTTGGAAAAAGTAAGACCCCAAGTACAGTATGATGAGAAAGCATTTCATTTGCTTCTCAACTCTATTGTTGAAGAGAATTGATTTCTATAAACCAGGTTTTGTTCCAGATGAAATAATTTGTTTTAGACTGAGATTATTTGATGGATGATTAAGATTTAAGCATAGAGAGTATAAACCAATTGCTGAAAGGTACATAATTGAAAAGTGCCACAGATGGACTTTAAAACCAGATCTTCCAGATTCCAACACCTTATCTTTCATTTGACATATTGCATCATAAATAATTGCTATTTGGGTAATTGATTAATTATGATGAACATTAATATAAAGTCATGCCAAAACTGAACTGGAGAAAGTATTCTTCTCTAGGAAAATTCCAATCATGCTCTTTATTTTTTGTTGAATTGTATTTAGCTTACAATACTATATTCAATTCAGGTGTATAACATAGTGATACAATATACCTATTACAAAGGAATCATCATGATAAGCCTAGTTATTATCTATCTCTGCACAAAGTTATTATAATATTATTGAATATATTCTCTATACTGTACTTTATATCCCAATGACTTATTTATTTTATAATTTCAAGTTTCTGTCTTTAATTTGCTTCATGTATTTCATCCATTCCATCCCCATATATGTCAAAGAGCACCTAGGCTTCTTACATGCCTTGACTTTCTTAAATAATGTTGCTGCAATGAACATAGGGATATATATATATATATATATATATATATATACATATATATCTTCTAAAATTAGTATTTTTGTTTTCTTTGTATACATAATGCTGCTTTTAAGACTCTTTCTTTATCCTTATTGTTTGCATTTTAATTATAAGGCATCTCTGTGTGTTTTCCTTTGGGTTCATCTTATTTGGAAATTTCTGGGCTCCTTGGACCTGAGTCTCTGTTTCCTTCCCCAGAGTATGGAAGCTTTCAGCGATTATTTTTCAAATAAATTTTCTGGCCCTTTTCTCTCTTCTTCGTCTGGGTCCCTTGTTATCCTAATGTGATTACACTTGATGTTTTCACAAAGATCCCTCAAGGCATTTTCAGTTCTTTTAATTCTTTTTTTTAACTTGCTTATTTAGCTTTTGTGTCTGGGTGTTTTCCACTGCTTTGTCTTTCCGCTCACTGACTCATGCTTCCATTACCTTCTCTCTGCTGTTGAACCCCTCTAGTGTGTTTCTGGGTTGTAATGTCTGTTTGATATTTACATTTTCTACCTCTTTGCTGAAGTTCTTGGTGTGTTCATCCATTCTTCTCCCCTGATTGGTGAGCATCTTTATGACCATTACTTTGACCTTTCTATCAGGAAAGTTGCTTATCTCCATTATGTTAAGGTTTGCTCTATTCTTTGGTTTGGGATATATTCATCTTTATTTCATCTATCTCTCCACATATCTGTCAACCTGTTAGGTGAAACAGCTCTCTCCCTCATTCTTAAGTAAGCATTTTCATGTAGGTGCTGTTCCATGTGGCACAGAAGTACAGTTTTCCCTGACAACCAGAGCCAGACACTCTAAGGATGTCCTTTGGGTAAGATGTGGGTACCTGCTGGATGTAACAGGGCTGTAAGTGTTGCATAGGGAGGGCAAGACTCCAGCTGCTCACCTGTTCAAGCTGCAGCTTGTCCACAGTGCGGGCCTGGAACCCTGCTTGGGCCAGTTGCACCTCCAGGGCTTGTTTGGGCTGGGTGTGGTGCAGGGTGCTCACTCTGGCCCAGTAATATAGGGTAGGCAGAGCCTGACCACCGGTGCTAGCAAACTAGAGAAAGGGCACCAAAAATGGCATCACACAGTGCTGTCACCAGCGGATTAAGATGACACTGTGAAAATGTCATCACCAGCACTTCCATCTGCAGATCAAGTCCCTGCAGGTCCCTGCCTCTCTGGCAGCTGCCAGAGAAATGTGTCTCCCTCATTTGTTGTCTAGGTATTTTTCAGTTTCTTGTTTTTGCTCTAGATCTCAGGGCAAAGGGAGAAAGCAGGATCTCCATTTCTATGATTCATCTGGCTTAAATCTCCATTGATTTTCAACATTAGAAGTTGGGGGATCTTGTCTTTCTGGTGCCAGCTCCCAGTGGTGGGGTGCCTAGTGTGAGGCTCAGTCCTTTCGCTCCTCAAGGGGGAGTTCTGTATTTTGAACTCCCTCCCTATTGTAGGGTCATCGTTTCTGGGGTGGGATCCTGGGCAAGGCCATGTCTCCATCACGCTCACCCTTTCTCAGTGCATCTCTTCTGTATTTTTTCTGTAGAGATGCTGTTCATCTAGTTGTCAGGTCTTTTTCAGAAGAAAATGTTCCCTATGTAGCTGGAATTGTGTTGTGTCCACAGGAGGAGGTGAGTTCAGGGTCTTCCTTTGCTGTCATCTTGAATACTCCTCTCCCCAATTATGCTCTTTTAATGACTTTGGTATTAGTAATTATTTCTCAGAGTTTAATGTAGTGATTTTGAAACATATCTATAACAATCTCAATGACAGTAAACTCCTCAAAAATTACCAATATATGTCATATAACCAGAATTTCTGTTCCCATGATAAAGTTCTTTAGTTACCTAAGAATTAATATATTTATGAAAGTTGTTCATTGAAAGTCAATTTCATACAAAATAAAATATAGGGAAATGGTTGAAACAAGTACATTTGGTTATAAATGTTCTAATCCAACTCTAAGTCACAATTATAAAGGAACAACTCTAATTTCTGAAAAGAAAGCTAAGAATTCCAGTTCTACTGCTAACAGAGTGGTACCTGGTTGATAAATAAGCTGAGATTTTCAGCATCTAAAATTTCACATCTCACATTACACTTCTCTCTGCCTTTACATCAAGTTCAAACAACTTTATTTTTAAAATATCCTCTACTTTTCCCTCCTACAGTTCTTCTCACATTGCTGCCCACTCTTTCTCTCACCCTCTCTGCTTTATGAAAGTGTATTTCTTTTCATTGTGTTTTTCCTTGGTTAAAAGTGAGCATTCTCACTGCATTAACTGGTCTTCACTGACACTTCATTGTCTATCCCGGTAACTACTTTTTTCTGTAAACCTCTCCTCATATATCTGAATTATTGTGACATTTTGGACTAATCCCCAAGCATTAGGATGCTTCAGAGTGACCCTTCATTACACTTCATATTAAACTTCTATTTAAAATTGAATATGATGATATACACTTAATAACAATGTTTAGTGAGTCAGTAATTATTAAAAGAATGATCAGTGTTTATTAAATTCTTTATAATCTGCTTATGTAAATGGAGGTTAAGTCATTAACCTTGGTGTTGACTTCAAGACTGTAAATGAACTGCTTAGGTTGTGAAACAATTCAAATGAGATAATGTAGATAAAGGTTATTTGTATACTTTATACAAATGGTATGGTATTAATAATAGTCTAAAATACTTAATCAGATATTAAATGAAAAATACCTCTCCAAATAGCACAGAATGCAAAATGGAAAGCTAATGCCAGTCTCACCATGACTGTGAATTTGCTTGCTTGTTCTGAGTAGCCTTTAAAAAAAAGGCTGTAAGGACTTTGTTTTCCACTCACAGACTCAAGGAGCAGTCTTGTTCTTTTTTCCAGTATGATCTTGCTACTTACTACCTGCACAAATGATTCCTGCTTCATCAAACTGGTTATATCTTTCCTGCAGTTTGCCGTTATATAAAGATAAACGACGGGCTTCCCAGGTGGCACTAGTCATAAAGAACCTGCCTGCCAATGCAGGAGACCTAAGAGACTCATGTTGGTGGAGAAATCCCCTGGAGGAGGGCATGGCAAGCCACTCCAGTGTTCTTGCCTGGAGAATCCCATGGGCAGAGGAGCCTGGTGGGCTACAGTCCATAGGGTCACAAAGAGTCAGACACTGACTTAAGCAACTTAGCACACATACCTAAATGAAAGTATTTGGACCTAACTGTAAAATTGGAAACTTGCATCACTTACGTTCTACTAACTAACTAGCAACCTAATCATGATTTTATACATTTATCTTTTAAAATTTACATTTGACTACAAAATAATTTTGTTGGGTGATCATTAAGTCTGATACATTCAGAAGGCACTTTTGCCTAGATACATGAAATCATACCAGCTTGGCCTCTTATTTCCTCCAAACTGACTTTCTCAACAGTGTCCAATTTTGGTCAAAAACCAATGTAATTTTGTAAAATAGATATATTATAATTTTGAAAAAGTTTAACAAGCTGTAGCTTATAAAGAATATGTTCCACGGTAAGAATTATGTGGAAACTCTTCTATAGAAAAGATTTTTAAAAATTACTTTAATTGTACTAACTGGCATATGGGTAAGAACTTAGACTTTTTTTATATAATTTATTTTTATTTTACTTTTACAGAGTTTTGTTGTTTACAGCTATATATAAACCAGGATTAGCCATAGGGCCCTTGGCCCCTCCCGCCTGAATCTCCTCCCACCTCCCTCCCCATCCCTCCTGTGCAGGTTGTTGCATAGCCCCTGTGTAAGTCCCCTTAGTCTTACAGCATATTCACATTCGTAGTCTCATTTACATATGGCAATGTAAGTTTCCATGTTACTCTTGCCATACATCTCTCCCATTCCTTCCTCCCCTCAAAGTACATAAGTCTGTTCTCTTATGTCTGTTTCTCCATTGTGGCTCTGCATATGCTTTTATCAGTATTATCTTTCTAGATTCCATATATATGTATTAGTATGCTATATTTTTCCTTCTCTTTCTTACTCCACATTGTATAATAGATTCTAGGCTTATCCACCTCACTAGGACTGATTCAAATGCATTTCTTTTTGCAGCTGAGAAATGTTCCCTTGTATATATGTGCCACAGCTTCTTTATCCATTCAGTCATCAATGGACATCTAAGTTGTTTCCACGTTCTAGGTATTGTAAAAAGTACTGCAGTGAACAATGGGTTACATGTGTCTCTTTTAATTTTGATTTCCTCAGGGTATATTGCCTAATAATGAGATTGCTGGGTCATATGGTGGTTCTATTTCTAGTTTTTTGAGGACTCTCCATGCTGTCTTCCATAGTGGCTGTATCAACTTACATTCCCACCAACAGTGTGTAAGAGTAAAACTTAGACATTTTTAGCTTTTGAGGCTTTATATTACTTTCTTTGAAATTGAAAGTAGCATGGTGATATATAAATTTGTATTTCACATAAATGCTTATTTCTCATTTAGTATTGTTTGTTTTAGAAATGTACAGTGACAATGATGATTAGATTTGTCCCATATTTGCACAGTATTTTAAAGCCAGATTTGGACGGTAGCACCAAGAGCTAAATTATTTTCGTTCCTTGATTTTGACTTGGTTTACGATGGATCAAGAGTAATTTAATTTGGCTAAGATGCCCTTTCACAGTGTTCTGCCAAGAGGTTAAAAAACCTCTAGTATGGTACAATATAAATAAGGTACCCTATCCAGCATCACAGTTCTTTGAAAGTTCATATGATTTATTCATGCAATAAAGATTTCTTAGTACTTTTTATTTGTAAGGTATTGTGCTAGGCAATAATAAAACGGTGGATGGCATAATATTCATCTCTTTATTCCTGATATTTATTGTACAGCTATATATAAACCAGGATTAGCCATAGGGCCCTTGGCCCTCCGCCTGAATCTCCTCCCACCTCCCTCCCCATCCCTCCTGTGCAGGTTGTTGCATAGCCTGTGTAAGTCCCCTTAGCCTTACAGCATATTCACATTCGTAGTCTCATTTACATATGGCAATGTAAGTTTCCATGTTACTCTTGCCATACATCTCTCCCATTCCTTCCTCCTCAAAGTACATAAGTCTGTTCTCTTATGTCTGTTTCTCCATTGTGGCTCTGCATATGCTTTTATCAGTATTATCTTTCTAGATTCCATATATATGTATTAGTATGCTATATTTTTCCTTCTCTTTCTTACTCCACATTGTATAATAGATTCTAGGCTTATCCACCTCACTAGGACTGATTCAAATGCATTTCTTTTTGCAGCTGAGAAATTTTCCCCTTGTATATATGTGCCACAGCTTCTTTATCCATTCAGTCATCGATGGACATCTAAGTTGTTTCCACGTTCTAGGTATTGTAAAAAGTACTGCAGTGAACAATGGGTTACATGTGTCTCTTTTAATTTTGATTTCCTCAGGGTATATTGCCTAATAATGAGATTGCTGGGTCATATGGTGGTTCTATTTCTAGTTTTTTGAGGACTCTCCATGCTGTCTTCCATAGTGGCTGTATCAACTTACATTCCCACCAACAGTGTGTAAGAGTAAAACTTAGACATTTTTAGCTTTTGAGGCTTTATATTACTTTCTTTGAAATTGAAAGTAGCATGGTGATATATAAATTTGTATTTCACATAAATGCTTATTTCTCATTTAGTATTGTTTGTTTTAGAAATGTACAGTGACAATGATGATTAGATTTGTCCCATATTTGCACAGTATTTTAAAGCCAGATTTGGACGGTAGCACCAAGAGCTAAATTATTTTCGTTCCTTGATTTTGACTTGGTTTACGATGGATCAAGAGTAATTTAATTTGGCTAAGATGCCCTTTCACAGTGTTCTGCCAAGAGGTTAAAAAACCTCTAGTATGGTACAATATAAATAAGTTACCCTATCCAGCATCACAGTTCTTTGAAAGTTCATATGATTTATTCATGCAATAAAGATTTCTTAGTACTTTTTATTTGTAAGGTATTGTGCTAGGCAATAATAAAACGGTGGATGGCATAATATTCATCTCTTTATTCCTGATATTTATTGTAGTGTCTAACATTCAACAAATGCATAAATGAAAAAATACAGTTTAATAAATGAAACACCAAATAAATAAAATATTAGTTATTAAAATGTAGTTCAACTTTTCATAATAATTTTAGCATCTTGATTAGCAGAAAGTCATGTAAATAAATAATTGCAATCCAGGGAAATACATTGTAATATGTGAATGGGTAAGTGTTAGTAGGGATGTAGAGTAGATCAATGCAGCAATTGAAGTTTAATATTAAGTTCAATTGCAGGTAACAGATGCCCAAAATTATTAGAGGGCTATATGAACTAGATATTTATTATTTGTGTCACATTAATATAAATCTGTAGATAAATAGTCTAGGGCTAGTATGTTGGCTGTATGTCTCTGAGAGTCCTGGGCTCATTCCATCTCTTCATGGCAAGGCATGGTACCGTACATTATCTCAGGTCTTTGCTAGAGTATTAGTAATCCCATTCTTGTTGCCAACATCGAACCAATGTTCCAGCTATCAAAGAAGGCAGAAGGGTCAATGATAGTGCATCAATCATATTTTTAGAAAGCCTCCCTGAAGCTTCCAAATGACAGTTGAGCTTATATTTCACTGCCCCAGACTTCATCTATGAACTACTAGCTTCAAATACGTCTAGTAGGAAATATAGTGTCTATATCAAGCTGGCATGTGCCTGGCTTAAAAAAAAAGTTATACTTCTATGAAAGAAGAAAATGACTGCAAGTCATTGCCAAAAAAATAAATAAATAACAAAACAAGAAATTTTTTTAGAGCATGTAACATCTGACCTGAATTTTCAAGCAATAGAAACTCAAGCAGTCCATCACAGGGATAGCACAGGGGAGAAAATAGAATAAACACAGAAATTGCAGAAGTATAGCAGTCAGACGCAATGTGCTATGCTATATTATGTTAACTTCTTCTGTATTATTAACTTGAACTTTTAGTGAAAATTTGGAATTACTGGTGGATTTTACAACTGAATTACATTTTTTTGGAGCGGTTGATAAAGACACAGAATGTTGAATTAGAATGAGGAGAAGGAAGATGAGATCACTGAGATACCACTGCAATAATTCAGTTAAAAATTGCCAATTTTAATGAGGAGCTAAACATCTGAAAACAATATATAGATATGTATAGAAAGGATTAGGTAACAGATTGGGTGTGGGACTGAAGGGGGAGAAGTGTCAAGCATTAGTCAGGAGTTTCTAACTTGGGTACCCAGAAGGAATAACTCAGATCAGAAATGCAATGGAATATGATAAGTAGGTTACATAAAAGAAATGCATCAGTTTTGTACTTTTATGTATAAACTGTCTATGAAGGACATATGTTTGTGAATGATTTAAAGTTTAAGAGAAATGTATGAAATGATGATACTGTATATATATATATATATATGTATATATATATATATAATGTAGTTCACTACTATTTGAATCTTCATTTGTACTATGGTTCTCTTAAAAATTAATACTTTACTACCTCAAATGTAGAAAGCTAGATATAAAATTCTTCTGTGTGACAGGTGGATACTCTACCTTTTATAGAAATAAGAGGTATATGAAATAAAAGGTTTATCTTAACACTGAAATTCAATACTGTATACTCTTGTTAGAAGTTCAAATGTATTTTTCATTATTATCTAGGGGTAATGGTGAATGAATATAAACATATACCAAAATACAGCAATTGAAAACACTCTAATAGATTTAGTGTCGTCTCTTCAAGGTGATAATAGCGGGTTTAAGAAAAATACTGAAACCTCTATGAACTTTACTTCTTAGTTATATACTTCTCTCAAGGTAAAAATATAGCCACTGAACAGAATCTTGTAAAGGGTGTTGAGGGAAGATGCTGTCAAATAAAAACTAATGTAAATATTATTTTAATAAAGAAGTAGTAAATCATATAGCCAAATTGTAGGGCAGGTTTCATGTAAACAACTCCAGTAAAAGCATCTGAATTAAGACTCTGTTGAAGGTCTATTTCTAAAATATCTATCTTCTTAGACTTCAAATTTCAATGAGAATTAGATGATTTATAGATGCTTATGAAACATGAACTTCCTTATCTTTATATTTTAGTGAATGGTTTTGAAAATGTAAAATTTTAGATGAGAAGGGAATGAGATCACTGAGATACCACTGCAATAATTCAGTTAAAAATTGCCAATTTTAATGAGGAGCTAAACATCTGAAAACAATATATAGATATGTATAGAAAGGATTAGGTAACAGATTGGGTGTGGGACTGAAGGGAGAGAAGTGTCAAGCATTAGTCAGGAGTTTCTAACTTGGGTACCCAGAAGGAATAACTCAGATCAGAAATGCAATGGAATATGATAAGTAGGTTACATAAAAGAAATGCATCAGTTTTGTACTTTTATGTATAAACTGTCTATGAAGGACATATGTTTGTGAATGATTTAAAGTTTAAGAGAAATGTATGAAATGATGATACTGTATATATATATATATATATATATATATATATATATAATGTAGTTCACTACTATTTGAATCTTCATTTGTACTATGGTTCTCTTAAAAATTAATACTTTACTACCTCAAATGTAGAAAGCTAGATATAAAATTCTTCTGTGTGACAGGTGGATACTCTACCTTTTATAGAAATAAGAGGTATATGAAATAAAAGGTTTATCTTAACACTGAAATTCAATACTGTATACTCTTGTTAGAAGTTCAAATGTATTTTTCATTATTATCTAGGGGTAATGGTGAATGAATATAAACATATACCAAAATACAGCAATTGAAAACACTCTAATAGATTTAGTGTCGTCTCTTCAAGGTGATAATAGCGGGTTTAAGAAAAATACTGAAACCTCTATGAACTTTACTTCTTAGTTATATACTTCTCTCAAGGTAAAAATATAGCCACTGAACAGAATCTTGTAAAGGGTGTTGAGGGAAGATGCTGTCAAATAAAAACTAATGTAAATATTATTTTAATAAAGAAGTAGTAAATCATATAGCCAAATTGTAGGGCAGGTTTCATGTAAACAACTCCAGTAAAAGCATCTGAATTAAGACTCTGTTGAAGGTCTATTTCTAAAATATCTATCTTCTTAGACTTCAAATTTCAATGAGAATTAGATGATTTATAGATGCTTATGAAACATGAACTTCCTTATCTTTATATTTTAGTGAATGGTTTTGAAAATGTAAAATTTCTTAACCTAGTATAAGTCCTCCTTGTTTCTACTCTTCCTTTGGTTAAAAAACTGAACATTTTTGACTGTTGACCTCACTGTTAAGTATGTTAAATAAAAGCAAAATTATTTCCTTAAAGTTGTTCAGCAATTCTGAAAGAATGTGTATGGTAAGTCACATTTTTGTAGATAGAAACAATTCAGTCATAGCAAAATGGCTCTGAAGATCTAATAGTTTTATATTGGAGGAATTTTTTGGATATGCACATGTATAATTTGCTTCAGTACTAAAATGTTTGCTTTTTACTATTCTTAGGACTCTTCCACTTTATTCTTAGAAGAAAGAAAAGTGAAGATTTAATGTACAGGTATCTTTTGTTTTATTGCCCTTGACTTTACTGTGCTTTACACATATTGCCTATTTTTTTTTTCCCACAAGTTACAGGTCTGTGACAGACCTTCCTCAAGCAAGTCAATTGGCACCATTTTTTTTTTCAACATCATTTGCTCACTTCATATCTTCATGTCACCATTGTAATTCTCACAAATTTTCAGATTTTTTTCATTATTGTATTTGTCCTGGTGATCTGTAATCAGTGATCTTTTCTATTACTATGGTAATTATTTTGGCATTGTTTAGCAATAAAGCATTTTTAAAGTATGCACATTATTTTTTAGACATAATATTACTGCATAGTAGACTATATTATAGTGTGAACATAAGTGTTATATTCACCGAGAAAGCAGAAAACTTGTGTGGCTCACTTTATGTTTATACTCACTTTACTATGTTGTTCTGGAACCAAACCTAGTATCTTTAAGGTATGTCATTGGCCAATAAAGAATCTTTTTTCAATAAACTAATGTAAATATTATTTTAATAAAGAAGTAGTAAATCATATAGCCAAATTGTAGGGCAGGTTTCATGTAAACAACTCCAGTAAAAGCATCTGAATTAAGACTCTGTTGAAGGTCTATTTCTAAAATATCTATCTTCTTAGACTTCAAATTTCAATGAGAATTAGATGATTTATAGATGCTTATGAAACATGAACTTCCTTATCTTTATATTTTAGTGAATGGTTTTGAAAATGTAAAATTTCTTAACCTAGTATAAGTCCTCCTTGTTTCTACTCTTCCTTTGGTTAAAAAACTGAACATTTTTGACTGTTGACCTCACTGTTAAGTATGTTAAATAAAAGCAAAATTATTTCCTTAAAGTTGTTCAGCAATTCTGAAAGAATGTGTATGGTAAGTCACATTTTTGTAGATAGAAACAATTCAGTCATAGCAAAATGGCTCTGAAGATCTAATAGTTTTATATTGGAGGAATTTTTTGGATATGCACATGTATAATTTGCTTCAGTACTAAAATGTTTGCTTTTTACTATTCTTAGGACTCTTCCACTTTATTCTTAGAAGAAAGAAAAGTGAAGATTTAATGTACAGGTATCTTTTGTTTTATTGCCCTTGACTTTACTGTGCTTTACACATATTGCCTATTTTTTTTTTCCCACAAGTTACAGGTCTGTGACAGACCTTCCTCAAGCAAGTCAATTGGCACCATTTTTTTTTTCAACATCATTTGCTCACTTCATATCTTCATGTCACCATTGTAATTCTCACAAATTTTCAGATTTTTTTCATTATTGTATTTGTCCTGGTGATCTGTAATCAGTGATCTTTTCTATTACTATGGTAATTATTTTGGCATTGTTTAGCAATAAAGCATTTTTAAAGTATGCACATTATTTTTTAGACATAATATTACTGCATAGTAGACTATATTATAGTGTGAACATAAGTGTTATATTCACCGAGAAAGCAGAAAACTTGTGTGGCTCACTTTATGTTTATACTCACTTTACTATGTTGTTCTGGAACCAAACCTACAGTATCTTTAAGGTATGTCTGTATTGGCCAATGTTTGTCCTTTTTCAAAAAATGGCAAAATGAAAATGATAGAAACAAGTTATCTCTTGGGCAGTTTCATCATGTCAATAATAATTAAATCAATATAAGGACTGAATAATCTTTTACAAAATTATCAGTTTCCTTTTAAAAAGTTAGTCCAAGGGCTTCCCCTGGTGGTCCAGTGGGTAAGGACACCGCCTTGCAGTGCAAGGGGCGCCAGTTCAATCCCTGGCCTGGGAAGATCCCACGTGCTAGGGAGCGGCTGGACCAATGGTGTCCAATTACCAAACCAGAGCTCTGGCGCGAGTGCGCCCGGAGCCGGCGCTCTGCGACAACAGAGGCCACCGCGATGGGAGGCCCACAGGAGCCAAAGAACAAAGATGGATGAAAATAGAAAAATGAAAGACCAATAGAAGTGGCCCGCCCACTTCCCTCCCTCCGCAACCCGACCCCCGCCCAGTAAATAAATAAATAAATAAATCTTAAAAAAAAAAAGTTAGTCCAAGTTTAATTTTGTTATTTTTGTCACTATGTATATATGTTACTTTTACTAAATGATAGCTGTGAAATTAGCTCAGTGGACTTTTTTATACACTTGCTAACCTATTTAATAGCTTTAATAGGAAAAACAGCTGAAGAAATCCCCATAAATGAAAGGCACATTTTAAGAAATATACTAAGCTTTATGTTCAGCTGTTTTCAGGATAATGTTCACAATAAAATTGGAAGAAGATAGTAGGATTCCCCTAAACATACAGACTGTGGCACTATTCCCATAATGTTAATAATTTTTTAAATTTTAAATTAATACAATGTGATATATAGTGAGTACAAGGGAAACCTTAAGAAATCCATTAAAGTTAAAAAACTCCAGTTTTTTAAAAATGGATTCTCTCTTAAAATTTAAAATATCTGTCTCTTAAACACTGTTAAAACTTGATCTTCTTGCTGTTTAGTTAGAGACAACACATAATGTTGTTTTTTGCCTTTCTGTTCAGAGTGACAAACTGAATCCATTTCTGTATGTCTCCTCCTCCTTTCAAAATTACATTGATATGATAAAAGTAATTGGAAAGTAAAAATAGCTCCCTGACACCTCTGAGACACAGAAACATTTCATAGACTAGAAACATTCTGGAAGTTTTGTAAGATGGCGGGGATAGATGTGGGGGAGGTGCGAGTGGAATTCCATACTGACCTTTCACTATGAACTTTTCATAGTCACTCTCTTCATTAACTTTGTGGTAGTTACTATTGATCTATCAGCCTTGTTCATTTTCTCTCTTTGGAACCTGCTGACATTTCCCAGTGCTGTTTTCTCCTCTTAGAGTTGTGCCTTCTTTTGTTTCCTTGGATAGTAACTTAAAAATGTTTGTTAACTTAGTGGCTTTGGCAAGTACAGGTTCTGGGGAGCTAATGTAAAGGGCAGATAATAGGTGCAGCCTTAGGGACAAATACATTATATCAGTTAGCATTAGCATATCACCTCCTATTCTTAAAAAAGAGAAAGAAAAACCTGATAAACAAAAACAAATCTGTATACATGCACAAAACCTAGCACCTCATTTCTGCTTCTTTAATTAATCCTGATTACAGCTAAGGATGTTCTAGCTTTTAAAAAATTAGAATTATTATAGATTTTATTAAAATTTTTAATCTAATTCCTTAAAGGTTCCATAGCCTTTTGCCTTTAAGAATTTGGATCCGTTATTCTTTTAAGCGTAGATGAAAACGCCTTCAGAATTTTCTCCAAGGCTGTTGTCCTAATCATAATTTGTACTCTTCCATAGTTATTTTGTTAACTCATAGTTTTAGAAAGACATCTATTTTTATCAAATATCCAGTTGAATTTATTCTATTTCTCTTTATTAATTCAACAAATGCTATGGACATTATTTTATTTTATTGGCTTTTTGAAAAAGAAAGTGCTTAATTTGCATATTCCTGACTTCTAAATATTTATTTAGTACCATGAACTCCCTGGTCTTCAAAACTTTATTTCCAAACATTTTTCTTTGTTGTGTCAGCTACTACCACAGATCATTGTTTCCAAAGGGTTATATGCTCAACATATATTTTTATAGTTTTCAGTTCAAAAGTAATCATTTAATTGAATGGTAGTTTTTGCTGATGGAGATTCTTTTTCTATTTCAAACAACATCTCTCTTTTAACACCTACTTTTGTAGATAGGTATGATTTTTACTGCATTTTTATTGTTAGAAAATTCTATCCTGAAGCCTGCAAAATTTTAAAATTTAACTTTGAAATAAAGCTCATTTGAGTTTGTTTTGTTCATTTTCATTTGTAAATTCTTTTTGAAACTCAATGGTTCCATGTAATACACATATTATAGTCCATTCCTTAAGTCAATGAAAATTTCTCATATTACGTCTTAGATAATTTCTTTTCTTTTTACCATGTTGTTATCACTTTCAGGAGCTCTTAATACAAGGTATATACCATGCTGCAAGTCATGTGGGGTCTTAGTTCCCTTACCAGGTATCCAGCTCTTGTGATGGAAACAGTAATGGAGTGTTAACCACTAGTCACAAGTCCCATCTGGAAGTATTCTGATCTTATTGCCTTTCATAAGTGCTATCCCTTTTAAATGTATTCTTTGCTTGGCAAAAATTCTTTTACTTCAGTTTTCCAAAATGGATAATTTAAATGTTTGTTTCATTTGCCTGAGTATTTGTACAGAATCTTTGAACTATGGGGGATATTTACTTATGACTGAATAATAGAGCATTTTCATATCCTCTGTAGCTGTTTTTCCTTCATACTCATCAACTTATCATGCCAGATCCATCAGATTAAAATGCTGAGCAAATAATATGTCTTTGCATTCACAGGATTTCAGGAAAATTGGTTGGAGGGGGCTGTGTGAGAGAAAACATATTTACTCTTTTCCAAGTTGCACTGTGTAAATACTGTATAACAGGGCAGTGCATATTCTCAGCCTGCTTGTACCTTCAACCTTTACAGCCAGAATTCTTCATTGGATAACATGTTTAGGTTGGGGTCATTTTCTAATGTCCAATGCTATTATAGACCTTTTTCCTAATATGTATACAAATATATATTATATGCAGGCATGTGTGCATGGTTAAGTCACTTAAGTCATGTCTGACTCTGTGTAGCTCTATAGACTGTGGTGCTTCAAGCTCTTCTTTCTATGGGATTCTCCTGGGAAAGGTTACTGGAGTTGGTTGCCATGCCTTCCTCCAGTGGATCTTCCCAACTTAGGGATCAAACCCACATCTCACATTTATTGCATTGGCAGATGGGTCCTTTACCACTAGTGCCACTTGGGAAGATATATACTGTTTATCATATATATTACATATAATACACACACACACACACACACACACACATATATATATATTTAGTGAAAAATGGGGCATTCAAATATCTGTTCTTATTTTTTGTTTAAACAAACTTCCATATGGAAGAAAATATTGCAGTATCTGTTGTTGTTTAGTCAATAATTCATGTCAGTCTCTTTTGTAACCCCATGGACTGTAGCCCACCAGGCTCCTCTGTCCAGGGGATTCTTCAGGCAATAAGAGTGAAATGGGCTGCCATTTCCTTCCCCAGGGGATCTTCCCAACCCAGGGATCAAACGCATGTCTCCTGCATCGGAGACAGGATTCTTTACCACTGAGCCACCAGGGAAGCCCTACTGTAATATTAGTCTTACCTAAATTACTTCTGTGCATTTTTTTTAATGTGATAAATATCCTGTTTTCGACAAGTAGCTTTTCCTATGTCTTTCTGAGGGATAGCCTGTAAAGAAGGGATGGACTTCTATTCACAATTTGTTCAAATGTTGAGACTGAGGATAGCACACATGCTAAGACATGAGAAAGTTGTCATTCAAGTATGGGGCCTTCTCTGGGATAAGTAGGGAAGCCCTCCAAATTGGGCTAAAAAATGTCTTGAAAGAGTAGGAAAAGGAGGCTGGCTAGGGGGTTTTACTGTGGTCAAAGGGTAGCACTAGTGTGGGAGCTCGCACACTTCATGAATTTAGAGGAGCGTGCATGCAGGGCCTTGTGCATTTTGAATTCTCCACTGACACCAAAATAGGAAGCACCTAAGTTTTCCTTCAGTTTGTCCAGATGTGAGGGAGAAGGCAGAGATAGGGGGATGTCCCTTAAAAACTGTCAGCAAGAATCAAAATACTAAGTGAGACCCCTTATTTCATCCTTCCCATGGCTCTTTCTATTTATTCTTTAACAGTGCATCTGCCTCACAGTACTTACTATTTATTTGTTTACTTGGCCCTAACTCTCTACGTATTCTGTGCTTCTGGACAGAAGGGACTCTGCCCTGTTTACCATTTTAAACCCTGGACATATTATGGTCCTCCATATCTCACCTTACTGAAAAAATAGGGGAACTGTTATTAATATATTTTTAATACTGAAATTGGATGAATTGCCTTCTGCTAAAACAGCAGTTGGTGGATACATAAGAATTTTCCTTATTTAAGTTGTCATTCTTTGATTTTGTTTTATTATTCTTAAACATTTTATGAGTTTACAATGAAATAATGTTTTGGGGAGAATTGACATAGTTGGGTCAAATTGAATTTTCATTTAGGCAAAAAAAAATCAAGTTTTTATAGGTATTAATAAACAACGTGACTCTTTTTCCTTCCTTCCTTCCTTCTTATATTCTTTATCATTTTCTTTATTTCCTTATGACACATATTTATCAATTTGTTGTAGGCAGTTTGAGAGCCATTGTTTGTAATCATCAACTAAAAAAGCACTCTTATAGTGCTGTATAATTAATTATTAATGCATAAAAGTGAACATAAACCAAATGATAGTTACGCATGGAATGGCATTTGGCAAAAACCAGTGAGCAGATGTATAGTGATGCATACATGTTGGAGGTGGATTCACCAATTTGTTCAAATGTTGAGACTGAGGATAGCACACATGCTAAGACATGAGAAAGTTGTCATTCAAGTATGGGGCCTTCTCTGGGATAAGTAGGGAAGCCCTCCAAATTGGGCTAAAAAATGTCTTGAAAGAGTAGGAAAAGGAGGCTGGCTAGGGGGTTTTACTGTGGTCAAAGGGTAGCACTAGTGTGGGAGCTCGCACACTTCATGAATTTAGAGGAGCGTGCATGCAGGGCCTTGTGCATTTTGAATTCTCCACTGACACCAAAATAGGAAGCACCTAAGTTTTCCTTCAGTTTGTCCAGATGTGAGGGAGAAGGCAGAGATAGGGGGATGTCCCTTAAAAACTGTCAGCAAGAATCAAAATACTAAGTGAGACCCCTTATTTCATCCTTCCCATGGCTCTTTCTATTTATTCTTTAACAGTGCATCTGCCTCACAGTACTTACTATTTATTTGTTTACTTGGCCCTAACTCTCTACGTATTCTGTGCTTCTGGACAGAAGGGACTCTGCCCTGTTTACCATTTTAAACCCTGGACATATTATGGTCCTCCATATCTCACCTTACTGAAAAAATAGGGGAACTGTTATTAATATATTTTTAATACTGAAATTGGATGAATTGCCTTCTGCTAAAACAGCAGTTGGTGGATACATAAGAATTTTCCTTATTTAAGTTGTCATTCTTTGATTTTGTTTTATTATTCTTAAACATTTTATGAGTTTACAATGAAATAATGTTTTGGGGAGAATTGACATAGTTGGGTCAAATTGAATTTTCATTTAGGCAAAAAAAAATCAAGTTTTTATAGGTATTAATAAACAACGTGACTCTTTTTCCTTCCTTCCTTCCTTCTTATATTCTTTATCATTTTCTTTATTTCCTTATGACACATATTTATCAATTTGTTGTAGGCAGTTTGAGAGCCATTGTTTGTAATCATCAACTAAAAAAGCACTCTTATAGTGCTGTATAATTAATTATTAATGCATAAAAGTGAACATAAACCAAATGATAGTTACGCATGGAATGGCATTTGGCAAAAACCAGTGAGCAGATGTATAGTGATGCATACATGTTGGAGAACAAAGCTATTGCCTTATTTCTTTGGTAGTTTTGGACTCAGTATTTTTTTTTTTTATTTGACAAATGTGTCAGTTTATTAACAAACTCTTGAAATGTGCATGCTAAGATTTTTTTTTTAATTAATTAATTAATTTATTTTTTTACATGTATGTTCCCAGATCAGTCATATGCATATCCTTGGACCCTTCCCCCACCCAGTTCCCCCCATCCCATCCCTCCAGACCATCGCTCCAAGTGGTTGTAGGTACTCCTATTCCCCGAGAACGATGACAATAGCTATCTTTTCCACACATGACAGTATAGGTTTCCATGTTACTCCCTCCATGCCTCCCTCCCACTGTTCGGTCTCCACAATGTCTTTATGTCTATTCTCTGTTTTTTCATAAGTTCGCTATGTATGTTATCATGACCATCTTACTAGATCCCATATATATGAGTTAGTATACTGTAATTGTCTTTCTCTTTTTGACTTACTTCACTTTTTAGGATAGGTTCTAGAGCCAGCCACCTCATTAGGACTGAGTCTTCTGCATTTCTTTTAACAGCTGAATAGTATTCCATTGTATATATGTACCAGAGCTTCTGGATCCATTCATTTGTCGATGGACATCTAGGTTGCTTCCATGTTCTGGCTATTGTATAGAGAGCTGCAATGAACATTGGGGTACAGATGCCTCTTTCAGTTTTGATTTCATCAGGATATAGGCCTAATAGTGGGATTGCTGGGTCATAGGGTGCTTCTATTTTTAGTTTTTTAAGGAATCTCCATATTGTCTTCCATAGAGGTTGTATCAATTGACATTCCCACCAGCAATGCAAGAGGGTTCCCTTTTCTCCACACCCTCTCCAGCACTTGCTGTCTGTCGATTTGTTGATGATGGCCATTCTGACAGGTGTGAGGTGGTATCTCATTGTGGTTTTAATTTGCATTTCTCTGATAATAAGCGAGGTTGAGCATCGTTTCATGTATTTTTGGGCCATCTGTATGTCCTCTTTGGAGAGGTGTCTCTTTAGATCTTTTTCCCATTTTTTGATTGGGCTACTCATTTTCCCTGTGCTGAGTTGTCTGAGTTGCTTGTAGATTTTGGAGATTAATTCTTTGTCTGTTGTTTCATTTGCTATGATCTTCTCCCATTCTGTGGGGTGTCTGTTCAACTTTTTGGTGATTTCTTTTGCTGTACAAAAGCTTTTAAGTTTCATGAGGTCCCACGTGTTGACTTTTCTTTTCAGTTCCACTATTTTAGTAGGTGGG
The DNA here is from genome assembly GCA_022376925.1 of Tragulus kanchil. Taxonomy (NCBI): domain Eukaryota; kingdom Metazoa; phylum Chordata; class Mammalia; order Artiodactyla; family Tragulidae; genus Tragulus; species Tragulus kanchil. The sequence goes on along the minus strand of JAIOJX010000025.1, from coordinate 22,810,469 downwards.
TCAGAGAAGATCTTGCTTTGATTGATGTCCTTGAGGGTTTTGCCTATATTCTCCTCTAAGAGTTTGGTGGTTTCTGGTCTTACATTTAGGTCTTTAATCCATTTTGAGTTGATCTTTGTGTATGGGGTCAGGGAATGTTCCAACTTAATTTTTTTGCATGTAGCTGTCCAATTTCTCAGCACCATTTGTTGAAGAGGCTGTCTTTGTCCCATTTTATAGTTTCTCCTCCTTTGTCAAAAATAAGGTACCCATAGGTGCGTGGGTTGATCTCTGGGTTCTCGATCTTGTTCCATTGATCTATAGTTCTGTTTTTGTGCCAGTACCATCCTGTCTTGATAACTGTTGCTTTGTAGTGGAGTCTGAAGTTAGGGAGGCTGATCCCTCCAACTCCATTCTTCTTCCTCAGGATTGCTTTGGCTATTCGAGGTCTTCTGTGTTTCCATATGAACTGTGTGATTCTTTGGTCTAGTTCTGTGAAAAATGTCAATGGTAGTTGAATAGGTATTGCATTGAATCTGTAGATGATATTTGGTAGTATGGTCATTTTCACAATATTGATTCTTTCGATCCAGGAACATGGAATATCTCTCCATCTGTTTAAGTCTTCTTTAATGTCTCTCATGAGTGTCTTGTAATTTTCTGTGTACAATTCTTTTGTTTCTTTGGGCAGGTTTATTCCTAGATATTTGATTCTTTTGGTTGCAATGGTGAAGGGGATTGCCTCTTTGATTTCCTTTTCTGATTTTTCATTGTTTGTGTATAGGAATGCCAGTGACTTCTGTGTGTTGACTTTGTATCCTGCGACTTTACTGAATTCATTGATTAGCTCTAGTAGCTTTGTAACCATGTCTTTGGGATTTTCTATGTATAATATCATGTCATCTGCAAAAAGAGAGAGCTTGATTTCTTCCTTTCCAATCTGGATTCCTTTGATTTCTTTTTCTTCTCTTATTGCTGTTGCTAGCACTTCCAGGACTATGTTGAATAGTAGTGGTGAAAGTGGGCACCCCTGTCTTTTTCCTGATCTTAGAGGGAATGCTTTCAGTTTTTCACCATTAACAATAATGTTCGCTGTAGGCTTCTCATAGATGGCTTTTATTATGTTGAGATAGGTTCCTTCTATGCCCATTTTCTGAAGAGTTTTTATCATAAATGGATGCTGGATTTTGTCGAAGGCTTTTTCTGCATCTATTGAGATGATCATGTGATTTTTGTCTTTCAACAAGTTCTGATACCCAAAATGATGGTGGCCTCGTAGAATGTTAGTTTTTTGCGAAGTTTGTAGCTGTCCAATTTCTCAGCACCATTTGTTGAAGAGGCTGTCTTTGTCCCATTTTATAGTTTCTCCTCCTTTGTCAAAAATAAGGTACCCATAGGTGCGTGGGTTGATCTCTGGGTTCTCGATCTTGTTCCATTGATCTATAGTTCTGTTTTTGTGCCAGTACCATCCTGTCTTGATAACTGTTGCTTTGTAGTGGAGTCTGAAGTTAGGGAGGCTGATCCCTCCAACTCCATTCTTCTTCCTCAGGATTGCTTTGGCTATTCGAGGTCTTCTGTGTTTCCATATGAACTGTGTGATTCTTTGGTCTAGTTCTGTGAAAAATGTCAATGGTAGTTGAATAGGTATTGCATTGAATCTGTAGATGATATTTGGTAGTATGGTCATTTTCACAATATTGATTCTTTCGATCCAGGAACATGGAATATCTCTCCATCTGTTTAAGTCTTCTTTAATGTCTCTCATGAGTGTCTTGTAATTTTCTGTGTACAATTCTTTTGTTTCTTTGGGCAGGTTTATTCCTAGATATTTGATTCTTTTGGTTGCAATGGTGAAGGGGATTGCCTCTTTGATTTCCTTTTCTGATTTTTCATTGTTTGTGTATAGGAATGCCAGTGACTTCTGTGTGTTGACTTTGTATCCTGCGACTTTACTGAATTCATTGATTAGCTCTAGTAGCTTTGTAACCATGTCTTTGGGATTTTCTATGTATAATATCATGTCATCTGCAAAAAGAGAGAGCTTGATTTCTTCCTTTCCAATCTGGATTCCTTTGATTTCTTTTTCTTCTCTTATTGCTGTTGCTAGCACTTCCAGGACTATGTTGAATAGTAGTGGTGAAAGTGGGCACCCCTGTCTTTTTCCTGATCTTAGAGGGAATGCTTTCAGTTTTTCACCATTAACAATAATGTTCGCTGTAGGCTTCTCATAGATGGCTTTTATTATGTTGAGATAGGTTCCTTCTATGCCCATTTTCTGAAGAGTTTTTATCATAAATGGATGCTGGATTTTGTCGAAGGCTTTTTCTGCATCTATTGAGATGATCATGTGATTTTTGTCTTTCAACAAGTTCTGATACCCAAAATGATGGTGGCCTCGTAGAATGTGTTTGGAAGTTTTCCTTCCTGTGCAATTTTTTGAAAGAGTTTTAGAAGCACAGGCACTAGCTCTTTTTTAAATGTTTGGTAGAATTCGGCTGTGAAGCCATCTGGCCCTGGGCTTTTATTTTTGGGTAGATTTTTAATCACAAATTCGATTTCTGAGCTTGTGATTGGGTTGTTCAAAGTTTCTGTTTCTTCCTGGCTCAGTCTTGGGAGATTAATCCTGTCCAAGAAACTGTCCATTTCTTCCAGGTTGTCCAGTTTGTTGCCATATAGCTGTTCATAATAGTCTCTTAGAGTCCTTTGGATTTCTGCATTATCTGTTGTAATCTCTCCTTTTTTGTTTTTGATTTTGTTGATCTGGTTCTTCTCTCTTTTTCGTAATGAGTCTGGCCAGTGGCTTGTCAATTTTGTTTACCTTTTCAAAGAACCAGCTTTTTGTTTTATTTATCTTTACTATTGTTTCTTTTGTTTCTTTCTCATTTATTTCTGCTATGATCTTTATGATTTCTCTTCTTCTGCTGGCTTTGGGATGCTTTTGTTCTTTCTCCAACTGTTTTAAGTGGAGGGTTAGGTCATCTGCTTCATGTTTTCCTAGTTTCTTGAGGTGGGATTGTATTGCTATAAATTTCTCTCTTAGAACTGCTTTTGCTGTATCCCATAGGTTTTGCACTGTTGTATGTTCATTGTCATTTTCTTCTAGGAATTTTTTAATTACTCCTTTGATTTCCTCAATGATCAATTGGTTTTTTAGGTATGTATTGTTCAATCTCCATGTGTTCCTGTTTTTAGGGTTTTTTTTTTCTGGTAGTTGATCTCCAGTCTCATTGCATTGTGGTCTGAGAAGATGGTTGATATAATTTCAGTTTTCTTGAACTGACTGAGGTTAGATTTGTGGCCCAAGATGTGGTCTATCCTGGAGAATGTTCTGTGAGCACTTGAAAAGAAAGTGTATTCTTCTGCTTTTGGATGGAAAGTCCTAAAGATATCAGTGAGGTCCATTTCTTCTAGTGTGGGATTTAAGGCTTGTGTTTCTTTATTAATTTTCTGTTTGGATGATCTGTCCATTGATGTGAGAGGAGTGTTAAAGTCTCCTACTATTATTGTGTTATTGTTGATTTCTTCTTTTATGTCTGAAAGTACCTGTCTTATGTATTGAGGTGCCCCTGTGTTGGGTGCGTAGATATTCATGACTGTTATGTCTTCCTCTTGGATAGATCCCTTAATCATGATGTAGTGACCTGCCTTGTCTCTTAAAATCTTCTTTACTTTAAAGTCTATTTTGTCTGATATAAGGATTGCTACTCCAGCTTTCTTTTGATTTCCATTTGCATGAAATATCTTTTTCCAGCCTTTCACTTTCAGTCTATGAGTGTTTCTAGGTCTGAAGTGGGTCTCTTGTAAACAGCATATATATGGATCTTGCTTCTGGATCCATTCAGCCAGCCTGTGTCGTTTGGTTAGGACATTTAGTCCATTTACGTTCAAAGTAATTATTGATACGAATGTTCCTATTGTCATCTTCTTAGAAATTTGGGGTTTGATTTGTAATGCTTCTCCTACTCTTGTATTTATTGGCTATATCGGGCCGTTTAACCTTTGTTGTAGGGCTGGTTTTGTGGTACAGAATTCTAGTTTTTGCTTGTCTGTGAAGCTTTTGACTTCACCATCGATTTTGAATGAGATTCTTGCTGGGTAGAGAATTCTTGGTTGGAGGTTGTTCTCTTTAGCCGTTTTTTTCTTGAGGTGGGATTGTATTGCTATAAATTTCTCTCTTAGAACTGCTTTTGCTGTATCCCATAGGTTTTGCACTGTTGTATGTTCATTGTCATTTTCTTCTAGGAATTTTTTAATTACTCCTTTGATTTCCTCAATGATCAATTGGTTTTTTAGGTATGTATTGTTCAATCTCCATGTGTTCCTGTTTTTAGGGTTTTTTTTTCTGGTAGTTGATCTCCAGTCTCATTGCATTGTGGTCTGAGAAGATGGTTGATATAATTTCAGTTTTCTTGAACTGACTGAGGTTAGATTTGTGGCCCAAGATGTGGTCTATCCTGGAGAATGTTCTGTGAGCACTTGAAAAGAAAGTGTATTCTTCTGCTTTTGGATGGAAAGTCCTAAAGATATCAGTGAGGTCCATTTCTTCTAGTGTGGGATTTAAGGCTTGTGTTTCTTTATTAATTTTCTGTTTGGATGATCTGTCCATTGATGTGAGAGGAGTGTTAAAGTCTCCTACTATTATTGTGTTATTGTTGATTTCTTCTTTTATGTCTGAAAGTACCTGTCTTATGTATTGAGGTGCCCCTGTGTTGGGTGCGTAGATATTCATGACTGTTATGTCTTCCTCTTGGATAGATCCCTTAATCATGATGTAGTGACCTGCCTTGTCTCTTAAAATCTTCTTTACTTTAAAGTCTATTTTGTCTGATATAAGGATTGCTACTCCAGCTTTCTTTTGATTTCCATTTGCATGAAATATCTTTTTCCAGCCTTTCACTTTCAGTCTATGAGTGTTTCTAGGTCTGAAGTGGGTCTCTTGTAAACAGCATATATATGGATCTTGCTTCTGGATCCATTCAGCCAGCCTGTGTCGTTTGGTTAGGGCATTTAGTCCATTTACGTTCAAAGTAATTATTGATACGAATGTTCCTATTGTCATCTTCTTAGAAATTTGGGGTTTGATTTGTAATGCTTCTCCTACTCTTGTATTTATTGGCTATATCGGGCCGTTTAACCTTTGTTGTAGGGCTGGTTTTGTGGTACAGAATTCTAGTTTTTGCTTGTCTGTGAAGCTTTTGACTTCACCATCGATTTTGAATGAGATTCTTGCTGGGTAGAGAATTCTTGGTTGGAGGTTGTTCTCTTTTAGCCGTTTAAATGTATCTTGCCATTCTCTTCTGGCCTGCAGGGTTTCTGTTGAGAGATCCGCAGTTAAACGTATGGGGTTTCCTTTATATGTTATTTGTTGTTTGCCCCTAGCTGCTTTTAGTAATCTGTCTTTATATTTAGTCTGCGTTAGTTTGATTAGTATGTGCCTTGGTGTGTTTCTTCTGGGGTTTCTCCTGTATGGAACTCTTTGTGCCTCCTGGACTTGGTTGACTATCTCCTTTCCCATGCTGGGGAAGTTTTCCACTATAACCTCTTCAAGAATTTTTTCATAGTCTTTCTTTTCTTCTTCTTCTTCTGGAACTCCTATAATTCTAATGTTGGTGCGTTTGATATTGTCCCATAGGTCTCTGAGGCTATCCTCAGTTCTTTTAATTCTTTGGGCTTTGTTCTGTTCTTCAGCACTTATTTCCACCATTCTGTCTTCCAGCTCACTTATCCGTTCTTCAGCCTCTGATACTCTACTGTTGAGACCTTCTATAGTATTTTTCAGTTCAGCAATTGAGTTAGTTGTCTCCATTTGCTTATTTTTCATTTCCTGCATGTCTCTTCTCAATGCACTAATTTCCTCTAATATTCTGTTTTCGGTGTTTTGCATCCTCATTAGTATAGCTTTTCTGAATCCTCTTTCAGATAGTTTGTCTATCTCCTCCTCTGTCATTTGAAGCGGTGTTTCTCTAGCTTGGTCCTTCATTTGTACAGTTTCTCTGACGTTTCATTATTCGGTTAATTTTTGTTTCTTTGTGTGTGTCTGTGTGTATGGAGTTCTTATTCCCACCAGGCTTCTTGGTTGAGTTCTCCCTTCCTTTGGGTTTTTGTCCTTGTAAAAGGGTTCAGTGGTTTGTGTCTTGGGTGGTGTTAGACCTTGTTTACAGGTGAATAATCTCTAGTGTTGTATGTTCTTTGATAGTGTGGGGTCTTGGAATCAGGGCTTCCGCTTCGAGGATCCTTGGTTTGATGATTGGTCAGGGAGTGTAGGCTCTATGTCTGGTTTGCTATGGTGTTCCGTGATACTAGTTTACATACTAGCATCTGAGGAACAAGAGGTGCATTCCTGGTGGGTGACAGTCATAAAAGCATGCAGATGTTTTCTAACATAATGGTAAGATAGACATACATATACAGCAATCCCCACAACTGACCAGTTTTACAGAGATAATGCACAGGAAATCTTTCTAGCAATTCATGCAATCACAGATGATACTTGCCCATTGAGCTTTGAATTGATTGAAATAGTTCCTGAATGATAGATCTAGCACAAGATCCTGGCTTGGATAATTACAATGTGAGTAATTTTAAATTTGTACATGTTTTCGGGGTGACAAGGAGGAGAGTCTATAAGTAATAAAAAGGAAAAGATTCGTCTTGGAAGTATTTTATAGGATTAGGTAGCAAAGATTAGTGTGTGTATTGTTTAGTGTATTTCGAAGTGAATAGTGGAGACAGGAAGATAGGAAATAATTTATCTAGAGGATATTGGTAGCTAGGAAAATGTTTTACATTTAGAACATAGAGGAAGAAAGCAGTCGGAAGGAGGAAAGAGAAAAGAGAATTAGAGGTTTTCAAGAATTAAAATTAAAGTTAAAAAAAATACAATAAAAGTCAAAAAAGTTAAAAATTAAAAAGAGTAGAAAAAATTAATAAGAGACCGAAAAACAAAGAAAAAACACGTAAAACAAACCAAACAAATGAGAACTACAAAAAAAAAAAAAAAACCACCAAAAAAACCCCCAATAAACAAAGAAACTAATAAACCCCAAACCAGACCAATCAATTAAATAAGCAAAATAGTCCACCACAAACAAGCAGAAAAAAGGAAAAAAAGAAAAAAAAAAGAAAAAAAAAGGTAAATACTGTCCTTGGTTTTTATCTTCTCATCTGCCTGTTGGAAACCAATCTGCTCTTGATGGTGGTGTCTTGATGGCGTAGTCTTTCCCTTATAGCGCCGGTTGCTATGGTTTCTGTTTTTGTGTTCAGCAAAATGAGGGCTTTGCTGCCATACTGGGTGCTGGCCAGGGCTGTGGGCTGATCCCAGTCCGTCGGGCTGGGGCCGCGGCGCGCGCAGTCCCATGTTAGAGGGGGGCGCCCCGGCTCTACCGCGCACCCACCTGTAGTCTCCAGTCCCTGCTCTTTCCCCGGCTTCCTCCGCTGCTGCTGCAGCTCTAGGGGAGCGTGGGCTCCTCCACCGCTGGCAGATGTTTTCTAACATAATGGTAAGATAGACATACATATACAGCAATCCCCACAACTGACCAGTTTTACAGAGATAATGCACAGGAAATCTTTCTAGCAATTCATGCAATCACAGATGATACTTGCCCATTGAGCTTTGAATTGATTGAAATAGTTCCTGAATGATAGATCTAGCACAAGATCCTGGCTTGGATAATTACAATGTGAGTAATTTTAAATTTGTACATGTTTTCGGGGTGACAAGGAGGAGAGTCTATAAGTAATAAAAAGGAAAAGATTCGTCTTGGAAGTATTTTATAGGATTAGGTAGCAAAGATTAGTGTGTGTATTGTTTAGTGTATTTCGAAGTGAATAGTGGAGACAGGAAGATAGGAAATAATTTATCTAGAGGATATTGGTAGCTAGGAAAATGTTTTACATTTAGAACATAGAGGAAGAAAGCAGTCGGAAGGAGGAAAGAGAAAAGAGAATTAGAGGTTTTCAAGAATTAAAATTAAAGTTAAAAAAAATACAATAAAAGTCAAAAAAGTTAAAAATTAAAAAGAGTAAAAAAAATAAAAAAGAGACCAAAAAACAAAGAAAAAACACGTAAAACAAACCAAACAAATGAGAACTACAAAAAAAAAAAAAACCACCAAAAAAACCCCCAATAAACAAAGAAACTAATAAACCCCAAACCAGACCAATCAATTAAATAAGCAAAATAGTCCACCACAAACAAGCAGAAAAAAGGAAAAAAAGAAAAAAAAGAAAAAAAGGTAAATACTGTCCTTGGTTTTTATCTTCTCATCTGCCTGTTGGAAACCAATCTGCTCTTGATGGTGGTGTCTTGATGGCGTAGTCTTTCCCTTATAGTGCCGGTTGCTATGGTTTCTGTTTTTGTGTTCAGCAAAATGAGGGCTTTGCTGCCATACTGGGTGCTGGCCAGGACGGTGGGCTGATCCCAGTCAGTCGGGCGGAGGCCGCGGCGCGCGCAGTCCCATGTTGGAGGGGGGCGCCCCGCCTCGACCGCGCAACCGCCTGTAGTCTCCAATCCCTGCTCTTTCCCGGGCTTCTTCCGCTGCTGCTGCAGCTCTAGGGGAGCGCGGGCACCTCCACCACTGGCACATGCGCACTGTTGGTTACGTGTCTAAGTCCCAAAGGCGGACGCAAACTTTCCCGTCCAACTCATGCCCGGTCCCTGGTCAGCAACCCGTGGACGACTTCCCCTCTCCGATCAGCAAGCCCTCCAGTTGGAGTGGCTGAACTTATCCGCACCGCGGCTTTCTTTGCGGCGACCATGGCTTTCTTCGCGGCGACCGCGGCTTTCTTCGCGGCGTCTGCGGCTCCTCGCGGCGGCGGGTTCTGGCGGCTCTCCGGACTCAGTATTTTTTAAATAAAAGATACGTTTGGTATCATCTAGTCTCTTGGTTATCAAACTTGGGTCCTTAGGAAACACATTGCTATACCCTGGGGTCAGGTGATTTCTATCACAGTAGTATGGGTTACATCTAGGACTCTGTATTTTTGTGAAGCTTTTCAAGTAGCACTGAAGTATAGCTGATTTGAAGAACCAGTGATCTTTGTGCAACCTGACCATTTTATATCTGAGGAACTGAGGACCAGAGGGCTATTTTTCTTGGTGCCATAGAACTGATTTGTGCCTGAGCTCATGTTTGCCAGTTGAGGTCATTTTCTTCTGTGGCATTTCTGCACACTGTGTGGAAATGAAAGGAGTATATCTGTGGAGAGGCTGTTCTTAAGAAAGCCTTGGTGTCTGGATGGTAACTGTGTGTACATGGCCAAAGGAGTCTCTAAAGCAAGAATAATGTGCTCAGGTCTGGGTCAATTAGGCTTTAACCCATTAAGACTTTAACCCATATTTCAGTCTAGTCATTTTTCAACAGGGATGATATTTAGGGGAAGGAAATGGATTGTTGTCTTGGATTTATCACTAAGAAATGTAATTGCCCAATGCTTAATTTTAAAGGCAAGGTCATACTGAGTAAAACATAGTGAGTATAGATCTTTGTTTGAAAAACAGAGCATTAGTATTTTATTCTGGAGACATTATGATGCATTTTTATGAGTGAAAAATAATAATCACTATTTTATAAGCTTTATAACGTAAGATACAGTCATCTTAGTGCTCTATACATTCTTAGACAATATTATTCTTTGACTAAAAGTTATTACCTTAGAAATCTTTTCTTTTCTTTTCTTTTTTTTCCTCATGTCCTCCCTTGATACCAGAGTCTGGGACTCTGTGGGGCTTCTTATAACTGATTTTGCTAAATAATGACAGATTTCTTTCTTAAAAGTGAAGCAAAACACCCCTGGAAAAATTAGGGATGTATAAACCTAGAAATCAGAGGACTAAAGCATAAAATGATCTGTATTTACTTTAATTCCTATCAACACCTTCACCAGAAACACATGCAGAAGTCTTCTTCAGATACAGAGATGCTGTTTGCAGTTACAATTTATGCTTCAATTTTGAAATAAGCATACCATTTTCAGGACAAAAGCATGACAACTGAATCTAGAGTATAGCTAGAGTAAGAGTTCATCAAAGTCAGGAATATTTTGAATCAGATTTGAATGGTGACCTTTTGATGGAAAAACACTTACATAACATACACAATATCTCCAGAAAGTAAGGTACAGTTTTCATAAATTCTAAGGCAGTTCATTTTCTTTTATAAATCATAGAAGAACCTTTGTGGCAGATTCCTTTTTTTGATAGCCTGTCCAGCATTTAAACATAAAACTACTCAGTCTACTATTGGTACTGAAGGTTTCTCTATTTTCTGTCTTTATTTTCAAGTAGTAGAGCATTTTAGAAAAATGTAAGGATGCTTACAGAAGCTTTTGTAAATATTCCTATGCTAATTCACACTGTTAATAGTTAATAACTGTATAATGCTTTCATCTACAAATTCCAAAGAGATTTTTAGTGTTACAGTCTTCATTTTCTAAAAGACAAAAGAAAACACTGAGATGACAAAAGTATAGTTACCCTGTTAAAAGATCTTCAAATCGAATTAGAATGCTTAATTTTAAAGGCAAGGTCATACTGAGTAAAACATATTGAGTATAGATCTTTGTTTGAAAACAGAGCATTAGTATTTTATTCTGGAGACATTATGATGCATTTTTATGAGTGAAAAATAATAATCACTATTTTATAAGCTTTATAACGTAAGATACAGTCATCTTAGTGCTCTATACATTCTTAGACAATATTATTCTTTGACTAAAAGTTATTACCTTAGAAATCTTTTCTTTTCTTTTCTTTTTTTTCCTCATGTCCTCCCTTGATACCAGAGTCTGGGACTCTGTGGGGCTTCTTATAACTGATTTTGCTAAATAATGACAGATTTCTTTCTTAAAAGTGAAGCAAAACACCCCTGGAAAAATTAGGGATGTATAAACCTAGAAATCAGAGGACTAAAGCATAAAATGATCTGTATTTACTTTAATTCCTATCAACACCTTCACCAGAAACACATGCAGAAGTCTTCTTCAGATACAGAGATGCTGTTTGCAGTTACAATTTATGCTTCAATTTTGAAATAAGCATACCATTTTCAGGACAAAAGCATGACAACTGAATCTAGAGTATAGCTAGAGTAAGAGTTCATCAAAGTCAGGAATATTTTGAATCAGATTTGAATGGTGACCTTTTGATGGAAAAACACTTACATAACATACACAATATCTCCAGAAAGTAAGGTACAGTTTTCATAAATTCTAAGGCAGTTCATTTTCTTTTATAAATCATAGAAGAACCTTTGTGGCAGATTCCTTTTTTTGATAGCCTGTCCAGCATTTAAACATAAAACTACTCAGTCTACTATTGGTACTGAAGGTTTCTCTATTTTCTGTCTTTATTTTCAAGTAGTAGAGCATTTTAGAAAAATGTAAGGATGCTTACAGAAGCTTTTGTAAATATTCCTATGCTAATTCACACTGTTAATAGTTAATAACTGTATAATGCTTTCATCTACAAATTCCAAAGAGATTTTTTTTAGTGTTACAGTCTTCATTTTCTAAAAGACAAAAGAAAACACTGAGATGACAAAAGTATAGTTACCCTAAAGCTTTCCAAACACGATACTAATAACATACTCGAATTAGAATGCTTGAGAAGAAAATTGTATACTTAGTCAAGAATATGTTTTTATGAGGAAAATTGTCCCATTTGGTTCTAGAAGAGAAGCTTGTCTTACTGTGACTATTCAGTGCTGATTTTATTTTGGTTTAATTGGATTCCTCTCTTTACCTCTTCTCTTTCAGCCATACTGTATCTCCATTTCAATTATTTTTTTCCTTTGGCGGCTCTCATTAACCTACTATTAAATATTAGAGTGTACTTTCCAAAAAAGATGGATATGAAATGATTGTATTTATTATTTACTGGTCAAACAAACATAAAACTCCATCTATGCGGCTCAGTGGTAAAATATCCACCTGCCAATTCAGGAGACAGAGGAGATTCTGGTAGGATCCCTGGGATGGGACGGTCCCCTGGAGAAGAAGATGGCAACCCACTCCATTGTTCTTGACTGGGAAATCCTATGGACAAAGGATCTTGGGGGGCTCTAGTCCAAGGAGTTACAAAAGAGTCAGACATGACTTAGTGACTAAACAACCATGACATATCCCCTGTAGGCAATGTGCTATGGACATTAATGGTTATATTCCAGGTTTAAACAATTTCAGGAATTGAAACAATTTCCAACAGCAGAAACTGTATAAGAAAATACTTCTGAGCTGAAAGCTTTTCCTTTCATCTGTGAATTGTCTTTATCTTTCTGTTGAAAGCAACATTCATTAAGAAAACTGTCCATTCAAGTCAAGCCAGAGGCTTTATTTTCTTTCTCTCCATTAAATTGAAACAGTCCTACCATTACCTGTTCTATTTACTGTTTTATTCTTTTAAAAGGACAGCTTGATTTGAGATAAATAAAAGATAGATGGCAAGACAAGTTATTGAGTTATTAACTATTTTTACTGTGTCCTTACTGTTGTAAGAGACTTGCATAATTGAGCTATTTTTACTTCCCCAAGCTCTATAATTCTGATTTGGGGCTCACTTCTTCAGGCAGCCGTTAGCATCTGTCATGTTTCAGAGCTAAAAAAGAGAAGTCAAAAGGCACTTCAAAGGCACTCTATCTCACCAAGACCGCTGTTGGGTTCAGAAGATAAAGACACTAGAGAAAAAGAGCAGAGAGGGTCCTCAAGAATGGGCGGTTGTGGAGGGCTAATCCAAAATGAGAGCTTACTGAGACTGACAAGAGAGTGGGCTTTAGGATTGTTTTCCTCATTTGTGTCCTTACCTGTTTAAGAGTAGTAAGTGAATGTCTGGCTTATCCTGTTGTGCTTTTGTGTCTGAAGCATGTCTGTATACATGAGGACTAGAGAAATTAAGGAGAGAATCTGTGGTGAGTCTTTTCTCAGTCAAGAGCTCTTCTGAGTGTCTCTCAGCTCATCCAGAGTATCTGCAAGACACAGATGAAAAGGACTCCACTAGGTGGCAGCACTGTGAGGGAGAAGGAGCAACATGGACGTGAGTCCACAATGCAGGCGGACTTGGGTCTACTCCTAGATTATGGTAATACATAAAACCTGGTATTTTAAATCTGATCCTGAGAGAAACAAGAGACCATAATACATAAATGAAGTTGAGTTTTTCACTAGTGGTTGAGTTGGACCAAATTAAGAACTTGAATTAGGAAAAATAATACGTATTTTATTTTTGCAGAAATGGCATGTGGAAAAAATAGTAATTATTAAAAATGCAGGCGGGCTTCCCTGGTAGTCCAGTGGGTAAAGAGTCCACCTTGCAGTGCAAGGGGTGCCGGTTCCATCCCTGACCCGGGAAGATTCCACGTGCCGCGCAGCGGCTGGACCGGTGCGTCCAATTACCAGCCAGCATGTGCCCGGAGCCGGTGCTCTGCATGAGAGAGGCCACTGCGATGGGAGGCCCACACAGGCCAAAGAACAAGACGGATGAAAATAAATAAATGAAATACCAATAAAAGTGACTAAAATTTAAAAACAAACAAAAATACAGGCAGTTTGGAATTAAGATGTATTTGGAGCCCAAACGTATAGTTCTGGGAGAGAATGGCTTTTCTAAATTATTTACGTAAATGGAAACTAATTTAACATGTTTCCTATTCTTAATTTACCTTTTACATTCTGGAGATTAAGCACTTTTTACCAACACATTTGTTTTTAAAGGGGTAAAATGTTTTCAAAGGGGTGAGATTTTTCTTTTGAGTTAAGTTATAACAAGAATTCCTTCTACATAAGTCAATAATATTTTTGGACTTCTGTAACAAGAACGTTTACAATAACCAAACACATGGTGTTATTAGTTTTGCTAGAGATGGTCCAGGTCCCCCAAATAAATGAAAAGTAAAGAAACAAATACTTTTTACTAATGCCTGAAACGTTTTTAACAAAATAGAAATGTCATTTACGTCCAAAAATTTTTTTAATTGTACATACATTAAATATATATGTGTGTGTGTGTGTGTGTGTGTGTGTTCATGTTCATTCACTCAGTCATGTCTAACTTTTTGTGACCCCATGAACGCTCACCAGGCCCCTCTGTCCATAGAATTTTCCAGGTAAGAATACTGGAGTGGGTTGCCATTTCCTTCTCCAGAGAATCTTTCCAACCCAGGGATTGAACTCCGGTATCCTGTGTCTTCTAGGAAGTCCCAAATATATTTATATGTATTTACAAGTAATATGTGCCTGCGTAGGTGTATATAAGTGATATTTAACTTAATCCAAAAAATCCTGAAAATCTCAGTCATATTCACCTTGAGAACACAGTTAAATGGGAAAAAGAAGTTGGGACAAAAAGGATAAATTTAACATGAAAAGATATAAGTAACTGCTTGTTAAATTGTCTTATATCATTCTATTACATTAAAATATGTCTTCCTGAAGGTTCTGAAATCAACGTTTTCATTAAAATTGTATTTTAATAGTAGAATCCCCAAATTATATTCAGCAATCCTCGTCTGCCTGCAAGATGTATACAAGCCACTATGTTGCATGCTAGCAACTTTGTTTTATCCATATTCAGCAGTATGGACTTTCCGTAGCATTTTCCTGGGTAGATTGTAGTGAAAGGAAATAATCTTTTAAAAATTTGTTCAAATAATTGTTTCCCTTGTGATTATTGCTTACGGATCTATTTTCTGTTGATAGGAAAAGCTATTCAGAGTAAAAACAGAGTAGAAAAATATGCTATTGCTAATTTTTAACAAATAGTAGTATTTATTCAATGTTTCCTATAAGCCAGACTTTATTCTAGGCTTTTACAATCTCATGTAATACAGACAGTAACTCTTAGATATAAATGTGGTGATTACTCCCGATTTTGCATCTGAAGAAACAGAGGTACATTGAGCCGAATAACTGGCTGGCGAGCACACAGCTGGTGCAAGGTAGGTAGGAATCATCCTCCAGGCAACTTTTCTATAGAGTATGTTCTCCTGAGACTCTGCCACAGGGCTCCACTAAGTTAGAAATGGCTTACATTTAATGAGAGTTCTTGATGTACCCGACATTTTGCTGTGCCCTTTAAATCATTACACCATTTACTACTGAAAACACAGCTATGAGATAGAACCATTATAATTCACATTTCAGATATTAGAAAAATTAAAGACAGTAAGTAACCTGTCTAGGGAGGAAAGGAAATATAGATGAGGAATGTAAAATTAGTGTTTTCTCAGAATCTGAACTGCCTAACATGTCTTTGGAATTGTTGTCCCACAGAAATGTGCATGTAACATTTTAATCACTATTTTATTGCCAAGGACTTTGAGTAATAATTTCTGTACTTCTACGTCATTTTAAGTGGCCTGAATCATTAAATATTTATCTTTATAACTAGGGAAGAAAACATCCTTAGCATCAAGAATATTTAAATATGTGATATCTTTAAAGTGTGTGTATCAAGTGATCTAGTTATTTTTGAATTGGAAATCTAATTGCAAATATGGAAATGGTTTTATGAATGACATCTACTTATTTCATGAATATGTAGCAATATAAGCAAAAATTGATAACAACCTAAATACTAAGCAATAAGGAAAGAGGTGGTAAACTGGAATATTTATTTTTGGTGGAAAGTCGTATGTTCATTACAGTGTTTCCTAAGAATAGGCAATAACATGGGAAACTCTTATGGAAATACATTCAAAGTCAAATTTTGTTATAAACTTATGGTAATTTAAAATCATATTTAGTGATTTTTCTTGCTCTTTTACTCTTTTTTTTTTTTTGCTATTGTTATTTTTTTTTCTTTTTCAAGTATTTTTGTGGGAAGTAGAAAAAGTCCTGAAGAAATAAGATGGTATGACCATAATGTCAGTTAGAATTGACTGTTAGTTATTCATTTCATTGTCCTTAAGAAATGATCTGAAATTAGAACAATTGATCTGAAACTAGAAGAATGTTATTTGTCTGACTTATGTAAAGGAAGTTGAGGGAATTAGCAGAGAGCAGTGGTGTTACTCATATGAGAAAGGGATTGCCTGAGATAGTGTGCATAGGATATTCAACTGCAAACACCATTGATGAAGTGGCCTTTTCTCACCTGATTATAGAGAAAAAAGATTAAACTAGGTCATCTCACAACTTCTATAGAGTATGTTCTCCTGAGACTCTGCCACAGGGCTCCACTAAGTTAGAAATGGCTTACATTTAATGAGAGTTCTTGATGTACCCGACATTTTGCTGTGCCCTTTAAATCATTACACCATTTACTACTGAAAACACAGCTATGAGATAGAACCATTATAATTCACATTTCAGATATTAGAAAAATTAAAGACAGTAAGTAACCTGTCTAGGGAGGAAAGGAAATATAGATGAGGAATGTAAAATTAGTGTTTTCTCAGAATCTGAACTGCCTAACATGTCTTTGGAATTGTTGTCCCACAGAAATGTGCATGTAACATTTTAATCACTATTTTATTGCCAAGGACTTTGAGTAATAATTTCTGTACTTCTACGTCATTTTAAGTGGCCTGAATCATTAAATATTTATCTTTATAACTAGGGAAGAAAACATCCTTAGCATCAAGAATATTTAAATATGTGATATCTTTAAAGTGTGTGTATCAAGTGATCTAGTTATTTTTGAATTGGAAATCTAATTGCAAATATGGAAATGGTTTTATGAATGACATCTACTTATTTCATGAATATGTAGCAATATAAGCAAAAATTGATAACAACCTAAATACTAAGCAATAAGGAAAGAGGTGGTAAACTGGAATATTTATTTTTGGTGGAAAGTCGTATGTTCATTACAGTGTTTCCTAAGAATAGGCAATAACATGGGAAACTCTTATGGAAATACATTCAAAGTCAAATTTTGTTATAAACTTATGGTAATTTAAAATCATATTTAGTGATTTTTCTTGCTCTTTTACTCTTTTTTTTTTTTTGCTATTGTTTTTTTTTTTTTTTTTTCAAGTTTTTTTTTGGGAAGTAGAAAAAGTCCTGAAGAAATAAGATGGTATGACCATAATGTCAGTTAGAATTGACTGTTAGTTATTCATTTCATTGTCCTTAAGAAATGATCTGAAATTAGAACAATTGATCTGAAACTAGAAGAATGTTATTTGTCTGACTTATGTAAAGGAAGTTGAGGGAATTAGCAGAGAGCAGTGGTGTTACTCATATGAGAAAGGGATTGCCTGAGATAGTGTGCATAGGATATTCAACTGCAAACACCATTGATGAAGTGGCCTTTTCTCACCTGATTATAGAGAAAGCAGATTAAAACTACTCTAATTACTTTAATTTGATTAATCTAGGCATTCCAGTGGATACACGGAGCCCCTAATCTATTTGTTTTAGGTATTAGTATGATGGGGCTTGACAGGTGGCTCAATGGTAAAGAATCAGTCTGCCAATACAGAAGATGCAGGAGACCCAAATTCGATCCCTGGGTCAGGAAATCCCCTGGAGAAGAAAATCACAGCCCACTGCAGCATTCGTCCCTGGGAAATCTCAGGGACAGTGGAGCCCAGCAGGCTAGAGTCCACAGTGTTGCAAGGAGTTGGACACAATTGAGAATGCACATATGCACAATCAGTGTTATAGCTTCCCATGGAGAGTATGACACCGGGCTATAAACCAAGAATGGGTAAGACCAAGCAGGACAAGCCAAGCCCAGATGGCACACTAAGGGATAAATGGAATTTGGATTCTAGGTTTGAGTTTCCAGATCAGCTTGCATATGTTTAGGACAATCAGCCTTCAGCACACAAAACACTGCAAATGCAATGTTTGGGATAAGCAATTAATGTTCTCAGTGAGCCTATGTAAAGACTGTGGGGGGAAGTAGAGGAACTTGCAAACATGGGAGATTGAGTTGGATTAACATGCGGTCAAGTCCTAAGTACCCTACTTATTATCTCTGCAATCTTGAGTAACTTACCGAACTACACCAAGCTCCAGTTTATTCATCTATAATACTGAGTTGTTTTTTGTTTTTGTTTTTGTTTTTGGTGGGGGACGGGTTGGGGAGGGAGGGGGGCTGGCAGGCCACTTCTATTGGTCTTTCATTTATCTATTTTGATCCATGTTTGTTCTTTGGCCCGTGTGGGCCTCCCATCGCAGTGACCTCTGTTGTCGCAGAGCACTGGCTCTGGGCGCATGCGCCCCAGAGCTCCGGCTCGGTAATTGGACACATCGGTCCAGCTGCTCTGCGGCACGTGGGATCTTCCCAGGCCAGGGATCGAACCGGCACCCCTTGCACTGCAAAGCAGTGTCCTTACCCACTGGACCACCAGGGAAGTTGCCTATAATACTGAGTTAATCAGCAAGCCTAGCTCATGAGATTTCTGGGAAGATAAGTTGTGGGGGGAACTTAAAAGTCCCACATTCAATATATTGTTACCATTACCATTATTACTAGTCTTACAGCCAAAACTCCATGGGGTAAGACATGAATGCTAAGCAATGACTCCATACACTTTGAGAGGAAAGTCTGGGTTATCTCCAGAGTAGGAACTTTCTGTTTTGAAAGAGAATGACTTGAGAGTAGGAAGCTCAAGTACAGAATGAAGAATTAAGGACAATTCTGGAAGAAGTCAGAAAAGGACTTTTCTTGACACCTGAGTAAGATCCAAGCAGGACAAAGGCCCAAGGCCCAGGAAATTGGACACAATTGAGAATGCACATATGCACAATCAGTGTTATAGCTTCCCATGGAGAGTATGACACCGGGCTATAAACCAAGAATGGGTAAGACCAAGCAGGACAAGCCAAGCCCAGATGGCACACTAAGGGATAAATGGAATTTGGATTCTAGGTTTGAGTTTCCAGATCAGCTTGCATATGTTTAGGACAATCAGCCTTCAGCACACAAAACACTGCAAATGCAATGTTTGGGATAAGCAATTAATGTTCTCAGTGAGCCTATGTAAAGACTGTGGGGGGAAGTAGAGGAACTTGCAAACATGGGAGATTGAGTTGGATTAACATGCGGTCAAGTCCTAAGTACCCTACTTATTATCTCTGCAATCTTGAGTAACTTACCGAACTACACCAAGCTCCAGTTTATTCATCTATAATACTGAGTTGTTTTTTGTTTTTGTTTTTGTTTTTGGTGGGGGACGGGTTGGGGAGGGAGGGGGGCTGGCAGGCCACTTCTATTGGTCTTTCATTTATCTATTTTGATCCATGTTTGTTCTTTGGCCCGTGTGGGCCTCCCATCGCAGTGACCTCTGTTGTCGCAGAGCACTGGCTCTGGGCGCATGCGCCCCAGAGCTCCGGCTCGGTAATTGGACACATCGGTCCAGCTGCTCTGCGGCACGTGGGATCTTCCCAGGCCAGGGATCGAACCGGCACCCCTTGCACTGCAAAGCAGTGTCCTTACCCACTGGACCACCAGGGAAGTTGCCTATAATACTGAGTTAATCAGCAAGCCTAGCTCATGAGATTTCTGGGAAGATAAGTTGTGGGGGGAACTTAAAAGTCCCACATTCAATATATTGTTACCATTACCATTATTACTAGTCTTACAGCCAAAACTCCATGGGGTAAGACATGAATGCTAAGCAATGACTCCATACACTTTGAGAGGAAAGTCTGGGTTATCTCCAGAGTAGGAACTTTCTGTTTTGAAAGAGAATGACTTGAGAGTAGGAAGCTCAAGTACAGAATGAAGAATTAAGGACAATTCTGGAAGAAGTCAGAAAAAGGACTTTTCTTGACACCTGAAGCTTTCTGTTTTGGTAACAACTTGCTCATAGGGAAAAAAATGGAAAATTCCAACTTGCTCTTAAGATTCTGTATCTGGAGGATGAATGATATGGAGAACTTCAGACTGTAGCAAACACCAAGGAAGCTAATTTGGAAGAAGAATTTTAATCAGAAGAGAATTGCAGACTGTAAAATCCAGATTTTGGGTTAAAGAAGAAGAAGTGAATTTATCCTTGTAGTTTAGAGGATAAATTGGAAATTACAATGGAAGAAATTATGCTGGGTGTTGGAGATAAAGATTTAAGAAGCAAAAAGAGCTGAAAAGGTACCATATACCAGAAGCCTATGAATTGACTCCTTTGATGTACTGCTATTTCTGTTAATATACTTGTGGATATTTTTTCTTTAGAATTACTTAATAACTTTCAATAGAAGGTTTTCTCCCTTGCACAGTGGGATGTTTTTTCATCTAAATGAATTAAGCAAACATTAGCTAAAACTAGACAGTAGTTTCTTTGTTTGAGAAAGCGATGCTGAATTTAAACAGATTAAGTGAAAATCAAACTTCCATTGTGCAAAACGTGGTGGGGGGAGGGAGTTTATCATTTCAGTTGATTCCTATGCTCTCTAAACACTTGTGAGTATCTACTTTCCTCTCTTCCTTGATCCAACAAAGCTCACAGCTCAGGAAATCTTGTCATTTTATTTGCAGTATTCTAGTCTAGCTTTCACTGAACTCAGCCCATCAAATTGTAAATGTCCTTTAGCCATTGCTAATCTCTGCTTCATGTTCTGTATTAGATATACGTCTTCCAGGGAGGCTTGAAGAGCCCTGATCTACCACCTGGGAGGAAGGTTCCTCTCCCCTTTCTTTTATCACCCATACTTCCACTCCACCCCGGAATATTTGTTCTTATATTGGCTCTAGGGGTACAGATTGAACATCGTCACCTCACACATGACAATAGCATCTGAGTTCGCATTATACCATGTCCGCTCTGTATTTCCCTTCCTCTGATAACATTTCCTTTTATTTTTTTGGGTAATTCATTATTATAAAGTCCATCATCAAAATTCTGCATAACGATTTTACTAGCTGTTAAAGATCATTACCTAGCTCCATTATTTCATTGTATCATAATAGCTTTGATAACAGTAAAATATTTTGTATTTCCTTTTTATTAGGAGGTTTGAACTCTTTTTATTCACTTCTTTTTATTTTTGATTTCCCTGTGATACTCTATTTAAGTGCTGGAGTCAATAGAAGTTGCTTTTACTCTTCTATTCTGGGACCATTTCACCTGCTACAAAACCTTGAATTTGTATATTGCTGCGATTTCCTGGTCTCCTAAACCATATCTTCAGGGATATAAACATTGTCGTCTTGTATTTAGAAAATTTATTTAATGAGCATGTACTACTTATAGACTACAGAGGAAAAGTATTTTTAGAAACTGGGTAACAGAAGCAGAGCACATCTACTGCAAACTACTATTGGTAAATAATTAAATATGCCTCCCTTACATAATCCAAGAAGACCCTTTATTTATAATGATAGTTTGGGGACACACTGATGTATTTTATGTAAATTAGCCTACTTACTAGTACCCTTATGATGAAAGATTTTTTTTATGCTATCTTAAAACAAATAAAAGATATGGCCCTCAGGAGAAGTACACCATAATTCCTATTGCCCCAAATATAGCATAATGAAATATTATTATCCCTGTTGCAATTATGATAAAGGTTTTCAATAAACTTTTGGCATTTTTGAAGGCTTGATTCTCAATAACATCATTATAGAGCATTTGGAATTATGAATCCTTTGTGAGAACTTGGTATCTCACGGTGTATAGTCTCAAACTCCAAACCAAAATGCCATTTTGCAGGTTATTTTTAGAGGGCAGATTGTATTTAACTGGAATATTCACAGTGCAGACCTCTACCAGCCCTTCTAGGGAACTACATCTAATATTTACCAAGGATCCATGGAAGAGTAACACCATGATCATTTTGTGGATGTTACAGAAAAGGAAAGGGTGACTCCCAACAGAAATGCTAACTTAACACAACTGGGCTTTCATTGTATTGGTTTTCAAAAATCAAAGAAAATATCCATGTTAGATTATCTTCCAATAAATGCGAACTAATAGATATCTGGTGCAGAGAGTTAATTTTGTGGTTTGCAGTTTTTATGTATAGGTTGTATTTAGTCCACAACAGGAAAAAAGTTTTAAGTTCCCTGGAAATAAATATAGGAATTGCCCCAACAGTACAAATTACCCGAAATCAAATGACCCTAAATACATTCTTGATAGAATATAGAACTATGAAAGTGTCACTCAGTCGTGTCTGACTCTTTGCAACCCCATGGACTGTAGCCCACCAGGTTCCTCTGTCCGTGAGATTTCCCAGGCAAGAATTCTGTGGGTTACCATATCCTCCTCCAGGGGATCTTCCTGACCTAGGGATAAAACCAGTGTCTCTTGCATTGACAGGCTGATTCTTTACTACTGAGCCACTAGGGAAGCCCTTAACTTTCTGTATGTGCTTTAGTCATGTCTAGCTCCTTGTGACCCTATGGACTGTAGCCTGCCAGTATCCCTGGGATTCTCCAAGCAGGAATACTGGAGTGGGTAGCCACTCCCTTCTCCAGGGGAATTTCCTGACCCAGGGATTGACCCAGGGATTGAACCAGGGTCTCTCATATTGCAGGCAGATTCTTTACTGTCTGAGCTATAAGGAAAGCCCATGGAACTATATCAACTTTTAAATTTTTGTTACTAGTTGCCCCAGGATAGAGCAATATTTGAAGTATTGCTTTCACAATGTCATAACTAGAAATTTCAGTACCGTTCTCCAAATATCTACTAGTAACTTCCATGTGCAAAACGATGGGAAAGCATGAGCATCACAGACTGTGATTTTATTAATAGTGAATAAAATTCTGTGCTTTGTTACAACTGAAACATTCAAACATACACTAGGGATACCCAACTAAAAGAAAACCGCAAAGCTCTCTAAAGATAAGTGGTGGTGGTATTAGAAGGGATATGTTGGCAGCCTAGGAAAACATTCATCATTTCTAATGGATTGCAGGGAGAGGGGCAATTGCTTGTCCACTGAGATGAACTGTTGTCTACGACCAGGTTTGGCCTGCAACCCTAGCATCACATGATCTCATTGTTCAGTGGTGTTTTAATACCTCTTTTTAGATAAATTACTCAGTTTTTAAAAACCTCTGCTCTAGCCAAACAAAATTACTTAAAAATTTTTTAAACAACCTGATTTTTAAACATTTTTATTTACAGAGTTTTTTTTTAATTTTATTTATTTATTTTGGGCGGGGGTCAGGTTGGGGATGGAGGGGAGCAGGCGGGCCACTTCCATTGGTCTTTCGTTTCTCTGTGCTCGTCCGTCTTTGTTCTTTGGCTCCTGTGGGCCTCCCATCGCGGTGGCGTCTGTCGTTGCAGAGCGCCGGCTCTGTGCGCATGCGCTCCAGAGCTCTGGCTCGGCAATTGGACACATCAGTCCAGCCGCTCCGTGGCACGTGGGATCTTCCCAGGCCAGGGCTCGAACTGGCGCCCCTTGCACTGCAAGGCGGTGTCCTTACCCACTGGGCCACCAGGGGAAGCCCCTTTACAGAAATTTTGATGTATTTTTAGTTTTGGATTCACTGGGGCTTCATATCTATAAGCAGACTTTCTCTAGTTGTGGTGAGCGGGAGCTACTCTCTAGTTGTGGTGCATGAACTTCTTGTTGCAGTGGCCTCTCTTGTTGTGGAGCACAGGCACTAGAGTGTGCAGGCTTCAGTGCTTGAGGCACATGGGCTTGGGTACTCTGCAACAGGGATTAAATGTACATCTCCTGCATTGGTAGGCAGATTCCTAACCACTGGACAACCATGGAAGTCCCCAAAATATGTTTTTGATGCCTTTGCACTATACCCCTTAGATACATACGTGATAGTTGCCTCATATTCTTTGAGACACCAGTTTCCCCAATGATATTCATGGAAAAGAAAGCAAATGCCTATTAGTGTTATTACTTAAACAATTGTATTAGCATGTAAGTTTCTCATCTAGGAAATGAAAACATGAAATGGTTAGTATCCCTGACTATCCCCTTTACCTTCACTAAGCACCCAAGGTCTTCAGAACCCTTTTATAGCCATTCTGGCTTTTGCTAAGAGCATATGGAAATTTACTTTCACATTTTTATTTTCACCGCTATGAATATTTGCTTTTTAGATTTCAAAATTAATTTTAAAAAAACTATTAAATCTCAATAAACAATTTCAAACCCCTTTCACAGTTTATTTGTGTTTTATTTCTCACCATTGTTTCCTAAAGACCACAATTTTCTCTTTCTATCTCTCCGCTTTATATATATATATATATATATATATATATATATATATACATATATATATATATATATATATATCCCTGCTTTATATATATATAAGAAAAAGTAAAGAACTGATATATATAAAATACAGTTCTTTACTTTTTCTTAAAAGAACAAATATTCATTTGAGTTATTAAAAATCCTGTTAACTCCAGCCATTGTGGGCTTTAATTATAGTGATGAGTTGAAAGGGTGATGAACAAATTGTCGATGGCGCATGCGCCCAGAGCTCTGGCTCGGCAATTGGACACATCAGTCCAGCCGCTCCGTGGCACGTGGGATCTTCCCAGGCCAGGGCTCGAACTGGCGCCCCTTGCACTGCAAGGCGGTGTCCTTACCCACTGGGCCACCAGGGGAAGCCCCTTTACAGAAATTTTGATGTATTTTTAGTTTTGGATTCACTGGGGCTTCATATCTATAAGCAGACTTTCTCTAGTTGTGGTGAGCGGGAGCTATTCTCTAGTTGTGGTGCATGAACTTCTTGTTGCAGTGGCCTCTCTTGTTGTGGAGCACAGGCACTAGAGTGTGCAGGCTTCAGTGCTTGAGGCACATGGGCTTGGGTACTCTGCAACAGGGATTAAATGTACATCTCCTGCATTGGTAGGCAGATTCCTAACCACTGGACAACCATGGAAGTCCCCAAAATATGTTTTTGATGCCTTTGCACTATACCCCTTAGATACATACGTGATAGTTGCCTCATATTCTTTGAGACACCAGTTTCCCCAATGATATTCATGGAAAAGAAAGCAAATGCCTATTAGTGTTATTACTTAAACAATTGTATTAGCATGTAAGTTTCTCATCTAGGAAATGAAAACATGAAATGGTTAGTATCCCTGACTATCCCCTTTACCTTCACTAAGCACCCAAGGTCTTCAGAACCCTTTTATAGCCATTCTGGCTTTTGCTAAGAGCATATGGAAATTTACTTTCACATTTTTATTTTCACCGCTATGAATATTTGCTTTTTAGATTTCAAAAATTAATTTTAAAAACACTATTAAATCTCAGTAAACAATTTCAAAACCCTATTACAGTTAATTTGTGTTTTATTTCTCACCATTGTTTCCTAAAGACCACAATTTTCGCTTTCTGTATCCCTGCTTTATATATATATATATATATATATATATACATATATATATATATATATATATATCCCTGCTTTATATATATATAAGAAAAAGTAAAGAACTGATATATATAAAATACAGTTCTTTACTTTTTCTTAAAAGAACAAATATTCATTTGAGTTATTAAAAATCCTGTTAACTCCAGCCATTGTGGGCTTTAATTATAGTGATGAGTTGAAAGGGTGATGCAAATCCATACTTCAAATAGTGCCTATGTGTTAACAATTATAACTTTTAGTTTCAATTCTGTCTTCAGATCTGAGGTGCTTGGGTCTTTTTTACTACCCTTTGCCTAATTTGTGCCAACAATGGAAGATACTGAGAAACAGTTCCACTTGCTTGAAGACTTTACTCACTTTTGAATTTTGAGTTTGAATTTCCTCTCTTCAGAATAGGTGCCTTCCACATGAAAAACAAACCCATCAAAAGACTGGACGATTGAACATCATTCCCTTCCCTGCTTTGCGATGAATATAAACTGACTCTGTTTCAGTTTATGCACCTACTTATTTTCTACTTTAGAGAAGCTTTTATGCCAAGAAAATGTCTGAAGAACTTCTTTCTTCTGGGAAGAAAAATGTGTTACATGTCAAAGCTGCAATTGTTAAAAGACTGTAATATTTTCAAAGGCTGGGAATCAAGGTCAAATCAAAAGGCTAAGTCCCTTAGCTTTCTTGCATATATTGTTTCTGTTTCTCATTTCTCTATTATAATCATGTCTGTTTGCTAAAAGGTTATGCAAAATAAATTAGGCTTTTAGAGCACTGACAGCTCAGCCATAGAAAAATTCTTTTCTCTATTTTTTTTTTTTTTTGCACTTTATACGTGAACACCTGCTACACTTTTAATGAGCTTTAAATTATACTTTACACCCATGTAACAAGAATGGATATTGCTCTTTAGTTATAATCAAAGAAAATATCAGGATGACTTGTTGCTAAGAGCAACAGCTTGTCAAAAAAAATGATACTTCCTCCAGTAACAATATAGAGAGATAGGTCCAGGTTGATAGATGGAAAATATGATTCATACTACATTGAGAGTTATCAATCTTTTAAATTCTCTTGTCTTTTGTGATTTAGCAGGAATTTGTCATTGCTCTGTGGCTATGCCTAGATTATTTTATTTTGTTCTTATCTTTGTTCTTTCAGTCTCCTTGCTTCTTATAGGCCAAAGGAAAAAAATTAAAACATTTTCTTTTACGCTTTTATTTCCCTCTGACACATTAAAATGGATAGACTTTAAATAAGATTCCTAGAACTTTTTGAATGCCCAAATATAATGACATATATATATATATATATATATATATATATTTATATATATATATATATTGAATTCTATTCTCCCTATAATTTGATTCATTTTTAAATACTTAACCTTATTTAAGCTATTGTCAGATATTCTTTTAAAGGAGTTTAATGTAGGACAGAAAATCAGACATTAAAAATGAATACTAGGGCTTCCCTGGTGATCTAGTGGGTTAATTGTCCACCTTGCAGTGCAAGGAGCACCAGTTCGATCCCTGGCATGGGAAGATCCCACATGTCGCAGTGCTGCTGGGCTGGTGTGCCCAATTATGAGCCAGTGCTCTGGAGCACATGCTTCCAGAGCCAGTATTATGCAACGAGAGAGGCCACTGCAATGGGAGGCCCACACAGGGCAAAGACTAATGATGGATGAAGATAAATAAATAAAAAACCAATAAAAGAGGCCAAAACTTAGGGGGAAAAGAGGAGAATATACAGCCCCATCCCCCCCAAAATATTTGTTTAAAAAAAAAAAGAAAGGAACATTAACAATTTGGCTTTACATCATCCTCACATGAGAAATCTCAAACTTCATGGCTGACCAGAATTAACTTCTTTTCCACAATGGTGCTAAGTTAATGCCACCTACATAGAAGTGAGATGGTTGAGTGGAAAAGCTGACTATTGTGAAAGTAAACAAGATATAATATGGTGGAGGCAGAAACAGGGTCACAGCAGAGAGATTCTGGCATGAAGATTTTTGTCAGATGTCCCAGTGAAGTACTGAGAAAGGCAAGCTAACATTGTGTAAGAATTACGAACCCATTGATCATCGCCAGAGTCTGGAAATGCCAAAGAGGTTCTTCTTTGTTGGGATAAATACCTGTTTCTAACCATTAAGTTGAGTCATGGGTAAAGATGTATCCATAACATTTCCTTGATAGTTACAGTTGGATTCATTGTTTTGTAGTTTTCCCCTCTACACTGAGAAGTAGGGATGACTTCCACATAACTGTTCTCTTATTTAAAATGCCTTTTCATATGGAATTACAAAGTAACACACAAAAGAAAGAAAGAGGAGAGAACAGTAGTATGGAATGGGAAAAAGACTATGGAAATTAGTGAAGAAAAATAAAGAGGAGAAAAAGAAGATAATATTTTAGCATATTTTCCCAAGCTACTTCATAACCCCATAAGATTTGGAAAGCCATGCACTGCTTAATTGGAAAAATAATCAACAATAAAACTGCCACTTCAGCTTTCGAATTTCTCATTTGTCTAAATAATCTTTAATAAAAAATGCAATAAATACGCTTTTTTTCTTCATGTTCTCCCTGAAATAGTATACCTTTGTCTGAGTATATATTACTATACTCGCATTTTAAAAAAGAAATTTAAAATGTCTCATTAAAAAGCTGAAGAAGAAATACATTTTTTCTTCTTATCACCAGAAACAATAAAACTTCAAAAAAATGTTTGGTTCTAAACTCCTCAATATGCAAACTATCTATTTATACTAATTATTCAAGCCTTGAGAGACTGAAAACTACAGATAGAATTCTCATGAGAAAAAACAAACTGTGTACATTACAAATGAGATTTCCTAAAATTCATTGCTTCCATTCAGAGTAGCTTCAGAAAGAATATCATGTCTGTATTTTATTTCAGCTAACAAAAAGATGTTTGTAATATAATAATAACATATTTTTAGAGATATTTCTTTAAGTAGGCTTTAATTACATTATTGTTGTTGTTGTTGTTAAGTTGCTAAGTTGCGTCTGACTCTTTGTTACCCCACAGGGTGTAGCCCCCCATGTTTTTCTGTCCTTGGGGTTTTCCAGGAAAGAATACTGGAGTGAGTAGCCATTTCCTTCTCCAGTTACATTATTAAGTATGCAGAAAATATCCTTCAAGCATCCTTGCTCATTTTCTTAGAAAGTAACAAAATAGAATACAAAATACTGGAACTAATGTCAATAGTATCTGACTTTTTCATCTGACTTTGTAAAAGCACATAGATAAAGTGTATTAAATCCAGTGAACATGTTCTGCTCTATTCTATAAGATCTTTTCCAACTTAGGGAAGTTTTTATGATGTTATCTTACCTTGCTTCTTTTATTATATCCATCTTCATGTTCAGTAAGTGGTACTCCATTTTCCCAATTCTTTTTCAAATGCTTACTTACGATTGTGTCTATATAAAACTTGAAATCCCACATAATTTGACACAAGTTCTTGTGTTAATTAAAATATAATAATGTTAGACTTCTTAGCTATTTAATGAAATCCTTGCTATATTTCAAGTTAAAAAAAAATTCTTTAAAGTGTAAGCTTGAGTAGTCATCAAACAATTAAAATTGGTAAATAATCTTTTTATATAATTAGAATTATCTCTTTTTGTGTCATGCCTGAGGAACTCACTTATTTAAAAAGTTTATTAGACATTGGGTATGTCTGTGTGCATCTCTCTGTTAGGAGAAGGCATTTTAAGCGGAGGTAAAAGTATATAAAGACTAGGAAGTCAAAGACCCTCATTTCATATTATTCAAGCCTTGAGAGACTGAAAACTACAGATAGAATTCTCATGAGAAAAAACAAACTGTGTACATTACAAATGAGATTTCCTAAAATTCATTGCTTCCATTCAGAGTAGCTTCAGAAAGAATATCATGTCTGTATTTTATTTCAGCTAACAAAAAGATGTTTGTAATATAATAATAACATATTTTTAGAGATATTTCTTTAAGTAGGCTTTAATTACATTATTGTTGTTGTTGTTGTTAAGTTGCTAAGTTGCGTCTGACTCTTTGTTACCCCACAGGGTGTAGCCCCCCATGTTTTTCTGTCCTTGGGGTTTTCCAGGAAAGAATACTGGAGTGAGTAGCCATTTCCTTCTCCAGTTACATTATTAAGTATGCAGAAAATATCCTTCAAGCATCCTTGCTCATTTTCTTAGAAAGTAACAAAATAGAATACAAAATACTGGAACTAATGTCAATAGTATCTGACTTTTTCATCTGACTTTGTAAAAGCACATAGATAAAGTGTATTAAATCCAGTGAACATGTTCTGCTCTATTCTATAAGATCTTTTCCAACTTAGGGAAGTTTTTATGATGTTATCTTACCTTGCTTCTTTTATTATATCCATCTTCATGTTCAGTAAGTGGTACTCCATTTTCCCAATTCTTTTTCAAATGCTTACTTACGATTGTGTCTATATAAAACTTGAAATCCCACATAATTTGACACAAGTTCTTGTGTTAATTAAAATATAATAATGTTAGACTTCTTAGCTATTTAATGAAATCCTTGCTATATTTCAAGTTAAAAAAAAAATTCTTTAAAGTGTAAGCTTCAGTAGTCATCAAACAATTAAAATTGGTAAATAATCTTTTTATATAATTAGAATTATCTCTTTTTGTGTCATGCCTGAGGAACTCACTTATTTAAAAAGTTTATTAGACATTGGGTATGTCTGTGTGCATCTCTCTGTTAGGAGAAGGCATTTTAAGCGGAGGTAAAAGTATATAAAAACTAGGAAGTCAAAGACCCTCATTTCATATTATTGGAGCTTGAACAAATGACAGATTTACAGGACTAAGCAGACTTAGTGGAAATGAAAGTCTGAAAATGGGAGAAGAGAATGCCTGTTTTGACCACTATCGAACCCTCAGTTCCAGAAGACTGCCTAACGATTGGATATGACTGACACATGTTTGTTGAATTGCTAATTGGAGGTAAGTAATTAGAAAGAACAGTGTCCATTATTCCATCTAATTTCTCTGCTAATTATAAGCTGGACAGGCCTATTTGAGTTAGGCTGTACTGAAGTTTTCATGTTTCTAAGCTATTTGTGCTAGTGTTGACGATGCTCTAACTGTAACCTTTCTCTTTCCTTTTAGCACAAACTGATCTCAGTCCCAGTACTGGAGAGACCAACTCCTAACAACGGCTTCTCTCTCCTTCCCTACCCTCCCACCCAAAGTATCTCCCCAGTTGCATCTTCTTTTTTATTGGAGGATAATTGCTTTACATTGTTGTGGTGGTCTCCGCCATCCATCAACACCAATCAATCATAATTATATATGTATCCTTCTTTCTTGGGTCCCTTCCCCTCCCCATTCTACCCATACTGACTGGTAACATATATAAGCCCACAAAGTAATAATTTTGAAGTTTAACCCCTGTATCCCTGCATTTCTCTAAGCAGTGTTCATTAATAGAATTATTTAAAGGCACACACAAAATTCTCCTCCATGCTGACACCTAGAAGATCTTGCAGAAAAAGAGGGATGAAGACTATACCAGGCTGATTTAGAATGGATCACCTTAAAGCCTCCTTCATCTAAAAAATGTACTCGTGAATTAGTCTGAACTATGAACCCAGATTCTTAGCTATTTAATGAAATCCTTGCTATATTTCAAGTTAAAAAAAAATTCTTTAAAGTGTAAGCTTGAGTAGTCATCAAACAATTAAAATTGGTAAATAATCTTTTTATATAATTAGAATTATCTCTTTTTGTGTCATGCCTGAGGAACTCACTTATTTAAAAAGTTTATTAGACATTGGGTATGTCTGTGTGCATCTCTCTGTTAGGAGAAGGCATTTTAAGCGGAGGTAAAAGTATATAAAAACTAGGAAGTCAAAGACCCTCATTTCATATTATTGGAGCTTGAACAAATGACAGATTTACAGGACTAAGCAGACTTAGTGGAAATGAAAGTCTGAAAATGGGAGAAGAGAATGCCTGTTTTGACCACTATCGAACCCTCAGTTCCAGAAGACTGCCTAACGATTGGATATGACTGACACATGTTTGTTGAATTGCTAATTGGAGGTAAGTAATTAGAAAGAACAGTGTCCATTATTCCATCTAATTTCTCTGCTAATTATAAGCTGGACAGGCCTATTTGAGTTAGGCTGTACTGAAGTTTTCATGTTTCTAAGCTATTTGTGCTAGTGTTGACGATGCTCTAACTGTAACCTTTCTCTTTCCTTTTAGCACAAACTGATCTCAGTCCCAGTACTGGAGAGACCAACTCCTAACAACGGCTTCTCTCTCCTTCCCTACCCTCCCACCCAAAGTATCTCCCCAGTTGCATCTTCTTTTTTATTGGAGGATAATTGCTTTACATTGTTGTGGTGGTCTCCGCCATCCATCAACACCAATCAATCATAATTATATATGTATCCTTCTTTCTTGGGTCCCTTCCCCTCCCCATTCTACCCATACTGACTGGTAACATATATAAGCCCACAAAGTAATAATTTTGAAGTTTAACCCCTGTATCCCTGCATTTCTCTAAGCAGTGTTCATTAATAGAATTATTTAAAGGCACACACAAAATTCTCCTCCATGCTGACACCTAGAAGATCTTGCAGAAAAAGAGGGATGAAGACTATACCAGGCTGATTTAGAATGGATCACCTTAAAGCCTCCTTCATCTAAAAAATGTACTCGTGAATTAGTCTGAACTAATGAACCCAGATTACTGGTTGTTTTTTAGTTAACAAATTGGTCCTGGAATAAATACCATGTAAGTAGGTTTAGGGTTCCCAAAAATGTATATAATGATTTGTAAGACAAAAGGAGCAAAGTGAAGAGGCATTGTAAGAGACCCTTCATTGAAGTGTTTAACTTTTTAGATGTTTTTCCTTAATAGGAAAATGTTGTATTAGATACGCAATTTTATTTACTCTTTAATTACTTTCAACCTTTTTATACAGTTTGGTAAACCTATATATCTCTATGGTTTTGAAAATTAGAGCGATGGGGTCAATATATAGAATTATTACCCCTCATTCATTTCCGCAGCCTGTCTCTGTGGCATGTGATCATATGTTGGCGTTGGAGCAGATTCACATGATCATATTTTCTTTTGCTCAGTAGCTGTCATCTTGCTCCCACATCCCATTCTCAATTTCTTAACACATTTCAGTCAGTAGGTAGAGACTTCCATGCTCTTTGTGTCAAGACTAGAGCATCCCAGAAGAATGGGATGAAAATGAGAAGTCTTTTCTTAGATTTTGGACTTTGATAGCACAGAGCCTCTGGGAGAAATGTTCTCATCTCTGCAGAAAACAACAATTCAGGAGAATTTAAGTGAGGTGTGAGCAGAATTTCTCACTTCTAACCTCTCTCTGTGTAGGGGATTAGAGACTCAGGACGAAGAGAGAGCTAAGATACTGGTGGCCCTCCTACCTGGAATCCTGAACCTGAACTTCACATGCATTATTGTGGGAAATAGAGAGAAGAATAAAAATCTCATTAAGATTTGGGGGATTCATGTTGATATACAGCAAAAAACAACACGATATTGTAAAGCAATTATCCTTCAATGAAAAATAAATAAATTTAAATTAAAAAAATTATTTAAGGGAATCTGAATTCAGCACATTCAACTCATTTTCCTGGTAAATTTTGAGGAAGTCCAGAACGGTTTCCAACAAAAATTGGTGTAAGATGTGTTTATCTAATAGGCTCTAGGATTCTTCAAGAGCAGCCCCATGCCCTGTTTGACAGAGAACCTTCGAACAGTTCTGATGGCACCCAGAATAGCCTGGAAGTGGTGAGGCACCAGAAATGTTGCCATGAGATTCTCATACATCCGTCTTGATGAAGAAGCAACAGAATGATCACAATACAAAGAGGACAGCACAATTTGGCTTAATGAGAGTCCAACACGTAATAAGGCAAAAATGATGACTGCTGGATTCCTTAGCAGATTGAAGATTACCACTAGAAGCAAGACCATCCCATCAGATATGGAGGTGTCTTGTTAAAGACTTAGATCGGTGGCGACCTCTAATCCCTTCAGGCAAATACTGATCCTATTGCAATGAAGGAAACAAACTGTCTGAGATTACTTTACCCTGTAGAATGGATGCTCATAATAGAAAGCCAGTTGGGCAATAGGAAATATAAAATCACCTGCATTCTTGAATTTAGTGCATAAATTCAGACTAGTCTCCACAGCTCTATACAATCAGCTTCATTTCCCCCAGGATGGCACAGAAAAGAGGTGAGTCTTTTCAGGAGTCGGTGCAAGTTGGAGAACCATGGGATGCACACACAGTTTCTAAATGGGTAACTCAGAAAGACCTCAGAATAGACCCCAAGTTTCAATCTCTTCAATTGGAAGAATTTCTGAAGATTTACTTTTAAACCTTTCAGAAGGGAGGGTGGTGGTGGGTGGGGTAATACGTAACATTACAAACAACATATAACTTTTAAAAAGGCACATTTCTAATGTGTTAATAGTTAAAAGAGATCATATATGTGAAGTACTTATATTATTTCCCTGCCATGATGGTTTAAATTTTGTGTAAAGTTGACTAAACTATGGGATGACAGATAGCTATAAAACATTTGCAGATGTGTCTTTAGGAGTGTTTCTGGAATAAATTAGCATTTGTTTCAGTAGACTGAATAAAGAGATCTGCCCTCACCAAGATAGGCTAGCCTTATCTAATCCTTTGAGGTCCCAGATGGTGGCTCAGACAGTAAAGAATCTGCCCGCAGTGCGGGAGACCCAGTTTCAATCCCTGGGTCAGAAAGATCCCCTGGTGAAGGGAATGGCAATCCACTCCAGTATTCTTACCTCAAGAATCCCATGGATAGAGCAGTCTGCCATCCATGGGGTTGCAAACAGTTGGACATGACTGAGCAACTAACATAGATAGCATAAAAAGGGAAGGAAGGATGAATTCTCTCTTTTCTTGAACTGGAACGCCCATCTTTCTCACTCTTGGACATCAGGGCTGCAGGTTCTTGGGCCTTTGAATGCAGAATTTTATGCCACCAGTTTTGCAGCTTTCAGAGGGCAAATTGTGAGACTTCTTGTCCTCTACAATTAGGTAAGCCATTTCCTATAATGAATGTATTGGGGGTTGGGAACCAAAGAGGAAAGCCTCCTTAAGTGTACTGATCCTATTGCAATGAAGGAAACAAACTGTCTGAGATTACTTTACCCTGTAGAATGGATGCTCATAATAGAAAGCCAGTTGGGCAATAGGAAATATAAAATCACCTGCATTCTTGAATTTAGTGCATAAATTCAGACTAGTCTCCACAGCTCTATACAATCAGCTTCATTTCCCCCAGGATGGCACAGAAAAGAGGTGAGTCTTTTCAGGAGTCGGTGCAAGTTGGAGAACCATGGGATGCACACACAGTTTCTAAATGGGTAACTCAGAAAGACCTCAGAATAGACCCCAAGTTTCAATCTCTTCAATTGGAAGAATTTCTGAAGATTTACTTTTAAACCTTTCAGAAGGGAGGGTGGTGGTGGGTGGGGTAATACGTAACATTACAAACAACAT
This sequence comes from Tragulus kanchil, assembly GCA_022376925.1. Classification (NCBI taxonomy): domain Eukaryota; kingdom Metazoa; phylum Chordata; class Mammalia; order Artiodactyla; family Tragulidae; genus Tragulus; species Tragulus kanchil. The sequence goes on along the minus strand of JAIOJX010000025.1, from coordinate 22,775,658 downwards.
ATAACTTTTAAAAAGGCACATTTCTAATGTGTTAATAGTTAAAAGAGATCATATATGTGAAGTACTTATATTATTTCCCTGCCATGATGGTTTAAATTTTGTGTAAAGTTGACTAAACTATGGGATGACAGATAGCTATAAAACATTTGCAGATGTGTCTTTAGGAGTGTTTCTGGAATAAATTAGCATTTGTTTCAGTAGACTGAATAAAGAGATCTGCCCTCACCAAGATAGGCTAGCCTTATCTAATCCTTTGAGGTCCCAGATGGTGGCTCAGACAGTAAAGAATCTGCCCGAGTGCGGGAGACCCAGTTTCAATCCCTGGGTCAGAAAGATCCCCTGGTGAAGGGAATGGCAATCCACTCCAGTATTCTTACCTCAAGAATCCCATGGATAGAGCAGTCTGCCATCCATGGGGTTGCAAACAGTTGGACATGACTGAGCAACTAACATAGATAGCATAAAAAGGGAAGGAAGGATGAATTCTCTCTTTTCTTGAACTGGAACGCCCATCTTTCTCACTCTTGGACATCAGGGCTGCAGGTTCTTGGGCCTTTGAATGCAGAATTTTATGCCACCAGTTTTGCAGCTTTCAGAGGGCAAATTGTGAGACTTCTTGTCCTCTACAATTAGGTAAGCCATTTCCTATAATGAATGTATTGGGGGTTGGAGAGAGTGTTGTGGTTCTTTTTCTCAGGAGAAACCTGCCTAAGTCACCTGCATATAAGCAGGCATACACATTCTCTTAGTTTGCATTGTAATTTTCCTCAGAGGTGGCTCTACAGTAGAGCAAAAAGCTTTGTATTTTTGTTTTCTTTTGGCAGTGGGAAGGAAAAAGAGAAAAGGCAATTGAAGGATCAATAAGTTAGCCTAAGAATTTTAATTTTGAAGTACTAACCTTAAAAATAGCTACGAAGCCAGAATCCATTAAAGAAAATCAACCAAATGTGTGTAAAATGTATATACTTTATTTTACATATTTCTATTTTTATGTAAGAGAATGTGTTTTTCTAATCATTCTCATTTGCCTGTTCATTGAACTGTTCATTCATTTTAAATTGTTCTGCATTTCCCTCTGCAAGAAATTCTGAGTGGGTAATTTTAATTAGTAGCTCTTTCTACAAACACATCTTTTTGTTCTTATTTTCAGCTGTTAGACTTATACTTTTTATTTTAATATGGCTTTTCATTTTATGACTTGTGATTTAGACTAATGTCTTTGATGTGAGTCATTAATGCAGAGATTTGATCATTTTACATTGACAAAGATATGAAAATACATTCATTTATTCCTTTAATAAGAAGTGTCATACCACACGCATTTACAAGTAATTGCACAAGAGAAAATGAAGGTGTGTTAGTGCCTCTGTTAAGTAAAAGCAACACGTTGGATAATTTTTTTGTCTCTGTGAAGAAAGACAAAAAATTATCCATTATCTTGGAGATAATGGTATAAGAAGCATTGACGGTAGATTTTAAAGAAAGTAACAGGTAAAATGAATTGTCTCTGGCATGAAGTAAGGCTTCACCATAGGCTTCCCATGGCACTAGTGGTAAAGCACCTGCCTGCCAATGCAGGAGACATAAGAGATGCAGGTTCAATCTCTGGATCGGAAAGATCCCCTGAAGGAGGAAATGGCAGCCCACTCCAGTATTCTTGCCTGAAAAATTCCATGGACAGAGAAATCTGGCAGGCTAAAGTCCATGGAGTCACAAAAAGTCAGACATGACTGAGCAACTAAGATTCACTCAAGGCTCTAACCGTAGCACCTGGCAATCTCTCTCATCTCCACAGTGGTCACGTGGGGAAGACTCAAAGATGGGCTGAACCAATTGTTGATGGAATGTGCCATGATCCTTCAAGGAATATGGTGAGATAGCAGCATCACAAGGCTGTTTCTTCATTGCCTCTGGTTGTGGGAGTTTGTTAGGAGGCAACTTCTCATTTGCCACTTTAGCTCCAAAAGGACTGACAAGTTCTATCTCACCCTCATTTGCATACCACTGCAGGCTGCAAAACTGTTTGACCGTGGTTTGGAGTTGGGTCTCTGAAGACAGAGCCCCACACTCATGTTTTGTATCATCTGGCTTCTTCTGTTTGATATGGCGTGTGGAACTAAGGATGTGAGGAGCTGACACCACTGACCATGGTTTCGCAGTCTGTGGAAGGAATAAACTTGCCAACTCCATTTGGGCTCTTAGTAGCCATTTCAGGCAAATCTCAGTAAGTACTCAGGTCATCCTGACAGCTGCCAAAAGACTTCTGCTTATGGATTTATGGACTGCTTTCACTGGCACGGAGTCCATAACCAATAATAATCTGCAATACTATGTAGATTGCAGGACTGCTCACTGTTACTTGATTAATAATAATCTTTAGTTATTTTCATATTTTGCTCTCTGTGTATTTTTTCTTTCTTTAAGCATATGATGTTTTCTTATGTTTTCCTAAATAAGTGCAGATTTCTTCCCTTATCTCCTTTCCACATATGAACATGTACATTCTTATGGATATTTACCAAAATGGTAAATACAGTATGACTATTCCATGCACTAAAAGAGGAACTAAAATACATTTTTTACAGTTATGTTTTCCCTTTTAATTTATATTAGAAAAGGATCAGTGACCATTTACCTTGTCTTTCCAGTCAGTAAACTCATTCTCTTCTTAAGTCTATCATTGTACTTCTATTCTTTTTCTTTTTTAATTTTGGCCTCTTTTATTGGTCCTTCATTTATTTATTTTCATCCATCTTAATTCTTTGGCCTGTGTGGGCCTCCCATCACAGTGGCCTCTCCTGTTGCAGAGCATTGGTTCTGGGCACATGCACTCCAGAATGTTGGCTGGTAATTGGACACACCAGTCCAGTTGCTCCGCAGCGTGTGGGATCTTCCCATGTCAGGGATCGAACCGGTGCCCCTTGCACTGCAAGGCAGACTCTTTACCCACTGGACCACCAGGGAAGCCCTGTAATTTTATTCTTAATGTCATGTTTGTTCTCTGTGTCTGAGAACAATTAGACTTTTAAAGTCTTCCATTATCTTTTCTATTCAACATTTCCCTCTGTCCTAGCTGTTTTGGACCTCATATAATGGTGGTCAAATGCCATTTATCAAGATAGTAATTAAGAATAAAACTGTTATCAAACTGGAAAAATCACTTAGCTTGAATTCATTGGCCTGACTTTTCTTTCATTATCAAACTTCTTGAAGAAAAAGAAATATCCTGCACTCATTGGTGCCTCGTGTTTACCTCCCACTTATTTCTCAACCCACTACAGTCTGGTGTGTACTCCATGCACTTTCTAAAGTAGTGAATATGTTATAAATGACTAATCATGAATTTCTCAGCCTTATTAGCACATGGACTTGCTTATTCCAGACTTTTACCTTAGTGTATGTCTACTGTTTCTAAATATGTTCTTTTAGCTTCTTTTCCTTTGACTTTCCCTAAATACAGATATTTTCATTCTTTGCTTTTTAAAAATCATTTTTATTTCTTGAACATTTCTAGTTTGCTTCTTTAATAATTACATTGACATGTTTGATTATCAATTTGTATTTACAGTCCATATATTCTACAGAGTGACATTTCTAGGTATTTATAAGAAATTCTTATTGGATATCTTGGTAGCTACTTAGAATTAATGACACCCAAACACGTTTAAGCATCTTCAATGCTCATCTGTCTGATACATTCATTATCTCTACAATAAATATGCCTATTTTTTCCAATCCTCCTGGAACCGTCAAAGAAGTCATTTTTACTCTCAATTACCAACTCGTCTCCCATCCATTTGACACATACTCTTTATTTTCCTTTCCCAGTGTCCCTTGAAGCACTCTCATCTTTTCATTCCTCACTGTTACTCTCCTAATTTAGGCTTTCATGACAACTCTTTATCGACCAGCTCATTGCCAATATTCCTTCCTCCCTTAAGTCTTACACATTCTTATCTCAGATATGTTTGTTTGTATATACGCAACCATCACCCTTGTCTCTACTGGGAAAGCTCTGATGCTACTTTGGTGTTTACTACGCCTTGTCACTAGAAACAATAAGTTCCTGTCGTCCCTTTGGATTCATCATAATTGGTCCAAGGTGGTCAAGTTTGTTTTATTTCCTTGACATGATTGTTTTGTCATGGCCTGTGACTCATTCTTAGCAAATTGTACCTGATGGGAAATCTGTAGACTTCTGGGAAAGGTTTTTACCTATGGTTTAAAAGAGTCAAGGTTGAAAATGCTCCTGTTTTTAACAGGATGTCAACTTTCTGAGTGTGTGGCTTAGAATTGGGGAGGCTAATATTCAGCTAGGAAGGGAGATATCATCAGCACATGTGAATGAGGAGGCAGACTAACAGAAAGTCTCTGATCTTTAACAAAGTGACTGAGTTATTGGATTTGCCAGCCCTCTGACTATCCTGTCTCTCATCATTCATTTCTTCCCCTAAGCGTGTGATTTGTTCTGCTATAGTCTTCTAAATTGCACATAAATTGGCTTATATTTATTTTAATTATTGCAGTAACATTATTGTATAACATTAAATGTTTCATATGTACATGCTATTTTTGACTTCTGTCTATACTGTGAGCTCACTACCAAGCCTATGGTTGCCATCCCACACCATCCAGTTGACCACCTTTACCTGTTTCACCCTCCTCCCACAGCCCTTCCCCTCTGGAAACCACTCCTTTGTTTTTTGTATCCACGTATTTGTTTTGTTTGCTTTGATCATAGATTTCATTCTCCACATATCATACAGTCTAGGAACATGTAATGAATTACTTGCATTTAAAGCCTTTCTAAATGCTAAGCTGGTTTAGGTGGGACTCTTTGAGCAAACAGATACATGTTACAACTCAAATCACTTTACTCTCTTGCTTTAATTGTGCTCTGTTCCCTCCAGAATAAATTCTGATACCCTTAGCACTGTAGGTAAGGATCTGTATGAACTGGCTGCATCCTGTATTTCCAGTATTATCTTTGGAAGCTGCTCTTCCCAACGTTCATGCTCCATTCAAAATAATCCACTAATTCACTGTTCTTGAACATAGTTTAGAGTTTTTCCCCTCATTTGCCTTCTAGCAGTTTCTCTTCCATTTGAAATCATTTCTCCCACCTTCAAAGCTTATTTTTTCTATTGAAATCACTATGTTCTTCTAAGGTTAAGTTCAAGGACCATAGTCCTCATAACGTCACCCTATTCCTCTTGTTGAAGTTTAAAATCTCTCCATCTGTTGGGTATCTATGTCAGGTGGTAATTTTATTCTAGCACCTGTCACAATCTCTCTGGTAATATGAATCTTTGTGCATTGTGCCCTTTTTCTCATTGTAGTTTCAATTACACTTAGCAACGCGCCTACCTTTATGAAGTTGTCAGTGGAAAGTATGCCCAGTATCTGAAACAGGGCAAATTTTAAAATAAAACAAAACTTCGAAATCTTTGCTCAGGGAAAAGGAAAGCACACATGCTGAAACTTAACCCTACTATAGGGAACAAAGATTGTGATTTTTGGATATATCTTTGGGAAATTTTATACTATATACCAGAACACATTTATTTCAGTACTGTTTACAATATGAAAACAAATTAAAATGACCTGTGTTCTTCTGTAGAAGAATGAAAAAAAAACCTTTTAATTCATAAAATCATTAATGTATCAGGGAAGGTAAATGTTAAAAATCTTAACAAGAATATGTAGAGCAGATTACATAGCATAAATTATAATTTAGAAGTTTCAGTATTAAGAAAATAACCCACCTTGACTTTAAAGAAATAATGACTTTAGAACTATTAACTAGAGACACACAACACTTTTCTTAGAACAGCAAAGCAATGGACTGCCTCTTATTAATGCACATTTGTGTGCTATCATGCTCTCCACAGAACAGGAAAATTGTGCATCATCCTCCCCAGCTCTCTTAGTATGATGAGACACTCTAATAGCCACTCATGCTGTGGGCTTCCCTCCTGTCTCAGAAAGAGAAGTTTATTCTCCCGGTCGAGGCCTCACTGTTCTTGCTGTGCTCCAAGTGTCATCTGCCATTGTCTTGGGAACTCTCCATCCACATTTATTTATTTACCCTTTATATTGTTTCAGTTTATACTTAGGAAACTGTCTTTTCTGTTAAACTGTTATAAAAACTTCCCTCTTTCTCTATCATGCTCTCATTTTTTCTCTCCCAGCTTCACAAAGATGTTGGTTTATACATGCTGCTTTCACGTCTATAGTAACAGTAATTCCCCAGTTCATGGCTTTGTTCTCCTTTCACTAGTGTTCATACAGCTAATCTAGCATCTCCCCAGAAATCCTATTGACCAAATTGAGTAAATGTTCTATTGGTCATTTTTTTTCCATTTGGCCACTCTTATAACTAAAAGCCTATTTCAGGCTTAAAAAAAAAAGACATTTTATTTTAGATTTAGAGAAAAGTTCAACAGATAGTATGGAGAATTTGCATATGTCCCACATTCAATTTTCTGTGTTATTAATATCTTACATTAGCATTGTTCATTTGTCACAATTACTAAAACAATATTGACATATTATTATTAAATAAAATCTAGGCTATGGCAGGATCCCATCCAATATACCACACCATGTTTAGCTGGCATGGTTCCTTAGGCTTCTTTCTCTCTCTCCCCCTCCTCTCTTTTGGCCACACTGCATGGCTTGCGGGATCTTAGTTTCCTAACCAAGGGTTGAAGCCAGGACCCAGGCATTTGAAGCACAGAGTTCTAACTACTGGGCCACCGGAGAATTCCCTAGGCATCTCTTGGTTGTGTTAGTCTCTCAGACTTTCCTTGTTTCTGAGACTTTAACAGTTTTAGGAGTACCTCTTTGGTATTTTGTAAAATATCTCTAGTTGTAATTTGTATGATGTTTTACTTTTGCCTACATTAAGGCTATAGGTTAGACCAAAGAGCTAGAGTGCCATTCTCATCACATTTTACCAAGTGTGCATGAAAAAAAAAAAAAGGTGCATGCATGTTTGTGTGCTGTCTCTTCAGTCATGTCCAACTCTTTGCAATCCATGAACTGTGTAGCCTGTGAGGCTCCTCTGTCTTTGGGATTCTCCAGTCAAGAATACTGGAGTGGGTTGCCATGCCCCCTCCCCACGGGTACATGCTAGGAATATAATTTATCCTTGTGGACATTAATGGTGATCAAAATTAATATCATTGTAAAGTCACTCTTCCCCCAGACCCTTTTATATTGTAGTCTTTGGAATGAAGTCACTATTCACAGCCCAAATTTAGAATGGGCAGTTGTGTTCCACCTCCTGAGACAGAGTATCTACATAAGTTATCATCATTCTGCACAGGAAAGTTGTCTATTTGCCTATTTATTTATTTAACAATGTTTTTATCTCATTATGGACTCTGGGATATTCATTTGTTATACTTTGAGCTATGTTCCAATCCAACATTCTTATTTTGTTGCCTAACTTGTCTCATTTTGGTCCTTTAGAATTCTTTCAGTTGGCTCCTATATCCCTTTGGCATGTCCCCATCATTGTAGTGTTTTTCTTTCCTCTTTCTGAGCACTTCCTTACTCTGTGGTACTAAAAAAGATGCTCCAAATTCATCTTGTATCTTTCCAGTCCCAGCAAAGGGCCATAGGTCCCAGCCTTTCTCAATAGAAAATAAGACACAGCTGGCTCCAACTCCTCTTATATTCTGACACATGTTATCTCAAAACATGTACATTTCATGAAAGGAATGATGTTTATCTCTTTGGCCACACTGCATGGCTTGGGATCTTAGTTTCCTAACCAAGGGTTGAAGCCAGGACCCAGGCATTTGAAGCACAGAGTTCTAACTACTGGGCCACCGGAGAATTCCCTAGGCATCTCTTGGTTGTGTTAGTCTCTCAGACTTTCCTTGTTTCTGAGACTTTAACAGTTTTAGGAGTACCTCTTTGGTATTTTGTAAAATATCTCTAGTTGTAATTTGTATGATGTTTTACTTTTGCCTACATTAAGGCTATAGGTTAGACCAAAGAGCTAGAGTGCCATTCTCATCACATTTTACCAAGTGTGCATGAAAAAAAAAAAAAGGTGCATGCATGTTTGTGTGCTGTCTCTTCAGTCATGTCCAACTCTTTGCAATCCATGAACTGTGTAGCCTGTGAGGCTCCTCTGTCTTTGGGATTCTCCAGTCAAGAATACTGGAGTGGGTTGCCATGCCCCTCCCCACGGGTACATGCTAGGAATATAATTTATCCTTGTGGACATTAATGGTGATCAAAATTAATATCATTGTAAAGTCACTCTTCCCCCAGACCCTTTTATATTGTAGTCTTTGGAATGAAGTCACTATTCACAGCCCAAATTTAGAATGGGCAGTTGTGTTCCACCTCCTGAGACAGAGTATCTACATAAGTTATCATCATTCTGCACAGGAAAGTTGTCTATTTGCCTATTTATTTATTTAACAATGTTTTTATCTCATTATGGACTCTGGGATATTCATTTGTTATACTTTGAGCTATGTTCCAATCCAACATTCTTATTTTGTTGCCTAACTTGTCTCATTTTGGTCCTTTAGAATTCTTTCAGTTGGCTCCTATATCCCTTTGGCATGTCCCCATCATTGTAGTGTTTTTCTTTCCTCTTTCTGAGCACTTCCTTACTCTGTGGTACTAAAAAAGATGCTCCAAATTCATCTTGTATCTTTCCAGTCCCAGCAAAGGGCCATAGGTCCCAGCCTTTCTCAATAGAAAATAAGACACAGCTGGCTCCAACTCCTCTTATATTCTGACACATGTTATCTCAAAACATGTACATTTCATGAAAGGAATGATGCTTATCTTGCCACTGTGCTTTTGCATATAGTATTTCCTTTGCCTGGAATGTTCTTCACTCTTCATGTCTTTGTTGATTTTCCTTTTGTTTCTGGTTCACACACTCATGTGTTAAGACTTCATTCATTTTCCCCAGGGTGGCACAGAGAAGAGTATAACTGGGAGAAGCAAGGCATGCTCCGAAGAAGACCCACCTAGTTGTTAAGTTTGAAGGAACAAACACTATCTGGGCCTCCAGAGCTCCCACCATGTACCTAACAGAATTACAGCTCTCCTATATTTAGACAATCTGCATCTATTATTTATGTATTAATTAAGGGATGGCAAAGCACTTAATTCTAGAATTAAGCACAAAGTTGGGCATATTTGTTATGTTTGGTAAGTGTCTGGTGAGTAAATGAGCCAACAGTGCTACAGGATTTTTTGGTCAAACTAATTGCCAAGGAGGTAGTGGAGAAAGTGCACGCAGTGTTTTTGCCAAAGGGTACTCCGCCCCCCCCCCCCGCCACTCCCCAGTCACTATGGAGCTCCTTTTTATTCTTTTTTTTTTTTTTTTTTTTGAGAAGGAAGTAAAGTTTATTAGAGTGGGGAAAGGTAGACTCGTTGCAAGTACAGTAGACCGGCTTAAGGGAGAAAGTGGGAGACACTGTGAGAATAGTGGGCCTCACAGCAGGCGGGCTCAAGGGAGACGGAATCCCAAGCAGGGGTCTTTGATCCATTTTATAGCCAGGGTCTAAGGAGTGGCATGGGGATCTTAAGGGTCATTGCTAATTGGATGGTCTACTGAGTGGGGTAGAGTTATGCCTACAGCATGAAGGAAAGACGGTAGGGTCCAAGGAGTGGCAAAGGGGTCTAAGGATTGGGCAGTGTACTATATAGCTCAGGGAATGGTAGGACAATAAGGGTCTGGTTTCTCTCTTCTTGCATTCCAAGCCTCCTCATTTGCCTTGTTCTTTCATCCTTGGGCACCACATTCCTCCCTCTCTATTTTTAGGGCCAATTCTCTGGCCCCTTTGGATACTCTGCTCATGATTAACTATCTACCTGTTTCCCTTTTCAGGCATTTGGGTATCCAGTCTTCTATTCTTTAATCTCAACAGTTTTTTTTCATTCTTAATTAAATATGTTCAGAACAACCTTATAGTTCCCAGCCATATATTCCCCTAAAGCAATTGATACCCTAAACTCCTCTGTATAAGTTATGAGATTCTGACTTACAGTAATTTTTCAAAAAGTCTCAGTTCAAACCAGTTTACAAATGTAATCAAATAGGATCCTATGGGACTTTCCTAGGACACTAGGATGTATCCCCTGCCCATCCCCTTCATCCGGCTATGTCCTCTGCCTACCTCTTGTTTGTAGAAAAACAGAATCCTGGCCTTACCCAAGCTCCAAAGAACAAATTTAACTAGAGAAGTGAGAAAATTCAGAAACAGGATAACAGTCAAGCAAGACAAAATAATAATAGTTTAGCCATTTAACAAAGTCAGCAAACTTTAGTCATTTTGGTGTAATCAAAAAACCCTATGAAATGAATCCTCAAAGTCAGTAAAGAGGATTATACAGTTATTCATATTTGGATATAATATTGTCCTCAGAAAGAAATGGTCACCTATTGACCTTTTTGTAATAGAAAGAGGAAAACTTGCCTTGTGTCTGCCTCCATTTTTATCACCTCAAGCCACATTTTCAAACTTTATGTCATTTGTGAACTTTATCTCTTTCCAAATCCTGACAATTAAACAATAATTTAAATGTAATAATTTATCTGGGAAGCACCATGGAAAATGTTGGGAACCTAGCATAAGAGGGAAAAGAGAGTGAATTACACTCTGGATAAAGGAGTTCCATCCTTCAGGGGTCCTTTCAGAGGCTGCAGAACACAATGAAAGCTAAGAGATTTGTCCTTCCATCTTATTGCCTTATCATTCTCTAGGTGAGAGTACTCCCTGGTGCTCCCATCAGCCTTGCAACTGGTCAAGAACCTCATACTGGCCAGAGAAACCCTCAGGCAGTTTGCCTGAGATTCAGGTAGGAAATTGATGGTAGATAAATAAACTATTCACCCAAGTTACAGATGATATTTGGGTGGCCCAACTAGGACAGGGCACCAATAGTCCATTCCCAAATAATTCACTATCAGGGCTGATTTGAAAATAATATTTAGCTTAGGTTTTTCCGTTATGCTGATATTGGAGTGTCAATTTTCATGGCCACTATCATCTCTATACAAGACTTTCAGGTTTATACTGAATAAATGAAACAAAGCTAGATAGATACAGTTGATTTTCATTGCTGTCTATCACTTTAATGTTCCAGGCTAGTGAAGTTAAAAAAAAAGAATGATAAAATATAGATAAATCTAGTATTCTAATACCTGATTGATTTTTTTATCTTCACTAAAATCTCCCATCACCGTGCTTCATTCCTCTCAAATTTTGCTTTATACTATTCTTATTTTTCTAGCTGTTAACTCACTTGCCTCTACAATACACATATAAGGATATTAATGTCACTCTTATCTGTAATATTTTTTAAAAAGTGATTTAAAGACTAAACCAAATATTTAATTATTTTAACATTTGATTTTCTTTGCTTTTATTCTCCTATCTATACCCACATATGATTTATCTATGGATCTTTTCATCCCTCTTTTCATATTATTCACAAAACCAAGTGAAAGTAAGTTATAAACATCATGACATTTCACTCTTAAATAATTCAGCATTCATTTTCAAAATACATAGGCAACCCTCTTTATAATGAAAATAATAATATCAAACTCAATATGTTTAACTTTGCAAAAGAATGTTATATAATATAATAATGTTATATAAGAGGCTTATTGAAAGTCTCTGTATTTCACAATAATAGCCTTTGTAGCTCCTGGACTGTTTTGTTAATTTAGGATAAACCTAATTAGGCATTATAATTAATTGTCAATTATGATGACAGCTCTTTAGATTCCTTAACCTACAAAGTTTCCCTCACTTATTTTTCTTGGTTAGTCATGACAGTAAAACTTTTCTCAGGCCTAGGCCAGATTTAAAACAAAACAAAAACCTGAAAACTTTATTTTGTGATAATTTTGGACTTACAGAATGTTGCAGCTCAGGTAGGAAATTGATGGTAGATAAATAAACTATTCACCCAAGTTACAGATGATATTTGGGTGGCCCAACTAGGACAGGGCACCAATAGTCCATTCCCAAATAATTCACTATCAGGGCTGATTTGAAAATAATATTTAGCTTAGGTTTTTCCGTTATGCTGATATTGGAGTGTCAATTTTCATGGCCACTATCATCTCTATACAAGACTTTCAGGTTTATACTGAATAAATGAAACAAAGCTAGATAGATACAGTTGATTTTCATTGCTGTCTATCACTTTAATGTTCCAGGCTAGTGAAGTTAAAAAAAAAGAATGATAAAATATAGATAAATCTAGTATTCTAATACCTGATTGATTTTTTCATCTTCACTAAAATCTCCCATCACCGTGCTTCATTCCTCTCAAATTTTGCTTTATACTATTCTTATTTTTCTAGCTGTTAACTCACTTGCCTCTACAATACACATATAAGGATATTAATGTCACTCTTATCTGTAATATTTTTTAAAAAGTGATTTAAAGACTAAACCAAATATTTAATTATTTTAACATTTGATTTTCTTTGCTTTTATTCTCCTATCTATACCCACATATGATTTATCTATGGATCTTTTCATCCCTCTTTTCATATTATTCACAAAACCAAGTGAAAGTAAGTTATAAACATCATGACATTTCACTCTTAAATAATTCAGCATTCATTTTCAAAATACATAGGCAACCCTCTTTATAATGAAAATAATAATATCAAACTCAATATGTTTAACTTTGCAAAAGAATGTTATATAATATAATAATGTTATATAAGAGGCTTATTGAAAGTCTCTGTATTTCACAATAATAGCCTTTGTAGCTCCTGGACTGTTTTGTTAATTTAGGATAAACCTAATTAGGCATTATAATTAATTGTCAATTATGATGACAGCTCTTTAGATTCCTTAACCTACAAAGTTTCCCTCACTTATTTTTCTTGGTTAGTCATGACAGTAAAACTTTTCTCAGGCCTAGGCCAGATTTAAAACAAAACAAAAACCTGAAAACTTTATTTTGTGATAATTTTGGACTTACAGAATGTTGCAGCTACATCCAGAGAAATTGCCCATTCCCCCCATTTTTAACATCTTATATAACATGATGCACTTTCCAAAACTGAAAACTCAACATTGTTGCATTACTCTAAAGTCCAGGCTTATCTGAGTTTCATCAATTTTCAGGCTAAGTTTCTCTTTCTGTTTCTAGGTTTGGTCCAAGTGCTGCGTTGCAATTATTTATCCTGTCCCTCAAGTCTCCTCTGTCTTGAGGAGTACTGAGCAAGTATTCTGAAGAATGTCCTTAGTGTGAGGTGAACTTTTTTTTTTCCCCCAGTTAGGCTAGGACAATAGGTTTTTGAAAAAGAATACCAGACATGAAGAGTCTTTCTCATTGCACCTATCACAGGATCTTACTATCTCATCGCTGAGGTTAACAGTCACCATGTGGTTAAGGTTGTGTTTGACAGGTTCCTTCATTGTAATGTTACTATTTCTTTTTTCCTTCTTTATCCTATTTCCAGAAGCAACACCCTGGGGCAGGGAGGGGTGGAGGGCAGGGTGGATAGAATCCTGAAGAACCTGGTGACTGGAATTAAATTCCTTCTTCTGTAAGGTTGAATATATACATGTATTGTTTGTAATTCTTATGTATAAGAGCTTTGTCCACTGATTAATTTTTGGCATTGTTTTATTTTTTAATCATTAATTAATAGCAGTATAGATTCATGCATATTTCTTTTATAGTTTGGGTTATAATGCAGACTTAGCTTATTAATTTTGAAGCTTCAGTTGTTCTAGCTTTGTCCATCGGGAGTTCTTTCAGCCGACCTGTTTCTTTGACAGTCGTTTTTTATATTCCCCTTGATCTTCATTCTGCTTTTTCCTCAAATCTTGTATCTACACTGTCTCATAGGATAGAAATTCAACTGAAAACAGTGGCTTTCAGTATGACATAGAACCAAGAAGAATACTGTTCGGTTCTATATTTACAAGTTTGTAAACCTAGTTTCCATCATTTGATTTCTCCAACAAATTAATTCAACATATGAGGCATTATTAAAATCTATTTACTATGGTGAAAATTAGAACTCACAGAATATAAAAAATAAGCTATCAAGCCATCTGTTGAAGAAATCTTGATACTTGAAAGGACTTTCCTTTCCCTGACACTTGTGCTTTTCTCCCACCTCTCATATGCTGCTTTTGATATGACAGCTGCCATGGGTGATTAGATTCTTCACCTGCAAAATCTAAATTTCACATGCTTAATATATCATCTAATCCAAAATATTATAGTTGTAGAAGGGCTACCTATATTTATACTTGGATATATTTGTATATTGGCAACCTACATGCCCCCACAGTGCAGAGAAATGTGTCAAGTTGCATTTGACAGAGGGCTTACTTATTGCTTTAATTTCTCAAAAAGGGCATGAATATTTTTAAATACTTCTCTCTAATTTTAAGTTGCCTACTCAGTGTCAAGTGGCTTTAAAAAAAGGTTTATTTTAAAAAAATGTTTGATATGATAACTATTGGTTGAAATTTAGCAAAGAACAAAAACAAGGCTGAACCTACTCCATAACTTATATGCTTTCCCAATAGTATTGTATGTAACCTTTGTCTATTACGTATAAGCAATACAGATGTAAAGTGATAGAATGAAATGGTATGAAGTTTACAGTTCTATCTCCACTACTTAGTATTTTCCACTGGTATAAAATAGAGAAGATGATAATCTTTTTTAAAGGTTATGATAGTAATTAAATAAATTTAAATGAATGCTTAGCATTTTTATTTAGTAGTCTGTAGCAGTGCTAAGTCATATTTAATTTTTTGTATTAACACACATGAATTTATTTTCTCTAAAAACATAAACAAGTTGTGGTCATTTCAATAAGTACTTTATAATTATTCCAGGTGGCAAGTCAAACCGTACATGATAACTCATTGAAAAAAGTCCTCTCCTGCAAGTGAACCCTTTGCTTGGTGATTGAGGATTGTCCTAGCCTTGAACCCACTTGCTAACACCTCCTGTTCATTTGCTCCCAAATTAATTCAAGGATAGAAATTCAAAAATGGCTTTCAGAGCATCCAAGAAGAATACTGTTCGGTTCTATATTTACAAGTTTGTAAACCTAGTTTCCATCATTTGATTTCTCCAACAAATTAATTCAACATATGAGGCATTATTAAAATCTATTTACTATGGTGAAAATTAGAACTCACAGAATATAAAAAATAAGCTATCAAGCCATCTGTTGAAGAAATCTTGATACTTGAAAGGACTTTCCTTTCCCTGACACTTGTGCTTTTCTCCCACCTCTCATATGCTGCTTTTGATATGACAGCTGCCATGGGTGATTAGATTCTTCACCTGCAAAATCTAAATTTCACATGCTTAATATATCATCTAATCCAAAATATTATAGTTGTAGAAGGGCTACCTATATTTATACTTGGATATATTTGTATATTGGCAACCTACATGCCCCCACAGTGCAGAGAAATGTGTCAAGTTGCATTTGACAGAGGGCTTACTTATTGCTTTAATTTCTCAAAAAGGGCATGAATATTTTTAAATACTTCTCTCTAATTTTAAGTTGCCTACTCAGTGTCAAGTGGCTTTAAAAAAAGGTTTATTTTAAAAAAATGTTTGATATGATAACTATTGGTTGAAATTTAGCAAAGAACAAAAACAAGGCTGAACCTA
Source organism: Tragulus kanchil (assembly GCA_022376925.1). NCBI lineage: Eukaryota > Metazoa > Chordata > Mammalia > Artiodactyla > Tragulidae > Tragulus > Tragulus kanchil. The sequence continues at coordinate 22,759,989 of JAIOJX010000025.1, read as the reverse complement.
CTCCATAACTTATATGCTTTCCCAATAGTATTGTATGTAACCTTTGTCTATTACGTATAAGCAATACAGATGTAAAGTGATAGAATGAAATGGTATGAAGTTTACAGTTCTATCTCCACTACTTAGTATTTTCCACTGGTATAAAATAGAGAAGATGATAATCTTTTTTAAAGGTTATGATAGTAATTAAATAAATTTAAATGAATGCTTAGCATTTTTATTTAGTAGTCTGTAGCAGTGCTAAGTCATATTTAATTTTTTGTATTAACACACATGAATTTATTTTCTCTAAAAACATAAACAAGTTGTGGTCATTTCAATAAGTACTTTATAATTATTCCAGGTGGCAAGTCAAACCGTACATGATAACTCATTGAAAAAAGTCCTCTCCTGCAAGTGAACCCTTTGCTTGGTGATTGAGGATTGTCCTAGCCTTGAACCCACTTGCCTGCTAACACCTCCCTGTTCTTTTCCAGAGGAATTAGCACCTGTTCTGTCAATGTTGTTATTGGAAGACAGCAGGGGGGTAACGAAAGAATACAAAATACAACAGGGATACTTACAACCGTATTTGCTTCCTAATCCTTCTTCAATAAAATCAAACACATTTGATTTTATTGAAGAGACTGGAGCCCTTCTGGAACACATATATTCAGCCTTATGATGTAACTTTGCTAATTCTTTTCCCAGTTAAGGCTTATTTTGAAATTCATTTTCATTTGATATTGCTTCTAGAAAGTGATCCGGAGATTAAGCAGAGCATAGTGAATTTGTGATCTGTGATCTTTAATCTCAAGATATGACCCTTTTGCTTTTCCAAGTGTTCCATGTTTGTAAGTTGCATTTTGGAAGCAATTCAAATTCACTAGAGTTAATGGAAAAAAAGAAGTTACCTCACAATGAATCTGATCGTATCAGTGTCTTAGAAAGATAAGTATTGTTTCCATGGGTGTGTGAAATTACTGAGGGCTATTTTAAACAGTGTGAAACTGCAAAATCATCATAATAACACCTACTGTTGCCCACACACATTTGTTATATTATTTCCTGAACCGTATGAATATGCACACATGTTTTGCATATCATATGTCCATTCTGCTTAAAATATACTCTTTATGTTATTGAAAAATGTCAAATATTGTGTAAAATGTCAATGGCTAAACAGTTTACTACCAGAGACCTGACTTAAGCACTGTGGCACATATGTACTTACCAAGTCCAGAATTAAAGGAAATACTCTTAGCTATTATACTGGTAATAACTATATACTGGTAATAACTATAGTTGCACTTAAGCAATTGGATCCTGAGTATGAGAAAGGTAATATGCATGAGCTAAATTATATCAACACATTTCCCTTTGCTTTGACATCTTTTATTTTGAATATTAAATATCAGAGTTTTTCCCAAATTTTGTTTAATAATTTCATTTATTTTTGCCTCTGCTGGGCCTTTGTTGCCATGTTGGCTTTTTTCTAGTTGGGCTGTGGAGATAGAAGTTGTTTTGTTGCTAAACTGTGTCAAACTCTTGCAATCCCGTGGACTATAGCCCAACAACCTTCTCTGTCCTCTGTCCATGGGATTTTCCAGACAAGAATACTGTAGTGGGTTACCATTTCCTTCTTCAGGAGTCTTCCTGACCTAGGGATGCAACCCAGATCTCCTGCATTGCAGGTGGATTCTGTACCAATTGGGCCAGCAGGCCCTATGTAGAGGCTTCTGTTGTTGCAGAAAATGGGCTCTAGGGCATATCGGCCTCAGTAGTTGCAGATCCTGGGTTCTAGAGCTCAGGCTCAGTAGATGTGGCATACAGACTTAGTTGCTCCATGGCATTTGAGATCTTCCAGGCCCAGTGATCAAGCCATGTCTTCTGCATTGGCAGGCAAATTCTTTACCAACGAGCCACGAGGGAAGCTCATCTTTTCCCAAAAATTTTTGTGTATATATAGACAATATGAAAAAGAAAAGAAAAACAGACACCATGGCCAATCTTCATATGTTATGATAATTTAGTTAGGTATACTTCTACCTAGTTTGTACACTGTATATAATATTGATAGCTTCTTTGACTTTAATAACAATTTTGTGCGGAGAGAGAGCATTCTTTGAATAGTACAAAAACTATTATAAACAGTGTATAAATAGCAGTACACAAAATCTCACTTCCATGTCTCCGCTCATATAGTTATATACCCATAAGTGTAATTCATGATTGTTCACATATTTTATAAAACCTTAAATATTATTAAACACCAACAATTAGTAAAGAAAACAGAAGTCAGTTCTATACTCAACATATTAGAATGCAGTTCAAACTAGACTGTAATAATGAAATAAGTAAGCTAAAGTATGTATTACCCACTTCATTCAAATTCTATGTAAAGCACACATTTTACATCTTTTAAAAATGAAAGACAATTGTTTCACTGACTATACATCCAAGTATAAGATTAATACTGAGCTTCAGTTTATTTTCTTCCGTGTATGAATAGAAAAACTAATACTTGTTATAAATCCATAGATTTTGTGTTTAGTTTTGAAAGTTTCTTATTATAAATCCAAAACTAAAGAAAAAAGCAAGAGATTCACAACTATACCCTCCAATATCACTTTAAATTTATACTAGTATGTGATTATAATACAAAGTTTTGTTAAGGTTCTTCCTCTAAAAGACTTTATCTTTCCTCAGTGAAACCAAAACAAATTCGTAACATGACCTGTAATTATGGCAAAGATTGGAGTCAAGTATATCTTCCATCAAGAGATAATATGAGAAAGTCAGACAGCAAGTGATAGATGTAGTCTTATACTGGGGATGGGAAAGTAAGACCATCTAGGGTAAAAAAGGATTCCTGCTGGGCAGTGACTGAGATAAGGTAGAACCAGGGAAGTCTAGCCACAGTACATTTGGTCTGAAAGAGTATCAACATGACCAAAAAGACTAAAGCCTACTTGTGTATGAATAACTCAGATCTGGCTTTTCATAAGAAGCTAAATTTATTTTAGGAATGTGGTCTAAATGATTTACAATGCCCAAAAATTTTTAAAAACCAAAGTTATAAGCATTGATAAAGCTTTTTCTATAGGTTTCCAGAACTACATTTGACAAACAATTTTGAAAGAGAAAGTTGCTCAGTCATGTCTGACTCATTCGGACCCATGGATGAGCTGTGAAATTCTCTAGGCAAGAATACTGGAATAGGTAGCCATTCTCCTCTCCAGGGGACTTTGCAAACCAGGGATCAAATCCAGGTCAGGTCTCCCACACTGCAGGCAGGTTCTTTACCATAGGACAGTTAAAAAAAAAAAAAAACTTGCTATAAAAACAGGAAAATAATTAAAAGGAATAAGCATTGAGAAAGATTTTTATATAGATTTTCATATTAGTAAAATTATATTTGATACAATTGGGTCCCCAAAGGACTTCTCTGGCTGTCCAATGGTTAACACTTCACTTCGAACTGCCACTGCAAGGGCATGGGTTCAACCCCTGTTTCAGAAACTAAGATCCCCATGCCACACATGTGCTATGTGACAAAACCACCACAACAAGTATGTCAATAAAAACTTGTTCTCTAGCTTTTTAAAGACTTTAAAATTTCAAAAATGCAAATATCTAAAAGAATTCTGCCAAAAGATTTTCTCTACTGTCTAATATAAAGTTCTCATTTTACTTTAAGGTAAGCCTAATTGGAAAACATATTTCTGTGATATAAATGCCAGAAATAAAAGAACTCCATATTTTAGGTATTTATTTAAAGAAAAGATCTTAAAACAACTGGAGAACTATTTGATAAAAGGTAATTTAGATTTTTTTCTTCTCACTCTGGGATAAATTCCAAATCAGAGGATAAAATGTAAAAAGTGGCACTCTATGTGAACTAGAAGAAAACTGGTGTGAAGTTTTTAATGGAAGAATATTGCAGGAAAAAAACATAATAAGCCAAGTCAGAACCAAACATAAAACTGAAAAATAATACTTTCAATTTATAAGACTCTGCATTTATATCCCTATTCACCACAAGCTCTTAAATGTCAAGGAATAAAGAACAACCTGTAGCATGATGATTAAATAATGGAAACCAGAAATTTACTGAAAAATAAAAAAACTCTCCTTAAATGTAAGAAAAATTGCTTTATAACTTATAATAAGAGAAAGATGAATAAACATTTTAACTCATTATTTTGGTAAAGTTCCAAAAACTTGACAAAATAGCTTGTTAATGAAGTTGTGAAGAAATACATAGTCTTATACACTGCTGATGAGGCTGGGAATAAAAGGCATTACATATATGGAGGAATAGTTTGCAACATCAATAAACTTACACAGTGAATACCCCCTCTGATTCCATTTCTAGGAATCGATCACCAAGATACAATGGCAAAAATATGAACTAATTTATACTCATTGTGATGCTTCTTAAAAATCAATGGTGGAAAAAAACTTTAAGATCTTTCAATAAGGAACCCACTGATTACATCCCGTATATAAATGCAAGATACACTGTAGCTATAAGAAAGAATTAATCCTACCCTTAAGAGAGTGATAAAATGTGATTTACATTGTATATAGGCAGACCTTATTGTACCACACTTCAGAAATGTTAAGTTTTATTCTAAACTGAAGGTTTCTGGCCACCGTGCATTGAGCATATCAATCAATGCCATTTTTTTTCCCCAAAAGCCCTTTCTAACTTTCTCTTTGTGTCACATTTTGGTAATTCTTGTACTATTTCAAACATGTTCAATATTCTTATATTTGTTAAGGTGACCTGTGTTCAGTGACCTCTAATGTTCCTACTACAATTTATTGAATGTTCAGATGATGGTTAACACTTTTTAGCAATCATTTTAAATTAAGGTATGTATATTAATTTTTTAAAAAGTTTTTTTGGCCACTTCTATTGGTCTTTAATTTATTAATCTTTGTTCTTTGGCCTGTGTGGGCCCTCCCATTGCAGTGGCCTATGTTGCTACAGAGCACTGAGTCTGGGCTCATACCCTCCAGAGCTCTGGCTCCGTAGTTGGACACATCAGTCCAGTAGCTCCGCGGCACGTGGGATCTTCCCAGTCCAGGGATTGAACCGGTGTCCCTTGCACTGCAAGGCGGTGTCCTTACCCACTGGACCACCAGGGAAGTCTGTATATTGATTTTTTATACTTTAAAAAAAGTTTTAAAAAATATATAATGTAAGGATAGTATAGTATAGTGTAAGGATAACTTTCATATGCACTGGAATACCAAAAATGTCCTGTGATTCACTTTGTTTCAATATTACTTTATTCCAGTGATCTAGGACCTAATCTGCAATATCTCTGATATATGCTTATACTTACTTATACATGAAAAAGGCACACTGTTGAATAGTGTAGATATTTTTTTTTCAGTTATCTATATAGGAGAAAAAGTCAAAATGAAGGAAACAGAAGTAAAGGCAAGCCTCTACCCCAATTTTTTTTACATAGATTCTAACTGGCAACCTCTTAATAGTCTTACATAATAAAATTTAAAACAGAACCAGAAAAACTCCTAAAAATCAAAACTAGTGAAACTAATTATGACTCATATAAAATGTATTTTCTATTCAAGTTAATTCACAATATATTAAATTTTTTCCTGTTAAAACATAGAGCAATAGGTTTGAAGGAAAAATTGAACTGCTAATAATTCTTGAAACTGATTTAGTTTTATTTTATTAGCAATGTTGATGTTATTACATTGAAAGCAAGTTATTTATAGTTGATAAAGTAAGTAATAGGATTTACTTTATTTTGAAAACCAAAATAACATTATTTTGGAACCAAAATTTTCATAAAAGAGAAAATAAATATAGACTTAAAACAGGTTGGATAAATATCCTATGATAGAAATTTTAAGTTGGAGATACATTATGAACGTCTACATTTGTTTTGTTTGTAAAGTAAATTTTTACCAGTGCTGTCTCTTGAAAAAGACTAAGAGGCAGCCACCACCCAGGGGGCATCAAGATTGTGACACTTCTATTGGTCTTTAATTTATTAATCTTTGTTCTTTGGCCTGTGTGGCCTCCCATTGCAGTGGCCTATGTTGCTACAGAGCACTGAGTCTGGGCTCATACCCTCCAGAGCTCTGGCTCCGTAGTTGGACACATCAGTCCAGTAGCTCCGCGCACGTGGGATCTTCCCAGTCAAGGGGTTGGACCGGTGGCCCGTGCACTGCAAGGCGGTGCCCTTCCCCACTGGACCCCCAGGGAAGTCTGTATATTGATTTTTTATCCTTTAAAAAAAGTTTTAAAAAATATATAATGTAAGGATAGTATAGTATAGTGTAAGGATAACTTTCATATGCACTGGAATACCAAAAATGTCCTGTGATTCACTTTGTTTCAATATTACTTTATTCCAGTGATCTAGGACCTAATCTGCAATATCTCTGATATATGCTTATACTTACTTATACATGAAAAAGGCACACTGTTGAATAGTGTAGATATTTTTTCACTTATCTATATAGGAGAAAAAGTCAAAATGAAGGAAACAGAAGTAAAGGCAAGCCTCTACCCCAATTTTTTTTACATAGATTCTAACTGGCAACCTCTTAATAGTCTTACATAATAAAATTTAAAACAGAACCAGAAAAACTCCTAAAAATCAAAACTAGTGAAACTAATTATGACTCATATAAAATGTATTTTCTATTCAAGTTAATTCACAATATATTAAATTTTTTCCTGTTAAAACATAGAGCAATAGGTTTGAAGGAAAAATTGAACTGCTAATAATTCTTGAAACTGATTTAGTTTTATTTTATTAGCAATGTTGATGTTATTACATTGAAAGCAATTTATTTATATTTGATAAAGTAAGTAATAGTATTTACTTTATTTTGAAAACCAAAATAACATTATTTTGGAACCAAAATCTTCTTAAAAGAGAAAATAAATATAGACTTAAAACAGGTTGGATAAATATCCTATGATAGAAATTTTAAGTTGGAGATACATTATGAACGTCTACATTTGTTTTGTTTGTAAAGTAAATTTTTACCAGTGCTGTCTCTTGAAAAAGACTAAGAGGCAGCCACCACCCAGGGGGCATCAAGATTGTGACATTTCTGAATATCTTTCACTGATAAAAGGGCAGCAAAAGCTTCAGGAGGAGATATGGAAGATGAGCTGAAACATTGTTCCAAAACACAAGGTTGCTACGGGGATAAAAAATGTTACATCAACAGAAAACAGAGGAACTTCCTTCTGGTGGGTCAGTGGTAAAGAGTCTGACTGCTAAGATAGGGGACACAGGTTCGATACCTGGTCCCGGAAGATCACACATGCCGGGGAACAACAAAGTCTGTGTGCCACAACTCTTGAGCCTGTGCTCTAGAGTTTGGGAGTCACCACTACTGAAGAGTGCCCTAGAACCTATTCTCTACAACAAAAGAGGCCATCACAATGAGAACCTGGCACACCAAAACTCTAGAGCAGCCTGAGCAGCAACAAAGACCTAGCACTATTGAGAAAGAAACAAAGAAAGAAGTAAACAGAAGCAATAGATGAAATATTTGGGCACTATACAAAGAATATTTTCAAGAAAAATGATAAATATCCAAGTAATAATATTATATGGAAACTTCAGGTCAACTAACCAAAAGAGGAATTTAAGGCACTGGTCAGTTGGTCTTCAATCCAGGCCTAACCACCACCACTCCATCCTCCCACCCTTCTCACCACCACTACATCCCCAAGCTTTCTCCCCTCACCCCTCCCCCCTCCCCCAAGATCCCCATCCCCAGTACGCCCACCCATACCCCAGCCCCCTCACACTACCACCACCACCACCATCACCCCTGATAGTAGACCTTTAGAACCACGCTATGTACTGCAAAATGGTTCTGGGGCACCTTACCAAAACAAGGACATTTCCAAAATAAATGTCTGAGAAAATGTTCTCTGAAAAAAATGCTGTTATCTCTCTTTTTTTATCTTTCTGAAATCTTTTGTTTCTTCTACATGGATCTTCCTGTATTTCTACATAGTCAATGCATTCTACTTTTAATTCACTCATTATTGCTTTTGGCTAATTCTCTCTGGAAACTGAACAACAATTTTATGCATGGCTAATCACTCAAAATTTTAATATCAAGGAAGTAACTGTCAATACAATACTTAAATATATTCAGCACTTATGTGTACTAGTTTCAAGCCCATTACTTCAATTCTCAGAGAAATTCTGTAAGGTAGATACTGCTATGAATCCCATTGTACACATGAAAAAATTTAGAGGTTAGCACTTTTGGCCAGGTTAGAGGTAGTGGCAGAGCCAGGGGATAAAACCCAGGTGCTGGTGCTGGTGTCCATACCAGTCCTGAGAGCGTATTTTTTGTAGTTATATGATTTCCTTAACTCTCTTCTAGAACAGAATTGCTTGCATCACTCTCAGGTGTACTTCTATTTAACATAATGAATATTGAAAAATCCATCTTATGTAAGTATCTCATAACAATAATGTGCTTAAAAAGAATTAATGCATGCTTTTGTAATTTTAAATTATAATGATTTGTCACTATTAAAATTTGTTGTTCTCTGTTAAGGAACCCTTTGATGGTTCTTATGCATCCTTTTTAGTTAATTTATGAATACATATATGTTATCCATATAAAGAGTTTTCAGGTGCCATTAATTAATGGGCACTTCTTTTCTGCCTCCTAGTTCTCTATTATAAAACAAATTGCAATATTCTTTTAGTAGATACAGCTGGTAGATTTTACCTCTCTTTACAGTACACAGTAATAATTCATAACATTTACAAAGTTAACACAGCATAAAAATAGCTTTCTCTTATCTTTTGAGTTTTCTAGTTTATTGTTTTTATTGAATCTTCAAAAGAAAGCTAAAAATAAATAAATGTGAAATTTGTTAATTAACTTATGTTAAAGAGTAGTATGTGTGCATGTGTGTGCTCAGTTATGTCTGACTCTTTGCAGCTGCATGGATTTTACCCCCCAGGCTCCTCTGTCCATGAAATTTACTAGGCAAGAATACTGGAGTGGGGATTGTTATTTTCTCCTCCAGAGTAATCTTCCTGACCCAGGAATCGAACCCTGTAGCTTCTGCACTAGCAGGTAGATTCTCTACTGCTTCACCACCTAAGGAAGTTTGAAGAGTAGCATAATATGAAGTGAATTAAACAGTCTTAGGCAAAGCTGTTACACAACTATTTATAGAATGATCTTAACAATTATGAGAAGTTAAAGAGTATCGTAAACAATGTTGAATAAATCTCATTGTGGTCTGATGTGCTATTTTAAACACACTCTGTGGCAAAAAAAAAAAAAAAAGCTTTTGGAAAACTGGTCTTTTCTATTTTAGTTCCAGTGGCAGAATATACTTATAAGTAATTTCTTAAATTGGCCTATTTGTGATAATTTATTTAAGTAAAAATATGTGTAGTAATCACTTTTAGAAACTGATTTTTGGGTTTTTTTTTTTTTTTGCCACTTCTATTGGTCTTTCATTTATCTATTTTCATCCATCTTTGTTCTTTGGCTCGTGTGGGCCTCCCATCGTAGCAGCCTCTGTTGTTGCAGAGCACTGGCTCTGGGTGCATGCGCTCCAGAGCTCCGGCTCGGTAATTGGACACATTGGTCCAGCTGCTCTGCGGCATGTAGGATCTTCCCAGGCCAGGGATTGAACTGGCACCCCTTGCACTGCAAGGTGATGTTCTTACCCACTGGGCCACCAGGGAAGCCCTAGAAAGTGTTTTTAAGGCAACATGTTTCCTTATAAAGATCTCACAAGAGACTTCATGTATATACTTTTGTTTTATAGTAAGAAGGTGATAATATATTACTTTACTTTTCTGAATTTATGTAATAATAATAAAATGCAATTTGGGTTTATATTGTATTTTTATTGGATTATGATAAACATATTTTATGTAAATAAATTATAGCATAACCAGGAAAATAATATTATCTTAAAATGGTATTCTTATAAAAAATTTGTTAATTAACTTATGTTAAAGAGTAGTATGTGTGCATGTGTGTGCTCAGTTATGTCTGACTCTTTGCAGCTGCATGGATTTTACCCCCCAGGCTCCTCTGTCCATGAAATTTACTAGGCAAGAATACTGGAGTGGGGATTGTTATTTTCTCCTCCAGAGTAATCTTCCTGACCCAGGAATCGAACCCTGTAGCTTCTGCACTAGCAGGTAGATTCTCTACTGCTTCACCACCTAAGGAAGTTTGAAGAGTAGCATAATATGAAGTGAATTAAACAGTCTTAGGCAAAGCTGTTACACAACTATTTATAGAATGATCTTAACAATTATGAGAAGTTAAAGAGTATCGTAAACAATGTTGAATAAATCTCATTGTGGTCTGATGTGCTATTTTAAACACACTCTGTGGCAAAAAAAAAAAAAAAAGCTTTTGGAAAACTGGTCTTTTCTATTTTAGTTCCAGTGGCAGAATATACTTATAAGTAATTTCTTAAATTGGCCTATTTGTGATAATTTATTTAAGTAAAAATATGTGTAGTAATCACTTTTAGAAACTGATTTTTGGGTTTTTTTTTTTTTTTGCCACTTCTATTGGTCTTTCATTTATCTATTTTCATCCATCTTTGTTCTTTGGCTCGTGTGGGCCTCCCATCGTAGCAGCCTCTGTTGTTGCAGAGCACTGGCTCTGGGTGCATGCGCTCCAGAGCTCCGGCTCGGTAATTGGACACATTGGTCCAGCTGCTCTGCGGCATGTAGGATCTTCCCAGGCCAGGGATTGAACTGGCACCCCTTGCACTGCAAGGTGATGTTCTTACCCACTGGGCCACCAGGGAAGCCCTAGAAAGTGTTTTTAAGGCAACATGTTTCCTTATAAAGATCTCACAAGAGACTTCATGTATATACTTTTGTTTTATAGTAAGAAGGTGATAATATATTACTTTACTTTTCTGAATTTATGTAATAATAATAAAATGCAATTTGGGTTTATATTGTATTTTTATTGGATTATGATAAACATATTTTATGTAAATAAATTATAGCATAACCAGGAAAATAATATTATCTTAAAATGCTTATTTTTCTGTATTCATGTGAGCACACACACTCAGACAAAAACGAGACCACTTGAACAGAATGAATTTAATTATCTATCATTATTACAACAATCACCTAACACTAAATTCTTATATGCCATGCCACCTTAACCCAGAAGAAAAGTGTTCCTATTTCAAACTGATAGCAGTTTTAATTTGTCTGATTAACATTTGCCTCCTTTGAATTATAAACAAACTTTAATAATAACCTTATGATTAGTGAATGACTTTTCCTAACTCTAAATGGGAATTAAAAAGAATGTAGATGTCAAGTACATTAGAATATGACCTCTAGCTAATTAAATTAGTTAACACTTTTGAGCAAATTTACAAAAAACTTTCAAATACTTTATCTCCTATGATAATTGTAGAAACCCTGTGAGGTTGCTATTACTATTCTCTCCTCCACTTTACAGGTGGGAAAAGTGAATTTCTAAGAGTACATGAATTGTCCAAGGTAATATTGTGATAATGTGGATTCAGACTAAATTTAGATTCCAGATCTAGTTATTTTCTATTGTTCAGCTGCAGCTCTTCACTACAGCTAAATAGTTCATTATTGGAAAAAATAATCTTGATTAGTTTTAGATAGCACTCTCAGTTTGACATTCTTTCTTCAAAAATATGTATGATGTTTGTTGATAAAAAATGTCACTATGTAAAATATATTATTGAATTTTTAAACAGAATATTCAGTTTTCTTGTACCAAGCACATCATTTAGGCTATTCCTCTAATGTAATTCCAAATCTATACAACTGCTGGTATATAATATGTATTTAGATAGTTAGAAATAATATATATGTAAATTAGTGAACATATAAATTGTATATAAATAAGACATATATCTATTATATATTATTTTCACATATACATTTATTATATATACTTTATTTATGAGCCCTTTAAATTAGGATTTACTTTATACAAACAAGATGCTGTAGAGGCCAGGAGATATTTAAGATTCAACACTTCCCACCATTTACTCTTATACCAGAAGAATAATATTATGAAAGATGCTTATTTGTTTTTAAAACATATTTTATGTAAATAAATTATAGCATAACCAGGAAAATAATATTATCTTAAAATGCTTATTTTTCTGTATTCATGTGAGCACACACACTCAGACAAAAACGAGACCACTTGAACAGAATGAATTTAATTATCTATCATTATTACAACAATCACCTAACACTAAATTCTTATATGCCATGCCACCTTAACCCAGAAGAAAAGTGTTCCTATTTCAAACTGATAGCAGTTTTAATTTGTCTGATTAACATTTGCCTCCTTTGAATTATAAACAAACTTTAATAATAACCTTATGATTAGTGAATGACTTTTCCTAACTCTAAATGGGAATTAAAAAGAATGTAGATGTCAAGTACATTAGAATATGACCTCTAGCTAATTAAATTAGTTAACACTTTTGAGCAAATTTACAAAAAACTTTCAAATACTTTATCTCCTATGATAATTGTAGAAACCCTGTGAGGTTGCTATTACTATTCTCTCCTCCACTTTACAGGTGGGAAAAGTGAATTTCTAAGAGTACATGAATTGTCCAAGGTAATATTGTGATAATGTGGATTCAGACTAAATTTAGATTCCAGATCTAGTTATTTTCTATTGTTCAGCTGCAGCTCTTCACTACAGCTAAATAGTTCATTATTGGAAAAAATAATCTTGATTAGTTTTAGATAGCACTCTCAGTTTGACATTCTTTCTTCAAAAATATGTATGATGTTTGTTGATAAAAAATGTCACTATGTAAAATATATTATTGAATTTTTAAACAGAATATTCAGTTTTCTTGTACCAAGCACATCATTTAGGCTATTCCTCTAATGTAATTCCAAATCTATACAACTGCTGGTATATAATATGTATTTAGATAGTTAGAAATAATATATATGTAAATTAGTGAACATATAAATTGTATATAAATAAGACATATATCTATTATATATTATTTTCACATATACATTTATTATATATACTTTATTTATGAGCCCTTTAAATTAGGATTTACTTTATACAAACAAGATGCTGTAGAGGACAGGAGATATTTAAGATTCAACACTTCCCACCTTCCTATTTATCAGTTCTAATACTTTACCAGAAGACTTTGTCATTCCTGCAAATGAATAAAGCAAAAGAGCTACCAAGAGCTAGTAATGAACTAGTGCAGCTAAACAGGGGAACAAATGATATGTAAGTGCTGGCAGATGTTTTAACTAGTTGTATCTCACCTTCCTTTAAATCTCATATAAGCAACATGAAAAATACACCACTGGAGCCACAATCCAAAACTGCCAATGTCCTATGTCCAAGAGAAGCTCCATGCAGATTGAAGTGACTGGAAACTGTAACAATCACATGCAAACATCCTCATTCTGTTGTTTATACTGTAACATGAACTGGAATAGCAAAGTTTATACAAAAAGTTGTGTTTTATACAGAAAAATCAAATCATAAAATAAATGGGTACTTTAAATTCCTGTTGAAATTTGATGTCCGATGTGAAAAGAAAATCTGTCATCAAAAAGGGATTTTGATATTTGGGGTGATTTCCTAATGACATATTATTTGCTTTATAGAGCCATAGGGAATATTCTTGATCAAAGTGGCAATGGAAGGCAGTAAGGATGGGCCATACGCAGTGGAAATCTGTACCTAACTTGTGAATTATTTCTCTTCATATGAGCTTTGGAGAGCAGATCTCTTTGTAGCATATATTGTCACCTACTAATAAAGTTCAAAACAAATCATAGCAAGAGAGTTGCTTTATATATTACATCAAAATTATTAGGATAAAAAGAAAGGTGCAGTGTCCATGGTAGTCAACAGCGATTGTTTTTATTTATTGAATTCAATTATTTTTGTTACTGATGTAAAACTTACAGATGGTGAAAGTCAAATGATATAGAAAACCTGCAAAAAAAGCAGCAGCGTCACATAGCCCTTTCTGAATGAGTTTGGTTTCTACCCCTCTATAAACGCGATGATTTCTAAATGTCTACATTTGGAGTTCTCGGTTTTCCTCCACAATGCTGTCATTTTTAATAATAGTATTCTTGAAAATGAGTGCTAGTGAACAGTTTTTACTACTGCGTTCCCCGATGGCTCAGTTGGTAAAGAATCTACCTTCAGTGTAGGAGTCTTGCAGAAGACGTGGGTTGGATCCCTGTGTCAGGATAATCCCTAGAGAACAAATGGATAAAGCAAAGAACTACCAAGAGCTAGTAATGAACCAGTGCAACTAAACTGGGGAGTAAGTTTGTCTGATTAACATTTGCCTCTCTTGAATTATAATCCACTACAGAATTCTTGCCTGGAGAATTCCCTGGGCACAGGAGTCTGGCAGGCTGCAGAGACAGGACTGAGTACTGCACAAGCACCCCCTTCCCCCATACGTCTTTCTTATAACTAAGATATTTTATTACACAAAATACTATTTCATATTTAAGAAAATATTTTTACATAATATCTAGTCCATTAAAGTTTTCAACTGCCATCATTTTTAGATCTTTTTTCTCTTTCTTTTTAAAAATATGGCTCTGCCAAGAAAAATCAAATCATAAATGGGTACTTTAAATTCCTGTTGAAATTTGATGTCCGATGTGAAAAGAAAATCTGTCATCAAAAAGGGATTTTGATATTTGGGGTGATTTCCTAATGACATGTTATTTGCTTTATAGAGCCATAGGGAATATTCTTGATCAAAGTGGCAATGGAAGGCAGTAAGGATGGGCCATACGCAGTGGAAATCTGTACCTAACTTGTGAATTATTTCTCTTCATATGAGCTTTGGAGAGCAGATCTCTTTGTAGCATATATTGTCACCTACTAATAAAGTTCAAAACAAATCATAGCAAGAGAGTTGCTTTATATATTACATCAAAATTATTAGGATAAAAAGAAAGGTGCAGTGTCCATGGTAGTCAACAGCGATTGTTTTTATTTATTGAATTCAATTATTTTTGTTACTGATGTAAAACTTACAGATGGTGAAAGTCAAATGATATAGAAAACCTGCAAAAAAAGCAGCAGCGTCACATAGCCCTTTCTGAATGAGTTTGGTTTCTACCCCTCTATAAACGCGATGATTTCTAAATGTCTACATTTGGAGTTCTCGGTTTTCCTCCACAATGCTGTCATTTTTAATAATAGTATTCTTGAAAATGAGTGCTAGTGAACAGTTTTTACTACTGCGTTCCCCGATGGCTCAGTTGGTAAAGAATCTACCTTCAGTGTAGGAGTCTTGCAGAAGACGTGGGTTGGATCCCTGTGTCAGGATAATCCCTAGAGAACAAATGGATAAAGCAAAAGAACTACCAAGAGCTAGTAATGAACCAGTGCAACTAAACTGGGGAGTAAGTTTGTCTGATTAACATTTGCCTCTCTTGAATTATAATCCACTACAGAATTCTTGCCTGGAGAATTCCCTGGGCACAGGAGTCTGGCAGGCTGCAGAGACAGGACTGAGTACTGCACAAGCACCCCCTTCCCCCATACGTCTTTCTTATAACTAAGATATTTTATTACACAAAATACTATTTCATATTTAAGAAAATATTTTTACATAATATCTAGTCCATATTTAAATGTTTTCAACTGCCATCATTTTTAGATCTTTTTTTTCTCTTTCTTTTTAAAAAATATGGCCTGCGCGCACGCTCTCCCAGCTCAAAGCCCTGGCCTTGAGAAACAAGGCTGTGAAAGGCAGTGCTTCTGTAGCTCCCTCTGCAGCCCGACTGCGCATGCCCGTCACTAGCCAGACTGCGCCTGCCCACAAGTGCGTTTATCAGCTCTCCTACGGGAGTCTGGCTGTGCACCAGCTGAGTTGTCTCCGCTGACTTAGATTCCGCCTTCGGTATCTTTATGTCCATAATATAAGGTAAGAATATTAACACGCCTTCTTTCTTCTCCTCTAAACCCAGCTTTCTCTGGTGAAAGAGTGAAAGTTAAAGACAAATTTTGTTAGCGAAACAGCAGCCTAGGGCAAATGAAAGCTCGTAGCTGACTGTCATCTCAGGTCCAGCTTGCAAAGAGACCGCGGTTCATTTTGAGAGCCTGTAGTCTTGGGGGAAGTGGCCCGGGGTCACACGTGGAGGAATAAGGTCCTAAGAATTGGCAGAATGGGAGATTGAACCGCCGAGCACTTTAAGTGAAATCGCAGGCCTCAGCAGGGCATTCTCAGACGGCGAGCCAGGTGGACCCTTCCAGGTGTTCGTAATTGTGGTGAGGGAGGCAGGCGGACTTAACGTCTCGCTTGTACTGTTAGCACAGGCTTGCTGGGTGTGCACAGGGTGTAAGCTCAGGCCTTGGCAGCTTCCTGAGCCTGTAGGAAATTTCTGGAAGCCACTCAACTGAAAACTCAGAAGCCAAGGCTGTTGGAAGGGCGAGGCAAAGGCCTGGGGCCTGAGGGTGGTCTGTGTCGCTAATCACAGCATCTGCTGTATCACGAGCCGAGCTTAATTAGAAGGAGCTGCGGAGTGGTCAAGCCAAAATGAAAGCAACAGGTAAGCCCTCTATGCAGTAACGTAAATATGAGGCTAAACATTAGAAGAAACCATCAGCTCCCCAAGTCTTCCGTTTTTCCCCATTGGATAAGGAGGGATGAGAGTCGGAGGACCCATGAATACATGGGGATTGTTGTCTCACTGCTTAGGGAAATTAAGCTCGGCTCAGCTCCTGGGCGGGGGTTGGGGGAAGAGGGTGAGCGCAAAGAGTCAGAGTGGAGAGTGTCACATACTGAGTCTGGGTGCAGAGAAGTGTCTTCAAGGCCCCTGCCCCTGGAATCCCTGAATTGAGCCCCTCTCCTCCAAGGAGGCCTCCATGGGGAGGAACTGGGGCTAGGAATGCAGGTAAGAGGAAGATGTGGGTGACCAGAGTGGCTGGACCTTGCTTGTTACTTCCCTCAGAGACTCTGATTCCTGGACTGTGCTCCCAGTTTGGTGTGGGGAGGGTGACTCCCCACTCCGCCCCCCCCCCCCCACACCTGCGTCTCAGTTGTCAAAGAGTCTTTCGAAGATCACAAAGGGTACAGCTCTTGAGAAAAAATGGGACCCTCAGAGCTCTAGGCCCTGTCTTGGGAAGTTTTAAATTCAGCTCAATGGATGTCCTCGATCTTCTAAATCATCTTAGCTAGGGGCTGCCAGTGTCCCTGCCAGTGCCTCTGTATCACTGGCTTATTTTCCTTTTCACCTGGGGAACTGTGCCTCATATTCTCAAGACCAACAGGATCGGGTAAGATAGCTGAGGCAACCAGAGAGTAAGAAAGCCCCAGCACTCAGAACACATAACCATCAGAATAAAGATGCTGGAGGAGACTGATAATTTAAACAGAAAAAAATGAATTACAACAATTAAGGAAATTGCAGTGCTTCACCACACATCCATACACTCACATATGCATATAGTTAAGAAGGGAAAACCCGAATTCTGAATAACCACAAAACACTTCCCTTATATCTCAACAGTTAGATGGTAGGATAATCTTTTGAGGTCTAAATTAGTGACCTGGCACATAAATTGGTAGAAATTTCTTTAAGTCTGCTTTAACAGTATAAAAAGAGGGAGAAACATGTGCATGATCCATTTAGATTAAGGAAGAAAATGAACATAGAATATGAGCAGTGAATAGATAAAATAGACCTGTATATTCAGACCAAAAGAGCTTACCAAAATCCAGGGAGTAATGAGAGACTAAACAGCTGGTTCTAGGCAAGAAATAACATGGCATAGAGCATGGGGGGTTGGGTCTCACTGCTTAGGGAAATTAAGCTCGGCTCAGCTCCTGGGCGGGGGTTGGGGGAAGAGGGTGAGCGCAAAGAGTCAGAGTGGAGAGTGTCACATACTGAGTCTGGGTGCAGAGAAGTGTCTTCAAGGCCCCTGCCCCTGGAATCCCTGAATTGAGCCCCTCTCCTCCAAGGAGGCCTCCATGGGGAGGAACTGGGGCTAGGAATGCAGGTAAGAGGAAGATGTGGGTGACCAGAGTGGCTGGACCTTGCTTGTTACTTCCCTCAGAGACTCTGATTCCTGGACTGTGCTCCCAGTTTGGTGTGGGGAGGGTGACTCCCCACTCCGCCCCCCCCCCCACACCTGCGTCTCAGTTGTCAAAGAGTCTTTCGAAGATCACAAAGGGTACAGCTCTTGAGAAAAAATGGGACCCTCAGAGCTCTAGGCCCTGTCTTGGGAAGTTTTAAATTCAGCTCAATGGATGTCCTCGATCTTCTAAATCATCTTAGCTAGGGGCTGCCAGTGTCCCTGCCAGTGCCTCTGTATCACTGGCTTATTTTCCTTTTCACCTGGGGAACTGTGCCTCATATTCTCAAGACCAACAGGATCGGGTAAGATAGCTGAGGCAACCAGAGAGTAAGAAAGCCCCAGCACTCAGAACACATAACCATCAGAATAAAGATGCTGGAGGAGACTGATAATTTAAACAGAAAAAAATGAATTACAACAATTAAGGAAATTGCAGTGCTTCACCACACATCCATACACTCACATATGCATATAGTTAAGAAGGGAAAACCTGAATTCTGAATAACCACAAAACACTTCCCTTATATCTCAACAGTTAGATGGTAGGATAATCTTTTGAGGTCTAAATTAGTGACCTGGCACATAAATTGGTAGAAATTTCTTTAAGTCTGCTTTAACAGTATAAAAAGAGGGAGAAACATGTGCATGATCCATTTAGATTAAGGAAGAAAATGAACATAGAATATGAGCAGTGAATAGATAAAATAGACCTGTATATTCAGACCAAAAGAGCTTACCAAAATCCAGGGAGTAATGAGAGACTCGAAACAGCTGGTTCTAGGCATTTATTTGTATTTGTGTATTACAATCTATATCCTAATGCAGTGGCATAGAGCATGGCTGGGGATATGTACAGGTTATTAAGTTAATAATATAGCAAGAGGTGGAGGTAGATTATATGAATGAGGATGAGAGGAAGAAGAAAAAGAGCCTGCCTAACAAGAGAAAAAAATATAGGACCTTCCCCAAATTATCATGATTAGTATGCTTCATCTCTTAAAATTTGCATTAATCTTAATCAGTTATCTCAATTGTTTTCAGTTAATGTTGGTTAATTTTAAAAAAAGGAATGCCCATGGAATATTTTGCAGATTTAAACGTAAAAACAGAGTAGTTAAAAGGTAACATTTTAGAGCCAACCCATCTGTATTGAAATCTCAGATCCAGCACTTACTAAGGAATATAACTTTGAACAAGTTACATAAACTTTCTGTTCTTTAGTTTCTTTACCTGTAAATATGAACTGGAACCTGCTTCCTAGGACTCGGTTGAGAATCAAACAATTCACAACATGAAAAGATCATAGAATAGTAGTGCCTGGTTAATAGTTTTCCATCAAAGAGGGTGCTATTATTATTGCAGTTGTTCATACATATCCAATGTCAGGACTTTTGTGCCACTCAAAAGAGACTGTTGATTGTATGAAGGTGTTTTTGTTTTGCTCTGTTTCACTGTGTTTCAAAATCACAGCTCAGCTTTGTTACAGTGTGTAAGTTTTGTTCTGGAGTTTATACTTCCCTTTAATGATTTGGGAAAAGCAAGAAAGTGCCTTCCTTCTGCTGTCAGGACAAATGCTACCTTCCTTATTCTCTTTGTATATGGGATGAAATCTTTGGTTTCTTGAGCACATTCTCAGATTCCACTAATAGCAAATTCTAATCTGGAGTGTTTTATTGCAAGGACTCTAGCACCTCTCTCATACCTACAAGATTTCTTCCTCCTCTCTTTCCTACCAAACCTCCCTCCCACCTTCCTTCGTTCCTCTCTGTTTTCTTTTCTCTTTCTCTCTTTCTTTCATCTTTTCAAGAAAAGTTACTGAAACCTGTATATTCAGACCAAAAGAGCTTACCAAAATCCAGGGAGTAATGAGAGACTCAAACAGCTGGTTCATTTATTTGTATTTGTGTATTACAATCTATATCCTAATGCAGTGGCATAGAGCATGGCTGGGGATATGTACAGGTTATTAAGTTAATAATATAGCAAGAGGTGGAGGTAGATTATATGAATGAGGATGAGAGGAAGAAGAAAAAGAGCCTGCCTAACAAGAGAAAAAAATATAGGACCTTCCCCAAATTATCATGATTAGTATGCTTCATCTCTTAAAATTTGCATTAATCTTAATCAGTTATCTCAATTGTTTTCAGTTAATGTTGGTTAATTTTAAAAAAAGGAATGCCCATGGAATATTTTGCAGATTTAAACGTAAAACAGAGTAGTTAAAAGGTAACATTTTAGAGCCAACCCATCTGTATTGAAATCTCAGATCCAGCACTTACTAAGGAATATAACTTTGAACAAGTTACATAAACTTTCTGTTCTTTAGTTTCTTTACCTGTAAATATGAACTGGAACCTGCTTCCTAGGACTCGGTTGAGAATCAAACAATTCACAACATGAAAAGATCATAGAATAGTAGTGCCTGGTTAATAGTTTTCCATCAAAGAGGGTGCTATTATTATTGCAGTTGTTCATACATATCCAATGTCAGGACTTTTGTGCCACTCAAAAGAGACTGTTGATTGTATGAAGGTGTTTTTGTTTTGCTCTGTTTCACTGTGTTTCAAAATCACAGCTCAGCTTTGTTACAGTGTGTAAGTTTTGTTCTGGAGTTTATACTTCCCTTTAATGATTTGGGAAAAGCAAGAAAGTGCCTTCCTTCTGCTGTCAGGACAAATGCTACCTTCCTTATTCTCTTTGTATATGGGATGAAATCTTTGGTTTCTTGAGCACATTCTCAGATTCCACTAATAGCAAATTCTAATCTGGAGTGTTTTATTGCAAGGACTCTAGCACCTCTCTCATACCTACAAGATTTCTTCCCTCCTCTCTTTCCTACCAAACCTCCCTCCCACCTTCCTTCGTTCCTCTCTGTTTTCTTTTCTCTCTTCTTTCTCTTTCTTTCATCTTTTCAAGAAAAGTTACTGAATTTCTTTACCTTCTTCATGTTTTTCATCATAATTTTCCTGAACTGTGCCTTTTCAAGATAGATCTCTGTGTTGGAATTTGATTACATCATGTCAGTATGCTGCATAATGGTTTCATTTTCAGGCTAACTGGATGCTGGTCTGAGTAATGAATTTAGATTGAATATCATGTCCTTTAAAAACTTTAATGTCATCACTTCTTATTTCATAACATCAAGGGTCATCATTGAGAAGGCCTGAGCGTGTCTGATTCATTTCTTTGTTGGTGGCCTGTTCTCAGAAATTCCAGAGAATCTTACTAGGTCCCTTCCCACACCACCCTTTTGTTGTTGTTGTTGTTAAATAAAACCTGCTTGTTGCTCTAGGAAAATTTCTGTGTGATAGCTATGTAGCTCCATGATTTGCTTATGATCATCTACTCCTGAGCTAATTTTTGTCTTTTAAAGATTTATTTATTTATTTATTTTGGGCGGGGGTCAGGTTGAGGAGGGAGGGGAGTGGGCGGGCCACTTCTATTGGTCTTTCATTTCTCTATTTTCATCCGTCTTTGTTCTTTGGCTCCGATGGGCCTCCCATCATGGTGGCATCTGTCGTTGCAGAGTGCCGGCTCTGGGCGCATGCGCTCCAGAGTTCCGGCTCGGTAATTGGACACATCAGTCCAGCCGCTCCGCGGCACGTGGGATCTTCCCAGGCCAGGGATTGGGATCTTCCCAGGCCAGGGATCAAACCAGCGCCCCTTGCACTGCAAGGCGGTGTCCTTACCCACTGGACCACTAGGGAAGCCCTGTCTTTGCTTTTTAACACACGCTTTAGGTTTGTCATAGCTTTCCTGCCACGAAGCAGTCGTCTTCTAATTTCATGACTGCAGTCACCATCTGCAGTGATTTACCATATTATGAATTTTTAAAATTGATAGAATCCATAAAATATTTCCACTTCCTTTGGTAACATTGTTAAATATTTCTGTTTCAGTCTTCCCATGAGCCAGTACATTTTATTTGTCTTTAGTTATAATAGTTATTAGATAATAACTTATTCTGATTGTTGATAATCTCTTTTGTACTCTGATTTTCTATGTTTTTATTGCTTTGCTCTTAATTTTTAAATTTTATCTTTTGGTAGCAACAGGAAGAGCAGTGTTTATTGTACGGTGCTATACAGGGCGAAGGGGCTTTCCCTGGTGGGTAAGAACGCATCTGTCAGTGTAGATGATATAAAAGATGGGGAGTCACTTCCTAGGCCAGAAAGATCCCCGGGATCTGGAGGAAAGAACGTCTCATTCCAGTATTCTTGCCTGGAAGATTCCGTGGCCAGAGCAACCTGGTGGACTACAATCCATAGTAGAGGTTGCTGCAAAGAGGTAGGCACGACTGAGTGTGCTCGTGTGCACATACAGGGATTACAGGACGGCTCATGATCAAAACCCCAAACTTCTGCTCTTAATTTTGTCCTAGCCTAAAAGGATGAAAGCTGATCTTTAAACCCCATCCCAAACACGTCTAGAAGAACTCACTGATATGCTACAAAAATAATCACAGAGACTTTTCCTATTCCTGCACATGCTTCCTAGCCACACAGGGGATACAGACTAACCACAGCGACTTTCTCAAGTAACCTGAGGTAGCTTGGAGCCCATTATGGATTCATAAACATTCTACACATACATACATCTGACTATAATAGACTAAATTGTGGAAAGGCATACACAAAGTTGTTATGTCACTTGCAACTTTCAGTCAGCTTTGAGCATATTCCTGTTTGCATTCCCTTTCTTGATTGGCAGTGGGTCCAGTCCCCATTTTGCGGGGGGCACAACCAAAAGAAGACTGGCAGTATAAATATGGTGAAGCCAGGAGGGATCTTTACGACAACTCCTTTGGGGTCAACCTACTCCCGTGTCTTGAGACTGTCTAATAAAAGATCTGCCTGCTTGATCTGAACTGAGTTGTGACTTGTTTATTTTAAACCCTTTAGTTTGTTGCTTAGAATTTTTGTTATGACAAGAACCAAGAAAGAGAAATAAACTGACCTAACATTTGATGACATGACCCAGATTACTGACTGCCTCCAGATAAGGTAAGGGTCCTCGCCCCATGGTGGGAAGAACCTTGATTACCACTGAACTGACCTGACTCATTTAATCTGTAGATTGCTTTGAAGTATAGTCGTTTTCACAATATTGACTCTTCCTATGCAAGAACATGGTATACCTCTCCATCTGGGATCACTTCCTAGGTTTTTTTCAATTTTAAATTTTATCTTTTGGTAGCAACAGGAAGAGCAGTGTTTATTGTACGGTGCTATACAGGGCGAAGGGGCTTTCCCTGGTGGGTAAGAACGCATCTGTCAGTGTAGATGATATAAAAGATGGGGAGTCACTTCCTAGGCCAGAAAGATCCCCGGGATCTGGAGGAAAGAACGTCTCATTCCAGTATTCTTGCCTGGAAGATTCCGTGGCCAGAGCAACCTGGTGGACTACAATCCATAGTAGAGGTTGCTGCAAAGAGGTAGGCACGACTGAGTGTGCTCGTGTGCACATACAGGGATTACAGGACGGCTCATGATCAAAACCCCAAACTTCTGCTCTTAATTTTGTCCTAGCCTAAAAGGATGAAAGCTGATCTTTAAACCCCATCCCAAACACGTCTAGAAGAACTCACTGATATGCTACAAAAATAATCACAGAGACTTTTCCTATTCCTGCACATGCTTCCTAGCCACACAGGGGATACAGACTAACCACAGCGACTTTCTCAAGTAACCTGAGGTAGCTTGGAGCCCATTATGGATTCATAAACATTCTACACATACATACATCTGACTATAATAGACTAAATTGTGGAAAGGCATACACAAAGTTGTTATGTCACTTGCAACTTTCAGTCAGCTTTGAGCATATTCCTGTTTGCATTCCCTTTCTTGATTGGCAGTGGGTCCAGTCCCCATTTTGCGGGGGGCACAACCAAAAGAAGACTGGCAGTATAAATATGGTGAAGCCAGGAGGGATCTTTACGACAACTCCTTTGGGGTCAACCTACTCCCGTGTCTTGAGACTGTCTAATAAAAGATCTGCCTGCTTGATCTGAACTGAGTTGTGACTTGTTTATTTTAAACCCTTTAGTTTGTTGCTTAGAATTTTTGTTATGACAAGAACCAAGAAAGAGAAATAAACTGACCTAACATTTGATGACATGACCCAGATTACTGACTGCCTCCAGATAAGGTAAGGGTCCTCGCCCCATGGTGGGAAGAACCTTGATTACCACTGAACTGACCTGACTCATTTAATCTGTAGATTGCTTTGAAGTATAGTCGTTTTCACAATATTGACTCTTCCTATGCAAGAACATGGTATACCTCTCCATCTGTTTGTACCATCTTTAATTTATTTTATCAGCTTTTTATAGTTTTCTGAGTAGAGGTTTTTAGATGCCTCCTCAGGTAAATTTATTCCTAGGTGTTTTTTTCTTTTTCTTGCAATGTTAAATGGAATGATTTCCTTAATTTCTCTTTCTTTGTTGTTAGTGTATAAAAATATAGGACATTTCTCTGCATTAACTTTGGGTCCTGCAAATTGACTAAATTCATTAATTAACTGTAGTAGTTTTCTGGAGGCATCTTTAGGGTTTTCTGTGTATAGTGTCTTGTGGTGTGCAAACCGACAGGCTTATTTCTTTTCCAATCTGGATTCTTTTTATTTCTTTCTCTTCTTTAATTGGTGTGGCTATACTTCTAAAACTGTGATGAATTACAGTGGCAAGAGTGCACATCCCTGTCTTGATTTTAGGTGAAATGCTTTCTGTTTTTCACTGTTGAGAATGATGTTACTTGTGGGTTTGTCATATATGGCTTTTATTATGTTGAGGTAGGTTCCATTTATGCTCACTTTATGGAGAATTTTTCTTTTATCATAAATAGGTGTTGAATTTTGTCAAAGGTTTTTCTGCATTTATGGAGATTATGCTATGGTTTTTATTGTTCAACTTGGTAGTAAGGTGTATCACTCTGATTAATTTGCACATTGAAGAACCCTTGTGTCCCTGATATAAATAACATTTGGTCATGGTGTATGATCCTTTTAGTGTGTTGTTTGATTAGAGGTTTGCTAGCATTTTGTTGAGAAGATTTTTGCATCTTGTTCCTCAGTGATACTGGTCAGTAACTTCATTTTTGTGTGTGATATCTCTGGGTAATTGTGGCCTCCTAGAACAAGTTTGGAAGTGTTCCTCTCTCTGCAGCTTTTTTTTTTTTTTTTTTTTGGAGAGATTGAGAAGGATAGGTGTTAGCTCTTCTCAAATTTTATATAATTACCCTGTGTTAGCCCCATGGTGGGAAGAACCTTGATTACCACTGAACTGACCTGACTCATTTAATCTGTAGATTGCTTTGAAGTATAGTCGTTTTCACAATATTGACTCTTCCTATGCAAGAACATGGTATACCTCTCCATCTGTTTGTACCATCTTTAATTTATTTTATCAGCTTTTTATAGTTTTCTGAGTAGAGGTTTTTAGATGCCTCCTCAGGTAAATTTATTCCTAGGTGTTTTTTTCTTTTTCTTGCAATGTTAAATGGAATGATTTCCTTAATTTCTCTTTCTTTGTTGTTAGTGTATAAAAATATAGGACATTTCTCTGCATTAACTTTGGGTCCTGCAAATTGACTAAATTCATTAATTAACTGTAGTAGTTTTCTGGAGGCATCTTTAGGGTTTTCTGTGTATAGTGTCTTGTGGTGTGCAAACCGACAGGCTTATTTCTTTTCCAATCTGGATTCTTTTTATTTCTTTCTCTTCTTTAATTGGTGTGGCTATACTTCTAAAACTGTGATGAATTACAGTGGCAAGAGTGCACATCCCTGTCTTGATTTTAGGTGAAATGCTTTCTGTTTTTCACTGTTGAGAATGATGTTACTTGTGGGTTTGTCATATATGGCTTTTATTATGTTGAGGTAGGTTCCATTTATGCTCACTTTATGGAGAATTTTTCTTTTATCATAAATAGGTGTTGAATTTTGTCAAAGGTTTTTCTGCATTTATGGAGATTATGCTATGGTTTTTATTGTTCAACTTGGTAGTAAGGTGTATCACTCTGATTAATTTGCACATTGAAGAACCCTTGTGTCCCTGATATAAATAACATTTGGTCATGGTGTATGATCCTTTTAGTGTGTTGTTTGATTAGAGGTTTGCTAGCATTTTGTTGAGAAGATTTTTGCATCTTGTTCCTCAGTGATACTGGTCAGTAACTTCATTTTTGTGTGTGATATCTCTGGGTAATTGTGGCCTCCTAGAACAAGTTTGGAAGTGTTCCTCTCTCTGCAGCTTTTTTTTTTTTTTTTTTTTGGAGAGATTGAGAAGGATAGGTGTTAGCTCTTCTCTAAATGTTTGATATAATTACCCTGTCAAGCTGTCCAGTCATGCACTTCTGTTTGTGGGAGATTTTAAATTGCAATTGCAGTTTCATTATTGTGATTTTCTGTTTCTTCCTGATTCAGTTTCAAAAGTTGTGCCTTTCTAAGAATTTTTTCGTTTCTTCCAGATTGTCCATTTTATTGGCATAGTGTAGCTCGTAGTAGTCTTTTAGATCCTTTGTTTTTCTATGGGATCAGTTGTAATTTCTCCTTTTTCATTTCTTATTTTACAGATTTGAGTCCTCTCCCTTTTATTTTTCTTGATGAATCTGGCTAAATGCTTATAAGTTTTGTTTATCTTCTCAAAAAAAACCTTCTAATTTTATTGATTTTTAAATTATTTTAATTATCCTTATCTCTTGTAACAGTCTTTATTTTAAAGTCTGTTTTGCCTGATATGGATATTGCTACTGAGACTTTCTCCTGCTTTCCTTAAGCATGAAATACATTTTTCATCCCCTTGCTTCCAGTCCATATGTCCTGGGTCTGAAATGTGTCTCTCGTATCCATTCAGCCAGTCTATGCCTTTTGGTTAGTGCATTTAATCCATTTACATTCAGTATAATTATAGGCATTTATGTTCCTATGTTTATGTTATGTTATTTTGGGTCTCTTTTTGTGGATCATCTTCTTTCTTTGTTCTTCCTGCCTGGAGAAGCTTTTTTAACATTTTCTTTTTTTTTTCCTGTAAGACTGGTTTGGTTGCGGGGCCATCCCATAGAGGAGAAACGGTGGCGGGATTGTCCATAGCCAGGCCATGGGAAGATTGGAGACGGGTGAGCCTGCTGTCCGCCAACCCAGCCCCTAGGCGAGTGAGAGACAGACGCAACAGGAGTTCCATCAAAGCAGTTCCGTTTTATTAGTGCAGACTTACAGCTTATATAGGCAAGTGAAGGGGGTTTCCTAAGGGATTTCCCATAGTTAAACCAATCAAGCTAAAGGTCAAGCAATCATGCATAGATCACGCCCTCGTCTCTTCCTTCCTTATGCTTGCAACAACTTAGATCACGCCCTTGTCTCTTCCTTCCTTATGCTTGCAAAGGCCCTCTTTCATTTCGGGCCCCACATTTGGTGGTGCTGAATTCTCCTAGTTTTTGTTTGTCTGCGAAGCTTTTGATTTCTGTGCCTATTCTGAATGAGGGCCTTGCTGGGTAGAGTCATCTTGATTGTAGCTTTTGCCCTTTCAACACTTTAAATATGTCCTGCCACTCCTTTCTGAGCTTTGCAGAGTTTCTGCTGAAAAACCAGCTGGTAACCTTATGGGGATTCCTTGGTATGTTGTTTGTTGCTTTTTCCTTGTTGTTGTTGTTTTTTTCCTTTCAATTAAATTTCAGTTTGATTCGTTTGTGCCTTGGTGTTTTTCTCCATGGGTTCGTCCTGTTTGGGACACTATACACCTTCTAGATTTTCATCCTTATTTCCTTTCCCATTTTAGAAAAGTTTCTGACTCTAATCTTGTCATACATTTTCTCTGAGTCTTTCTCTTTTTTTCTAGGACCCCTAAAATTCAAATGTTGATGTGTTTAATATTGTCCCAGAGGTCTCTCAGACTGTCCTCAAATTCTTATTCAGTTTTCATTATTCTGGTCCTCAGTAGTTATTTCCACCATGCTATCTTGCAGCTCACATTCATTCTTCTTCTTCACTTATTTTGCTGTTGACAACTTCAGATTTATTTTTCATTTCAGTTATTGTTCATCACTGTTTGTCTCTAGTTCTTTTAGGTCCTTGGTCAACGTTTCTTGTGTTTTATCCATCTGTGCCTCCACTCTTAGCAGGATTTTTAATTATATTTACTACCATTACTCTGAATTCTTTTTCACATAGGTTGGCCTGTTTACTCTTCATCTGTTTGGTCTTGTAGGTTTTTACCTTGATGCTTTGTAACATGTTTTTTGTTGTCTAGTTTTGTTTGATGAGTTGGGCTGTGTTCCTGTCTTACTGGCTGTATGATGGTCTGAGGCATTCAGCACTGGAGTTTGCAGACAGTTGGGAAAACAAAGTCATGGTGCCAAGATGGGCTCTCCAGGAGGTTTTCCTCTGGTTAGTATTCCATGGGATGTGAGGTTCTCTATTGGTCCATTGTTTTGGACTTGGCACTCCCACCACAGGAGCTCAGCCCTGAACACTGGCCTGGGATCCAGGATTTCACAACTATGCGGTGTGCAAGGGGAAAAAAGGTGGCAGAACAATAGCAAAAGAATTGGAAGTAAAATAAAATTAGAAAATTTAAAAATATTAGAAAAAATAAAAATATAAATGAAATAAGACAAAACAGAGCCACCACAACCAAAAAACAAATGGAACACAGAGGCCAGAAAAGGCCTTGGCTGTAGGGGACAGGGGCTTAGGTGGGAGCAAACCCTAGGCTCAGAACCACAGTGGCCAGAAAAGGTCCTTTGGGGGAGTGTGAGAGGATGAGTCTTAGGCTCAGAACAGTCAGAGGGGTCCTCAGAGGGCTGAGGATTAGGCTGGGACCCCAGCATGTTTGCCAGACGTAGGTTGGTGGGGAACATGCTGACTGGACTCCTCTCTGAGCCTCCACTCCTCTATAAGTTTTTCCATCCCTACTGATGACCTCACGGTGAGTGGATCTCTGAGAATGAGAACCCTCCTTCTTCCAGCTGCCTCAGGCACTGTTCCTGGCTTCTACTCTCCCATGTGGCCTCATGGCCTTCACGTCTGGAGGAGACCTTGGAGCAGAGGTTCAAGCCCAGGAAGTCTCCCCAAGGCTCAAATGGGTGAGGAAACACTGGCCCTGTTTGCTTTTGACTTCCCTTCTTCCAGCTGCCCCTCAGGGCTGCCTTGTTCATCACTGTTTGTCTCTAGTTCTTTTAGGTCCTTGGTCAACGTTTCTTGTGTTTTATCCATCTGTGCCTCCACTCTTAGCAGGATTTTTAATTATATTTACTACCATTACTCTGAATTCTTTTTCACATAGGTTGGCCTGTTTACTCTTCATCTGTTTGGTCTTGTAGGTTTTTACCTTGATGCTTTGTAACATGTTTTTTGTTGTCTAGTTTTGTTTGATGAGTTGGGCTGTGTTCCTGTCTTACTGGCTGTATGATGGTCTGAGGCATTCAGCACTGGAGTTTGCAGACAGTTGGGAAAACAAAGTCATGGTGCCAAGATGGGCTCTCCAGGAGGTTTTCCTCTGGTTAGTATTCCATGGGATGTGAGGTTCTCTATTGGTCCATTGTTTTGGACTTGGCACTCCCACCACAGGAGCTCAGCCCTGAACACTGGCCTGGGATCCAGGATTTCACAACTATGCGGTGTGCAAGGGGAAAAAAGGTGGCAGAACAATAGCAAAAGAATTGGAAGTAAAATAAAATTAGAAAATTTAAAAATATTAGAAAAAATAAAAATATAAATGAAATAAGACAAAACAGAGCCACCACAACCAAAAAACAAATGGAACACAGAGGCCAGAAAAGGCCTTGGCTGTAGGGGACAGGGGCTTAGGTGGGAGCAAACCCTAGGCTCAGAACCACAGTGGCCAGAAAAGGTCCTTTGGGGGAGTGTGAGAGGATGAGTCTTAGGCTCAGAACAGTCAGAGGGGTCCTCAGAGGGCTGAGGATTAGGCTGGGACCCCAGCATGTTTGCCAGACGTAGGTTGGTGGGGAACATGCTGACTGGACTCCTCTCTGAGCCTCCACTCCTCTATAAGTTTTTTCCATCCCTACTGATGACCTCACGGTGAGTGGATCCCTCTGAGAATGAGAACCCCTCCCTTCTTCCAGCTGCCCCTCAGGGGCACTGTTCCTGGCTTACTTCTACTCTCCCATGTGGCCTCATGGCCTTCACGTCTGGAGGAGACCTTGGAGGGCAGAGGTTCAAGCCCAGGACCCCAGAAGTCTCCCCAAGGCTCAAATGGGTGAGGGGAAGCACTGGCCCTGTTTGCTTTTGATCTTCAGAACTCTTAAAGTCTCTCCCTGTACCTGCTGATTCCCTGGCAGTGAGTGGGCCCCTCTGCGCCTGAAAACCCCTGCCCCCCGCCCCCGCCCCCAGCTGCCTTTCAGGGCCGCTGGTCCCATTGCATCTCCACTTCTCTTCCCCCCAACCGTATGCCCTAGCTGGTGGTGTGGAGGTTCCTCCCATCCCCTTACGTGTCCAGAAGTCCCCCATCAGTACCTGGTAAGTGCCTTAGTTGTGAGGAGACATGAACTTCACAGCCTCCAACTCTGCCATCCTGACCCTGCCCCCATTGGAGAGACTGTTTGAGATACATGTTTCCAAAACATAAAATTATTCCTCTAATTTACCAAAAAGTTTTTATTCCAGTTACATTTACTTAAAAATTTAATATCAGATTACTTTCCATTGACAGATAAAACATGCACTTACAGGCTTGCTGTAATCCCAGATACAGTGCAAGTGTTACAGTTAACATGGATGACTCTAAAGGCAGGTCTATATTAATTAAACCCACAAATTTAAGCTAGACAAGTTAATTTCTATAGAACCAGAGATCTCATAGATTTCTTTCTTGAATTTAACATGGCCTTCTTTTTTTTCCCTTCAGTCTAGTTGGGACTACAGATGAATCATTTAGTTCCTGAGAGCCCAGGCAGAATAGTAACATTGTAGAAGCAGAGGAGAGAAGCAAGCCTCCAGCTCAGGTTAGAATAGTTAAATTGCAAGAGCAGAGGAGGGAAAAATGTAAGCACCTATCATTGCTTTTTGTTCTTTAAAATCCCACCAGGTAGGTTACCAAGGCTGGAGTCTCAGGCAATATGGGCTGTTTGATTTCATTGGTGGGGAACATGCTGACTGGACTCTCTCTGAGCCTCCACTCCTCTATAAGTTTTTCCATCCCTACTGATGACCTCACGGTGAGTGGATCCTCTGAGAATGAGAACCCTCCTTCTTCCAGCTGCCCCTCAGGGGCACTGTTCCTGGCTTACTTCTACTCTCCCATGTGGCCTCATGGCCTTCACGTCTGGAGGAGACCTTGGAGGGCAGAGGTTCAAGCCCAGGACCCCAGAAGTCTCCCCAAGGCTCAAATGGGTGAGGGGAAGCACTGGCCCTGTTTGCTTTTGATCTTCAGAACTCTTAAAGTCTCCCCCTGTACCTGCTGATTCCCTGGCAGTGAGTGGGCCCCTCTGCGCCTGAAAACCCCTGCCCCCGCCCCGCCCCCAGCTGCCTTTCAGGGCCGCTGGTCCCATTGCATCTCCACTTCTCTTCCCCCCAACCGTATGCCCTAGCTGGTGGTGTGGAGGTTCCTCCCATCCCCTTACGTGTCCAGAAGTCCCCCATCAGTACCTGGTAAGTGCCTTAGTTGTGAGGAGACATGAACTTCACAGCCTCCAACTCTGCCATCCTGACCCTGCCCCCATTGGAGAGACTGTTTGAGATACATGTTTCCAAAACATAAAATTATTCCTCTAATTTACCAAAAAGTTTTTATTCCAGTTACATTTACTTAAAAATTTAATATCAGATTACTTTCCATTGACAGATAAAACATGCACTTACAGGCTTGCTGTAATCCCAGATACAGTGCAAGTGTTACAGTTAACATGGATGACTCTAAAGGCAGGTCTATATTAATTAAACCCACAAATTTAAGCTAGACAAGTTAATTTCTATAGAACCAGAGATCTCATAGATTTCTTTCTTGAATTTAACATGGCCTTCTTTTTTTTCCCTTCAGTCTAGTTGGGACTACAGATGAATCATTTAGTTCCTGAGAGCCCAGGCAGAATAGTAACATTGTAGAAGCAGAGGAGAGAGAAGCAAGCCTCTCCAGCTCAGGTTAGAATAGTTAAATTGCAAGAGCAGAGGAGGGAAAAATGTAAGCACCTATCATTGCTTTTTGTTCTTTAAAATCCCACCAGGTAGGTTACCAAGGCTGGAGTCTCAGGCAATATGGGCTGTTTGATTTCATGAATTATGTGTTCCACCATGCCCACAGTGTTGGCAGTGAGTTGGAGGATCTGTTGGACAGGCAAAAAACTACAACAGAAACAAAGATAGCAATTATAAACCTTAAAGACACAACAGGATATTTTTGGGATAAGGGGACAGGAATGCAGGTGTGAGGGCCAAGAGAGAGGTAAAAGGAGAGATCGGAAAGACTGAAAGAGAAGGAGCAGGGTTATCAGTTCAACGCAGCCCCCTACAGGTGTCTACTCTGGCAGTAACCCGTGTGCTTCCAGATAGGCCCAGTGGAGGAGAAGGTGCCCTTTCCCCTGCCCACTGGGGCAGTCAGGCCCTGAAACCAGAAAGCTGTGCATTGTCTGTTGGACTCTCACCTACGGTACACCAGTGTAGACATCTGCTGCTTTAGCCTGTTCCTAATGCAACTTCTCTTGTTGGCTGGAAAATAGAAATGAGAATATTGGAACAATTGGACTTCCAACCACTGCATGATAAGAGGTTTGAACTTCTGTCACTCTCATACACTTCCAGTCAGGGAGAACCCGCTGGATCAAGGGGCAAGTGGTGTGATGCCAGCCTCTCTGGCCTCTGCTTGTCAACTGCCAAGCAAGCCATTTGTAAGTCAGAAGAAGTGGTCTCATAAGCTGAGAGGAGCGATACTGTAGCGGCCGGCATCCATACTCTCAGAAGGATATGGCAGAAGTATGAGAGGACAGAGAGAGTAGCAGAGAGATTTCGTGAAAGGAGAGGAACAGAGTGGGGAGGGAAAATGGTGAGGGAAAAAGAACAGAGGGGAGGAAAAGCACTGCCAGAATGAGAGTCCTGAGGCCCGGGGCCAGAAGGCAGACCTACCACACTTGGAGACGCTACAGGAGATTCTGGCCCCTGCTTGTCACCATGGGAAGCTGCGTTCCTTGGTCCAAAAGGTGCCCAGACTCTCTCCTCAAAGGGAATAAGCTCTCATTGGGTGCCACAGAATATGTTACTGACCAGGGTTCTTGGTCTCCTTAATCAATATGAATTGATCAGAAACCAGACAAGAATTAAGGCAAGGCTTTATGGGGGGCCCAGCTGCAGCAGTGCGGAGAAGGGGGCTGTGGAAGGGTCAGAACAGACACTAGCTTCCCTTGCTTGCTCATTCACTTCTCAGGCTGTAACTTACCGAGCCTTTCAGACTTCTCGTGTTAGATATTTAAGATCCTTGATTTTCAGCCTTCCTTGTTTAATAATTACGTTCAAGTCTATAAATTCCATGTAAGCATAGTTCAGTTGTATTGCACAATTGAAATTGTACTTTCATTTAGTTATAAATATTTCCTATCTTCAATTATAATGTTTTCTCTGATATACTTTTAAAAAAATGTTGCTGGATTTCCAAATTCACGGGAATTTCTTTTTTATTGTCTTGTATTTACATTATATTATAAGAATATACTCTGTGTTAAATTTAACCCTTTACTGGGGAGTATGGAACCAATTGGCCCCTTCCCTTTAGCCTGTTCCTAATGCAACTTCTCTTGTTGGCTGGAAAATAGAAATGAGAATATTGGAACAATTGGACTTCCAACCACTGCATGATAAGAGGTTTGAACTTCTGTCACTCTCATACACTTCCAGTCAGGGAGAACCCGCTGGATCAAGGGGCAAGTGGTGTGATGCCAGCCTCTCTGGCCTCTGCTTGTCAACTGCCAAGCAAGCCATTTGTAAGTCAGAAGAAGTGGTCTCATAAGCTGAGAGGAGCGATACTGTAGCGGCCGGCATCCATACTCTCAGAAGGATATGGCAGAAGTATGAGAGGACAGAGAGAGTAGCAGAGAGATTTCGTGAAAGGAGAGGAACAGAGTGGGGAGGGAAAATGGTGAGGGAAAAGAACAGAGGGGAGGAAAAGCACTGCCAGAATGAGAGTCCTGAGGCCCGGGGCCAGAAGGCAGACCTACCACACTTGGAGACGCTACAGGAGATTCTGGCCCCTGCTTGTCACCATGGGAAGCTGCGTTCCTTGGTCCAAAAGGTGCCCAGACTCTCTCCTCAAAGGGAATAAGCTCTCATTGGGTGCCACAGAATATGTTACTGACCAGGGTTCTTGGTCTCCTTAATCAATATGAATTGATCAGAAACCAGACAAGAATTAAGGCAAGGCTTTATGGGGGGCCCAGCTGCAGCAGTGCGGAGAAGGGGGCTGTGGAAGGGTCAGAACAGACACTAGCTTCCCTTGCTTGCTCATTCACTTCTCAGGCTGTAACTTACCGAGCCTTTCAGACTTCTCGTGTTAGATATTTAAGATCCTTGATTTTCAGCCTTCCTTGTTTAATAATTACGTTCAAGTCTATAAATTCCATGTAAGCATAGTTCAGTTGTATTGCACAATTGAAATTGTACTTTCATTTAGTTATAAATATTTCCTATCTTCAATTATAATGTTTTCTCTGATATACTTTTAAAAAAATGTTGCTGGATTTCCAAATTCACGGGAATTTCTTTTTTATTGTCTTGTATTTACATTATATTATAAGAATATACTCTGTGTTAAATTTAACCCTTTACCATTTTTGAAATTTACTCTTTTCATGTTCCAGAATACACTGAAATTTAGTAAATACCCTGTGAATCTTTGAAGAGTATGCATTCTGTGGTTTTCGAAATACTGAGCTTTCCACATATGCCGATAAGAGTCAGCTTTGTTTATTGTACTGGTCACCTCTTCTTGCCCTTCATTTTGTCAGCTTGTCCAGACAGTTACTGAGACATGTAAGTTTTAAAAAATCCTCAGATAAAGATGATTTTCCTTAATTCTCTTTTTGTTTCAATTTTTGCTTTAGGTAGTTTGATGCTACTTATATGCCTATTGTACTAGGTTATATTATCAGGTGCATAGAGATTCAAAACTATATGTTCCCAATGATTTTAACCTTAATCATTATAAAGAATTCTTATTTTCACTTTAAAATCTGTTAATAATGTTATTTAAACAGCACTAGCAGTTTTCTTTTGGAAAAAAAGTTTTTTTTTTTTTTAATATTGGTCTCTTTTCTTGATCTTTCATTTATTTATTTTCATCCATCTTTGTTCTTTGGCCTGTGTGGGCCTCCCATTGCAGTGGCCTCTCTTCATTGCAGAGCACCAGCTCTGGGTGCATGTGCTCCAGAGCACTGGTTTGTAATTGGACACACTGGCCCAGCCGTTACTCGACATGTGGTATCTTCCTGAGCCAGGGATTGAACCAGTGCCCCTTGCACTGCAAGGCGGACTCTTTAGCCACTAGACCACCAGGGAAGCCCTCCTTATATATATATATTTTAATAAATTCATTCATTGTTTTAAAGACCTATGGTCATCTTCTAAATGAAACTTTAGCTCACTCATATTGTGAAGTTCTTATATAATTATTTGGGTTTAAGTCTCTTATTTGCCTGTTTGTTTTACTATTCTGCTTTTCCTTTTAATGCATCTTTTTTTGAAACATTACAACCTTTTTAGTCATCTTCCCCTATTAACTAGCTTGTTAAATGCTCACTTTTCTGTTACTCAGTTGGCAATTATCCTGAAATTTACAGATCATACTGCACCTGTCACCCTTAATGTAAGTTAGTACTTTACCTCTTCCCAGAAAAAGCATGGGTACACTTTATCTCTCTTTAATTGGGGCTTCCTCAGTGGTTCAGCAGGTAAGACTCAGCTTGCAGTGCAGGGGACACTGGAGATGCAGGTTCCCTGCATCTCAGGGTTGGGAAGATCCCCTGGAGGAGGAAATGGCAACCCACTCCAGTATTCTTGCCTGAAAAATCCTATGGACATAGGAGCCTGGCAGGCTATATTCCAAAGGGTTGCAGAGTTGGGCACAACTGATTGATTAAGTGCATATGCACCTCTCCTTAAAATTTATATTTTTCTTTTATAATTGTATATATTTAAACCACATGATACATTTTACATATAGAGTTATATAGCATATATTTAATCCATATATTCATTCTTTTTATTGTTCTAACTCTCAGTTTCTTACTGGATGATTACTTTTGGCTTGAAGAATAGTATTTTTTTATTAATTAATTAATTTCAATTGGAGGATAATTACTTTGCAGTATTGTGATGGTTTTTGCCATACCTCAGCATGAATCAGCCATGAGTATACATGTGACTCCTCATCCCAGACCCTCTCCCCCCACCTCCTTCCCTACCCTATCCCTCTGGGCTGTCCCAGAACACTGGCTTTGGGTGTCCTGTTTTAAGCATTGAACTTGCCCTGGTCACCTCTTTTATGTATTACAGTTTACATGTTTCAGTGTCATTCTCTCCATTCATCCCATCTTCACCTTTGCCACAGAATCCAAAAGTCTGTTCTTTACCTCAGTGTCTCTTTTGCTGCCCTGCATGTAGACCATCATTGCCATCGTCCTAAATTCTTTTTATATGCATTAGTATACAGTATTCATCTTTCTTTTCCACTTACTTCACTCTGTATAATCTCCAATTTCATCAACCTCATTAGAACTGACTCAAATGTGGTCCTTTCTTATAGCTGAGTAATATTTCATTGTGTATATGTACCACAACTTCCTTATGCACTCATCTGCCAGTGGACATCTAGGTTGCTTCCATGTCCTAGCTATTTTAAATAGTGCTGCAATAAACATTGGGCTACATGTAGCTCATTCATTTCTGGTTTCCTCAGGGTGTATCCCCAGCACTGGGATTGCAGGACTGTATGGCAGTTATATTCCCAACTTTTTAAGGAATCTCCACACAGTTCTCCCTAGTGGCTGAACCAGTTTGCATTCCCACCAACAGTTTAAGAGGGCTCCATTTTCACCACACCTTTTCCAGCATTTGTTGTTTGTAGACTTTTTATGATGGCCATTTTGACAGGCATGAGATAATATCTTGCTGTGGCTTTGATTTTCATTTCTCAAATGAGTGATGTTGAACATCTTTTTATGTGTGTATTAGCCATTTTTCTGTCTTCTTTGGAGAAATGTCTGTTTGGTTCTTTTGCCCACTTTTTGATTGGGTTGTTTATTTTTCCAGTATTGAGCTGCACAAGCTGTTTATACATTTTGGAGATTAGTTCTTTGTCATTTGTTTCATTTGCTGTATGTTCCCATTGCTATTATTTTCTCCCAAGGACTGTCTTTTCACCTTGCTTATAGTTTCTTTTCATTGTGCAGAGCCTTTTAAGTTTGATTAGGTTCCATTTGTTTATTTCGTTTTATTTCCATTACTCTGGGAGGTGGGTCATAGAGGATCTTGCTGTGATTTATGTTAGAGAGTGTTCTGCCTTTGTTTTCCTCTAAGAGTTTTATAGTTTCTGGTCTTATATGGAGATCTTTAATCCATTTTGAGTTCATTTTTGTATATGGTGTTAGTGTTCTAGTTTTTTTTTTCCCCTTTTTTGCACCTTTGCCACAGAATCCAAAAGTCTGTTCTTTACCTCAGTGTCTCTTTTGCTGCCCTGCATGTAGACCATCATTGCCATCGTCCTAAATTCTTTTATATGCATTAGTATACAGTATTCATCTTTCTTTTCCACTTACTTCACTCTGTATAATCTCCAATTTCATCAACCTCATTAGAACTGACTCAAATGTGGTCCTTTCTTATAGCTGAGTAATATTTCATTGTGTATATGTACCACAACTTCCTTATGCACTCATCTGCCAGTGGACATCTAGGTTGCTTCCATGTCCTAGCTATTTTAAATAGTGCTGCAATAAACATTGGGCTACATGTAGCTCATTCATTTCTGGTTTCCTCAGGGTGTATCCCCAGCACTGGGATTGCAGGACTGTATGGCAGTTATATTCCCAACTTTTTAAGGAATCTCCACACAGTTCTCCCTAGTGGCTGAACCAGTTTGCATTCCCACCAACAGTTTAAGAGGGCTCCATTTTCACCACACCTTTTCCAGCATTTGTTGTTTGTAGACTTTTTATGATGGCCATTTTGACAGGCATGAGATAATATCTTGCTGTGGCTTTGATTTTCATTTCTCAAATGAGTGATGTTGAACATCTTTTTATGTGTGTATTAGCCATTTTTCTGTCTTCTTTGGAGAAATGTCTGTTTGGTTCTTTTGCCCACTTTTTGATTGGGTTGTTTATTTTTCCAGTATTGAGCTGCACAAGCTGTTTATACATTTTGGAGATTAGTTCTTTGTCATTTGTTTCATTTGCTGTATGTTCCCATTGCTATTATTTTCTCCCAAGGACTGTCTTTTCACCTTGCTTATAGTTTCTTTTCATTGTGCAGAGCCTTTTAAGTTTGATTAGGTTCCATTTGTTTATTTCGTTTTATTTCCATTACTCTGGGAGGTGGGTCATAGAGGATCTTGCTGTGATTTATGTTAGAGAGTGTTCTGCCTTTGTTTTCCTCTAAGAGTTTTATAGTTTCTGGTCTTATATGGAGATCTTTAATCCATTTTGAGTTCATTTTTGTATATGGTGTTAGTGTTCTAGTTTCTTTCTCTTTTTTTTGCACCTGCTTAACCAGTTTTCCCAGTACCACTTTTGAAGACAGTGTCTTTTCTCCATGGTTTATTTTTGCCTCCTTTGTCAAAGATAAGTTATCCATAGATACATGGATTTATCTCTGTACTCTATTTTGTTCCATCGATCCATATTTCTCTCTTTGTGCCAGTACCATACTGTCTTAATGACTGTAGCTTTGTAGTATAGTCTGAAGTCAGGAGGGTTGATTTGTACTGTTACATTCTTCTTTTCAAGATTGCTTTGGCTATTCAAGATATTTTGTGTTTCCACAGAAATTGTGAAATTATTTGTTCTAGTCCTGTGGAAAATAGCATTGGTAGTATGATAGAGATTGCTTTGAATCTATAGATTGCTTTAGGTGGTATACTCATTTTCATTATACTGATTCTTCCAATCCACAAACATGGTATATTTCTCCATCTGTTTGTGTCATCTTTGATTTCTTTTTTTTTTTTTTTTTAATTTCGGCCTCTTTCATTATTTATTTGTTTTCATCCATCTTTATTCTTTGGCCTGTGTGGGCCTCCCTTTGCAGTGGCTTCTCTCATTGCAGAACACCAGCTCTGGGCGCATACACTCGAGAGTACTGGCTTGTAATTGGACTGGTCCAGCTGCTTCACGGCACATGGGATCCTCCAGGGCCAGGAATCAAACTGGTGCCCTTGCAATACAAGGCAGACTCTCTACCCACTGGACCACCAGGGAAGCCCCATCATCTTTGATTTCTTTCATCAGTGTTTTATAGTCTTCTATATACAGATCTTTTGTTTATTTAGGTAAATTTATTCCAAGTATTTTATTCCTTTTGTTGCAGTGGTTTATGGGATTGATTCCTTAGTTTCTCTTCCTGATTTTTCATTGTTAGTGTATAGGAATGCTAGGGATTTCTATGTATTAATTTTATATCCTACAATTTTACTATAGTCACTATTCTAGTAATTTTCTGGTGGCATCTTTAGGGTTTTCTATGTAAAGATCAAGTCATCTGCAAACACTGAGAGTTGTCATTTTTTGTATATGGTGTTAGTGTTCTAGTTTCTTTCTCTTTTTTTTGCACCTGCTTAACCAGTTTTCCCAGTACCACTTTTGAAGACAGTGTCTTTTCTCCATGGTTTATTTTTGCCTCCTTTGTCAAAGATAAGTTATCCATAGATACATGGATTTATCTCTGTACTCTATTTTGTTCCATCGATCCATATTTCTCTCTTTGTGCCAGTACCATACTGTCTTAATGACTGTAGCTTTGTAGTATAGTCTGAAGTCAGGAGGGTTGATTTGTACTGTTACATTCTTCTTTTCAAGATTGCTTTGGCTATTCAAGATATTTTGTGTTTCCACAGAAATTGTGAAATTATTTGTTCTAGTCCTGTGGAAAATAGCATTGGTAGTATGATAGAGATTGCTTTGAATCTATAGATTGCTTTAGGTGGTATACTCATTTTCATTATACTGATTCTTCCAATCCACAAACATGGTATATTTCTCCATCTGTTTGTGTCATCTTTGATTTCTTTTTTTTTTTTTTTTTAATTTCGGCCTCTTTCATTATTTATTTGTTTTCATCCATCTTTATTCTTTGGCCTGTGTGGGCCTCCCTTTGCAGTGGCTTCTCTCATTGCAGAACACCAGCTCTGGGCGCATACACTCGAGAGTACTGGCTTGTAATTGGACTGGTCCAGCTGCTTCACGGCACATGGGATCCTCCAGGGCCAGGAATCAAACTGGTGCCCTTGCAATACAAGGCAGACTCTCTACCCACTGGACCACCAGGGAAGCCCCATCATCTTTGATTTCTTTCATCAGTGTTTTATAGTCTTCTATATACAGATCTTTTGTTTATTTAGGTAAATTTATTCCAAGTATTTTATTCCTTTTGTTGCAGTGGTTTATGGGATTGATTCCTTAGTTTCTCTTCCTGATTTTTCATTGTTAGTGTATAGGAATGCTAGGGATTTCTATGTATTAATTTTATATCCTACAATTTTACTATAGTCACTATTCTAGTAATTTTCTGGTGGCATCTTTAGGGTTTTCTAT
The DNA here is from genome assembly GCA_022376925.1 of Tragulus kanchil. Lineage (NCBI taxonomy): Eukaryota > Metazoa > Chordata > Mammalia > Artiodactyla > Tragulidae > Tragulus > Tragulus kanchil. The sequence continues at coordinate 22,719,119 of JAIOJX010000025.1, read as the reverse complement.
GTAAAAGATCACGTCATCTGCAAACACTGAGAGTTGTACTTCTTCTTTTCCATCTGGATTCCTTTTATTTTTTTTTTTTTTCCTTCACTGATTACTGTGGCTAGGACTTCCACAACTATGTTGAATAGTAGTGGTGAGAATGGGCACGCTTGTATTGTTTGAGATTGTAAAGGAAATGCTTTCAATTTTTGTCGTTGAAGATAGTATTTGCTGGGTGGGTTTGTTGTGTATGGCTTTTAGTGTGTTGAAGTGTGTTTATTCTGTGCCTACATCCTGGAGAGTTTTGTCGTAAATGGATGTTAAATTCTGTCAAAGGCTTTCTTTGCATCTATTGAGATAATTGTATGGTTTTTATCTTACAATTTGTTTATATGGTGTATCACGTTGATTTTTTTGAAAATGCTAAAGAATCTTTCTATCCATGGAAAAAAGCCCGCTTGATCATGATGTATATATGATCTTTTTAATATGTTGTCAGATCCTCATTGCTAAAATTTTGTTGAGGATTTTTGAATCTATGTTCATCAGTGATATTTGACCTCTGGGTTTGTGTGTGTGTGTGTGTGTGGCATCTTTGGTTTTGGTATCAGGGTGATAGTGGCCTTGTAGGAAGAGTTTGGGAGTTTTACGTCTTCTGCAGTTTTCTGGACGAACTTGAGTAGGAAAGGTGCTAGCTCTTCTCTAAACTTTGAGTAGAAGTCACCTGTGAAACCATCTGGTCCTGGGCTTCTGTTTGTTGGATGATTTATTATAATTTCTATTTCCAAGCTTGTGATTGGTCTGTTTAAGTTTTATATTGATTCCTGGTTCAGTTTTGTGGGGTTATACTTTTCTAAGAATTTTTCCATTTCTTCCAAGTTGTCCATTTTAGTTGCTCATAATAGTTTTTTATGTCAAGTATCTTTGCAATTACCTTAGTTTCTCTTCCTGATTTTTCATTGTTAGTGTATAGGAATGCTAGGGATTTCTATGTATTAATTTTATATCCTACAATTTTACTATAGTCACTATTCTAGTAATTTTCTGGTGGCATCTTTAGGGTTTTCTATGTAAAAGATCAAGTCATCTGCAAACACTGAGAGTTGTACTTCTTCTTTTCCATCTGGATTCCTTTTATTTTTTTTTTTTTTCCTTCACTGATTACTGTGGCTAGGACTTCCACAACTATGTTGAATAGTAGTGGTGAGAATGGGCACGCTTGTATTGTTTGAGATTGTAAAGGAAATGCTTTCAATTTTTGTCGTTGAAGATAGTATTTGCTGGGTGGGTTTGTTGTGTATGGCTTTTAGTGTGTTGAAGTGTGTTTATTCTGTGCCTACATCCTGGAGAGTTTTTGTCGTAAATGGATGTTAAATTCTGTCAAAGGCTTTCTTTGCATCTATTGAGATAATTGTATGGTTTTTATCTTACAATTTGTTTATATGGTGTATCACGTTGATTTTTTTGAAAATGCTAAAGAATCTTTCTATCCATGGAAAAAAGCCCGCTTGATCATGATGTATATATGATCTTTTTAATATGTTGTCAGATCCTCATTGCTAAAATTTTGTTGAGGATTTTTGAATCTATGTTCATCAGTGATATTTGACCTCTGGGTTTGTGTGTGTGTGTGTGTGTGGCATCTTTGGTTTTGGTATCAGGGTGATAGTGGCCTTGTAGGAAGAGTTTGGGAGTTTTACGTCTTCTGCAGTTTTCTGGACGAACTTGAGTAGGAAAGGTGCTAGCTCTTCTCTAAACTTTGAGTAGAAGTCACCTGTGAAACCATCTGGTCCTGGGCTTCTGTTTGTTGGATGATTTATTATAATTTCTATTTCCAAGCTTGTGATTGGTCTGTTTAAGTTTTATATTGATTCCTGGTTCAGTTTTGTGGGGTTATACTTTTCTAAGAATTTTTCCATTTCTTCCAAGTTGTCCATTTTATTGACATATATAGTTGCTCATAATAGTCTTTTATGATTGTGATTCTATGTTGTCTGTTGTGATTTCTCCATTTTCATTTCTAATTTGATTTATTTGAATATTCTCCCTTTTTTTCTTGATGAATTTGTCTGATGGTTTGTCTATTTTGTTTATCTTCTCAAGGCTTTTATTTTTGTCTTTGCTATAAGTCTCCTTTGTTTCTTATTCATTTATTTCTGCTTTGGTTTTTATGATTTCTTTCCTACTACTAACTTTGGGGTTTTTTTTGTTCTTCCTTTTCTAGTTGCTTTAGGTATAATAGATTTCTTATTTGAAGTTTCACTTGTTTCTTGAGGTAGGCTTATGTTGCTGTGAATTTACCTCTTAGCACTGCTTTCCTGAATCCCATAGGTTTTAGGTTGTTGTGTTTTCATTATCATTAGTTTCTATGCATGTTTAGAGTTTCTTTTTGATTTCTTTAGTGATCTGTTATTCAGAAGTGTGTTGTTTAGCCACTATTTTTTTAAATTATTTACTTATTTTTATTTTGCTTTTACAGAGTTTTGTTTTTTGCAGATATGTATAATCCCAGATCAGTCGTAGACATATCCCTTACCCCTTCCTGTTGTGTCCCTCTCCCCGGATCCCCCATCTCACCCCTCCAGGTCGTTGCATAACCCCCATGTAAGATCCTTTAGTCCCACAATGCATTGACAATAGTTGTCTCTTTAACATAAGGTAGTATAGGTTTCCATGTTACTCCTCCCATACCTCTCACCCACCCTTCCCTCCTCTCAATGTCCATAGTTCCATTCTCTATGTCTGTTTCTGTTGCTGCTCTGCAAGCATATTTATCAGTGCCATTTTTTACTCCTCCTTCACTCACTCAGCCTGTGAAACCTTCTGCAGTTTTCTGGACGAACTTGAGTAGGAAAGGTGCTAGCTCTTCTCTAAACTTTGAGTAGAAGTCACCTGTGAAACCATCTGGTCCTGGGCTTCTGTTTGTTGGATGATTTATTATAATTTCTATTTCCAAGCTTGTGATTGGTCTGTTTAAGTTTTATATTGATTCCTGGTTCAGTTTTGTGGGGTTATACTTTTCTAAGAATTTTTCCATTTCTTCCAAGTTGTCCATTTTATTGACATATATAGTTGCTCATAATAGTCTTTTATGATTGTGATTCTATGTTGTCTGTTGTGATTTCTCCATTTTCATTTCTAATTTGATTTATTTGAATATTCTCCCTTTTTTTCTTGATGAATTTGTCTGATGGTTTGTCTATTTTGTTTATCTTCTCAAGGCTTTTATTTTTGTCTTTGCTATAAGTCTCCTTTGTTTCTTATTCATTTATTTCTGCTTTGGTTTTTATGATTTCTTTCCTACTACTAACTTTGGGGTTTTTTTTGTTCTTCCTTTTCTAGTTGCTTTAGGTATAATAGATTTCTTATTTGAAGTTTCACTTGTTTCTTGAGGTAGGCTTATGTTGCTGTGAATTTACCTCTTAGCACTGCTTTCCTGAATCCCATAGGTTTTAGGTTGTTGTGTTTTCATTATCATTAGTTTCTATGCATGTTTAGAGTTTCTTTTTGATTTCTTTAGTGATCTGTTATTCAGAAGTGTGTTGTTTAGCCACTATTTTTTTAAATTATTTACTTATTTTTATTTTGCTTTTACAGAGTTTTGTTTTTTGCAGATATGTATAATCCCAGATCAGTCGTAGACATATCCCTTACCCCTTCCTGTTGTGTCCCTCTCCCCGGATCCCCCATCTCACCCCTCCAGGTCGTTGCATAACCCCCATGTAAGATCCTTTAGTCCCACAATGCATTGACAATAGTTGTCTCTTTAACATAAGGTAGTATAGGTTTCCATGTTACTCCTCCCATACCTCTCACCCACCCTTCCCTCCTCTCAATGTCCATAGTTCCATTCTCTATGTCTGTTTTTCTGTTGCTGCTCTGCAAGCATATTTATCAGTGCCATCTTATTTGATTTCAAATATGTGTGTTAGTATACTGTACTTGTCCTTCTCTTTTTCACTTGCATTGCTTTGTATGATAGGTTCTAGATTCATCCAACTGATTAGGACTGATTCTTCTGCATTTTTTTTTTACAGCTGAGAAGTATTCCATTGTATATATGTATGATAGCTTCTTTATCCATTCATTCATCGATGGACATCTAGGTTGCTTCCATGTTCTAGCTATTGTATAGAGAGCTGCAATGAACACTGGGGTACAGGGATCTCTTTCAATTTTGATTTCATCAGGATATAAGCTTAATAGTGGGATTGCTGGGTTGTATGGTGCTTCTATTTTTAGTTTTTCAAGGAATCTCTATACTGTCTTCCATAGTGTTTGTATGAATTTACATTCCCACCAACAGTGCAAGAGTGTTCCCTTTTCTCTGCATCCTTTCCAGCATTATTGTTTGTAGGTTTTCTAATGGTGGCCATTCTGACTGGTGTGAGGTGATAGCTCATTGTAGTTTTGATTTGCATTTCTCTGATAATGAGCAACATTGAGTATTAAGACCAGTGTGGTCATATGGAAGACCACAGGCACATCTCTGTCAGAAGCACGTATGCCTATGGTGTTCCACTAGGAGGGGATACTCAGGAAAATTACTATGAGTGGGTTGACTTGCTTGGAGGCAGTTTAGCTACTCTTGGTTTTCTGGCTCTACTTCCACATGCTAAACTGCTGCTAGGTCCTCTCCAGCTCTTCTGCCTGATCCTGTACTCTCTTTCCTGCACCCTCCCTCTGCATTGCCATGGGGGTGGGTTTTTGTTTGTTTGTTTGTTTTTTCACTTCTTTTCTTTCTTTCTTTTTGGCCAATCTGCTGGTGCTCTGCAGAAAGACACTTGAGTGCCACCTCTCTTAGAGCCCTCCCACTGAGCTATTTTGGGTGCTGAGCAATGCATCCCCGACCACCCTCTCCAGCAGTGTGTCTCTCCCACAGCTAGTAGGCAGGATGGCTCATTCCCCATTGCTAGCAATCTCCTCTAGCCCCTTCCTGTGGGCTGGCTGGTGGGGCGGACTGCTTGCTGGGTGGCACGTCCACCAATTAGCAGTCTCCTCTAGTTCCTCCCAGAGGGGTTGCTGGAAGGGTGGGACCTCAGGCAGAATGCAACGTCCCACTAACAGACTCTCCTGACAGCTCCCAACGAGGCTGGGTGGGGCAGGGCCTCTGCAAGGATGGCCTCTTCACTGCCGCTGAAGGTCTCTCCCCACCACCTTCCACCTAGCTGCTTGCTGGAGCTGCTGGCTAGATCATGAACGTGGGGCCATCCAGTCACTCCTGGCTTTCCCTCTGATCTGCTGTGGTGGGGAGCTTGCTACTAGCCTGTGTTCACAGAAGCCCCACAGTGAGGGATCCCTTACCTGTGTGTAGTGGGGAGTGTGGGGATTTAGGAATAGCTCGTGTAATTCACTCTCAGTCTGTGGTATGTTTGTGAGCTTATGATTTCTCTTTCTTGTCTGCCTTTCTGAGATTCTCCTTCTCCCATTAGGCTCAGCCGCAGAGGGACCGGCTGGGGTGGGAATCCTTCCTGTTTCTCGATTCTCTCCTCCTGGGTGCAGTCCTCCCTCTCGAACTCCTCTGTCCTCCTTTCTCCCCTCTCTGTGTCTCCCTCCCTTCCTACAGCATTCCAGGGAGTCTGGCTTTGCCTCTTGGAGGTGTGGGTTCTTCTGCTGTCGCCTGAGTTTGCATTATAGGTGTTATTCCTTATCTGATGAGCTTTCAGTGAAATTGTTGGGGAGTCAGCGATATCCCTGCCCTACACCTCCTCCATCTTGAACTCATCGCCCTCTATGTTTTTTTTTTCTTGTAGTTGATGTCTAATATTATCTCATTATGATCAAAGAAGATGCTTGAGAGTATTCCAATGTTTTTAAATTTACCAAGGCCAGATTTGTGGCCCAAGATGTGATCTCTCCTGCAGAATGTTCCATGTGCACATGAGAAGAAGGTGAACTCCTTTGTTCTGGGATGAAATGCCCTGTAGACATTGATGTTAGGTCCAACTGGTCCATTGTATCATTTAAAGCTTATGTTTTCTTGTTAAGTTTCTGTTTGGTGTGAGTAGGGTATTAAAGTCCCCCACTATTACCATGCTGATGTTACTTTTGCCTTTCATACTTGTTGGTATCTGCCTTATGTTTTGAGGTGCTCCTATCCTGGGTGCATATGTATTTATAAATGTTATACCTTCTTCTTGGATTGATCCCTCGATCATTATGTAGTATCCTTCTTTGTCTCTTACAATGGTCTTGATTGGAAAGTCTATTTTTTCAGATTTGAGTATTGCTACTCCTGCTTTGTTTTGGTCCTCATTTGCATGAAATATCTTTTTCCAGTCCCTCACTTTTCAGTTTGCATGTGTCCCTAGGTTTGAGGTGGGTCTCTTGTAGATAGCATACATAGGGGTTTTGTTCTTGTGTCCATTCAGTCAGACTTTGTCTTTTTATTTGAGCATTTAATGCATTTACATTTAAGGTAATTATTGATAAGTATGATCCTGGTATAATTTACTTTATTGTTTTGGGTTTGTTTATTATAAGCCTTTTCTGTTTTTCCTGTCTATAGAAGATACTTTAACATTTCTTGAACAGCTGGTTTGGTGATGTTGACTTCCCTCAGCTTTTGCCTGTCTGTAAAGCTTTTGATTTCTCCTTTGAATCTGAATGAAATACTTGCTGGGTTGAGTTTTCTTGGTTGTAGGTTTTCTCTTCCATCACTTTAAGTATGTCCTGCCATTCCCTTCTGGCCTGAATAGTTTCTGTTTAAAGATCAGCTGTTATCCTTATGGGAACTCCCTTGTATGTTATTTGTTGCTTTTCTCTTGCTGCTTTTAATATTTGCTCTTTGTGTTTAATTTTTGTTAGTTTGATTAATATGTGTCTTTGTATGTTTTGCCTTGGGTTTATCCTGTTTGGGAGTTTCTGGATTTCTTGGACTTGGGTGACTATTTCCTTCCCCATTTTAGGGAAGTTTTCAACTCTTATCTCCTCTGGCATTTTCCCATGCCCTTTCTTTTTTGTCATCGTCTTCTGGGACATCTATGATTTCTATGTTGGGATATTTAACATTGTCCCAGAGGTCTCTGAAGTTCTCCCCATTCCTTTTAATTTTTTTTCTTTTTATCCACTCTGCTGAATTTCCACCATTCTATCTTCCATCTCGCTTACCTTTCTTCTGCCTCAGTTACTCTATTGTTGGTTCCCTCCAGGGTGTTTTTAGTTTCAGTTATTGCATTGTGCATTGTTGATTGACTCTTCTGTATTTCTGCTAAGTGCTTGTTAAACATTGCTGAGTCTTCTCAATTCATGGCTCTCATCTGTGTATGTATAACTTCATTTTGTTTTCAAGATTTTGGCTCGTCTTTACTATCATTATTCCAAATTCTTTTAAAGGGAGACTGTATGTACTCCTCTATGGTTTGGTGGGCTTTTACCATGTTCCTTCACCTGCTGGATTTATCTGACTTTTCATTTGGGTCTCTTGTAGATAGCATACATAGGGGTTTTGTTCTTGTGTCCATTCAGTCAGACTTTGTCTTTTATTTGAGCATTTAATGCATTTACATTTAAGGTAATTATTGATAAGTATGATCCTGGTATAATTTACTTTATTGTTTTGGGTTTGTTTATTATAAGCCTTTTCTGTTTTTCCTGTCTATAGAAGATACTTTAACATTTCTTGAACAGCTGGTTTGGTGATGTTGACTTCCCTCAGCTTTTGCCTGTCTGTAAAGCTTTTGATTTCTCCTTTGAATCTGAATGAAATACTTGCTGGGTTGAGTTTTCTTGGTTGTAGGTTTTCTCTTCCATCACTTTAAGTATGTCCTGCCATTCCCTTCTGGCCTGAATAGTTTCTGTTTAAAGATCAGCTGTTATCCTTATGGGAACTCCCTTGTATGTTATTTGTTGCTTTTCTCTTGCTGCTTTTAATATTTGCTCTTTGTGTTTAATTTTTGTTAGTTTGATTAATATGTGTCTTTGTATGTTTTGCCTTGGGTTTATCCTGTTTGGGAGTTTCTGGATTTCTTGGACTTGGGTGACTATTTCCTTCCCCATTTTAGGGAAGTTTTCAACTCTTATCTCCTCTGGCATTTTCCCATGCCCTTTCTTTTTTGTCATCGTCTTCTGGGACATCTATGATTTCTATGTTGGGATATTTAACATTGTCCCAGAGGTCTCTGAAGTTCTCCCCATTCCTTTTAATTTTTTTTCTTTTTATCCACTCTGCTGAATTTCCACCATTCTATCTTCCATCTCGCTTACCTTTCTTCTGCCTCAGTTACTCTATTGTTGGTTCCCTCCAGGGTGTTTTTAGTTTCAGTTATTGCATTGTGCATTGTTGATTGACTCTTCTGTATTTCTGCTAAGTGCTTGTTAAACATTGCTGAGTCTTCTCAATTCATGGCTCTCATCTGTGTATGTATAACTTCATTTTGTTTTCAAGATTTTGGCTCGTCTTTACTATCATTATTCCAAATTCTTTTAAAGGGAGACTGTATGTACTCCTCTATGGTTTGGTGGGCTTTTACCATGTTCCTTCACCTGCTGGATATTTATCTGACTTTTCATTTTGCTCTGTTTGGCGTCCCCTTTCTGAAGGCTGGAAGGTCGTCGTTCCTCTTAATTGTGGAGTCTTCTCCCTGTGGCTGGGGTTGGACCAGTGGCTTGTGAGGGTTTTCTGGTTGGGGGAACTTGTGTCTGTGTTCTGGTTGTTCGAGCTGGATCTCTACTCTCTGCAGTGCAATGAAGTGACCAGTGGTGAATTTTGGGATGTCTGTGGGTTTCTTCTGGCTTTGGGCAATCTGCCTTTAATATTTAGGATTGTGTTCTTGTTTTGCTAGAGAATTAGCATGGTGTGTCCTGCACTGGTACTTGCTGGCTTTTAGGTGGCTCTTGGTTTCAGTGTAAACATAGGTGGAAGCTTTTGGGTGGGCTCTTCCCTACAGTCGGGAGTTCTATGATGGTCTTATGTTCTGTAGCTGAGCCTCCTGTCTCTTACAGTAGCCTCAAGACTTCTCCAACCATACAGTATAGAAGACAAAACTCCTAGGTTAATGGTGAAACAACTCTAAACAGCCTGAAACACCTAGAGAGATTCACAGAGTTACACATAGAAGAGAAGAGGGAGGAAGGAGATAGAGACAACCAGGAGGAAAAAAAGGGGAGAGTCTGAAGGGAAGAGAGGAGTCAAGCCAGGAATCAAATCTCTAAGTGAAAATAGATATTAAAAATTAGACTCTTAAAGGTATAAAATTAATAGCAAAGATTAAAAACTTATAATAGAGGTTAGACTAAAAAAATACAATAGAAAAAATACAAAACAAAATCAACCACAAAAATTACAAGTGTGTGTGTGTGTGTGTGTGTGTGTGTGTGTATGGAATTTGCTTAAAAATTAGGGTTTTTTTTGAAAGGTAATAGTTGGCTATAAGAATGAAACTTGAAGGAGTAATAGAGAATTCAAATTTTAAAAAATTTAAAACTGGTAATAAAAGTATATCTAGAAATTTCTTTGGAGTTCTTGTGGGCCATGTTGGGTAAGTGCAGTGTCAGCTTCTTATTCCAACTTGTAATTATTCTTAGAGTCTATAGTTGCCCCTCAAATGCACTGGCTCAGTTTGACTGCAGGACTTTACTGTGTTGTACCTGGCACTTCCATTTCTGTTCCCCCTTCTTCGTTTATGTTGGCTTCCTCTATTTGAAGGCCTCTTTCATGTCTAATCTCCGCTCCGACACAAGGTGGCAAGGGTGGCCATTTATTCAGGCTTGCTGTGGAGAGGGAGGGACACTGTGAGCAAATACTACTGGCATGTATGTGGAGCGCTTGCAATGGACTGACCACATTGGGGTTGCCACAGCCCAAGGTGGTGTGTGTGTCCTGGTCCACACTACTCAGAGTTCTGGGTGCTCCACGAGGGCATTGTCCCCTGTGGGGCCTGAACCTTGTGCACTTCCAGGTCAGAGCTGCTCAATACCCTTGGTGTGCTGTGAGCACACAGACTCAGGTGGTCTGTGAATCTCTTGAGCCTCCCCCGTCCCAGCTGCTTGGCTTCCTGAGTGTGTCGTCGGGGAACATTCCCTGGAGTGATGTGCACCTCATCAGTGGAGCTGGTCACAGGCTATGACACTCCTGACTGATGTGAACCATTCAGGATCCCGGGAAGACATGGTTAGTGACTGGCGGCTTGCTCACAGCTTGGCAGAAGACGCAGTCTCTGGGACTATGATTGCTGTGGCCCCTGTCTTCCACCTCTGGCTGTGGATCACCTGCGAAGAGAAGAGGGAGGAAGGAGATAGAGACAACCAGGAGGATATAAAGGGGAGAGTCTGAAGGGAAGAGAGGAGTCAAGCCAGGAAGCAAATCTCTAAGAAATGATTAAAATTAGACTCTTAAAGGTATAAAATTAATAGCAAAGATTAAAAACTTATAATAGAGGTTAGACTAAAAAAATACAATAGAAAAAATACAAAACAAAATCAACCACAAAAATTACAAGTGTGTGTGTGTGTGTGTGTGTGTGTGTGTGTATGGAATTTGCTTAAAAATTAGGGTTTTTTTTGAAAGGTAATAGTTGGCTATAAGAATGAAACTTGAAGGAGTAATAGAGAATTCAAATTTTAAAAAATTTAAAACTGGTAATAAAAGTATATCTAGAAATTTCTTTGGAGTTCTTGTGGGCCATGTTGGGTAAGTGCAGTGTCAGCTTCTTATTCCAACTTGTAATTATTCTTAGAGTCTATAGTTGCCCCTCAAATGCACTGGCTCAGTTTGACTGCAGGACTTTACTGTGTTGTACCTGGCACTTCCATTTCTGTTCCCCCTTCTTCGTTTATGTTGGCTTCCTCTATTTGAAGGCCTCTTTCATGTCTAATCTCCGCTCCGACACAAGGTGGCAAGGGTGGCCATTTATTCAGGCTTGCTGTGGAGAGGGAGGGACACTGTGAGCAAATACTACTGGCATGTATGTGGAGCGCTTGCAATGGACTGACCACATTGGGGTTGCCACAGCCCAAGGTGGTGTGTGTGTCCTGGTCCACACTACTCAGAGTTCTGGGTGCTCCACGAGGGCATTGTCCCCTGTGGGGCCTGAACCTTGTGCACTTCCAGGTCAGAGCTGCTCAATACCCTTGGTGTGCTGTGAGCACACAGACTCAGGTGGTCTGTGAATCTCTTGAGCCTCCCCAGTCCCAGCTGCTTGGCTTCCTGAGTGTGTCGTCGGGGAACATTCCCTGGAGTGATGTGCACCTCCTCAGTGGAGCTGGTCACAGGCTATGACACTCCTGACTGATGTGAACCATTCAGGATCCCAGGAAGACATGGTTAGTGACTGGCGGCTTGCTCACAGCTTGGCAGAAGACGCAGTCTCTGGGACTATGATTGCTGTGGCCCCCTGTCTTCCACCTCTGGCTGTGGATCACCTGCCTCTGTTTCTGGGGTAGGAGGGTCATAAATGGCAGCTGGCTTGCTCTCCTTACATGTTTGCCATCGTTTGTTCTGTGAATATGCCAGGGGTCACCATGCGGCCTTAGAGTCTTCCCCAGGGAAAGGTCCTTTGTTGTGATCTTTCTGGCATTCCCATGGTTTGGGTTGCTATGTCACATTAGTCCTCTCAGGCTGTCCACTGCACATTTAAGTCCAGTCTTTATCCTAAGGACCAACGATGGTGCCCCCGCATCCTTGCTCAGCCCCTACTTGCTGCGGGCATACATAAACTTGAGAGCTGCTTCTCCCTGGTAATTGTGGTTCTGTGTGAATTCTGTGGTGATTTGTTTTTTCTTAATGGTTATGCTGCCCTCTGAGATTCCAAGGCTTCCCACTGATCCAGCCTGTGAGAGGGTTTCCTATCCTGTGGAAATTTTTCATGTCTCCCTCCCCAGGATGGGTCCTTGTCCCTAAATCCTTTGTCTCTCTTTCCTTTATTTTCCTACTTCCTTTTGAAGAGATTGGGTTGTCTTTCTGGGTGTCTGGAATCTTCTGCCAGCATTCAGAAGTTGCTTTGTGGAAGTTGCTCCACATTCAGATGATCTTCTGATGTATTTGTTGGGGAGAAAGTGGTCTACCTGTCCTATTCATCCACCATCTCCAGACACATCTTGAAGCATAGTCTTTTGTATGTCCTTTTGTTTTGGTTTACTGGTGGACTTGCCGATGACACAGTCGAAAATCCTACACAGGAAAACCCTCTAGAGTAGGAAATGGCAACCACTCTAGTATTCTTGCCTGGAAAATGCCATGGACAGAGGAGACTTGCAGGCTGCTATCCATGGAGTCACAAAGAGTCTGGCATGTAGCATTCACTGGTGACATACTCTTTGTAGTTTTTGTTGTCAGAAAATGATTTTATTTTACTTCTACTTTGGAAAGTTATATTCTCTGATTATTGAATTCTAGATAGGTAGCTTTTTACCCCTAATATTTAGAGAATATAATTCTATCATCTTATGATTTTTTTTTAAATTTTGTTAAGAATCTTCTCTTAGTTTTAGTATGGTTCCTTTGAAGATAATATGACTATTTTTCTTCCTGTTTTTATCACCTACTCTTTACTTCTGTTTTCAGTAGTTTTACTCTGTGTGCCTAGGCATATTTTTTTGTTGTTGTTGATGTTTTGTTTGTTTTCAGTTGCTTAGAATTTACTATGTTTCTTTTGCCATTGAAGAAAAGACATAAGAGATATCACTTTATATATGATCCCTGTATGATTCATTTTTTTTTTCTCCTGGAAGTCAAGTGCATTTATTATCTCACATTTTTGTCTTTTTTCTCCTTATTTCTAATTTTACACCTTTGATTTTCATTTTAGATATTTTCTTCCAGTTATTCTCTTATCAAAATAACCATTAGTCCCTAGTCATTTATCCTTTAAGGACCAACGATGGTGCCCCCGCATCCTTGCTCAGCCCCTACTTGCTGCGGGCATACATAAACTTGAGAGCTGCTTCTCCCTGGTAATTGTGGTTCTGTGTGAATTCTGTGGTGATTTGTTTTTTCTTAATGGTTATGCTGCCCTCTGAGATTCCAAGGCTTCCCACTGATCCAGCCTGTGAGAGGGTTTCCTATCCTGTGGAAATTTTTCATGTCTCCCTCCCCAGGATGGGTCCTTGTCCCTAAATCCTTTGTCTCTCTTTCCTTTATTTTCCTACTTCCTTTTGAAGAGATTGGGTTGTCTTTCTGGGTGTCTGGAATCTTCTGCCAGCATTCAGAAGTTGCTTTGTGGAAGTTGCTCCACATTCAGATGATCTTCTGATGTATTTGTTGGGGAGAAAGTGGTCTACCTGTCCTATTCATCCACCATCTCCAGACACATCTTGAAGCATAGTCTTTTGTATGTCCTTTTGTTTTGGTTTACTGGTGGACTTCGCCGATGACACAGTCGAAAATCCTACACAGGAAAACCCTCTAGAGTAGGAAATGGCAACCACTCTAGTATTCTTGCCTGGAAAATGCCATGGACAGAGGAGACTTGCAGGCTGCTATCCATGGAGTCACAAAGAGTCTGGCATGTAGCATTCACTGGTGACATACTCTTTGTAGTTTTTGTTGTCAGAAAATGATTTTATTTTACTTCTACTTTGGAAAGTTATATTCTCTGATTATTGAATTCTAGATAGGTAGCTTTTTACCCCTAATATTTAGAGAATATAATTCTATCATCTTATGATTTTTTTTTAAATTTTGTTAAGAATCTTCTCTTAGTTTTAGTATGGTTCCTTTGAAGATAATATGACTATTTTTCTTCCTGTTTTTATCACCTACTCTTTACTTCTGTTTTCAGTAGTTTTACTCTGTGTGCCTAGGCATATTTTTTTGTTGTTGTTGATGTTTTGTTTGTTTTCAGTTGCTTAGAATTTACTATGTTTCTTTTGCCATTGAAGAAAAGACATAAGAGATATCACTTTATATATGATCCCTGTATGATTCATTTTTTTTTTCTCCTGGAAGTCAAGTGCATTTATTATCTCACATTTTTGTCTTTTTTCTCCTTATTTCTAATTTTACACCTTTGATTTTCATTTTAGATATTTTCTTTCTTTTCTCCAAGTTTACTCTTTCATCTTATCAATATATAACCAGTCATTAAGCTCATCTATAAGTTTTTTATTTTTAGTCTTTATGTTTAAAATTTCATTTGATTTTTCCCAGAAAAACATTTCTGTCAAAACAATTATGAATATAGTCTTTTGAATTATTGATTAATCTTTAATAATCATAATATTCTGTTAATATATAATTATAGGGAGGCTAAGTACTGTAAGAAAGTACTGGAACAGATATGCTTATAATCCAGCTTCTACAGGCCCATAGTGTAAGGTGACCTGAAGTACAAAAAAGCAGCAGGATCAGTGGAAAGTAATAATTTACATACTTATAAATATGTAGTTTATATTCTGTAGGTAGGTTTCCTCACAGTTCCGATTCAGTTTCCACCAGTAGTCTTATCTCCTTTCCAGTCTCCCCCTATTTCATAGTCCTTAAGCCAGTAGCAAAGGCCTTAGGTTCTTGTTATGGGGACACTCTAGATTCAAGGAGTTGAGAAAGAGACTGATGCTGGGAACACTAATGTCACATTGCACAGGGATGCATTGTCAGGGAAAGTTTTGACTAAGGCAGCTCAGCAAAAAGAGTTATGCAAAAATTTCATAGGAGTCAGTTTTCATGTGATGCTAAGAAGTGAACTGGTGTTAGGAAAGAATAAGATTTGGAGTTATCAAATGTTGACTGCTCACTTAACAGAGTTAGAATAAAACGTGAAGCTAGCTAGACAATTGAGGACAGGAAAAATGTTTCTTTTGTTTTACTTTTTGTTTAATGGGGCAAATAACAGCATATTTGCAAACTCATGGAAATAATACAGCAGAAAAGGAAAACTATATGATGAAAAAGGGTAAACTGCCTGATTAATATAATAATATGCCATCCAGTGTACAAGTGGATGCTTAACCAAAGTCAAGAACAGAGACACTTCTTTTGTGGTGACAGAAGAAAAAGTGGAGTATGTGGTCATGGATGATCAGGTGGCCTAATGGGGTTGTTAGAGCTTGACTTGCTATTGCTGATGTTTGTTTCAAATAGGAAGTAAACATATCAACTGAGGGAAAGAATTAGATAGAAGATATTGGAGGTTTAAAAAGAACAGAAAGAGTGTTCACATGGAAGTATAAGTAAGTAAACTGGTATGATTTTGGCACAGTAGACATCATTAAAGATACTAAGTATTAATCTTAAGCGAGATAGCTGGATAGTCAGCTGGTTGTATGTTTCAGTCACACTTAGCTCCATAGAGAATAGGAGAGGGGGTTTAAAAAAATCAAGGTTAAAGGTTACAATTTAGACAAATGAGACAAATTATGGAAAGGGAGATATTGGTTAAAAGTATGAGAAAGTGATGCTTATCACTGACTATGAAATTAAAGCAGAATGATAACCTGACAGAATGAAAAAACTAAATCTAGATTAAGCTGAGGTGGAGGAATTCCTAGAGAAAGAGCTGGAAAAAATGAAATTTGAAGGACTAGAGAGTGCAATTTGAAACAGATTTTTCAAAAGTTACAGTTACTGGTAAAAACAAGATATACAGTGTGATCAGGGGAATAAGTGGGATGGAGGTCAAGATAGGAAAGACAGGAGGCCAAGAAGCTCATAAGTCAGGTTATTGGGAAAATAATCTACTAGATCCTAATAACTAGTATATTGAAATAACAAAAAATAATGATAGGATTGGAGTGAAAAAGACTGATGCTGGGAACACTAATGTCACATTGCACAGGGATGCATTGTCAGGGAAAGTTTTGACTAAGGCAGCTCAGCAAAAAGAGTTATGCAAAAATTTCATAGGAGTCAGTTTTCATGTGATGCTAAGAAGTGAACTGGTGTTAGGAAAGAATAAGATTTGGAGTTATCAAATGTTGACTGCTCACTTAACAGAGTTAGAATAAAACGTGAAGCTAGCTAGACAATTGAGGACAGGAAAAATGTTTCTTTTGTTTTACTTTTTGTTTAATGGGGCAAATAACAGCATATTTGCAAACTCATGGAAATAATACAGCAGAAAAGGAAAACTATATGATGAAAAAGGGTAAACTGCCTGATTAATATAATAATATGCCATCCAGTGTACAAGTGGATGCTTAACCAAAGTCAAGAACAGAGACACTTCTTTTGTGGTGACAGAAGAAAAAGTGGAGTATGTGGTCATGGATGATCAGGTGGCCTAATGGGGTTGTTAGAGCTTGACTTGCTATTGCTGATGTTTGTTTCAAATAGGAAGTAAACATATCAACTGAGGGAAAGAATTAGATAGAAGATATTGGAGGTTTAAAAAGAACAGAAAGAGTGTTCACATGGAAGTATAAGTAAGTAAACTGGTATGATTTTGGCACAGTAGACATCATTAAAGATACTAAGTATTAATCTTAAGCGAGATAGCTGGATAGTCAGCTGGTTGTATGTTTCAGTCACACTTAGCTCCATAGAGAATAGGAGAGGGGGTTTAAAAAAATCAAGGTTAAAGGTTACAATTTAGACAAATGAGACAAATTATGGAAAGGGAGATATTGGTTAAAAGTATGAGAAAGTGATGCTTATCACTGACTATGAAATTAAAGCAGAATGATAACCTGACAGAATGAAAAAACTAAATCTAGATTAAGCTGAGGTGGAGGAATTCCTAGAGAAAGAGCTGGAAAAAATGAAATTTGAAGGACTAGAGAGTGCAATTTGAAACAGATTTTTCAAAAGTTACAGTTACTGGTAAAAACAAGATATACAGTGTGATCAGGGGAATAAGTGGGATGGAGGTCAAGATAGGAAAGACAGGAGGCCAAGAAGCTCATAAGTCAGGTTATTGGGAAAATAATCTACTAGATCCTAATAACTAGTATATTGAAATAACAAAAAATAATGATAGGATTAGTAGTGGAGACAGTAACAATGAGTCCACTAATAAAACACCCAAGTTTCAGTAACAGGCTACAAAGAAATGGGTTGGTAGAGTCTTACTATATTATGATCAAAGTTGTTCTTACTGAAAAAAAGGGTGAATGATTTAGCAGTTGAAATAAGAATTAAGAGAGCACACCTCAATGAAGTCAACATAAGAAGGACTAGATTAAGGGAATTTGTATTTCAGATTGAGCAAAGGGTATGTTCTCAAAGAGGCAAAAGCTATGTTCTCAAAAATGCCTGCCTGGTGATACAAGAGATTTACTGTTGACAGAAAATGAGTTCTTAAGATCAGTCTAAAAGAATTTTGAATTTGTTTTAAGGATAACAAGTGTAATCAGAGTAGTGATCACAAGAATGATTCTTAGAGCTGTAAGTGAGTTAGAACCAGGGAAGAATAGATGGTAAGTGGACTCTGGGCTGCTATTTTGTATCAGATAAACAGAAATAAAAGCCATGATGTAATAGGTCCTAAATGCTTCTAGGATATTGGTGGCAAACTGTGAATGTTGTGGAAAGTAAGAAGTGGGAATGTTGTCCAGGAACTGTTACTTCCTACTCAGGGAAATAAGAAAAAACAAAAGAACAAAAAAAAACAAATTTAAAATAGACCATGCATCCTCCCAAAACACTGAAATAATTCAGGGAGGAAAAGATTTTTTTTTTTTTCCAACTACTCCTATTAGTATGTGTAGAGCATTTTAAATGTTTTTTGCATCTATGTGAAAATATAATTGGGTGCTATAAAAAGGAAACAACTCGCCAAGCAAGAGTGCTCTTAGGTACTTCAAATGATTTAAGGGTTGACACTCTGTAAGATGTAATTAAAGGAAACTACAAAATATAGAGCAAAAAGCGATAGAGCCAAAAAAAAAAAAGAAGGAGAAGAAAAAGTTAAGCAAAATAGAAAATCGACTGAAAAATAAGCTAAAAGGCAGAAAAATCAGGAAGTTGAATTCTCAGAGAAGCATTACGGGGCTGATATTCAGGGGAGAAAAAGGAAGAAATGCTAAGCATACTTTTGAATCAACTTTACCATAGAAGAAAACCAACAATTCCTAAAGAATCAGATGAAAGGCAGGATAGCTTCAGCTTCTGAGACCCTCCCTGGTCTCTAGAAATTAGGATGCAATGTTCAGAGCCTTTTAAAACAAAAGGCAAAAAATCCCATGCTTTGGAGTAAGACTTTCAAAAGCACCCCAGAATAAAAAGTACATGTAAAATATATTAGTCCTTACAAGACGAGACTCTGACAGCACAACATCTTCATCTTGAAAATGGAGTAAAATGACCTAGGATTCCTGTCTTTATTTGCTTGCAAGAGCAAATATGAATTCTCCCTGAGGTAAAGTAATATCACTGTAGTGCTCAGATCTATATTTATTTCCAACAGAGTGTCCAAAATTCTAAGTATATTCATAGAAAGCAAATGGAAATTTAATTTCTGGGACCATTGCTAATAAATTCCAAACTATTTGGGGTATATCAAAATAGGTGATTTGATTTAACTAACATGTCTGCCAGCATGTAGTACAGTGTCTTATTCTGGTTAGGAACAAATTATTTAGTAAGCTTGGATAGTGCCTTCAGAAATAGTCATTGTCTGTTGATCAAAAGAAAGCTTCCTTTTCATTGTAGGATGCCGACACACTGAGGAAGGCGGGGATTCTGGAACTAAGTGGCACAGCTGCACACAACATTAACAGCAGCAGCAAGAGACCAGTGTGGCAGGTGCAACTGGCTAGAAATTGGGAAAAGCATGCTGTGCTATTCGTAGAAAAAGGTACATTCCTTACCCTAACCCATCTTGGAGACAGGCTAGATTTGTTGCAAATTAATAGGTAAAGCATAGAAATTGGATGTAGTTCAGAAGAAGTTGGAGAAACAGTGGGTTTTAAAAAAAATCAAAGCAAGTGACAGGAATTACTGGGAAGTCAGGCTGAGTTTCTATAGGCTTTGAGTGGAGAGTAAGGTGTTTGTCTCTTGCTATATTAAATCTCCTGGAAGAGAATTTTAGCTATTCAAAGATATCAAATCCATATTAAGCAGGATATGTTGCTCTTCTTATATACTTAGCATCTTAACTATTACCCTGTGTTGAACATATAGTTAAAAAGAAGTGCATTTAATCTCTGAAATATTCTAGATAGAGTATTACAGTTCTTGGGAAAGGAAGGAGGGCAAGGGAGGAGAGACAAAAATAATCTCACAGTTTAGTATTTTGTTATTGGTTTAGTCACTTAGTCATGTGTAACTCCTTTGCGACCCCATGGACTGTAGCCCTTCAGGCTCCTCTGTCCATGGGATTTCCCAGCCAAGAATACTGCAGTCAAGTTGCTATTTCCTTCTCCAAGAGATCTTCCCTACCCAGAGATCAAACCCATGTCTCTGTCCTCTGCACATGTTTTCCTGTGTTGCAGGCAGATGTTTTTTACCACTGAGCTACCAGGGATGCAAAACCAAGTTCCCTTAAACCAAATTTTACCACCTAGAAATCTCTCTGATCCCTTGGACTGTGGCCCACCAGGCTCCTCTGTCCATGGGATTTCCCAGGCAAGAATACTGGAGAGGATTGCAAATGCTGTCTGCATTGGCAGGCGGATTCTTTTTACCACTGAGCCACCAGGGATTTTAGGCCAACATGTTTTTACCTACTGATGGCAAGTAATAATAATATTGCTTTGACTTTTGAATTCCCCAATTTTTTGTTCTCTTCAAGTACTGTAATTATTTTTATATAAATGTGAGAGTGAAAGGGGAAAATGACTGTTTTTGAAACCTAATGCTGAGAATGAAAATGAGAAATATTTGCAATGAATATTGTTATACAGGATTGACTTATAGAGTTTTACTTTGGGATATTTCATTGTGATAATTTATTGGAAGCTCTTTTATGCACTGGAATAGTTTAAGAAGTATATTGACTACTCGGCAGTTACATGTATATAAAAGATATTGAGCATCTTCAGAAATTAACACTTAATAGATGATGAATTATTGGATAGCTTTTACTATATCATACATATTTATGGGTAATATTTATTGACCTTCCTTCCTTTTTTTCTATGAGTTACTCTCCTGTTTCCCATGCCTTCTTAGAGAATTCCACCGTATATATAGCCATTTTGGAATCCATGCTCTGTTGGTTAAACTATATCATGGAATTCTTGAGAATAAATTAGTTTAAATTACTCTGAAGAGTATTTTGGAGGCATATTAAACCCAAGAATATCAGTAAATGTTTAGGATCTATTTTTAAAATAGTATAACCTTAAGGGAAATGTGAGTCACTGGCTTTACATCCCTTTAAAATAGAAAATTTAAAATATCTCTTAAGTCAGTGGATTCTCTATAAAGTAATGACCCAGGTCCTCTTGGTTCTGGGTTGTGTTTCACTGGTGTGGGTGTGGATTTGAGTGTATGTAGCACACGAGTTGTGCTTAAGCAGGGGGCACATCTCCATTACCCTACCACTCAGCTTCCAAAATACTCTTCTGCTCACAGATTTCTCATAGGTCTCATAGGCCATGATGATGTGTTCAGGTATGACAGAAGACAAAGAGCAAGTGAGAGTGCAGGACACTTTCAGGCTGGGGTTCACAGGTATGCAGATACAAATACAAGTGACCCTTCTAAATAGAGTCACTGTGGATTCAGAGAGAATCTTAGCATACAAGTCAATAGGCTTGAATTCAGATTCAGTCCCTGCAGCTAGTAAGTGATCCTGCATGAAGCTCTCACTCTCAACCCTTTTGAGTCTCTTTTTTGTAGCTATGAAATGATACACCCAGATTGTTGTCAGGCTAAAATGAGATGACAGGAAAATGCAGTTACTGGTATAGAGTTCATGCTTAGTAAATGTTTCTGGAAACAGAAAAAATAGATATACCTTCATGTGTAAGCCGTTATCAATTCTATTTCCTAATCATTCAAAGCTAGGAGTGACTGGTGAAAGCTAGAATTGACCCCAGCACACACCTGTTTATCTGTTTTCTGTGGTTTTTATTGGTTGATTGGTTGCTATTTTAATGTTCATTTTTAAATGATAGTACAGTTCTTTCCTCTGGGGATAACTTTCTTTATTTGGGAAAGGCTAAGATTAACCTCTGAGCTAATGAGAAAATTGGAAGAAACTCATTTTACTTCTCAAAATGGTAAGCTTGATTTCTTTACTCAAAAGCCTTCTCTTAAAGGAAGCACTTGAGAACTCTCTTCAAAATCTGTACACACCTATCTAGATTGTGGCTGAGGAGCATCTAGGGGCAGTGGTTTGGTGGAGGGTGCTCAGTACCTAGGTGCTGCAGCAACACTTCTGTCTCTGCCTCTAGGAGGCTCTCTCCCTGTGCCCCTCTGCAGTCTGTTGAAGGTACCCAAGGAACTGGAGCACTTTCTTCCAGCCAACTGAGGAGCATACCTCTGGGTAACTAGACTCAAAGAATGCTCAAGGGTTCCTTGAAGCTCGGTTTCATACAGTGCTTCATGGCTGACACTCCTGGGAAAGCAGAAGAGGGGAAAACCAGATGTTCAACAGCCACGTTGAGTAGGTAGTTTAGACTTTGGGTGAGGAATTATAGTTAACTCTTCATTACATTTCATTCAAAACTGTTTGAGTTTGTTTAAATTTGTATCTGATATCCTTCTTTATCACCACCACATGATTTAAACTGTATTTTACACAGTGCACACAATAGAACATTTTGTTTGAAATGAGCATGTGGAGTGATTTTCCCAAGGAATGTATCTGTGATGATAGTGATTGCTTAAAATTAATCCTTTCTACCTGTTGCTACCTGAGAATAATAGAGTGCCAATTGTAAACTTAATCTTTTTAAAATTTGTCACCTGGTTTTGTCAGCGCAAGCAACATTGACAGAATGCTTAATACTTTTCTGATCACTGTTTACCTCAAACTGTCAAACAAGATTAGTTCTGTAAGGATATCACTTATTAGTGTATTGTATTGTTTAGTGTTCACATTTATATATTTTAATTATAATATTTTCTATATCCAGTGTATGAGCTTTTCCACTTTTAGTCATGAAAGTAGACACTTGGGTTTGTCCCTGATTCTTCTTTCACCCTGAGGACGCAGTCATTTTTCATAACTTTGTCTATTCCACTTTCCCATTTTAGTATCACTGGAGATAGTTGTAGAATAAATGCTCATCAAGAGTAATTTGCATTTATGACAAAGTCCTCTAATTCCTTTTAATTGTGTATTCCTCAAATCCAGCTCTCAAACTTACACTAGAGCAGTTGATTAAAAAACAAATCAAGTGCCATTTGTTTAGTCATTTTGTGATTCACAACATAATTATTGATAATGTAATTATTGATCTCTTATCTTGTGACTTTTGGAAATGTAATTCATTTATCAAGAAGAGGGTGAGGTTAACAATTCAACAAACGAATTGGATTCTATTAAGGCTGTTCACAATTTAAAATTATATTGAGTCAGATTCACTCATCTCTCTCTCTTTGATTTCATCTTTGCAGTCTCTCCAGCTCTTTTCTCCACCACTGATTCCAGCGCGTGCACGCACACACACGCACACACACACACACACGCGTGCGCACACACACACACACACACACAAAACTACCACCCCATGCCAGCAAACATACACACTGAAAGTCCCGATCTGAGCACATCTTGTTATTTGTATCTACTGGACTCCTTGCTGTTGCCTCAGTCTGTAATTCTTCCTCTATTCTCCCTTGCCTGATTAATGCTTCTTGACTCTTTTGATTCATATAGATATTCTTTAGTTCAAAAAGCTTTCCTTAACCATTTGAAAGCATTTATCATTAAGAATGAGATTAAAAATAGAAAGCTTTTTCCCTATGTTTAAATAATCATTAAGGCATGATCTGTCACTGCATTTGTCATAAGGTACGATAATTCCAATCCTCCTGACTGATATGCTCTAGCTACAAGCTTTTTGAAGATAAAAAACGATATTATTCATCATGTGTTTTCTCACACTTAGCACTATGTTTGGCATATGGTAGGAATTGAATAACTTTCTTCAGCTGATATATAGGGAGAGGGA
Source organism: Tragulus kanchil (assembly GCA_022376925.1). NCBI lineage: Eukaryota > Metazoa > Chordata > Mammalia > Artiodactyla > Tragulidae > Tragulus > Tragulus kanchil. Next base: position 22,696,202 of record JAIOJX010000025.1, on the reverse strand, counting down.
AAAAAATGACAGCATAGTCCTGTTTTTCAGGTCATTTGTTGCATGAATTTGGGGATAGCATTACCAAGTAAAAGAGTAAGAGTGTCTTCTTACATAGCTCCATGGTAAAGAATCCCCCTAGCAAGCAGGAGAAGAAGATTTGATCCTTGGGTCGAGAAAGTTTCCCTGGAGAAGGAAATGGCAACCCACTTTGGTATTCTTGTCTGGCAAATCCCCTGGACAGAGGAGCCTGATGAGCTACAGTCCATGGGGTAGGTGACAAAGTCCTCTAAATTTTTCCAGCTCTCAAACTTACACTAGAGCAGTTGATTAAAAAACAAATCAAGTGCCATTTGTTTAGTCATTTTGTGATTCACAACATAATTATTGATAATGTAATTATTGATCTCTTATCTTGTGACTTTTGGAAATGTAATTCATTTATCAAGAAGAGGGTGAGGTTAACAATTCAACAAACGAATTGGATTCTATTAAGGCTGTTCACAATTTAAAATTATATTGAGTCAGATTCACTCATCTCTCTCTCTTTGATTTCATCTTTGCAGTCTCTCCAGCTCTTTTCTCCACCACTGATTCCAGCGCGTGCACGCACACACACGCACACACACACACACACGCGCGCGCACACACACACACACACACAAAACTACCACCCCATGCCAGCAAACATACACACTGAAAGTCCCGATCTGAGCACATCTTGTTATTTGTATCTACTGGACTCCTTGCTGTTGCCTCAGTCTGTAATTCTTCCTCTATTCTCCCTTGCCTGATTAATGCTTCTTGACTCTTTTGATTCATATAGATATTCTTTAGTTCAAAAAGCTTTCCTTAACCATTTGAAAGCATTTATCATTAAGAATGAGATTAAAAATAGAAAGCTTTTTCCCTATGTTTAAATAATCATTAAGGCATGATCTGTCACTGCATTTGTCATAAGGTACGATAATTCCAATCCTCCTGACTGATATGCTCTAGCTACAAGCTTTTTGAAGATAAAAAACGATATTATTCATCATGTGTTTTCTCACACTTAGCACTATGTTTGGCATATGGTAGGAATTGAATAACTTTCTTCAGCTGATATATAGGGAGAGGGAAAAAAATGACAGCATAGTCCTGTTTTTCAGGTCATTTGTTGCATGAATTTGGGGATAGCATTACCAAGTAAAAGAGTAAGAGTGTCTTCTTACATAGCTCCATGGTAAAGAATCCCCCTAGCAAGCAGGAGAAGAAGATTTGATCCTTGGGTCGAGAAAGTTTCCCTGGAGAAGGAAATGGCAACCCACTTTGGTATTCTTGTCTGGCAAATCCCCTGGACAGAGGAGCCTGATGAGCTACAGTCCATGGGGTAGGTCACAAAAAAGTCAGACGTGACTTGGCAGCTAAACAACAACAAAAGAATAAGGGCACATAGTTGGCCATATATATGTATGTATTATAGTATCTATCTATCTATATAGATATAGATATATACACTGGTATTGTATAGTATCATATATAACTGTGATATCATATGTATCATACTGATATGTGTGATACATATAATGAGCCCAAAATATATTATTTTTTGCAGTGTTGCCTCATCCCTAACAGTTGATAATGGGAAGCTATTTCAGACATTTTGAAGGCGATTGGTGGCAGATATATTTACCTCTTCAAAAATGCTGATTGGGGTTTCCCTGGTGGTCCAGTGGTTAAGGACACCGCATTGCAGTGCAAGGGGCGCCGATTCAATCCCTGGCCTGGGAAGATCCCACGTTCTGCAGAGCGGCTGGACCGATGTGTCCAATTACCGAGCTGGAGCTCTGGAGCGCTTGTGCCCAGAGCTAGTGCTCTGTGACAACAGAGGCCACTGCGATGGGAGGCCCATACAGGCCAAAGAACAAAGATAAATGAAAATAGACAAATGAAAGACCAATAGAAGTGGCCCACCCGCTCCCCTCCCTCCACACTCCCCAAAAATAAATAAATAAATCTTAAAGAATAAAGCTGATTGATTACTGTTATTTATTAAACAATTAAAATATAAAATACCACAGTTTAAAGGAATAGGGATAAGGATAATTTCCACAGCACATTAATCTTGGAAGTAGAATTCTTTCAGTTTTGAGTGGCACAATTGTTACTAATTGTTACTGTCACAATTGTTACTAATAGCTCAGCTGCCCTGTTTCTGATTTGATGATTCTCTTAGCAGGTTTTCACCTCCATCTATCCTTGCTCACACTTTGTTTACTCGCAGAAGTTAGTGTGTCTTGTAGCTTAGCAGAGTTCCACTCTTAAGAAAAATTTTTTTTCATGAACTCCTATTTGTATTTCCATAAATAATCATAATTTTTACATTATCATATTTTTTCATGGTGTTCTGTGAAACTGACATTTAAGTCATCTTGCATCCTAACAGTGTCATAGTTAGGGTTACTGACAGTTATAGACTTGACTGTGCTCGCTTTTCAGTTCTACCACATTAGTATGTATTTCATTTCTAATTCGCACTGTGCTTTTAAAGCTATAATGGTTTTTAAAGATAATTTTCTGGTTTTATATATGCATATATATTCTTATGTTTTTATTTTAAGTTGGAATTTAGTTTATTTTTGTGTTAGTTTCAAGTGTACACCAAAGTGATTGAGTTATAATCTATTTCTCAGATTCTTTTCCAGTATAGATTACTACAGAGTATTGAGTAGAGCTCCCTGTGCTATATAGTGCATCTTTTTTTGATTATCCAGTTTATATGTGGTATGTGTGTATATTAATCCCAACTTCCTAATCTATCCCTCTTGACCACCTTTGGTAACCATAGTTTGTTTTCTAAGTCTGTGAGTCTGATTTGCAAATAAGTTCAGTTCGTGTCATCTTTTTGAATTCTACGTAGAATATCATATGATAGTTGTCTTTCTCTGATTTCCTTCACTTAGTATGATATATCTCTAGGTCCATTCATGTTGCTGCAAATGGCAATATTTCATTATATTTTAGGTTAAGTAGTGTTCCATTGTGTGTGTGTGTGTATTTATAATGGCACGTGTGTGACACTGCATCCTCTGGTCCACTCATCTGTCAGTGGACATTTAGGTTGCTTCCATGTCTTGACTATTGTAAGTAGATGTTCTATGAACATTGGGTTGCATATATCTTTTCAAAGTATGACTTTCTCTGGATATATAACTAGGAGTGGGAAGGTTGGATCTTATGGTAGCTCTGTTCTTAATTTTCACAAGGACTTCCATACTGTTCTCCATAGTGCCAATACCAATTTAATATCTTTCCAACTGTATAGGAGGCTTTCCTAAATTTATACACACCTTCTCAAGGGTTTGCTGTTTGTAGAGTTTTTATGATGGCCATTCTGATTGGTGTGATGGGGTACCTCGTTGAAATTTTGATTTGCATTTCTCTAATAATTAGCAATACTGAGCATCTTTTTTGGTGGTTTTTTGCAATCTGTATGTCCCCTTTGGAGAAATGTCTGTTCAGGTCTTCTGCCCATATTTTTTTGTTGCTTAGTTGCTAAGTCACATCCAACTCTTTTTGACCCCATGAACTGTAGCCTGCCAAACTTCTCTATCCATGGGATTTCCCAGGTAAGAATACTGGAGTGGGTTGCCATTTATTTCTCCAGGATATCTTCCTGTGCTTTTAAAGCTATAATGGTTTTTAAAGATAATTTTCTGGTTTTATATATGCATATATATTCTTATGTTTTTATTTTAAGTTGGAATTTAGTTTATTTTTGTGTTAGTTTCAAGTGTACACCAAAGTGATTGAGTTATAATCTATTTCTCAGATTCTTTTCCAGTATAGATTACTACAGAGTATTGAGTAGAGCTCCCTGTGCTATATAGTGCATCTTTTTGATTATCCAGTTTATATGTGGTATGTGTGTATATTAATCCCAACTTCCTAATCTATCCCTCTTGACCACCTTTGGTAACCATAGTTTGTTTTCTAAGTCTGTGAGTCTGATTTGCAAATAAGTTCAGTTCGTGTCATCTTTTTGAATTCTACGTAGAATATCATATGATAGTTGTCTTTCTCTGATTTCCTTCACTTAGTATGATATATCTCTAGGTCCATTCATGTTGCTGCAAATGGCAATATTTCATTATATTTTAGGTTAAGTAGTGTTCCATTGTGTGTGTGTGTGTATTTATAATGGCACGTGTGTGACACTGCATCCTCTGGTCCACTCATCTGTCAGTGGACATTTAGGTTGCTTCCATGTCTTGACTATTGTAAGTAGATGTTCTATGAACATTGGGTTGCATATATCTTTTCAAAGTATGACTTTCTCTGGATATATAACTAGGAGTGGGAAGGTTGGATCTTATGGTAGCTCTGTTCTTAATTTTCACAAGGACTTCCATACTGTTCTCCATAGTGCCAATACCAATTTAATATCTTTCCAACTGTATAGGAGGCTTTCCTAAATTTATACACACCTTCTCAAGGGTTTGCTGTTTGTAGAGTTTTTATGATGGCCATTCTGATTGGTGTGATGGGGTACCTCGTTGAAATTTTGATTTGCATTTCTCTAATAATTAGCAATACTGAGCATCTTTTTTGGTGGTTTTTTGCAATCTGTATGTCCCCTTTGGAGAAATGTCTGTTCAGGTCTTCTGCCCATATTTTTTTGTTGCTTAGTTGCTAAGTCACATCCAACTCTTTTTGACCCCATGAACTGTAGCCTGCCAAACTTCTCTATCCATGGGATTTCCCAGGTAAGAATACTGGAGTGGGTTGCCATTTATTTCTCCAGGATATCTTCCTGACCCGGGGATTGAACCTGTGTCTACTTCATTGGCGAGTGGACTCTTTACCACTGAGCCACCAGAGAAGCCATCTTTGCATGGATCACAAAAGCTGTGGAAAATTATTTAGGAGGACCAGATCTCCTTACCTGTCTCCTGAGAAAGCTGTATGCGAATCAAAAAGCAACAGTTAGAATCAGGCAGGAACAACTGACTGGTTCAAAATTGGGAAAGGAGTACAGCAAGGTTGTATATTGTTACCCTGCTTATAACTTATATGCAGAGTACATCATGCAAAATGCTGGATGAATCACAAGCTGGAATCAAGATTTCTGGGAGAAATATCAAGAACCTCAGATATGCAGATGATATCACAGTAATGGTAGAAAGTGAAGATGCACTGCAGAGCTGCTTGATGAGGGTCAAAGTGAAAAACCTGGCTTAAAACCCACCATTCAAAAAACTAAGATTGTGGTATCTGGTCCCAAAAGATGGAAGCAGTAATAGATTGTATTTGCTTGCGCTCTGAAATCACTGTAGATAGTCACTGCAGCCTAAGTTAAAAGACACCTGTTCCTTGGAAAGAACACTATGACAAACATAGCATATTAAAAAACAAGAGACATCATTTTGCTGACAAAGATCTGTGTAGTCAACCGAACTATGGTTTTTCCAGTAGTTGTGTATGGATGTGGGAGGTGGACACTAAAGAAGGCTGAGTGCAGAAGACTTGATGCTTTCAAACTGTGGCGCTTGAAAAAACTCTTGAGAGTCTCTTGGACAGCAAGGAGATCAAAGCAGCTTTCCAACTAAAGTTTATTACACACCTTCTCAAGGGTTTGCTGTTTGTAGAGTTTTATGATGGCCATTCTGATTGGTGTGATGGGGTACCTCGTTGAAATTTTGATTTGCATTTCTCTAATAATTAGCAATACTGAGCATCTTTTTTGGTGGTTTTTTGCAATCTGTATGTCCCCTTTGGAGAAATGTCTGTTCAGGTCTTCTGCCCATATTTTTTTGTTGCTTAGTTGCTAAGTCACATCCAACTCTTTTTGACCCCATGAACTGTAGCCTGCCAAACTTCTCTATCCATGGGATTTCCCAGGTAAGAATACTGGAGTGGGTTGCCATTTATTTCTCCAGGATATCTTCCTGACCCGGGGATTGAACCTGTGTCTACTTCATTGGCGAGTGGACTCTTTACCACTGAGCCACCAGAGAAGCCATCTTTGCATGGATCACAAAAGCTGTGGAAAATTATTTAGGAGGACCAGATCTCCTTACCTGTCTCCTGAGAAAGCTGTATGCGAATCAAAAAGCAACAGTTAGAATCAGGCAGGAACAACTGACTGGTTCAAAATTGGGAAAGGAGTACAGCAAGGTTGTATATTGTTACCCTGCTTATAACTTATATGCAGAGTACATCATGCAAAATGCTGGATGAATCACAAGCTGGAATCAAGATTTCTGGGAGAAATATCAAGAACCTCAGATATGCAGATGATATCACAGTAATGGTAGAAAGTGAAGATGCACTGCAGAGCTGCTTGATGAGGGTCAAAGTGAAAAACCTGGCTTAAAACCCACCATTCAAAAAACTAAGATTGTGGTATCTGGTCCCAAAAGATGGAAGCAGTAATAGATTGTATTTGCTTGCGCTCTGAAATCACTGTAGATAGTCACTGCAGCCTAAGTTAAAAGACACCTGTTCCTTGGAAAGAACACTATGACAAACATAGCATATTAAAAAACAAGAGACATCATTTTGCTGACAAAGATCTGTGTAGTCAACCGAACTATGGTTTTTCCAGTAGTTGTGTATGGATGTGGGAGGTGGACACTAAAGAAGGCTGAGTGCAGAAGACTTGATGCTTTCAAACTGTGGCGCTTGAAAAAACTCTTGAGAGTCTCTTGGACAGCAAGGAGATCAAAGCAGTCAATCCAAAAAGGAAATCAGCTCTGAATATTCATTGGAAGGAATGTTGCTGAAGCTCTAATATTTTGGCCACATGATACATAGTGCTGACCCACTGGAAAAAAACCCTGATGCTGAGAAAGACTGAAGGGTGTGGCAGAGGGTGAGATGGTTAAATAGCATCACTGACTTAGTGGGCATGAATCTGGGCAAACTCCAGGAGATAGTGGGAGACAGAGGAGCTTGGCATGCTGCAGTCCTTGGGCTCACAGAATCGGACATGACTTAGTAACTGAACTACAACCACCGTATGTTGATTAGATTGTTTGGTTTCTTTTGATATTGAACTGCATGAACTGTGTGTATATTTTGGAGATTAATCCCTTATCAGTTTCATTGTTTGAAGATATTTTTTTCTTAACGTGTAGAATTGTGTTTTCATTTTCTTTTGCTGTGTAAAAGCATCTAAGTTTAACTGGGTGCCATTTGTTTATTTTTGTTTTTATTTTCATTACTCTAGGAGTTGAGTTGAAGGTGATCTTGATGCAGTCTTTGTTAAAGAGTGTTCTCCCTGTGTTTTCTCGTAGTGTTATCTTACAATTAGTTCTTTAATCCATTTGGTTTTTATTTCTGTGTATGGTGTTAGAGAGTATTCTAATTTCATTCTTTTCCATGTAGCTGTACAATTTGCCTAGCACTACTTATTGAGACTGTTTTTTCTCCTTTGTATATTGCCTCCTTTGTCAGTAATTGACCATAGGTATGTGGGTTTATCTCTGGGCCTTTATCTCACTTCACTGATCTGCAACTCTGTTTCATGTCAGTACATACTGTTTTGATTACTGTAGCTTTATACTATAATACAAAGTCAAGGAGCCTCATTCCTTCAGCTTTGTTTTTCTCCTTTTAGATTGCTTTGGTGATTTGGGGTCTTTTGTGGTACCATACAGATTTTAAGATATTTTTGTTTTGATTTAAACCTGCAAAATGCTATTTGTAATTTAATAGGGATTTAATTGAATCTATAGATTACCTTGGGTTGTGCAGGTATTTTAATAATATTGATTCTTCCAGTCCAAGAACACAGGATACCTTTCTGTCTCTTTGTATCATCTTCAGTTTCTTAGTGTCTTAGCTTTCAGAGTACAGGTCTTTTGCCTGTTTAGGTAGGCATATTCCTTGATATTTTATTCTTTTTGATATGTGGCTAATGGGATACCCACTGGAAAAACCCTGATACTGAGAAAGACTGAAGGGTGTGGCAGAGGGTGAGATGGTTAAATAGCATCACTGACTTAGTGGGCATGAATCTGGGCAAACTCCAGGAGATAGTGGGAGACAGAGGAGCTTGGCATGCTGCAGTCCTTGGGCTCACAGAATCGGACATGACTTAGTAACTGAACTACAACCACCGTATGTTGATTAGATTGTTTGGTTTCTTTTGATATTGAACTGCATGAACTGTGTGTATATTTTGGAGATTAATCCCTTATCAGTTTCATTGTTTGAAGATATTTTTTTCTTAACGTGTAGAATTGTGTTTTCATTTTCTTTTGCTGTGTAAAAGCATCTAAGTTTAACTGGGTGCCATTTGTTTATTTTTGTTTTTATTTTCATTACTCTAGGAGTTGAGTTGAAGGTGATCTTGATGCAGTCTTTGTTAAAGAGTGTTCTCCCTGTGTTTTCTCGTAGTGTTATCTTACAATTAGTTCTTTAATCCATTTGGTTTTTATTTCTGTGTATGGTGTTAGAGAGTATTCTAATTTCATTCTTTTCCATGTAGCTGTACAATTTGCCTAGCACTACTTATTGAGACTGTTTTTTCTCCTTTGTATATTGCCTCCTTTGTCAGTAATTGACCATAGGTATGTGGGTTTATCTCTGGGCCTTTATCTCACTTCACTGATCTGCAACTCTGTTTCATGTCAGTACATACTGTTTTGATTACTGTAGCTTTATACTATAATACAAAGTCAAGGAGCCTCATTCCTTCAGCTTTGTTTTTCTCCTTTTAGATTGCTTTGGTGATTTGGGGTCTTTTGTGGTACCATACAGATTTTAAGATATTTTTGTTTTGATTTAAACCTGCAAAATGCTATTTGTAATTTAATAGGGATTTAATTGAATCTATAGATTACCTTGGGTTGTGCAGGTATTTTAATAATATTGATTCTTCCAGTCCAAGAACACAGGATACCTTTCTGTCTCTTTGTATCATCTTCAGTTTCTTAGTGTCTTAGCTTTCAGAGTACAGGTCTTTTGCCTGTTTAGGTAGGCATATTCCTTGATATTTTATTCTTTTTGATATGTGGCTAATGGGATTGTTTCTTTGATTTCTATTTCCGATCTTTCGTTGTTAGTGTATAGAAGTACAGCAGATTTCTTGGTGTTCATTTTGTATCCTGCAACCTCACCAAATTCATTGATGAGATCCAGTAGTTTTCTGGAAGCATCTTTAGGTTTTTTATGTCATCTCCAAACAATGGCAGTTTTACTACTTTTCCAATCTGGATTCCTTTTATCTCTTTCTCTTCTCTGATTGTTGTGCCTAGGACTTCCAAAATTATGTTTAATGAGCATGTCAAGCATGGACATCCTTGTCTTGTTTTTGACTTTGGACTAAAATCCTCTAAAATTTAGAGGAAATGCCTTCAGCTTTTCACCACTGAGTATGTTAGTCATGGGTTTGTCATTGTACCTTTGTTACATTGAGGTAAGTTTTCACATCCTAACAGTATCAGATTCAAGCTTCCTCATACTTATATACAGGATTTGTGATTTTCAGTTCTGCTATATTAATATGTATTATGTTTCTGATTTGTGCTGTCCTTTTAAAGCTGTGGTTATTTTGTTAAACTTTTAGTTTACTTAGAAACTTAGATTTCTTCTGTTTTGTTAGTACATTTTAATGGTGTGTTCTTTATCTTCAGACATTATTTATTTCATCACTTTTTGTTTTATAATCAGTGCAGGATTAAACAAAACCCTACTTCCCATGTTTAAATAAGGCACGTATCTCTAGGCTATTAGGAAGAGTAGGTGGTGATAGCCTCACGTCTGTGCTCTAAGGGGTCCGTCCTCTTGTTTGGGTATTTGCAAAGTCAAGGAGCCTCATTCCTTCAGCTTTGTTTTTCTCCTTTTAGATTGCTTTGGTGATTTGGGGTCTTTTGTGGTACCATACAGATTTTAAGATATTTTTGTTTTGATTTAAACCTGCAAAATGCTATTTGTAATTTAATAGGGATTTAATTGAATCTATAGATTACCTTGGGTTGTGCAGGTATTTTAATAATATTGATTCTTCCAGTCCAAGAACACAGGATACCTTTCTGTCTCTTTGTATCATCTTCAGTTTCTTAGTGTCTTAGCTTTCAGAGTACAGGTCTTTTGCCTGTTTAGGTAGGCATATTCCTTGATATTTTATTCTTTTTGATATGTGGCTAATGGGATTGTTTCTTTGATTTCTATTTCCGATCTTTCGTTGTTAGTGTATAGAAGTACAGCAGATTTCTTGGTGTTCATTTTGTATCCTGCAACCTCACCAAATTCATTGATGAGATCCAGTAGTTTTCTGGAAGCATCTTTAGGTTTTTTATGTCATCTCCAAACAATGGCAGTTTTACTACTTTTCCAATCTGGATTCCTTTTATCTCTTTCTCTTCTCTGATTGTTGTGCCTAGGACTTCCAAAATTATGTTTAATGAGCATGTCAAGCATGGACATCCTTGTCTTGTTTTTGACTTTGGACTAAAATCCTCTAAAATTTAGAGGAAATGCCTTCAGCTTTTCACCACTGAGTATGTTAGTCATGGGTTTGTCATTGTACCTTTGTTACATTGAGGTAAGTTTTCACATCCTAACAGTATCAGATTCAAGCTTCCTCATACTTATATACAGGATTTGTGATTTTCAGTTCTGCTATATTAATATGTATTATGTTTCTGATTTGTGCTGTCCTTTTAAAGCTGTGGTTATTTTGTTAAACTTTTAGTTTACTTAGAAACTTAGATTTCTTCTGTTTTGTTAGTACATTTTAATGGTGTGTTCTTTATCTTCAGACATTATTTATTTCATCACTTTTTGTTTTATAATCAGTGCAGGATTAAACAAAACCCTACTTCCCATGTTTAAATAAGGCACGTATCTCTAGGCTATTAGGAAGAGTAGGTGGTGATAGCCTCACGTCTGTGCTCTAAGGGGTCCCTCCTCTGTTTGGGAATTTTCATTTTTGGTGTACAGTGTTTACTTGTATATACTGCAAAATGATCACAATGAATCTAGTTAACATCTGTTGCCCTACATAGTTACAGTTTCTTTTTTTGGAGTCATGCTTTTATGACTCACTCTTTAGCTAATTCAGTATATGCATTACAGGATTCTTAACTATAAACATTGTGCTGTACATTTCCATGATTTATTCATTTTATAAAGACGTCAGTACCTCTTGACACCCTTCATCCAGTCTTCCTTACTCCTGCCAGGCAATGCCCAGTGTGTTCTCCATACTCATGATCTCAGGCTTTGTTTTTGTCTTCATTTGTTGATTAGAGTCCACCTATAAGTGAAATTGTTTGGTACCATCTTTCTCTTCTGTTTTGAACATATGGAGTATGTCCTTTCCATGGAGCCACTTTCCTGCCACTGGCTTAGCAGAGTTCTCTGCCTCTCCACTACATTCTGGTCTTAGGGCTCCACAGGATGGGTCTTTCAGGGCAGTGCTCTAAATGTTACATATGTTTGCTAATAAAATACTTTATGAAATAATTTTCCTGTGGGTTCTGCTATCCAGTATCATAATTTTTTTTTGTATTTTTTAAATTCCCAGTGTTCCTGCCTTGTTTGTCTTATTTTTTCTGTTTATGTGAATTTCCTTCAGACTAGGCATTCCATTTTGTAAGAATTTATATGCTGAGTATTTCTAAAGTTCTCAGACATTTAGATTGCCAAAATTATGCTTTATGTTTCCACAAAACACACTGTTTATTTTCCCCATTTTTTCTGTTTAGGCATCACTTGAAGCTTGTCAGGACCCTACTGAGTCTCTCTTTTTCTTTCTTTTCTTTTTTTTTTTTTTTGGTGTGTGTTTTGTTCTGGTTTTGGTTCCCTGGACTATAAAATACATCAGTCATTTGCTTTTACTCCTGTGTTTGAATTGGTTAAGAATGTATATTTTATAACGACAGTGTGTTATACTTACTGCCACATGGAGTATCAGAGGAACTCAGGGATGCTTTGTCTAATTAGAACCACAAAATTAATTTTATGCCTTTAAAATTGCAAAATGGGTAGCATAATACCCTGGTATTGAGACCAAAACAAGTGTAATATGCATTTGATAAAACTCTTTCTTAAACTGATGCTACCCCAGCATTTCGAGTAACTAACTGCTTTTCATTTTGGTGTACAGTGTTTACTTGTATATACTGCAAAATGATCACAATGAATCTAGTTAACATCTGTTGCCCTACATAGTTACAGTTTCTTTTTTTGGAGTCATGCTTTTATGACTCACTCTTTAGCTAATTCAGTATATGCATTACAGGATTCTTAACTATAAACATTGTGCTGTACATTTCCATGATTTATTCATTTTATAAAGACGTCAGTACCTCTTGACACCCTTCATCCAGTCTTCCTTACTCCTGCCAGGCAATGCCCAGTGTGTTCTCCATACTCATGATCTCAGGCTTTGTTTTTGTCTTCATTTGTTGATTAGAGTCCACCTATAAGTGAAATTGTTTGGTACCATCTTTCTCTTCTGTTTTGAACATATGGAGTATGTCCTTTCCATGGAGCCACTTTCCTGCCACTGGCTTAGCAGAGTTCTCTGCCTCTCCACTACATTCTGGTCTTAGGGCTCCACAGGATGGGTCTTTCAGGGCAGTGCTCTAAATGTTACATATGTTTGCTAATAAAATACTTTATGAAATAATTTTCCTGTGGGTTCTGCTATCCAGTATCATAATTTTTTTTTGTATTTTTTAAATTCCCAGTGTTCCTGCCTTGTTTGTCTTATTTTTTCTGTTTATGTGAATTTCCTTCAGACTAGGCATTCCATTTTGTAAGAATTTATATGCTGAGTATTTCTAAAGTTCTCAGACATTTAGATTGCCAAAATTATGCTTTATGTTTCCACAAAACACACTGTTTATTTTCCCCATTTTTTCTGTTTAGGCATCACTTGAAGCTTGTCAGGACCCTACTGAGTCTCTCTTTTTCTTTCTTTTCTTTTTTTTTTTTTTTGGTGTGTGTTTTGTTCTGGTTTTGGTTCCCTGGACTATAAAATACATCAGTCATTTGCTTTTACTCCTGTGTTTGAATTGGTTAAGAATGTATATTTTATAACGACAGTGTGTTATACTTACTGCCACATGAAGTATCAGAGGAACTCAGGGATGCTTTGTCTAATTAGAACCACAAAATTAATTTTATGCCTTTAAAATTGCAAAATGGGTAGCATAATACCCTGGTATTGAGACCAAAACAAGTGTAATATGCATTTGATAAAACTCTTTCTTAAACTGATGCTACCCCAGCATCACTAATATCAGTAGGTACAGACTATTTTATGTCTGCTCAAAAGAAAAATAAAATAACATCACTAGTGGTAAAGGATCCACCTGTGATGCAAGGTGACCCAGGTTTGATCCCTGGGTTGGGAAGACCCCCTGGAGAAGAGCAAGGCTACCTACTCCAGTATTCTTTCCTGTAGAATCCCATGGACAGAGGAGCCTGGTGGGCTACCATGCATAGGCTCTCAAAGAGTCAGTCACAAACAAGCAACTAACATTTTCCATTTCTTCGACTTTCAAAACAAAGCGAAAGAACAATAATCTTCCTTGTATTTTTTAAAATTTGTGAATTGCAAAGAAGTAAGTCGTGCTGGATTTTATTAGGGTAAAATAGTGAAAGTGTTAGTCATTCACACAAGTTGATCATAGTGTTGTGCAGATTGATCACCAAGTTGAAATTTACAGTAGCTCTGTAACTCGTATCAACAGCCACCATTAAAGAAGTCCCCCCACTGTTGTGTGTTCCCTGAAACAGCTTAGTGCAAACAGACAGTCTCCCCCATATGACTTAGATCACACTCTTTTGCCCATGACTGACCAAATACAGAATGTCTATATTTCTTTTTTTGGATATATAAATGATGGTTGAACTGTTTTGCCCCATTAATCAGTTGGAACAAAATGTTTGGTAGGCAGACTTTGGTTGCTAAAACCAAATTTGAAGTTGCTCTACTTGCTCCAGGCTCCTGAACTTTGGTCCAGCATCAGCCAGAGCTACTAGACAATCTCTTATGAACAGCCCCTTCTGAGAACAGGCTGGCTCAGGGTAAACATTCTCTGATCCACTTAATACACCACATTCACTCATTCCCTGGTTCTTTCTAGTCTTGTTCACTTCTCTCTACTAAAGGGAAGTCATCTTCTGTCTCATTTTTTTTTTTTAATTGGTGTTTGGTTGTTTTACAATGTTATATTAGTTTCAGGTGTAAAGTTATTGATATATGTCTTTTACAGAGTTTCGTTGTTTACAGCTATACATAAGCTCAAAACAGTCATAGGTATATCCCCAACCCCTCCTACCTATCCCGCCCTCCCTTATCCACCAGTCCCACACCCCCAGGTTGATGCATATCCCCCATGTAAGTTCCCTTAGTCTTACAGCTTAATCACAATGATTATCTCTTTTGTATATGATAATGTAGGTTTGCATGTTGCTCTTTCAATACCTCTCAACCACTTCTCCCTCCCACCAATGTCCATAAGTCTGTTCTCTATTTTTTTTGCAGTGTATTCCCCTGGAGAAGAGCAAGGCTACCTACTCCAGTATTCTTTCCTGTAGAATCCCATGGACAGAGGAGCCTGGTGGGCTACCATGCATAGGCTCTCAAAGAGTCAGTCACAAACAAGCAACTAACATTTTCCATTTCTTCGACTTTCAAAACAAAGCGAAAGAACAATAATCTTCCTTGTATTTTTTAAAATTTGTGAATTGCAAAGAAGTAAGTCGTGCTGGATTTTATTAGGGTAAAATAGTGAAAGTGTTAGTCATTCACACAAGTTGATCATAGTGTTGTGCAGATTGATCACCAAGTTGAAATTTACAGTAGCTCTGTAACTCGTATCAACAGCCACCATTAAAGAAGTCCCCCCACTGTTGTGTGTTCCCTGAAACAGCTTAGTGCAAACAGACAGTCTCCCCCATATGACTTAGATCACACTCTTTTGCCCATGACTGACCAAATACAGAATGTCTATATTTCTTTTTTTGGATATATAAATGATGGTTGAACTGTTTTGCCCCATTAATCAGTTGGAACAAAATGTTTGGTAGGCAGACTTTGGTTGCTAAAACCAAATTTGAAGTTGCTCTACTTGCTCCAGGCTCCTGAACTTTGGTCCAGCATCAGCCAGAGCTACTAGACAATCTCTTATGAACAGCCCCTTCTGAGAACAGGCTGGCTCAGGGTAAACATTCTCTGATCCACTTAATACACCACATTCACTCATTCCCTGGTTCTTTCTAGTCTTGTTCACTTCTCTCTACTAAAGGGAAGTCATCTTCTGTCTCATTTTTTTTTTTTAATTGGTGTTTGGTTGTTTTACAATGTTATATTAGTTTCAGGTGTAAAGTTATTGATATATGTCTTTTACAGAGTTTCGTTGTTTACAGCTATACATAAGCTCAAAACAGTCATAGGTATATCCCCAACCCCTCCTACCTATCCCGCCCTCCCTTATCCGCCAGTCCCACACCCCCAGGTTGATGCATATCCCCCATGTAAGTTCCCTTAGTCTTACAGCTTAATCACAATGATTATCTCTTTTGTATATGATAATGTAGGTTTGCATGTTGCTCTTTCAATACCTCTCAACCACTTCTCCCTCCCACCAATGTCCATAAGTCTGTTCTCTATGTCTGTTTTTCCATCGCTGCTCTGCATGTGTATTGATTGGCACCATCTTACTAGATTCCATATATATGTATTAATGTACTGTATTTGTCCTTTTCTTTTTCACTTACTTCATTTTATATAATAGGTTCATCCACATCATTAGGACTGATTCTTCTGCATTACTTTTTATGACAGAAATATTTCATTGAATATATGTACCACAGGTTCTTTATCCATTCATTCATTGATGGACATCTAGGCTATGTCCCTGTTCTAGCTATTGTACAGAGTGCTGTAATGAACATTGGGGTACAGGTGTCTCAATTTTGACTTCCTCAGGGTATATGCCTAATAGTGGGATTGCTGGATCTTATGGTGCTTCTATTTTTAGTTTTTAAAGAAATCTCCATAATGTCTTCCATAGTGGTTGTATCAATTTACATTCCCACCAAAAGTGCAGGAGTGCTCCTTTTTCTCCACACCTTCTCCTGCATTTATTATTTATTTTTTGATGTTGGCCATTCTTACTGGTGTAAGGTGGTATCTCATTGTAATTTTGATTTGAAGTTCTTTGAGAATGAGCAACACTGAGAATCTTTTCATGTGTTTGTTGACCGTCTGTATGTCTTCTTTGGAGAGATGTCTGTTAGGTCTTTTTTTCCCAATTTTTGATTGGGTTGTTTATTTTTTTGGTGTTGAGTTGAGTTTTTTGTATAGTTTCAAAGTTAATTCTTGTCGGTTTTTTATTTGCTATTATTTTCTCCCATTCTGTGGGTTGTCTGTTCACCGTGTTTGTAGTTTCTTTTACTGTATAAAAGCTTTTATGTTTCATTAGGCCCCACATGTTTATTTTTTATTTTATTTCTGATATTCTATAGGGTGGGTCATAGAAGATCTTGCTATGATTTATGACAATGAGTGTTTTGCCTATATTCTCTAAGAGTTTTAGGGTTTCTGGTCTTACATTTAGGTCTTTAATCCATTTTGAGTTTATCTTTGTGGTGTCAGAAAATGTTCCAACTTCATTTTTTTGCATGTAGCTGTCCAATTTTCCCAGCACCATTTGTTGAAGAGGCTGTCTTTGTCTCATTTTAGATTTTCACCTCCTTTGTCAAAAATAAAGTACCCACAGGTGCGTAGATTTATCTCTTCATTCTCTATCTTGTTCCATTGGTCGATATTTCTGTTTTTGTGCCAGTACCATACTGTCTTGATGACTGTTGCTTTGCAGTCCGTTCTCACACTTGGGAGTGTTCTATTACAGTAGTCCTTTGGTCTCTGTCATGATACTCTTTTTTGTAATAATTCTTTCAATAAAACCTCTCCCTGTCTAGCTCTGGAACTGTCCATTATTTTATATTGACCAGTGGAACAGAATGTTCAAGCCATAGGAAGACCCCAGAACTTATGGTTATTTTTATTATAAGGAAGAAGGAATTATAAGTCAATGGAGAAAATATTAACTAGTCAATAAATTACGATGGGAAACTACCCATGAAGGGTAAAATAGAAGCTTAGCTTATTATATATACAAGTATATTTCAGGTTTGTTAGAAAACCTAAACATGAAATTGTTAATTCCTAAGAAGAAAATACTGGATATATTTATGACCACAGATAAAGAAAATTTTCTTTTAGAAAAGTTTTCCGAAGTATAACTCATTTTAGTAAGATAATATGACTTCATTAGAATGTATGCTTTCTCGGTGAAGAAAAGATATCAAATTTTAAAAAATCAGGATCAGTCTATGATAAAAACATTTTCAGTAGATAGAGAAGAGATTGCATACTTGGAATATATAAAGAAGTTCTACATTTTCTATTCTTCTCTCTTCCAAAAATTTATGCTGTCTATGGAATTATCCAGGCACAAATACTGGAGTGCATTGCCATTTAGTTCTGCTTGCTTCAGCTGTGATTAGAAGTGCTAAATCACACTGATAAAACTAAGTCACATACCTGATCCCAAAGTAATGCCTTAGGGAATGATAGTCTTTGTAGTCTACAGGAATGGGCTGCAAAGTCAGACATGTATCAAAAAGCATGGATTTATTCTACCGCAATAGAGTCAGAGAAAATAATAGAATCAACAATATAATGTATCATGATTGTGTACATATTATTTTGAGTCCTTAGGAAGGGGCAAGAACCTCAGTCCCCTTCATTAGCTTTGCAAGATGTAGGATAAAGTTGTGACCAGTAGGAGTAGTTAGGTGGTAGTATATGAAGGTTTTAAATATATGCTAAAAGGAATGAAGATATGAGCACAAACATGCTTCCCAAGGAATTTTGAGGACCTAGAGAGGTGAAGACCACGCATTTTGTAGTGCCAGCAAGTCAGCAAGGTTTAGGCTATGGTTATGAGAGTAGAGTTTTTGATGACTAGATATGAGAAGACTGAAATTAGGGTGTTCATATAAGTGCCTGCATATTAAAATTGGTGCTCTTTGATGAAAGTATTTTGATAGGTAAATAGGTTATGAGCCAAGTGTCAACACTGTTAATACAGTAAAATGATAGTATCAGTGGATTTAAAAGGTACTGAGAATATTACGTTAATTGGTGGTTTTTATGAATTTGCCCTTTGAAAAGGCATTGTAAACCATTCTCTAGTGGTGGATTATTTTCTGTTTTATATAATTCCATCTACTAGTTATTTTTTATGAGAGAGCGAGAAATAATGGTTTGGAACTATGAGAATGCATTCCACCTTTAACTTTGTCCTCCTTTTATGATTATTTTGAAGTTTGTGAGAAGTAGGGGAGAGTGAAGCTGAAGACTCAAAAGTGTCTTGAGAGAATTATAGACAATGAATAAGGAAGCTGCCAGAGTCTTTCTTTGATAGTGATGGGAGAGTGTGTAATTTCCTTGGTTCAGTCTCACTGAAACAAAGATTTGAAACAATGAACCAGTGTTAGAGTTCAGTTACACCCAGAATGTTATTGGAAAGAGAAAGTGCATCCACAAGGTGTGAAGGTGGGCCACCCTCACAGGAGAGACCCCAGCCTGATTTGGCTCCCTCTTTGTATATGTTTTGTCTCTCCTCCCCAACTCGAGCCTGTTCTATGTAAATTACGGCTAGCCTGGAAGGAGGTGTGTTTGTTTCATGTGAGGTTCTCACTGTGGTTTGTGGATTTTTCTTTCTTTTCCCTTTTGTTGGATTTTTCTCTTTCTTTGTTTTCAGCCACTGCCATTTTGGGCTCCTTTTTCTCTTCTACCAACCTAACATTCCACTCTCAAGAGATGAGAGGGCTTCCCTGGTGGTCCAGTGGGTAAGGACACCACCTTGCAGTGCAAGGGGCGCCGGTTCGATCCCTGGCCTGGGAAGATCCCACGTGCCGCGGAGCAGCTGGACTGATATGTCCAATTACTGAGCCGGAGCTCTGGAGCGCATGTGCCTAGAGCCATTACTCTGCGACAATGGAGGCCACCGCGATGGGAGGCCCACATGGGCCAAAGAACAAAGATGGATGAAACTAGACAAATGAAAGACCAGTGGAAGTGGCCTGCCCACCCACCTCCCTCCCTACCCCCGCCAAAAATTAAAAAAAATAAATTAAAAAAAAAAAAGAGATGCGAGGCCCAATTTTTGAGCAATAGGGGCCTCGAGGTCTCTCTGGCTTCTTCCTGCTGAGCTGGTATGGCGAGGGGCATTGGGCCTCCTGCTCTTGCTAGTCTCAAGCCTCAGAGTCCTTATAGTGGTGTTTTTCTAAGGGTCAGTGATAGATATTTTCTGCGATCAGATGTAGTTTATATATCCTTGTTCAATAAGCAGTGCATTTTGTTTTGAGAGAGCGAGAAATAATGGTTTGGAACTATGAGAATGCATTCCACCTTTAACTTTGTCCTCCTTTTATGATTATTTTGAAGTTTGTGAGAAGTAGGGGAGAGTGAAGCTGAAGACTCAAAAGTGTCTTGAGAGAATTATAGACAATGAATAAGGAAGCTGCCAGAGTCTTTCTTTGATAGTGATGGGAGAGTGTGTAATTTCCTTGGTTCAGTCTCACTGAAACAAAGATTTGAAACAATGAACCAGTGTTAGAGTTCAGTTACACCCAGAATGTTATTGGAAAGAGAAAGTGCATCCACAAGGTGTGAAGGTGGGCCACCCTCACAGGAGAGACCCCAGCCTGATTTGGCTCCCTCTTTGTATATGTTTTGTCTCTCCTCCCCAACTCGAGCCTGTTCTATGTAAATTACGGCTAGCCTGGAAGGAGGTGTGTTTGTTTCATGTGAGGTTCTCACTGTGGTTTGTGGATTTTTCTTTCTTTTCCCTTTTGTTGGATTTTTCTCTTTCTTTGTTTTCAGCCACTGCCATTTTGGGCTCCTTTTTCTCTTCTACCAACCTAACATTCCACTCTCAAGAGATGAGAGGGCTTCCCTGGTGGTCCAGTGGGTAAGGACACCACCTTGCAGTGCAAGGGGCGCCGGTTCGATCCCTGGCCTGGGAAGATCCCACGTGCCGCGGAGCAGCTGGACTGATATGTCCAATTACTGAGCCGGAGCTCTGGAGCGCATGTGCCTAGAGCCATTACTCTGCGACAATGGAGGCCACCGCGATGGGAGGCCCACATGGGCCAAAGAACAAAGATGGATGAAACTAGACAAATGAAAGACCAGTGGAAGTGGCCTGCCCACCCACCTCCCTCCCTACCCCCGCCAAAAATTAAAAAAAATAAATTAAAAAAAAAAAAGAGATGCGAGGCCCAATTTTTGAGCAATAGGGGCCTCGAGGTCTCTCTGGCTTCTTCCTGCTGAGCTGGTATGGCGAGGGGCATTGGGCCTCCTGCTCTTGCTAGTCTCAAGCCTCAGAGTCCTTATAGTGGTGTTTTTCTAAGGGTCAGTGATAGATATTTTCTGCGATCAGATGTAGTTTATATATCCTTGTTCAATAAGCAGTGCATTTTGTAGTTTGTTGACAGGGGGAGAGACAAACCAAAGAGAAATAATAGCCCAAACTGAATGCAAGAGCTATTCTGAGAAACCTTATCCCCAGAAACTTACTTTTGGGGTGTTCATTAGAATGACACTTATTTGTAGTCCTGAGTAGGTATCTGAGATCTTCCAGGAGCTTGTATGTATATTGAGTGTCCTCTTCTGCTTTCTTCCACAGTTTGATTCCTGAGTAGTGAATGCAGGAGTTGTGTTCTGGTATCTTGACTGCTGTGGGGGTTGAAAGTAATATAGGGTGGGGACCCTTTCATTTGAGTTAGTGTTGGGCCTTTGGGGACCCATCTTTCTGGAACTTAATTAGACTTGAGTCCCTCAGACATACCGTGGTAAACCTTCAGAATCTTTTGGGTCCTGGTTAATAGTCCATAAGCATATTTCTTGTTTGCATTGCCCAAAGGCCAAGTAAGACTGGAGAGTCTTATGCTCTGGATCTAGGAAAAGGTCACTGACATAATAGAAGGTCTCCCATATTGCATCTCATAGGGACTAAGATGACCTGTTTCTTAGGGGCAATTTGAGTGCAAAGGAGAGCTATTGTTTAAGCCTTTTTCCATCTGAGGGAGGTCTTCTGGGTTATTTTTTTTTATAGCTGATTTTAAGAATTCATTGTCTGTCATTACTTTTCCTGAATACTGAGGCCTCCAGGTACAGTGGAGGTAATATGTCCAATGTTTTAGAGACCCCTTGGGTGACTTTAGAAGTAAATGATATCCCATTGTCATGTTGTAGTGACCTGGGCAGGCCAAATCTCAGTATAATTTCATGAAGCAACTTTTTTTTAACCACCTCCTTGGCCTTCTCTCTCTGGGTGATAAAGCCTTAAATCCATCCTGTGAAGGTATCTGTCATTACTAGGAGGTATTTTTATATGCTTGAGAAACTGGCATCTGGATGAAGTGTGTTTGCCAGTCCTCTCCTGGTAGATTCCATGATGTTGGATGGGTTGGGCCAGCTGGGGTCTTTGAATTCCTTGAGGGTTGTTTAATTAGCAAGTTGGACACAAAGAGACCATTTGCCTAATAGTCCTGGTCCTCTGAAGGACCTTTCTAGTAATCTTGGGAGGGCCTTGTTCCGTAGATGACTAGTGGCATGTAAAGAGTTGACCAACTTCCACTGAAAGTTCCCAGCAGAAAAAGGAGCCACTCCTTCTGGAACCACCCCACACAATCTTGAAATCCCTCACTCTTAGCTTTAAGACTCACGCTGTCTATATGTGAAAGGGTTTCTGGCAGATTAAGCCTGCGGAACTGGGGTGGCAGCCTCTGTTGGGTCGTTGTTCTGTAGTACTGCTCTCTCAGCTGCCCAATCAGCTGCCTGATTCTCTTGTGCCACTTCTGTACTCTCTTTTTTTGTGTCCTTTACAGTGGGAGACTGAAACCTCAGCAGACAGATGGATTCCCTCCAAGAACCCAAGGATCTGATCAACGTACTTGATTAGGGACCCTCAGTGGGCCTCTTTCTTTCCAAATAGCAGCATGTGCATGTAGCACCAGAAAGGCATACTTGGAGTCAGTGTAAATGGCTACTCTATTTTCTTTTCAAGCACTAAAACTCGAGTCAGACCTATGAGCTCAGTCAACAAGTCTGAAGTACCAGGTGGTAAAGCTTTAGCCTCTGTGGTCTTGAAACTGGAGACTATTGCATATCCTGCTCTCCTTTTTGCCAAGGCAAAGATGCTTCCACCAATGTATCAGATTTCCTCGGGACGGGTTAGAGGATCTTCTGACAGTCCTTCTCAGGTTTTTGTCCAGTGGTCCAAAGTTTCTAGGCGAGGGCAAAAGGACAGAACACCCTCAGGGATAGGCAGGAGGGTAGCTGGGTTAAGACCCTCACAAGGGAATATAGTCAGGCCTAGATTTCCCATCAACATTACTTGGTATTTCAGGATTTTTTGATTGTACATCCATAAATGGCCTCTTCCATTCAAGAGTTGCTTCACTCAGTGGCTGGTAAAAATAGTTGTTTGTTCCCAGGAATGAGTTTTAAAGCATATTCTGTCAGGACTGCAATAGTTGCAAGTTTTGAAGCCAGGGAGGCCAGCCTCAGATGGTTGGGTCCAGCCTCTTGGATAGATAAGCTACTGGCTGGGGCTCAGCTCTCAGTACTTGAATGAACACTCCCAAGTCTATTCCTTCCTTTTCATGGACATATAGTTGGAATTGTTTTACTGGGTCAGTGTCCCGACCCGTGGGTTTCGTCAGCGCAGACCTAGGATTTGTCAACGCAGGCCCTAAAGGAGGGGAGTGGGAATTGAGAAGACAAGAGACACGAGAAATGGAGACAAGACAGGAGTCTGATCAAGTTTCGTTTTATTGCGGAAACAAGGAGGTATTTATACTACACAGAAACAGGAAGGAGCTACTCATAAGCCAATCATGTAAAAGGTCAGATGCACACGTGCTTCCGACCCCATAGGAATGCAGGGGAAGCATGCACTGATCATGAGCACGGAAACTAGGAACAACCTATCAGAGCAATATGCACACACCTTAAACCACACCTCCCTACATCCACCAGGTGCCATCTTTGTGAAAACATGACGATGCTCCTAAACTGGAGGCTGCAAAGTGCGGCCAGGGCTCATGTGTGAGAGGCTCCACTAGGCGCCATCTTAAGTGGTGCATTGCAGCATTCACGCATAGGAGGCTATAGGATGTGGCCAGGCCGCCCCGGGGTCCCGGACAGGTCAGGCAACCTCAAGGTGTGTGCTTGGGTTAAGGCTTGTTTTAGTGTAGCCTCTGCCTCCTTATGAGGAGGTCTCCACTTCAGTGGGATTGAATCATCATGTCCCTTTAAGCGTTCATGTAAGGACTGAGCAATTAGGCCATAGTTGGGCATCCAGATTCTGCAATACCCCGTTAGCCCCCAGGAAAGCTTATAAATGTTTTTGAGTCGTGGGGGAAGGCAACTGGAGGTTTCCTTGTATTTAGTCGGAAGATAGCCTTCTGGACCCATGCATAATCTGAACTCCTAAGTCACCTTTATCTGGACCATCTTTGTTTTAGCACGGCAAACTATATGTCCTCTCTGTCAAAAAATTTAGAACCTAATCACATGTTACTGAGCATTTTTCTCATCTGCAGAACAGATTAGTAGGAAATCTACATATTACAGTATTTTCCCATTAGATTCCAGGTCCATATCTAGGAGATCCCGGCTAAAAGCCTGTCCAGAAAGGTGGAATCTATCCCTGAACCCTTGAGGCAATAAATATCCAAGTCATTTGTTTGGGGGCTCAGCTCTCAGTACTTGAATGAACACTCCCAAGTCTATTCCTTCCTTTTCATGGACATATAGTTGGAATTGTTTTACTGGGTCAGTGTCCCGACCCGTGGGTTTCGTCAGCGCAGACCTAGGATTTGTCAACGCAGGCCCTAAAGGAGGGGAGTGGGAATTGAGAAGACAAGAGACACGAGAAATGGAGACAAGACAGGAGTCTGATCAAGTTTCGTTTTATTGCGGAAACAAGGAGGTATTTATACTACACAGAAACAGGAAGGAGCTACTCATAAGCCAATCATGTAAAAGGTCAGATGCACACGCGCTTCTGATCCCATAGGAATGCAAGGGAAGCATGCACTGATCATGAGCACGGAAACTAGGAACAACCTATCAGAGCAATATTCACACACCTTAAACCACACCTACGTACATCCACCAGGTGCCATCTTTGTGAAAACATGATGATGCTCCTGAATTGGAGGCTGCAAAGTGCGGCCAGGGCTCATGTGTGAGAGGCTCCACTAGGCGCCATCTTAAGTGGTGCATTGCAGCATTCACGCATAGGAGGCTATAGGATGTGGCCAGGCCGCCCCGGGGTCCCGGACAGGTCAGGCAACCTCAAGGTGTGTGCTTGGGTTAAGGCTTGTTTTAGTGTAGCCTCTGCCTCCTTATGAGGAGGTCTCCACTTCAGTGGGATTGAATCATCATGTCCCTTTAAGCGTTCATGTAAGGACTGAGCAATTAGGCCATAGTTGGGCATCCAGATTCTGCAATACCCCGTTAGCCCCCAGGAAAGCTTATAAATGTTTTTGAGTCGTGGGGGAAGGCAACTGGAGGTTTCCTTGTATTTAGTCGGAAGATAGCCTTCTGGACCCATGCATAATCTGAACTCCTAAGTCACCTTTATCTGGACCATCTTTGTTTTAGCACGGCAAACTATATGTCCTCTCTGTCAAAAAGTTTAGAACCTAATCACATGTTACTGAGCATTTTTCTCATCTGCAGAACAGATTAGTAGGAAATCTACATATTACAGTATTTTCCCATTAGATTCCAGGTCCATATCTAGGAGATCCCGGCTAAAAGCCTGTCCAGAAAGGTGGAATCTATCCCTGAACCCTTGAGGCAATAAATATCCAAGTCATTTGTTGGTGTTTTTCTCCTGAAGACTTCCACTTGAAGGCCAAAAGATATTGGGATTCTTTAGCCAGTGTTATGCAAAAGAATGGATCCTTTAAGATCCAGGACAGTAAACCCCTGGCACTGGGTGGGATTTCTCCTAAGATTACATATGAATTGGGTACTATGGGAGGGAGGGGTACTGTAGCTTCATTTATTATCTGGAGTTCCTGAACCATTTGCTAGGTCCTATCCTTTTCTTTACAGGGAGGTTGGGATGTTACATGGCCAATTTGTGGAAACCAATAGCCCACAGGCTAGGAATTTACTTATTAGAGGTTGTAATCCTTCCCGAGCTTCTCTTCTGAGAGAGTATTGTTTTCGATTTGGAAACTAAGTGGGATCTCGGAGGACAGTGATGACAGGTTCAGTTTGGTGGGCTCATCCAGGAGTCCTCTGGTCCCTCACCTGAGGGTTAATTTTGTCCTCCCATAGTTTTTCCTCCCTCCTTATTGAAAATAGCATAATGGGCACCTCAGTAGTAACCAGGAGCTGTAGGACTCTAGAGGCTGAAGAGCTTCACATCACATGGGTGATCTCCAGTTTAGTGAGTATTTCTTTTCCAAATAAGGGAGTAGGACACTCAGGGGACACCATAAACTGAGGGGAAAATGTCTGTCCATCCCAGCAACATAGAAGTGCTCAGTGAATTCCTTTTGTAATTGCTTTTCCTATAGCACTCAAAATGGTACAGGTTTGGGACTGGGAGGAGGCTCTGGAATAGGAGGTTAGGACAGAGTAGGTAGCCCTTGTATGAACCAAGAAAGTCTTGTACCTACCTGTCACATCCAGTTGCACCTATGACTCCAACCCTGTGATGGTTATCCGTGACAGGTGGACTGACTGGATGGGCCACTTCAGTCTTGTGGAACCATCCTACATTATTTTTTGTTACGAGCATTTCTCATCTGCAGAACAGATTAGTAGGAAATCTACATATTACAGTATTTTCCCATTAGATTCCAGGTCCATATCTAGGAGATCCCGGCTAAAAGCCTGTCCAGAAAGGTGGAATCTATCCCTGAACCCTTGAGGCAATAAATATCCAAGTCATTTGTTGGTGTTTTTCTCCTGAAGACTTCCACTTGAAGGCCAAAAGATATTGGGATTCTTTAGCCAGTGTTATGCAAAAGAATGGATCCTTTAAGATCCAGGACAGTAAACCCCTGGCACTGGGTGGGATTTCTCCTAAGATTACATATGAATTGGGTACTATGGGATGGAGGGGGACTGTAGCTTCATTTATTATCTGGAGTTCCTGAACCATTTGCTAGGTCCTATCCTTTTTCTTTACAGGGAGGTTGGGATGTTACATGGCCAATTTGTGGAAACCAATAGCCCACAGGCTAGGAATTTACTTATTAGAGGTTGTAATCCTTCCCGAGCTTCTCTTCTGAGAAAGTATTGTTTTCGATTTGGAAACTAAGTGGGATCTCGGAGGACAGTGATGACAGGTTCAGTTTGGTGGGCTCATCCAGGAGTCCTCTGGTCCCTCACCTGAGGGTTAATTTTGTCCTCCCATAGTTTTTCCTCCCTCCTTATTGAAAATAGCATAATGGGCACCTCAGTAGTAACCAGGAGCTGTAGGACTCTAGAGGCTGAAGAGCTTCACATCACATGGGTGATCTCCAGTTTAGTGAGTATTTCTTTTCCAAATAAGGGAGTAGGACACTCAGGGACACCATAAACTGAGGGAAAATGTCTGTCCATCCCAGCAACATAGAAGTGCTCAGTGAATTCCTTTTGTAATTGCTTTTCCTATAGCACTCAAAATGGTACAGGTTTGGGACTGGGAGGAGGCTCTGGAATAGGAGGTTAGGACAGAGTAGGTAGCCCTTGTATGAACCAAGAAAGTCTTGTACCTACCTGTCACATCCAGTTGCACCTATGACTCCAACCCTGTGATGGTTATCCGTGACAGGTGGACTGACTGGATGGGCCACTTCAGTCTTGTGGAACCATCCTGAGAGAAGGGTTGGCACTTGACCTTGAGGCTCTTGGGTCCCCAGGGCAGAATGCCTCCCAGTGTCACAATTGATAGCATTTGTAGCAAGCCATTTTAGGAGACTTGCCACAGTTTGGACACTCTTTGACTCAGTGTCCCACCTGTATACAGATTAGGTATTTGTCTCGTGCCTTGGCATTTTAAGAACTTGGAGTTTGCCATAGGGCTTCCCTGGAGGGGGGCCAGCATCAGAGCATGCCTTATCTCTTTACTTTGCTGTCTTTCCTGGGCCTTGGTCTCCCTTTCCTGTTCTTTGTTATAAAAGGTATTGGTGGCTATCTGGACCATTTCAGCTAAAGAGGCGGCAGATTTTCCTATTTGAAAACTAACTGTAATCTTCATGTACTATTTAGAAAAATGTTATTAAAAGCTTATAAACACACATGATTCTGAGTTTGTTAATGTAAAATGCAGTTAATGAGTTTAAATCAGATTATAAGCTAAAAGCAATATGTAATTGAAATGCTTTAACATTTTGTGATTCTTCATACATATTCATTCAAAACCATATTTTTGGCTAAGGTTTTTACAGACTGTTTATGAAGTAGAATTTGATACTTTATGTGATATAATCCCAAATACAAAGCAATTGCAAAGTTTATACATAAGTTTGAGCTCTAATTTCTCCTAATGTCTTTACCTGGTTCAAAGTTTTGTACTATCTTTGCTCCTGTTAATATGTTTGATTGAAACCTCATCCGGGTAGTAACCAGGAGCTGGTAGGACCTCTAGAGGCTGAAGAGCTTCACATCACATGGGTGATCTCCAGTTTAGTGAGTATTTCTTTTCCAAATAAGGGAGTAGGACACTCAGGGACACCATAAACTGAGGGGAAAATGTCTGTCCATCCCAGCAACATAGAAGTGCTCAGTGAATTCCTTTTGTAATTGCTTTTCCTATAGCACTCAAAATGGTACAGGTTTGGGACTGGGAGGAGGCTCTGGAATAGGAGGTTAGGACAGAGTAGGTAGCCCTTGTATGAACCAAGAAAGTCTTGTACCTACCTGTCACATCCAGTTGCACCTATGACTCCAACCCTGTGATGGTTATCCGTGACAGGTGGACTGACTGGATGGGCCACTTCAGTCTTGTGGAACCATCCTGAGAGAAGGGTTGGCACTTGACCTTGAGGCTCTTGGGTCCCCAGGGCAGAATGCCTCCCAGTGTCACAATTGATAGCATTTGTAGCAAGCCATTTTAGGAGACTTGCCACAGTTTGGACACTCTTTGACTCAGTGTCCCACCTGTATACAGATTAGGTATTTGTCTCGTGCCTTGGCATTTTAAGAACTTGGAGTTTGCCATAGGGCTTCCCTGGAGGGCAGCCAGCATCTGAGCATGCCTTATCTCTTTCCTTTTCTGTCTTTCCTGGGCCTTGGTCTCCCTTTCCTGTTCTTTGTTATAAAAGGTATTGGTGGCTATCTGGACCATTTCAGCTAAAGAGGCGGCAGATTTTCCTATTTGAAAACTAACTGTAATCTTCATGTACTATTTAGAAAAATGTTATTAAAAGCTTATAAACACACATGATTCTGAGTTTGTTAATGTAAAATGCAGTTAATGAGTTTAAATCAGATTATAAGCTAAAAGCAATATGTAATTGAAATGCTTTAACATTTTGTGATTCTTCATACATATTCATTCAAAACCATATTTTTGGCTAAGGTTTTTACAGACTGTTTATGAAGTAGAATTTGATACTTTATGTGATATAATCCCAAATACAAAGCAATTGCAAAGTTTATACATAAGTTTGAGCTCTAATTTCTCCTAATGTCTTTACCTGGTTCAAAGTTTTGTACTATCTTTGCTCCTGTTAATATGTTTGATTGAAACCTTTAAAACTTCAAAATGATATTTTGTCCATATTTGTAGAGCATCTCAAATTGTAGTGAAATATTTAATGATGGATTTAGACTGATTCTTGACATATTTATAACTCCAATCAGCTTAAATTTTGTCTACTTTTCTGGGCTAAAGCCATTTAGCTACAAAAGATTCAAACAGCTTAAAGATTATCAAACACTGTGTGTTCTTTTAATAATATAGCTTAAAGTGTTCTTATTTTTGGGAAAATCCTAGAGGTGCAGCAAGCCATCAAATAAAATATATCAAGTGCCTCCAAAGGCCATAAGATTCATTTATTGTGTTTGTTTTTTCTTTCTATTTTATTCACCAGCTTTAATAAGGCTAATTTTAGGAGGGAAAAAATAACAAAAATTATTTTAAATAATGATCTTGTGAGTTTCATGATTTCTGAACATTTTTAAAAATTGATATGTTGTGTAGTTTCCAAGATTTTCAAATTGAATAAGGTATTCAAAGAATAGAAGTAAGAGATCTAGGTATTTAAGGGGGCTTTTTTCATGCAAATCATTCTTTGTAAAAACAGCCTTTATTAACATAGGTGAATCATATCCTTAAAGTTGTAATGAAAATTAAGAGAATAGTGTTCTCTTTTCACATATTGATGTTCTTAGCACCTTTCTGAAATGACAGAGATGGAGAAATGAAGATCAGAGAGACTGTGTATGCATAGTTTTGTTATAAAAGGTATTGGTGGCTATCTGGACCATTTCAGCTAAAGACTAAACTGTAATCTTCATGTACTATTTAGAAAAATGTTATTAAAAGCTTATAAACACACATGATTCTGAGTTTGTTAATGTAAAATGCAGTTAATGAGTTTAAATCAGATTATAAGCTAAAAGCAATATGTAATTGAAATGCTTTAACATTTTGTGATTCTTCATACATATTCATTCAAAACCATATTTTTGGCTAAGGTTTTTACAGACTGTTTATGAAGTAGAATTTGATACTTTATGTGATATAATCCCAAATACAAAGCAATTGCAAAGTTTATACATAAGTTTGAGCTCTAATTTCTCCTAATGTCTTTACCTGGTTCAAAGTTTTGTACTATCTTTGCTCCTGTTAATATGTTTGATTGAAACCTTTAAAACTTCAAAATGATATTTTGTCCATATTTGTAGAGCATCTCAAATTGTAGTGAAATATTTAATGATGGATTTAGACTGATTCTTGACATATTTATAACTCCAATCAGCTTAAATTTTGTCTACTTTTCTGGGCTAAAGCCATTTAGCTACAAAAGATTCAAACAGCTTAAAGATTATCAAACACTGTGTGTTCTTTTAATAATATAGCTTAAAGTGTTCTTATTTTTGGGAAAATCCTAGAGGTGCAGCAAGCCATCAAATAAAATATATCAAGTGCCTCCAAAGGCCATAAGATTCATTTATTGTGTTTGTTTTTTCTTTCTATTTTATTCACCAGCTTTAATAAGGCTAATTTTAGGAGGGAAAAAATAACAAAAATTATTTTAAATAATGATCTTGTGAGTTTCATGATTTCTGAACATTTTTAAAAATTGATATGTTGTGTAGTTTCCAAGATTTTCAAATTGAATAAGGTATTCAAAGAATAGAAGTAAGAGATCTAGGTATTTAAGGGGGCTTTTTTCATGCAAATCATTCTTTGTAAAAACAGCCTTTATTAACATAGGTGAATCATATCCTTAAAGTTGTAATGAAAATTAAGAGAATAGTGTTCTCTTTTCACATATTGATGTTCTTAGCACCTTCTGAAAACTAGGATTTTTATGTTATGACAGAGATGGAGAAATGAAGATCAGAGAGACTGTGTATGCATAGTTTTGTCTAGTGGAACTTGATTAAGGTTATTTGAAGTCTTCAAGTTCTTTTTAGAGAGTGACTATCAGAGAACAACATGATAAATGTCAGATTTGGAAATCTAGGCTTTGTAAAATAAAAGGTTTGTAAAAAAATTGAAATATAGAAATTAATTTTATCTCCCAATCCATATAAATTTATATTCTATTTTATTTTTTTTTTTTGCTTTTACAGAGTTTTGTTGTTTACAGCTATATATAAACATGAATCAGTCATAGGTATACCCTTGAACCCTCCCACTTGACCCCCCCTCATCCCATCCCTCCAGGTTGTTGCATAGCCCCCATGTAAGTTCCCTTAGTCTTACAGCATATTCACAATGGTTGTCTCTTTTACATATGAGAGTGTAGGTTTCCATGTTACTCTTTCCATACCTTTCACCCACTCTTCCCTCCCACCAGTGTTGATAAGTCTAATTTCTATGGCTGTTTATCCATTGTGGCTCTGCATATATTTTTATCAGTACCATCTTTCTAGATTCCATATATATGTGTTAGTATACTGTAATTGTCCTTCTCTTTTTGACTTATTTCATTCTGTATAATAGATTCTAGATTCATCTACTTCATTAGGACTGATTCTTATGCATTTCTTTTTATGGCTGAGAAATATTCCATAGCTTCTTTATCCATTCATTTGTTGATGGAAACCTAGGTTGTTTTCATGTTCTAGCTATTGTAAAAAGTGCTGCAGTGAACAATGGGGTACAAGTATCTCTTTCAATTTTTATTTCCTCAGGTATATGCCTGGTAGTGGAATTACTGGGTCATATGGTGCTTCTATTCATAGTTTTTTGAGGAATCTCCACGTTGTCTTCCATAGTGGCTGTATCAGTTTATATTCCCACAAACAGTGCAAAGGGTTCCCTTTTCTCCACACCCTCTCCAGCATTTATTCTCTTTAGACTTTTTGATGATGGCCATTCTGACTGGTGTGAGGTGAAAGAATAGAAGTAAGAGATCTAGGTATTTAAGGGGCTTTTTCATGCAAATCATTCTTTGTAAAACAGCCTTTATTAACATAGGTGAATCATATCCTTAAAGTTGTTAATGAGAATAGTGTTCTCTTTTCACATATTGATGTTCTTAGCACCTTCTGAAAACTAGGATTTTTATGTTATGACAGAGATGGAGAAATGAAGATCAGAGAGACTGTGTATGCATAGTTTTGTCTAGTGGAACTTGATTAAGGTTATTTGAAGTCTTCAAGTTCTTTTTAGAGAGTGACTATCAGAGAACAACATGATAAATGTCAGATTTGGAAATCTAGGCTTTGTAAAATAAAAGGTTTGTAAAAAAATTGAAATATAGAAATTAATTTTATCTCCCAATCCATATAAATTTATATTCTATTTTTTTCTTTTTTCTTTTACAGAGTTTTGTTGTTTACAGCTATATATAAACATGAATCAGTCATAGGTATACCCTTGAACCCTCCCACTTGACCCCCCCTCATCCCATCCCTCCAGGTTGTTGCATAGCCCCCATGTAAGTTCCCTTAGTCTTACAGCATATTCACAATGGTTGTCTCTTTTACATATGAGAGTGTAGGTTTCCATGTTACTCTTTCCATACCTTTCACCCACTCTTCCCTCCCACCAGTGTTGATAAGTCTAATTTCTATGGCTGTTTATCCATTGTGGCTCTGCATATATTTTTATCAGTACCATCTTTCTAGATTCCATATATATGTGTTAGTATACTGTAATTGTCCTTCTCTTTTTGACTTATTTCATTCTGTATAATAGATTCTAGATTCATCTACTTCATTAGGACTGATTCTTATGCATTTCTTTTTATGGCTGAGAAATATTCCATAGCTTCTTTATCCATTCATTTGTTGATGGAAACCTAGGTTGTTTTCATGTTCTAGCTATTGTAAAAAGTGCTGCAGTGAACAATGGGGTACAAGTATCTCTTTCAATTTTTATTTCCTCAGGTATATGCCTGGTAGTGGAATTACTGGGTCATATGGTGCTTCTATTCATAGTTTTTTGAGGAATCTCCACGTTGTCTTCCATAGTGGCTGTATCAGTTTATATTCCCACAAACAGTGCAAAGGGTTCCCTTTTCTCCACACCCTCTCCAGCATTTATTCTCTTTAGACTTTTTGATGATGGCCATTCTGACTGGTGTGAGGTGATATCTCACTGTAGTTTGATTTGTATTTCTCTAATAATGAGTGACATTGAGCATCTTTTCATGTGTTTTTTGACCATCTGTATGTCTTCTTTGGAGAAATGTCTGTTTAGATCTTTTTCCCATTTTTTGACTGGGTTGTTCATTTTTTCAGTATTGAGTTGTATGAACTGTTTCTTTATTTTGGAAATTAATTCTTTGTTGGTTGTTTCATTTGCTATTATTTTCTCCCATTATGAGGGTTGTCTGTTCACCTTGTTTGTAGTTTTATTTTGCTGTACAATAGCTTTTAAGTTTAATTGGGTCTCACTTGTTTATTTTGTTTTTATTTGCATTGCTTTAGAGGGTGAGTCATAGAATATCTTGCTTTGATTTATGTCATTAAGTGTTTTGCCTATATTTTTCTCAAAGAGTTTTATGGTTTCTGATCTTACAGGTCTTTATTCTATTTTGAGTTTATCTTTGTGTATAGTGTTAGGGAGTATTCCAACTTCATTTTATTACTTGTAGCTGTCCTGTTTTCCCAGCACCATTTGTTGAAGAGCTGTCTTTGTCCCATTTTGTACTTTCACCTCCTTTGTCAAAAATAAGTTACCAATAGGTGGGTTTATCTCTGGGTTCTCTATCTTGTTCCATTGGTCTGTATTTCCATTTCTGTGCCAGTACCATACTGTCCTGATGACTACTGCTTTATAGTATAGTCTGAAGTTAGGAAGGTTGATTCCTCCAGCTCCATTCTTCCTTCTCAAGACTGATTTGGCTATCCACGATCTTTTGTGTTTCCATATGAACTGGGTTATTCTTATGCATTTCTTTTTATGGCTGAGAAATATTCCATAGCTTCTTTATCCATTCATTTGTTGATGGAAACCTAGGTTGTTTTCATGTTCTAGCTATTGTAAAAAGTGCTGCAGTGAACAATGGGGTACAAGTATCTCTTTCAATTTTTATTTCCTCAGGTATATGCCTGGTAGTGGAATTACTGGGTCATATGGTGCTTCTATTCATAGTTTTTTGAGGAATCTCCACGTTGTCTTCCATAGTGGCTGTATCAGTTTATATTCCCACAAACAGTGCAAAGGGTTCCCTTTTCTCCACACCCTATCCAGCATGTATTCTCTGTAGATTTTTTGATGATGGCCATTCTGACTGGTGTGTGGTGATATCTCATTGTAACTTTGATTTGTATTTCTCTAATAATGAGTGACATTGAGCATCTTTTCATGTGTTTTTTGACCATCTGTATGTCTTCTTTGGAGAAATGTCTGTTTAGATCTTTTTCCCATTTTTTGACTGGGTTGTTCATTTTTTCAGTATTGAGTTGTATGAACTGTTTCTTTATTTTGGAAATTAATTCTTTGTTGGTTGTTTCATTTGCTATTATTTTCTCCCATTATGAGGGTTGTCTGTTCACCTTGTTTGTAGTTTTATTTTGCTGTACAATAGCTTTTAAGTTTAATTGGGTCTCACTTGTTTATTTTGTTTTTATTTGCATTGCTTTAGAGGGTGAGTCATAGAATATCTTGCTTTGATTTATGTCATTAAGTGTTTTGCCTATATTTTTCTCAAAGAGTTTTATGGTTTCTGATCTTACAGGTCTTTATTCTATTTTGAGTTTATCTTTGTGTATAGTGTTAGGGAGTATTCCAACTTCATTTTATTACTTGTAGCTGTCCTGTTTTCCCAGCACCATTTGTTGAAGAGCTGTCTTTGTCCCATTTTGTACTTTCACCTCCTTTGTCAAAAATAAGTTACCAATAGGTGGGTTTATCTCTGGGTTCTCTATCTTGTTCCATTGGTCTGTATTTCCATTTCTGTGCCAGTACCATACTGTCCTGATGACTACTGCTTTATAGTATAGTCTGAAGTTAGGAAGGTTGATTCCTCCAGCTCCATTCTTCCTTCTCAAGACTGATTTGGCTATCCACGATCTTTTGTGTTTCCATATGAACTGGGTTATTCTTTGGTCTAGCTCTGTGAAGATAGTCATTGGTAATTTGATAGAGATCGCATTGAATTTGTAGATGATATTTGGTGGTATGGTCATTTTCATAATATTGATTCTTCTAACCCAGGAACATGGAATATCTTTCCATCTGTTTATGTCATCTTTGATTTCTTTCATGAGTATCTTATAATTTTCTGTGTACAGTTCTTTTACTTAGGTAGGTTTATTCCTAGAAATCTTATTCTTTTTGTTGCAGTGGTGAATGGGATTGCTTCTTTCTCTTTCTGATTTTCATTGTTTGTATATAGGAATGCAAGTGATTGCTGTGTATTGATTTTGTATCCTGCGACTTTGCTAAAGTCTCTGACTAGCTCTAGTAATTTTCTGATAGTATCGTTAGGGTTTTCTGTGTTTAGTATCTTGTCATGTGCAAACAGTCTTTTACTTCTTTTCCAATCTGGATTCCTTTTATTTCTTTTTCTTCTCTAATTGCTGTAGCTAGAAGTTCCAAGACAATGTTGAATAAAGTGGTGAAAGTGGACACCACCATCTTGTTCCTGATCTTAGAGGGAATGCTAAGATCAGAAACATGTTTTTCACCATTGAGAATAATGTTTGTTGTGGGCTTATTGCATATGGTTTTCACTGTATTGAGGTAGGTTCCTACTTTACCCATTTTTTGAAGAGTTTTTATCATTAATGTGTGCTGGATTTTGTCAAAGGCTTTTTCTGCATCTGTTGAGATTATATGATTTTTGTCTTTCAATTTGTTAATATGGTGTATCACATTGATTGATATACAGATATTAAAGAGCCCTTGCATGCCTGGGATAAACTCAACTTGATCATGATGTATGAGTGTTTGGATGTGTTGTTGAATTCTGTGTGCTAGAATTTTGTTGAGGATTTTGGCGTCTAAATTCATTAGTGATGTTGTAATTTTCTTTTTTTGTGTTTTCTTTCCCTGGTTTTGGTGTCAGTGTGATGTAGAATGTGTTTGGAAGTGTTCTGTCTTATGCAAGCTTTTGAAAGAGTTTTAGAAGGATAGTCATTAGCTCTTCTTTAAATGTTTGGTAGAATTCACCTGTGAAGCCATCTGGCCCTGGGCTTTTATTTTGGGGTAGATTTTTAATCACAAATTCAATTTCTGAGCTTGTAATTGGGTTATTCACAACTACTGTTTCTTCCTGGTTCAGTCTCAGAAGATCGATCTTCTCAAACAGTCTGTTCATTTCTTCCAGGTTGTTCAGTTATTGCCATATAGTTGTTTATAGTAGTCTCTTATAATCCTTTGTATTTCTGTATTGTCTGTTGTAACCTGTCCTTTCTTATTTCTGAATTTGATTTGATTCTTTTTTTTCTTGATGAGACTGCCTAGACTTTTGTCAATTTTGTTTATTTTTCAAAGAACCAGCTTTTGGTTTTATTAAACTTTCTATTGTTTCTTTTCTGTAACTTTTCTTTTCCAATATGGATTCCTTTCATTTCTTTTTCTTCTCTAATTGCTGTATCTAGAACTTCCAAGACTATCCTGAATAATGGTGAGAATGGGCACCCCTCTCTTG
Source organism: Tragulus kanchil (assembly GCA_022376925.1). Taxonomy (NCBI): domain Eukaryota; kingdom Metazoa; phylum Chordata; class Mammalia; order Artiodactyla; family Tragulidae; genus Tragulus; species Tragulus kanchil. Next base: position 22,659,899 of record JAIOJX010000025.1, on the reverse strand, counting down.
TTCCTGATCTTAGAGGATATGCTTTCAGTGTTTCACCATTGAGAATAATGTTTGTTGTGGGCTTATTGCATATGGTTTTCACTGTATTGAGGTAGGTTCCTACTTTACCCATTTTTTGAAGAGTTTTTATCATTAATGTGTGCTGGATTTTGTCAAAGGCTTTTTCTGCATCTGTTGAGATTATATGATTTTTGTCTTTCAATTTGTTAATATGGTGTATCACATTGATTGATATACAGATATTAAAGAGCCCTTGCATGCCTGGGATAAACTCAACTTGATCATGATGTATGAGTGTTTGGATGTGTTGTTGAATTCTGTGTGCTAGAATTTTGTTGAGGATTTTGGCGTCTAAATTCATTAGTGATGTTGTAATTTTCTTTTTTTGTGTTTTCTTTCCCTGGTTTTGGTGTCAGTGTGATGTAGAATGTGTTTGGAAGTGTTCTGTCTTATGCAAGCTTTTGAAAGAGTTTTAGAAGGATAGTCATTAGCTCTTCTTTAAATGTTTGGTAGAATTCACCTGTGAAGCCATCTGGCCCTGGGCTTTTATTTTGGGGTAGATTTTTAATCACAAATTCAATTTCTGAGCTTGTAATTGGGTTATTCACAACTACTGTTTCTTCCTGGTTCAGTCTCAGAAGATCGATCTTCTCAAACAGTCTGTTCATTTCTTCCAGGTTGTTCAGTTATTGCCATATAGTTGTTTATAGTAGTCTCTTATAATCCTTTGTATTTCTGTATTGTCTGTTGTAACCTGTCCTTTCTTATTTCTGAATTTGATTTGATTCTTTTTTTTCTTGATGAGACTGCCTAGACTTTTGTCAATTTTGTTTATTTTTCAAAGAACCAGCTTTTGGTTTTATTAAACTTTCTATTGTTTCTTTTATGTCTTTTTCATTTAATTCTGATCTGATCTTTATGATTTCTCTACTAATGCAAACTTTAAGGCTTTTATGTTCTTTTTCCAGTTGTTCTAAGTGTAAATTTACTTTGTCTTTTTTATGTCATGTTTTTCTTCTTTCTTGAGGTAGGATTTTATGGCTATAAATTTCCCTCGTAGAGCTTTTGCTGTACCCCATACATTTTGAGTTGCTGTGCTTTCATTGTCATTTTCTTCTAGGAACTTTTTTTATTTCCTTTTTAATTTCTTCAGTAATCTGTTCATTATTTAGGTATGTATTGTTTAATCTCCATGTGTTTGTGTTTTTAGCAGTTTTTTTTTTTTTTCCTTGTAATTGATAGCTAGTCTCATAGCATTGTGATTGGAAAGGATGGTTGATATAATTTAAATTTTCTCAAATTTACTGAGGTTTGATTTGCGACCCAAGATGTGGTCTTTCCTGGAGAATGTTCCATGTTCACTTGAGAATAAAGTGTATTCTGCATTTGGGTGGAAGGTCTTAAAGATATCCATGAGATCCATCTCTTCTAATGTGTCATTTAAGGCTTGTGTTTCCTTATAAATTTTCTTTTTTGCTGATGTATCCATTCGTATAAGAGGGGTGTTAGAGTCCCACTGTTATTGCTAGTGTCAGTTTCTTATTTTATGTTTGAAAGTGTTTACCTTATGTATTGATATGATCGTATGTTTGGTGCACAGATATTTATGATTGTTATGTCTTCTTCTTGGGTTGATCCCTTGATCATTATGTAGTGTCCTGCCTTGTCTCTTATAATCTTCATTATTTTAAGGTCTGTTCTGTCTGATATGAGGATTGCTATTCTGGCTTTCTTTTGATTTCCATTTGTATGCCATCCTCTCACTTTCAGTGTTTAAGTGTCTCTAGGTCTGAAGTGAGTTTTTTGTAGGCAGCATATATATGGGTCTTGCTTTTGTATCCATTCAGCCAGTCTGTGTCTTTTGGGTAGAACATTTAGTCCTTTTACATTTAAGGTAATTATTGATACAGATGATCCTATTGTCATCTTCTTAAATGTTTGGGGTTTATTTTGTAGATCTTTTTCTTCTCTTGTATTTGTCACCTATGTAAGTCCCTTTAACACTTGTTGTGATGCTGGTTTGGTGTTACTAAATTCTCTTACCTTTTGCTTGACTGTAAATTTTTCTCCATCAATTTTGAATGAAATTCTTGCCATATACGCCCCCCCCCCTTTTAAAGAATTTTCTGGGTTATCAGTTGTGCTGCAGTGACACTACAAAGACTTGCTCTGTTTGGTCGTGTCACATGTTGTTTGAAAGCTGACAGGAGTTGCTACTCCATCCTCAAAGTGGAAAAGAGAGTGTGGTGATGCACATGTCGTTTTCTCACAATGTCAGTCCAGAAGTAGCCAAAGCCTTTTTTGCTCACATTTCATTGCCACAAATGAGCCACATGAATATGCTGAATTTCAAACTCAAGGAATGTGCATGGCAAGATTGATGTGGAATACTTGTGATAAAAACATCAGTAGTCAATGTGAAAATGTTGAAATATATGAAAAAATAAATGTCAATGATATAAGAGATCCTAGAGAAATGTCCAAAAAATAAACACAGGAGAGACTCTCAAACAGGTATTTCACACACCATAAAGATTGTTCCCAACTATGGAAAACCATAATGGAACAAAATTCTGTCATAAGTATATATGTGGTTTGGATTAAGCTTCTAGTTTTTGGTTATTGGGTTATACTCTGTTAGTACAGTTATGTCAGAATCTTTTCAGCAAAATTAAAGATGATTTATCTCTGTGAGTTGATATGCCACTAAGTTATGACTTGGATATATACTTTCCTTTGTTCAGCACTACAAGGAGATTGAGGGTTTTAGGCTTGATATTGATATTAAAAGGTATAGATAATGATTCTTATTGTCCTGCCTTGTCTCTTATAATCTTCATTATTTTAAGGTCTGTTCTGTCTGATATGAGGATTGCTATTCTGGCTTTCTTTTGATTTCCATTTGTATGCCATCCTCTCACTTTCAGTGTTTAAGTGTCTCTAGGTCTGAAGTGAGTTTTTTGTAGGCAGCATATATATGGGTCTTGCTTTTGTATCCATTCAGCCAGTCTGTGTCTTTTGGGTAGAACATTTAGTCCTTTTACATTTAAGGTAATTATTGATACAGATGATCCTATTGTCATCTTCTTAAATGTTTGGGGTTTATTTTGTAGATCTTTTTCTTCTCTTGTATTTGTCACCTATGTAAGTCCCTTTAACACTTGTTGTGATGCTGGTTTGGTGTTACTAAATTCTCTTACCTTTTGCTTGACTGTAAATTTTTCTCCATCAATTTTGAATGAAATTCTTGCCATATACGCCCCCCCCCCTTTTAAAGAATTTTCTGGGTTATCAGTTGTGCTGCAGTGACACTACAAAGACTTGCTCTGTTTGGTCGTGTCACATGTTGTTTGAAAGCTGACAGGAGTTGCTACTCCATCCTCAAAGTGGAAAAGAGAGTGTGGTGATGCACATGTCGTTTTCTCACAATGTCAGTCCAGAAGTAGCCAAAGCCTTTTTTGCTCACATTTCATTGCCACAAATGAGCCACATGAATATGCTGAATTTCAAACTCAAGGAATGTGCATGGCAAGATTGATGTGGAATACTTGTGATAAAAACATCAGTAGTCAATGTGAAAATGTTGAAATATATGAAAAAATAAATGTCAATGATATAAGAGATCCTAGAGAAATGTCCAAAAAGTAAACACAGGAGAGACTCTCAAACAGGTATTTCACACACCATAAAGATTGTTCCCAACTATGGAAAACCATAATGGAACAAAATTCTGTCATAAGTATATATGTGGTTTGGATTAAGCTTCTAGTTTTTGGTTATTGGGTTATACTCTGTTAGTACAGTTATGTCAGAATCTTTTCAGCAAAATTAAAGATGATTTATCTCTGTGAGTTGATATGCCACTAAGTTATGACTTGGATATATACTTTCCTTTGTTCAGCACTACAAGGGGAGATTGAGGGTTTTAGGCTTGATATTGATATTAAAAGGTATAGATAATGGAATCTGTCATTCTTTAAATGGAGACTGTTGGAGTTAACAAAAATGGTATTTTCTCTCTTGGACAATCACAGATGCTTGCTCTCTCTTGGATCTCTAACACTCTCTGAATCTGGCAATCTAAACTACATAGTGCCTGTGCCCTCAGAAGTCACACCATGTAATTAGAACACAATAAAACCAATGTATTCTGACTTCTGAATAGACCATATAATAAGGTCTGGCATGCAGTATTGCAAAAACTATCTTCTCTGACATTAATAAAGTAAACATTCCCAGTATCATAGTGAGACTCATACTTAGTTTTTTAATTGTATAGCATTAATAGAAAAATGCATTTGTTCATTTTTAAACAAATTCATTTATTCTTAATACTTAATTGTAAAAGATTAACTTTAAGTAATAACCTATCTTTTATGTAGATACAAGAAATTTCTCTAACTTAATGTGTAAAAATAATTTTTGAATGTTTAAAAAAATTTTGTTTTACTGTTTACTTTTACAGAATTTTGTTATTTATAGATATATATGATCACAAATTAGTCATATGTATATCCCCATCCATCCTACCCCTTCAGGCCATCGCACAGTGCCCCTTTTCTCACAGCACAATGACAATAGCTATCTGTTTCACATATGATAGTATAGGTTGTCATGCTACTTCCTTTATGTCTCCCACCCACTCTTCATTCCCCACAATGTCCATATGTCTATTCTCCATGCCTGTCTTTTCATCGCTTCACTGCATATGTTATCATTACCACCCTACTAGATTCCATATCTATGTGTTAATATATTGTACTCGTCTTTCTCTTTTGACTTTTTTAAAACTTTCACACCATAAAGATTGTTCCCAACTATGGAAAACCATAATGGAACAAAATTCTGTCATAAGTATATATGTGGTTTGGATTAAGCTTCTAGTTTTTGGTTATTGGGTTATACTCTGTTAGTACAGTTATGTCAGAATCTTTTCAGCAAAATTAAAGATGATTTATCTCTGTGAGTTGATATGCCACTAAGTTATGACTTGGATATATACTTTCCTTTGTTCAGCACTACAAGGGGAGATTGAGGGTTTTAGGCTTGATATTGATATTAAAAGGTATAGATAATGGAATCTGTCATTCTTTAAATGGAGACTGTTGGAGTTAACAAAAATGGTATTTTCTCTCTTGGACAATCACAGATGCTTGCTCTCTCTTGGATCTCTAACACTCTCTGAATCTGGCAATCTAAACTACATAGTGCCTGTGCCCTCAGAAGTCACACCATGTAATTAGAACACAATAAAACCAATGTATTCTGACTTCTGAATAGACCATATAATAAGGTCTGGCATGCAGTATTGCAAAAACTATCTTCTCTGACATTAATAAAGTAAACATTCCCAGTATCATAGTGAGACTCATACTTAGTTTTTTAATTGTATAGCATTAATAGAAAAATGCATTTGTTCATTTTTAAACAAATTCATTTATTCTTAATACTTAATTGTAAAAGATTAACTTTAAGTAATAACCTATCTTTTATGTAGATACAAGAAATTTCTCTAACTTAATGTGTAAAAATAATTTTTGAATGTTTAAAAAAATTTTGTTTTACTGTTTACTTTTACAGAATTTTGTTATTTATAGATATATATGATCACAAATTAGTCATATGTATATCCCCATCCATCCTACCCCTTCAGGCCATCGCACAGTGCCCCTTTTCTCACAGCACAATGACAATAGCTATCTGTTTCACATATGATAGTATAGGTTGTCATGCTACTTCCTTTATGTCTCCCACCCACTCTTCATTCCCCACAATGTCCATATGTCTATTCTCCATGCCTGTCTTTTCATCGCTTCACTGCATATGTTATCATTACCACCCTACTAGATTCCATATCTATGTGTTAATATATTGTACTCGTCTTTCTCTTTTTGACTTACTTCACTTTTTATATTAGGATTTAGACCCCGCCACCTCATTAAGATCGATTCTTCTGCATTTTGTGTCACAGCAGTATAGTATTCCATTTTATATATTTACCACAGCTTTTTTATCCATTCATTCATTGATGGACATCTAAGTTGCTTCCATGTTCTAGCTACTGTGTAGAGAGTTGCAATGAACATTGGGGAACAGGTGCCTATTTCAGTTTTGATTTCATCAGGGTATAAGCCTAATAGTGGGATTGCTAGGTCGTATGGTGCTTCTGTTTTTAGTTTTTTAAGGAATATACTTACTGTCTGCCATAGCAGCTGAATCAATCTACATTCCCACCAGCAATGCAAGAGTGTTCCCTTTTCTCTGCACCCTCTCCGGCATTTATTGTCTGTAGATGTTTTGATGATGACCATTCTGACTGGAGTGAGGTGATATCTCATTGTAGTTTTGACTTGCATTTCTCTGATAATGAGGTTAAGCATCTTTTCATGTACGTTTTGGTGAAGTCGTCCATTTCGGTCCTTTTCCCATTTTTTGATTGGGTTATTCATTTTCTGATGTTGAGTTGTCTGAGTTGCTCCTAGATTTTGGAGATTCTTTGTATGTTATTTCATTTGCTATGATTTTCTCCCATTCTGTGGGCTGTCTGTTCACTTTATTTATAGTTTCTTTTTCTTTGCAGAAGCTTTTAAGTTTCATTAGGTCCCACGTGTTTATTTTTGTTTTAAGTTCCACTATTCTAGTAGGTGGGTCAGAGAAGATCCTGCTTTGATTTATGTCCTTGAGTGTTTTGCCTATATTTTCCTCTAAGTGTTTGATAGTTTCTGGTCTTATATTTATGTCTTTAATCCATTTTGAGTTTATCTTTGTGTATAGTGTCACAAATTAGTCATATGTATATCCCCATCCATCCTACCCCTTCAGGCCATCGCACAGTGCCCCTTTTCTCACAGCACAATGACAATAGCTATCTGTTTCACATATGATAGTATAGGTTGTCATGCTACTTCCTTTATGTCTCCCACCCACTCTTCATTCCCCACAATGTCCATATGTCTATTCTCCATGCCTGTCTTTTCATCGCTTCACTGCATATGTTATCATTACCACCCTACTAGATTCCATATCTATGTGTTAATATATTGTACTCGTCTTTCTCTTTTTGACTTACTTCACTTTTTATATTAGGATTTAGACCCCGCCACCTCATTAAGATCGATTCTTCTGCATTTTGTGTCACAGCAGTATAGTATTCCATTTTATATATTTACCACAGCTTTTTTATCCATTCATTCATTGATGGACATCTAAGTTGCTTCCATGTTCTAGCTACTGTGTAGAGAGTTGCAATGAACATTGGGGAACAGGTGCCTATTTCAGTTTTGATTTCATCAGGGTATAAGCCTAATAGTGGGATTGCTAGGTCGTATGGTGCTTCTGTTTTTAGTTTTTTAAGGAATATACTTACTGTCTGCCATAGCAGCTGAATCAATCTACATTCCCACCAGCAATGCAAGAGTGTTTCCTTTTCTCTGCACCCTCTCCGGCATTTATTGTCTGTAGATGTTTTGATGATGACCATTCTGACTGGAGTGAGGTGATATCTCATTGTAGTTTTGACTTGCATTTCTCTGATAATGAGGTTAAGCATCTTTTCATGTACGTTTTGGTGAAGTCGTCCATTTCGGTCCTTTTCCCATTTTTTGATTGGGTTATTCATTTTCTGATGTTGAGTTGTCTGAGTTGCTCCTAGATTTTGGAGATTCTTTGTATGTTATTTCATTTGCTATGATTTTCTCCCATTCTGTGGGCTGTCTGTTCACTTTATTTATAGTTTCTTTTTCTTTGCAGAAGCTTTTAAGTTTCATTAGGTCCCACGTGTTTATTTTTGTTTTAAGTTCCACTATTCTAGTAGGTGGGTCAGAGAAGATCCTGCTTTGATTTATGTCCTTGAGTGTTTTGCCTATATTTTCCTCTAAGTGTTTGATAGTTTCTGGTCTTATATTTATGTCTTTAATCCATTTTGAGTTTATCTTTGTGTATAGTGTCATGGAATATTCCAACCTCAGATTTTTGCATGTAGCTGTTCAATTTTCCCAGCACCATTTGTTGAGGAGGCTGTATTTGTCCTATTTTATTTAATTAAAATTTTTTTTTTCTTGGGGGGCAGCGGGTTGGGGAGGAGAGGGTGTGGGCGGGCCACTTCTATTGGTCTTTCATTTATCTGTTTTCATCCATCTTTGTTCTTTGGCCCGTGTGGGCCTCCCATTTCAGTGGCCTCTGTTGTCACAGAGCCAACGGCTCTGGGCTCATGCACTCTAGAGCTCTGGCTTGGTAATTGGACACATTGGTCCAGCCGCTCCACAGCATATGGGATCTTCCCAGGCCAGGGATCGAACCTTGCACTGCAAGGCAGTGTCCTTACCCACTAGACCACCAGGGAAGCCCTTTGTCCCATTTTATATTTTCACCTTCTTTGTCAAAAATTAGGTACCCATAGGTGCCTGGGCCTATCTATGGGTTTTCTGTCTAGCTCCATTAGTCTACATTTCTGTTTTTGTGCCACTACCGTACTGTCTGGATGACTGTTGCTTTGTAGTAGAGTCTGAAGTTAGGGAGACTGATTCCTCCAGCTCCGTTTTTCATTATGAGGATTGCTTTGGATATTCGGGGTCGTTTGTGTTTCCATATGAACTGTGTTATTTGTTCCAGTTCTGTGAAGAATGTCATGGGTAGTTTGATAGGGATTGCATTGAATCTGTAGAAGATATTTGGTAGTATGGTCATTTTCACAGTATTGATTCTTCTGACTCAGGAACATAGAATATCTCTCCATCTGTTTAAATCTTCTTTAACTTCTTTCATGAGTGTCTTGTAATTTTCTGTGTACAGTTCTTTTGTTTCTTTGGTTAGTTTTATTCCTAGATATTTTCTTCCTTTGGTTGCAATGGTGAATGGAATTGCCTCTTTGATTTCGTTTTCTGATTTTTCATCCTTTGTGTATAGCAATGTGAGTGATTTCTGTGTATTGATTTTGTATCCTGTGACTTTGCTGAATTCATTGGTTAGCTCTAGTCATTTTCTAATAGTGTCTTTGGAATTTTTTCTGTATAATACCATGTTGTCTGCAGATAGAGTTTTACTTCTTCTTTTCCAATCTGTATTCCGTTTATTTGTTTCTTCTCTTATTGCTGTTGCTAGAACTTACAGGACTATGTGAATAATAATGGTGAAAGTGGACACCCTTGTCTTGTTCCTGATCTTAGAGGGAATGCTTTCAGTTTTTCATCATTGAGAATAATGTTTGCTATGGGCTTCACATATATGCTTTCACTATGTCGAGATAGGATCATTCTATGCCAAGTTTTTGAAGAGTTATTATTAGAAATGGATGTTGTACTTTGTCGAAGGCTTTTTCTGCATCTATTGAGATTATCATGTTTTTTTTTTTTTTTTGGTCTCTCAGTTTGTTGGCATGGTGTATCATGTTGATTGACTTGTGCATATTGAAGAATTCTTGCATGCCTCGGATGAAGCTGACTTGATCATGATGTACGAGTTTTTTGATGTGTTGTTGAATTCTGTTTTATAGGATTTTGTGATGTTGGCCTGTAATTTTTCTTTTTTCGTGTTGTCTTTGTCTGACTTTGGTATCAGGATGATGGTGGCCTCATAGAATGTGTTTGAAATTGTTCCTTCCTGTGCAAATTTTTGGAATTGTTTTAGAAGGACAGGCATTAGCTCTTCTTTAAATGTTTGGTAGAATTCACCTATGAAGCCATCTGGCCCTGGGCTTTTATTGTTAGGTAGATTTTTCATCACAAATTCGATTTTTGAGCTTGTGATTGGATTGTTCATAGTTTCTTTTTCTTCCTGGCTCAGTCTTGGGAGAATAATCTTCTCCAAGAAACTATCCATTTCTTCCAGGTTGTCCAGTTTGTTGACATATAGTTGTTCATAACACTGTCTTAAAATCCTTAGTATTTCTGCATTCTCTGTTGTAATCTCTCCTTTTTCATTTTTGATTTTGTTGATGTGGTTCTTCTCTCTTTTTTTCTTGATGAGTCTGGCCAGTGGCTTGTCAATTTTGTTTACCTTTTCAAAGAACCAGCTTCTCGTTTTATTTATCCTTACTATTGGTTCTTTCATTTATTTTTCATTTATTTCCGCTCTGATCTTTATGCTTTCTCTTCTGCTAACTTGGGTTTTTTTGGTTGTTCTTCTTCTTTCTCCATTTGTTTTAAGCATAGAGATAGGTCATCTGTTTGATATTTTTCTTGTTTCTCGAGGTAGGATTGTAGTAGCACAAATTTCCCTCTTAGAACTGCTTTTGCAGTATCCCATAAGTTTTGCACTGTCGTGTGTTCTTTGTCACTTTTTTCCTAGGAATTTTTAAAATTTTCCTTTGATTTGCCTCGTAATCAGTTTGTTTTCCAGGTATGTGTTGTTTAATCTCCGTATGTTTGTGTTTTTAGCAGTTTTGTTTCCTGTCGTTGACCTCTAGTCTCATTGCATTGGTATCTGAGAATTTGGTTGATATAATTTCAGTTTTCTTATATTTACTGAGTTTTAATTTGTGGCCCAAGATGTGGTCTATCATGGAGAATGTTCCATGACCACATGAGAAGAAAGCATATTCTTCTTCTTTTAGATGGAAGGTCCTAAAGATATCCATGAGGTCCATTTATTCTAGTGTGGCATTTAAGGCTTGTGTTTCTTTATTAATTTTCTGTTTCGATGATCTGTCCGTTGGTGTGAGAGGATTGTTAAGGTCTCCTAAAATGATTGTGTTATTGTTGATTTCTTCTTTTATGTCTGGAAGTATTTGTCTTATGTAATGGTGTGCTTGTGTGTTGGGTGCCTAGATATTTATGATTCTTATATCTTCCTTGTGGATCAATCCCTTGATCATTATGTAGTGTCCTGCCTTGTCTCTTATAATCTTCTTTAAGGTTTATTGTTAGTAGTTTCTCATTCGTTTTTGGCGTGATATTTCTTTTTCTTCCTGGCTCAGTCTTGGGAGAATAATCTTCTCCAAGAAACTATCCATTTCTTCCAGGTTGTCCAGTTTGTTGACATATAGTTGTTCATAACACTGTCTTAAAATCCTTAGTATTTCTGCATTCTCTGTTGTAATCTCTCCTTTTTCATTTTTGATTTTGTTGATGTGGTTCTTCTCTCTTTTTTTCTTGATGAGTCTGGCCAGTGGCTTGTCAATTTTGTTTACCTTTTCAAAGAACCAGCTTCTCGTTTTATTTATCCTTACTATTGGTTCTTTCATTTATTTTTCATTTATTTCCGCTCTGATCTTTATGCTTTCTCTTCTGCTAACTTGGGTTTTTTTGGTTGTTCTTCTTCTTTCTCCATTTGTTTTAAGCATAGAGATAGGTCATCTGTTTGATATTTTTCTTGTTTCTCGAGGTAGGATTGTAGTAGCACAAATTTCCCTCTTAGAACTGCTTTTGCAGTATCCCATAAGTTTTGCACTGTCGTGTGTTCTTTGTCACTTTTTTCCTAGGAATTTTTAAAATTTTCCTTTGATTTGCCTCGTAATCAGTTTGTTTTCCAGGTATGTGTTGTTTAATCTCCGTATGTTTGTGTTTTTAGCAGTTTTGTTTCCTGTCGTTGACCTCTAGTCTCATTGCATTGGTATCTGAGAATTTGGTTGATATAATTTCAGTTTTCTTATATTTACTGAGTTTTAATTTGTGGCCCAAGATGTGGTCTATCATGGAGAATGTTCCATGACCACATGAGAAGAAAGCATATTCTTCTTCTTTTAGATGGAAGGTCCTAAAGATATCCATGAGGTCCATTTATTCTAGTGTGGCATTTAAGGCTTGTGTTTCTTTATTAATTTTCTGTTTCGATGATCTGTCCGTTGGTGTGAGAGGATTGTTAAGGTCTCCTAAAATGATTGTGTTATTGTTGATTTCTTCTTTTATGTCTGGAAGTATTTGTCTTATGTAATGGTGTGCTTGTGTGTTGGGTGCCTAGATATTTATGATTCTTATATCTTCCTTGTGGATCAATCCCTTGATCATTATGTAGTGTCCTGCCTTGTCTCTTATAATCTTCTTTAAGGTCTATTTTGTCTGATATGAGGACTGCTACTCCAGCTTTCTTTTGATTTCCATTTGCATGGAATATCTTTTTCCATCCTCTCACTTTCAGTCTACGAGTATCTCTAGGTCTGAAGTGGGTTTCTTGTAAACAGCACATATATGGGTCTTGTTTTTGTATACATTTAGCCAGTCTGTTTCTTTTGGTTGGAACATTTAATCCATTTACATTTAAAGTAATTATTGATACGAATGATCCTATTGTCATCTTCTTAGATGTTATTATGGCTTTGTTTTGTAGATCTTCTTCTCTTGTATTTGTCGCCTATATAAGTCCCTTTAACACTTGTTGTAATGCTGGTTTGGTGCTACTAAATTTTTTTAATTTTTGCTTATCTGTAAAGTTGTTAACTTCTTCATCAATTTTGAATGAGATCCTTGAAGGTTCAAGTATTCTTAGAGGCAGATGATTCTGTTTCAGCGCTTTAAATGTGTCTTGCCATTCCCTTCTGCCTGCAGAGTTTCTGTTGAAAGATCAGCAATTAAACATATGGGGTTTCCCTTATATGTCACAAGTTGCTTTTCCCTTGCTGCTTTTAGAAATCTTTGTTTTTAATTTGCATTAGCTTAATTAATATGTGCCTCAGTGTGTTTCTTCTCGGGTTTATTCTGTATGGTACTCTTTGCACTTCTTGGACTTGATTGACTATTTATTTTCCCATGTTGGGGTAATTTTCAACTGTAATCTCTTCAAAAATTTTCTCATATCCTTTCTTTTTCTTCTTCTTCTTCTGGAACCCCTACGATTCGAATATTGGTGTGTTTGATATTATCCCAGAGGTCTCTGATGCTATCCTCTTTGAGCTTGATTCTGTTCTTTTGCTCTTACTTCCACCATTCTATCTTCCAGCTCAATTATCCATTCTTCTGTTCCAGATACTCTGCTCTTGATTCGTTCTATAGTGCAATCACTCAACAGTTGAGCAACTCAGCAATTGATTTGTTTATCTCTGGTGTTTTTTAAGTTTTTGTATTTCTTTATTCACTGTGTTAGTTGATTCTTGCAATTTCTCTGTAATTCTGTTTTCGGTGCTTTGGATCATCGTTACTATCATTCTTCTGAATTCACTGTCAGAAAGTTTGTCTAATTCCACTTCGTTTATTTGGACTCGTGTGTTTGTAGATTGTTCCTTCAGTTGTGTGGTATTTCTCTGCCATTTCATTGTTATTATTAATTTTTTAACTAACTATGTTTGGGGTTTCCTTTTCCCAGACTTTGAGTTATGTCTATGGGTGTTTGTTGTTTGGATGAGGTGTCTTATTCTGGGTGATGCTGGTGGTTAGGTGCTGTCAGGACTTGCATACAAGTGCTTGCCTTTGTTGGAGTTTTCGCTGTATAATGTTCTCTAGTGTTAGGTGTTCTCTGGTATTGTAGGGTTTTCGAGTCAGTGCTTTCTCCCTAAAGCCCCTGGATTGTTGCCTGACCAGGGAATAAAGATTTCATGGCTGGTTTGTTATGGAATTAAATGGTATTAAAACATATATACATGAATGAGAAATAGAATGTATGCCTTTGACAAATGGCAATTAAAATATTATGGAAATACTATCTAGCATACTGAATTATACATAGAAACATATACAGCCAGAACATAACCCAAGCATTCCAACCAAAAAATACAGTGCAATATGTTAGCACAGCAAGTAGAGAAAACCAAGAATGATATCCACCAGTTAGTAACCAAACTAAGTAGAGCACAAATTGGAGAATAATGCTAAAGCAGGGTCTCAATTGGTGATAAGGTAATGAGGGCAAAACAGACTAAGAAATATGGTAGGGAAAGGAAAAAAGAGGAAGGGAGTAAAGAAGAGAAATATAGAATAATACTACAAAGTTAAGTATAGGGAGATAAAGATTTGTATGTATTAGAGTTTAGTGCTATAGGAAAATAGCTTCAGAGAAAGCAAAGAAATAGTTGTAGAGGAAGTAATAATACATATAAAAAATTAAAACAGAGATATATATATATATATATGGAAAAACAATAAAAACAAGCAAAACCCCCACAGAACCATTAAAGGCCAATGTGGAACGAGAAGTATATACCAGAATAAAATGTGTGGTTTAAAAGGAAAAAAATAAAACTGTATAAACTTGAATATATTCGGTGTTACTGATAAGATTGGTAGCTTAAACAGAGTTCCGTGGAGAAAAGAAAAAAAAAAAAAGTGCAGGTGCTGGAGGACTGAGGAAAAAAGGAAAAAAAAAAAAAAAGTGAAGAAAAGGAGCAAAAAATGCAAGAAAAAAGAATAAAAAATAAAATAAAAAAATTAAAAATTTCAGCACTAAATTCAGCTCCAATGGAAACATGAAAATAGTGAATGTCTATGTTCTTCTGTCTCTTGCTGTCTATTCAGGAATTATTAGTCTTTTTCTTGCTTCTGACAGTGGTCGTATCTGAAGGCCTCTATTACTGCTTGTTTATTTCTGCCTATTCCAGAACTAAACGGTCCGCCCAGGCTGGCCCTGGTAGTTTCTTAATCATTAATTTAGATACCTTTGTTGCTAGGTGGAGCTGAGTTCCCTCCCTGTAGGTTGACCTGCAGCCAAACTATAGTAGGGGTAATGGCATCTCTCTCACAAAGGATTTATTCCCACATGCTCTATGAGAATCACTTCTTCAGTGTCCCCAACACTGCTGCAGGCCACCACTGACCCCTCGCTCCGCCGGAGGCTTCAGAATACTCAGAAGTGAGTCTGGCTCAGTCTCATGTGGAATCGCTATTCCCCTCTCCCGGATCTTGGTGCACACGAGTCTCCAGTTCTACTTGGCAGCTCTATGATCGGGTTAATGATAAACTCCTTCAAAGGGAATTAAGTGCCCTCTTTCCGAGGACTGCTCAAGGGCACTACTAGCTTAAGGGGGCACTTGGACCCTCAAAAGCTGGTCTCGCTCAGTCCCTTGTGGGGGGTCACTGCTCCTTTCCTGGGTCTTGATTTGCAATATGCATTGTGTATTTGGCCACCCAGCCTCTCGTGAGTATGAGGTTTGACTTTTGAAAGTGCATTTGCGCCCCTCTTATGGTCCGGCTTCTCCTTTGCTCTTCAGTGTGGGGTATCTTTTTTGTGATCAGATCCAACCTCCTCCTGTCGTTGGTTTCTCAGGAACTAGTTGCAATTCAGGCAATTTTATAGGAGAGATGAGTGCATGTCCCTCTACCCTGCCATCTTAGCCAGCATCAAATTTTGAATATTTTTAAACCAGTGATTTATAAAGATTATACCCCTATGTTAATCCATATAAAAGCACACATGTATAAGAAGTTCAACATAAAGCTGTATTCTCGGAGTTACTGAGAGAAAATTAAAAAAGAATGTAAAGCCAAAATTTGTCTGACATTTGTTTTCAGATTAAGTTCTGAATATATGTAGAGATCAACAAATATGAAATATGAATATTATTTTTCTCTGAAAACAAGTAGTTATCTCCCTTTTAGAAATATATAGTTTTGAAATAGCCTCATAGGCTTGCCAAGGGTAAATAATGTTATTATCCCAAAAAGTAAACTTTTCTTGGATGTCACTATGTAGAATTTTCAGCACAGTTGTTCATGCTGAGTCTTCTAAGCTGAAAGATGTCACTGCCGGGTCTTAAACACATGGGGCAGAGTGCCAGTGAGAACAACTTGCCCAGTATCTGTCAAGTCAGGCCGAGCGTGGGGCAGTGCCCAGAATCCATGAAGAATACTTTGAAGGTCAGGACATCAGCTAACTGCAAAGAACTCAAAGTGAACTTTGAAAGAGTGTAAAGGACCCTTTTCACTTTTAACATACAGAGAAGGAATCAGGGACACTTCAGCTGTCAGAAATTAAAATAGATATTAATGACATGGTTAGAAATGACACACTTTAGGTATTATGGCTCAGTAACAGTGCTACTATAATTAAGGAGATGCTGTGATCAATTTTTGCTTTAAAATGCCTGTGTAGTTATTCAGGCACTTAAAACTTAGAAAAACATATTTAGTTAAAAATGCATAGTTAAGATACTGAATATGGTACCCTGTGCTATGCAGAATAAAAAGAAGAGTTGTTGCTTATTTTTCTTTGTATGTAATAGGTTGTTGATCTGTGCTCTAATATATCCTCCCCACCACACACTCATTTTTCCCTTTGGTAACCATGGGTTTGTTTTCCTGCATCTGTGAATCTGTTTATGTATATAGATTCATTTCTATTACCTATATACAGAAATTATGGAATATCTGAAAAAAATACACAGTTGAGTCACTTTGCTCTATACTAGAAAGTAAGACATTATGAATCAAGTATACTGCAGTTTTTAAAAATGCATAGTAAATCTCAGCATATTGAATGCATGAGTGATTATCTAGCTTTATAATTAACAGACAACAGGTATCCTATGATTCAGAATAAGATTTTGTATCACTGTATAAAAAGGAAATTTAATTTCTAGTCTATAGAAGGGGCACAGATGTAGTTATCACATTTTTTTCCTTCTGCATAAACAAGGAACAAATGACAGGTATTTTTTAAGCCACATACTTAAACTGAAAGTAGCAGACATGATCAAAGTGTTCTTTTTTGGGTATGTGTTTCTCAACTGCAAGCAAGATAGAAAACAACTAATGTTTAAAAAAAATATGCAGGTTGCAGTGAAAGAAAAGTAGGTGAAAGAATCTCAAATGTTCTCAACTGAAACTAAATGAAAAGATGTTTTCATATAACAACACATTGGGATTTTCTTCCATTTCCTTATTTTCAATGGTTTTAAGTAACTCATTATTCATTGATGACTTCTAATCATTATGTGTTTATATATATATACATAGATATATATACACATATATACTTATGTACATATATATTTTATATACACCCTCCAATTGCTGTTACAGTTTTAATACCTATCTATTATTTGATATATCCTCATTTTCTTTGGGGGCCAGGTTGCAATATCATTAAGTTTGCTAACATATTCCTAAACTTGACCTAGAGTACAGAACATTCATATTACACATTTGAAGTAATATATTGGATAGACTTAAAATTAGAATGATGAAATTGGTGATCATATGTCTTCATTAAAAGAGAGTGTATGTTGAATTTTTCCCATATTTATTTTTACTTGATTTTCTGGCAGGTACTAAAATTAAAAAATAACTATCATCAGAGAAATAAACATGGTTAAAAATTGATAGCAGGAAAAAGGTATTAAGTGGTGATTTTAGTTACTGTTTAAATACATTTACGATGTTAGCAAATTCAAAACAGCTTAATGTTTTTCCTTAAGGAAAGGGATTCTCATATCTAGAGAAGGTTTGAAACCTTCTCTAACTTGATTTTTAAGGAAGTGCTATGGTAGTTTCTTTGTAAGCTTTTTGTTAATGAATAATGGCTTCTAGTGAACAAATCACACATGTCAAATCACTCAATGTATATCATATACATTAAATGATTAAGTGGTTGAAATTTGTGGATGGGAGAGGAATTGGCTTCAAAGTTTAAACCAAATTTGAAATCTCAGCATATTGAATGCATGAGTGATTATCTAGCTTTATAATTAACAGACAACAGGTATCCTATGATTCAGAATAAGATTTTGTATCACTGTATAAAAAGGAAATTTAATTTCTAGTCTATAGAAGGGGCACAGATGTAGTTATCACATTTTTTTCCTTCTGCATAAACAAGGAACAAATGACAGGTATTTTTTAAGCCACATACTTAAACTGAAAGTAGCAGACATGATCAAAGTGTTCTTTTTTGGGTATGTGTTTCTCAACTGCAAGCAAGATAGAAAACAACTAATGTTTAAAAAAAATATGCAGGTTGCAGTGAAAGAAAAGTAGGTGAAAGAATCTCAAATGTTCTCAACTGAAACTAAATGAAAAGATGTTTTCATATAACAACACATTGGGATTTTCTTCCATTTCCTTATTTTCAATGGTTTTAAGTAACTCATTATTCATTGATGACTTCTAATCATTATGTGTGTATATATATATACATATATATATATACACATATATACATATATACATATATATTTTATATACACCCTCCAATTGCTGTTACAGTTTTAATACCTATCTATTATTTGATATATCCTCATTTTCTTTGGGGGCCAGGTTGCAATATCATTAAGTTTGCTAACATATTCCTAAACTTGACCTAGAGTACAGAACATTCATATTACACATTTGAAGTAATATATTGGATAGACTTAAAATTAGAATGATGAAATTGGTGATCATATGTCTTCATTAAAAGAGAGTGTATGTTGAATTTTTCCCATATTTATTTTTACTTGATTTTCTGGCAGGTACTAAAATTAAAAAATAACTATCATCAGAGAAATAAACATGGTTAAAAATTGATAGCAGGAAAAAGGTATTAAGTGGTGATTTTAGTTACTGTTTAAATACATTTACGATGTTAGCAAATTCAAAACAGCTTAATGTTTTTCCTTAAGGAAAGGGATTCTCATATCTAGAGAAGGTTTGAAACCTTCTCTAACTTGATTTTTAAGGAAGTGCTATGGTAGTTTCTTTGTAAGCTTTTTGTTAATGAATAATGGCTTCTAGTGAACAAATCACACATGTCAAATCACTCAATGTATATCATATACATTAAATGATTAAGTGGTTGAAATTTGTGGATGGGGAGAGGAATTGGCTTCAAAGTTTAAACCAAATTTGATACTTAAAATTTTAAAGGACATTTTAAACAATTTGACATTAAAAGTTTGCTCCAGTATAGGAATAAATGGATGAACTATTTTGTTATAAATAAATTTAAAAACAAAAGAAAAACTTGCCCTAAAATGGCTTATCCTGTATTTTTAAATATCTTTAGTTGTACTGAATTATAGTATTTTCAAAAACATGGGGATGTTCTGATTAATGTGTTTTTTATTTGATTATAAGTATGTATCTGTGATTTCCATGTATTGGCAAGTATAGATTTATTAATTGCCAAGAAATTATTGAACTGATCCCATCTGAAAATGTTCAAAGAAGAACCACAGTACTTAAGAAAAAGGACTTCTCCAAGCAATAGGTTTTATTTTGATCTCTTAGTTGTTGTGTTTTCCCACATTTTAAGTAGTGATGCAATCTCAGAAACACTTTCACGGATCAGAGATGCCCAGAATAACAGGCAATTTGGCCTTGAAGAACAAAATGAAGCAGGGCAAAGGCTAACAGAGTTCTGCCAAGAGAATGCACTGGTCATAAAGAGCAAACACCCTTTTCCACCAACATGAGACGAATCTACACATGGACATCACCAGATAGTCAACACAGAAATCAGATTAATTGTATTCTTTGCAGCCGAAGATGGAGAAGCTCTCTATATCTGCCAAGACCTGGAGCTGAATGGAGCTCAAATCATGAGCTCATTATTGCAAAATCCAGGATTAAGTTGTGGAAAGCAGAAAAAAACCACTAAACCATTGATCCCTTATTATTTATACAGTAGAGGTGGCAAATAGAGTCAAGGAATTAGATCTGGTAAACAGAGTACCTAAAGAACTAGGGATGGGAGTTTGTAACATTGTACAGTAGGCAGTGACCAAAAACATCCTAAAGAAGAAAAAAAAAAAATGTAAGAAGATAAGCGGTTGTGTGAGGAGGATTTACAAAGAGCGGAAGAAAGAGAAGCAAAACGCAAGGAGAAAGGGAAAGAAACGTAATGCAGAGTGTCAGAGAATACCAAGGCGAGATAAGAAAGTCTTATTAAATGAACAATACAAAGAAATAGAGGAAATCAATAGAATGGGTAGACTAGAGATCTCTTCTAGAAAATTGGAGAGATCAAGGAATCATTTCATACAAGAATGAGTACGATACATAAAGGAGAGAAATGTTAAGGACCTCACAGAAGCAGAAGAGATTAAGAAGTGGCAAGAAATCATGTAAGAATTATACAAAAAAGGTATTATTTACCTAGATAACTATAATGGTGTTCTCACTCACCTATAACCAGACATTCTGGAGTATGTGGTCAGGTTGGGCCTTGGGAAGCATTACTACAAAATTAGTGGAGGTGACAGAATTCCATCTGAGCTATTAAAAATCCTAAAAGATGGTGCTGTTAAAGTGCTAAACTCAGTATGTCAGCAAATTTGGAAAACGCAGCATTGGTTACAGGACTAGGAAAGGTCGATTTTCATTCCAGTCCCAAGGAAGGGCAGTTCCAAGAAAGTTCATACTACTCCACCATTGAACTCATTTCACATGCCATCAAAGTGATATTCCAAATCCTTCAAGCTAGGCTTCAGCAGTATGTGAACTGAGAATTTCCAGATGTACAAGCTGAATTTAGAAAAGGCAGAGGAAACAGATCAAATTGTCAACATCTGTTGGATCTTAGAAAAAGCAAGAGAATTCCAGAAAAGCATCTAATTCCACTTCATTGACTATGTGAAAGCCTTTGACTCTGTGAATCACAACAAACTGTAAAAAATTCTTACAGGGATGAGAGTACTAGACCACCTTACCTGTCTCCTGAGAAACCTGTATGCAGGTCAAGAAGCAACAATTAGAACAAGTAACAACAAACTGGTTCCAAAATGGGAAAGGAGTACGTCAGGGCTGTATATTGTCACACTGCTTATTTAGCTTATATGCAGAGTACATCATGCAAATACCAGGCTGGATAAATCCCAAGGTGGAATCAAGATTGCCCAGAGAAGTTTCAATAATTTCAGATAAGCAGATGATATGTGTATGTACTCTAATGACAGAAAGTGAAGAAGAACTAAAGAGCCTCTTCATGAGGGTGAAAGAGGAGAGTGAAAAAACTGGCTCAAAACTCAACATTCAAAAAGGAAAGAACATGGCATCTGATCCCATCACTTCATGACAGATGGGAAAAAGTGGAAACAGTGACAGATTTCATATTCTTGGGCTCCAAAAATCACTGCCAATGATGAGTGCAGCCATAAAATTGAAAGGCGCATATTCCTTGGAAGAAAAGCTATGACAAACCTACACAGCATATTCAAAAGCACAGGCGTCACTTTGCTGACGAAGGTTTATTTACCTAGATAACTATAATGGTGTTCTCACTCACCTATAACCAGACATTCTGGAGTATGTGGTCAGGTTGGGCCTTGGGAAGCATTACTACAAAATTAGTGGAGGTGACAGAATTCCATCTGAGCTATTAAAAATCCTAAAAGATGGTGCTGTTAAAGTGCTAAACTCAGTATGTCAGCAAATTTGGAAAACGCAGCATTGGTTACAGGACTAGGAAAGGTCGATTTTCATTCCAGTCCCAAGGAAGGGCAGTTCCAAGAAAGTTCATACTACTCCACCATTGAACTCATTTCACATGCCATCAAAGTGATATTCCAAATCCTTCAAGCTAGGCTTCAGCAGTATGTGAACTGAGAATTTCCAGATGTACAAGCTGAATTTAGAAAAGGCAGAGGAAACAGATCAAATTGTCAACATCTGTTGGATCTTAGAAAAAGCAAGAGAATTCCAGAAAAGCATCTAATTCCACTTCATTGACTATGTGAAAGCCTTTGACTCTGTGAATCACAACAAACTGTAGAAAATTCTTAAAGAGATGGGAATACTAGACCACCTTACCTGTCTCCTGAGAAACCTGTATGCAGGTCAAGAAGCAACAATTAGAACAAGTAACAACAAACTGGTTCCAAAATGGGAAAGGAGTACGTCAGGGCTGTATATTGTCACACTGCTTATTTAGCTTATATGCAGAGTACATCATGCAAATACCAGGCTGGATAAATCCCAAGGTGGAATCAAGATTGCCCAGAGAAGTTTCAATAATTTCAGATAAGCAGATGATATGTGTATGTACTCTAATGACAGAAAGTGAAGAAGAACTAAAGAGCCTCTTCATGAGGGTGAAAGAGGAGAGTGAAAAAACTGGCTCAAAACTCAACATTCAAAAAGGAAAGAACATGGCATCTGATCCCATCACTTCATGACAGATGGGGAAAAAGTGGAAACAGTGACAGATTTCATATTCTTGGGCTCCAAAAATCACTGCCAATGATGAGTGCAGCCATAAAATTGAAAGGCGCATATTCCTTGGAAGAAAAGCTATGACAAACCTACACAGCATATTCAAAAGCACAGACGTCACTTTGCTGACGAAGGTTCATATAGTCAGAGCTATGTTTGTTCCTGTAGTCATGTACAGATGTGAGATTGGACCATAAAGAAGGCTGATTGCCGAGGAATTGATGCTTTCAAATTTTGGTGCTGAGAAAACTCTTGAGAGTCCTTTGGACTGCAAGGAGATCAAACCAGTCAATCCTTAAGGAAATCAATCCTGAATATTCAGTAGATGAACTGTTGTTGAAGCTGAAGCTCCAATATTTTGGCCACCTGATACAAAGAGCCAACTTACTGGTAAAGGCCCTAATGTTGGGAAAGATTGACAGCCAAAGGAAAAAGGGGGTGGCGGAGAATGGATGGTTATATAGTATCACAAACTCGATGGACATGAATTTAAGCAGGCTCTGGGAAACAGTGGAGGATCATGGAGCCTGGCCTCTGCATTACATGAGTTACAGATAGTTGGACACAACTTAAGGACTAAACAACAGCAACAAATTGGGAAGGAAATTTTGCAGTAATGGTGGCAGTATACTTAGATATTCATATGTGTCAGAATTGAAATGTTAAAATGTCTTCCTTTGTTTTTCCCCTTATTGTCAGTGTAAGTAGAGGGACATTTCAGCAAATTTGGCCAAGTTCCTTTTAATGGAAGCACAATTATTTTTTTGAATATATCACTTAAAATATGGACTGTACATGTATTACAGCTTTCAGAAAGTACATGTTTCAGCTGTTGTGGCTATATCCATTAATGTAAGTGAAGGAGCATGGAGCGGAATTGTAGATGATGAAACCTCAGATTGTTTTTTTCTGCCTTTCTCAGCGTTCCATCCCTCCAAAAGAATTCTCACGTTTTTAATCTTTCAAAGAAAAAAATGATTGAAAATAATTAAAAAAAGAGCTATCTTAGATAGTTAAGGTTTGTAAGCAAGGGTCTGATAGCTGCAGAGCTGATGCACCTGACCATTCTGATCCAACACACAGGATGAGCTATGTGGAAACAGTGACAGATTTCATATTCTTGGGCTCCAAAAATCACTGCCAATGATGAGTGCAGCCATAAAATTGAAAGGCGCATATTCCTTGGAAGAAAAGCTATGACAAACCTACACAGCATATTCAAAAGCACAGGCGTCACTTTGCTGACGAAGGTTCATATAGTCAGAGCTATGTTTGTTCCTGTAGTCATGTACAGATGTGAGATTGGACCATAAAGAAGGCTGATTGCCGAGGAATTGATGCTTTCAAATTTTGGTGCTGAGAAAACTCTTGAGAGTCCTTTGGACTGCAAGGAGATCAAACCAGTCAATCCTTAAGGAAATCAATCCTGAATATTCAGTAGATGAACTGTTGTTGAAGCTGAAGCTCCAATATTTTGGCCACCTGATACAAAGAGCCAACTTACTGGTAAAGGCCCTAATGTTGGGAAAGATTGACAGCCAAAGGAAAAAGGGGGTGGCGGAGAATGGATGGTTATATAGTATCACAAACTCGATGGACATGAATTTAAGCAGGCTCTGGGAAACAGTGGAGGATCATGGAGCCTGGCCTCTGCATTACATGAGTTACAGATAGTTGGACACAACTTAAGGACTAAACAACAGCAACAAATTGGGAAGGAAATTTTGCAGTAATGGTGGCAGTATACTTAGATATTCATATGTGTCAGAATTGAAATGTTAAAATGTCTTCCTTTGTTTTTCCCCTTATTGTCAGTGTAAGTAGAGGGACATTTCAGCAAATTTGGCCAAGTTCCTTTTAATGGAAGCACAATTATTTTTTTGAATATATCACTTAAAATATGGACTGTACATGTATTACAGCTTTCAGAAAGTACATGTTTCAGCTGTTGTGGCTATATCCATTAATGTAAGTGAAGGAGCATGGAGCGGAATTGTAGATGATGAAACCTCAGATTGTTTTTTTCTGCCTTTCTCAGCGTTCCATCCCTCCAAAAGAATTCTCACGTTTTTAATCTTTCAAAGAAAAAAATGATTGAAAATAATTAAAAAAAGAGCTATCTTAGATAGTTAAGGTTTGTAAGCAAGGGTCTGATAGCTGCAGAGCTGATGCACCTGACCATTCTGATCCAACACACAGGATGAGCTATGTGTAAAAGGTAAGCAGGCAAGGGATCTACCATTGCAGTAGTCCAATGAGGACAGCCTGAAGTAGGGAATGTTTGAAGGGAAGAGTCCAGATAGGCATTCCAGGAGTTGATGTTCCATCAGCTGGTAGGAATTTTCCATCTGTGCAGGAGACATGTCACCAACCTTGACCTTATGTAATGGGCAGACCCATTGTTGAGCCTCTCTTCCTGACATCCCCTTGTGTTGTGCTAAATTCCTGCTATCTAGGGGTCTACCTCATATTTTGTAGCTGTTGAGTACAAACAATTTCCAGAAAAATAAAATAGTTTTAACTTGTTATTCAACAAATTGTTGCCATCTTCCTTTACCTGCAGCCCATATCCAGCACTCACATTTAAAAGGAAATAATGCACTTTTTTTTTAAGAGTATCTCATTAGTAAGGAGTGAGGAATCCCAGTACACACACAGCTAACCTTAAGATGAAGTGCAGTGGCCTGCATGAGCTTAGACTACAGAAATCCAGAGAGGAGTCTCATTCTGGGGTTGGGGTAGAATTGAAAAGGCAGTGAGGTATGTGACCTGAGCATGGCCAGACACAAAGAACACTGCTAACTTGAGAGATGGGAGGGCCATTTCAGGCTATGAGCAAAAAGACAGTAGCAACCCATTGCCGAGGTTGAGAATGGTAAGGGGTTAGTACCTTGGTGTAGTACAAACTGGAATTAAGATTGCCAGGAAAAATATCATTAGTCTTACATATGTAGATGACACCATGCTTATGGCAGAAAACAAAGAGGAACTAAAGAGACTCTTGATGAAGGTGAAAAAGGAGAGTGAAAATCCTGGCTTAAAATGCAACATTCAGAAAACGAAGATCATGGCATTGGTCCCATCGCTTCATGGCAAATAGATGGGCGAACAATGGAAGCAATGACAGACTTTATCTTCTTTGGCTCCAAAATCACTGTGGATCATGACTGCAACCATTAAATTAAAAGACACTTGCTCCTTGGAAAAAAGGTTGTGATAGATCTAGACAGTGTATTCAAAAGCAGAGATATCACTTAGCCAACAAAAGTCCAGATAGTTAAGGTTTGTAAGCAAGGGTCTGATAGCTGCAGAGCTGATGCACCTGACCATTCTGATCCAACACACAGGATGAGCTATGTGTAAAAGGTAAGCAGGCAAGGGATCTACCATTGCAGTAGTCCAATGAGGACAGCCTGAAGTAGGGAATGTTTGAAGGGAAGAGTCCAGATAGGCATTCCAGGAGTTGATGTTCCATCAGCTGGTAGGAATTTTCCATCTGTGCAGGAGACATGTCACCAACCTTGACCTTATGTAATGGGCAGACCCATTGTTGAGCCTCTCTTCCTGACATCCCCTTGTGTTGTGCTAAATTCCTGCTATCTAGGGGTCTACCTCATATTTTGTAGCTGTTGAGTACAAACAATTTCCAGAAAAATAAAATAGTTTTAACTTGTTATTCAACAAATTGTTGCCATCTTCCTTTACCTGCAGCCCATATCCAGCACTCACATTTAAAAGGAAATAATGCACTTTTTTTTTAAGAGTATCTCATTAGTAAGGAGTGAGGAATCCCAGTACACACACAGCTAACCTTAAGATGAAGTGCAGTGGCCTGCATGAGCTTAGACTACAGAAATCCAGAGAGGAGTCTCATTCTGGGGTTGGGGTAGAATTGAAAAGGCAGTGAGGTATGTGACCTGAGCATGGCCAGACACAAAGAACACTGCTAACTTGAGAGATGGGAGGGCCATTTCAGGCTATGAGCAAAAAGACAGTAGCAACCCATTGCCGAGGTTGAGAATGGTAAGGGGTTAGTACCTTGGTGTAGTACAAGCTGGAATTAAGATTGCCAGGAAAAATATCATTAGTCTTACATATGTAGATGACACCATGCTTATGGCAGAAAACAAAGAGGAACTAAAGAGACTCTTGATGAAGGTGAAAAAGGAGAGTGAAAATCCTGGCTTAAAATGCAACATTCAGAAAACGAAGATCATGGCATTGGTCCCATCGCTTCATGGCAAATAGATGGGCGAACAATGGAAGCAATGACAGACTTTATCTTCTTTGGCTCCAAAATCACTGTGGATCATGACTGCAACCATTAAATTAAAAGACACTTGCTCCTTGGAAAAAAGGTTGTGATAGATCTAGACAGTGTATTCAAAAGCAGAGATATCACTTTGCCAACAAAAGTCCATATAGTCAAAGCTATGGTTTTTCCAGTAGTCATGTATGGATGTGAGAGCTGGACCATAAAGACAGCTGAGTGCCATAGAACTGATGCCTTTGAACTGTGGTGTTAGAGAAGGCTCTTGAGAGTCCCTTGGTCTTCAAGCAGATCAAACCAGTTAATCCTAAAGGATATCAACCCTGAATATTCATTGGAACGAATAATGCTGAAGCTAAAGCTCCAGTACTCTGGCCACCTGATATGAAGAGACAACTCATTGGAAAAGAGCCTGATACTGGGAAAAATTGAAGGCAGAATGAGAAGGGGACAACAGAGGACAAGGTGGGGTTGGATGGCGTCATTGAGTTAATGGACATGAGTTTGAGCAAGTTCTGGGAGATGGTGAAGAACAGCGAAGCCTGGCGTGCTACAGCTCATGGGGTCCCAAAGAGTTGGACCCGACTGAGAAACTGAACTGAACCTTGGTGAGAAACTTAATTCAAACTGACTTAAATGAGAGAGGCAGGCAGGCACCACAGTGGTTCATTAAAACAAGCTTTATTGTATCTAACTTTAGTTAGATCCGTGATCTCAAGTGATGCTTCCATGACTTAGTAACCTGTCTCGCTTTGTTCCTCTCTTCTGTGTCAGCTTCATAATGAGCCAGGCTTTTCCCCATGGTACTAACCAAAAAAAAAAAAAAACTCTCTAGGTGAGAACCATGACTGAATTATGATAGACATTTGCTGCAAAATCCTGTTTCTATAAACAGACATGAATAGCTTTAAAATTACTTTTTTCTTCAGCTCTCATGAGTATTATTTTCATTTACAAAAGAAAAAAGTTTCTGTGTTTAGAATTTCACTGGAACAGGATTAATAATCTAGTACCATGTGGCTTTCTAGTAAGTGTTTAAACATATTTTTAAAGCAGTGGATATGTATTCTAATAGTGGAGAGTAAACCAGATTGACTGAAAATATTTAAAAAACACCACTTTTGCAAAACTTATGGTAACCAAGTAGAATTAATATAACTGTACTAATTTCTAGATTATGCTAATTTTAAAACTTAAATCAACTAGCCTAATTACTTTGATTGTGTTCTCTTTTGTTAAGTTTGTTAGATTTTAAACCCCCAAATAACCTTAAAAGTCCTTTTCAGTATGAGTCTGAATTTTTTTCAGTGAAACTTCTAATTATATTAATACATAATGCTGGACTTCCTAAACAACTAAGAAAAAATTCAGAAATATGTTTATAATTCTGAGTAATTTTAAATGAAAATAAATATGTTAATTAAAAATGATAGATTAAACTTTGAAGATGTAATGCATATATATTTAAAGAAACCATATAGAACTTTTCTTTTGTGTTATATGTTTACACGTCAGTATCAAACTGTTATATTTTTCCTAACAATTTTGATCAGATGTATTAGAGTATTTTTCAAAGGATGTCATAATTCAATTTCAGCCAGTTGAGTGACTACTTAAATGATTTCAACATTTTTCAAAGTATGGTTTTCTCCAGATACATGCCCAAGAGTGGAATTGCTGGATTATATGATAGCTGCATTTTTAGTTTCTTAAAGACCCTACATACTCTTCTCCAGAATGACTGTACCAGTTTACATTCCAGCCATCAGTGTAGGAGGATTCCCTTTTCTCCACAATCTCTCTACTGTTTACTCTTTGTACAGTTTCTGATGATGACCATTCTGACTGATGTGAGGTATATTTCATTGTAGTTTTCATTTGTATTTCTCTAATATTTCACTATGTTGAGCATATTTTCATCACTTGGACATTTTTATGCCTTTGGAGAAACGTGTTTAGGTCCTGTATCCATTTTTGGGAGGGAGGAGTTCATACATACATGTGTATATATATATGTGTGTGTGTGTGTGTGTGTGTGTGTGTGTATGCATATATTGAGCTGAAGAGCTGTTTATAACTTTTCAAGATCAGCCCTTTGTCAGTCACATTGCTTGCCAATATTTCCTCCCATTCTGTCAGTTGTCTTTTCATTTTATTTATGGGTTCCTTTGCTGTGCAAAACTTATGGTAACCAAGTAGAATTAATATAACTGTACTAATTTCTAGATTATGCTAATTTTAAAACTTAAATCAACTAGCCTAATTACTTTGATTGTGTTCTCTTTTGTTAAGTTTGTTAGATTTTAAACCCCCAAATAACCTTAAAAGTCCTTTTCAGTATGAGTCTGAATTTTTTTCAGTGAAACTTCTAATTATATTAATACATAATGCTGGACTTCCTAAACAACTAAGAAAAAATTCAGAAATATGTTTATAATTCTGAGTAATTTTAAATGAAAATAAATATGTTAATTAAAAATGATAGATTAAACTTTGAAGATGTAATGCATATATATTTAAAGAAACCATATAGAACTTTTCTTTTGTGTTATATGTTTACACGTCAGTATCAAACTGTTATATTTTTCCTAACAATTTTGATCAGATGTATTAGAGTATTTTTCAAAGGATGTCATAATTCAATTTCAGCCAGTTGAGTGACTACTTAAATGATTTCAACATTTTTCAAAGTAGGGTTTTTCTCCAGATACATGCCCAAGAGTGGAATTGCTGGATTATATGATAGCTGCATTTTTAGTTTCTTAAAGACCCTACATACTCTTCTCCAGAATGACTGTACCAGTTTACATTCCAGCCATCAGTGTAGGAGGATTCCCTTTTCTCCACAATCTCTCTACTGTTTACTCTTTGTACAGTTTCTGATGATGACCATTCTGACTGATGTGAGGTATATTTCATTGTAGTTTTCATTTGTATTTCTCTAATATTTCACTATGTTGAGCATATTTTCATCACTTGGACATTTTTATGCCTTTGGAGAAACGTGTTTAGGTCCTGTATCCATTTTTGGGAGGGAGGAGTTCATACATACATGTGTATATATATATGTGTGTGTGTGTGTGTGTGTGTGTGTGTATGCATATATTGAGCTGAAGAGCTGTTTATAACTTTTCAAGATCAGCCCTTTGTCAGTCACATTGCTTGCCAATATTTCCTCCCATTCTGTCAGTTGTCTTTTCATTTTATTTATGGGTTCCTTTGCTGTGCAAAAACTTTTAAGTCTAATCGGGTCCCATTTGTTTATTTCTGTTTTTACTTCTGTTACTCTTAAGAGATAGGTCAAAGAAAATACTGCCACAACTTATGTCAAAGAGTGTTCTGCATATGTTTTCCTTTAAGAGTATTAGATTTAGGTCATTGATCCATTTTGAGAATATTTTTTAAAATTTATTTATTTTTGGCTGTGCTGAGTCTTCATTGCTGCATGAACTTTCCTTTATTTGCAGCAAGTGGGGGCTACTTTCTAGCTACAGTGTATTGGCTTAGTTGCCCCACAGCATGTGGGATCTTCCTGAACCAGGGATTGAACTGGTGTTCCTTGCACTGCAAGGCAAATTCTTAACCGCTGGACTGCCAGGGAAGCTCCAATTTGAGTGTATTTCTGTGTATTGTGTTAGAAAATGTTCTCATTTTATTATTTTGCATGTAGATGTCCAGTTTGCCAACAACATTTACTGAAGAGATTCTGTTTTCTCCATTGTGTATCTTGCCCCTTCCTTTTGTGTAGATTAATACTTGACCATAGGGGCATGGGTTTATTTCTGGATTTTCTTGTTGCATTGATCTATATATTTCTGTTTTTGTGCCAGCGTCATATTATTTTTGATGACTGCAGCATGGTAGATACTCTGAAGTCAGGGAGCCTGATTACTCCAGTTACATTGTTCTTTCTGAGTCTTGCTTTGGCTATTGGAGGTATTTTGTGTCTCCCTACACATTTTAAAATATTTTCTTTTAGTTCTGTGAAAAATGCTATTTATAATTTGGTAGGGATCACAGTGACTCTGTAGATTGGCTTGTGTAGTATAGTCACTTTGGCAATATTGATACCTTCAGTCTGAGAACACTGTGTGTCATTTCATCTGTTTGTGTCATTTTTGATTTCTTTCATCAGCATCTTATAATTTCTGGAGAAACAGGTATTTTGCCTCATTAAGTATATTTATCCCTAGGCAGTTTACTCTTTTTTTTCCTACTTATATGTATTTATTATTATTATATTATTGAAGTATAGTTGACTTACTGTTTTCAGGTGCACAGAAATGTGATTCAGTTATACATATACACATATATTACTTTTTTATCAATTATTTTAATTTTTGCTTTTACAGAGTTTTGTTTACAGATATGTATAATCCCAGATTAGTCATATGTATATCCCTAACCCTTCCCTCCTACACCTCCCTCCCAGTATCCCCTATCCTACCTACTCCATTCTGTCGCACAGCCCCCTTGCAAGATCCCCTATTCCCACAGCGCAATGACAATAGCTATCTCTTTCACATATGATAGTATAGGTTTCCATGTTACTCTTTCCACGCCTCCCACCCACTGTTCAGTCCCCACAATGTCCATGAGTCTGTTTTCTGTCTGTTTCTCCATTGTTTCTCTGCATGTGTTATCATTACCATCTTACTAGATTCCATATATGTGTGTTAGTATACTATACTTGTCTTTCTCTTTTTGACTAATCTTACTTTGTATAATAGGTTATAGATTCATCCACCTCATTAGGACTGATTCTTCTGCATTTCTTTTAACAGCTGAGAAGTACTCCACTGTACATATGTACCAGAGCGTTTTTATCCATTCATTCATTGATGGACATCTAGGTTGCTACCATGTTCTAACTATTGTATACGGTGCTACAGTGAACATTGGGGTACAGGTGTCTCTTTCAATTTTGATTTCATCTGGGTATAAGCCTAATTAATAGTGGGATTGCTGAATTATATGGTGCTTCTATTTTTGTTTTTTGAGGCATCTCCATGTTGTCTTCCATAGCAGCTGCATCAAGTTACATTCCACCAAAAGTGCGAGAGTGTTCTCTTTTCTCTGCACACTCTCTAGCATTTATTATCTGTAGATGTTTTGATGATGGCCATTCTGACTGGTGTAAGGTGATATCTCATGGTAGTTTCGATTGCATTTCTCTAATAATAAGCGAGGTTGAGCATCGTTTCTTGTGTTTTTTTTGACCATCTGTATGTCCTCTTTGGAGAGATGTCTCTTTAGATCTTTTTCCCGTTTTTTGATTGGGTTATTCATTTTGCTGGTGTTGAGTTGTCTGAGTTGCTTATAGATTTTGGAGATTAATTTTTATTTTTTTTTCCTTGTGGGTGTCCACTTTTTTTTATTGTATTTATTATTATTATATTATTGAAGTATAGTTGACTTACTGTTTTCAGGTGCACAGAAATGTGATTCAGTTATACATATACACATATATTACTTTTTTATCAATTATTTTAATTTTTGCTTTTACAGAGTTTTGTTTACAGATATGTATAATCCCAGATTAGTCATATGTATATCCCTAACCCTTCCCTCCTACACCTCCCTCCCAGTATCCCCTATCCTACCTACTCCATTCTGTCGCACAGCCCCCTTGCAAGATCCCCTATTCCCACAGCGCAATGACAATAGCTATCTCTTTCACATATGATAGTATAGGTTTCCATGTTACTCTTTCCACGCCTCCCACCCACTGTTCAGTCCCCACAATGTCCATGAGTCTGTTTTCTGTCTGTTTCTCCATTGTTTCTCTGCATGTGTTATCATTACCATCTTACTAGATTCCATATATGTGTGTTAGTATACTATACTTGTCTTTCTCTTTTTGACTAATCTTACTTTGTATAATAGGTTATAGATTCATCCACCTCATTAGGACTGATTCTTCTGCATTTCTTTTAACAGCTGAGAAGTACTCCACTGTACATATGTACCAGAGCGTTTTTATCCATTCATTCATTGATGGACATCTAGGTTGCTACCATGTTCTAACTATTGTATACGGTGCTACAGTGAACATTGGGGTACAGGTGTCTCTTTCAATTTTGATTTCATCTGGGTATAAGCCTAATTAATAGTGGGATTGCTGAATTATATGGTGCTTCTATTTTTGTTTTTTGAGGCATCTCCATGTTGTCTTCCATAGCAGCTGCATCAAGTTACATTCCACCAAAAGTGCGAGAGTGTTCTCTTTTCTCTGCACACTCTCTAGCATTTATTATCTGTAGATGTTTTGATGATGGCCATTCTGACTGGTGTAAGGTGATATCTCATGGTAGTTTCGATTGCATTTCTCTAATAATAAGCGAGGTTGAGCATCGTTTCTTGTGTTTTTTTTGACCATCTGTATGTCCTCTTTGGAGAGATGTCTCTTTAGATCTTTTTCCCGTTTTTTGATTGGGTTATTCATTTTGCTGGTGTTGAGTTGTCTGAGTTGCTTATAGATTTTGGAGATTAATTTGTTGTCTGTTATTTCATTTGCTATTATTTTCTCCCATTTTGTGGGCTGTCCACTTTGTTTATAGTTTCTTTTTCTGTGCAGAAGCTTTTAAGTTTCATTAGGTCCCACATGTTTATTTTGTTTTTAGTTCCACTATTTTAGTAGGTGTGTCATAGAAGATCTTGCTTTGATTTATGTCATTGAGTGTTTTGCCTCCATTCTCCTCTATGAGTTTTAGGATTTCTGGTCTTGCATTTAGGTCTTTAATCCATTTTGAGTTGATCTTTGTGTATGGTGTCAGGGAGTGTTCCAACTTCATTTTCTTGCATGTAGCTGTCCCAATTTTCCCAGCACCATTTGTTGAAGAGGCTGTCTTTGTCCCATTTTATATTTTCACCTCCTTTGTCAAAAATAAGGTGCTCACAGGTGCATGGGCTTATCTCTGGGTTCTCTGTCTTGTTCCATTGATCTACATTTCTGTTTCTGTGCCAGTACTATACTGTCTTGATGACTGTTGCTTTGTAGTATAGTCTGAAGTTAAGGAGACTGATCCCTCCAGCTCAATTCTTCTTTCTCAGGATTGCTTTGACTGTCCAGGATCTTTTGTGTTTCCATATGAACTGTGTTATTCTTTTGTCTAGTTCTGTGAAGAATGTCATGGGTAGTTTGATAGGGATCGCATTGAATCTGTAGATGATATTTGGTAGTATAGTCATTTTCACAATATTGATTCTTCCAACCCACAAACATAAAATATCCCTCCATCTATTTAAGTCTTCTTTAACTTCTTTCATTAGTGTCGTGTAATTTTCTGTGCACAGTTCTTTTGTTTCTTTGGGTAGGTTTATTCCTAGATATTTTATTCTTCTGGTTGCAGTGGTGAATGGGATTGCATCTTTGAGTTCATTTTCTGATTTTTTGCATATAGAAATGTGAGTGATTTCTGTGTATTGATTTTGTATCCTGAGACTTTGCTGAGTTTGTTGATTAGCTCTAGTAGTTTTATAATAGTGTTTCTGGGGTTTTCTATGTAAAGTGTCATATCGTCCGCAGCTAGAGTTTTACTTCTTTTCCCATCTGGATTGCTTTTTTTATTTATTTTTCTTCTCTTACTGCTGTTGCTAGAACTTCCAGGACTATCATGTACACATATATTACTTTTGAAATTAGTTTCCATTAGGTTATTAAAAGATAGTGACTATGGTTCCCTGTGCTATGCAGTAAGTCTTTGTTGCATATCTATTTATTAGAAGTCTAATATTTTTTCATACTAAGTCAAACAAGTGGTATCAAAATGTCATATATTTTTTTAGTTATACAGAAATTGATGTTTTCTAAAATATACATTATCCATATTATGTGTGTGTGTATATATATATATATATATATATATATATATATATACACATGTAAATGGAAGCTTTTTTACTATGCTTGATAAAGGCATGAGAAAGACTATTAAAAGAAAGAGATGGAGAAATTGGAAAACACAAACTAAATGAAATGGGTGCACTGAATATGAAATAGAAAAAGTGAAGTAAATTGACAAAAAATTATCATATAGTCCAGTTGTTTTAAACATGACTGCTCATTAGAAACATACCTGGAACTCTGGAGAGAAAATAAAG
Source organism: Tragulus kanchil (assembly GCA_022376925.1). Taxonomy (NCBI): domain Eukaryota; kingdom Metazoa; phylum Chordata; class Mammalia; order Artiodactyla; family Tragulidae; genus Tragulus; species Tragulus kanchil. The sequence continues at coordinate 22,625,540 of JAIOJX010000025.1, read as the reverse complement.
CATTACCTGGGCATTTGTATTTTTCAACAAGTCCAAGCTAATTCTGATATGCATCTGGATTTTAAAAAGTGATTTCACATTTTTCTATTGAGTTCTAGTTTTGATGATAGAGAGTTCTGTTAATTTTCTGGTGACCAATCATAATAAAATGGTGTTGAGTATTACATAATCATAATAGTAAAAGATGTTCATCTGTTTGAACATCACTTGCCAGACAAGAATTGAATTAAAACATAATTGTAATTGAAAGCCATAAAGAGAACGTGATTAACTGAACAGTATAAAATAGTTACATACATTTTGGGGGTTCAGGCAGAATGAAGTAGTAAGTGGAAGTGCATACGTACACGTCTTCATCTTTTGGTTGGTGTATTTAATCCATTTATATTTAATGTAATTATTGATATGTATGATACTATTTTCTTAATTGTTTAGGGGTTTATCTTTCTGTAGGTTTTTCCCCTTCTCTTATGTTTATTGCCTAGAGAAGTTCCTTTGACATTTGTTGTAAAGCTCTTTTGTTGGTATTGAATTCTCTTAACTTTTGCTTATCTGGCAATTTTTTGCTTTCTCCATCAAATCTGAATGAGAGTCTTGCTGGTTAGAGTATTCTTGGTTGTAGGTTCTTCCCTTTCATAACTTTAAATAACTTGTGCCATTTCCTCCTGGCTTGTAGAGTTTCTGTTGAGAAATCAGCTGATAACCTGATGGGAGTTCCCGTGAATATTGTTGTTTTTCCCTTAATGCTTTTAATATATTATCTTTGTCTTTAATTTTTCTATTTGATTACTATGTATCTTGGTGTGTTACTCCTATCTCGAACTCTCTGTGCTTGGTTGACTATTTCCTTTTCCATGTTTGGGAATTTTTCAGCTCTTATCTCTTCAAATATTTTCTCAAGTCCTTTCTCACTCTCTTCTCCTTCTGGGACCCATATAATGTGAATGTTCATGTGTTTAATGTTGTTCCAGGGGTCTCTTAAGTTGTCTTCATTTCCTTTCATTCTTTTTTTCTATATTCTGTTCAGTGGCAGAGATTTCCACCTTTCTGTCTTTCAGGTAGTTAATCCATTCTTCTGCCTCAGTTATTCTGCTTTTTCTATGTTTTATTCTGTTCTTTTAGTGGCATTTGCATCTTTCTGAAAGCCTTTAAAACCTGGGCATTGGGTATTTTCAACAAGTCCAAGCTAATTCTGATGCATGGATTTTAAAGTGATTTCACATTTTTCTATTGAGTTCTAGTTTTGATGATAGAGAGTTCTGTTAATTTTCTGGTGACCAATCATAATAAAATGGTGTTGAGTATTACATAATCATAATAGTAAAAGATGTTCATCTGTTTGAACATCACTTGCCAGACAAGAATTGAATTAAAACATAATTGTAATTGAAAGCCATAAAGAGAACGTGATTAACTGAACAGTATAAAATAGTTACATACATTTTGGGGGTTCAGGCAGAATGAAGTAGTAAGTGGAAGTGCATACGTACACGTCTTCATCTTTTGGTTGGTGTATTTAATCCATTTATATTTAATGTAATTATTGATATGTATGATACTATTTTCTTAATTGTTTAGGGGTTTATTTTCTGTAGGTTTTTCCCCTTCTCTTATGTTTATTGCCTAGAGAAGTTCCTTTGACATTTGTTGTAAAGCTCTTTTGTTGGTATTGAATTCTCTTAACTTTTGCTTATCTGGCAATTTTTTGCTTTCTCCATCAAATCTGAATGAGAGTCTTGCTGGTTAGAGTATTCTTGGTTGTAGGTTCTTCCCTTTCATAACTTTAAATAACTTGTGCCATTTCCTCCTGGCTTGTAGAGTTTCTGTTGAGAAATCAGCTGATAACCTGATGGGAGTTCCCGTGAATATTGTTGTTTTTCCCTTAATGCTTTTAATATATTATCTTTGTCTTTAATTTTTCTATTTGATTACTATGTATCTTGGTGTGTTACTCCTATCTCGAACTCTCTGTGCTTGGTTGACTATTTCCTTTTCCATGTTTGGGAATTTTTCAGCTCTTATCTCTTCAAATATTTTCTCAAGTCCTTTCTCACTCTCTTCTCCTTCTGGGACCCATATAATGTGAATGTTCATGTGTTTAATGTTGTTCCAGGGGTCTCTTAAGTTGTCTTCATTTCCTTTCATTCTTTTTTTCTATATTCTGTTCAGTGGCAGAGATTTCCACCTTTCTGTCTTTCAGGTAGTTAATCCATTCTTCTGCCTCAGTTATTCTGCTATGATTCTCTCTAGTGTATTACTCATCTCTGTTCTTTAGTTCTCGTATAGGTCTTTGGTGAACACTTCTTGCATCTTCTCCATTGTTTTCCCAAAATACTGGATCATTTTCACAAATTCACTATTCTGCATTATTTTCCTGGAAGTTTGCCTATTTCCACTTCATTTAGTTGTTTTTCTGGGTTTTCTTTCTTGTCTCTTCATCTGGGACATAACTTTATGCTTTTTCATTGTGACTAACTTCGTGTAATACAGTTTTTGTTTTAGCTTCTGTGGGATTGTGCTGCTTTTATCCACTTATGGATGAGGCTAAAAGGCTTGTGTAAGCTTCCTGATGGGAGGAACTGGCCTGGCAATGGGAAATATGAATCTTCCTCTGATGGGCAGGGCCTGGCCCTGGTGGGGTTAATGGCAAACTCCAAGAGGGTTTATGTTAAGGGGGACCTTCCAGGACTGCTGCTGCCTGTGACTCCATCCCTGTGATAAGCCTCTGATGACCCATGCCTCCATAGGAGGCCCTTCAGCACTAGCAGGTAGTTTTGGTTCAGTGTTCTGTGGGCTCCCTGCTCCTTTCCTCTGGGTCTTGGTGCAGGCAAGATTTTGTTTATGCCCTCCAAGTTTGGAGTCTGTTTCCCCTAGTCCTGTGGAAGTCCCTTAATCAAATCTTACTGGCCTTAAAAGCCAGATTCCCTGGGGATACCCAGTCTCTTTGTTGACTCCCCAGGCTGGAAAGCCTGACATGGAGTTTGGAACCCTAACAACAGTGGGGAACCTTTTAGGTATTATTGTTCTCCAATTTGGGGGTCATCCACCATCAGATATGGGATTTCATTTCATCGTGATTCCGCTCCTCCTACTGTCTTGCTGCAGCTTTTTCTTTTTCTTTGGATGCAGAGGATCTTTCTTTGGTGGATTCCAGTGTCCTACTGTCAACGGTGGTTCAACAGCTGGTTGTGATATTGGTGCTCTCATAGGAGGAAATGAGCGCATGTCCTTCTACTCTTGAAGTTCTGGAATTTTACTTTTTTTGATGCAATGGCAAATGAGACTGTTAAGTTCTCTCTTTCTGATGTCTCATTGTTAGTGCAAAGAAGTACAACAGATTTCTGCATATTAATTTTGTATCCTGAAACTTTACCAAATTCATTAATGAGCTCTAGTTGTTTTCTGGTAGCATCTTTAGGATGTTTTGTGTATAGCATTATATCATCTACAAACAGTGGTTTTACTTTGTTCCCAATTTGGATTCCTTTTCTTTCTTTTTCTTCTCTAACTACCATGACTAAGACTTCCAAAAACTATGCTGAATAGAGTGGCAATGGTGTACATTCTTACTTTGTTTCTGATCTTAGAGTAAATACTTTTAGCTGTTCATCCTTAAGTATGATGCTGGCTGTAGGTCTGTCATATGTAGCCTTTATGTTGAGGTATCTTTCCTTTAGGCTCACCTTCTAGAAGACTTTTATCATAAATTGGTTTTGTCAGTAGCATTTCCTGAATTTATTGAGATGATTTTTTTTTTTTTAATTCAGTTTGTTAACATAGTATATCACACTGATTGATTTAGGGATATTGAAAAACCTTTGCATCCCTGGGATAAATCCCACTTGATTCTCATGTATGCTCCTTTTAATGTATTATTGGACTCTGCTAGTTTTTTTTTTTTTTTTTTGCATGTATGTTCACCAGTGACATTGGCCTGTACTTTTCTTTGTTTTATTGGGTTTTTTTTTGGTTTTGGTTTCAGGGTGATGCTGGCCTTGTAGATGAGTTTCGGAATATTTTCCTGTAGGTTTTTGGAAGAGTTTGAGAAGGATAGATGTTAGCTCTTTCCTAAACATTTGATAGAATTCACCTGGACCTTTTGTTTGTTGAAAGTTTTTTTTTTTTTAATTTTTATTTTACTTTTTACTTTTACAGAGTTTTGTTGTTTACAGATATGTATGATCGCAGATTAGTCATATGCATATCCCCCTCATCTCACCCCTCCAGGCCATCGCACAGCACCCCTGCAGGATCCCCTTTTGTTGAAAGGTTTTTAATTACAGTTTAAACTTCATTACTTGTGATTGATTTATTTATATTTTCTGTTTCTTCCTGTTCTGTCTTAAAAGGTTGTGCTTTTCTAATAATTTGCCCATTTCTTTCAGATGCTCCATGTTATTGGCATACAGTTGCTTGTATTAGTCTCCTCTTATGAGCCTGTATTTTTTGTGGCGTCAGTTATGACCCCTCCTTTCTCAGTTTATTTTTACTCATGAGTCTCCATAAGGGCTTGTCAGTTTTATCTTCTTGAAGAACCAGCTTTTAGTTTTAGTGATCTTTGCAATTGTTTTCAACATTTATATTTCATTTACTTCTGCTCTCTTTATTTCTTTTCTTTACTAAATTTCAGATTCATTGTTGTTTCTTCATTATCTAGTTGCTTTAGGTGTAAGGTTAGATTGTTTTGAGATATTTTTGTGTCTTGAGGTGAGAGTGAATTAGGAAATCCCACTTGATGTCTGCTAGGTCTGTCATATGTAGCCTTTATGTTGAGGTACTTCCTTACTATTGAAGACTTTTATCATAAATTGGTTTTGTCAGTAGCATTTCCTGAATTTATTGAGATGATTTTTTTTTTTTTAATTCAGTTTGTTAACATAGTATATCACACTGATTGATTTAGGGATATTGAAAAACCTTTGCATCCCTGGGATAAATCCCACTTGATTCTCATGTATGCTCCTTTTAATGTATTATTGGACTCTGCTAGTTTTTTTTTTTTTTTTTTGCATGTATGTTCACCAGTGACATTGGCCTGTACTTTTCTTTGTTTTATTGGGTTTTTTTTTGGTTTTGGTTTCAGGGTGATGCTGGCCTTGTAGATGAGTTTCGGAATATTTTCCTGTAGGTTTTTGGAAGAGTTTGAGAAGGATAGATGTTAGCTCTTTCCTAAACATTTGATAGAATTCACCTGGACCTTTTGTTTGTTGAAAGTTTTTTTTTTTTTAATTTTTATTTTACTTTTTACTTTTACAGAGTTTTGTTGTTTACAGATATGTATGATCGCAGATTAGTCATATGCATATCCCCCCCATCCCACCCTTCCAGGCCATCGCACAGCACCCCTGCAGGATCCCCTTTTGTTGAAAGGTTTTTAATTACAGTTTAAACTTCATTACTTGTGATTGATTTATTTATATTTTCTGTTTCTTCCTGTTCTGTCTTAAAAGGTTGTGCTTTTCTAATAATTTGCCCATTTCTTTCAGATGCTCCATGTTATTGGCATACAGTTGCTTGTATTAGTCTCCTCTTATGAGCCTGTATTTTTTGTGGCGTCAGTTATGACCCCTCCTTTCTCAGTTTATTTTTACTCATGAGTCTCCATAAGGGCTTGTCAGTTTTATCTTCTTGAAGAACCAGCTTTTAGTTTTAGTGATCTTTGCAATTGTTTTCAACATTTATATTTCATTTACTTCTGCTCTCTTTATTTCTTTTCTTTACTAAATTTCAGATTCATTGTTGTTTCTTCATTATCTAGTTGCTTTAGGTGTAAGGTTAGATTGTTTTGAGATATTTTTGTGTCTTGAGGTGAGAGTGAATTGCTATAAACTCCCCTGTTAGAACTGCTTTTGCAGCATCCAGTAGACTTCAGGTGTGTTTACTGGGCAGCTGTTGGCTCAGGAAGACTTTTGGCAGCCTTTCTGCTGATGTCTGGGGCTGTGTTCCTGCTCTGTTGCGTATTTTCCCAAACCATCCTAGCACTGGAGCCTACAGACTGTTGGATGGGTGCTAGGTCTTTGTGAGAAAATGGCATCCATATGGAAGGCTTAAACCAGTAAGGACTCCCCGAAACTAATGCCACCAGTGTCTTTGTCCTGCAGTGAGCTGTTGCTGAACACCCCCCTGGGCACTCCTGGCAGGAGGCCTTCCATTTCAAGCAGGTATGTCTGACAACAGGCTATTATGAGGTTACTTTTTCCCTCCTGGGTCCTGGTGCACATGGGACTTTGTGTGCACCCTTCAAGAGTGGCATTTGTTTTCTCCAGTCCTGTGGAACTCCTGTGGTCTAACCCTGCTGAACTTTAAGACCAGATGTTCTGGGGGCTCTTTCTCCTCATACCAGGCCCCCAGGCTCTGATGCCTGATGTGGGGATCAGAACATTGCTCCTGTGGGGGAATCTCTGCAATATAATTATTTTTCCAGTTTGTGGGTCACCCACCCAGACAGCAGGTATGGGATCTGACTTTATCATGACTGTGCTCCTCCTTCCATCTCATTGTGGCTTCCATTTTGGATGTAGGATATCTTTTTTATTAGGTTCTAGCATTTTTATGATTGTTTAGCAGTCCGTTTTGATTTTGGTGTTTTTGTGAGAAGGGTTGAGCTCACTACCCCATCTTCTCTGCCATCTTGTCTCCATCCGTTAAGTTAGTATTTTTATTTTCACTAAGCAACTGATATATTCCTGTTACACACTTTTCTCATTATAAAGAAATGCTGCTATTGCCTGAAGGTATTGTGTGAAGAGGTGGGTCTTTATGTGTGAATGACTGAGTTCTTTCCACAGTGAGTCCATATTTTATATAAATTCAATATACAGCTGTTACAGTGTTATAGATGAGAATTTACTCCATGAAGTTGTTGGTAGCCCCAGAAGTCACTTTCAAAAGTGCTTTTCTAGGTTTTCCTAACTTCATATCCTGTTGTGTTCTTCCTGCTTCTTTTTCCCATCCTGGAATTTTCCAGCTACTGGACAAAGTTGGGAAATTCCCTTCAGTGCACACCTATGGAACTCATCAGCTCTTTTGTTGAGTTTGGAAATGATGTCACTGCTCATGTGTTACATATAATCCTCATTATTTCTCCTATGATTTATATGATTTACTCTTTCACAGTACTTGTAAGAAAACAAGTTTTCTCTAGAGGCAAAACGTCAACTCCATTTCTTTGTGTGTGATTTAGGATTGGTGGTACAGTTTCATCATCATCCAAGCAACTCCAAATGATTTTTGGACAAATGCTTATTTAAACTGATTCCAGTTGTTTTAAAATGATTAGGGACATATTTTCTGTTAGGTAAAACTAAATTTTGTATAGAGAAGCTGTTGGCTTAACACAGTCATATAGAAACCACACCTATATCTGCCAAATAAAGCTAGGACTTCACCATGATATTTTTCTCTTGCTGGGAAAGGAAGGTAAATTTAAAGTAGTACTTTTCATAGAAATCCCCGCCAAAGAAGAAAAATTATTATACAGAGTCTATAAGGGAGAATTGATGTATCCCATGGTGTAAGTGTAGTGTACAGAAAGACTTTATACTTTCTAAGGCGTTGACTTGTGAAGTTTTCAAAATTTGAGTAGTTGCTAAAAAAATATACTAGAACATGGGTTCTGTGTTTTAATCTAAATTTGCGAACTAACAAAGGTAGTATTCATCAGTTACAATCTTTGAGAAACATATGCCTGACATTTTCTGTGAACTAACCATCATTATGAAGAGTAGATTCTGCACTCAAAAGGGACGCTGAGAAGAATGAGATTTATATTTTAGCTACTGTTTGTTTTATAATCAAAAGGAAATCTGTGTTTCTGTCCCTTTTTATTTGTGCAAGAGACTGAAAGCAAAGCAATAATTTTCTTTATTACTGTCACATAAAGGTAATGTCACAGATGCAGACTGTTTGCCTCTTCAGATCCTCTCTCCATTCTTCTCTACTCTGTGACCTGGAACACTGGTCTCCCCAGTGCACTACACGATCTGGGCTGAGTCTGTCCTAGGAGAAGTACCTGCCAGCAGATCTTCTCCTGGAAGCAGGAGGAGAGCTAAGTCAGTCTGTCTTCCCTGACTCTGCCCTCCTTTCAGCTACCCACCCCTGCATCCTCCCTTGGCCCATCATTGTGGCAGATGCCCACCAGCCACCCATCGCCCACTACACATGATATGTACCCGATTTCTCTTTGGTTTCTTTCAGCCCTTTTCCAGCCTTTCTTTCATTAAACTCTGCCAGACCATCCCACTCTAGTGAGTTGTAGCTGTCCTGTATGAAGTCTAAATATGGAGCTAAATTTAATACCTGCAGGATGAAATCCTAAAATTGAAAACAATTTCAATCTATTGATATATAATGCTTTCTTTGTAAATTAGTTTATAAGTAAAACTATAAAGTACATATAAATTTGATGTCTTTTTTTTTTTAAAGATTTATTTATTTGAGGGGGTTGGGGAGGAGGGAGGGGAGCAGGCGGGCTACTTCTATTGGTCTTTCATTTGTCTATTTTCATCCATCTTTGTTCTTTAGCCCATGTGGGTCTCCCATCGCGGTGGCCTCTGTTGTCGCAGAGCACTGGCTCTGGGCACATGTGCTCCAGAGCTCCGGCTCAGTAATTGGACACATCGGTCCAGCCGCTCCGCGGCACGTGGGATCTTCCCAGGCCAGGGATCGAACCAGCGCCCCTTGCACTGCAAGGTGGTGTCCTTACCCACTGGACCACCAGGGAAGCCCTGGATGTCTCTTAAGCAATGAATATACATCAGTAGATAACTTTAACATGTTTATATGAAAAAAAATTAACATTCTTTTAGTAGTTGTTGCATGAAAAAGCATCATAGTTAAAATACATTTGTTGCAAGTGTCTGTTTTCCAATAATAGTGTGCTATTAATAAAACTGTCCACTTAAAAAAATGCAGTGACTCACTGAATGTGAAAATGTAATTAATGGTCTTTGTTTCACCCTTCAGTGTGTTTGTTATTATAACACTACATAAAACTTAGTATACACAGGGTTTTTGTTGTTGTCGTCAGTGAAGGCATTTTATATATGTGTTGAAGATACTGAATGAAAAACTGAGGGGCCATTGTGGTAAGGAGGAAAACACATGAAATAATACTTAAACCCAGGGACAGAGGTGCTGATTAGAAATGAATTTACCTGTGTTGTGACATCACAGCCCAGGAGTGGCAGCTATAACAGCACCATCTGGTATTGATTCTGTCTCTGATTCTCAGATCCATGGAAAGGTTGGAGTGATCTACTTCCTCCTAATCACTCTTCAGCTGCTCCACTTCTTTCTCTTGCTTGACAGCAGTTCATATTTATACCATCTTAAACAATGTCAGTTTGGAATAAAAGACTAAGGTGTTATATGTATAGAAAATGCCAAATCTATTACAGTTTTCCTAATACCTTCATCACAACAAGCATGAATATGTACTAAAATTCTTCAAAGAGAATCTGTAAAAATAAATGACCATCGAGGAGGCAAAATAGAGAATAGTTTTGTCAAAGATAATAAAATATTGCATAATGTCTACATTTTACCATTGATTTGAATCCACCCTTAGAAAACAATGTAACAAAAACCCAGAACATTTTTCTAGATGGTATGCTCTGTAGCAACTTTGTTTGAATTTTTATGTAACCACTGTTTTATGAGTCGTATAAAATGTTATAAAAAGTGAGAAAAAAAGTAAATGACCAGGGGCTTCCCCTGATGGTCCACTGGGTAAGGACACTGCCTTGCAGTGCAAGGGGCGCCAGTTCGATCCCTGGCCTGGGAAGATCCCACGTGCCACGGAGCAGCTGGACTGATGTGTCCACTTGCCGAGCCGGAGCTCTGGGGCGCATGCGCCCAGAGCCGGCGCTCTGTGATGACGGAGGCCGCCACGATGGGAGGTCCATGGGAGCCAAAGAGCAAAGGCAGATGAAAGTGGAGAAATGGAGGACCAATGGAGGTGGCCCACCCATCCCCCTCCTCCACCCCATCCCCGAAAAAAGATAGATAGATAAATAAATAAAAAAGCAAATGACCAAAGAGCAACCAGAAGGACTCTTGCATGGCCACTTGGCTATCAAAATGCAAGTCATATTTCCAAAAGCTACTCTTAATAGTGATTTACATTCAGTAGGACTTTGATTGTCATGTTTATAATTACATTATTTTCTAATATCACCATTATTTCTAGTGTAAAAATTTCATATGTAGAGTTGGTATTAATGTCCTAAAATCAACATTTAGAATACAGATTTATGCTTTGAATAAAATGTTGAAATACAATTTTTAGTCACAGTTAAAAAGTACTTTAATTGTGCATGATTTAGGGATATGCTTGGATTTATGAGTTTATAAGAGTATCAGAAGTCATTAGGTTACTTAATTTAATTAAATTTAATGAACTTTATGAAACCCAAATTAAGTATTAAAAAAATGTTGAATAAAGAAGATTATAGGAACATTATTAACTCCACCCATCTTTATTTCATAAAGTGACAAGAATGATATCTTTGTTTGTAGTTTCCATAACCAGATGGGCAGTGCTGCCTTTTACTTCGATGCACAGTAAGTAGAGAGGGCCACACTTGGTAGTATGGAATGATGAGTGAGGTCATGATGATGAGTTTGGTCATACACACCATATTGCATTTGAAGGCTTTCTGGAAAATTGTCAAATGGGCAGTTGAGAGGGCAGTGTTCTGTATCTGGGAGAAGACACTCCTAACTATATTTGTGATGGTGAATTTTGTTGTCAGTGTGGCCCTTATATACATCTCCTTTAGCCATACTTTCTCCTCAAATAAAGAGAATAACATGGTCATATTTTAGCTTAATATGATTCAGCTATCCTGAGTACAACAAAAACACTCTTGCTTTCCCCAAAAGAGGATGCAAAATCACTGGGGGATGATTACTGCCCTTGATAACCTGTAATTTAAATATTATAATGTGAAGTCAACATACCTCATGTATCACGGTAGACAGGATTATGACCTTGTTGTCTTTATTTGGGGATTATGTATGGCTATGGGTAATGGTGAATTTTGTGTGTCAACTTGGCAAGGCATGGCACCAAAGTATTTGCTTTACATGGTCTATGAAAGTAGTTTGTAAGTGAGATTAACATTTAGATCGGTAACTAAATCACTTCCATAATGTGGGTGGGCCTTGTCCCATTCATTGAAGTCCTTGGGGGGGGGAGGGGGAAGCCCACAACTGTCTTAAGTCTTCCCTTTTTCTCCATACATACACTTTCTCTCTCCCTCTCTTTTTCATTCTTTCTCTCTGGAGAACCCTAATACAATCCTTCTCTTGATGTGCAATGTCACGTCCATTCTGTCATGTACTGTATGTAGTTGGAGGAACATGAACACCAAGTTCCATTCCATCTAGCCAGTTTTAACTCCTATGGCTTGATGATAAACCTTTTTCAAAACCACCATGACTGTTTTTACTTTTACAACTCCATTAGGATTTTAGTATCAGCTTTTCAAATTATGCTGAAGTTCCTGGGGAGATTTTGATTAGAATGCAATTTTTGGGGAATAAAGAGGATTATAGGAACATTATTAACTCCACCCATCTTTATTTCATAAAGTGACAAGAATGATATCTTTGTTTGTAGTTTCCATAACCAGATGGGCAGTGCTGCCTTTTACTTCGATGCACAGTAAGTAGAGAGGGCCACACTTGGTAGTATGGAATGATGAGTGAGGTCATGATGATGAGTTTGGTCATACACACCATATTGCATTTGAAGGCTTTCTGGAAAATTGTCAAATGGGCAGTTGAGAGGGCAGTGTTCTGTATCTGGGAGAAGACACTCCTAACTATATTTGTGATGGTGAATTTTGTTGTCAGTGTGGCCCTTATATACATCTCCTTTAGCCATACTTTCTCCTCAAATAAAGAGAATAACATGGTCATATTTTAGCTTAATATGATTCAGCTATCCTGAGTACAACAAAAACACTCTTGCTTTCCCCAAAAGAGGATGCAAAATCACTGGGGGATGATTACTGCCCTTGATAACCTGTAATTTAAATATTATAATGTGAAGTCAACATACCTCATGTATCACGGTAGACAGGATTATGACCTTGTTGTCTTTATTTGGGGATTATGTATGGCTATGGGTAATGGTGAATTTTGTGTGTCAACTTGGCAAGGCATGGCACCAAAGTATTTGCTTTACATGGTCTATGAAAGTAGTTTGTAAGTGAGATTAACATTTAGATCGGTAACTAAATCACTTCCATAATGTGGGTGGGCCTTGTCCCATTCATTGAAGTCCTTGGGGGGGGGAGGGGGAAGCCCACAACTGTCTTAAGTCTTCCCTTTTTCTCCATACATACACTTTCTCTCTCCCTCTCTTTTTCATTCTTTCTCTCTGGAGAACCCTAATACAATCCTTCTCTTGATGTGCAATGTCACGTCCATTCTGTCATGTACTGTATGTAGTTGGAGGAACATGAACACCAAGTTCCATTCCATCTAGCCAGTTTTAACTCCTATGGCTTGATGATAAACCTTTTTCAAAACCACCATGACTGTTTTTACTTTTACAACTCCATTAGGATTTTAGTATCAGCTTTTCAAATTATGCTGAAGTTCCTGGGGAGATTTTGATTAGAATGCAATGGATTTTTTTCCTGGGAGAAGAAATGCTCCCATTTCCTCCATCTGTTACTTTCTTCCTCATTGCAGGTCTCCTCAGATGGTTTGTAAACACTGATTGTGAGCTCTTCCTCAGGGTGGTTTTCTTGATGGCTCCCTGTGTCTTGGGCTTGGGAAAAATCTCCAAAGAAGCTTTTATGTTTTTCTCCGAATGGGGCTACGTGTTCTTGGTTTTTAAAATTGTAGGCTTAAATACTCATTGAGACCTATTAAAATATTAGTGCTATGTATTTGATACATCTGCTTGAGGATCCTGATTTCTCAGGGACATTTCTTATTTAGCTCAGCCCTAAAGGAGTGCAAGTTTCCTTGGTAGTTCCCTGAGCCTGTGACCAGAATTATTGCAGATTTCCCTTAAACATATATTCGGACTTCTGATTTCCTGAAGTTAGCTTGGCCTCAGGTTCCATTTTGTCTCCTGGTTCCTAGAATCCTTGATCTATGTGAATATCAGAACCACAGCTTCATGCCTTCACCTGATTCAGATAATCCCGTAATATGTTTGTATCTCAGCTCCTGTATACTAGACTTCTCTTGTACACTAGACTTCTTTATTTTTCCTTTGATTTGATTGTAATTGCTAAAGATAGACTCACCTTTTATAGTTTTGATTTTCCAAACAAAATCAGTTCTTGGTTTAATGATCAATTCTAAGGCTTTTGGAGTAGTAACTTGGCATGGAAAATTAGAAGATAGCCGTGAAATGACCATGTAGACTCTATTCTAGTAACAACAACAACAAAAAAAACCTGTTGTTTCCTTGACCTCTAGTTTCTCACATATGAAATAGTAATAATGAAATAAAAGTTATGAGACTTGTTTTAGATACGATTTGTGGCACCTTACAAATATTTTAGAACATATTATACTTAATAAAAAGGAAGCATTATAGTCTCAATTTAACTGTTCATGAATGAGATTTGAGAACAAGTTAAGAATTTTTTAAGAATATTGAGTACTGATAATTTTGATGATGTTTCCATCATGGAGCCCATTCTCAAGAGTGTGTTTGAGATGGTACAGTTATGCTCATAAATACACAGGGAAGGACCGAGTTAGAAAACAGTCTCATTTAAACACTGTGGTTTCATTAATTTTAAAATTTGTTTCTGATAATAATTTATATTAAGCAACCTATTTTCACAATTTCATAGAGAAAAAGCTTTTGTCTCTGTGCCACCTATATAAAAACCAGTTTTTGAAGTGGTCCATAAACTTGTAAAATCATGTTATATTCTCTTGGTAGTGTTCAGTTTTCAACATATTAGTAAAATCAGTCTTATGATACTGTTACCAATCTTTCTCTGTTTCCTGCAGTATGCTTCAGAGAGCTAAAGTGGTTAGAAATGGACATTACTGGTGCCTCTATTTCTACCATATCAAAATCCATGGATGTATCAGAAATCACTATCATCCACATTCCTGTCATTTTCATGGAAACTGAAGTCTGAAAATTGGGGTTCTCTATATCATGTTTAATTGCATTTGGCTTAAAGACAGCTAGTCCTGGGGAAATTTCCTTAAACATATATTCGGACTTCTGATTTCCTGAAGTTAGCTTGGCCTCAGGTTCCATTTTGTCTCCTGGTTCCTAGAATCCTTGATCTATGTGAATATCAGAACCACAGCTTCATGCCTTCACCTGATTCAGATAATCCCGTAATATGTTTGTATCTCAGCTCCTGTATACTAGACTTCTCTTGTACACTAGACTTCTTTATTTTTCCTTTGATTTGATTGTAATTGCTAAAGATAGACTCACCTTTTATAGTTTTGATTTTCCAAACAAAATCAGTTCTTGGTTTAATGATCAATTCTAAGGCTTTTGGAGTAGTAACTTGGCATGGAAAATTAGAAGATAGCCGTGAAATGACCATGTAGACTCTATTCTAGTAACAACAACAACAAAAAAAACCTGTTGTTTCCTTGACCTCTAGTTTCTCACATATGAAATAGTAATAATGAAATAAAAGTTATGAGACTTGTTTTAGATACGATTTGTGGCACCTTACAAATATTTTAGAACATATTATACTTAATAAAAAGGAAGCATTATAGTCTCAATTTAACTGTTCATGAATGAGATTTGAGAACAAGTTAAGAATTTTTTAAGAATATTGAGTACTGATAATTTTGATGATGTTTCCATCATGGAGCCCATTCTCAAGAGTGTGTTTGAGATGGTACAGTTATGCTCATAAATACACAGGGAAGGAACGAGTTAGAAAACAGTCTCATTTAAACACTGTGGTTTCATTAATTTTAAAATTTGTTTCTGATAATAATTTATATTAAGCAACCTATTTTCACAATTTCATAGAGAAAAAGCTTTTGTCTCTGTGCCACCTATATAAAAACCAGTTTTTGAAGTGGTCCATAAACTTGTAAAATCATGTTATATTCTCTTGGTAGTGTTCAGTTTTCAACATATTAGTAAAATCAGTCTTATGATACTGTTACCAATCTTTCTCTGTTTCCTGCAGTATGCTTCAGAGAGCTAAAGTGGTTAGAAATGGACATTACTGGTGCCTCTATTTCTACCATATCAAAATCCATGGATGTATCAGAAATCACTATCATCCACATTCCTGTCATTTTCATGGAAACTGAAGTCTGAAAATTGGGGTTCTCTATATCATGTTTAATATTTGACAGTTGTATAAACTGTAACACTTAAGCCAGAACAAGCAGTAGTAGGAGATACACTAGGTGTATTTTAGTTCAAGTCCACAATAATTAGAGCCCTGTATCAGTTTACACATGTTCATACCATTAGTAAATTGAAGGTTCAGTTCAGCCTCAGGTCATCTAACTTTAGTGTCCTTGATCTTAATCACCATACTCAAGGCTCTGTCTGAATTGAGGCAGAATACCATGCCACAAGTAAAATCATGGTAACCTCCGACTCTGTCAAGGTGTTCCTAATTTTTCAATAGAAAATAGTCTTGTAGCTACAAAGTAGTCATTGCTCTGTTTATATATTTAATTGAAATAATATGCAGTCCTTTGCTCTGTTTTATGCATTTCACACTATGTTGTTGCTTAGTCGCTAAGTCCTGTCTTACTCTTTTGCAATGCTAATAGCAGGTTTTCTTTTTTTGGGGGGGGAGGTGGGGAGAGGGCCGGTTGGGGAGGAGGAGGGCTGGCGGGCCACTTCTATTGGTCTTTGATTTATCCGTGTTTCATCCATCTCCGTTCTCTGGCCTGTGTGGGCCTCCCATCGCAGTGGCCTCTGTTGTCGCAGAACACCGGCTCTGGGCACATGTGCTCCAGAGCTCCGGCTCGGTAATTGGACACATGGGTCCAGCCGCTCTGCGGCACGTGGGATTTTCCCAGGCCAGGGATCGAACCGGCGCCCCTTGCACTGCAAGGCGGTGTCCTTACCCACTGGACCACCAGGGAAGCCCAATAGCAGGTATTTATGTCACAGTGTCTGCTAAACTTTCATTTGCTTTTGACTGATCTCTATTTGTTCAAGCTGTATTTGGTCATTTTGATTTCTCTCTCCCTCTTATAAAGAGCATATGCCAAACTGGGTTTTCTACCTCTAGTTTGCAAAAAAAAAAAACCCCAAAACAAACAAACAATAGTGTTGATCAAATAAATGTACCACCTAAAAGATAGGAGTTATGTTTTATTTGATAGACAAAACTGAGGTCTTAAGTCCGGGACAGAGCATCTCAGATAATTCTGAAACATTGCTTAGAAGAGGCAAGGTTGGGAGCCAGGAGTTTTTTTTTTTTTTTTTTTTTTTAACAAAGACCAGGTACAGTCAGAAGATCAGAAGTTTACTTTCACAGAAAACTAGATATCTCAATTAAGGAATTTGGCACTTTTCTGTGTTTGGACTTGTTGAAATCATTCCTTGGATTCACACCTCAGCTATCTGAGGTCTGTATCCTGAGCTCAGGGTATACTCTGCAGGGGTGTCCGCAATATCTGATGGTTTGAAGGCAGGCATTATGATTATGAGCTCTCTCTGGACTCACTGTCCATGAGGCTGTAATGTGATAGCTGAATGTCTATAACGTTCTCTGTTTACTGATAGGGCAAGCCATATTCTTTATTCACAATACTTTTATGTATTTACATCTAGAGATTAGATTGGTGGGGGAAATGGACATGTTTTAGTCTGTTTTCTGTGGAGTTTTCCACAGTTTTGTCTTAAGAGGTTTAGGTGTTAATGTGAATGTGTGCCCTCTTGCATCCAGGATGATTGTCCAGTAACTTCTATTAATGGATTTTTGAATGTTGCTTCTTTCTATGTTTTGGATTTCATGAGTATTTTAACAGGAATATGACAGAATAAGTCAGAAATCACAAATAGTTTAAAATGATACTGTCAGTAAACTAGTATAAAATTAGTTTAATTTTCCTATCTTTGAAAATAGGAAATATGACAAAGACTGTAGATAAAATCAAACTTCTTTTGCAACAGAAATGCATTGAGTTTAAAGGAGGGAAGGAATAGCTACTTCTAATTCTTAAATAACAGACAGTATATGAAAAGGGAAGTAAAGCAGTCCTACAAGTATTTATGTCACAGTGTCTGCTAAACTTTCATTTGCTTTTGACTGATCTCTATTTGTTCAAGCTGTATTTGGTCATTTTGATTTCTCTCTCCCTCTTATAAAGAGCATATGCCAAACTGGGTTTTCTACCTCTAGTTTGCAAAAAAAAAAAAACCCCAAAACAAACAAACAATAGTGTTGATCAAATAAATGTACCACCTAAAAGATAGGAGTTATGTTTTATTTGATAGACAAAACTGAGGTCTTAAGTCCGGGACAGAGCATCTCAGATAATTCTGAAACATTGCTTAGAAGAGGCAAGGTTGGGAGCCAGGAGTTTTTTTTTTTTTTTTTTTTTTAACAAAGACCAGGTACAGTCAGAAGATCAGAAGTTTACTTTCACAGAAAACTAGATATCTCAATTAAGGAATTTGGCACTTTTCTGTGTTTGGACTTGTTGAAATCATTCCTTGGATTCACACCTCAGCTATCTGAGGTCTGTATCCTGAGCTCAGGGTATACTCTGCAGGGGTGTCCGCAATATCTGATGGTTTGAAGGCAGGCATTATGATTATGAGCTCTCTCTGGACTCACTGTCCATGAGGCTGTAATGTGATAGCTGAATGTCTATAACGTTCTCTGTTTACTGATAGGGCAAGCCATATTCTTTATTCACAATACTTTTATGTATTTACATCTAGAGATTAGATTGGTGGGGGAAATGGACATGTTTTAGTCTGTTTTCTGTGGAGTTTTCCACAGTTTTGTCTTAAGAGGTTTAGGTGTTAATGTGAATGTGTGCCCTCTTGCATCCAGGATGATTGTCCAGTAACTTCTATTAATGGATTTTTGAATGTTGCTTCTTTCTATGTTTTGGATTTCATGAGTATTTTAACAGGAATATGACAGAATAAGTCAGAAATCACAAATAGTTTAAAATGATACTGTCAGTAAACTAGTATAAAATTAGTTTAATTTTCCTATCTTTGAAAATAGGAAATATGACAAAGACTGTAGATAAAATCAAACTTCTTTTGCAACAGAAATGCATTGAGTTTAAAGGAGGGAAGGAATAGCTACTTCTAATTCTTAAATAACAGACAGTATATGAAAAGGGAAGTAAAGCAGTCCTACAAGTCTAATCTTTTTAGTATAAGGGGAAGCAGATTTCACTTCAAAGATGCAACCTTGTTTTCATTATCCCAGAAAAGTTAAGCCAGTTGACTGTTGAGGCTCCCTGTTTATTTGCAGAACCCCTTAGATGATGAAGAAAGATCCAGTGTCTCCTAAAAAGCCTTTTGAAGTGTAGATATTTGCCCAATGGGGGCTTGTTACTTTTCCTTAGAGACTTAGTCCATGAAATATTTTCATTATCTAATTTTTATCTATACCACAGGTCATGTATACATCTTCCATTGTCTACCAAATATAAATGGCATGGTTTTATTTTGGATGTACAGCTTTCAAATTAGGCAGTGTATCAACACAGCTGGATTTGAAATCTAAAATCAGTTTTAAACCATTGACTCAGCTGCAAACTCAGAAACAGTTATTCCTCAGGTTTATCTAATTCTTAACAATCAAAAAGAATTCTTCCTTCTCAGTTTTTAAAGCCATGTCCTTCAGTCACTCCATCTGCTATCAGGAAGACCAGCATAAATACCACTAAAACTTAGGTTTTAGAAGAGCTACAGAGTAATCTGTTATGCTTCCATCATGCTCATTTTATTCAAGAGGTAAGAATTCAGTTCTGTCACTTACTGGATACTTGAAAAATGATTTTATTCCATAATAGTGTCTCACCATTTCTTTAAATGTAACTATCTTCTCCATGTCTGTGAATCCTCAGGCTACTGAATGCAGGGAAGAGATAGTCCCAACTTTGTAGTTGGTGTTATTTATACATAAAAGAACCTGTTTTCTGTTGTACAGCTGCAGACTAATACTCATCTGACATTTGGAAGCATGGTGAGCTGTCCGGGGAGCAGCAGCCCAACAAGTTAGATTGGGTCCTAATCTTTTCACTCTGATGAAGTGAAGATCTATTTAAAATGATACTGTCAGTAAACTAGTATAAAATTAGTTTAATTTTCCTATCTTTGAAAATAGGAAATATGACAAAGACTGTAGATAAAATCAAACTTCTTTTGCAACAGAAATGCATTGAGTTTAAAGGAGGGAAGGAATAGCTACTTCTAATTCTTAAATAACAGACAGTATATGAAAAGGGAAGTAAAGCAGTCCTACAAGTCTAATCTTTTTAGTATAAGGGGAAGCAGATTTCACTTCAAAGATGCAACCTTGTTTTCATTATCCCAGAAAAGTTAAGCCAGTTGACTGTTGAGGCTCCCTGTTTATTTGCAGAACCCCTTAGATGATGAAGAAAGATCCAGTGTCTCCTAAAAAGCCTTTTGAAGTGTAGATATTTGCCCAATGGGGGCTTGTTACTTTTCCTTAGAGACTTAGTCCATGAAATATTTTCATTATCTAATTTTTATCTATACCACAGGTCATGTATACATCTTCCATTGTCTACCAAATATAAATGGCATGGTTTTATTTTGGATGTACAGCTTTCAAATTAGGCAGTGTATCAACACAGCTGGATTTGAAATCTAAAATCAGTTTTAAACCATTGACTCAGCTGCAAACTCAGAAACAGTTATTCCTCAGGTTTATCTAATTCTTAACAATCAAAAAGAATTCTTCCTTCTCAGTTTTTAAAGCCATGTCCTTCAGTCACTCCATCTGCTATCAGGAAGACCAGCATAAATACCACTAAAACTTAGGTTTTAGAAGAGCTACAGAGTAATCTGTTATGCTTCCATCATGCTCATTTTATTCAAGAGGTAAGAATTCAGTTCTGTCACTTACTGGATACTTGAAAAATGATTTTATTCCATAATAGTGTCTCACCATTTCTTTAAATGTAACTATCTTCTCCATGTCTGTGAATCCTCAGGCTACTGAATGCAGGGAAGAGATAG
Source organism: Tragulus kanchil (assembly GCA_022376925.1). Classification (NCBI taxonomy): domain Eukaryota; kingdom Metazoa; phylum Chordata; class Mammalia; order Artiodactyla; family Tragulidae; genus Tragulus; species Tragulus kanchil. The sequence goes on along the minus strand of JAIOJX010000025.1, from coordinate 22,605,367 downwards.
TCCCAACTTTGTAGTTGGTGTTATTTATACATAAAAGAACCTGTTTTCTGTTGTACAGCTGCAGACTAATACTCATCTGACATTTGGAAGCATGGTGAGCTGTCCGGGGAGCAGCAGCCCAACAAGTTAGATTGGGTCCTAATCTTTTCACTCTGATGAAGTGAAGATCTATTAAAAATAAGGGTACTATGATAACATTAATTTGGCTTGTACTGCTGTCCCAAATCAGAACTATAGCTAGCGGCAGCTGTAGGTATTTTATTGAAATTCAAAGTAAATTAGGGCAGTTCTCCTAGCAGTATAAATTAGTCAGAACCTTGGAGACATAGGTGTATTTTAGGAACACAGTACTGAATTCTTTTTCTAAGAATTATGTCACCTTAATTCAGTAATTTGGTATGCCTCAGGGTTTGCATGTATTTTAGAGATACTGTAATGAAGCGTGTGCGTATTCATTTAAACACAGAAGTCCCCCAAGAATAAAAGGCATGCCTAATTCACTGGAAATGCTATCATTCTCAGAATGTTTCCAGGAGTAAGGCATACTGGCACCAGCTAGGTTAGGTAAGTTATTAGAGCAAATGGAGATGAAATGGGTAAATGTGCTTGAGAGATCATTGAAAATTAGGTCATCCTCAAATGAATTAATAAAAACCTGGGGAGTTTATAAACTGAACGACTGCACAGTGGTTTGGGTCTCTATACTGTTTCATTCTGTCCTCTGGCTTGGATAGAACCACCTCCCTGTTTCAAAGTATTTATACTGTGTTTGTTTTTTTGTAATTTGATTTAAATGCTATGCATGAAAATAGGATTTTGCACATTTGGGGTAATTTGTCTCATATACCTGGTCTGAGCATTCACTGAAGTATTGTTTACTGTTCAAACTGAAAACAGCGATACTGAAATGGAGTAAAATTTTTTTTTTTTTTTTTTTGGTAAGCAGAGTTTAGTAGAAAATAATGCCAACAGGTTTTAAAAACTCTTACTGTTTGCCTAAGCTACATTTATTTTCCTCCTCATTAAACTGCTTCAGTCGAGGAAATGCTTCCTTTTATCCTGCATCTGACCCCTACATACTCCAGCTTTTAATATGATTCCATGCAATTTTGTATTTTTCTTTTTAATAACTTTTAAACTATCAAAAAGAATCATAATATAATCAAGTGGCATAGGTTTGAGTTAACGATTTTACATTGAAAACTTAGTCGTCTTTTCCTGTGTTAACCTGGGATATTTCTTAAACTTTATGAAGCTTATTTTCTCCCTTCAAGAATGGACCTTCCACATGTGCTGAGAGAACTAGGTTGTAATGCTTTTTATTATACACTTTCGAAGTTAAGCCTGCAAAAATTTTTTAAAAAAGCCCTTTTCTAATTGTGGGAAGGAGAGCATACTAAAGGGGAAGAAAAGTTTTTGTCCCATTTTCATAATGTCTACTTCTATTAAAAGCATGTGTCCCTACAGTATAAACAATGCTCACTTTTCATCACCTACTAAAAATGCTCTATTAAGAGTTTTAACTTAACATTTTAACATTATCAAATAGATATTACCCTGTGGTTTTGAAACTGTTCAAAATGATTCAAGTCTTTAGGTTTTAGAAAATAAAGATGAAAAAACATTGAGTGGGCAGGTCTGTCACAGTTACAACATCAAAGACCTGTACTCGTGCCAAAATGTTCCCAGATGGGCTGATGTTTATGCTGGAAAGAAGTGTCTAATGCTGCTGGCAGAACGCCTCCAGACTAGGTCCAAATGACACTACATTTACAAAATGCAAGAATGCAAACCTGGTATTCTGATTACTATTTAAGCAACTAGATAGCAGATTAATGTATTTTTGACTAATGTCATTGCAGTTTGTGTCATGTAGACACAGCCTATGTTAGGCCTGGAAAGAAACAGTCAGAAGGGTTATATACTTGAAGTTTCTTCTTCTATTTTAATTTTAGTTTAGCTCAAAATTGAGCAACAAAATAGTATTAGATTTTAACCCCAAACACAATATCTGTGAGTTCATACTGGCACAAATAATTATTTGAATAAATAAAAGGAGGGAGAATATACATATTTCCTATGCAGAATAATTCTAAGTCATTCATGTAAATACTCTGACATTCAGGGGGTAGAATATAAATTCCCTCTCAAGCACAGGTGGCATGTATTAATATTTTTTCAACAAGTACAGTATGGAAGAGGCAAAGCCGAGTAAGTTTATAGTGAAGTAATCTTTCAAACACTACCTCAAAAAGTAATCATAGCCTACATCAAGAGCAATTCATGTTGATAGGACTTACAAGTGGTGTAAGACAGTAACGCTTAACAAAAAATAAGAATTTCTGTGGTCTGCCTTCCCAAACACCCATGTCTAATTCCAACATGTGCTGAGAGAACTAGGTTGTAATGCTTTTTATTATACACTTTCGAAGTTAAGCCTGCAAAAATTTTTTAAAAAAGCCCTTTTCTAATTGTGGGAAGGAGAGCATACTAAAGGGGAAGAAAAGTTTTTGTCCCATTTTCATAATGTCTACTTCTATTAAAAGCATGTGTCCCTACAGTATAAACAATGCTCACTTTTCATCACCTACTAAAAATGCTCTATTAAGAGTTTTAACTTAACATTTTAACATTATCAAATAGATATTACCCTGTGGTTTTGAAACTGTTCAAAATGATTCAAGTCTTTAGGTTTTAGAAAATAAAGATGAAAAAACATTGAGTGGGCAGGTCTGTCACAGTTACAACATCAAAGACCTGTACTCGTGCCAAAATGTTCCCAGATGGGCTGATGTTTATGCTGGAAAGAAGTGTCTAATGCTGCTGGCAGAACGCCTCCAGACTAGGTCCAAATGACACTACATTTACAAAATGCAAGAATGCAAACCTGGTATTCTGATTACTATTTAAGCAACTAGATAGCAGATTAATGTATTTTTGACTAATGTCATTGCAGTTTGTGTCATGTAGACACAGCCTATGTTAGGCCTGGAAAGAAACAGTCAGAAGGGTTATATACTTGAAGTTTCTTCTTCTATTTTAATTTTAGTTTAGCTCAAAATTGAGCAACAAAATAGTATTAGATTTTAACCCCAAACACAATATCTGTGAGTTCATACTGGCACAAATAATTATTTGAATAAATAAAAGGAGGGAGAATATACATATTTCCTATGCAGAATAATTCTAAGTCATTCATGTAAATACTCTGACATTCAGGGGGTAGAATATAAATTCCCTCTCAAGCACAGGTGGCATGTATTAATATTTTTTCAACAAGTACAGTATGGAAGAGGCAAAGCCGAGTAAGTTTATAGTGAAGTAATCTTTCAAACACTACCTCAAAAAGTAATCATAGCCTACATCAAGAGCAATTCATGTTGATAGGACTTACAAGTGGTGTAAGACAGTAACGCTTAACAAAAAATAAGAATTTCTGTGGTCTGCCTTCCCAAACACCCATGTTTAATCAGGAGGAAAAAGATCAGACAACTCCAAATGAAGGTTTTTCTACAAAGTACCTGCCCAATACCCCTCAAAACTGGCAAGGTCATCCCTAAGAAGGAAGCTTTGAGAAACTGCTGTAGCCAAGAGGAGGCCACATGTAACCTAATCAGAGCAGGAAAAGGACACAGATAAAATCTAAGGAAACCTCAGGAACAGTGGACTTGAATTAATGGTAGCATATCAACAGATACTGCTTCATTATACTGCTTCATTAATTATAACATGTGTTGTATAATGTAAGACATTAATAATAGGGGAAATTGAATTGGGGGTTATAGGAATGCCATTAAATTCTTGAAATTTTTCTGTTCATCTAAAACCATTATAAAAAAAATGGTATTTTAAAAAATCTAGTCTACTCTTGTTCAGTGTGCACATTAACAATGAAATAGGCTGAGCAGGTAAATATGTAGATGCTGTCAATAATGTTAAAATTTAGTGTGCAACCTTTTCTTCAATTTACTTTGCTCTTTTATATAGGCCTAAAATGTGGTCAGTTGAACTAGTTACTGTTAGAAGTGGAACCAGCTCTTCCACAGTGGTAAGTTCATTTCCCTTCAAGAAAAGAAGCCTTAACAGGAGCTAATTAACAATTTCATTTCATGGAGTTTGTATGTAAGTTTCTCATTCTTGCGTGTGCCAAAGCAGTAGAGAGGGAAAAAAAGAAGAAAGTACTGTGACAGCAGTGTTTATTAACTGTGATATAACAACTTCATATCAAAATAAAATTATTTTTGAATAAATAAAAGGAGGGAGAATATACATATTTCCTATGCAGAATAATTCTAAGTCATTCATGTAAATACTCTGACATTCAGGGGGTAGAATATAAATTCCCTCTCAAGCACAGGTGGCATGTATTAATATTTTTTCAACAAGTACAGTATGGAAGAGGCAAAGCCGAGTAAGTTTATAGTGAAGTAATCTTTCAAACACTACCTCAAAAAGTAATCATAGCCTACATCAAGAGCAATTCATGTTGATAGGACTTACAAGTGGTGTAAGACAGTAACGCTTAACAAAAAATAAGAATTTCTGTGGTCTGCCTTCCCAAACACCCATGTTTAATCAGGAGGAAAAAGATCAGACAACTCCAAATGAAGGTTTTTCTACAAAGTACCTGCCCAATACCCCTCAAAACTGGCAAGGTCATCCCTAAGAAGGAAGCTTTGAGAAACTGCTGTAGCCAAGAGGAGGCCACATGTAACCTAATCAGAGCAGGAAAAGGACACAGATAAAATCTAAGGAAACCTCAGGAACAGTGGACTTGAATTAATGGTAGCATATCAACAGATACTGCTTCATTATACTGCTTCATTAATTATAACATGTGTTGTATAATGTAAGACATTAATAATAGGGGAAATTGAATTGGGGGTTATAGGAATGCCATTAAATTCTTGAAATTTTTCTGTTCATCTAAAACCATTATAAAAAAATGGTATTTTAAAAAATCTAGTCTACTCTTGTTCAGTGTGCACATTAACAATGAAATAGGCTGAGCAGGTAAATATGTAGATGCTGTCAATAATGTTAAAATTTAGTGTGCAACCTTTTCTTCAATTTACTTTGCTCTTTTATATAGGCCTAAAATGTGGTCAGTTGAACTAGTTACTGTTAGAAGTGGAACCAGCTCTTCCACAGTGGTAAGTTCATTTCCCTTCAAGAAAAGAAGCCTTAACAGGAGCTAATTAACAATTTCATTTCATGGAGTTTGTATGTAAGTTTCTCATTCTTGCGTGTGCCAAAGCAGTAGAGAGGGAAAAAAAGAAGAAAGTACTGTGACAGCAGTGTTTATTAACTGTGATATAACAACATCCTGTCCACCTGAGGCAAGATAGTGGTTAAAGATATAATTCTGTGGTACCAGAATTGGGTCAGTACTTTAATACATTTTATTAGGTGCTTAAAAGATACCTTCTTGGGTATTCTGCTTTATAGAAGAGTACGCTAAATGTAAATACGTGTTTCAAGTATTGCCCATAAGAGAAGTATGTATATTATCAATAAATTCAACACATGAATTGATGCCTTATGTATGCCAGGCAATTCTAACACTAGGGATGCATCATTGAGCAGAACAGATGAAAGTCATTGTCCTTGTGACCCATATCACTGTGTATATTTTATTTGGGGCTGTTTAAAATTATAGCTTTTTAAATCAAGAAGTCAGGCAAAACACCAAATTAATGACCAATGGAAGGAAATAATTAAAACGTTTTCCTTTAGAATGTAATGTGTTTTTTAAAAAATCTTTAAAACATTAGGAATTAAAAAATGAGATAAAATAGCAATAGGTTTGTTCCATGGTCTGTACAGAATCAAAAAAAAAAAAAAAATTAAAGGAGATGAACATTTTTAACCCTTCCCTCATTCCTCTTTTCAAGTTTAATAACAGTATGTTTTTTAATTCTTTAAACAAATTTATTGAATACCAATGCAAGATAATTTGTGCACTGAACATTGGCAATTAAAAATTAAGCATAGTATTTCTACATCAGACATTTTATGAACTAAATCAGAAATATTCTTTACTACATTATAAATTAAAAATGCAGTATGTTAAAAATGTTAAATATTAGTCACTCAGTCATGTCCAACTCTCTGTGACTCTATGGACTGTACCCTGTCAGGCTCTGTCCATGGAGTTCTCCAGGCCAGAACACTGGAGTGGGGAACCATGCCTTTCTTCAGAAGGTGCAATAAATGTTATTCAAGTCCATTCTAAATATTTTGGGGACTCAGGAAACGAAGACAAATGAAATTCAACATACTGCATCTCTAAAATTTGTAAGATACAGTTTGTTGTTAATAATTTAATTAATTATAATGTTTCATACTTTTACAAGAAGCTGAAAAGTATTTTTCTATGAGTTGATTTGTTTCTGTCCCAAAATAGATATATTAAAATCCTTACCCATAGTACCTGTGAAATTTACTTGGACGTAGGATCTTTGCAGATATAATCAAGCTAAATTAAGATCATTAGGATGGTACTTAATCCAAACGATTGGTGTCTTTTTAAAGATATAATTCTGTGGTACCAGAATTGGGTCAGTACTTTAATACATTTTATTAGGTGCTTAAAAGATACCTTCTTGGGTATTCTGCTTTATAGAAGAGTACGCTAAATGTAAATACGTGTTTCAAGTATTGCCCATAAGAGAAGTATGTATATTATCAATAAATTCAACACATGAATTGATGCCTTATGTATGCCAGGCAATTCTAACACTAGGGATGCATCATTGAGCAGAACAGATGAAAGTCATTGTCCTTGTGACCCATATCACTGTGTATATTTTATTTGGGGCTGTTTAAAATTATAGCTTTTTAAATCAAGAAGTCAGGCAAAACACCAAATTAATGACCAATGGAAGGAAATAATTAAAACGTTTTCCTTTAGAATGTAATGTGTTTTTTAAAAAATCTTTAAAACATTAGGAATTAAAAAATGAGATAAAATAGCAATAGGTTTGTTCCATGGTCTGTACAGAATCAAAAAAAAAAAAAAATTAAAGGAGATGAACATTTTTAACCCTTCCCTCATTCCTCTTTTCAAGTTTAATAACAGTATGTTTTTTAATTCTTTAAACAAATTTATTGAATACCAATGCAAGATAATTTGTGCACTGAACATTGGCAATTAAAAATTAAGCATAGTATTTCTACATCAGACATTTTATGAACTAAATCAGAAATATTCTTTACTACATTATAAATTAAAAATGCAGTATGTTAAAAATGTTAAATATTAGTCACTCAGTCATGTCCAACTCTCTGTGACTCTATGGACTGTACCCTGTCAGGCTCTGTCCATGGAGTTCTCCAGGCCAGAACACTGGAGTGGGGAACCATGCCTTTCTTCAGAAGGTGCAATAAATGTTATTCAAGTCCATTCTAAATATTTTGGGGACTCAGGAAACGAAGACAAATGAAATTCAACATACTGCATCTCTAAAATTTGTAAGATACAGTTTGTTGTTAATAATTTAATTAATTATAATGTTTCATACTTTTACAAGAAGCTGAAAAGTATTTTTCTATGAGTTGATTTGTTTCTGTCCCAAAATAGATATATTAAAATCCTTACCCATAGTACCTGTGAAATTTACTTGGACGTAGGATCTTTGCAGATATAATCAAGCTAAATTAAGATCATTAGGATGGTACTTAATCCAAACGATTGGTGTCTTTATAAGAAGAGGAAATTTGAACAAAGATGCACAAGGAGAAGACACAGAGACACACAGACATAGAAGATGACTATGGGAGAATGGGGGATGATTGGAGTTAGGCTGGTCCCAAGTCAAGCAACAGCTGGAGCTCCCAGAGCTTAGAAGAGGCCAGGAAGGATCTATCCCCTAGATGCTTTAATAGAGCATACTCTGCTGACATCTTGATTTCAGTCTGCTAGCCCCCAGTACCGTGAGAATTAATTTCTATTGTTTTAAGCATCTAGCTTGTGGTATTTTGTAACAGCAGCCCTAAGACCATACTGAATACATATACTCAGTTTTCTTTGATTTGTTGCTAAATTTTGTCATTTAACAAAAAGAATAGTTACATAATTTTATTACTATATAAGCGAAGCTATTCTGTTGATGCATGGATGGTATTTGGATAAGAAAGAGAATTAAAACTTTAATATTTCAAAAATTAACATTTTTATCATATATTATAATTTTTTTTCATGAAACATATTTCTTTTGCCTTTATTTTGACCAAAATTACTTCCTATATTTATAGTCAATTTTATTTTACTTAATTTATACTCTGTTGGCAATAATTACTGCCATATGCTTTTAAAATGATGAAAAACTCTTTAAAATATTTAATTATAAATAAATACTTTCAGATTAAAAAATTTAAATAGTTTACAAAGTAGGTAAATTAAGTATAAATATTAAAAATTACTAACACTTTTCTAAAGCATTTTCTTTCAAATATTCAAAAATTATATCTTAAAATTTAAATTTTGGACGTCATTAACTATATCCATTTTTGTTTAAAAATTACCTAAGCAGAAAATGTACATTTAATTTCTGGAAGAAATATTTTCATAAAAATAAACTTAATTCTAACATTCAAAGTAAACATAGTGCACTCATTCTAACATTCAAAGTAAACATAGTGCACTCATGTAAAGAATCAGTTTCAGATAGTATTATTCTGCATAAATGTGAAAATGGGAGGGTCAACATATTTGAATGGAGATTTGTTTACATTTGGACTGGTATTTGAATTGTTTGTGAACCATTCAGGTGGTATCACTCAGCAAGAGCTCAGTGTGTGCATTAGAGAAATGATGGAGTCTCAGGTGACTTGGCAAGTGATTCAGGGACTAGGTACTAGTTTCCCTTTCCCAGTCCCTTTTACACAGTCTTCTAAAATGATGATTACATGGGCTTATATTTTATAATTTTCATTAATTCCATGATAGAAATTATTTATGATTCATTAACTTTGGTCCTCTATGTGAAACAGCTCAATGCATTTACTTATTCATTACTATCCCTAGATGCTTAAATACTCTGCTGACATCTTGATTTCAGTCTGCTAGCCCCCAGTACCGTGAGAATTAATTTCTATTGTTTTAAGCATCTAGCTTGTGGTATTTTGTAACAGTAGCCCTAAGACCATACTGAATACATATACTCAGTTTTCTTTGATTTGTTGCTAAATTTTGTCATTTAACAAAAAGAATAGTTACATAATTTTATTACTATATAAGCGAAGCTATTCTGTTGATGCATGGATGGTATTTGGATAAGAAAGAGAATTAAAACTTTAATATTTCAAAAATTAACATTTTTATCATATATTATAATTTTTTTTCATGAAACATATTTCTTTTGCCTTTATTTTGACCAAAATTACTTCCTATATTTATAGTCAATTTTATTTTACTTAATTTATACTCTGTTGGCAATAATTACTGCCATATGCTTTTAAAATGATGAAAAACTCTTTAAAATATTTAATTATAAATAAATACTTTCAGATTAAAAAATTTAAATAGTTTACAAAGTAGGTAAATTAAGTATAAATATTAAAAATTACTAACACTTTTCTAAAGCATTTTCTTTCAAATATTCAAAAATTATATCTTAAAATTTAAATTTTGGACGTCATTAACTATATCCATTTTTGTTTAAAAATTACCTAAGCAGAAAATGTACATTTAATTTCTGGAAGAAATATTTTCATAAAAATAAACTTAATTCTAACATTCAAAGTAAACATAGTGCACTCATTCTAACATTCAAAGTAAACATAGTGCACTCATGTAAAGAATCAGTTTCAGATAGTATTATTCTGCATAAATGTGAAAATGGGAGGGTCAACATATTTGAATGGAGATTTGTTTACATTTGGACTGGTATTTGAATTGTTTGTGAACCATTCAGGTGGTATCACTCAGCAAGAGCTCAGTGTGTGCATTAGAGAAATGATGGAGTCTCAGGTGACTTGGCAAGTGATTCAGGGACTAGGTACTAGTTTCCCTTTCCCAGTCCCTTTTACACAGTCTTCTAAAATGATGATTACATGGGCTTATATTTTATAATTTTCATTAATTCCATGATAGAAATTATTTATGATTCATTAACTTTGGTCCTCTATGTGAAACAGCTCAATGCTATTTAATAGCATTTAAAAATGTCATGTTGTTTTTTTTATCCTGGTATAAACAAATACATTTCAAAATAGCATACCTTAACATTAAAAAAAAAATCATGTGACATAGAAAACATATAGAAATATACTCTAGGAAACTACAAATACTTTAAGTTAGTATTTCAGAATATCTATGATAATTCAAAGAAGAGGGTTCTTTCTTAAAGCAAGTGTTTAATCATCAGAGACTAATTGAAAGGCTAAATTTTGTGCATTGAGCATTTTACAGTGTATACAGTGCTACAGTACAGTATTGTTCTAAATCTGTATCACACATAAAGGGAAAAAGCACATTATATTGGTTGAATAAAAAGAAAATGACTAAGAATGAAAAAAAATTCTGTCTAATCTACTTCTGTCTCTTTGAGAACAACCAATAGTTGGCAGTCATGCTAAATCTTTAATTAGCAGGTCTCCATTGGCACTGTTTACATAATTCAGGATACATACCAAGTTCCTAAAATGCCAAAGGAATTTCCATTGTTATCCCTAGTGCACAGTGATAAGTCTCTTGGAACTTGTTTGTCTATTTTAGTTGTTTGTTTCCAAATTCATTCTGTAAGACTCAGCTATAAGAAAACAGCAGTAACTATTCTGTAGCTTGAAATGTGTTCACCTACATCGAGGTAGATATAGCTAGCTAGATAACAAGATTAAAATGATAAATGTGTCTTTATGGATAAACACATTTTGGAGTGGTCAGAAATATTTTTCTGAGATATTTTGGCACATTGGTAATTAAAACAGTCAACACTACCCATTTTAACTGATACATAGAGATTTTCCTGTATAGATAATGGCTCTGCATTCTTATCCTAGAATATGTTTAGACTATAGTAGAGGAGAATAGATAAGCCAGTCTGCCATGGTATATATTTAAAATTGTGGAAAGTCACCTGGAGAAAGAATACTATTTATAATGAAATGTAAAAATGTTTCCATTATGTTTACTGCAGCTACATATAACATCTGCCACATAGTTCTTTAATTCCTAGTCTTAAAGTTATAATGATTCGAAGAATTGATTTTGTTGCACAGTTTGTTTATGGAAGTGGTAGTGTCTGCCACATTAAACCATTTCTGAGAAGATTGCTCATTTGTCTTCCTTGGATTTCAACATATAAATCAGATTTAATAAAAAGTCATGTTGTTTTTTATCCTGGTATAAACAAATACATTTCAAAATAGCATACCTTAACATTAAAAAATCATGTGACATAGAAAACATATAGAAATATACTCTAGGAAACTACAAATACTTTAAGTTAGTATTTCAGAATATCTATGATAATTCAAAGAAGAGGGTTCTTTCTTAAAGCAAGTGTTTAATCATCAGAGACTAATTGAAAGGCTAAATTTTGTGCATTGAGCATTTTACAGTGTATACAGTGCTACAGTACAGTATTGTTCTAAATCTGTATCACACATAAAGGGAAAAAGCACATTATATTGGTTGAATAAAAGAAAATGACTAAGAATGAAAAAAAATTCTGTCTAATCTACTTCTGTCTCTTTGAGAACAACCAATAGTTGGCAGTCATGCTAAATCTTTAATTAGCAGGTCTCCATTGGCACTGTTTACATAATTCAGGATACATACCAAGTTCCTAAAATGCCAAAGGAATTTCCATTGTTATCCCTAGTGCACAGTGATAAGTCTCTTGGAACTTGTTTGTCTATTTTAGTTGTTTGTTTCCAAATTCATTCTGTAAGACTCAGCTATAAGAAAACAGCAGTAACTATTCTGTAGCTTGAAATGTGTTCACCTACATCGAGGTAGATATAGCTAGCTAGATAACAAGATTAAAATGATAAATGTGTCTTTATGGATAAACACATTTTGGAGTGGTCAGAAATATTTTTCTGAGATATTTTGGCACATTGGTAATTAAAACAGTCAACACTACCCATTTTAACTGATACATAGAGATTTTCCTGTATAGATAATGGCTCTGCATTCTTATCCTAGAATATGTTTAGACTATAGTAGAGGAGAATAGATAAGCCAGTCTGCCATGGTATATATTTAAAATTGTGGAAAGTCACCTGGAGAAAGAATACTATTTATAATGAAATGTAAAAATGTTTCCATTATGTTTACTGCAGCTACATATAACATCTGCCACATAGTTCTTTAATTCCTAGTCTTAAAGTTATAATGATTCGAAGAATTGATTTTGTTGCACAGTTTGTTTATGGAAGTGGTAGTGTCTGCCACATTAAACCATTTCTGAGAAGATTGCTCATTTGTCTTCCTTGGATTTCAACCAAACACATTTCAGATATAATGACATAATGTATCTACAAAAGTTTAACTTGACTGGCATATGGTTTAAGTAGAAATATTCCATGTATATATTCATACTAAATCCGTACCTACTAGGCATGCTGCCCATTTAAATACTCTTATGCCTTAGGATACTGGATGTCAACTCTTGTCTGCCTACTGGAATCATTTGGGGAGCTTAAAAGATACTGACCTCTGGTTTCTAACATCAGAAATTCAAATTGAATTGGTTTCAGGCATTGGCTCGAAAATTTTTAAAAGCTCCCTTGGTGATTCTAATGTCCAATGAAATAGTATAATTATTATCTTAGGATTTTAAGAAGTTTTGATTTATCGTAGACTATAAGCTTTCCAAGAATTTTATTTCTTTGAAATGACTGTGTCTAAACACAAAACGCTCCCTTCTTTGAACATGTCCTAAAACAGCAGATTTGATGATACAAGTGTATTATAATTTAGTTATTGCAAATCAGAAGTTAAAATATGATTTAAAGGTATTATCATTTTGGCTCCTAATACGTAAAGCTGTTATTTGTTATTTTATACCACCTTATAATATATTCTTCATGGTACTGCTGTTAAAGAGGCATATTTATTAATGTAGATTGGAATTCAGTGATAAATACCTAACAGATCTCTAAGGACAAAATGGCCTTGATTTGGGATGCACCTTTTGCCCCTCATATGCTTATATTTGAGCTAATTCCACTGAACACCATAGCAAACCAGACATAGAGCCTGCACTTCCTGGCCAGAGATCAAGCTAAAGACCCTTGGAGTGGAAGCCCTGACTCCAAGACCCTACAATACCAAAAAACACACAACACTAGAGATTATTCATCTGCAAACACAACCCAGCACCACCTAAGACACACACCATCAAACTCTTCTACAAGGGCAGAAACCAAAAGGAAGGGAGAATTCAGCCATGAAGCCTGGGGAAAAAAAAAAAAACTTCAATCACAGAGACACACACACAGAGAAACAAAAATTAACATAACAATGAAAGACAGAAACACCACACAAATGAACAAATCACAGAGACACAATTACAAATGACGGAAGATGAGACAGACAAATTATCTGAAAGAGAATTCAGAAGAGCAATACTAGTGAGGATCCATTTATGATTAAAAAAACTCTTCAAAATATAGGTATAGAAAGAACCTATCTCAGCACAGTGAAAGCCATATATGAGAAGCCCACAGCAAACATTATTCTCAATGATGAAAAACTGACAGCATTCCCTCTAAGATGAGGAACAAGACGGGGTGTCCACTTTCACCACTATTATTCAACATAGTCCTGGAAGTTCTAGCAACAGCAATAAGAGAAGAAAAAGAAATAAAAGGAGTCCAGACTGGAAAAAAAGAAGTAAAACTCTATTTGCAGATGCTATGATATTATATATAGAAAGCCCCAAAGACACTATTAGAAAACTACTACAGCTAATCAATGAATTCAGTAACGATAGAAAATCAGGATAAAAAATCAATACACAGAAATCACTAGCATTGTTCTATACAAACAATGAAAAATCAGAAAATAAAATCAAAGAGGTAATCCCCTTCACCATCGCAACCACAAGAATAAGATATCTAGGAATAAATCTACCCAAAGAAACAAAAGAACTGTACACAGAAAATTACAAGAAACTCATGAAAGAAATCAAAGAAGACTTAAACAGATGGAGAGCTACTCCATGTTCCTGGGTCGGAAGAATCCATATTGTGAAAATGACTATACTACCAAATATCTACAGATTCAATGTGATCCCTATCAAACTACCCATGACATTCTTCATAGAACTAGACCAAAGAATAACACAGTTCATATGGAAACACAGAAGATCCTGGATAGCCAAAGCAATCCTGAGAAAGAAGAATGGAGCTGGAGGGATCAGCCTCCCTCACTTCAGACTATACTGCAAAAGAACAGTTATCAAGACAATATGGTACTGGCACAAAACCAGAAATACAGACCAATGGAACAAGCTAGAGAACCCAGAGATAAACCCACACACCTATGGGTACCTTATTTTTGACAAAGGAGGTGAAAATCTAAAATGGGACAAAGACAGCCTCTTCAACAAATGGTGCTGGGAAAATTGGACAACTACATGCAAAAAAGTGAAGTTGGAACATTCCCTGACACCACAAAGATCAATTCAAAATGGATTAAAAAGCTATATGTAAGACCAGAAACCCTAAAACTCATAGAGGAGAATGGAAGCAAAACACTCAAAGACATAAGGCAAGATCTTCAATGACCTTCCTACTAGAATAGCGGGACTAAAAAGAAAATTCAATATGTGGGACCTAATGAAACTTAAAAGCTTTTGTACAGCAAAAGAAATTACAAAAAAGGTAAAAAGGCAGCCCACAGAATGGGAGAAAATCATAGCAAATGAAACAACAGACAAAGAATTAATCTCCAAAATCTACAAGCAACTCAGACAACTCAGCACTGGAAAAATGAACCACCAAATCAAAAAATGGGAAAAAAGACCTAAAGGGACATCTCTCCAAAGAGGACAGATGGCCAAAAAAGCACATGAAACGATGCACAACCTCACTTATTATTAGAGAAATGCAAATCAAAACGACAATGAGATATCACCTCACACCCGTCAGAATGGCCGTCATCAACAAATCTACAGACAATAAATGCTGGAGAGGGTGCGGAGAAAAGGGAACGCTCTTGCATTGCTGGAAGGAATGTAAATTGATACAGCCACTATGGAGGACCATATGGAGATTCCTTTAAAAAACTAAATACAGAAGCACCATAGGACCCAGCAGTCCAACTCTTAGGCTTATACCCTGATGAACTCAAAACTGAAAGAAGCACATGTGTGTCAATGTTCATTGCAGCTCTCTATACGATAGCTAGAACATGGAAGCAACCTAGATGTTCATCAATGAATGAATGTATAAAAAAGCTCTGGTACATATATACAATGGAATACTACTCAGAAAGAAGTGCAGAAGAATCAGTCCTAATGAGGTGGCTGGATCTGGAACCTACATAAAAAGTGAAGTAAGTGAAAAAGAGAAAGACAAGTACAGTATACTAACACATATATATGAAAACTAGTAAGATGGTAATGGTAACACATGCAGAGAAACAATGGAAAAATAGAGAAAACAGATTCATGGACATTGTGGGGAATTAACAGTGGGTGGGAGGCATAGAGAGGGTAACATGGAAACCTATACTATCACACGTGAAAAAGATAACTATTGTCATTGCGCTGCGGGAATAGGAGGTCCTGCAAGGGTGCGGTGTGAAGACCTGGAGGGGTGGGATAAGGGGGTACTTGGAGGTGGGAGAGGACCAGGGATATGCATATGACTCATTTGGGAATATACATGTCTGAACAACAAAACTCTGTAAAAGTTTAAAAAACAATAAAAATTTTAAAATTAAAAAAATTGAAAACTAAAAATGAAAGCAAATTATAAAAATGTACAGTAAAAGCATGCATTAAATGCTACATTATAATGAAAAAACAAATGGCCCTGACTTGTCTTTTCTGATTTCCATGATATACTTCTGTTGGGGCCAACTTCAAGCTGTGGTGTGATGTCACCTAGCTCACCAGATTCCTGAAAATCCAGTTGGTGTTGCAGTCTTGGAGTTATCTCCATCTTACCACCCCAGCATATTAGTTACCTATATCAAACTTTTGTAAAACACTAAATACTCTTTGGTAAATATGTTGATTAATCACAATGATAAACCTTCTTAGTCAAGTCAGCAACCATCGCTATGCAATTTTGAACACCAACTGTGCATCAGGTGCTGTTCTTCCAGCTTCGAATTAATGACAGTAACTCTCTTCTCAGACCCCAGCTCTACTGCAAGAGACATCATGGGAAAAAATCAGTCAATAAATATATAGAATAAGTTTACTGGTTGATATGAACCATGAGAAAAACAAGATCAGTGATTCGGTAGAGAGTGACTGGTTATAGGAATCTCTTTTGGTTGGACTGTTAAAGGGTTTTCTAAGGAGGCGTCACTTGAATTTGAGCAATCTCCAGGATATGGTGAAGAACAGAGAAGCCCATGCTGCAGTCCATGGGGTAGCAAAACAGAGGTCTGGACGAACTAAAAAAGTGAAGTAAGTGAAAAGAGAAAGACAAGTACAGTATACTAACACTATATTTGAAAACTAGTAAGATGGTAATGGTAACACATGCAGAGAAACAATGGAAAAATAGAGAAAACAGATTCATGGACATTGTGGGGAATTAACAGTGGGTGGGAGGCATAGAGAGGGTAACATGGAAACCTATACTATCACACGTGAAAAAGATAACTATTGTCATTGCGCTGCGGGAATAGGAGGTCCTGCAAGGGTGCGGTGTGAAGACCTGGAGGGGTGGGATAAGGGGGTACTTGGAGGTGGGAGAGGACCAGGGATATGCATATGACTCATTTGGGAATATACATGTCTGAACAACAAAACTCTGTAAAAGTTTAAAAAACAATAAAAATTTTAAAATTAAAAAAATTGAAAACTAAAAATGAAAGCAAATTATAAAAATGTACAGTAAAAGCATGCATTAAATGCTACATTATAATGAAAAAACAAATGGCCCTGACTTGTCTTTTCTGATTTCCATGATATACTTCTGTTGGGGCCAACTTCAAGCTGTGGTGTGATGTCACCTAGCTCACCAGATTCCTGAAAATCCAGTTGGTGTTGCAGTCTTGGAGTTATCTCCATCTTACCACCCCAGCATATTAGTTACCTATATCAGACTTTTGTAAAACACTAAATACTCTTTGGTAAATATGTTGATTAATCACAATGATAAACCTTCTTAGTCAAGTCAGCAACCATCGCTATGCAATTTTGAACACCAACTGTGCATCAGGTGCTGTTCTTCCAGCTTCGAATTAATGACAGTAACTCTCTTCTCAGACCCCAGCTCTACTGCAAGAGACATCATGGGAAAAAATCAGTCAATAAATATATAGAATAAGTTTACTGGTTGATATGAACCATGAGAAAAACAAGATCAGTGATTCGGTAGAGAGTGACTGGTTATAGGAATCTCTTTTGGTTGGACTGTTAAAGGGTTTTCTAAGGAGGCGTCACTTGAATTTGAGCAATCTCCAGGATATGGTGAAGAACAGAGAAGCCTGGCATGCTGCAGTCCATGGGGTAGCAAAGAGTCCGACACAGCTTAGTAAATGAACAACAGTACTTGAATAGTATATGGAATATACAATGTAGTAAAACTCTTGAGAGAGAGGAGTGTTCTAAGGAAAGGAGCAACTGAAAATGGACCCAAAAGAGTATTAATAAAGGGATTTCTGAGGTACATTTAGAGATGTGGAAGATGTCTCATAAATGCAAAGCAGATGAGAAGTTGGGCAGGGATGGCAAAAGACAGATCTTGTAGTGGGTCTTGTGGTTTGGATTTTATTCCACCCGTAATGGAAAGCCCCTTGAGGCTTTTAGGACTGCAATGAAGAGACTGAAGCATGATTCGAATGATAACCCCAGCTCTTCTGACCAAGAGGATGAGTGGGAGCCAGGAGAGCACTTGGATGACTCTTGACATACATCATTGAAAATGATATCTTAGACTAAGGCAGGATTTCCCAGGTTATATGCAGAGGTTCCAGCCCTCTGAGCCCTTGAGGGCAGTTTGATGGATCTAGATGTCTCTTGTCCCCAGTGCCTTCTCACTTCAGCTGAGAAAAGCCTTGTTCTTTACCTTATGTTGTTAAAAGTACTATCAATCTCCCTGTTCCATGGCATAAAGGGGAAAGCACAGAAAAGTGGTTAGCAGTGAATATGATAAGGTTATGGATATAATTTGCGAGTAGAAATGTCTGCATTTGCTGATCCTTTCACTGTGGTGCTTAAAGATAAAATCAAGGATTCTGAAAGCCACCTTCTTAGTCAAGTCAGCAACCATCGCTATGCAATTTTGAACACCAACTGTGCATCAGGTGCTGTTCTTCCAGCTTCGAATTAATGACAGTAACTCTCTTCTCAGACCCCAGCTCTACTGCAAGAGACATCATGGGAAAAAATCAGTCAATAAATATATAGAATAAGTTTACTGGTTGATATGAACCATGAGAAAAACAAGATCAGTGATTCGGTAGAGAGTGACTGGTTATAGGAATCTCTTTTGGTTGGACTGTTAAAGGGTTTTCTAAGGAGGCGTCACTTGAATTTGAGCAATCTCCAGGATATGGTGAAGAACAGAGAAGCCTGGCATGCTGCAGTCCATGGGGTAGCAAAGAGTCCGACACAGCTTAGTAAATGAACAACAGTACTTGAATAGTATATGGAATATACAATGTAGTAAAACTCTTGAGAGAGAGGAGTGTTCTAAGGAAAGGAGCAACTGAAAATGGACCCAAAAGAGTATTAATAAAGGGATTTCTGAGGTACATTTAGAGATGTGGAAGATGTCTCATAAATGCAAAGCAGATGAGAAGTTGGGCAGGGATGGCAAAAGACAGATCTTGTAGTGGGTCTTGTGGTTTGGATTTTATTCCACCCGTAATGGAAAGCCCCTTGAGGCTTTTAGGACTGCAATGAAGAGACTGAAGCATGATTCGAATGATAACCCCAGCTCTTCTGACCAAGAGGATGAGTGGGAGCCAGGAGAGCACTTGGATGACTCTTGACATACATCATTGAAAATGATATCTTAGACTAAGGCAGGATTTCCCAGGTTATATGCAGAGGTTCCAGCCCTCTGAGCCCTTGAGGGCAGTTTGATGGATCTAGATGTCTCTTGTCCCCAGTGCCTTCTCACTTCAGCTGAGAAAAGCCTTGTTCTTTTACCTTATGTTGTTAAAAGTACTATCAATCTCCCTGTTCCATGGCATAAAGGGGAAAGCACAGAAAAGTGGTTAGCAGTGAATATGATAAGGTTATGGATATAATTTGCGAGTAGAAATGTCTGCATTTGCTGATCCTTTCACTGTGGTGCTTAAAGATAAAAGGGAAATCAAGGATTCTGAACCACATAGCAAACAGATTAAACATTCTAAAGTGATGGGCTATTTACAAAGCTCCGGAAAATCTAGAACAATACCAAATGGAATGGTGAATTTGCCAGGAACACTCAACAAGAGGACACTGTTACCAATTTCAGCCCTAAAAGTGAAATGGAGTAATAATTTGCACTTTAAAATACTATTTAGGAAAGTTACAGAAGTTCCACATGGTAATATGTAAGGCCCAAATTGTTTTAGATCAATAGGGGAATTAGTAATGCAGGGTTTTTTCCCCCTATTTTCCTCATCCTCTTCCTTGTGGGTGAGTTACTTTAGCAAAACTGTACACCCATGTGTTTATAGGAAAAGTAATCCATATTAGCAAGAGAAAACTTCTTTGTAGATGCTCCACCCTGAAGTATCTCAAAAGCCCAAGTACACTTCTAGATAGTACCTTTAACATCTGTTCTTCCCTTCCAGTAGAAACTTAAAGTTTAGGCATGCTAAAAAAAATCCTCCATTTCTCCTTAACATAGTCTTGGACTTTGCTGATAATAACCCAGGCCACGGCCTTACCAAATCTATATCTGGCCATGGTATTCTCTTTATTTCCCTGATTATTACTGCAAATTCTTCCTTCCTCAGATCTCTCTTTTTAAAAATAGGTCTGTCTAGATAGAGGCTGAGCTAACCTGAAACTACAGCCTAGTTGGAGATCAGTGGATTCCTCCCCAAAACGAAAGATTATCATGATGTCTTTCAGTCCAAGTATTACACTAGGAATACTTTGAACATATTTATTTTTCTGATTCTATTACTTTCAGTTTATATGTACTATTATATGTTTATATGTATGCATTATATGTATTTCCCATCTCTCAGTTTGTGACTGAACCATTATTCACTGAACTAAATTTTGCTGTAAGTGTATCAGCATAGCATCTCAAATATCTCAGAGCATTTGAGATTTTCTTGTGTGTTTTCATGGTTTGTTGTTGCTCAGGTAGATCAATATATTCATATCAATATAAAACCACATATACATACACATCATATTACTAACTGAAGGAAATGTACATCATGTCAGGTGTTGAGAAAAATCCAAATGGTGCAGTTACAAATGTTAGTATCAAATTAGACTGATTTCACAGATGAATGAAGAGCTAGATACAGGGACGAGATGGGAAGTGAGGAAGAGGAAGTGAGGTAGGAAAAGAAAATCTCTGAAATAGTATTAACCTCAGAATGGAAATGGCAATTAGTAATCAAAATTTGAATTGGTATACCACATGTGAAGCTCCTAGGTTCATTATATGGTCTAAATACCTGGAAACTTTTTGTGACATACTAAGTGGTGTTGTTTGTGGAGTCATGCTTGTCTGATTGTTGTGCGTGTTAGAGTTCTCAGTTTAACATATTAATACTGTCATACCTGAAATTTCCCTATAAAGCATACTATCTCATGCCTGTGCTATAAGCAAATAGTCGGTAGGATAGTTAGAAAATAAGTTCATACTACCCAGTTCTTTTAAAATAATTGTGAACAATTTAATACATTATTCTTAGGCTCTTTTATGTTAACATTGATTGTATTCATCTGTTTTTATCTCTTTTTCTAGACCATTTGACAAAAATGTGATCACAATAGACTTAAAAGTTGGACAGTTAAATTGCTTAGAAATTAAAATACTACTTTTATTAAATATTTGTAAAGATAAACCCATTTCAAAAAGCCTCAGGGTACATGCCAATTAAATATATTTCAGCCATAGAAAGAAAAATAGTTGTAGCATGAGAATTTTAATTATCAGTTGATATTTCTTCATGTGAAAAGTTTTTTAATATATCCTCAAAGTCATGAAACTAATGTCTCTATAGAGTAAGTAGACAGGTAGTCAACAGCAATTGATTTCTCTGTCCGGGTAGAAGCTGAAGCCATGAACATGGTAGCTTTTAATTCCTGAAAATGCAGTATTTTTAGTTCTTTATCCTTATGTGGAATGGATGTTTGAGAGTCATACAGGAGAACTGCACCAAGCACTGAGATATGTAGCATGTTCCTATACAGATAGGCGATGTTTTCCTCCCTATTGAATCTTACAATTTTGGGGGGTGGGGTGGGGTGGGGATCTCTGCTTGAATGATACCTAGTATCAAGATCTTAAGCTATTAACTTTTTCTTTAATTATTTGCCAGAAGACCAGTTGATCCCTTTTGCTAAATTGGTATACATTTTAACTGCAGATGTGGCTCTAATGCCTTATATTTTCTCTAGATGGCCTAGTTGGTGGTGGTGGTGAGGGTTTACATGGTGTTTGAGTTAGTTTTCTCAAAAAGTAGCAAAAGATTTGAATTTAAGTGAAAGTCAACACAAACGTGAAATATATAATTGGATGGATACTGCTCACTATATCAAGGGAAGTCTAAAAACTTGTCTTTGGGTAGGAAGAAAACAAGTGAGTTCATCAGTTTCAGCTATAGAACTCAGTCCTTCTTTTCATGTTGTTGACACAGGAGGGAATTAAATGGTTGTTCACGACATTCTGTCCTTGTGTGAGTCCATGTAAGACTTTCACACCCAAGGCTATAGTTTGGTTAGCATGGTTGGTGCACGGGCACACACTTAATTGGGGCACAACTTTGGAGCATATGCACTGATCCCATTCCCACAAGAACTCTGTGCAGTGGCAGATTGGTTTTGCCTAGTGAGGTTTGCACTACCAAAGTGCTCCTAAAAAATACTAGAAGAATCTCCAAATATACGTTTTTTCCTCAATATTTTCTTCCCATGAAAAGCAGGATTAAACTATGCCATCTCTCTCAAGAGTAAACAATGTTCCATTTACTATAAGCTGGCTGCAGTGTAAAACATTTTGGAAGTGTGTTTTATAGGAGCAGAAAAAGTAAATGTACTGGTTTTGTCCTTGCTTCCAGATAAGCAGCAATGATTCTTAAGGTTACACCATATTTACAGTATGTAAGCTGAGATCTCTGTGTTAACGTTTTCTTAAGCCCATGAAGCGGAGACTGAACTTTCTCTTCTTCCTAGGCCTAAAGCTAGAGTGTATGTTCCAGCCTTCCTTGCAGTCAGGTTGGTCATGTGACTGCATTTCAATCAGTGGAACCTGAGTAGTAGAAGTGGTGGGAGTAGCTTCTAGATTGGTCTCTGTAACCCCTTACCTGTTCATCTGTGCTTTCCCCTCTTCTGGCAGCAGTGAAGACAATCCACAGAGCAGTTTTGGAAACCACATGTTCAAGAGAGTAGACCTGCCCATCACCAAGATACTTTAATGACTACACTGAGCAACAGATAATCCTCTACTGCCTCCTCCTTGGGTTGGTATATGAACAAGAAATTCTGAATATTTTTGTGCATATTTTTAGGCCTGTTTGTTTCAGAAGCAGTGGTTAACCTATGTTAATAGTCTTCATATAATTTTACACTGTGACTAACATTTTTCTGAATACTTATCTTACTGTCATTATACTCCAAGAACTTTGTGAATTATGGAACTAACCTCAATGATGCTAATTGCCTAACAATAGTGTCCGGGCATTAAATTAAAAAGATACTTGATCATTGGAAGAAAAGCTATGACAAACCTAGATGGTGTATTGTAAAGCAGAGACATCACTTTGCTGACAAAATTCCCTATAGTCAAAACTATGGTTTTTCCAGTAGTCAAGTATGGATGTGAGAGCTGGACCATAAAAAAGGCTGAGAACAGAAGAATTGATGCTTTCAAACTGTGATGCGGGTGAAGACTCTTGAGAGTCTCTTGGACAGCAAGGAGATCAAACCACTCAATCCTAAAGGAAATCAACCCTGAATATTCATTGGAAGAACTGATGCTGAGCTCAAATACTTTGGCCTCCTGATGCAAAGAGCTGACTCATTGTATAAGACTCTGATGCTGGGTAAGACTGAAGGCAAGAGAAGGCAGTGACAGAGAATGAGATGATTGGGTGGCATCACTGACTCAATGGACAGAAGTTTAAGGAAACTCCTGGAGATGGTGAAGGACAGGGAAGCCTGGGGTGCTGCAGTTCATTGGGTCACAGAGAGTCAGACATGACTGAGCAACTGAACATCAGAGTGTCCAGAAAATGCTTCTTGAACGAGGCTTCCTGACTTACGCCCATACTTGTGATAGTGATGTATTACATGCAAGATGAGGGATCAATTTGTAATAAGCATCTTTTAATTGACAAAGTCCGAGAACCTGTTTTGCAGTCAGAAGCATCAGTCCACTGATGTTAGATTTACTTATGTTTTATAAGTTAGCATTCATTCATAAAGTAGGATACAGTCAACATTGTACATTGTCAGCTAGGAACTGAATCTCTTACCCTTTTGCC
This sequence comes from Tragulus kanchil, assembly GCA_022376925.1. Classification (NCBI taxonomy): domain Eukaryota; kingdom Metazoa; phylum Chordata; class Mammalia; order Artiodactyla; family Tragulidae; genus Tragulus; species Tragulus kanchil. The sequence continues at coordinate 22,581,558 of JAIOJX010000025.1, read as the reverse complement.
CCATCCCACCTGCGTCATTTCCTCCACAAAAGAAAATACCCCCTTAGAAACACAGTTTAGCTAAATTTGCAATGCAGTATTATAAAGTCTAAGTACACCACTTACATTCCTCCTTCCTTCGTGTCTCTGCCCCCAGCCCAACTGGTGATAATAACAAAATGAGCAGACCATGTGTAAAGCCTCAGAGAATGATACAGGAGTTTGCACATGATTTTTTTGAAAAAAACAGACTCTAATATTGCTTATTTTAATATGTATAAAATATATATAGTGTTTCTAAATAATATTTCATTATTTTATTTAAAGAGTTAATTTTACTGGGAGAGATATTTTGAGAAAAAAATATTCCCTTTTCTCTTTCTTATCTTCTCTGGGGTAAGATCATAGTGTTTTTTTTTTTTTTTTTTAACATCAAAACTAGAGAGAACATTTGAGACAGGAGGCTCCATTTGAATCCTCTGCAGCCCAGGCCTTGGCTGTTACTTGAGGACTAAAACAGGATCTCCCAGGAACCAGCAATGGTTCAGTTCAGAGATGCTTGAGAAGAGCTTTACCTGCCCACTCACAGAGACACTGGTTACTTAAGAGATTGTCTTCTCTTTGTTAGAGGCATAGAAAAAGTTGTGCCTTCTGATGAATATCCCTTTTGTCCAATTAGTCTGATCAACAAAAGTGTGAAGAGGGTGTGCAGTTACTGTGCTTTAGAGTACAAGGAACCACAGGTAAGAGTAACAGAACCCAGAGATTAAGTTGCTCATGCTCAAATAGTCACTGGAGTCAGCACACAAAAACCTCTACAACATGATACCATTAGACCTCGAGGAGCACCAATTAACTTACTAAAATCATGATATTAACATTTTGAAAACTGATTTAGGTATTTGGAAAACTAGGTCATCAGTATTCAGCAAAAGTTAGTGACTTGGCACATCATGTGAAATTAATAGCTCAGAACTCACAGAACAAAATAAAGAAGGCATGTAATGGAAGCAATAAGAAAGTTACAGGATAGTTGCCAGGGGTATAGTATGAAAATAATACGTGTTTTAGAAAAAGAAAAAGAATAGATGATATAGAAGACATGATTACATAAATCAAAGGGAACAATTTATCTGATCCAAAGAAAGATTTAAAAATCTCACCACATTCAGGCAAGACTAATTACAATTTACCTAGTATTATAAAGTCTAAGCACACCCCTTACATTCCTCCTTCCTTCGTGTCTCTGCCCCCAGCCCAACTGGTGATAATAACAAAATGAGCAGACCATGTGTAAAGCCTCAGAGAATGATACAGGAGTTTGCACATGATTTTTTTGAAAAAAACAGACTCTAATATTGCTTATTTTAATATGTATAAAATATATATAGTGTTTCTAAATAATATTTCATTATTTTATTTAAAGAGTTAATTTTACTGGGAGAGATATTTTGAGAAAAAAATATTCCCTTTTCTCTTTCTTATCTTCTCTGGGGTAAGATCATAGTGTTTTTTTTTTTTTTTTTAACATCAAAACTAGAGAGAACATTTGAGACAGGAGGCTCCATTTGAATCCTCTGCAGCCCAGGCCTTGGCTGTTACTTGAGGACTAAAACAGGATCTCCCAGGAACCAGCAATGGTTCAGTTCAGAGATGCTTGAGAAGAGCTTTACCTGCCCACTCACAGAGACACTGGTTACTTAAGAGATTGTCTTCTCTTTGTTAGAGGCATAGAAAAAGTTGTGCCTTCTGATGAATATCCCTTTTGTCCAATTAGTCTGATCAACAAAAGTGTGAAGAGGGTGTGCAGTTACTGTGCTTTAGAGTACAAGGAACCACAGGTAAGAGTAACAGAACCCAGAGATTAAGTTGCTCATGCTCAAATAGTCACTGGAGTCAGCACACAAAAACCTCTACAACATGATACCATTAGACCTCGAGGAGCACCAATTAACTTACTAAAATCATGATATTAACATTTTGAAAACTGATTTAGGTATTTGGAAAACTAGGTCATCAGTATTCAGCAAAAGTTAGTGACTTGGCACATCATGTGAAATTAATAGCTCAGAACTCACAGAACAAAATAAAGAAGGCATGTAATGGAAGCAATAAGAAAGTTACAGGATAGTTGCCAGGGGTATAGTATGAAAATAATACGTGTTTTAGAAAAAGAAAAAGAATAGATGATATAGAAGACATGATTACATAAATCAAAGGGAACAATTTATCTGATCCAAAGAAAGATTTAAAAATCTCACCACATTCAGGCAAGACTAATTACAAAATGCCTTTTCCAGCCTAGTGAATATCTTGAATTGCAAGCATTCTAGTAAATTGCAAGTTACTTACAGAAGAAAACTATTAGATAATAACAGTTTCTATCGCGTAGAAGTCAGTGTAACAACAAAAAAAAATAACCAAAATAGTATACTCACACAGATAGAATTTTTTCTATTAGAGCAAAATAAAAAAGATTTTAGGACAGGAAATTCTTTTACAGAGTATATTAATGGCATATTCATGAGAGGAACATAGTTAAAAAATGACTGACCAAGTAACAACTAGAAAAGCCAGAAAAGAGGGAAAAATAAAATTTCCTACAAATTTATCTAAGTAGATGTTAACAAAAGCATGCTTGGCTATTTAAATACAGATGCAGTTGTCGTGGGCAGCCACGAGAGAGTTCCGGGGGATATATTGGGCCCCTGGATATAAGGAAAGTAGTTTAGAGCGATATTAGCACTGAGGGAGAAGAAAACTGAGTAAACATGATGATACCTAAGTGGAGAGCATACATTAATCCAAGAAGAAGGAAGATTGTATCTAAAAGAAATCACAATCAAGTGAGTCAAGATTCTTCCAGTGATGAAGAATGTGTGACTTATGGTACTGCACCTGGGCCACAATCACCTCCTAAGGTTCAGAAGTTAGAAGGAAAATAAAACCTTGCAGTTTGCGTTTACTTTTGCTATCAAATAGAGAGGCTAAAAGAGTTAATTAGGTAAACTCTGCTCTTAGAAAAGTTGTCACCTCTACAACATGATACCATTAGACCTCGAGGAGCACCAATTAACTTACTAAAATCATGATATTAACATTTTGAAAACTGATTTAGGTATTTGGAAAACTAGGTCATCAGTATTCAGCAAAAGTTAGTGACTTGGCACATCATGTGAAATTAATAGCTCAGAACTCACAGAACAAAATAAAGAAGGCATGTAATGGAAGCAATAAGAAAGTTACAGGATAGTTGCCAGGGGTATAGTATGAAAATAATACGTGTTTTAGAAAAAGAAAAAGAATAGATGATATAGAAGACATGATTACATAAATCAAAGGGAACAATTTATCTGATCCAAAGAAAGATTTAAAAATCTCACCACATTCAGGCAAGACTAATTACAAAATGCCTTTTCCAGCCTAGTGAATATCTTGAATTGCAAGCATTCTAGTAAATTGCAAGTTACTTACAGAAGAAAAACTATTAGATAATAACAGTTTCTATCGCGTAGAAGTCAGTGTAACAACAAAAAAAAATAACCAAAATAGTATACTCACACAGATAGAATTTTTTCTATTAGAGCAAAATAAAAAAGATTTTAGGACAGGAAATTCTTTTACAGAGTATATTAATGGCATATTCATGAGAGGAACATAGTTAAAAAATGACTGACCAAGTAACAACTAGAAAAGCCAGAAAAGAGGGAAAAATAAAATTTCCTACAAATTTATCTAAGTAGATGTTAACAAAAGCATGCTTGGCTATTTAAATACAGATGCAGTTGTCGGGGGCAGCCACGAGAGAGTTCCGGGGGATATATTGGGCCCCTGGATATAAGGAAAGTAGTTTAGAGCGATATTAGCACTGAGGGAGAAGAAAACTGAGTAAACATGATGATACCTAAGTGGAGAGCATACATTAATCCAAGAAGAAGGAAGATTGTATCTAAAAGAAATCACAATCAAGTGAGTCAAGATTCTTCCAGTGATGAAGAATGTGTGACTTATGGTACTGCGCCTGGGCCACAATCACCTCCTAAGGTTCAGAAGTTAGAAGGAAAATAAAACCTTGCAGTTTGCGTTTACTTTTGCTATCAAATAGAGAGGCTAAAAGAGTTAATTAGGTAACCTACTCTGCTCTAGTGCATGTAGAAAAGTTATGTCATAAAAGGCTTTCCATTTCTTTTAAGTGCTAATCCCCAGATAAGATAGCAATGGCCTAGAAATTCCTGACAGTCGGTAAAACATGGAAAATTCCTGACGGGCGGTAAAATACGGAAATTCCTGACCTTCAGATTCTTTATGAGCAACAAAACACGGAAACTGGGGTAAGATCATAGTGTTTTTTTTTTTAATTATAAAAGGAGGGTAATTAGATTGTGCAATAGCTTGCTCACTGAACTCAGCTGTGACTGAGATGGGAAGCTCTCCAGCTTTGGGTTAAGAACAATTGTTATCTTGTTGATTGAGTTCTGAAATAATGTTCAAGTTCTGAAATAATGTTCAAGTTCTGAAATAACTTTATAGAGTTCTGAAATATCTTAAGGCTTTATATTGCTACTGACTGAGTTCTGAAATAAGTTTAAAGTTCTGTATTATTTCTGAAATAATCTTAAAGCCTTGAATTGTTGCTGTTTAAGTCCTGAACTTTAACTTTGATGTAACATACTGATGCTAATTATTAAGATTTACTACTAATTATTAAGATTTACTACTACTGACTTGATGTTCTTTATGTTAATAAATCAATGTTAATAAATCTAATGTTGGCTTGAACTCCATGCCGTTTTACTGTTGAAGTTCTATTCTCTTAAATTAGAGGGAGCTACAGTGTATAGGTTGAAGTTTTCTGAAAATAGTACAGAGATGATTAAGTGTTTCATCGCTTCTATTAATCAGAAATAAGTAATGATACATTGCCTGTGACACAGTACCATGAGTGGATACTTTAAGGGGTAATGTACCTCTAGGATTATTAAAAAGATAACAACATCTAGAAGCTGGGTTGAGGTTGAGATATAGAATCTTTAAAGGTTCACTCTAAAAGTGGATTCAAGAGTAAGTCCAAGACCATAGGTAAATGCAATTGTTAACAGAGATAAATATAACAAAGTTGCCACTTCTTACATTACGAGTGATATTAAATGGAAAATGACATTTAACATTAAGGGGACCCTGGAGAAGGTGACTTTCATTACCATTGAAGATACCAGTTACCAAATAATACCGGCAAGTAGGCTAACCATAGCAATATACTTTAAAATGTCCATATTTTTAAAGTCAGAACTTTTTTTGACTACATATTCTATAAACATAGAAGTCTAAGAAAGAAAATAAAAAAGTAAAAATTTTAATTTCATCTGTGTTCATAGGAACAAGTAGCACCTGGAAATAAACTTAATGTCCATGAGGGGACAGAATTTTCTAAAGCATCATGCTACAGCATTCGTGCTGCATCAAACTTAGCACTGGTAACATGAAAATGATTTTTTGATGATTTTACATTATTAGATTTTCAAGAGTTCTTCCATATTTGTTACTGGTCTGTGAAGTGTGTGTGTGTTCAAGTTTTACATTTACACAAAATGACATTTTACTACTGATTTGGAGTGAGCTAAATTCATATTTTGGTATTTATCTGAAGTGAAAGGTATGTGGTGTGTTGCATTCACATGTGTATGTACAAAATAGCCAAAACAACTAAGTATTGTCCTACGTGTGAGTTGCTCAGTCTCGTGAAACTCTTTGGGACCCCATGGACTGTAGCCTGCCAGACTCCTCTGTCCATGAAATTCTCCAGGAGAGAATACTGGTGTGGGTTCCCATCCCCTTTTCCTGGGGATCGTCCTGACCTAGGGATTGAATCCAAGTCTCCTGCACTACAGGCGGATTCTTTACCATCTGAGCCACCAGGGAAGCCCAAGTATGCTACAAAACTGGATTACACTAAAAATCTCAGATGAATTCAAGTAACGAAGAATTCCTGAAATTAGTAGGTAACTAACTGGTTGTGAATATTTTTCACTTTCATTTGTACTTTCATCTACTGAAAATTTCTGGTAGGTTAAAATGATAGTAATATTTTTTGAGGTTAAACAGGTGATTTGGTTTCCAGGTGATGGATAACAAATTGTTTTCAATTAATTATAATCTACATAATTCTAATTTGTATAGATGTGTATAACTCAGGTAACTTTCTAAATTTTGGTAACAATGAAGCATGGTTCAACACATTCAGGCAAATTGATTGAGCAAGTAAGTCAGTTTTGTGAAATGTGCACTAGGTTCAGTAAAATTAGTTGTTAGGAACTTTTCTCACAGGGAATATCAGCTTCCTTACACTCTTTAGTTTACTCTGAGATTTATTCAGATTTTCCCACAAATCTTTCAGAGTTTCTGTCCTTCTGCCTCTCATTCTAGAATTGTTTCAAGATACCACAATTCAGTGAGCCATGAACAAGTGAACTGAAATTAATTTGATTTGATTCACTACTTCTCTTTCATTAGGCTAACTTGCATTAATTACTTTTGTTAATCCAAGTGCATAGAATTAAAGAAAGGAAATTTCTTTTAAAAAGCTTGTGAAACTAAAAGAACCAAACATCTATTATTATTAAAAAAACATTGATGGGAGTATAAAAGTTGTAGTTTCCCCAAATGTTTTGTAACATATATGATGAGATTTGGTATTTAAACTTCATTTGTTAGTTTAATGTTTGGGTGAATATTAGTAAAAAATGTCTAAATTAAATCTCCTATTAGCAGAAACAATTTTTGCATGTTAACTCATTTGCTCCAATAAGTGACTGTTTTAAGGCAAATGTGAACATGTTTAGATATAACTAGGAAAAAATAATCTTTTGAAAAGATAATACCTTTTACAAATTTTGAAATATGGTTTAGCTTTCTTCTACAGAAAAAAACAAACAAAAAAACCCAGTGACCTCAAAGTTAACTGATGAAATTTTATTTTTATTAGTAAAAGTTTTCTGCTTCTCTGGTATTTCCCTCATATTTTAGTGTTCAGGAATCATATCAGAAAGGTAGATAGAGCCCAAGTATGCTACAAAACTGGATTACACTAAAAATCTCAGATGAATTCAAGTAACGAAGAATTCCTGAAATTAGTAGGTAACTAACTGGTTGTGAATATTTTTCACTTTCATTTGTACTTTCATCTACTGAAAATTTCTGGTAGGTTAAAATGATAGTAATATTTTTTGAGGTTAAACAGGTGATTTGGTTTCCAGGTGATGGATAACAAATTGTTTTCAATTAATTATAATCTACATAATTCTAATTTGTATAGATGTGTATAACTCAGGTAACTTTCTAAATTTTGGTAACAATGAAGCATGGTTCAACACATTCAGGCAAATTGATTGAGCAAGTAAGTCAGTTTTGTGAAATGTGCACTAGGTTCAGTAAAATTAGTTGTTAGGAACTTTTCTCACAGGGAATATCAGCTTCCTTACACTCTTTAGTTTACTCTGAGATTTATTCAGATTTTCCCACAAATCTTTCAGAGTTTCTGTCCTTCTGCCTCTCATTCTAGAATTGTTTCAAGATACCACAATTCAGTGAGCCATGAACAAGTGAACTGAAATTAATTTGATTTGATTCACTACTTCTCTTTCATTAGGCTAACTTGCATTAATTACTTTTGTTAATCCAAGTGCATAGAATTAAAGAAAGGAAATTTCTTTTAAAAAGCTTGTGAAACTAAAAGAACCAAACATCTATTATTATTAAAAACATTGATGGGAGTATAAAAGTTGTAGTTTCCCCAAATGTTTTGTAACATATATGATGAGATTTGGTATTTAAACTTCATTTGTTAGTTTAATGTTTGGGTGAATATTAGTAAAAAATGTCTAAATTAAATCTCCTATTAGCAGAAACAATTTTTGCATGTTAACTCATTTGCTCCAATAAGTGACTGTTTTAAGGCAAATGTGAACATGTTTAGATATAACTAGGAAAAAATAATCTTTTGAAAAGATAATACCTTTTACAAATTTTGAAATATGGTTTAGCTTTCTTCTACAGAAAAAAACAAACAAAAAAACCCAGTGACCTCAAAGTTAACTGATGAAATTTTATTTTTATTAGTAAAAGTTTTCTGCTTCTCTGGTATTTCCCTCATATTTTAGTGTTCAGGAATCATATCAGAAAGGTAGATAATGGTTTTCTAGAACTCTCTGGCTTTTATGTAAACATATTCATTGCCTTTGCTTGTTTTACATTGAAAGGCCATTATAAATGTCAATACATATTTTTATATAAATTTATAATGAGTTGCATATTTTTAAGTTCTTTACTTTCCATCATTATATCTCCCAAAGTAGTCCATGCTGGTAATTCAGTTTTAGAATATTATTTTACTTAAGCCCATGGAATTATATAGAAACATTTAAAATTGATATTTATGCTATTATAATATGTTCTCTTCTACAGAAAAAAACAAACAAAAAAACCCAGTGACCACCCAGATTATGGATATAATCCATATATCTGAATATGTGAATTAATTTTTTTGGTTTTGCTTTATAGAAATACATTCTAAATATATCTGCAAATATTAACTTTCTTTTAGAAACTGGGAATTTATCCAAGTAAAATACTTATAATAACTTACAATGAATACATAGTATTCCATGGCATGGATATATGTTTATTTTTCCATGATTATACATTTATCTTTGTTTTCTGTTATGAAAAAACATGCTTAAATGAATGTCCCTGCATACTACATTTATTATGAGTCTTTATTTATTACAATTATTAATACTTAGTATTCTTAATTTCATATTGCCAGATTATATCCAAGATGGCATTACGCTCAGCATTGAGAGTATCCCCTTCTACTTCAATCCCTCACAGTAACAGATGTTATAATTCATCTTTACTTTTCACTTTTGCCTTTCTAATGGGTGCAGAGTGCTGTAATATGTCTTTATGAAATAGTCATTCTTTGACTCTCTGTGAATTTGAATATTTTATGCATTAATTCACTTTTGATACTTGCTTCTCTGTGAATGTTCAGTTAATATTTTTCTTTATTATTTTACCATTTATCAGTTTGTATTAGCTCTGAGAATGTTATAAATATTATACCCTTTTTATTTTATATACATGGCAATCATTTAAGTAATTGTTGAGTGCTTAATTTATTAAGCAAAATGGGAAGACAACAACAAAGTATTAGCACCAAAACAGAAGTACGGATCAGGATACAAAATCCAGAGATAAACTGACTCACCTATGGTCACCCAATCTATGACAAAGGAGGCAAGAATGGAGAAATGACATTTTCTCCGATAAGTGAGAAAACTTTTCCTGGGAAAACTGGACAGCTACATATAAAAGAATGAAACTATATACTATCTCCTCTTTAAACACTTTGTAACATCATACACAAAACAAGACTCAAGACAGATTAAAGACCTAAATGTATAAATGGACACTGTAAAAGTCTTGGAGGAAAACATAGGCACAACAGTGACATAAACTGCGGCAAAATCTTTCTGGATCCGTCTTCTAGAGTGATGAAAATAAAATCAAGAATAATCAAATTCTATCTAAGGAAACTTAAAAGTTATTGCTCAACAAAGCAAATCATAAACAAGACAACCCTCAAAACAGGAGCAAATATTTCCAAACAAAGCAACTTTCAAGGGGTCAATCTTCAAGATAAACAAATATCTCATGCAGGTCAACATAAAAGAAAGATCCAAAAAAAAGTGGGGCAGAAGATCTAAATAGACATTTCTACAAAGAAGACATATGTGCCCAAAAAGCACATGAAAAAAATGCTCAATATCACTAATTATTAGAGAAATGCAAATGAAAACTACCTCAAACCAGTCAGAATGGCCTCGTCAAAAAGTCTACAAATGATAAATGTTGGACAATACGGAGAATTATATGGAGGTTCCTTAAAACACTGAGAATAGAGTTTCTATATGACCCAGAAATCCCACTTTTGGGAATAATATCTGGATAACACCATTCTTCAAAAGGATACACGCACCCTAATGTTCATTGCAGCACTGTTTAGAATAGCCAAGACATAGGAATAACTTAATTGTCCATCAGCAGATGAAGGAATAAATAATATATGGTACAGATATACAAAGAATATTACTTAACCATAAATAAGAATGAAATAATGCCATTTGCAGATCATGGGTGAACCTAGAGGTTATCACACTAAGTCAGGAAAGTAATACATAGACAAATATATGATATCACTTATATGTGAAATCTGGAAAATAATACTAATGAAATTATTTGTAAGATATAAACAGAGTCACAGACTTAAAAAACAAACTGATGGTTACCAAAGTAGATGGAATAAATTAGGAAGTTAATATTACTATATGTACACGTATATCAAGGATAAGTGAGAAAACTTTTCCTGGGAAAACTGGACAGCTACATATAAAAGAATGAAACTATATACTATCTCCTCTTTAAACACTTTGTAACATCATACACAAAACAAGACTCAAGACAGATTAAAGACCTAAATGTATAAATGGACACTGTAAAAGTCTTGGAGGAAAACATAGGCACAACAGTGACATAAACTGCGGCAAAATCTTTCTGGATCCGTCTTCTAGAGTGATGAAAATAAAATCAAGAATAATCAAATTCTATCTAAGGAAACTTAAAAGTTATTGCTCAACAAAGCAAATCATAAACAAGACAACCCTCAAAACAGGAGCAAATATTTCCAAACAAAGCAACTTTCAAGGGGTCAATCTTCAAGATAAACAAATATCTCATGCAGGTCAACATAAAAGAAAGATCCAAAAAAAAGTGGGGCAGAAGATCTAAATAGACATTTCTACAAAGAAGACATATGTGCCCAAAAAGCACATGAAAAAAATGCTCAATATCACTAATTATTAGAGAAATGCAAATGAAAACTACCTCAAACCAGTCAGAATGGCCTCGTCAAAAAGTCTACAAATGATAAATGTTGGACAATACGGAGAATTATATGGAGGTTCCTTAAAACACTGAGAATAGAGTTTCTATATGACCCAGAAATCCCACTTTTGGGAATAATATCTGGATAACACCATTCTTCAAAAGGATACACGCACCCTAATGTTCATTGCAGCACTGTTTAGAATAGCCAAGACATAGGAATAACTTAATTGTCCATCAGCAGATGAAGGAATAAATAATATATGGTACAGATATACAAAGAATATTACTTAACCATAAATAAGAATGAAATAATGCCATTTGCAGATCATGGGTGAACCTAGAGGTTATCACACTAAGTCAGGAAAGTAATACATAGACAAATATATGATATCACTTATATGTGAAATCTGGAAAATAATACTAATGAAATTATTTGTAAGATATAAACAGAGTCACAGACTTAAAAAACAAACTGATGGTTACCAAAGTAGATGGAATAAATTAGGAAGTTAATATTACTATATGTACACTATATGAAATAATCATCAAGGATCTACCATATAGCACAGTGATCTTTATTCAATCCTCTAATAATAACCTATAACCTATAAGGGAAAAGAATCTGACATAGAATAGATATATGTATGAGTGAATCGATTTACTGTATACCTGAAACTGTATTTCATCTATGCTACAATATAAAATTTTTAAGAAAAAGCAAGGACAGAATAACTAAATAAATATTTTTGTAAAGAGGAAATGCAGATAGCAACATGCACATGACAAGATGCTGAACATCACTCATCATCAGGGAAATGCAAATCAAAACCACAATGAGATTTATCTTGCTTGTCAGAATGGCTATTGTCAAGACAATACAAGTATCAAATGTTGGTGAGGACATGGAGAAAAGGGAACACTTCTATGCTATCATAAGGGATAAAAATTGGCGCAGCCACAGTGGAGAACAGTATGGAGGTTTCACACACACACAAAAAAAACTAAAAATAGAAATATCATATGACCTAACAGTTTCACTCATGAGTATATATCTGAAAGAAACAAAACCACTAATTTGAAAAGATGACTGTACCCCAATGTTTACAGCAGCACTGTTTACAATCACAAAAGCATGGAAGCAACCTGAGTCATCAGCCGATGGATGAATAAAGAAGATGTGATATACCGATAACTAAATATGCAGAGCAGCAATGGAGAGGCAAACATGAAGGACAGTCTTATGGACATTGGGGTGAGGGAGGGGAATGTGTTGTGGAACTAGAGGATCTCAAACAGGGGCTCTGTGAGAACCTGGAGGGGTGGTGTACCTATGGTGGATTCAGGTCCATGTGTGGCAGTAAACAAAACTGTAAAAAAAATAAATAAAAGGATGTGATATATATTTTATAAATATATGTGAGTATATACATATTTTCACTTTTTATAGAGCTTTTAGGGTTCTCACAGCAAGAATACTGGAAGGGTTTGCCATTCCCTCGTCCAGGGAACTACCTTTGTCAGAACTGTCCCCTACGACTCACACATCTTGTTTGGCCCTGCACATTGAGTTACACAAGTCCCTTCCACACAATAAGGCAGGCATCCATGAAGGCTAAACACTTTGAATGAGTGGATCATAACTGCGGAAAGTTTTTAAAGAGATGGGAATACCAGATCATCTTAACTGTCCCCTGAGAAACCTGTATGCAGGTCAAAAAACAACCATTAAAAACTTATATAGAACAACTGACTGGTTCACAATTGAGAAAGGAGTATGTCAAGGTTGCATATTGTTATCCTGCTTGTTTTAACTTACATGCAGAGTACATCAAGAAAAATGCTGGGCTGGACGAAGCACAAACTGGAATCAAGTTTGCCAGGAAATATATCAATAACCTCAGATATACAATGGCACCACCGTTAGGGCAGAAAGTGTAGAGGAATTAAAGAACCTATTGATGAACATGAAAGAGGAGAGTGAAAAACTCAACATTTGAAAAACTAAGATTATGGTATCTGGTCCCATGACTTCATAGCAAATAGATGGGGAAACAATGACAGACTTTAATTTTATGGCTGCATTCGCCATCTGCCATGATTTTGGAGACCAAGAAAATAAAGACACTTCCCTTGGAAGAAAAGCTATGACAAACCTAGACAGCGTATTAAAAAGCAGACATGTTACTTTGCCAAAAAAGGTCCCTATAGTCAAACTATGTTTTTTCCAGTACTCATGTAAAGATATGAGAGTTGGACCATAAAAACAGGTGAGCGCTGAAGAATTGATCCTTTCTACCTGTGGTGTGGAGAAGACTCCAACAACATAGTCCCTTTGGAGAGTTCCTTGGACGGCAAGGAAGTCAAATCTGTCAATCGTAAAGGAAATCAAGCCTAACTATTCATTGGAAGAACTGATGCTGACACTCCAACATTTTGGCCACTGATGCAAAGAACCTACTCATTGGAACCTGGAGGTGGTGTACCTCTGGCTGATTCAGGTTCATGTGTGGCAGTAAACAAAACTGTAAAAAATAAATAAAAGGATGTAATATATATTTTATAAATATATGTGAGTATATACATATTTTCACTTTTTATAGAGCTTTTAGGGTTCTCACAGCAAGAATACTGGAAGGGTTTGCCATTCCCTCGTCCAGGGAACTACCTTTGTCAGAACTGTCCCCTACGACTCACACATCTTGTTTGGCCCTGCACATTGAGTTACACAAGTCCCTTCCACACAATAAGGCAGGCATCCATGAAGGCTAAACACTTTGAATGAGTGGATCATAACTGCGGAAAGTTTTTAAAGAGATGGGAATACCAGATCATCTTAACTGTCCCCTGAGAAACCTGTATGCAGGTCAAAAAACAACCATTAAAAACTTATATAGAACAACTGACTGGTTCACAATTGAGAAAGGAGTATGTCAAGGTTGCATATTTGTTATCCTGCTTGTTTTAACTTACATGCAGAGTACATCAAGAAAAATGCTGGGCTGGACGAAGCACAAACTGGAATCAAGTTTGCCAGGAAATATATCAATAACCTCAGATATACAATGGCACCACCGTTAGGGCAGAAAGTGTAGAGGAATTAAAGAACCTATTGATGAACATGAAAGAGGAGAGTGAAAAACTCAACATTTGAAAAACTAAGATTATGGTATCTGGTCCCATGACTTCATAGCAAATAGATGGGGAAACAATGACAGACTTTAATTTTATGGCTGCATTCGCCATCTGCCATGATTTTGGAGACCAAGAAAATAAAGACACTTCCCTTGGAAGAAAAGCTATGACAAACCTAGACAGCGTATTAAAAAGCAGACATGTTACTTTGCCAAAAAAGGTCCCTATAGTCAAACTATGTTTTTTCCAGTACTCATGTAAAGATATGAGAGTTGGACCATAAAAACAGGTGAGCGCTGAAGAATTGATCCTTTCTACCTGTGGTGTGGGAGAAGACTCCAACAACATAGTCCCTTTGGAGAGTTCCTTGGACGGCAAGGAAGTCAAATCTGTCAATCGTAAAGGAAATCAAGCCTAACTATTCATTGGAAGAACTGATGCTGACACTCCAACATTTTGGCCACTGATGCAAAGAACCTACTCATTGGAAAAGACCCTGATGCTGGAAAAGATTGAAGGCAGGAGAAAGAGACTAAAAGGAGGTCAGTGAGGTCACAAAGAGTGGGACACTACGGAGTGATTAAACAACAGCCTTGTTGATGTCTTTTTTTCAGGGAGACTGAATGAGCTCTTGGTGGAAGGAAGGACATCAGCACGGTGCCATGCATTCAGCCTCCTCACTGTAGTCAACTCAGCTGTTAGAAATTATGCTTTTGAGAATGTCATCTGGAGGACTTCCCTGGTGGCCCAGTGGCTAAGACTTTGAACCCCAAATGCTGGGGGCCCGGGTTCAATCACTGGTCAGGGAACGAGATCCCACATGCTGCAGCTAAGACCCAATGCAAATGCAAATGATAAATATATTTGTTAAAAAAATTGCCGTCTCTGAAATCCAAATAAGATACGAATTGAAGTGAAGTAAATAGTTTGAGGTTGAATGTTATGATGGACATTTCATATTAATTATTATTTTTTTAAGAATTCTGAGTTTTCCAAAGTATGTGGTTTCAATATCTAAAATGACTCTATTTTGAAAATGTGCCTTTTAAATAACTGTCTTTAAACACTTTTTTCAGTAATACTTCTAGTATTTAAAGGCAGTATGCATGTCTCCTGCCATTGTGTGTGAATGGACTTAGAACCTTCTCAAGCAATACTGTGTGACAGAAGCTGCACTGTAACATCTAAGGACAGGTTATGAAGGGCCATGCACCTGCAACTCCCACATTATTTGTTGTAACATTTTTGCTGTAGCTCTCAGCTGCTATGTAAGACATTTGACTATCTTGAGGCTAACAACATTTTAAGGGTCTAAGCCACATGGAAACATCTTGTATAGTCTTATTAAACCTTTGCATTATTCTGGGCACTAAACTTGTGAATGGGTTAATTCCAGATGACTTGAGATTTCATATATTCCCAGTTGAGGTTCCATGCACAGTGGGGAGGAAACAGGTTTCACTTGTTTTCTTGGTCAAATTTCAACCCACAGAATTGATGGGAAGAAAACCTTGGGCCAGAAATTTTTGCATCTTTTTCTGTACCACAAAGTAATTGGAAGAACTGTTAGGAAGGAAATTAGTATTATCACTTTACTGAATTGATAACATTATATAGAGTTAAATTTTAAGTTTCTCCTTTCAACTGAAACCTACAATATTTTTATATAATTAATCTTATGGATGTCCCTTAATTACAAAATTTAAATGTTTATTTTTTAAAGTTAGACTAAAACTAATAGCATCATAAAAGGGAAATAGCTTACAGCCTGTGTAAGCATTTTTTATCTTCATAAAATTACAAGACATAACTATTAAATACAATATTGTGTTGAGCTGGAAAGTACAATATATATTGTAGCTATCATTAAGTTTGGATGGATTTCAGCTGGTACTCATTAGGAAAAACAAAGTAGAAGAGTATATTATTACACATATTATCTAGGAACTGACAAACAGCTAGTGCTTCATTTAAACAAATAACACATAGTATAAAATAGCAGGCACTACATCAAGGCCATGAGAAAACAGGGAGCATATTATAGCATAGCCAACTGAAGAGTGATTTTATATCAGGAATTTTTGTATTCATCTCTTAGGACTTTTTGAAATTTGAAAATGTCTTTCAATTTTCTGTGGAAATTTTACATGGAAATTTAGGTTGAGATATTTAACTCAATTAATTTCTTTTGTACATATAACTCACAAAATTTACAAGTAAATTTAGAGTCAGCTAAAATCTCAATATGATAAAATGAAGGGCTAAGAAGTAAATAGGAACCTTTCATTAAATTGTGTTTATTACCAGATACCTTTGACTTTTTCTAAATTATGTTATGTTAGGCCTTGAAATTATCAATACCAGGGAATATTTTTTGTGGCTATGTGGATATCCCTTTCTTATACATACTTTCTCTTTGGCAAACGTCTTTTATTAGATTGAATGTCTTATAGGGTATGAAATGTTAACTGGCTTATTTTATTTTTAGTACTTCACTACAACATGTTAACCTGCCCCCTCCCCTACAATTTCTATAAATCCACATATCGTTCCATGCACAGTGGGGAGGAGACAGGTTTCACGTGGTTTCTTGGTCAAATTTCAACCCACAGAATTGATGGGAAGAAAACCTTGGGCCAGAAATTTTTGCATCTTTTTCTGTACCACAAAGTAATTGGAAGAACTGTTAGGAAGGAAATTAGTATTATCACTTTACTGAATTGATAACATTATATAGAGTTAAATTTTAAGTTTCTCCTTTCAACTGAAACCTACAATATTTTTATATAATTAATCTTATGGATGTCCCTTAATTACAAAATTTAAATGTTTATTTTTTAAAGTTAGACTAAAACTAATAGCATCATAAAAGGGAAATAGCTTACAGCCTGTGTAAGCATTTTTTATCTTCATAAAATTACAAGACATAACTATTAAATACAATATTGTGTTGAGCTGGAAAGTACAATATATATTGTAGCTATCATTAAGTTTGGATGGATTTCAGCTGGTACTCATTAGGAAAAACAAAGTAGAAGAGTATATTATTACACATATTATCTAGGAACTGACAAACAGCTAGTGCTTCATTTAAACAAATAACACATAGTATAAAATAGCAGGCACTACATCAAGGCCATGAGAAAACAGGGAGCATATTATAGCATAGCCAACTGAAGAGTGATTTTATATCAGGAATTTTTGTATTCATCTCTTAGGACTTTTTGAAATTTGAAAATGTCTTTCAATTTTCTGTGGAAATTTTACATGGAAATTTAGGTTGAGATATTTAACTCAATTAATTTCTTTTGTACATATAACTCACAAAATTTACAAGTAAATTTAGAGTCAGCTAAAATCTCAATATGATAAAATGAAGGGCTAAGAAGTAAATAGGAACCTTTCATTAAATTGTGTTTATTACCAGATACCTTTGACTTTTTCTAAATTATGTTATGTTAGGCCTTGAAATTATCAATACCAGGGAATATTTTTTGTGGCTATGTGGATATCCCTTTCTTATACATACTTTCTCTTTGGCAAACGTCTTTTATTAGATTGAATGTCTTATAGGGTATGAAATGTTAACTGGCTTATTTTATTTTTAGTACTTCACTACAACATGTTAACCTGCACTCATACAATTTCTATCAATCCCACATATGCCTACTTGTATTTAGACCTAAAATATACCATGAGATTTTGAGACATTCATGGCCACAACTCGTCTCACGCATCTTTTGATCCCAGAGGATTAAAAACAAAACTGTCTTCTCTATTTAGGCACTCAAAAATAAGTATTTGAATGAAGGCAGGAGTATGTTAATGCCAAATGTATCCTTTTGTTTTTTACCCATGTTTTGAACTGTAGTTAATTTATAAGGTTATAGTTTCAGGTATATAACAAAGTGGTTCAATTTATATATGTGTGTGTGTGTGTGTGTGTAGATATATATATCTATAGATATCTATAGATCTATCTATCTATCTATATATATATCTATACACACACACACACATATATATATACATATATATATTTAATATTCTTTTCCATTATAGGTTTTACAAAATATTGTGCATAGTTTCCTCTGTTATACAGTAGGTCTTTGTTATCTATTTTATATATTGAAGTATTTATACGTTAATCCCAAATGCTTTATTCCTCAACCCCCCACTACCCCACACCCTTTGGTAACCTTGAGTTTGTTTTCTGTGTCCGTAAGTCTATTTGTTTTGTAAATAAGTTCATTTGTATCATTTTTTAGTTTCCATTTATAAGTGCTATCATGTGATATTTGTCTTTTTGTGTATGAAGTACTTAGTATGTAATCTCTAGCTTCATCCATGTTTGCTGCAAATGGCATTATTTCACCCTTTCTTTATGGCTGAGCATTTGTCTCCATCACCTACTTTTGTACTTGAATATTTATCTCATGTGTATAATGTTTTGTTATGTACATGTTTCATAATATTTTACGTGAATCTATGAAAGCCAGCTCTGTTATAACCAGATATTAGAGACTGAGAAAATGGGCTCTATCCAAAAGGCAGTATGGAGGTTTAGAGAGATGAAGCCAGGAAAACTTTTTCTCTGCATGAGGGCACATGCTTGTTCCCCAAATTTGAACATATTTTAATTTTTAGTACTTATAGGGTATGAAATGTTAACTGGCTTATTTTATTTTTAGTACTTCACTACAACATGTTAACCTGCACTCATACAATTTCTATCAATCCCACATATGCCTACTTGTATTTAGACCTAAAATATACCATGAGATTTTGAGACATTCATGGCCACAACTCGTCTCACGCATCTTTTGATCCCAGAGGATTAAAAACAAAACTGTCTTCTCTATTTAGGCACTCAAAAATAAGTATTTGAATGAAGGCAGGAGTATGTTAATGCCAAATGTATCCTTTTGTTTTTTACCCATGTTTTGAACTGTAGTTAATTTATAAGGTTATAGTTTCAGGTATATAACAAAGTGGTTCAATTTATATATGTGTGTGTGTGTGTGTGTGTAGATATATATATCTATAGATATCTATAGATCTATCTATCTATCTATATATATATCTATACACACACACACACATATATATATACATATATATATTTAATATTCTTTTCCATTATAGGTTTTACAAAATATTGTGCATAGTTTCCTCTGTTATACAGTAGGTCTTTGTTATCTATTTTATATATTGAAGTATTTATACGTTAATCCCAAATGCTTTATTCCTCAACCCCCCACACCCCCCCCCCACACCCTTTGGTAACCTTGAGTTTGTTTTCTGTGTCCGTAAGTCTATTTGTTTTGTAAATAAGTTCATTTGTATCATTTTTTAGTTTCCATTTATAAGTGCTATCATGTGATATTTGTCTTTTTGTGTATGAAGTACTTAGTATGTAATCGCTAGCTTCATCCATGTTTGCTGCAAATGGCATTATTTCACCCTTTCTTTATGGCTGAGCATTTGTCTCCATCACCTACTTTTGTACTTGAATATTTATCTCATGTGTATAATGTTTTGTTATGTACATGTTTCATAATATTTTACGTGAATCTATGAAAGCCAGCTCTGTTATAACCAGATATTAGAGACTGAGAAAATGGGCTCTATCCAAAAGGCAGTATGGAGGTTTAGAGAGATGAAGCCAGGAAAACTTTTTCTCTGCATGAGGGCACATGCTGTTCAGCATACTTCCCCAAAGAGGCTAAATTTTTGTTAAATCATATGTACCCATTCTTTTTATTTCCCTTATAATTAAGAAAGAAGACGTCTAACATTGCAAAGTTGGAAAATAAAATGCTTTACCAACTTAGGTTTTTGTTGTTTTCCTATTGCCAGCCAATGACTTGTGCTAAATTTCATAAAACTCATTTAGCAATTTGGGAGGCTGATCAAATGAGGTGCAAGCAAGGCTATGCTTCACAGGAAACAAAGGAAAATAGACAAGTTGCACCAGAGAATTAACATTTGACTAGAAGAATAGTTTAAAATGGCAAAACAAATTTATTATTCTTCTCAAACTTATCACAGTTCCACCTTGGAGGAATGATAAAATGCAACAAGGTTGAAAGAGTAGTCATAGTGCCATTACATATTAGTCATAATATTGTGATTTTAAAATAAAATAATTGAAAAAATACAGTTGGCAAACAAGACCTGGTGCTGACTGTGGTTCAGATCATGAGCTCCTTTTGCAAATTTCAGGTTTAAATTGAATAAAGTGGAGAAAACCACTAGGCCATTCAAGTATGACCTAAATCAACTCCTTTATGATTAAACAGATGGAGATGACTAATATATTTAAGGGATTCTATCTGGTAGACAGAGTCCCTGAAGAACAATGGACAGAGGTTCATAACATCATATAGGAGTTGGTGACCAAAATTATCCCAAAGAAAATGAAATGCAAGAAGGCAAAGGGGGAGGCTTTACAAATAATTGAGGCAAGAACAGGACAAAAGGCAAGGAAGAAAGGGAAATATACACCCAACTGAATGCAGGGTTCCAAAGAATAGCAAGCAGAGAGAAGGCATCCTCAAACACATAGTGCAGAGAAATAGAGGAAAACAACAAAAGGGGAGATTCACCATCTCTTCAAGAAAATTGGAGATAACAAGGGAATATTTCATGAAAGGCTGGACACAATAAAGAAAAGAAACAATAAGGACCTAACAGCAGTAGAATAGCTTAAGAAGAGGTGACAAGGAATATTAATCATGGGTCAAAAATGGAGGTTTAGAGATGAAGCCAGGAAAACTTTTTCTCTGCATGAGGGCACATGCTGTTCAGCATACTTCCCCAAAGAGGCTAAATTTTTGTTAAATCATATGTACCCATTCTTTTTATTTCCCTTATAATTAAGAAAGAAGACGTCTAACATTGCAAAGTTGGAAAATAAAATGCTTTACCAACTTAGGTTTTTGTTGTTTTCCTATTGCCAGCCAATGACTTGTGCTAAATTTCATAAAACTCATTTAGCAATTTGGGAGGCTGATCAAATGAGGTGCAAGCAAGGCTATGCTTCACAGGAAACAAAGGAAAATAGACAAGTTGCACCAGAGAATTAACATTTGACTAGAAGAATAGTTTAAAATGGCAAAACAAATTTATTATTCTTCTCAAACTTATCACAGTTCCACCTTGGAGGAATGATAAAATGCAACAAGGTTGAAAGAGTAGTCATAGTGCCATTACATATTAGTCATAATATTGTGATTTTAAAATAAAATAATTGAAAAAATACAGTTGGCAAACAAGACCTGGTGCTGACTGTGGTTCAGATCATGAGCTCCTTTTGCAAATTTCAGGTTTAAATTGAATAAAGTGGAGAAAACCACTAGGCCATTCAAGTATGACCTAAATCAACTCCTTTATGATTAAACAGATGGAGATGACTAATATATTTAAGGGATTCTATCTGGTAGACAGAGTCCCTGAAGAACAATGGACAGAGGTTCATAACATCATATAGGAGTTGGTGACCAAAATTATCCCAAAGAAAATGAAATGCAAGAAGGCAAAGGGGGAGGCTTTACAAATAATTGAGGCAAGAACAGGACAAAAGGCAAGGAAGAAAGGGAAATATACACCCAACTGAATGCAGGGTTCCAAAGAATAGCAAGCAGAGAGAAGGCATCCTCAAACACATAGTGCAGAGAAATAGAGGAAAACAACAAAAGGGGAGATTCACCATCTCTTCAAGAAAATTGGAGATAACAAGGGAATATTTCATGAAAGGCTGGACACAATAAAGAAAAGAAACAATAAGGACCTAACAGCAGTAGAATAGCTTAAGAAGAGGTGACAAGAATAAACGTAAGAACTAAAAAAAAAAAAAAAGGGTGGGTTCTAATGACCTGTATGAGCACAATCGTGTGGTCACTCACCTGGAGGCAGACACCTTGTAGTGTGAATTAAGGGGGGCCTTAGGGAAGTGTTAGTACAAGCAAAGCTAGTGATGGTGACAGAATTCCAGCTGAGCTATTTCAGATCCTAAGAGATGATGCTGTTAAAGAAGTGCTGCAGCAAATTTTGAAAACTCAGTAGTAGCCACAATAATGGAAAAGGTCACATTTAAAGAAAGGCAATGCCAAAGAATGTGGAAACTGCCATACAATTGCAGTCATTTCACATGCAGCAAGGTAATGCTCACATTCCTTCATGCTAGCTTCAGCAGTACCTGGAGAATTTCCAGATGATAAACTGGATTTAGAAAAGGCAGTGGAACCAGAGATTAAATTGCCAACATCTGTTGGATCATAGAAAAAGAACAAAAAATTCCAAAAATATCATCTACTTCTGATTCATCAACTATGCTAAAGCCTTTTCCAACAAACCGGAAAATTCTTAAAGATAGGATTACTAGATAACCTTACATGCTTACTTAGAAACTCGTGTGCAGGTCAAGAACCAACAGGTAACACTGGACATGGAACAGTCAATTGAATCAAGACTTGGAGAAGAGTAGGTCAAGGTTATATAGTGTCATTCTACTTTTAGTTCAGTTCCTCAGTCATGTCCAACTTATTTGCGACCACATGCACTGCAACATGCCAGGCTTCCCGGTCCTTCACCATCTCTCAGAGCCTGCTCATTTAACTTCTATGCGGAGTATATCATGCGAAATGCTGGGCTGAATGACTCATAA
Source organism: Tragulus kanchil (assembly GCA_022376925.1). Taxonomy (NCBI): domain Eukaryota; kingdom Metazoa; phylum Chordata; class Mammalia; order Artiodactyla; family Tragulidae; genus Tragulus; species Tragulus kanchil. The sequence continues at coordinate 22,558,835 of JAIOJX010000025.1, read as the reverse complement.
GCTGAATCAAGATTGCTGGGGGAAATAAAAACCTCAGGTATGCAGATTGTACCACTCTAATGGCATAAAGCGAAAAACAACTAAAAAGCTTCTTGATGAGGATAAAAGAGGAGAGTGAAAAACTTGGCTAAAAACTCAACATTCAAAAAACTAAGATCATGGCATCTGGTCCCATCACTTCATGGCAAATAGAAGTGAAGAAAGTGTAAAAAGTGACAACCTTTATTTTCTTGGGCTCCAAAATCACTGCAGACAGTGACTGCAGTTGTGAAATTAAAAGGTGCTTGTTCCTTGGAAGAAAAGCTATGATAAACCTAAACAGTGCATTAAAAAAGCAGAAATATCACTTGGCCAGCAAATGTTCGTGTAGTTAAAGCTATGGTTTTCCAGTAGTCATGTACAGACGTGAGTTCTGGACCACAAAGAAGGCTGAGCAAAAGAATTGATGCCTTTGAACTGTGGTGTTGGAGAAGACTCTTAAGAGTCCCTTGGACTGCAAGGAGATCAAACCAGTTAATCCTAAAGCAAATCAACCTTTAATATTCATTGGATGGACTGATGCTGAAGCAGAAGTGCCAATATTTTGGCCCCACAATGCAAAGAGCTAGACTCATTGGAAAAGACCATGATGCTGGGAAAGATTTAGGGCAGGATGGGGTCAACAGAGGATTAGATGACTGATTTGTATCACCAATTCAATGGACATGAGTTTGAGCAAACTTTGGGAGACAGTGAAGGACAGGGAAGCTTGGCACAGTTCAGTCCATGGTGTCTCAAACAGTAGGATACGACCTAGCAACTAAACAACGAGAACAACAACTACCCTTCTAAAAGAACTAGTAAGAATTTTTTGTTTAGATGTAGATTGGCCAAATTCATGCTAAAAAGCCTTTTCCAACAAACCGGAAAATTCTTAAAGATAGGATTACTAGATAACCTTACATGCTTACTTAGAAACTCGTGTGCAGGTCAAGAACCAACAGGTAACACTGGACATGGAACAGTCAATTGAATCAAGACTTGGAGAAGAGTAGGTCAAGGTTATATAGTGTCATTCTACTTTTAGTTCAGTTCCTCAGTCATGTCCAACTTATTTGCGACCACATGCACTGCAACATGCCAGGCTTCCCGGTCCTTCACCATCTCTCAGAGCCTGCTCATTTAACTTCTATGCGGAGTATATCATGCGAAATGCTGGGCTGAATGACTCATAAGCTGAATCAAGATTGCTGGGGGAAATAAAAACCTCAGGTATGCAGATTGTACCACTCTAATGGCATAAAGCGAAAAACAACTAAAAAGCTTCTTGATGAGGATAAAAGAGGAGAGTGAAAAACTTGGCTAAAAACTCAACATTCAAAAAACTAAGATCATGGCATCTGGTCCCATCACTTCATGGCAAATAGAAGTGAAGAAAGTGTAAAAAGTGACAACCTTTATTTTCTTGGGCTCCAAAATCACTGCAGACAGTGACTGCAGTTGTGAAATTAAAAGGTGCTTGTTCCTTGGAAGAAAAGCTATGATAAACCTAAACAGTGCATTAAAAAAGCAGAAATATCACTTGGCCAGCAAATGTTCGTGTAGTTAAAGCTATGGTTTTTCCAGTAGTCATGTACAGACGTGAGTTCTGGACCACAAAGAAGGCTGAGCAAAAGAATTGATGCCTTTGAACTGTGGTGTTGGAGAAGACTCTTAAGAGTCCCTTGGACTGCAAGGAGATCAAACCAGTTAATCCTAAAGCAAATCAACCTTTAATATTCATTGGATGGACTGATGCTGAAGCAGAAGTGCCAATATTTTGGCCCCACAATGCAAAGAGCTAGACTCATTGGAAAAGACCATGATGCTGGGAAAGATTTAGGGCAGGATGGGGTCAACAGAGGATTAGATGACTGATTTGTATCACCAATTCAATGGACATGAGTTTGAGCAAACTTTGGGAGACAGTGAAGGACAGGGAAGCTTGGCACAGTTCAGTCCATGGTGTCTCAAACAGTAGGATACGACCTAGCAACTAAACAACGAGAACAACAACTACCCTTCTAAAAGAACTAGTAAGAATTTTTTGTTTAGATGTAGATTGGCCAAATTCATCATGTAAAATTGTACAATTCTGAGAGTGCTTCTAATAATTACACTAGAGGAGAATTAAAAATAAAGTCTGTACAGAACCTACCAGGAAACATGTTCTTATTTATTTGCTCTTATGTGGGTAATCCATAAGCCATAAAAATTTAATCATGAAATATGAACATTTTTCCATTTTAAGAACATTGTCTCATTCTATAGTAGTGCTTTACAATGTATTTTCAAGGCCTCACCTTTATAACCCGAAAATTGTAAGTTCTTATCTCACATGATCACTGTGAGGATTTAGTGAAGTAATACACGTGAACCATCTTAGAATTGGTTTATGAGGTAGGTGGACATTAAATAGAAGCTGTACTATTATGTTGATCAATGTTCAAGTATTAAAGCTTCAGAAAAGGAAAAATGGAAAGCTTATACCCCAACTGCCCCATGTTGTATATACTGAGAAAATGAGAAAGGTATCAACTTAGGCCACGGGCCAGCATGGGTCTTTGCAAAATTGTTAAATGGCTTTATTTTCAACATTTATTGTCAAAACCAAAAATTAGATTGGGGAATAACTACCTCTTTAATCATATGACTTATTTCACTTAAGGCATCTCTCTTGTGTCTAGCATGTACTTGTGTGGTGCATTTCTCTGCCTTTTGATTAGAATGTTTAGTCCATTTGTATTTAATGAAATTATTCCTATGGTTGGCTTTAACCATTCTTATTTTACTATTTTTGTTTCTGTCTCATCTGATTGTTTTCTTAACTCATTCCTGTCTTATTATGGGCTAACTGACTTTTTATATACCCTTCTAATTCCTCTAATTGCTTTTTAGCTATGTCTGTAGTGCTTTGGGCCCCAACCCAATGCAAAGAGCTAGACTCAGTGGAAAAGACCCTGACGCTGGGAAAGATTTAGGGCAGGATGGGGTCAACAGAGGATTAGATGACTGATTTGTATCACCAATTCAATGGACATGAGTTTGAGCAAACTTTGGGAGACAGTGAAGGACAGGGAAGCTTGGCACAGTTCAGTCCATGGTGTCTCAAACAGTAGGATACGACCTAGCAACTAAACAACGAGAACAACAACTACCCTTCTAAAAGAACTAGTAAGAATTTTTTGTTTAGATGTAGATTGGCCAAATTCATCATGTAAAATTGTACAATTCTGAGAGTGCTTCTAATAATTACACTAGAGGAGAATTAAAAATAAAGTCTGTACAGAACCTACCAGGAAACATGTTCTTATTTATTTGCTCTTATGTGGGTAATCCATAAGCCATAAAAATTTAATCATGAAATATGAACATTTTTCCATTTTAAGAACATTGTCTCATTCTATAGTAGTGCTTTACAATGTATTTTCAAGGCCTCACCTTTATAACCCGAAAATTGTAAGTTCTTATCTCACATGATCACTGTGAGGATTTAGTGAAGTAATACACGTGAACCATCTTAGAATTGGTTTATGAGGTAGGTGGACATTAAATAGAAGCTGTACTATTATGTTGATCAATGTTCAAGTATTAAAGCTTCAGAAAAGGAAAAATGGAAAGCTTATACCCCAACTGCCCCATGTTGTATATACTGAGAAAATGAGAAAGGTATCAACTTAGGCCACGGGCCAGCATGGGTCTTTGCAAAATTGTTAAATGGCTTTATTTTCAACATTTATTGTCAAAACCAAAAATTAGATTGGGGAATAACTACCTCTTTAATCATATGACTTATTTCACTTAAGGCATCTCTCTTGTGTCTAGCATGTACTTGTGTGGTGCATTTCTCTGCCTTTTGATTAGAATGTTTAGTCCATTTGTATTTAATGAAATTATTCCTATGGTTGGCTTTAACCATTCTTATTTTACTATTTTTGTTTCTGTCTCATCTGATTGTTTTCTTAACTCATTCCTGTCTTATTATGGGCTAACTGACTTTTTATATACCCTTCTAATTCCTCTAATTGCTTTTTAGCTATGTCTGTAGTGTTTTGCTTAAGTACTTGCTCTAGGGGTTATTTATACTGTACATTATTAACATATCAGAATCTACTTAGACTTATAATTGTTCTACTTCATCTAAAATACAAGAACCTTACAATTGGCATAATTCTCCTTCATGTTCCTGTCATTTATGAAATATTTCTCATAAATTTTTGTTTGTGTTCATTATAAATTACAGAATACAAAGTAATTATTTTTGCTTCAGCCATTTAACTGGTGTTTTACATTTGTTTCTGCAATCCACACTTTCATTTCATTCTAAAATTCTTTTAGAATGTCTTAAATTATAGATATACTGCAGTGAAAGACAGCTTTCATTTATCAATAAAAACTTTATCCTAGATGCTTATGAGAGAAATTGAGGAAGATATAATAGAAAGATAGTCTGTGTTCATGGAAGAATTAATATTGTTAAAAGGTCCATATTACACAAAGCAATCTACAGACTCAATGCCATTCCTATCTATATTCCATTGACATTTTTCACAGAAATAGAACAAACTCTACCCAAACTTGTATAGAACCGCAAATGCCCTAGAATAGCCAAAGCAATCTTGAGAAAGAACAACAATGCTGGACTCATCACACATCCTGATTTCAAACCAAATTATAGAACTATAGTAATCAAAACACTATAGTACTGGCTTAAAAACAGACACATGTATCAGTGAAACAGAAATATCGAGCCCAGAAATAAACCCACACATGTATGACCAACTAACTTATAAAGAAGGAGTAAAGAAAAAATCACGCATACCCCATTGTTTGTTGCAGCATATTTACAATAGCTAGAACATGGAAACAACCTAGATGTCTGTCAACAGATGAATGGATAAAGAAGCTGTGGTACATATATGTAACAGAATATTACTCAGCCATAAAAAGAATGTTTAGTCCATTTGTATTTAATGAAATTATTCCTATGGTTGGCTTTAACCATTCTTATTTTACTATTTTTGTTTCTGTCTCATCTGATTGTTTTCTTAACTCATTCCTGTCTTATTATGGGCTAACTGACTTTTTATATACCCTTCTAATTCCTCTAATTGCTTTTTAGCTATGTCTGTAGTGTTTTGCTTAAGTACTTGCTCTAGGGGTTATTTATACTGTACATTATTAACATATCAGAATCTACTTAGACTTATAATTGTTCTACTTCATCTAAAATACAAGAACCTTACAATTGGCATAATTCTCCTTCATGTTCCTGTCATTTATGAAATATTTCTCATAAATTTTTGTTTGTGTTCATTATAAATTACAGAATACAAAGTAATTATTTTTGCTTCAGCCATTTAACTGGTGTTTTACATTTGTTTCTGCAATCCACACTTTCATTTCATTCTAAAATTCTTTTAGAATGTCTTAAATTATAGATATACTGCAGTGAAAGACAGCTTTCATTTATCAATAAAAACTTTATCCTAGATGCTTATGAGAGAAATTGAGGAAGATATAATAGAAAGATAGTCTGTGTTCATGGAAGAATTAATATTGTTAAAAGGTCCATATTACACAAAGCAATCTACAGACTCAATGCCATTCCTATCTATATTCCATTGACATTTTTCACAGAAATAGAACAAACTCTACCCAAACTTGTATAGAACCGCAAATGCCCTAGAATAGCCAAAGCAATCTTGAGAAAGAACAACAATGCTGGACTCATCACACATCCTGATTTCAAACCAAATTATAGAACTATAGTAATCAAAACACTATAGTACTGGCTTAAAAACAGACACATGTATCAGTGAAACAGAAATATCGAGCCCAGAAATAAACCCACACATGTATGACCAACTAACTTATAAAGAAGGAGTAAAGAAAAAATCACGCATACCCCATTGTTTGTTGCAGCATATTTACAATAGCTAGAACATGGAAACAACCTAGATGTCTGTCAACAGATGAATGGATAAAGAAGCTGTGGTACATATATGTAACAGAATATTACTCAGCCATAAAAAGAAATGCATTTGAGTCAGTTCTAATGAGATGGGTGAACCTAGAGCCTGTCATACAGAGTAAAGTCAGAAAGCAAAAGATAAATATTATATACTGACACATATATATGGAATAAAGAAAGATGGTGCTAATAAATGTATATGCAGTGCAGCAATGGAGAAACAGACATAGAGAAAAGACTTATGGACATGGCTGAGGGGGAAGGAGGGAAATATGCTCTAAGACTAAGGAAACTCAAACAGGGGCTCTTTAACAACAAAGAGGGGTGAGTTGCAGAGGGAGATGGGAGGGAAGTTCAAGAAGGAGGGGACATATGTATACATGTATATCTATGGCAGATTCAGGTTGATGTGGGAGAGTAAACAACAAAAGTCTGTAAAACATAGAAAATAAATTAAGTGGTAATAAAAAAGCAGTCCAAAATATAATGAGGAAAGAACAGTCTCTTCAACACCTGGTATTGTGACAACTGGACAGCCACATGCAAAAGATAAATAGAACTAGTATCCTATACCATATACAAACATAATCTCCAAATGGATTCTAAAATCCTAAACATGACATCTGAAATCACAAAACATCCAGAAGAAATCACAGGGTGAACTCCTTGGTATTATCACCAATAATATTGTGGATTTGATACCAAAAGCAATGGCAACCAATGTAAAATTCAGGTAGTACTACAACAAATTTAATAGCTCTTTACAGCAAATGAAGCAGTAAAACATGAAAAAAGCAACGTATAGAATAGGAGAAAATACTTGCACACCACATATCTAATAAGGGGTTAATACATGAAGTATTAAATATTCCATACAACTCAGTTAAACATGATAGTCAGCAGACCTGAAGGGATATATTTCCAGAGAAGACACATAGATGGCCAACAAGTACTAATTCTGAGGGAAATGCAAATCACTTTACACCTGTTAGAAAAGCAGTCATCAGATAGGAAGTATGTGTCAGTGAGGATGTGGAAAAAAGGTAACCCTCATACACTGATAGGAATGTAAACTGGTGCAGCCACTGTAGAAAACAGGATGGCAGTTACTCAAAAAAGAAAAAAGAAAATGGAACTAGTATACAGTTTAGCAATTCCACTTCCCAGTTTTCTGAAGAAAATTATATCTGTATCTCAAAATGTATATGTGTTCATGTTTATTGCAACATTATTTATGATAGCCAATTCATGGAAACAACCTGAATGTCCACAGACATATGAATGGATAAGGAGAATAAGGCATATATAACTATAAATATATAATTGAATAATATATATGTTAAACATATATAGTCAAATATTATATGTCTATATAATATATAATTGTGTGCATAATTAAATATAAATATAATTATATATTTTAATTAAATATATATATATAATTAAATACCATTCAGCCATAAGAAAAATAATGAAATCCTGTCATTTACCACAAAATGAATGGCTGTTGAGGGTGTCTTAAGACTAACAAAAAGTTATTCTTTATGATTTTACCCATATTTGGAATAATAATAATAAAAAAAAAAAAACTCATAGATCCAGAGAACAGATTGGTGGTTTCTAGAGGTGGGTAAAATGCATAATGGTAGTAAAAAGGTACAAAATTCCTGTTATTAAGGAAAATCGATCTTGAGTATATAATATATAGCCTGGTGATTTTAGTTAACAGTAATGTCTATTAGATATTTAAAAGTTGCTAAGAGGGGACGGATAATAATGTCCTTGGGGTCACAGAAAAGTTAGACACAACTTAATGACTAAACAACAACAAGAATGAAAGAGTAAATCTTAAAAGCCATCACAAGCAAAAAAATATGTGCAATAATATGGTGGTCATGGTGGTAGTTTTATTTGTAAGTTGTGTCTGAATCTTCTGCCCCATGAATTTGCAAGATGACTCTGTCCATGGGATTTCCCAAACAGGAATACTTCATGGGTTGTAATTTCCTTCTCCTGGGGATCTTCTTGATCCAGGGATCAAACCCAGGTCTCCTGCATGAGTAAGCTATAAATCACACAGTACTGTTAACTAAGCTTATTGTGACAATCACGTCACAATATATACACTGATAGGAATGTAAACTGGTGCAGCCACTGTAGAAAACAGGATGGCAGTTACTCAAAAAAGAAAAAAGAAAATGGAACTAGTATACAGTTTAGCAATTCCACTTCCCAGTTTTCTGAAGAAAATTATATCTGTATCTCAAAATGTATATGTGTTCATGTTTATTGCAACATTATTTATGATAGCCAATTCATGGAAACAACCTGAATGTCCACAGACATATGAATGGATAAGGAGAATAAGGCATATATAACTATAAATATATAATTGAATAATATATATGTTAAACATATATAGTCAAATATTATATGTCTATATAATATATAATTGTGTGCATAATTAAATATAAATATAATTATATATTTTAATTAAATATATATATATAATTAAATACCATTCAGCCATAAGAAAATAATGAAATCCTGTCATTTACCACAAAATGAATGGCTGTTGAGGGTGTCTTAAGACTAACAAAAAGTTATTCTTTATGATTTTACCCATATTTGGAATAATAATAATAAAAAAAAAAACTCATAGATCCAGAGAACAGATTGGTGGTTTCTAGAGGTGGGTAAAATGCATAATGGTAGTAAAAAGGTACAAAATTCCTGTTATTAAGGAAAATCGATCTTGAGTATATAATATATAGCCTGGTGATTTTAGTTAACAGTAATGTCTATTAGATATTTAAAAGTTGCTAAGAGGGGAAGGCTAATAATGTCCTTGGGGTCACAGAAAAGTTAGACACAACTTAATGACTAAACAACAACAAGAATGAAAGAGTAAATCTTAAAAGCCATCACAAGCAAAAAAATATGTGCAATAATATGGTGGTCATGGTGGTAGTTTTATTTGTAAGTTGTGTCTGAATCTTCTGCCCCATGAATTTGCAAGATGACTCTGTCCATGGGATTTCCCAAACAGGAATACTTCATGGGTTGTAATTTCCTTCTCCTGGGGATCTTCTTGATCCAGGGATCAAACCCAGGTCTCCTGCATGAGTAAGCTATAAATCACACAGTACTGTTAACTAAGCTTATTGTGACAATCACGTCACAATATATACACATGTTAAATCATTACTTGTACACCTAAATCTATTACAATTATATATCAGTTATATCTCAAAATATAGTGATAGAAATGTTTTATTTACTTTTTTACTAATTTTGAAATGATATTTTCACTGGATGGAAAATTCTGGTTCTACAAGTTGTTTTTCTCTTAAGCCCATCAAATATATCATTTCACTGCTTTTGGCCTTTGTTTCTGAAGGGAATGTCTGCCTTTATTGATATTTTTCTCCTGCTGAATAAAATTTTTTTTTGTCTTATTGCAAGATTATTTTTGTTTGATTTTCATCAATTTGACAATGGTCTGCACTGAGATGCTTTTTTAAAAAATGTTTCTTGACTTTCCTTGGTTTTCTTATTTTTCTTATATTGATGTTTTCTAATCAAATTTATAAAAATCTTAGAAATAGTTACTCCAGTATTATTTCACCTATTGTCTTTTCTGTTTTGGGAGAATATGTTAGTCTGAGGTTTCATCAGAAGTAACCGAAGTATGTTCTTTTTACACAAAGTTTTTCTCTGTTCTTTTATTTTTGAATAAGATCTTGAACTGAATAAAGTCCACATATACATACCCTTTATGCTACTCTGTCCATTTTGTATTATAACTATCTAGTAAATTTTCACTCCACTTACACTTTTTATTTCTATAAATTCAATTCTTCTGCTTTCTGTTTCTGTACTGAAATAGAGAATATCTACTCACTCATTTTTATCATTTATGTTCTTTATTATATTCATTATATGGAATCAGGATAGAGTAAAAGCTAAACAACAACAAGAATGAAAGAGTAAATCAAAGCATAAAGCAAAAAATAGGTGCAATAATATGGTGGTCATGGTGGTAGTTTTATTTGTAAGTTGTGTCTGAATCTTCTGCCCCATGAATTTGCAAGATGACTCTGTCCATGGGATTTCCCAAACAGGAATACTTCATGGGTTGTAATTTCCTTCTCCTGGGGATCTTCTTGATCCAGGGATCAAACCCAGGTCTCCTGCATGAGTAAGCTATAAATCACACAGTACTGTTAACTAAGCTTATTGTGACAATCACGTCACAATATATACACATGTTAAATCATTACTTGTACACCTAAATCTATTACAATTATATATCAGTTATATCTCAAAATATAGTGATAGAAATGTTTTATTTACTTTTTTACTAATTTTGAAATGATATTTTCACTGGATGGAAAATTCTGGTTCTACAAGTTGTTTTTCTCTTAAGCCCATCAAATATATCATTTCACTGCTTTTGGCCTTTGTTTCTGAAGGGAATGTCTGCCTTTATTGATATTTTTCTCCTGCTGAATAAAATTTTTTTTTGTCTTATTGCAAGATTATTTTTGTTTGATTTTCATCAATTTGACAATGGTCTGCACTGAGATGCTTTTTTAAAAAATGTTTCTTGACTTTCCTTGGTTTTCTTATTTTTCTTATATTGATGTTTTCTAATCAAATTTATAAAAATCTTAGAAATAGTTACTCCAGTATTATTTCACCTATTGTCTTTTCTGTTTTGGGAGAATATGTTAGTCTGAGGTTTCATCAGAAGTAACCGAAGTATGTTCTTTTTACACAAAGTTTTTCTCTGTTCTTTTATTTTTGAATAAGATCTTGAACTGAATAAAGTCCACATATACATACCCTTTATGCTACTCTGTCCATTTTGTATTATAACTATCTAGTAAATTTTTCACTCCACTTACACTTTTTATTTCTATAAATTCAATTCTTCTGCTTTCTGTTTCTGTACTGAAATAGAGAATATCTACTCACTCATTTTTATCATTTATGTTCTTTATTATATTCATTATATGGAATCAGGATAGAGTAGTAGGAATGGGAACTTACTTCTTCCCACAAATATATCAAGAATACATTTACACCTGGAACAACCCTTACAGAACACCTATAGAACACAAATAGAAGACCTCAAACACCTGAAAGGACAAAAAAGATCTACACATAACCATATAGGTTGAAAGGAAAATTAAAGAAAAAAAAAAAACAGAGAAGAGGAAGTGGAAGAGCACCCCTGGGAGGGAGCTGAAGAAAGGATTATTCCTACACCCTAGGATTACCCTCATGGACAGGGAAATCAGCTGGGACAGAAGAAGATCTTCAGAGGCTCAGAGAAGAGCACAACTGGTCTGTGACAGACAGGATAGAGAGTCACCTACAAGAAAAGGTCCGTGCCACTGCACTGTGTGCCCAGCCTGGGTCATGCATCTGCTGGTACAGGCAGGAACTGCTTGCTGGAACATGTGTTTAGAGAACTGATCAAAGAGAGGACCACTGTTGTCTGCATTGAAAACAGCCTTAAGGGGCTGGAGTCTGGGGCAGCACAAATGAGAGTGTTCTCATAAGCCCAGGCCACCCCAGAAGTGAAACATCATTTATAAGTACCATGGAAAGAAGGGTGGGCCACTGTAGCAGCCTCTTTCCCCACCTTCCAGCCTCTTCTCTAACCACATGGCATGAAATTAGGAATCAACCACAGAAAATGAAGAAAAACAAAAAACAATTACAGGGAGACAAAAACATGTTACTAAAAAACCAACTGGTCAATGATAAAAGTCAAAGAAAAGTTTAAAATTACCTTGAGATTAAATGACAAATACAACCGTGCAAAATCTTTGGGACGCAGCAAAAGCACTCTTCACAGGAAAGTTCATACGGATACAAACATCTGGAAAAACATAACAAAACAAAACCCTAACCTACAACCTGAAAGAATTAGAAAAAGAACAAACAAAACCTAAAGTTAGGAGTAGGAAGGAGATAATAAAGATCAGTGAGGAAACACTGATCTTCCTTGGTGGTCCAGTGGGTAAAGAATCTGCCTTGCAGTGCAAGGGGCACCGGTTCAATCCCTGGCACGGGAAGATCCCACATGCCATAGAGTGGCTGGACTGGTGTGTCCAATGACAAGCCAGCACTCTGGAGTGCATACGCCCAGAGCCAGTGCTCTACAATGAGAGGCCCACACTGGCCAAAGAATAAAGATGAATGAAAATAAATAAATGAAGGACCAATAAAAGAGGCCAAAAAATTAAAACAAAACAAAACAAAACAACAAAACAAAAACAAAAAACAGTAGAACCAAGAGCTGGTTCACTGAAAGCTGGGTAAATAAAATTGGTGGTGGTGGTGTCGCGGGCAATATATAGTTATTTATCTCTGATTAATAGAAGCGAGGAAACACTTAATTGCCTCTGTACTATTTTCAGAGAACTTCAACCTACACAATGTAGTTCCCTCTAATTTAAGAGAATAGAACTTCAACAGTAAAATGGCGTGGAGTTCAAGCCAAGATCAGATTTATTAACATAAAGAACATCAAGTCGGTAGTAGTAAATCTTAGTAATTAGCAACAGTACGTTACATCAAAGTTAAAGTTCAGAACTCAATCAACAAAATGACAGAAAAATCTTACCCCAGAGCTGGAGAGCAGCAACCTCACCCCAGGCGCAGCTGAGTTCAGTGAGTGCGCTGCTGTACAATCTATTCTCTTCTCTTTTATAGGAAAATCCCGTTGTCATTTGTCCCCACAGTACTTTTCTATGTGGCAAAAGGCTGATGGCCCAGTCAAATTTTCACATGGAGAGCTGTCGTGTGCCCTGACATCCTCTTATCTTCTTTCAAGAGTAAAATTTATTACAGTGTCTCATAAATCATTGCAAGCATTTGAAGTTTAACAGGGAAGGGATGATAAAACTAATTATAATTGTATACAATTCTACTTCTGCTTCTATTCATATTCTAAAATCATATTCATTAAAAAGGCAAACTATCTCTTAATCTTACTCGAATATCCAACCTATGGAAAAACGCTGCTTCAGGCTTGTATGACATGCAGACCTACAAAGTGAGCTAGGAGCTAAACTAACTTATTCTTAGAAAAGTAAATAGATAAGATTGGAATGTTGCCATTAGGGTTCTCTGATCTGCCTGCAGCTTTCAGGCTTTGCTTGCTAGTCAGCTTTCCTCGCAGGAAGTTTACTGATAGAAAGTTTACAAGTGGCATCCTGCTGGGACGCCTGGCAGTGAGTCATAAATTCCTCATTGCTGGTGGACGAGTTCTGACTCACTTGACCTGGGCTTCACTTAGAAAGAAACCTTTTCCCTTTAGGGTTAACATACACACTCTCTTTAGGCAACATCATTTGTACCCATTTCTCAGCCTCATCAGAGCTAACATCACTCTAGTGGGTGGACTAAAAGTCTTGGTATTTTATCTGGGGTTTGAGGCTCATCTGAATCACTCTCTTCACTAAATTTCCTATATCGTGATGCTGAATATATCCCCAGAAATTCTCCAGCTTCTGCTCACGACAGTGGATTCCTGGAAAGGCTCACCAGGAAGAAAGGAGACCCAAAATAAGAAATGAAAGGGAAGAAGTCACAATTGATATCAAAGAAATAGAGAATATTATGAACAATTATATGCCGGCAAATTTGACAACCTAGAAGAAATGGGCAACTTTGTATAAGCATAAAACCCACCAAAACTGAATCATGAAAAAAAAAAACAAAAAAAAAAGATGACTTGATCAGACCAGTAACTAGAAATAAAATCTGTAATTAACAAAAACAAACAAACAAAAAAACTCCCTACAAAAAAAATTCAGTCCAGATGGCTTCACTGGGGAAATCTATGAAACATACAAAGAACTTAAACTGATCCTTCTAAAACTTCTAAAACACTGAAGAGGAAGGAGTACTCCTAAAGATGTTCTATGAAGCCAACATTACCCTGACAACAAAATCAGATAAAGGTGCTACCAAAAAATGAAACTTATAGGTCAATATCTTTGATAAGTATAGATGCAAAAACTGAATCCAACAACACATAAAGAAAGCCATATACCATGACCAAGTTAGACTGTTCAAGGTCACAAGGATGTTTCAATATGTGCAAATCAATGGGATAAACCACATAGACAAAGGACTCGAATATCCAACCTATGGAAAAACGCTGCTTCAGGCTTGTATGACATGCAGACCTACAAAGTGAGCTAGGAGCTAAACTAACTTATTCTTAGAAAAGTAAATAGATAAGATTGGAATGTTGCCATTAGGGTTCTCTGATCTGCCTGCAGCTTTCAGGCTTTGCTTGCTAGTCAGCTTTCCTCGCAGGAAGTTTACTGATAGAAAGTTTACAAGTGGCATCCTGCTGGGACGCCTGGCAGTGAGTCATAAATTCCTCATTGCTGGTGGACGAGTTCTGACTCACTTGACCTGGGCTTCACTTAGAAAAAAACCCTTTTTCCCCTTTAGGGTTAACATACACACTCTCTTTAGGCAACATCATTTGTACCCATTTCTCAGCCTCATCAGAGCTAACATCACTCTAGTGGGTGGACTAAAAGTCTTGGTATTTTATCTGGGGTTTGAGGCTCATCTGAATCACTCTCTTCACTAAATTTCCTATATCGTGATGCTGAATATATCCCCAGAAATTCTCCAGCTTCTGCTCACGACAGTGGATTCCTGGAAAGGCTCACCAGGAAGAAAGGAGACCCAAAATAAGAAATGAAAGGGAAGAAGTCACAATTGATATCAAAGAAATAGAGAATATTATGAACAATTATATGCCGGCAAATTTGACAACCTAGAAGAAATGGGCAACTTTGTATAAGCATAAAACCCACCAAAACTGAATCATGAAAAAAAAAAACAAAAAAAAAAGATGACTTGATCAGACCAGTAACTAGAAATAAAATCTGTAATTAACAAAAACAAACAAACAAAAAAACTCCCTACAAAAAAAATTCAGTCCAGATGGCTTCACTGGGGAAATCTATGAAACATACAAAGAACTTAAACTGATCCTTCTAAAACTTCTAAAACACTGAAGAGGAAGGAGTACTCCTAAAGATGTTCTATGAAGCCAACATTACCCTGACAACAAAATCAGATAAAGGTGCTACCAAAAAATGAAACTTATAGGTCAATATCTTTGATAAGTATAGATGCAAAAACTGAATCCAACAACACATAAAGAAAGCCATATACCATGACCAAGTTAGACTGTTCAAGGTCACAAGGATGTTTCAATATGTGCAAATCAATGGGATAAACCACATAGACAAAGGATAAAAAACACATGATCATCTCAATAGATACAAAAAAAGTATCTGGTAAAACTCAACATCTAGTCATGGTTTAAAAAAAAATCCTTACAAAAATGGGTATAGAGGGAACATATGTCAAAATAATTAAAGCTATTTATGACAAACCCACAGTTAATATGGTCTTCCTAGATGCTGCTAGTGGTAAAGAAGCCACCTGCTAATGCAGGATATGTAAGAGATGCAGATTTGATCTCTGGGTCAGGAAGATCCCCTAGAGGAGGCCATGGCAACCCACTCCAGTATTCTTGCCTAGAAGAAGACAGAGATGGCAGATAGACACGTGAAAAGATGCTCAACGTCAGTAATTATTTGAGAAACATAAATAAAACTAATACAATTAGGAACTACCTCACATAGATTAGAATGGCCATCATGAGAAAGTCCACAAATAACAAATGCTGGAGAAGGAGAAAGGGGAACCTCTGACACTGTTGGTGGGAATGTAAACCGATCCAACCATTATGGAACACGGTATGGTGGTTGCTCAAAAAACTAAACATAGAATTGCTTTATGGTCCAGAAATTCTGCCCCTATAAAATACCCAGAGAAAAATCTAATTAAAAATGATACATGAACATTTATGTTCAAATTGAGAGAACTAATTCTTAGGTAAATTGATTGGGAGTCCAGGGCCCTCAAAGAGGAGGAATCAACCTTTTTTTTTTTTTTTTTTCCCTACATTCCTTTGCCTCAGTCATGTGGGATGATTTGACAATATCCTATTTCACCTTAGACTTTCTTTAAGACCAGAGCTAATGATTACATAACAAAAGAAAACATCTTGCTCAGGATCATGTTTCTCCTTAGGCTCTATGCCAATGAGTATATAATAACAATGTATCTTGCTCAAGGACATGGTTCTCCTTCTAAACAGGAACCCAGTTCCTTCTGGCTAATCCTGTACCAAAGTTTTCTCAAGATGTATGTTGTAGGAGTGGGTCTAATAAGACCTTTACAACCTTGAGATATTCTTTTGATCTATTGTTATTAACCTGTTGAAAAAATACCTAATGTCCCAGCTAATTTTCTGCCCCCTCCGGATGTGTGTCAGAAACTTTCTGTATCCCTTTATACTTTAATAAAACTTTTGCCACATGAACCTCTGAGTGACTGAAGCCGTGTCTTTCGTCCTAAAGTGAAATTTTCTCCTTTGGAGATCACAAATCTGATACCATTCACATTAGGCTATCAATAGCATCAGTATTTACAATAGCCAAGACATAGAAACAGTAAAATATTTGACAGAGGAATGGATAAATATGTGCTGTGTGTGTGTGTGTGGGGGGGGTGTGTATGTATACACATACACATGCACTCAATGGAATGTTACCCAGTCATAAAGACAAATGAAATAGGGCCATTTATAGCATCATACATAGATCTAGAGATTATCATACACAGTGAAGTATGTCAGAAAGAGAAAGGCAAATATCATATGATACCACTTGTATGTGAAATCTATTAGTAAAATACCATACAAATAAATGTATCTAAGAAACAAAACCAGAGTCACAGATACAAAGAACAGACATAATTACCAAGGGGGAAGGGGAGTAGCAGAGGAAATGAATGGGAGTTTGGGATTATCAGAGACAAACTATTATATAGGGGATGGATAAACAGAAGGTCTTACTGTACATGGAACTATAGTCAATATTCTATGTCAAACTGTAATGGAAAAGAATATAATACATATGTGTGTGTGTGTATATATATATATACACACATATATACATAGAGATCTATATATATGTATATATGATTGAGTCACTTTGCTATACAGAAGAAATTAACACACCATTGTAAATCAACTATACTTCAACAATTTGTGTGTGTGTGTATATGTGTGTATATATATATATGTGTGTGTGTGACTTCCCTGTTTCTTCAAATGACTAGCAAGTTTTATGTTCAAACACTTTGATTGATACCTTGTATGGCATCATGATAATGCCACATCATTGAATGATGCTAAATTTGGTTCCATCATGCAGTTAACTCACTGATGTGTCCCTCTAACTCTTCTGCTTGGTTTTACTCCTTCATGAGATGGTTCTGTTTCACTTTGTGTTGGTCTGCCCCAGAGGGGCTGGGCTCTGCCAGGACTCACAGAATCTCCCCGTGCACATAGACAGCTCAGACCTTAACCAAAGACTCAGTGCAAATCCCCATTCAGATTCCTAGGGATCCTCTCTGCATGAAACCAACCAGAATCCTGTCCGGTCCCCAGATATAGACTCCTCATGTCCTCTGCCCCTTTACTGGAAAAGGAGGGGAAAAAAAAAAAAAAGGTGAAATCTCCCAGGCCTCACTAAGCCACAAAAGAAGAGATTTAAGCAGTTAATGATTTAGACAATAGAATCAAACACTCAGTGTTTGATGAACATTCTTCGAGTGGTTTTATAGAAACTAACTCCTACTAGATGCCAAAACCTAACCGTATGATGAGTCAAAAGCTAACTTCATGATGACCAGACTGTAGCCATGACCTAAGCCTGAGCAGTACTGAATCCATAGCTAGCGAAATTCCAAGAAATGGCCTCAAGAGAACGGGATTAATACTTGTATTCATTATAATCTATATCTTCATGAAATCCATATATCATAGCTTGCTCTTGCCAGATATAAAATAAAAGTTGCAAAGAGATGCTATATAGCTGTGTCAACAATTTCCACCCTGAGAATACAGGCCCCTAGGCCAGAATAAAGTTAGAAAAGACAAATATTCACCCCAACCCCACAGAAATGTCATGATGTTTGACAGTGGGGAACTGAAAGTCACTCTTTTACCCCTTTGCTGTTTATTCATTTCTTTTCACCTTAAGTGAAGTGACAGTTGCTCAGTTTTGTCCTACTCTTAGTTACCCATGGAAAAGCCATGGAATTCTCTAGGCAAGAATACTGGAATGGGTAGCCATTCCCTTCTCCAGGGGATGTTCCCAACCCAGGGTTCCAACCCAGGTCTCCTGCACTCCAGGCAGGTTCTTTACCATCTGAGCCACCAAGGAAACCCAAGAATACTGGGTAGACTATTCCTTCTCCAGGGGAACTTCCTGACCCAGGAATCAAACTGGGATCTCCTGCATTGCAGGCAGTTTCTTTACCAGTTGAACAAGGAATCCCTTAACCATAAAGAGAACCTAATTATAAATATGAGTTCACTAGACAATTTAACCTAATTCCTCATTTATGCTCTCCTGAATGCACACTATGCCATACCTAATCTGTTGATTCTTTTCCTACAGAACGAGGATGAAAACTTAAGTAGTTAAAAAATGACACACTCTCTCTACCCCTAACAGCGTAGCAATCCTCCAGACAGATCACACGAGCAAGGTAACAAAGAGTCAGCCTATCTGCATGTAATGGAGAATGATGCAGAATCCAGCCTCCTACCTTGATGATTCACTGAGATTCTTTTCCCATTTCCTCTTAAAAACTGTCATGATTGAGAAGAATCTTAATGGTCTCAGAACATGAGTTCACTTTCTCCCCAAATTGCCAGTTTTTCAGATTAAAGTGCTTTTTCTTTCTATCAACACTTGCCTCTCAATTTTTGGCTTTTCAGTGGTGAGCAGCTGAACCTTAGTTCAGTAACATTCACTTTCCTCTTTGAGGATCAAGCAGCATAAATTCCAATCTCTTCAACACCTCTCATCTTTCATTCCTGTCAGAATAGGGTATATACCCCTAATAAGAGAGCTGGGTAAATCATAGGGCTT
Source organism: Tragulus kanchil (assembly GCA_022376925.1). Taxonomy (NCBI): domain Eukaryota; kingdom Metazoa; phylum Chordata; class Mammalia; order Artiodactyla; family Tragulidae; genus Tragulus; species Tragulus kanchil. Next base: position 22,539,779 of record JAIOJX010000025.1, on the reverse strand, counting down.
CCAAATCAATTTTTCACTTCGTAGGAGTCAAAGTCATTTTTTTTTATATCCAGAAATGTTACCTCATATTTGCTCTAGTTTCATAGTTGTCTAAAGCAAGAAAGTCAAGAACTACACACTCTTATCATGATTGAAAGTGGAAGAATAAACACTTTGTAAAAACTTGATATCCCTAGATTTCTCATGATTCTATATTAGGATATATTTTACATATAGTTTATGGCATAGTCTACTAATTATTGAGATAAAAGCTAAAGTTTTCTCTTTTTTATATCAAACTTCTGTTTCAAATTAATTTTAGAAAAGTTTCAAAAGCAGTACATAAAATTCTCCTATATCCCTCCTCCTATCCCCTCTAATGTTGACAGCTTATATAACCATAGTATAATGATCAAAAGTAGGAAGTCAATATTAGTATTGAAGAATATTAGACTATAACACCCCAAAATGTATCTTTTCAGCATTAAGGTTATTTCAAGCTAATTATTTTTGAGACACTACAGACATAGGAGAATCTCTGAAAACAGAACAGGTATTATGCTTTTGTGAGCAAAATTTACTTTTAACAGGCAAGTCACCTTTGTATGAGTCTCCCTGTTTGTACTAGAGACAACATAACCTTAAATTTTCAGAAACTTGTTAATGGAAAATGCAACATTTTAAACCTGCACAATAAACCTGCACAGTCACTCATATTAACTGTGCTTTTCCTGGTAACCTCCCATAATTGGCCTCTAACCACTTTAAAATCTTTTGATTTTAACTAAACATGGTATTTAAGATGGTGACACGGGCCATGTGGGGGGGAGTTTTAGTCAGTTTTCTTTGGCATCTTGCATGTATACATGAGGTATCAATGTTAATTAAACTTCTATTTGCTTTTTCCTATTAATCTATCTTTTATACCAGGAGTATGTTAGCCATGAAATCTAGAAGGGTGGAGGAAAAATAGTTTTTTCTCCCCCACTACACACTATTTTTAACCAGAGAAAAGATCTTATAAATTATCTCCATAGAAAAATAATGCCATCTATGTACAGTCTTAGATATTTTAACTTAAGTTCATATTTACTGTTAAAAGTCTCCATAGTTGTCCAGAACTGTATACAAAAAGCTCACTAAGGACATGAAGAATTCAAATCAAATTTTGGTACTGTTACATTTTGGTCTGCTGCAGAGGCAATCTGATAACAAACAAAATGCTAACAGAAATACATTTTGCAAATATTTTAGTTAACACATATAAATATACCATATGCATGCATGCTAAGTCGTTTCAGTTATGTCTCACTCTTTGCGACCCCATGGACTATAGCCCACGAGGCTCCTATGCCCATGGGATTCTTCTGGCAAGAATACCAGAGTGATTTGCCATGCCCTCTTTCAGGGATCTTCCCAACCCACAGATCAGAGTTTCAAAAGAAAAGTAACATAAAATTCTCCTATATCCCTCCTCCTATCCCCTCTAATGTTGACAGCTTATATAACCATAGTATAATGATCAAAAGTAGGAAGTCAATATTAGTATTGAAGAATATTAGACTATAACACCCCAAAATGTATCTTTTCAGCATTAAGGTTATTTCAAGCTAATTATTTTTGAGACACTACAGACATAGGAGAATCTCTGAAAACAGAACAGGTATTATGCTTTTGTGAGCAAAATTTACTTTTAACAGGCAAGTCACCTTTGTATGAGTCTCCCTGTTTGTACTAGAGACAACATAACCTTAAATTTTCAGAAACTTGTTAATGGAAAATGCAACATTTTAAACCTGCACAATAAACCTGCACAGTCACTCATATTAACTGTGCTTTTCCTGGTAACCTCCCATAATTGGCCTCTAACCACTTTAAAATCTTTTGATTTTAACTAAACATGGTATTTAAGATGGTGACACGGGCCATGTGGGGGGGAGTTTTAGTCAGTTTTCTTTGGCATCTTGCATGTATACATGAGGTATCAATGTTAATTAAACTTCTATTTGCTTTTTCCTATTAATCTATCTTTTATACCAGGAGTATGTTAGCCATGAAATCTAGAAGGGTGGAGGAAAAATAGTTTTTTCTCCCCCACTACACACTATTTTTAACCAGAGAAAAGATCTTATAAATTATCTCCATAGAAAAATAATGCCATCTATGTACAGTCTTAGATATTTTAACTTAAGTTCATATTTACTGTTAAAAGTCTCCATAGTTGTCCAGAACTGTATACAAAAAGCTCACTAAGGACATGAAGAATTCAAATCAAATTTTGGTACTGTTACATTTTGGTCTGCTGCAGAGGCAATCTGATAACAAACAAAAATGCTAACAGAAATACATTTTGCAAATATTTTAGTTAACACATTTAAATATACCATATGCATGCATGCTAAGTCGTTTCAGTTATGTCTCACTCTTTGCGACCCCATGGACTATAGCCCACGAGGCTCCTATGCCCATGGGATTCTTCTGGCAAGAATACCAGAGTGATTTGCCATGCCCTCTTTCAGGGGATCTTCCCAACCCACAGATCAAGCCCATGTGTCTGGTGTCTCCTGCATTGCAGGTGGATACTTTATCAGTGAACTGCCAGGCAAGGCCAAATATACCACATACATAGACTAAATTGTCTTAATACTTTTATGTATACACCATTTTCATAAAGGATGAAAGTTAGTTTTGCAAAATGACATTTCAAGGAAGCATACTGTTTGAACTGATCTGTTTAGTTCTGGAGAAAAGGAAGTCTCCAGCTGATCCCTTTGATTTCCCTAGCTGGCTTATTTGATTACCCTCATATGGATAATGCAAAAACCATATGGGGGGAATTTTCTCCTTTTGTATTTGCAACTAAAACCTGCTGAGACATCTAGATCTTACAGCCTGTAAACAAACAAGGGGAAAGTCATATAATTTTCATTTCAGGGCAAGGACTGAACTTTGTAAAACTCAAAATGAGAGCAACAACATTTAGAGAACACATAAAATATCTTTATTCAAACATATGTGGCTTCTCTTGTTTGCTTCTTGTGTTAGTTTGGATTCTCTGCTAGTTTATATACAAAATAAATAATTTCTTATATTTCATTTAATATTTCTTCCCAAAGCTAATGGAACCTTATAACTATATGCTTGTTTTTAATATATTATATCTCACATGGCCAGTGATAAAAGAGCAGCATAATAGTCCATTGTCAGATAGCAGTGATGCATTCACTCATATATTAATTTGCAACTTTTATTGCATGCCTAATATATGCAAAGTACTGTTCCTGGTTTCAGGGATTCTGTAATGAATAAGACAGAAATGTCACTTGTTATCATAGGTCTGTGAGAAACAAAGTACTTTTGTTGCAGAACATAAGTTCCTGTGCCCAAGGCACAGTGAGCCCAAACAAACGTAAATGTTTAACTCTGAGCAGAGAAAAGTTTTTTCAAGGGCTATACAGTGAGAATTGGCAGCTCGTTTTCAAAAATCCAAACTCCCTGATGGTTTTCAGTAAAGAGTTCTCATAGGAAATATTTGGGGAGGTCTGTAGGGTGTGTGACCTTCCTCCGATTGGTTTCTTGTGAGTTAACAGGATAGTGTTCCCAGAATCTCAATCAGCCATTGGGATTCTTCTGGAAATACCAGAGTGATTTGCCATGCCCTCTTTCAGGGGATCTTCCCAACCCACAGATCAAGCCCATGTGTCTGGTGTCTCCTGCATTGCAGGTGGATACTTTATCAGTGAACTGCCAGGCAAGGCCAAATATACCACATACATAGACTAAATTGTCTTAATACTTTTATGTATACACCATTTTCATAAAGGATGAAAGTTAGTTTTGCAAAATGACATTTCAAGGAAGCATACTGTTTGAACTGATCTGTTTAGTTCTGGAGAAAAGGAAGTCCCCAGCTGACCCCTTTCATTTCCCTAGCTGGCTTATTTGATTACCCTCATATGGATAATGCAAAACCATATGGGGGGAATTTTCTCCTTTTGTATTTGCAACTAAAACCTGCTGAGACATCTAGATCTTACAGCCTGTAAACAAACAAGGGGAAAGTCATATAATTTTCATTTCAGGGCAAGGACTTAACTTTGTAAAACTCAAAATGAGAGCAACAACATTTAGAGAACACATAAAATATCTTTATTCAAACATATGTGGCTTCTCTTGTTTGCTTCTTGTGTTAGTTTGGATTCTCTGCTAGTTTATATACAAAATAAATAATTTCTTATATTTCATTTAATATTTCTTCCCAAAGCTAATGGAACCTTATAACTATATGCTTGTTTTTAATATATTATATCTCACATGGCCAGTGATAAAAGAGCAGCATAATAGTCCATTGTCAGATAGCAGTGATGCATTCACTCATATATTAATTTGCAACTTTTATTGCATGCCTAATATATGCAAAGTACTGTTCCTGGTTTCAGGGATTCTGTAATGAATAAGACAGAAATGTCACTTGTTATCATAGGTCTGTGAGAAACAAAGTACTTTTGTTGCAGAACATAAGTTCCTGTGCCCAAGGCACAGTGAGCCCAAACAAACGTAAATGTTTAACTCTGAGCAGAGAAAAGTTTTTTCAAGGGCTATACAGTGAGAATTGGCAGCTCGTTTTCAAAAATCCAAACTCCCTGATGGTTTTCAGGAAAGAGTTCTCATAGGAAATATTTGGGGGGAGGTCTGTAGGGTGTGTGACCTTCCTCCGATTGGTTTCTTGTGAGTTAACAGGATAGTGTTCCCAGAATCTCAATCATTAACGTTCTAGTTCCAAGCAGTCTTGGGTCCCTGTACTTGTGTTCAGCCTCAAGTTACCAACTGCTACCTGGGAAGGGGCCTTAGTTTCTCTAGAGCAACTCGGAGATATATTATAATGTATTTCTACTGAGGAGGAACCAGGACCCTGCCTCATTATTGCACCATGGTTTCTTGACTGCTCCTCCTCTGTTTCTGCATCTCTTCCCTTCCCTAATTAGTAACTGTTTGAATCTGTCCTTTGAAACTCAGGAAAGGTCTAGGAGGCTGAAGCCTTTTTCCTACAGACAAGAAACAGGGAGAGCCCTACAAGATCCTGATCATTTTTAATCCCCCACCCCCTTTTCTTTGATATACTGAGGGCAACAGATACTTGACAAGAAAGACAATAACCTTTTGGATTAATTATAAATGAGATGACAGAGGAACATTTTCTAGACAAAGAACAAGATAAAAACCAATAAGAATAGAGTGGAGATAAGCAATCTACCTAAAAAACAATTTTGAGTAATGATAGTAAAGATACAGAAAAAAAAAAAAATAATAATGGAGGCACAGACCAAAATGACAGGATAAATGCTTGGAAATTGCTAGAAATTTAAAGAATAGAGTTAAACAATACAATAACCGAAATGAAAAATACACTAGAAGCAACCAATAGCAGAATAAATGAGGAAGAATAATGAATAAATGAACTGGAGTAGAGTGGTGGAAACCATTACTATGGAATGGGTAACAAAAACAGAATAAAAAGAAATGAGGACAGTCAAAGAGACCTCTAGGGCAACATAAAATGTACCAGCATTCATATTACAGGGGTCTGAGAAGGAGAGGATTGAAAGGGTCTAAGAAAGTATTTGAAGATATTATGACTGAAAACATCCCTAACATGAGAATGAAAAGGCTCACTCAAGGAAGTGCAGAATATCCCATACAGGAGGACAACCTGGAACACTTATTAACCAAACTGATAAAACATTAAAGAAAATAATTGGCAGCTCGTTTTCAAAAATCCAAACTCCCTGATGGTTTTCAGGAAAGAGTTCTCATAGGAAATATTTGGGGGGAGGTCTGTAGGGTGTGTGACCTTCCTCCGATTGGTTTCTTGTGAGTTAACAGGATAGTGTTCCCAGAATCTCAATCATTAACGTTCTAGTTCCAAGCAGTCTTGGGTCCCTGTACTTGTGTTCAGCCTCAAGTTACCAACTGCTACCTGGGAAGGGGCCTTAGTTTCTCTAGAGCAACTCGGAGATATATTATAATGTATTTCTACTGAGGAGGAACCAGGACCCTGCCTCATTATTGCACCATGGTTTCTTGACTGCTCCTCCTCTGTTTCTGCATCTCTTCCCTTCCCTAATTAGTAACTGTTTGAATCTGTCCTTTGAAACTCAGGAAAGGTCTAGGAGGCTGAAGCCTTTTTCCTACAGACAAGAAACAGGGAGAGCCCTACAAGATCCTGATCATTTTTAATCCCCCACCCCCTTTTCTTTGATATACTGAGGGCAACAGATACTTGACAAGAAAGACAATAACCTTTTGGATTAATTATAAATGAGATGACAGAGGAACATTTTCTAGACAAAGAACAAGATAAAAACCAATAAGAATAGAGTGGAGATAAGCAATCTACCTAAAAAACAATTTTGAGTAATGATAGTAAAGATACAGAAAAAAAAAATAATAATGGAGGCACAGACCAAAATGACAGGATAAATGCTTGGAAATTGCTAGAAATTTAAAGAATAGAGTTAAACAATACAATAACCGAAATGAAAAATACACTAGAAGCAACCAATAGCAGAATAAATGAGGAAGAATAATGAATAAATGAACTGGAGTAGAGTGGTGGAAACCATTACTATGGAATGGGTAACAAAAACAGAATAAAAAGAAATGAGGACAGTCAAAGAGACCTCTAGGGCAACATAAAATGTACCAGCATTCATATTACAGGGGTCTGAGAAGGAGAGGATTGAAAGGGTCTAAGAAAGTATTTGAAGATATTATGACTGAAAACATCCCTAACATGAGAATGAAAAGGCTCACTCAAGGAAGTGCAGAATATCCCATACAGGAGGACAACCTGGAACACTTATTAACCAAACTGATAAAACATTAAAGAAAATAATATTAAAAGTAATAAAGGAAAAGCAACAAATAACATAAAATGAATCCCCAAAAGGTTATAAGTGGATATTTTAGCAGGAACTCTACAGGTCAAAGTAGCAACATATATTTAAAGTGATGAAAGGGAAAACCTACTACCAAGAGTACTCTACCAAGTGAGGCTATCCTTCAGATTTTATTGAGAAACCAAAAGCTTTACAGAGAAGCAGAAGCTAAGAGAATTCAGCACCACCGAACAACTCTGTAACAAATTCTAAAGGAACTATTCTAGGTGGAAAAGGCCACAACTAGAAAAAAGAGACTTCTAAATGGGAAAGCTCACCAGTAAAGGAAAATATAGGGGGCTTCTCTGGTGGTCCAGGATGAAAAATAAATAAACAAACAAACAGTAAAAGAGTAAAACATAATATAAAGGTAGAAATCATCCACACACAAATGTAATATCAAAATTGCAACTGTGGGCTTCCCTGCTGGTTCAGTGGGTAAAGAGTCCACCTTTCAGTGCAAGGGGCACAGGTTTGATCCCTGGCCCAAGAGGATCCCATGTGCCGTGAAGCAGCTGGACTGGTGTGTCCAATTACAAGCCAGCACTCTGGAGCACCCAGAGCCAGTGCTCTGCAACAAGAGAGGCCACTGCAATGGGAGGCCCACACAGGCCAAAGAATAAAAGATGAATGAAAATTAATAAATAAATAAACCAATAAAAGTGGCCAAAATTTAAAAAAAAAAAAAGCAACCATGAGAAAATAGCCCATATGGAGGATATTGGAAATGCATTTGAAATGAAAAGACTAGCAATTTAAAACAATCTTGCATGTTATATAGACTGTTATATAAAACCTCAAGGGAACCAAGAAACAAAAATTCACAATGGATACACACACAAAAAAGCTACACAAATACAGCACTAAATAGTTATATCACAAGAAAACAAGAGAAAAATAATACAAACACAATTCCAAAACAAGTAACAAAATGACAATAAGAACATCATTTCAATAATTATGTTAAATGTAAATAGATTAAATGCTACAGCCTGAAAATAGACTGGCTGACTGCATATGAAATTGAGACCTGTACATATTTTAAGAGATCCAGTTCAGACCTACAGATATATACAGAGTGAAAGTGAGAGGAGGCAAACGTTATTCCATGCCAATGGAAATCAAAAGAAAGTGCAGAGTTTAAAATAAAGACTTACAAGAGACAAAGAAGGACACTACCTAATGATTAAGGGATCAATCCAAGAAGATGAGATAAAATTGTAAACACATATGCACCAACACAGAAACACCTCACCATATAAAGGAAACACTAAAAGCCATGAAGGGAGAAATATAAGAGTAACAATAATTGTGGGGGATTATAAAATCCCACTGATATCAATGGACAGATCATCTAGATACTCAATAAACACAGGCCTAAAATGACATATTAGAGAAGATTGACTAATTGATATTTACAGAACATTTCAACTGAAACCAGCAAAATACACTTTCTTCTTAAGAGCACATGGAATGTTCTCTAGGTTAGATCACATCTTGGGTCAAAATTGAGCCTCAGTAAATTTAAGAATATTGAAATCATATAAGGTATCTTTTCTGACCACAGTGCTGTGAGATTAGAAGTCAGTGACAGAAATAAAACTATAAAAAACATAAACATGGGGAAGCTAAACAACATGCTAGTAAGTAATCCATGGATCATTGAAGAAAAAAAAGGAAATTAGAAAAAAACATAATCTGATTAATCTGATCAGAAAAATGAGACAGATGTTTCAGCCAAGAATCTGGACAAAGACTTTGGCAAAACATCTTGTTTTACTTATTTATTAATGATGCTATTCAAACAGGAAAATAAATAGCAAAAAATAGAATAAACTTGGAAATTTGAGAGTTAAGAAGAAAACATCTGAATTATAGAAACAAACACTAACATTGGCTGATGGATGTTGAGAAACCATTCCCACTTTTCTCATAAATGTATGTATGTGTTTCAAGATCTTTGTTTTTCCAATTAAAACTGGAAATGTCATGGAAAAAGAAGATCAAAAGAGATGATGAATAAAAGAATTTGGGCAAGAACACATAGAAAAAAAAAAAACAAACACAATTCCAAAACAAGTAACAAAATGACAATAAGAACATCATTTCAATAATTATGTTAAATGTAAATAGATTAAATGCTACAGCCTGAAAATAGACTGGCTGACTGCATATGAAATTGAGACCTGTACATATTTTAAGAGATCCAGTTCAGACCTACAGATATATACAGAGTGAAAGTGAGAGGAGGCAAACGTTATTCCATGCCAATGGAAATCAAAAGAAAGTGCAGAGTTTAAAATAAAGACTTACAAGAGACAAAGAAGGACACTACCTAATGATTAAGGGATCAATCCAAGAAGATGAGATAAAATTGTAAACACATATGCACCAACACAGAAACACCTCACCATATAAAGGAAACACTAAAAGCCATGAAGGGAGAAATATAAGAGTAACAATAATTGTGGGGGATTATAAAATCCCACTGATATCAATGGACAGATCATCTAGATACTCAATAAACACAGGCCTAAAATGACATATTAGAGAAGATTGACTAATTGATATTTACAGAACATTTCAACTGAAACCAGCAAAATACACTTTCTTCTTAAGAGCACATGGAATGTTCTCTAGGTTAGATCACATCTTGGGTCAAAATTGAGCCTCAGTAAATTTAAGAATATTGAAATCATATAAGGTATCTTTTCTGACCACAGTGCTGTGAGATTAGAAGTCAGTGACAGAAATAAAACTATAAAAAACATAAACATGGGGAAGCTAAACAACATGCTAGTAAGTAATCAATGGATCATTGAATAAATAAAAAAAGGAAATTAGAAAAATACATAATCTGATTAATCTGATCAGAAAAATGAGACAGATGTTTCAGCCAAGAATCTGGACAAAGACTTTGGCAAAACATCTTGTTTTACTTATTTATTAATGATGCTATTCAAACAGGAAAATAAATAGCAAAAAATAGAATAAACTTGGAAATTTGAGAGTTAAGAAGAAAAACATCTGAATTATAGAAACAAACACTAACATTGGCTGATGGATGTTGAGAAACCATTCCCACTTTTCTCATAAATGTATGTATGTGTTTCAAGATCTTTGTTTTTCCAATTAAAACTGGAAATGTCATGGAAAAAGAAGATCAGAGATGAGAATAAGATGGCACAGTAGAAGGACATGCACACATCTTCTCCTGCCAGAGCACCAAGATCACACTAGTGGCTGAACAAACATCAAAATAAAGGCATTGGAATTCACCAAAAAAGATACCCCACATCCAAAGACAAAGAAGTCACAATGAAATGATAGGAGTGGAGCAATTATGATAAAAATCAAATCTTATGTCTGCTTGCCAGGTGGTGCGACTCACAAACTGGAAAACAATATCATCAAAGAAGTTCTAGCACTGTTGTGAAGATTCTAGGCCCCTCACAACAGGTTCCTCAGCCTGGAGATTTGGTCAGAAAACTGGCAATCCCCAGAGAACCTGACTTTGAAGGTCACTGAGATTTGATTGCAGAGCTTCCATAAAATTAGGGCAAACAGAGTCTCCTGGAGGGCGCTAACAAATCTTTTGTGCCCCAGTCAGAACACTCAATAACAAATCATAACAAAATCTTTTGTAATCTCCTACTCAGAATAATGGAAATAAAACCAAAAATAAACAAATGGGACATACTTAAACTCAAAAACTTTTGCATAGCAAAGGAAACAACAAACAAAAAGTCATTCCACAGACTGGGAGAAAATATTTGCAAATGATATGACTGATAAGGAATTACTCTCCGAAATTTACAGTTTATGACACTCAGTAACATCAAAACAAACAACCCACTTAAAAAGTCAGCAGAAGACCTGAATAGACATTTCTCTAAAGAGGACACACAGATTGTCAACAGGCACATGAAGAGATGTTCAAAATCAGTAGTTATTAGAGAAATGCAAATTGAAACTACATTGAGATACCACCTCACACCTGTCAGAATGGCTATCATCAAAAAATCCACAAGCAACAAATGCTGGAGAGGGTACCCAGAGAAGGGAACTCTCCTGCACTGTTGGTGGGGATGTAAATTGGTACAGACACTATGGAGAACTGTACGGAGGTTCCTTGAAAAACTAAACATAGAGTTACCACATGATCCTGCAATCCCACTCCTGGGCATAATTCAGAGAAAAATATGGCCCAAAGAGATACATGTATCCTAACATTCTTTGCAGCACTGTTTCCTATGGCCAAAACATAGCAACAACCTAAATGTCCATTGACAGAGGAATGGATAAAGAAGATGAGGTATATACATACAATGGAATATTACTCGGCCATTTGTAGCAAAATGGATGGACCTAGAGTGTGTCATATTGAGTGAAGTCAGTCAGAAAGAGAAGTAGAAATATAATAAAACATTCCTTTTATGTGAACTCTAAAAAGAAACCATACAAATGAACTTATTTACAAGACAGAAAGAGATTCGCAGACTTAGAAAACAAACTCATGGTTGCAGCAAGGAGGGGTTGGTTGGAGACTTTGGGAAAGTCACGTACACACTGTAATGTTTGAAATGGATAACCAACAAAAGTCTACTGTATAGCATATGCAACTCTGCTCAATGTTATGTACTAGTCTGGATAGGAGGGGGTTTTGGGGGAGAATGGATACATGTACATGCGTGGCTGAGCCCTGTCACTGTTCACCTGAAACTATCACAAATCTGTTGATTGGTTATACCCCAATCCAAAATGTTTTTGGTGCCAATACCCATTTATGACAAAAACTCTCCAGAAAGTGGGCACAGAGGGAAATTCCTTAACATACTAAAGAAAATGCATGACACACCCACAACTAAGCTCATTTTCAATAGTAAAAAAGCTGCAATCATTTCCTCTAAGATCAATAATAACACAAGGATGTTCACTCCAGCCACTTTTATTCAACATCATTTTGGAAATGTCAACTACAGCAATAGTAGATGAAAAGAAATAAAAGGAATCCAAATTGGTAAAGCAGCAAAATCTTAACTGTTTGCTGATGACATGACATGATACACAGAAAATCCTAAAGATGCTACCAGGAAACTATAGAGTTCATCAATGAATTTGGTGAAATTTCAAAATACAAAGTTAATACAGAGTAGTCTTGCATTCTTGTATGGTAACAGCTAAAGATCAAAACTAAAGGAAACAGTCCCATTTACCATCCTATCAAAATCAATACCTAGGATTATACCTACCTAAGGAGCAAAGTAAAACCCTTACCACATGGAGGGGCAAAATTAAAAAATTCAGAAAATATGGCCCAAAGAGATACATGTATCCTAACATTCTTTGCAGCACTGTTTCCTATGGCCAAAACATAGCAACAACCTAAATGTCCATTGACAGAGGAATGGATAAAGAAGATGAGGTATATACATACAATGGAATATTACTCGGCCATTTGTAGCAAAATGGATGGACCTAGAGTGTGTCATATTGAGTGAAGTCAGTCAGAAAGAGAAGTAGAAATATAATAAAACATTCCTTTTATGTGAACTCTAAAAAGAAACCATACAAATGAACTTATTTACAAGACAGAAAGAGATTCGCAGACTTAGAAAACAAACTCATGGTTGCAGCAAGGAGGGGTTGGTTGGAGACTTTGGGAAAGTCACGTACACACTGTAATGTTTGAAATGGATAACCAACAAAAGTCTACTGTATAGCATATGCAACTCTGCTCAATGTTATGTACTAGTCTGGATAGGAGGGGGTTTTGGGGGAGAATGGATACATGTACATGCGTGGCTGAGCCCTGTCACTGTTCACCTGAAACTATCACAAATCTGTTGATTGGTTATACCCCAATCCAAAATGTTTTTGGTGCCAATACCCATTTATGACAAAAACTCTCCAGAAAGTGGGCACAGAGGGAAATTCCTTAACATACTAAAGAAAATGCATGACACACCCACAACTAAGCTCATTTTCAATAGTAAAAAAGCTGCAATCATTTCCTCTAAGATCAATAATAACACAAGGATGTTCACTCCAGCCACTTTTATTCAACATCATTTTGGAAATGTCAACTACAGCAATAGTAGATGAAAAGAAATAAAAGGAATCCAAATTGGTAAAGCAGCAAAATCTTAACTGTTTGCTGATGACATGACATGATACACAGAAAATCCTAAAGATGCTACCAGGAAACTATAGAGTTCATCAATGAATTTGGTGAAATTTCAAAATACAAAGTTAATACAGAGTAGTCTTGCATTCTTGTATGGTAACAGCTAAAGATCAGAAAGAGACATAAAGGAAACAGTCCCATTTACCATCCTATCAAAATCAATACCTAGGATTATACCTACCTAAGGAGGCAAAAATCTGTACACAAAAAACTATAAAGCACTGAGGAAAGAAGTTAAAGATGACACAAATATATGAACAGATACATAGATTGGAAGACAATATTGCTAAAATGACTCTACTACTGTGGGGAAATAGCATGTAGCTAGAATAGTGCCAGGGAGGCTCTTTCGCCCACACTCTCACACCACGTACTGTAAACAATGACTGTGCATGGCTGAGATCACTTATAGCCCTGCACATGCACATCACATTGTACCCAGTTGGGCACAAGCCACTTTTATTCTGTAGAGGTATATAAGCCCCCTCCCCAGCCCCAGGTTGAAATCCCTGCTGCTGCACCAGCCTAGAGAGAATAAACATGTTTATGGTTCCTACAACTCCTTGAGTTTTCTTCTAGCTTCCCCACTTGCACCATGCCTACCCAGAGTTCAGCGAACAGTGTAAACAGTGAGACAATTACTCGAGGCAATCCACAGATTCAGTGAAATCCCTATCAAATTACCAATGGCATTTTTTCAGAGAACTAGAAAAAAAATCTTAAAATTTGTATGTAAACACCAAAGATCATAAGTAACAAAAGAAATCCTGAGAAAGAAAAAACAGAGCTGAATGAATTAGGCTCCCTGCCTCAAATGTAGAACAACTGTCATCAAAACACCTAAGGTGCTGGTATAAAAACATAAATACAGGTAAATGCAACAGAATTGAAAGTCCAAAAATAAACCCAAACACCTATGGTCAACAAGTCTACAATAAAGTAGGCAAGAATATACAGTACAGAAATGACAGTCTCTTCATAAATGGTGCTGGGAATACTGGACAGCTACAGGTGAAAGAATGAAACTAGAACATTCTCTAACACCATACACAAAAATAAACTCAACATGTATTAAAGACCTAAATGTAAGACCAGATACTATAAAAATCTCAGAGGAAAACATAGGCAGAATACTCTTTGATATAAATGGCAGCAGCATCTTTTAGGATCCACCATCTAGAATAATAAAAATAAAAATAAACAAATGGGACCTAATTAAACTTAAAAGCTTTTGCACAGCAAAGAAAACCATAAACAGAAAGGATAAACCCACATAATGGGTGATAATATTTGCACATGCAGCAACCAGCAAGGGATTAATCTCTAAAATTTATAAATAGCACATGTAGCTCAGTAGCAAAAAATAAATAACTGGGCAGAAGATAGAGACATTTCTACAAAAGGATACATAGACATCCTAAAAGCACATGCTCAACATTGCTAGTTATTAGAGAAATGCAAATCAAAACCACAACAAGGTATTGCTTCACACTGGTCAGAATGGACATTATCAAAAAATCTACAAATAATAAATACTGGAAAAGTCAACAAAAGAAACCCTTTTACGCTGTTGGTGGGAATAAAACTGGTATAGCCATTATGGAGAATACTAATGTCAACCCCTAAGTCTTGTCTGACTCTTTGCAACACCGTGGACTGAGGCCTGCCAGGTTCCTCTTTCCATGGAATTCTCCAGGCAGGATTACTGGAGTGGGTAGCCATTCCCTCCCCCAGGGGATCTTTCCAATCCAGGGATAAAACCCACATCTCCTGCTTTGCAAGCAGATTCTTTACCACCTGAGCCACCAGAGAAGCCCACAGAGGTTCCTTAAAAATCGAAAATTAGAGTTATCACATGATGTAACAGTTCTACTTCTGGGCAAGTACCTGGAGAAAACCACACTTTTAAAGATATGCATGCATTCAAAATGTATGCTACAGTACTATTAACAGTAGCCAAGACATGAGAGCAACCTAAATGTTCATGGGCAGATGAATGGATAAAGATGTGGTACATACAATGGAATATTACTCAGCCACCAAAAAGAATGAAATAATGCCACTTGCAGCAACATGGATGGACCTAGAGATTGTCGCACTGAGGGAAGAAACTCAGATATAGAAAGACAAATACAGGATAGTCACTTATATGTAGAATCTGGGCCTTCTTAGGTAGTGTAGTGTTAAAGAATTGCAAAAGGCCTGTGTTGTATCCCTGGGTTGGCAAGATTCTCTGGAGTAGGAAATGGCAACCTGTTCCAGTATTCTTGCCTGGAAAATTCCATGAACAGTGGAGCCACATGGACAGGATTGCACAGAGTGGGACGTGGCTGAGCACACATACACATATGCAGAACCTAAAAAAAGAAAGGATACAAATGAACTTAACTATAAAATAGAAATTGTTACAGATGTAGAAAATTTATTGCTTACCAAGAGTGGTAAGGAAAGTGGAGAGATAAACTGGGAGACTGGGATAAATGTATACATACTACTCAGGATAAAACAGATAACTAACAAGCACTTACTATGGTAGGTATCATAGGGAATTCTGCTCAATGCTCTATAATGGTCTATATGGGAAAAGAATTGAAAATAGTGAATATATGTATAACTGATTCACTTTGCTATACATATGAATCTAACAATATTATGAATCAAAGTAAATAAAAAGGATACAAGTGAACTTGCTTATAAAACAGAAACAGACTCACAGATTTCAAAAAGAAGCTAACAGTTACCAAAGGGAAAACATGGGTGTAAGGGATAAATTAGGAATTTGGGATTAATAAATATATACCACTACATATAAAATTGAAAACCAACAAGGATCTGCTAAGTAGCACATGTAACTCTACTCAATATTCTTTAATAACCTGTATGGGTAAAGCTCTCTAAAAAGAAACTATGTATGTATATAACTGAATCACTTTGCTGTACACTTGGAACACAACACTGTAAATCAACTATATTACAAAAAACTTTTTAAAAAAAAAGAAAATAGAAACTACAATAGAAAATAAAGTCAACATAATAATTTGGTTTTAGGTGGACTTGGTTTCACTTTTACTATAATTTTAGGTAAAGATATGGGCTTTAGAGAAATCCAAACATTTAATCTGTTTGGATTATATACGAACACACCTGTGATTCTGATACCAACTGGTTGTCTAGTAGTTCAATTAAATGTTGACAGTATTCTGAGTTAGTGCATCCCCACAAGTGAAGGACTCAGTCTCAGAAACCTGCCCTCACCTCAAACACCAATCTCACAGCCAAGGTCACCTGTAGTTCTTCCCAGCTGGCTACAAATGAGCAATATTCACAACCCCATCCTTAGGCTCAATAATTTGCTAAAATGACTCACAGAACTCAGGAAAACACTTATTTTTACTAGTTTATCATAACTGATACAACTCAGGACGCCCAAATGGGAGTGATGAGCATGGTGAGGTAGGGAGTCTGTGGGTGGTTTGTCCAGAGCCTCCATGTTGTCTTCAAGTCTCTGCCCTTTCTGCACGCTCTGCAGGTTCACCCCCATTGAAACTTTCTGAGCCCTGGTATTTAGGAGATTTTGAAGGTTTCATTATGTCTGCATGATGGATTCAATTCATTCACCAAAGGGGCTTCCATCTCTATTCTTTCTCCCTCAGGATAAAACAGATAACTAACAAGCACTTACTATGGTAGGTATCATAGGGAATTCTGCTCAATGCTCTATAATGGTCTATATGGGAAAAGAATTGAAAATAGTGAATATATGTATAACTGATTCACTTTGCTATACATATGAATCTAACAATATTATGAATCAAAGTAAATAAAAAGGATACAAGTGAACTTGCTTATAAAACAGAAACAGACTCACAGATTTCAAAAAGAAGCTAACAGTTACCAAAGGGAAAACATGGGTGTAAGGGATAAATTAGGAATTTGGGATTAATAAATATATACCACTACATATAAAATTGAAAACCAACAAGGATCTGCTAAGTAGCACATGTAACTCTACTCAATATTCTTTAATAACCTGTATGGGTAAAGCTCTCTAAAAGAAACTATGTATGTATATAACTGAATCACTTTGCTGTACACTTGGAACACAACACTGTAAATCAACTATATTACAAAAACTTTTAAAAAAAAAGAAAATAGAAACTACAATAGAAAATAAAGTCAACATAATAATTTGGTTTTAGGTGGACTTGGTTTCACTTTTACTATAATTTTAGGTAAAGATATGGGCTTTAGAGAAATCCAAACATTTAATCTGTTTGGATTATATATGAACACACCTGTGATTCTGATACCAACTGGTTGTCTAGTAGTTCAATTAAATGTTGACAGTATTCTGAGTTAGTGCATCCCCACAAGTGAAGGACTCAGTCTCAGAAACCTGCCCTCACCTCAAACACCAATCTCACAGCCAAGGTCACCTGTAGTTCTTCCCAGCTGGCTACAAATGAGCAATATTCACAACCCCATCCTTAGGCTCAATAATTTGCTAAAATGACTCACAGAACTCAGGAAAACACTTATTTTTACTAGTTTATCATAACTGATACAACTCAGGACGCCCAAATGGGAGTGATGAGCATGGTGAGGTAGGGAGTCTGTGGGTGGTTTGTCCAGAGCCTCCATGTTGTCTTCAAGTCTCTGCCCTTTCTGCACGCTCTGCAGGTTCACCCCCATTGAAACTTTCTGAGCCCTGGTATTTAGGAGATTTTTGAAGGTTTCATTATGTCTGCATGATGGATTCAATTCATTCACCAAAGGCCAGGGACTTCCATCTCTATTCTTTCTCCCTCCTGGTAGGGTGGGGTTGTGGTTGAATGTTCGAGTCCTGGAATCCTGGCTTAGTCTTTCTGGATTCCACCCCTGAGAGTGAGGCTCCCACAATCTGAAGCAACCAAAGATACCCATCATCCCGGAGACCTTGCGACTTTTATGAGCTCTGTGCCAGGAAGTGGCACAAATAAAGACCAAATATTTATTTTTCATTAAAACACAATAGGCTAGATGATGCAGTGTTTCATAGGGTAACCAGTAAAGTTCTTTATCTCTCAAATTTACATTTGAGTAGGAACTGGAATGGCATAGAGTAAAGATACATGAGTGCATTCACAAAGTGTTTTCAAATACATGAGATATCCAAGCGTGGACATCTCTAGAGGAAAGACTAAGTGAAAGGAAGAGTGGAGAGAGCTGAGTTCATATGATCATCAAGAATGTGCTACAAATTTAGCTTTATGAATCACACTATGAGAGCCAGTGACCACAGACATTTTAAGCAAAAGAATGGCTTGTTTAGTACGACTTTCTGAGAAGATCCCTCAGGCTGCTCTGTAGAAATGGGCTGGGTGGGGAGGAGGGCACAAGGGTGGAAGCTGTGAAATCATTCTTTTCTTCACAAAATTAAACTTATGGACACATAGATTTGGCATTTAATACCTGTGATTCTGATACCAACTGGTTGTCTAGTAGTTCAATTAAATGTTGACAGTATTCTGAGTTAGTGCATCCCCACAAGTGAAGGACTCAGTCTCAGAAACCTGCCCTCACCTCAAACACCAATCTCACAGCCAAGGTCACCTGTAGTTCTTCCCAGCTGGCTACAAATGAGCAATATTCACAACCCCATCCTTAGGCTCAATAATTTGCTAAAATGACTCACAGAACTCAGGAAAACACTTATTTTTACTAGTTTATCATAACTGATACAACTCAGGACGCCCAAATGGGAGTGATGAGCATGGTGAGGTAGGGAGTCTGTGGGTGGTTTGTCCAGAGCCTCCATGTTGTCTTCAAGTCTCTGCCCTTTCTGCACGCTCTGCAGGTTCACCCCCATTGAAACTTTCTGAGCCCTGGTATTTAGGAGATTTTTGAAGGTTTCATTATGTCTGCATGATGGATTCAATTCATTCACCAAAGGCCAGGGACTTCCATCTCTATTCTTTCTCCCCTCCTGGTAGGGTGGGGTTGTGGTTGAATGTTCCAGTCCTGGAATCCTGGCTTAGTCTTTCTGGATTCCACCCCTGAGAGTGAGGCTCCCACAATCTGAAGCAACCAAAGATACCCATCATCCCGGAGACCTTGCGACTTTTATGAGCTCTGTGCCAGGAAGTGGCACAAATAAAGACCAAATATTTATTTTTCATTAAAACACAATAGGCTAGATGATGCAGTGTTTCATAGGGTAACCAGTAAAGTTCTTTATCTCTCAAATTTACATTTGAGTAGGAACTGGAATGGCATAGAGTAAAGATACATGAGTGCATTCACAAAGTGTTTTCAAATACATGAGATATCCAAGCGTGGACATCTCTAGAGGAAAGACTAAGTGAAAGGAAGAGTGGAGAGAGCTGAGTTCATATGATCATCAAGAATGTGCTACAAATTTAGCTTTATGAATCACACTATGAGAGCCAGTGACCACAGACATTTTAAGCAAAAGAATGGCTTGTTTAGTACGACTTTCTGAGAAGATCCCTCAGGCTGCTCTGTAGAAATGGGCTGGGTGGGGAGGAGGGCACAAGGGTGGAAGCTGTGAAATCATTCTTTTCTTCACAAAATTAAACTTATGGACACATAGATTTGGCATTTGGGGATTTAAATAATAGAAACAAAACTTTTAGCTGAAATGATAGTTCCTCTGGGAAGTCTGCCCTGAATTATTATGTACAGTTAAGTGCTTTCTGCTCTGGGTCCACAAAATATCATTCTCAAATGTCTACTAAAAATAGAACCTACCACATTTTTATGGTTATTTGATTATCTGTCTACAACCACCATTAGTAGATGATAAGCCCCAAAGAATTGATTCCAAGTTTGTACATCATTCTGCCTGGTAGTTACTTTATTGTAAGTAATCAATAAATTTTCTTAAATGTGCAAATGGACCTAAGTTCTTAAATATGTTTCTTTTGAGACTTAAATATCCAGCCTTACTACCTGTTTTATTATGATTGTTTTGCATAGGGAAAGCATCTTTTAAAAATATTTTAAATCTATTTATTTAGTGCACATAGTGAAATGTATATCATTATCTTTGCAAGATGACATACACAGTAACAACTTCTTTTTCTGTATGGTACATTAAAATTTTATGACCTTTATAGCCAAGTTTCCTTTCCTTATGGCTTTGATACAACATATTGTAACATGCTGAAATGAAATCTTTATTTTACACCATATGGTAGTCTTCCAATAGCAGTCAACAACTAGTAAAAATCCGAGGAAGGAAAAAAGGAACATATTCCATTCCACACAGCATTATGCTGTTACACACTTGCTGAGAGATAAACAAAGGAGATCAAGCTTAGTCAATAGAGTGTGTGAAAACAAATGACTCTCCTGCACTTGTGCTTTATAATTCCATAAAACTAGGTTTTTTAATACTAAAATATACAGTACTGTATAACCTTCTAAAGAAGTAGTAAAAATAGAAAATGTACTAAGTGATAACATGAAATAGGTAATTATAAATTACAAGTTATATTACAATAGTTCATGTAAATATTTGTATATAAACATATCCAATTGAAACTCATTTTAATCTTCTCGTCTGTTTCTAAATGATACTTCTCATCTGTTTCTAAATAACTAAAACAGGAAGAATAAAAAACATCTACCCATTGATTTTAAATTATCCATGTTGGTATTTTTCTAACATGTACAGTTGTAATACTTAAGGTCAAATTAGAAGCAATTTCTATTTTATGATGCTGTTACTTTATTGTTTGTAAAATTAAAAAAAAAGATTTGTAACAAATTAAATTCTTCTTTTCAAAGAGAAGATTAATGTAATACTTTTACTGAACCAAACACTCAAAATTCTTATTTTTTTTCCAAAATCAGTAATACACGAGTGTATAGTTAGAATGTCTGTGATGAATTTTTAATAAATTTGAGTAAAAAAAGAATAGATTTGAAGAAGCATTTAAAATATTATTGAACCAATATGCTTATACAAAGAGCATTCTTGAATTAAACCAGTTGTGATTCTTTTTTTTTTGTTTTTTGGGGTTTTTTTGCGTGTTGTATTTGTATGATTTTTTTTTTTTTAATTTTTATTTTACTTTTGACTTTTACAGAGTTTTGTTGTTTACAGCTATGTATGTTCCCAGATTAGTCCTATGTATATCCCCCCATCCCACCCCTCCAGACCTTTGAACAGCACCCCTGCAAAGTCCCCTTTTCTCACAGCGCAATGACTATAGCTATTTTCTTCACATATGATAGTACAGGCTTTCATGCTACTTTCTTTATGCCTCCCACCCACTGTTCATTCCCCACAGTGTCCATATGTCTACTGTCCATGTCTGTTTTTCCATCGCTTCACTGCATGTGTTATCATTACCATCCTACTAGATTCTTAAAACCAGTGGCGATTCTTATTACTATAGTTAAATAACAGGTATAGTTCCTGCTAGTTTACATAATTTCTTTAACAACTTGAGTTTGAAACAAAACATTTAATTAGCTATGTATTTTTAAGTAACAAAGATCAAGTCAAAATGGAAACTACCATTAATAAAGGAAATTTAGAGAATCAAAGCTATTTATATAAATGCTTCACCCTAGTTTTTAATTCCTTTCTTGGCAAGAGTTAAATTCAAGAGTTCTATTCTTCTTCCAGGTACCAGAATACAACTGGATGACAAATGTTACATTTCCTATAGCTTTGAGTAAGTAAATGTCACTGTGTGCTTTTGAAGTATGTGAACTCTATTGGTCAGTTATCACATTTATTTGATGTTACATTAAACAGAAAATATTAACTCTATTCTATTTGATTGTTTTCAGCAGAGAAACCTTTAGGCAGAATTATAAATTAAACTATCGCTTTCTTTAGAAGGACATTCATTTCTTGAGGCTTTTCGACTTTGGTCTAATTTAGATTTAATGCAATGAGGTCACTCAAGTTGAAATCACATGGCATGTTTTTGCATTTTGTTCTGCAGGGGTTTAGCTCCTGAGATTAAGAAATCAATGCTTCTACTAGGTATTCAGTTTATTCTCTCCCTTGAGTCCAGGAGAGCTTATACCTTTCTACTTAGTGAAGCCTGCTGAGAGGGCCAGAGAAGTTAGTTCTACTTCAAAGTAATCAGAAGCAGCCCTCTGAAGCAGTTCTTCCCTAGGGCACAATTAGGATGATTCTTCCCCTTTGCACAGAATTGGCTTTTAATCACTTTGAAGTGGTGGTAATTATTTCTATCTGACTATTGTTGGGCCTGGATGCACAGAGGTTACCAAGAGTGCCTCAGTGTTCTCTCTTCAAACCAATGTTAAATACTGCATGAGAGACCCCTAGCAATCATGTTCTCCATTACAGTGGTGGTAGGGGTGTGTGGGATGGGGTAAGTCAGGAGGTAGAAGATAACCATGGCTCCCTTGGCAACAATGGGGGAAAGTTGACTCAGGCTATATACCTCTCTTAATCTTATGTGAGGCTCAGCAAAATCACCAAACATTAATAAATAAATAAGCCTACCTAAATAATCCACCAACCTCACTTTCAGAAAAAGTCTACTAATAAACACCAAGGATTTACTTTTACTGCCAAATTTTAGTACAAAGTTTTTTTATATTCACCTAGAAAATTATTATTAATACATAGTGTTAAACTCCGTTCCCCCGATGGGAGGGAGCAGAGATCTCCAGGGGGTCCCCAAGACTCAAAGACCAGACCAAGAGCTGCAAAAGCAAGAGTAGTATTTTATTGAGCGAGTGCGCACTCGGGTGTCAGCCTGGTCAAACAAGCTGCACACCCTCGCCGAGGATTCCGGGGTTTTTATAGGGCAAAGTTTCAAATTAACGCAAATACATTAGGCAACATACGATTGGCTATATGTTTGGCGGGCACATCAGGCATTACACGATTAGCTATATGATTGGCAGGAAGTCCAGTGATGAGCCCACTATCCTTGAGGTGTCCGCGGGCTGGGGGTGTGAAGTCCTCGACACTTTCCAGAGGAATCTTTATGGCCAAGGCTATCTCCCTATCGCAGGTCTAAGGAGACTCTCAGGCGCCAGCAGGCAAGCAACTGACTCCCTGATTTAATGCCGGGGAGTCTTTGGTCGCGGTGTTGACCCTAGCAACTGGCCTTTTCTTATGACTGTTTAGAGCTGGGGAATCTCCGGCTGCTGTGTTAACCCTTTAATAGTCTACCAACCTAACATTCCAGCCTTTTTGGTGATATAGGGCGCCAAACTTTGTCTGGCTACTTCTTGCTGAGTCTTTGTTTGGGCATGGGGAGTCTAAGGCTGGTCTGATGGTGATGGGCTGGTGGGCAGTCGGGAATAGGGCTGAAGGAGCATCTGATGAATAGCCACCTGTGAGATTTCTTTCATTGGCTCAGTAGAAATTCCAGGGAGTGCCGCCGAGCGTTGGAATTTTGTGGGCGGAGGCCTCGGGAGTGCCATTCCCCGGGAGGGGGCCTCAGGGAGGATGTTTGCCTGCCTTTGGGTGGAACAACCTAGTTGGTTGAAACCAGGTTATCTGATTTTCCAGTCTTTCGATAGAAGTGAAGGTCTATCTTTAATGTAACTTATAGGTCAAAATAACTATAGAATGCTTTTAGTTTAAAAAAGCTAAAAAAATACTGTTAATAAATTTCTTCCACATTTTTCCTTGGAATCATCCATGCTGTACATGTTTTATGGTACATAAAACCATTCTTTGATTTAGTGAAAGGAGTGCACAACATAAGTCACATATAGAATGGTTTACACAGCAACAGAGTACTTAAATTTTATTTTTTTGTATGTATAAACTGTCAACAATCTAAAGGTTTAAATTGATATTTCTTTTATTCTAATATTTTATGGTAAAGTTACATGTTTGATAATACTAAAAAATATATTAATACAAGCTCAGCCAAAATGAGAATATGTAAAATTCAAAATTTTATAATTTACAGTAAAATTCATGTAGTAATCTTTAGTGTCTTTCAGAAAAATTGCCTTGTTCTTATCCTGTCAACATGGTTGAGAAATCATCTTTGAAATTAGGTCAAGAATTTCTAATACATTACTAAGTCCAGTGGCCGACTTGAAGCATTCCTTTTACTTAATAATACTGGACAGATTTGACAATTCTGTTTCTTTTGAAAAATTTTTCCAGGTTATAAAACATCACAAACACCTGAATTTTCCCCACTAACCCTCCTGCTTGCTCTTAGTTTTCTTGGCTTCCTTTCATTTCCCCAATCCTTTAACGACTGGAATGTCCTCTGGATTCCTTCCTTGATTTTTATAATTATTCAGGACTAATAAGCTGTCCCAAAATTCAGGGGCTTAAAACAATACTTATTATTGCCCAAGAATCCATATGTCCTCCAAGTCGTTCTGCTGACCTGGGGCAGGCTCTGTTGATTTTACTGCTAACTCACACACCTGGCTTCAGCTGGCATGTTGGTGATGTATGGTTGGTTGGAATAGCCTTGTTCACATTTCTGGAGGTTAGCTGGCCAGTAGGCCTGGACAACACAGGTGACCGAGCCACATGATTTTACACATCCACCAGCCCTAGCCTAGGCCTGTTCATGTGACACAGGTAAACTCCAGAAAGAAAAACCAGAAGCACACGAGGTTTTCTAGAGGCCTGGGTTGACATTTCCACTGCAATTTATTGGCTGGGGCATGGCACAGGGATGGCCTAGATACAAAGGGGTTTGAGTAGGTGGCCATTTTTTGGAAAAAGAACTCAGAAGTCACATTGGAAAGGGTAGGAAGCAAAGGAGAGGAGAGAATTGGGTGCACTTTTTTTTGTGAGTATTTATTTGGCTGCACAAGTCTTAGTTGCAACATGTGAACGCTTAGTTGTGACATATGGGATCTACTTCCTGACCAGGGATCATGCCCAGGCCTCCTGCATCGAGAGCACTACACTATTATAGGTCAAATTTTATTTTGTATTTATAAACTGTCAACAATCTAAAGGTTTAAATTGATATTTCTTTTATTCTAATATTTTATGGTAAAGTTACATGTTTGATAATACTAAAAAATATATTAATACAAGCTCAGCCAAAATGAGAATATGTAAAATTCAAAATTTTATAATTTACAGTAAAATTCATGTAGTAATCTTTAGTGTCTTTCAGAAAAATTGCCTTGTTCTTATCCTGTCAACATGGTTGAGAAATCATCTTTGAAATTAGGTCAAGAATTTCTAATACATTACTAAGTCCAGTGGCCGACTTGAAGCATTCCTTTTACTTAATAATACTGGACAGATTTGACAATTCTGTTTCTTTTGAAAAATTTTTCCAGGTTATAAAACATCACAAACACCTGAATTTTCCCCACTAACCCTCCTGCTTGCTCTTAGTTTTCTTGGCTTCCTTTCATTTCCCCAATCCTTTAACGACTGGAATGTCCTCTGGATTCCTTCCTTGATTTTTATAATTATTCAGGACTAATAAGCTGTCCCAAAATTCAGGGGCTTAAAACAATACTTATTATTGCCCAAGAATCCATATGTCCTCCAAGTCGTTCTGCTGACCTGGGGCAGGCTCTGTTGATTTTACTGCTAACTCACACACCTGGCTTCAGCTGGCATGTTGGTGATGTATGGTTGGTTGGAATAGCCTTGTTCACATTTCTGGAGGTTAGCTGGCCAGTAGGCCTGGACAACACAGGTGACCGAGCCACATGATTTTACACATCCACCAGCCCTAGCCTAGGCCTGTTCATGTGACACAGGTAAACTCCAGAAAGAAAAACCAGAAGCACACGAGGTTTTCTAGAGGCCTGGGTTGACATTTCCACTGCAATTTATTGGCTGGGGCATGGCACAGGGATGGCCTAGATACAAAGGGGTTTGAGTAGGTGGCCATTTTTTGGAAAAAAAGAACTCAGAAGTCACATTGGAAAGGGTATGAATCAAAGGAGAGGAAAGAATTGGGAGCACTTTTTTTTTTTAGTATTTATTTGGCTGCACAAGTCTTAGTTGCAACATGTGAACTCTTAGTTGTGACATATGGGATCTACTTCCCTGACCAGGGATCATGCCCAGGCCTCCTGCATCGAGAGCACAGTCTTAGCCACTGGACCACCAAGGGAAGTCTGAGAGCATATTTTTAAAAAGCATTCCCAACTACTGCTTCTCTCTGTTTTTATACACTCAGTGATCTTACATAGTTGCAGAGATTGTTGTAAACACAATCCACATGTTGATAACTTCCAAATATATATGTGCAACTAGTACATCTCCCTGAAACTCCAGACTTACATAACCAATTTCGTACTTGATATTTTTAATTGGGTGTCAAATAATCTTGTGTTCAACCTACCATTCTGCTTCTACAATATTCTTCCATATCTCAGATGTTTACATGTACATACTTCAGTTTACCAGGCCAAAACTTAATGTTAAAGCACTCCCCAAATCCCGTACCGAATCCATCAGTACATTTCTTCTCTATCTGTGAAATGTCCTGGGAGGAAAAAATGTGTTCTCTACCCGTCTTAGGTTCTCATATGGGACTCTATGCCAAAATATAGACTAATAATGACGAAGACAACAAGTTTATTAACATGTGTATCTCATAGATACATGGAAGAAACTCAGGAATGAGTAACTCAAGACGTGGCTTAGCACTCAAGCCTACAAAGAATTCTTAATGACAAGAAGTACATTTTGTAAAGAAACAGCATTCTAGACTTCCATGGTCTACAAGAAAGGGGGGTATGTGGGGGGATAACTAATAGCCATACAAAGTTTTTTTTAAGCCTTGTTCACATTTCTGGAGGTTAGCTGGCCAGTAGGCCTGGACAACACAGGTGACCGAGCCACATGATTTTACACATCCACCAGCCCTAGCCTAGGCCTGTTCATGTGACACAGGTAAACTCCAGAAAGAAAAACCAGAAGCACACGAGGTTTTCTAGAGGCCTGGGTTGACATTTCCACTGCAATTTATTGGCTGGGGCATGGCACAGGGATGGCCTAGATACAAAGGGGTTTGAGTAGGTGGCCATTTTTGGAAAAAGAACTCAGAAGTCACATTGGAAAGGGTATGAATCAAAGGAGAGGAAAGAATTGGGAGCACTTTTTTTTTTTAGTATTTATTTGGCTGCACAAGTCTTAGTTGCAACATGTGAACTCTTAGTTGTGACATATGGGATCTACTTCCCTGACCAGGGATCATGCCCAGGCCTCCTGCATCGAGAGCACAGTCTTAGCCACTGGACCACCAAGGGAAGTCTGAGAGCATATTTTTAAAAAGCATTCCCAACTACTGCTTCTCTCTGTTTTTATACACTCAGTGATCTTACATAGTTGCAGAGATTGTTGTAAACACAATCCACATGTTGATAACTTCCAAATATATATGTGCAACTAGTACATCTCCCTGAAACTCCAGACTTACATAACCAATTTCGTACTTGATATTTTTAATTGGGTGTCAAATAATCTTGTGTTCAACCTACCATTCTGCTTCTACAATATTCTTCCATATCTCAGATGTTTACATGTACATACTTCAGTTTACCAGGCCAAAACTTAATGTTAAAGCACTCCCCAAATCCCGTACCGAATCCATCAGTACATTTCTTCTCTATCTGTGAAATGTCCTGGGAGGAAAAAATGTGTTCTCTACCCGTCTTAGGTTCTCATATGGGACTCTATGCCAAAATATAGACTAATAATGACGAAGACAACAAGTTTATTAACATGTGTATCTCATAGATACATGGAAGAAACTCAGGAATGAGTAACTCAAGACGTGGCTTAGCACTCAAGCCTACAAAGAATTCTTAATGACAAGAAGTACATTTTGTAAAGAAACAGCATTCTAGACTTCCATGGTCTACAAGAAAGGGGGGTATGTGGGGGGATAACTAATGGCAGACAAAGGCTAGTTAGCGAAATTTGTTACATTGGTTCTCTCTGGTGTCATTTTGGGGTTGATAAGGGTCTAAAGCTGTTTCCAGTGATTAACTTTTTTGTCCATATAGAGAGGAGAGAAGGGACACCACTGTAAATTTATGTCCTCCTTTTAGGAAAATAGGGGAAAGGTAGAAAGCTATTCTTGTAGCTCCTCTCAGTTATCTTCAGTTGAAAGTAATCTTTATGGGAAAGTGGCAAATTTTGGGTTGCAAATATTACACTGCTACAAAAGCTTATCCCGTGTCTGACAATTCAACAACTCTATCATTTCCACATTCCAATTGCCATTATCATCCATCTGTATTACACTTTCTGTTTTCCTCCTTCTGCCTTTGTTCTCCTAAAATTTATTTTCCCTCAGCAGCCAGAGTAATTCTATTAAAAGTTAAATCAATTTCATCAGTATTCTACTCAAAACCTTTCTATAGTTCTCTGACTCTCACAGTTTAAAAACCAGTAACATGCCAGAAAGTCCTTCCCCACATCGTTTGATTCTTTACATGTGATGTTATCTCTCATTGAAGTAATCATACCTATCCTACTAAATTTATACTTTCTTCTCAGATTATCTGAATTAAAGAAAAATATTCTGTTCCTTTAGTAGATTTATTATTAATCTGCAATGCTGGGAAGTAAACTTATATTAAACAGACCCTAAAAGTATCTTTAATACTTTTTGCACACAATTTTCACAAATTAATCAAAATACTCATGCATGGAAGACTTGACTAAAAAAAAGATAAAGCAATCAGAAAGAAAGATACTCAAAGAGTCTTGACTGGGAGGAAAAAATGTGTTCTCTACCCGTCTTAGGTTCTCATATGGGACTCTATGCCAAAATATAGACTAATAATGACGAAGACAACAAGTTTATTAACATGTGTATCTCATAGATACATGGAAGAAACTCAGGAATGAGTAACTCAAGACGTGGCTTAGCACTCAAGCCTACAAAGAATTCTTAATGACAAGAAGTACATTTTGTAAAGAAACAGCATTCTAGACTTCCATGGTCTACAAGAAAGGGGGGTATGCGGGGGGATAACTAATGGCAGACAAAGGCTAGTTAGCGAAATTTGTTACATTGGTTCTCTCTGGTGTCATTTTGGGGTTGATAAGGGTCTAAAGCTGTTTCCAGTGATTAACTTTTTTGTCCATATAGAGAGGAGAGAAGGGACACCACTGTAAATTTATGTCCTCCTTTTAGGAAAATAGGGGAAAGGTAGAAAGCTATTCTTGTAGCTCCTCTCAGTTATCTTCAGTTGAAAGTAATCTTTATGGGAAAGTGGCAAATTTTGGGTTGCAAATATTACACTGCTACAAAAGCTTATCCCGTGTCTGACAATTCAACAACTCTATCATTTCCACATTCCAATTGCCATTATCATCCATCTGTATTACACTTTCTGTTTTCCTCCTTCTGCCTTTGTTCTCCTAAAATTTATTTTCCCTCAGCAGCCAGAGTAATTCTATTAAAAGTTAAATCAATTTCATCAGTATTCTACTCAA
This sequence comes from Tragulus kanchil, assembly GCA_022376925.1. NCBI lineage: Eukaryota > Metazoa > Chordata > Mammalia > Artiodactyla > Tragulidae > Tragulus > Tragulus kanchil. Next base: position 22,510,267 of record JAIOJX010000025.1, on the reverse strand, counting down.
AACCTTTCTATAGTTCTCTGACTCTCACAGTTTAAAAACCAGTAACATGCCAGAAAGTCCTTCCCCACATCGTTTGATTCTTTACATGTGATGTTATCTCTCATTGAAGTAATCATACCTATCCTACTAAATTTATACTTTCTTCTCAGATTATCTGAATTAAAGAAAAATATTCTGTTCCTTTAGTAGATTTATTATTAATCTGCAATGCTGGGAAGTAAACTTATATTAAACAGACCCTAAAAGTATCTTTAATACTTTTTGCACACAATTTTCACAAATTAATCAAAATACTCATGCATGGAAGACTTGACTAAAAAAAAGATAAAGCAATCAGAAAGAAAGATACTCATAGCAGATCCATATAAGGGACTTTTCAGCAATGACTATTAAAATAATAATGCTTAATAATGAATGAAATAGAAGGTGAGACTGGGAAAATTTCCAAAGAAGCAGAAACTTTAAAATAACTACAAGGAAAGTCTAGTACTGGAGAGACGAGCTAAATTATCAAACAGTAGCTATTCTTGAAAACAGAGAAGTCTGAGAGATGGGTCAGAAGAAAAGTCACAAACTGAGGTAGGGAAGACAAAAAGGTATAATGCAGCAAAGAGTATTAAAAGACATATGGCTGACAATATAAAGACATATGTATGGATATCCAGAAGATAAGAAAAGTAATATCTAAAGACATAATGGTTGATATTTTTTCTAAAACTAATGAAAGACCAAATTACAGATTCAAGAAATCTGACAAATGCCAAATGGGCAAAATAAAAGAAAATCACACAAAGGCACATTGCAAAATTACTGTTGAAAACCAATAACTAAGTGCTAAAAGCCATCTTATAAAAACACCATTGTTCTCAAATGAGCAACAAGACACACTGAGAGCTGGCATCAGCAACAGTAAATAAGAACAGAAAATAAGTAAATGATATATTCAAATTGCTGGAAAAAATTTGCCTATCTAGAAGTGTATATCCAATAAAAGTAACCTTCAAAAATTGACACTGAAATACATGCTATTCAGGAGAAGAAGAGTAAGATTATTAGTCAACTAAAGGAAATCCGAAGAGTGTTCTTTAGGGAAAAGGAGAAACAAAAAGGTGCTAATAATCTAGGAAAAACATTTATCAAAATTGCCACAGAAAAATTATTAGTCATATGTATACATATGTGCATATATGTGTGTGTCCATAAACACACATGGTATTTTAAGAAAACCTATACAATATACATGAAGAAATTCTACTCAATATTTGCAAACACACTGAAGCAATATATAAAAATAAAAATATATTACAAACTCTCTGGGTTTATTCTAGAAATACAATATTAGCTTAATAAGGTAATTCAGTACTTTAATAATGAAACAAAAAAGCATATGTTTACCTCAATATACAAAAATAAAGCAGTGAATACAATTCAATATTAATTAATGTTGAAGAACCTCATACTTCTTCAAAAAAAAAAATTTGGGAAAATTTCCAAAGAAGCAGAAACTTTAAAATAACTACAAGGAAAGTCTAGTACTGGAGAGACGAGCTAAATTATCAAACAGTAGCTATTCTTGAAAACAGAGAAGTCTGAGAGATGGGTCAGAAGAAAAGTCACAAACTGAGGTAGGGAAGACAAAAAGGTATAATGCAGCAAAGAGTATTAAAAGACATATGGCTGACAATATAAAGACATATGTATGGATATCCAGAAGATAAGAAAAGTAATATCTAAAGACATAATGGTTGATATTTTTTCTAAAACTAATGAAAGACCAAATTACAGATTCAAGAAATCTGACAAATGCCAAATGGGCAAAATAAAAGAAAATCACACAAAGGCACATTGCAAAATTACTGTTGAAAACCAATAACTAAGTGCTAAAAGCCATCTTATAAAAACACCATTGTTCTCAAATGAGCAACAAGACACACTGAGAGCTGGCATCAGCAACAGTAAATAAGAACAGAAAATAAGTAAATGATATATTCAAATTGCTGGAAAAAATTTGCCTATCTAGAAGTGTATATCCAATAAAAGTAACCTTCAAAAATTGACACTGAAATACATGCTATTCAGGAGAAGAAGAGTAAGATTATTAGTCAACTAAAGGAAATCCGAAGAGTGTTCTTTAGGGAAAAGGAGAAACAAAAAGGTGCTAATAATCTAGGAAAAACATTTATCAAAATTGCCACAGAAAAATTATTAGTCATATGTATACATATGTGCATATATGTGTGTGTCCATAAACACACATGGTATTTTAAGAAAACCTATACAATATACATGAAGAAATTCTACTCAATATTTGCAAACACACTGAAGCAATATATAAAAATAAAAATATATTACAAACTCTCTGGGTTTATTCTAGAAATACAATATTAGCTTAATAAGGTAATTCAGTACTTTAATAATGAAACAAAAAAGCATATGTTTACCTCAATATACAAAAATAAAGCAGTGAATACAATTCAATATTAATTCATGTTGAAGAACCTCATACTTCTTCAGAAATGGAAATTAAATGAAAATATTTTAAAGTTGCTATTAAAAAACTCTATAGATCATATGAAGACACCATACTATATAGTAAAACATATTTACCTTTGTCTGAAAGAATCCCTGTTATCACTTCTGTATAGCTTTTTGCAGAGATCTAGTCCATTGTAATACAGTAATATGAAAAGCAACATTTACAAGAAATAATTTATAACCATACCATGATATAACTAGAAAACTCCAAAGAATCTAAAGGTAAACTGCTAAAATTAAAAAGCAAATATTAACAATTTCACAACTCAGAGGAACACTATATATATATACACTAGCAAGAGTAAATTTCTACAAAGTATGTGATTTACTGTAACTTCAGAATACTAGGACATGTTATCTTGCTGAATTATTGAGAAGTTATTTTTTGTATTTACCTTTTTAAGTATGTCACTACTGAATATGTTTGCTCTTCCTTGTCACTATGGTGCTGTGCCAAGTGATTATACAGAGGCTTTATATTCAATAATGCACTTTTCTTTTTCTGTATGAGATATGGGCAGTATAAATTATACTGCTAAAAAAGAGAACAGTGTAATTTAAACTGCCCATTTCTCATACAGAAAAAGAAAAAGTGCATTATTGAAAAAGGGGCTGCCTGGTGGCTCAGCAGTAAAGAATCATCCTGCAGTGCAGGAGCTGTGGGAGATGCAGGCTCAATCCCTGGGTGGGGAAGATCCCCTGGAGGAGACTATGCAGTCCACTCCAGTATTCTTGCCTGGAGAATTCCCATGGACAGAGGAGCCTGGCAGGCTACATCGGGTCAGAAAAGTCAGATATAACGGGTAACAGACAAAGTCAGAAATTCCAAAAATTAGTCATATGTATACATATGTGCATATATGTGTGTGTCCATAAACACACATGGTATTTTAAGAAAACCTATACAATATACATGAAGAAATTCTACTCAATATTTGCAAACACACTGAAGCAATATATAAAAATAAAAATATATTACAAACTCTCTGGGTTTATTCTAGAAATACAATATTAGCTTAATAAGGTAATTCAGTACTTTAATAATGAAACAAAAAAGCATATGTTTACCTCAATATACAAAAATAAAGCAGTGAATACAATTCAATATTAATTCATGTTGAAGAACCTCATACTTCTTCAGAAATGGAAATTAAATGAAAATATTTTAAAGTTGCTATTAAAAAACTCTATAGATCATATGAAGACACCATACTATATAGTAAAACATATTTACCTTTGTCTGAAAGAATCCCTGTTATCACTTCTGTATAGCTTTTTGCAGAGATCTAGTCCATTGTAATACAGTAATATGAAAAGCAACATTTACAAGAAATAATTTATAACCATACCATGATATAACTAGAAAACTCCAAAGAATCTAAAGGTAAACTGCTAAAATTAAAAAGCAAATATTAACAATTTCACAACTCAGAGGAACACTATATATATATACACTAGCAAGAGTAAATTTCTACAAAGTATGTGATTTACTGTAACTTCAGAATACTAGGACATGTTATCTTGCTGAATTATTGAGAAGTTATTTTTTGTATTTACCTTTTTAAGTATGTCACTACTGAATATGTTTGCTCTTCCTTGTCACTATGGTGCTGTGCCAAGTGATTATACAGAGGCTTTATATTCAATAATGCACTTTTCTTTTTCTGTATGAGATATGGGCAGTATAAATTATACTGCTAAAAAAGAGAACAGTGTAATTTAAACTGCCCATTTCTCATACAGAAAAAGAAAAAGTGCATTATTGAAAAAGGGGCTGCCTGGTGGCTCAGCAGTAAAGAATCATCCTGCAGTGCAGGAGCTGTGGGAGATGCAGGTTCAATCCCTGGGTGGGGAAGATCCCCTGGAGGAGACTATGCAGTCCACTCCAGTATTCTTGCCTGGAGAATTCCCATGGACAGAGGAGCCTGGCAGGCTACATCGGGTCAGAAAAGTCAGATATAACTGAAGTGACTTAGCACACAACGAAGAAAGCAGATGAGCAAAGCCACTTACAGCCTCTTAAGAGTTACTTCACATTACATTAAAACCTGTTCATTTTCCTTTGTTTCAAGAGCCAGTTCTCGGAACTCATCAAGCAACTATTTCTGCTTAATCCAGCAATAAACTGTTGAGTTAAAGTCATGAATTACATTGTTAATTCCTTCCAATCATATACTTCATCTGACTTCTTCATGTGCCCTCCACATATATAAGTGGACAAAAATTAAACTACTTATATTTTAATAGTAGATATTTAAATAATATCTATTTTATCTATTTAATAGTAGATATATAGTAGATATTGTAATAATGCTTGATTAATAATATTTTCTACATTCACATTTGGTTTGGATGGACCTTCAGTAATGAAGATCCATAGAGTTTATTGTAAATATTGCATTCTGTTATTTTTTGATGATTTCCTGGGTGACTATGTGTTCTCTAGCAGGTAATTCTAGTACTTGTGGATTACATTAATGAAATCTACACACAGTAGATAAAATTAGATGTGGCTTATGGTCTAGGGCCAGAAAAATGCCTTAGAATGTAAAACTGCTTCATAATTTCAATGGACATTACAAGACCTTATCCATAGATGTATGCTTTATGCTAAATATTAATAGTTACTTTCAAGATCAAATTATTTTATGGCAGCCTCCTTAACAGATTTCATCCTTAGGCAGAGTTATGATAACCTTTACCAATAGCATATTATTTCAAACCACATAGGGTCATAAAATACTTAAGAAAGAAGCCAATTCTTCAATTACCTAGCTATTTAAACTGCCCATTTCTCATACAGAAAAGAAAAAGTGCATTATTGAAAAGGGCTGCCTGGTGGCTCAGCAGTAAAGAATCATCCTGCAGTGCAGGAGCTGTGGGAGATGCAGGTTCAATCCCTGGGTGGGGAAGATCCCCTGGAGGAGACTATGCAGTCCACTCCAGTATTCTTGCCTGGAGAATTCCCATGGACAGAGGAGCCTGGCAGGCTACATCGGGTCAGAAAAGTCAGATATAACTGAAGTGACTTAGCACACAACGAAGAAAGCAGATGAGCAAAGCCACTTACAGCCTCTTAAGAGTTACTTCACATTACATTAAAACCTGTTCATTTTCCTTTGTTTCAAGAGCCAGTTCTCGGAACTCATCAAGCAACTATTTCTGCTTAATCCAGCAATAAACTGTTGAGTTAAAGTCATGAATTACATTGTTAATTCCTTCCAATCATATACTTCATCTGACTTCTTCATGTGCCCTCCACATATATAAGTGGACAAAAATTAAACTACTTATATTTTAATAGTAGATATTTAAATAATATCTATTTTATCTATTTAATAGTAGATATATAGTAGATATTGTAATAATGCTTGATTAATAATATTTTCTACATTCACATTTGGTTTGGATGGACCTTCAGTAATGAAGATCCATAGAGTTTATTGTAAATATTGCATTCTGTTATTTTTTGATGATTTCCTGGGTGACTATGTGTTCTCTAGCAGGTAATTCTAGTACTTGTGGATTACATTAATGAAATCTACACACAGTAGATAAAATTAGATGTGGCTTATGGTCTAGGGCCAGAAAAATGCCTTAGAATGTAAAACTGCTTCATAATTTCAATGGACATTACAAGACCTTATCCATAGATGTATGCTTTATGCTAAATATTAATAGTTACTTTCAAGATCAAATTATTTTATGGCAGCCTCCTTAACAGATTTCATCCTTAGGCAGAGTTATGATAACCTTTACCAATAGCATATTATTTCAAACCACATAGGGTCATAAAATACTTAAGATAATGAAGCATTCACTTTTTATTCTACTTCAAATATACCTAGCTATTTAAACAGCGTATTGACATAATCATATCCATATTTTACCACTAATTGTCATGCAAATAATTTGTAAAACTGAGGATACAAAAAGGACCTCAAGAAGGTTTATATTCATTTCCTAGTTTTCTATTGATATTATATCTAAATCACAGAAAATCAGTCTTCTGTTTTCTCTGAGGGGAATGAAATGATACAATCTCAAATAGCCATCTATTTTAATAACTATTACTAGTACTTCCTAAAACGTCTTTTAGTTTTACTAATTTTGGAGTTTTTGTTCCACAATTTAAGTGTTTGACTTTTAACTTTTCAAACTTTGGACAAAGAAGACTGAATGGGAGACACACTGAGCTCCAATGCTGATGGAGGAAAACAAAAAACAAACAAGCAGCCAATGAAAGGGACAGAAACGCACAGCAAGAGACAAGGGAAAGATGAAAGCTTTTCGTTAGTCTCCTTTATGCATAAATCATTTTGGATATATGAGTACTTATTTTCTTTCTGGCTCTTCTTTTAATCTACTGGGATTTCACTTAATTAAGCCTTCTCTTCTAACCTTAACTACTTAATTCGAGTATATCACAAGTTTGTTTTTTTTAACAGTAGAACCAAACTCATCACTACAGAAATGGGATGCATATTCCGTACTACAAACTGATTGTTTGGATCTTCATTTTCAGCTTAAAGGTATATAAAGGTGATATCATCATAATGTCTTGAATGTGAAAGCAAGCTTTGTACCCCCACTTTTATCTCTCTGAGAGTAGCGGTGCCAGTAAACCAGTCATTTTCCATTACAAGACACAACAGCTGACTCTTTACGGTGTAGATGCTTTCTCTGGCATGTAAACTACTTTCTGGAGCCTTGTGGGGACTGGAATATATTAACATATGTGTGCTGCTGAATGTAAAACTGCTTAATAATTTCAATGGACATTACAAGACCTTATCCATAGATGTATGCTTTATGCTAAATATTAATAGTTACTTTCAAGATCAAATTATTTTATGGCAGCCTCCTTAACAGATTTCATCCTTAGGCAGAGTTATGATAACCTTTACCAATAGCATATTATTTCAAACCACATAGGGTCATAAAATACTTAAGATAATGAAGCATTCACTTTTTATTCTACTTCAAATATACCTAGCTATTTAAACAGCGTATTGACATAATCATATCCATATTTTACCACTAATTGTCATGCAAATAATTTGTAAAACTGAGGATACAAAAAGGACCTCAAGAAGGTTTATATTCATTTCCTAGTTTTCTATTGATATTATATCTAAATCACAGAAAATCAGTCTTCTGTTTTCTCTGAGGGGAATGAAATGATACAATCTCAAATAGCCATCTATTTTAATAACTATTACTAGTACTTCCAAAAACGTCTTTTAGTTTTACTAATTTTGGAGTTTTTGTTCCACAATTTAAGTGTTTGACTTTTAACTTTTCAAACTTTGGACAAAGAAGACTGAATGGGAGACACACTGAGCTCCAATGCTGATGGAGGAAAACAAAAAACAAACAAGCAGCCAATGAAAGGGACAGAAACGCACAGCAAGAGACAAGGGAAAGATGAAAGCTTTTCGTTAGTCTCCTTTATGCATAAATCATTTTGGATATATGAGTACTTATTTTCTTTCTGGCTCTTCTTTTAATCTACTGGGATTTCACTTAATTAAGCCTTCTCTTCTAACCTTAACTACTTAATTCGAGTATATCACAAGTTTGTTTTTTTTTTTAACAGTAGAACCAAACTCATCACTACAGAAATGGGATGCATATTCCGTACTACAAACTGATTGTTTGGATCTTCATTTTCAGCTTAAAGGTATATAAAGGTGATATCATCATAATGTCTTGAATGTGAAAGCAAGCTTTGTACCCCCACTTTTATCTCTCTGAGAGTAGCGGTGCCAGTAAACCAGTCATTTTCCATTACAAGACACAACAGCTGACTCTTTACGGTGTAGATGCTTTTTCTCTGGCATGTAAACTACTTTCTGGAGCCTTGTGGGGACTGGAATATATTAACATATGTGTGCTGCTGAACTGTTTGGGCCCTGCCACATGAACCTTCCTTGTCTACTTGAAACAGTGTCCTATCTCTTTGATTTTCCCATGTGTTGAATTTAGCTGGGAGATTTTTATCACAAGTTCTGTTTTCAACCATCACAGCATAGTTCAGCAGATTGGGACTCAATAGGACATTTTTCCAGAACATTTTTTTTTTTATTGAATGCAAAGCTATGCTCAAATTACTTCTATGTTATTGGACAGACTATGACTTAAATACGTGTCCCCATTCTTATCCAGGTTGACAGAAATTATTCCTCTTAAAGATGAAACAGATTTCAACTTAGCATTTACACATTTGCGTGTTTAACAACTTTAAAGTGTTAAAGAAGCAATGATAACTATTTAGCTACGTAGGTAAAAATTCTGTACAATTTTACATTTTTAACAGACCTGCTGAAGGTAATTCCTTTAAAAATGAAGCTAATTTTAGACTAGGATGTAATTATGCACTGTCATATGATTCTCTATTTTATGTTTGGTGTTTATGTCTCCATGATGAGACTGTAATGACAGTGATAATGGAAGCATTTTGTATGCTTAAGTTCTGCAGTTTCCAAAATTGTGCTTGTTCATATTTTCATATTAGAAATATAATAGACACTGGCTGATTCACTCATTGAAAATGTGGGTTACCTGTTTTAGAAGATAGTAGAAAATCTGTTTTATGTTTTTGTTTTGTTTTTAACACAAATTTACTATTGCCAGCAAATCACATGGTTAAGTCATCATGAATCACACCCATGCACTGAGCTAGCCCTATGTAAGATAATATTAGGTATACTGAAAGGTTAAAATAATTTTGTAAGGTTAAATTTGAATTGTGTATAAATTCAGTGAATCTGAGATGTATAAATCAACACCTACAAATGCCTATTCATTGCAGAAAATGTCACCCATAAAATAATTTTGAATCAAACTAAATTGTCTTGAATGTGAAAGCAAGCTTTGTACCCCCACTTTTATCTCTCTGAGAGTAGCGGTGCCAGTAAACCAGTCATTTTCCATTACAAGACACAACAGCTGACTCTTTACGGTGTAGATGCTTTTTCTCTGGCATGTAAACTACTTTCTGGAGCCTTGTGGGGACTGGAATATATTAACATATGTGTGCTGCTGAACTGTTTGGGCCCTGCCACATGAACCTTCCTTGTCTACTTGAAACAGTGTCCTATCTCTTTGATTTTCCCATGTGTTGAATTTAGCTGGGAGATTTTTATCACAAGTTCTGTTTTCAACCATCACAGCATAGTTCAGCAGATTGGGACTCAATAGGACATTTTTCCAGAACATTTTTTTTTTTATTGAATGCAAAGCTATGCTCAAATTACTTCTATGTTATTGGACAGACTATGACTTAAATACGTGTCCCCATTCTTATCCAGGTTGACAGAAATTATTCCTCTTAAAGATGAAACAGATTTCAACTTAGCATTTACACATTTGCGTGTTTAACAACTTTAAAGTGTTAAAGAAGCAATGATAACTATTTAGCTACGTAGGTAAAAATTCTGTACAATTTTACATTTTTAACAGACCTGCTGAAGGTAATTCCTTTAAAAATGAAGCTAATTTTAGACTAGGATGTAATTATGCACTGTCATATGATTCTCTATTTTATGTTTGGTGTTTATGTCTCCATGATGAGACTGTAATGACAGTGATAATGGAAGCATTTTGTATGCTTAAGTTCTGCAGTTTCCAAAATTGTGCTTGTTCATATTTTCATATTAGAAATATAATAGACACTGGCTGATTCACTCATTGAAAATGTGGGTTACCTGTTTTAGAAGATAGTAGAAAATCTGTTTTATGTTTTTGTTTTGTTTTTAACACAAATTTACTATTGCCAGCAAATCACATGGTTAAGTCATCATGAATCACACCCATGCACTGAGCTAGCCCTATGTAAGATAATATTAGGTATACTGAAAGGTTAAAATAATTTTGTAAGGTTAAATTTGAATTGTGTATAAATTCAGTGAATCTGAGATGTATAAATCAACACCTACAAATGCCTATTCATTGCAGAAAATGTCACCCATGGTAAAACAGATGGAAGATATTTGAGGATGACCTTGGATAACTGACAACCTTCACATTCAAAATATCAGAAGCTTGTAATAGTCATATATACAAAGTTCTGAAAAAGTGAAGTTAACAAATCACTATGTTAAATAATTCTGAATATGATTTTAAACTCACCAGCATTCATCATCCTAAAATGGTATTTTTCTTAAATGCCTCATGAGAGATCAGGTTGTTTTAAAAATGTAATTATGGACAAAAGTGATTGAGCTTCCCTTAAGGCTGTCCTATCTGTCAAGGTAATAAAATGTCTCAATCTATGAGACAGATGATATTTTACTTTGAATATAAGCCAAATTTGAGTGGTAGATCAAAGGGAAAAGAACATTTAGAAAGTGTTTAATTGAAAACTGCTTTGTTTTTTGACGTCTATGAAGGATTATTGAATAGCTATTAAAAGAAAATAGTTACTTACTGCTCACATTTCTGACACTAGATGTATGGGTTTTCTGCTCACACTAAGCAATTTTGTTACTGTCTTGATTCAGGGCCGATGCCACAGGTTAAGGGCTCAGGCCCCCAAGTCTGTCTCTACCTCAGACTCAAAGCACAATACTCACGCATCTGTTAAACTTGGCTATGAATCAGGGATGCAAAAATTCAACTTCAATACTTTGCTATCACAGCTCAAAGACTTTACATACTATAATTGTTGTAAAGAATACAATCTGGAATAGCCACATGGAAGAGATACATAGTGAATTTTGAGGAAAGGGTGCAGATTCTTCATGCCATTTGTAAGCATAACACCCTTCTAGAACTTGACGTGTTCACTAACTCAAAAGTTCTCCAGACCTCGTCGTTTAGGAACTCTATGGAGGATTCATTATATAGGCATAAATGACCAAAAAAAAAAAAAATCATTGGCCACTGGAGATTAAATCAACATCCAGCACCCCTGCTTTCCCAGAGGTTGGGGATGAGCCTGAAAATTCTAACCCTCTAATCAATCATTCCTCAGTTTTTCTGACATCCAGCCCAGATGTTTCAAGAGCAACCTCACTAGCATAAGCTCAGATATAGCTAAAGGGAACTTATAATGAATAACTAAAGACTTGTGATTCAGGATATTCCAAAAGTTTTAGTAGCTCTGTGCCAGGAATTGAGAAAAGATACTTTCTTAATGCAGAAATATATTTATTATGATGTCATATTTCCTATATAGTAATTGCCAGGCTGTTCTGCAAATAGATTGAGTAAGCTCACATTATACCAGCATGGTAGGTGCTAGGTCACTTTGGCCATGTCCTACTCTTTGTGACCCTGTGGACCGTGGCCTGCCAGGCTCCTCTGTCCACGGGATTTCTCAGGCAAGAATACTAGAGTGGGGTGCCATTTCCTTCTCCAGGGATCTTTCTGAGCCAGGAATCAAACCCACGTCTCCTGTGTTGGCAGGCAGATTACTACTGAACCACCTGGGAAGCCTCATTTAATAGTTATAATAATTATATATACATACCAAGTCAGTTATAACACTAGATATTCAAACAATTATTTAGATAAAACTCAGGTTTTATGCTCGAATTTTCTCTCATATTGGCCATTTTAATCATGAAATATTAATTGTAGCCATATCCAAATAGCTGTGATACTAATGAGCTTTTGAGAAACCTTTGAAATTAACCAGTGAGAACTCTACCTCAGACTCAAAGCACAATACTCACGCATCTGTTAAACTTGGCTATGAATCAGGGATGCAAAAATTCAACTTCAATACTTTGCTATCACAGCTCAAAGACTTTACATACTATAATTGTTGTAAAGAATACAATCTGGAATAGCCACATGGAAGAGATACATAGTGAATTTTGAGGAAAGGGTGCAGATTCTTCATGCCATTTGTAAGCATAACACCCTTCTAGAACTTGACGTGTTCACTAACTCAAAAGTTCTCCAGACCTCGTCGTTTAGGAACTCTATGGAGGATTCATTATATAGGCATAAATGACCAAAAAAAAAAAAAAAATCATTGGCCACTGGAGATTAAATCAACATCCAGCACCCCTGCTTTCCCAGAGGTTGGGGATGAGCCTGAAAATTCTAACCCTCTAATCAATCATTCCTCAGTTTTTCTGACATCCAGCCCAGATGTTTCAAGAGCAACCTCACTAGCATAAGCTCAGATATAGCTAAAGGGAACTTATAATGAATAACTAAAGACTTGTGATTCAGGATATTCCAAAAGTTTTAGTAGCTCTGTGCCAGGAATTGAGAAAAGATACTTTCTTAATGCAGAAATATATTTATTATGATGTCATATTTCCTATATAGTAATTGCCAGGCTGTTCTGCAAATAGATTGAGTAAGCTCACATTATACCAGCATGGTAGGTGCTAGGTCACTTCGGCCATGTCCTACTCTTTGTGACCCTGTGGACCGTGGCCTGCCAGGCTCCTCTGTCCACGGGATTTCTCAGGCAAGAATACTAGAGTGGGGTGCCATTTCCTTCTCCAGGGATCTTTCTGAGCCAGGAATCAAACCCACGTCTCCTGTGTTGGCAGGCAGATTACTACTGAACCACCTGGGAAGCCTCATTTAATAGTTATAATAATTATATATACATACCAAGTCAGTTATAACACTAGATATTCAAACAATTATTTAGATAAAACTCAGGTTTTATGCTCGAATTTTCTCTCTCATATTGGCCATTTTAATCATGAAATATTAATTGTAGCCATATCCAAATAGCTGTGATACTAATGAGCTTTTGAGAAACCTTTGAAATTAACCAGTGAGAACTGAAAATTAGGTAACTGATATCTTTTCTATTTAAAATCACATAAATCAATCTTTTTATTGGCCTAGAATGGAGCCTCAATGTCTCAACATTTCTACATCTTGATAATTTAGTGAATTGGACTTTACTTGCATTACACAAATGACAATATTCACCTGTCTTTAAGACTTCAGGTAAATCCTTTTAAAATTGGACTCCATTTTAAAATGTTATTTTGGAATGAAAATTTGATGATGTGAAAGGAAACTGTTGAAAAAAGACAGTCTATAGAATGGAAAAATATGTACCAATGGTATGACCAACAGAGTTAAACACCTAAAATATATGAACAGCTTATACAACTCAATGCCAAAAATATAAACCAATAAAAAAATATTTTTACAGAGATGTCATCTGGAAGGTTAATAGGCACATGAAAAGTTGCTTAAAGTCACTAATCAGAGACATGAATTACAGCAGGAAGAAGGAACACCTCACTCCTGTCAGAATTGCCATCATCAAAAAGTCTACAAATACATGTTGGTGAAGAGATGGAAAAATGGAATGCCTGACCATTGTTAGTGGGAAAGTAAATTGATGCAGCTACTATAAAAACCAGTATGGAGGTTCCTTAAAAATGAGAAATAGAGCTGCCATATAGAGTGCAATTCCACTCCTAGGTATACATGGGAAAAAAATAGTAATTCAAAAAGTTACATTCACCCCATGTTCATAACTGCACTATTTACAATAATCAAGATATGGAAGCAACCTTGTATCCAACAACAAACAAATGGATATACAATGGAATATTAGCCACAAAAAGGAAGGAAATTCTGCCACTTGCAGCAGCATGATAGACCTAGAGAATATTATGCATGCCTGGGGAAATAAGTCAGACAGAAAAAAGACAAACACTGTAGGATATTACTTAAATGTAGAATTTGAAAAATATAAATGAATGTATATACAAAACAGAAACAGCCTCACAGATACAGAAAACAAACTATAACAAGGTTTTATGCTCGAATTTTCTCTCAATTGGCCTTTTTGAAATATTAATTGTAGCCATATCCAAATAGCTGTGATACTAATGAGCTTTTGAGAAACCTTTGAAATTAACCAGTGAGAACTGAAAATTAGGTAACTGATATCTTTTCTATTTAAAATCACATAAATCAATCTTTTTATTGGCCTAGAATGGAGCCTCAATGTCTCAACATTTCTACATCTTGATAATTTAGTGAATTGGACTTTACTTGCATTACACAAATGACAATATTCACCTGTCTTTAAGACTTCAGGTAAATCCTTTTAAAATTGGACTCCATTTTAAAATGTTATTTTGGAATGAAAATTTGATGATGTGAAAGGAAACTGTTGAAAAAAGACAGTCTATAGAATGGAAAAATATGTACCAATGGTATGACCAACAGAGTTAAACACCTAAAATATATGAACAGCTTATACAACTCAATGCCAAAAATATAAACCAATAAAAAAATATTTTTACAGAGATGTCATCTGGAAGGTTAATAGGCACATGAAAAGTTGCTTAAAGTCACTAATCAGAGACATGAATTACAGCAGGAAGAAGGAACACCTCACTCCTGTCAGAATTGCCATCATCAAAAAGTCTACAAATACATGTTGGTGAAGAGATGGAAAAATGGAATGCCTGACCATTGTTAGTGGGAAAGTAAATTGATGCAGCTACTAAAAAAACCAGTATGGAGGTTCCTTAAAAATGAGAAATAGAGCTGCCATATAGAGTGCAATTCCACTCCTAGGTATACATGGGAAAAAAATAGTAATTCAAAAAGTTACATTCACCCCATGTTCATAACTGCACTATTTACAATAATCAAGATATGGAAGCAACCTTGTATCCAACAACAAACAAATGGATATACAATGGAATATTAGCCACAAAAAGGAAGGAAATTCTGCCACTTGCAGCAGCATGATAGACCTAGAGAATATTATGCATGCCTGGGGAAATAAGTCAGACAGAAAAAAGACAAACACTGTAGGATATTACTTAAATGTAGAATTTGAAAAATATAAATGAATGTATATACAAAACAGAAACAGCCTCACAGATACAGAAAACAAACTAGTGGTTACCAGAGGGGAGAGGAAAGAGAGAGGGACAAGTTAGTGGTGTGGGACTAATAAATACAAACCACTATATAAAAAATACATTAACAACGAGAATGTATTATATAGCACAGGGAAATATATCCTTTTTCATGTAATAATTTTAAACGTAGGATAATCTACAAAAACACTGATTCACTATGCTATACACTTGAAAACTAATATAATATTATACATCAACTATATTTCATTTAAATAAATAAAAATAAGTAAAAATTTTAAGTACTTTGATGGTATTGAAGATATATTATCGTAACATCACTGTCATAATATACCCCTGCTTTGATGGCTTAAATTCCTTTCAGTCATGAACTGAAGTACAGCATATATGTCTTTCTGTGATTATAAGTGAGACAAATCTCACACATCATGTGTCTTAAATGATATATTAAAAATGTTGGGCTTCCCTGGTGGTCCAGTGGGTAAAGAGCTAGTTCGATCCCTAGCCCAGGAAGATCCCACTGGCCACGGGAGTGTCTGGACTGGTGTATCCAGTTATGAGCCAGCGCTCTGGAGCTCAAGCTCCCAGAGCTGGTACTCTGCAACAAGAGAGGCCACTGC
The DNA here is from genome assembly GCA_022376925.1 of Tragulus kanchil. Classification (NCBI taxonomy): domain Eukaryota; kingdom Metazoa; phylum Chordata; class Mammalia; order Artiodactyla; family Tragulidae; genus Tragulus; species Tragulus kanchil. The sequence goes on along the minus strand of JAIOJX010000025.1, from coordinate 22,494,276 downwards.
AATGAGAGGCCCAAACAGGCCAAAGAATAAAGATGGATGAAAATAAAGAAAAAACCAATGAAAGAGGCCAAAAAAAGTAAAAAATATATTCAAGGTTAAAAAAAGAAATGTTTGTGAGAACCAGGCCACTCAGGATACTGACTTAATTCCAATGTAATCATTTTGTTCATGATATGTGAAGATTGCTATTAATATGAAAATTATATACTTTTGAATTGATGTTGACATGCTATTTTCTATTCTTCTGCATAAGTCATGCTCATGGATCAAATTTATGAACTGATGATTCATAAAATCAGCACTGTGTTACTTTTACTCTTAGTAGATTTAGCAAATGAGGTGTTTGTATGACTGCAGAGATTGGTTATCTAAGTTTGGCAATGCTCCTAGAGAAGCATCTATCTAAAAGATCTGACTCACAGATTCAAACAATGGACAGCTCTAGGCAATTAGTAGATTTTTTTTTTTAATCTAATAACTACTAAAGACACTGGCAAACTATCCATACAGCATTGCTGATGGTTGCTCTGCTGTATGTGAAAAATATCCATCTGCAGTACCCTTTCAACATAATGGTCAATGTTTTGTTTAATTTATAAATACTATCACTGGTTTTATAGGTGGGCATTGCTATAACTTGACAGAAAAATGTCTAACACATTTCAGTAGAACATATTTTCTAGAATTTCACTGATTACTTGGGATTTGTTCGTAATAATTCTGAGTAATGGGTTGGGCAAAACATCATCTGGGACTGTGGGGCTGTCAAACTGGTTAATAAAAATAAGTAAAAATTTTAAGTACTTTGATGGTATTGAAGATATATTATCGTAACATCACTGTCATAATATACCCCTGCTTTGATGGCTTAAATTCCTTTCAGTCATGAACTGAAGTACAGCATATATGTCTTTCTGTGATTATAAGTGAGACAAATCTCACACATCATGTGTCTTAAATGATATATTAAAAATGTTGGGCTTCCCTGGTGGTCCAGTGGGTAAAGAGCTAGTTCGATCCCTAGCCCAGGAAGATCCCACTGGCCACGGGAGTGTCTGGACTGGTGTATCCAGTTATGAGCCAGCGCTCTGGAGCTCAAGCTCCCAGAGCTGGTACTCTGCAACAAGAGAGGCCACTGCAATGAGAGGCCCAAACAGGCCAAAGAATAAAGATGGATGAAAATAAAGAAAAAACCAATGAAAGAGGCCAAAAAAAGTAAAAAATATATTCAAGGTTAAAAAAAGAAATGTTTGTGAGAACCAGGCCACTCAGGATACTGACTTAATTCCAATGTAATCATTTTGTTCATGATATGTGAAGATTGCTATTAATATGAAAATTATATACTTTTGAATTGATGTTGACATGCTATTTTCTATTCTTCTGCATAAGTCATGCTCATGGATCAAATTTATGAACTGATGATTCATAAAATCAGCACTGTGTTACTTTTACTCTTAGTAGATTTAGCAAATGAGGTGTTTGTATGACTGCAGAGATTGGTTATCTAAGTTTGGCAATGCTCCTAGAGAAGCATCTATCTAAAAGATCTGACTCACAGATTCAAACAATGGACAGCTCTAGGCAATTAGTAGATTTTTTTTTTTAATCTAATAACTACTAAAGACACTGGCAAACTATCCATACAGCATTGCTGATGGTTGCTCTGCTGTATGTGAAAAATATCCATCTGCAGTACCCTTTCAACATAATGGTCAATGTTTTGTTTAATTTATAAATACTATCACTGGTTTTATAGGTGGGCATTGCTATAACTTGACAGAAAAATGTCTAACACATTTCAGTAGAACATATTTTCTAGAATTTCACTGATTACTTGGGATTTGTTCGTAATAATTCTGAGTAATGGGTTGGGCAAAACATCATCTGGGACTGTGGGGCTGTCATGGGTTGAAATGTGTTCTACAAAATGATATGCTAACATCCTAACAACTGTACCTCTAAATGTAACTGCCCGTGGAAACAGGATCTTTGCAGATGTAATCAAGATGAGGTCGTTGGGCTGGACACTAACCCAATATAACTTGCTTACTTGTAAGAAGAGAAGAACATAGTATATGACAGAGACAGAGACTAGAGAGAGGCATCTGGAGGCTGTGTATTCCTGGCCACAAGCAGAAGCTAGGAAGAGGCAAGGAAGGATCCTACACAGAGACTCAAACGGAGCCTGGCTCTGCAGACATCTTGAGTTTACTCTTCTAGCCTCTAGAACTGTGAAACCATAAATTTTGAAATTTCAAGCCACCCAGTTGGTGTTACCTTGTAACAGCAGCCATAGGAAATTAATACAGGTATAAAATGCACTGACATCATTAACTTCAAACCCGTGACATGATGAGCTCAAACTGCCTGGAGACAATAAAATCTGAAGTGTAAGTGTCTCAAATTATGTATCAAATTAACTTTCAAGAATAAAATGAGGTTAACACACACTATTATTTACTATGTGCACAGGTTTACTCTTGTGCTAGGAGACACAAAGGGGTGAGCAGGACAGCAAAGAGAATATAAGGAAAAAGATTCGGTCATTCTCTTAATGAGTTAAGGACCTAAAGGGATATTACACATCTAAATGGTTAAATACTATACAGAGGAGAACATAGTTTCTAAATAACGCTCAGATGAGGAACTTATTTTAAAGCAAATGTTGGAGTATCAGAAAGATTTCAAAAGGCAAGAAAAGTGGTTAAAGTTCTGTAAGTTAGTGAAAACATAAGTACAAGTTAAAGGAACATATTTGGAAAGTAAATGGCATTTTCTGGCAATGGTGAAACTACTGCTACATTTCATACAAAGATACGTGCATTTTGTGTGATTTATTTTTCTAAAAATTAGATCTCTAATGATGCATATAGTCATAAATGAGCACTGTGCACCAGATATGTTAACTAAGAAGCATAAAAAGAGGAACAATGAAACAAATACCATGGGTATATATCCATGTATATTGCTCTGGTTTAGGAATCTTCGAGGCTTTTCCAGGTGACTCAGTGGTAAAGAATTCACCTGCAAAGCAGGAAATGAGGGTTCAATCCCTTGGTCAGGAAGATCCCCTGAAAGAGGAAATGGCAACCCACTCCAGTATTCTTGCGTGGGAAACCTCATGAAGTGAGGAGCCTGGTGGTCTACAGACCATGGGGACACAAGAGAGTCAGAACACAGCTTAGTGACTAGACATGAACAATAATAAGGACATCCTGAGACAATATAGTCCAAAAGTATATGTAGAGACACTGTGGTACTGAAACAGATGCATCCTCATGTATTCAAAACAAGAGTACAGATGTAAATCACACAAAACTTCTTGAAGCCTGGGCTTGGAACTGGCAAACCATCATTTTTGTCTTAATCACTTATCTAAGACAAACTGAAAGAATACCACTACCACAAGGCTTAGGGATTAAAAATTCTACCTTACTGTGAGAAACTATAATACAACATGACAAAGGGCACATAAAGGTGAAGATTAAAAAATAAGGTCGCCATTACAATCTAACACAAATAGTCAGTTAACTCCTAAAGTTGCCCCTTGGTATCCCTATTACAATCTTAATTTTCTTTCATGTAATTTGTGTATGATTTTAATGATCTAAATCTATGGCAAGAATTCCTAGATATAATTTAGTAAACAGTTATATTGTACAAATCAGTTTTGTGAGCTTAGTTAGAATCTTCTGAGAATGAGTTAAGGACCTAAAGGGATATTACACATCTAAATGGTTAAATACTATACAGAGGAGAACATAGTTTCTAAATAACGCTCAGATGAGGAACTTATTTTAAAGCAAATGTTGGAGTATCAGAAAGATTTCAAAAGGCAAGAAAAGTGGTTAAAGTTCTGTAAGTTAGTGAAAACATAAGTACAAGTTAAAGGAACATATTTGGAAAGTAAATGGCATTTTCTGGCAATGGTGAAACTACTGCTACATTTCATACAAAGATACGTGCATTTTTGTGTGATTTATTTTTTCTAAAAATTAGATCTCTAATGATGCATATAGTCATAAATGAGCACTGTGCACCAGATATGTTAACTAAGAAGCATAAAAAGAGGAACAATGAAACAAATACCATGGGTATATATCCATGTATATTGCTCTGGTTTAGGAATCTTCGAGGCTTTTCCAGGTGACTCAGTGGTAAAGAATTCACCTGCAAAGCAGGAAATGAGGGTTCAATCCCTTGGTCAGGAAGATCCCCTGAAAGAGGAAATGGCAACCCACTCCAGTATTCTTGCGTGGGAAACCTCATGAAGTGAGGAGCCTGGTGGTCTACAGACCATGGGGACACAAGAGAGTCAGAACACAGCTTAGTGACTAGACATGAACAATAATAAGGACATCCTGAGACAATATAGTCCAAAAGTATATGTAGAGACACTGTGGTACTGAAACAGATGCATCCTCATGTATTCAAAACAAGAGTACAGATGTAAATCACACAAAACTTCTTGAAGCCTGGGCTTGGAACTGGCAAACCATCATTTTTGTCTTAATCACTTATCTAAGACAAACTGAAAGAATACCACTACCACAAGGCTTAGGGATTAAAAATTCTACCTTACTGTGAGAAACTATAATACAACATGACAAAGGGCACATAAAGGTGAAGATTAAAAAATAAGGTCGCCATTACAATCTAACACAAATAGTCAGTTAACTCCTAAAGTTGCCCCTTGGTATCCCTATTACAATCTTAATTTTCTTTCATGTAATTTGTGTATGATTTTAATGATCTAAATCTATGGCAAGAATTCCTAGATATAATTTAGTAAACAGTTATATTGTACAAATCAGTTTTGTGAGCTTAGTTAGAATCTTCTGAGAGATATATTCTTCTTTGGGATGTTGAAAAAAAAATTAGTTGTCTATTTTTAAAAGGCTAGGGAAACAAACTATTTTGTAAACAAAGTGGCCTTGGGAGGCCATTGGGGTTGGCTAACTGGTCTCTGAGGCAAGCACATTCCACTCTTACTAAGGCTTTTGAATGACTGGAAGTAAATTTCCTGTGATAAAATTTCAACATGCTCCAGAAATTTAATTAAGATCATTTGACTACAGAATATTTTGTGAAACAATTGGCACCATTATGTATTAGTCTTGACTTATGACAATCACAAATGAAAATAAAGAAAATAAGCTATGATAAGATGCAATTTTACTGAGTCTATTTTTATCCTTGATCTATGATTTGATTCATCACTTTTTCCCAGTCTCTTTACCAATATGCCTTTTCCTAAGACTCATGCTTGTTTTGCAAATGACTTATTAGACAGATGTTTCTAAGATCACAGTGTTATTTTTCTAAATGTCTGTTTGATTAAAAATTCTTTCTGACAGCTGAACTTTTATTACCACAGGTGGGTTTCTTTTAGGTTTATAAGGAAAAAATATATGGATGCATAGTTGATGTATATTAGTTTCAAGTGTACTACCTAGAGACTCCGTATTTTTACAGATAATACATTGAAAGTTATTACATAGTAATGTCTCTAATTCCTTGTGCTAAATAATATATCCTTATTGCTTATATATTTTATACACAATAGTTTGTATCACTTAATCCCATACCCTAACTTTCCCTTCCTTTTCCCCTCTGGAAACAAGTAGTTTGTTTTCTGTACCCACTGTTTCTGTTTTACATATACATTCAATTACCTTTTAGATTCCATGTATAAGTAATATCAGATAGTATTTTTCTGTCTTTTTCAGTCTAACTTACTGCCCTAAGCATAATATTCTCTTGATCCATCCATGTTGCTGCAAAGGGTCAAATTTCACTCTTTTTATGACTGAGTAATATTATATTGTACAAATCAGTTTTGTGAGCTTAGTTAGAATCTTCTGAGAGATATATTCTTCTTTGGGATGTTGAAAAAAAAATTAGTTGTCTATTTTTAAAAGGCTAGGGAAACAAACTATTTTGTAAACAAAGTGGCCTTGGGAGGCCATTGGGGTTGGCTAACTGGTCTCTGAGGCAAGCACATTCCACTCTTACTAAGGCTTTTGAATGACTGGAAGTAAATTTCCTGTGATAAAATTTCAACATGCTCCAGAAATTTAATTAAGATCATTTGACTACAGAATATTTTGTGAAACAATTGGCACCATTATGTATTAGTCTTGACTTATGACAATCACAAATGAAAATAAAGAAAATAAGCTATGATAAGATGCAATTTTACTGAGTCTATTTTTATCCTTGATCTATGATTTGATTCATCACTTTTTCCCAGTCTCTTTACCAATATGCCTTTTCCTAAGACTCATGCTTGTTTTGCAAATGACTTATTAGACAGATGTTTCTAAGATCACAGTGTTATTTTTCTAAATGTCTGTTTGATTAAAAATTCTTTCTGACAGCTGAACTTTTATTACCACAGGTGGGTTTCTTTTAGGTTTATAAGGAAAAAATATATGGATGCATAGTTGATGTATATTAGTTTCAAGTGTACTACCTAGAGACTCCGTATTTTTACAGATAATACATTGAAAGTTATTACATAGTAATGTCTCTAATTCCTTGTGCTAAATAATATATCCTTATTGCTTATATATTTTATACACAATAGTTTGTATCACTTAATCCCATACCCTAACTTTCCCTTCCTTTTCCCCTCTGGAAACAAGTAGTTTGTTTTCTGTACCCACTGTTTCTGTTTTACATATACATTCAATTACCTTTTAGATTCCATGTATAAGTAATATCAGATAGTATTTTTCTGTCTTTTTCAGTCTAACTTACTGCCCTAAGCATAATATTCTCTTGATCCATCCATGTTGCTGCAAAGGGTCAAATTTCACTCTTTTTATGACTGAGTAATATTATATTGTATATATCGTTTCCATTGTCTGCTGATAAACATATGGGTTGCTTGCACATCTTGGCTATTGTAAATAGTGCTATGAACATATATGCATATATGGGGTATATGCATCTTTTTGAACTAGTCTTTTAGTTCCTGTCCAGATACAAAGCCAGCACTGGAATTGCTGGATCATATGGAAGTTTTATTTTTAGTTTTTTGAGGGCCTCCATACCATTTTCTATAGTGACTGAATTAATTTACATCCTTAGGAACAACGTACAAGCTTTCCTTTTCTCCATTTGTTATTTGTAGTCTTTTTGATGATCATCAATCTGACAAGCAGGATATGACAACTCATTGTTGTGGTTTCTATTTTACTAAATAGTTAGTGATCCTGAGCATATTTTCATGTGGTCCCTTAGTCAACTATATGTCTTCTTTGGAGAAGCTTCTAATTGGGTCTTCTGCCAATTTTTTGATTGGTTTGTGTCTTTGATATTGAATTATATATGCTGCTAATATATTTTGGGTATTAACCCTTTTTGATCATGATTTACAAATATTTTCTCCCATTCAGTAGGCTGTCTTCATTTTGTCAACAGTTTCCTTTATTGCTAAAAATCTTTTAAGTTTAATTGGATCCCATTTGTTCATATTTTCTTTTTTCTTTTTTGCCTTAGGTTGTTGTTCAGTTGCTCAGTTATGTCCCATTCTTTGTGACCCCATGGACTGCAGCACACCAGGTATCCCTGTCCTTCACTACCTTGTGTAGTTTGCTTAGACTCATGTCCATTGAGTTGATGATGCCATGCAAACATATCATACTCTGTTACCCCCTTCTGATTCTGCTGTCAATCTTTTCTAGCATCTAGGTCTTTTCCAATGAATTGGCTCTTTGTATCAGGTGGCCAAAGTATTGGAGCTTCAGCTTCAGCATTAGTCCATCCAATGAATATTCAAGGTTAATTTCCTTTAGGATTAATTGGCTTTATCTCCTTGTGGATCAAGGGACTCTGAAGAGTCTTCTCCAACATCACAATTTGGAAGCATCAATTCTTTGGTGCTCACCCTTCATAGTCCAACTCTCCCATCCATACTTCACTACTAGAAAAACCATAGCTTTGACTATACAGACCTTTGGCAGAAGAGTGATGTTTCTGTTTTTTAACATGCTGTCTTTGTCTTTCATTTTTGTATTAATTTTTCCGTTTCCAGTTTAGTATCTCACACGTAATTATAACTTAACAAATCCTTCTCTCACACATAATTATAACTTAACAAACCCTTGATAAATACATGGATAAATATAAGAATATCACAGAAGCATAAAAACAGGTATATTTGTTTAGTTGTATATTTCTGATTTTAAAATTGTACTTCCTCAAAGAAAAGTAAAAACGAAAAAAACTACACCTTTCGCTGAAGTTCACAGCACACTGTGGTTGAGATCAGAGATTTTGGAATCAAACTGCACAGATTTTAAATAGTGTTTCCTCATTTTATTCATACACTAAAACTGTTTAAAAATTATTTGAAAACTATGTGTTTTTTCACTCAAAGATTTTTTCCCAAAGATATGTCATTTGGCTATTCTAAAAGGATTGTTAGGCTCTAATTGGGTTTTTAATTTTTGATTGGTTTGTGTCTTTGATATTGAATTATATATGCTGCTAATATATTTTGGGTATTAACCCTTTTTGATCATGATTTACAAATATTTTCTCCCATTCAGTAGGCTGTCTTCATTTTGTCAACAGTTTCCTTTATTGCTAAAAATCTTTTAAGTTTAATTGGATCCCATTTGTTCATATTTTCTTTTTTCTTTTTTGCCTTAGGTTGTTGTTCAGTTGCTCAGTTATGTCCCATTCTTTGTGACCCCATGGACTGCAGCACACCAGGTATCCCTGTCCTTCACTACCTTGTGTAGTTTGCTTAGACTCATGTCCATTGAGTTGATGATGCCATGCAAACATATCATACTCTGTTACCCCCTTCTGATTCTGCTGTCAATCTTTTCTAGCATCTAGGTCTTTTCCAATGAATTGGCTCTTTGTATCAGGTGGCCAAAGTATTGGAGCTTCAGCTTCAGCATTAGTCCATCCAATGAATATTCAAGGTTAATTTCCTTTAGGATTAATTGGCTTTATCTCCTTGTGGATCAAGGGACTCTGAAGAGTCTTCTCCAACATCACAATTTGGAAGCATCAATTCTTTGGTGCTCACCCTTCATAGTCCAACTCTCCCATCCATACTTCACTACTAGAAAAACCATAGCTTTGACTATACAGACCTTTGGCAGAAGAGTGATGTTTCTGTTTTTTAACATGCTGTCTTTGTCTTTCATTTTTGTATTAATTTTTCCGTTTCCAGTTTAGTATCTCACACGTAATTATAACTTAACAAATCCTTCTCTCACACATAATTATAACTTAACAAACCCTTGATAAATACATGGATAAATATAAGAATATCACAGAAGCATAAAAACAGGTATATTTGTTTAGTTGTATATTTCTGATTTTAAAATTGTACTTCCTCAAAGAAAAGTAAAAACGAAAAAAACTACACCTTTCGCTGAAGTTCACAGCACACTGTGGTTGAGATCAGAGATTTTGGAATCAAACTGCACAGATTTTAAATAGTGTTTCCTCATTTTATTCATACACTAAAACTGTTTAAAAATTATTTGAAAACGGACTCATTGTGTATACCTTTCTTTCAACAGAATACACCAGTGGAAGAAATCAAAAAAGGAAAAAATTACTTTTTATATTCCCAAAGATTCTATAGGGCAGAAAACCTTATCTATCTCATGGTACTTTTTAAAAATTTATATATATATATATGATTTGGTTTACTATTATTATTACATGGAAATTACATTTAGCATTTTTTTAACATATTTCTCACAACACTCCTCAAAGATAGGTATAATTTCTGAAGTTCATTAATTAGGCAGTAAATTTAAAGAAACTAAAATTTTCATCCAAGCTAATCTGCTATACAACAGATCTGTAATTTAAAGCCTCACCTTATCTTTTCAAAACTTCCTTTATATAACATTCCTCATTGGTTTCTCCACAATTTTTGTCTTGCTGTCTTCTCACTTGTGCTCAAACTATTTACATAAAGCTCTAGGAAGATCTAAGAGAAACTTGTTTACTTTTAATAATCTCAGTGTTTCCTAAATCTATTTGACCTTTCATCCATTGATATCTCATTACATAATTGCATTACTTAAAGGTATCTGTCTACACCAAATTTCTCAACAATGGGATGCTGAAATCTTCCACCCAGGCATTCAACTTCCCCACACCTCCTGCATTCCCCGGAGCAGCACTTCATTGGTATTATTTGTGCTAAGCAGTGAAAACAATCTCTAAAAAGCCAACTTGTTACATTTTACCTAAACAATATTTTATTTGTCGAAATACCTTAAATATCTGTAAGAAAAGAAAAAGCTGAACTGCTATTACCAAAGGAACATGAAAATGAAGTAATACAACTAAAACTGAATCCATTTTTGATGTTGACTCCTCCTCCCCTTTTCCTCTTAGTTGTGGGATCCAAGTGCATCTACCCTGTGACAGTGAAGTTAAGAGCTACTACATGATGAGTAGATGAATATAGTAACAGCTTCCTCACTAACAAATGTACACTACGGAATTCCCTGGAAGGATGTACAACAGGGCAAGCTATTTAGAAGGAAGCATCAGACATTATCTCCCAATTGACATTCTTTTGTGCTTTGCTTGGCATTCTTTCTTTCATCTACAGGAGTGAGCAATTATCATTTTAAGTATGAAAATCAGAATTGGAAAAGTACAAAAGATTTACTCTTTCCCCTCATTATAAATTAGAGATAGTCTAAGTTCCCTTCTAATCATAAGTCAAAGAATGGAGAGAATTACACATTTGTGGGGAAAATATCAAACATGAAATTGTATCTTTTAGATTATGCCTTAATGGAATTATACCTGATGGCAAAAAATACAATACCTACACATGAAGATTGACATGTTCAATAACCTGCCTTTGTATGTGGAAGTCAATTATGTAACAAAAACTTGCCAGATATTGTCTCATTACTAAGATAAATTTGCAAGATAAGAGGGTGACAGCCATCATTAATCAATTCTGTACCAAGAAAACTATGCACAGTTAATGTCTCACCAACTAGTACAAGCAACACATATTACTATCTGTGAAAGCTCATTGCTTGTGATAAGCTAATGAGTGAGATTCACAGTTAAATTCTTAGGCAGAAATAAGGACTAGAATTTATTGTAGAAATTAACTGAGATTATTGGTGATAGATTAATATGAATAGCTGAAATAGATTAGTTGGGGTTGAAATTTCAATTCTCAACTTTGGTGATCACCTCAGATAGTCAGGTGGAATAAAAATACATATATTAGTCCAGTACCTGCTGACAGTTTCCATTGGTTACAGTGCCCAAGATACAGGGTGTGGCTGAAAGACACTGTAACAGTTTTGCCACAGACTGCTCAGTTTTGTATCTATGCCTCTCTTCATTTTCCAAAAGAATAGTCATTTAGGTTACTCAAAGCCATGTCACTTTTGTGCCTCCCTGTAATTTGCAACATTAATTTAGGACTTTATAAATACCTCAAAGATTTTACTTTCATAGGATCTACTCTTATGTTTGTTTGGATTGCAATGAAAGGTGATTTGTGCATTATATTAATTAAACCCAACAAAACTCTATTTGAGTTAACATACAAAATCTTTTGCTGTCTTTGTCCTAAGAGGATACCTGATGAAAGCATCTATTTTTACACAGTGTAGAAAAAACCTGTCCTGTAATTAAAGTTGATATGGCTCAATTATGTTGCCACAGAGGGAAGAAGAAAATTATATTTCTTTCATATGAAAAATACACTTCTTATGTGACAGAAACATATATAAGTTAATGCAAAGTATTCACAGATAGGTATCTGGGGTGACTTCAAATTACAACTAAATATCAGATGGTGGTTTGTTAGAGCTGCTCTGCAAGGAACTATATTTTAATAGTTATAAATATTCCCTTAACTAAGTTATATTTTAGAAAATAAAACGATGGTCAGTACAGAGGAAATTCTTCAGCCTTACTAATTTCCAAGACACAGTCAAAAATGTTTGAAGACAATAAATTCTTCCTCTCAGTTTTGGTCCTTTAGCTCCATGTAGTTTACAAGGTCTCTTCTGAAGAAACTGACTGTTACTATGGCTTTATAGACTACGAAGTTTGTTATGATTTATTCACTTTTAATGTTCTGACAGTTTAATAACTAGGTGGCATTTCTTTTTGGTTATATAATGTTGAACAATAACTTCTGTTGAACATTTGCATTTGAGACAGTGTATTTAAAGGAAAGATATGCCTTAGGGCAATTTGTAATAATGCCAGAGTCAAAGGCAAAAATCACAGAGTAAGAACGGATCTGACACCTTTTCATTTCAGGTGAAAAACTAAATAGATTTATGCTACTTCAATGATGAGGTAGATCCAATTTGGGATCAAATGATATAGCCTGTAAAATGTAGTTTTGGTAAATGCTGCGCTCATGGTACCAATGTGGAGAAATGCTTTGTGGAAGGATAAAAAAAAGGGCCCTAGGGACGGTCCTATTTTTGGAAAGAAAACACTTCCATTCATTGTGAGATTTGTTGTAAATGTAGTTTCTTAGACTTTTGCCAGTTTCGTGAAACCTCAGTGAACTCACTAGAAATAATGATATTTTACCAAACTGGGGTTTTTTTTGTTAGTTTGTTTAATTTTGCAGAAAATAATGAAATGTTTTTGTTTTTTTTCCTCATTCCCTTCCTTCCTTTATCAATGCCATTTATAGGAAAATATTGTCATAGAGACTGGATGGTTCTAAATAAAAGTTTAAAAAGAATTCTAAACATCTATTTATTTATTTATTTTTGCGGGGGCAGGTTGGGGAGGGCGTGGGTAGGCGGGCCACTTCTATTGGTCTTTCATTTGTCTAGTTTCATCCGTCTTTGTTCTTTGGCTCTTGTGGGCCTCCCATCGCGGTGGCCTCTGTTGTCACAGAGCGCCGGCTCTGGGCGCATGCGCTCCAGAGCTCCAGCTCGGTAATTGGACACATTGGTCCAGCCACTCCGCGGCACATGGGATCTTCCCAGGCCAGGGATCGAACCAGCGCCCCTTGCACTGCAAGGCGGTGTCCTTACTCACTGGACCACCAGGGAAGCCCAAAGTTTAAAAAGAATTCTGTAAGATGAAAGTCCTTCTGTAAAATGCATAAAAAATTTTGGTGGGTAGTCCATTCTATATTACTTTTAGGGTTGTACTTTCCCCCGAGTAACTGAGTCAGCACAAAGATTCAGCATTAACTGTGCAGTATAACACAAGAACCCATAGAACAAGTGTTTCCCCAACAACATATCCAGATGAGTACGTTAAAAGCTTTTTATCCCCTATTAAATATTAAAGATAATCTTAATGTAAATGTTAGATAAATGTTTTCATATAGCATTTGCCTCACGTGCTGCCTATAAGATGTCTTTGCTGTCCTGGAAGAGTATAACAATGTGATTTTCCATGGTTAATTTAATCAGATAGTCTTTTACCACACCAACTGGTAAGAATAAAAACTAGAGCTGTAACAAATCCTAACTTTAATGTTTCATACCTTTAATGTGAAGTTTTAGGATTTAAAAATGACATGTTACTTTAAAACTTCCAGACTCACTCTGTTGCACTTAACTTTCTCTTTTTCAGGTCATTTGATAAAGCACTGTGTGCAAAAGAATACCCTAAGTAAGCTACTTTTTATAAGAAAAAAATGAACTCATCTATGAAATAATGATATTTTACCAAACTGGGGTTTTGTTAGTTTGTTTAATTTTGCAGAAAATAATGAAATGTTTTTGTTTTTTTTCCTCATTCCCTTCCTTCCTTTATCAATGCCATTTATAGGAAAATATTGTCATAGAGACTGGATGGTTCTAAATAAAAGTTTAAAAAGAATTCTAAACATCTATTTATTTATTTATTTTTGCGGGGGCAGGTTGGGGAGGGCGTGGGTAGGCGGGCCACTTCTATTGGTCTTTCATTTGTCTAGTTTCATCCGTCTTTGTTCTTTGGCTCTTGTGGGCCTCCCATCGCGGTGGCCTCTGTTGTCACAGAGCGCCGGCTCTGGGCGCATGCGCTCCAGAGCTCCAGCTCGGTAATTGGACACATTGGTCCAGCCACTCCGCGGCACATGGGATCTTCCCAGGCCAGGGATCGAACCAGCGCCCCTTGCACTGCAAGGCGGTGTCCTTACTCACTGGACCACCAGGGAAGCCCAAAGTTTAAAAAGAATTCTGTAAGATGAAAGTCCTTCTGTAAAATGCATAAAACATTTTGGTGGGTAGTCCATTCTATATTACTTTTAGGGTTGTACTTTCCCCTCGAGTAACTGAGTCAGCACAAAGATTCAGCATTAACTGTGCAGTATAACACAAGAACCCATAGAACAAGTGTTTCCCCAACAACATATCCAGATGAGTACGTTAAAAGCTTTTTATCCCCTATTAAATATTAAAGATAATCTTAATGTAAATGTTAGATAAATGTTTTCATATAGCATTTGCCTCACGTGCTGCCTATAAGATGTCTTTGCTGTCCTGGAAGAGTATAACAATGTGATTTTCCATGGTTAATTTAATCAGATAGTCTTTTACCACACCAACTGGTAAGAATAAAAACTAGAGCTGTAACAAATCCTAACTTTAATGTTTCATACCTTTAATGTGAAGTTTTAGGATTTAAAAATGACATGTTACTTTAAAACTTCCAGACTCACTCTGTTGCACTTAACTTTCTCTTTTTCAGGTCATTTGATAAAGCACTGTGTGCAAAAGAATACCCTAAGTAAGCTACTTTTTATGGAAGAAAGGAAAAGATGAAAGAAAATGTTGAATAAATAATAATATTGAGTATGCTATAACTAAAATACATTAAGGAAAAATAACTGCAAGTTTTGTACTCTTATTTGTAAATGTTTTCACAGTTTTAGGATAGCATTCTGACATTGCTTTAATTGAGTATTTTAGGAATGCAATAATCAGTAAATATATTGTAGACAACAAAATCCAACTTCTTATTGTCAGAGAAACTATCCAAGAAAGGAGTCACAAATACAGGGTGACTGGCTTGAGTGAACTCTACGATGTTGGAGAGCCCAGTGTGAACACATGGGGTTTGATCAATATGCAGACTGAAATTGAAGCAGATATGGATGTACGTGTGTGTATACATATGTTTCATATATTTCCCACCTCTGTACATTGAGAAGGCTTACATCCAACATTACCCCAGTAGCAATAGGCACACCTTTCCTGGTAAACGTATTCTCCAATAAAAGAAACCAGAGGTTCTTAGGCAGGTAATTGATTCATGGTTATTATTGTGCTTAAACAAATTAGTGTAATATGCATATGGGAACTAAAAGGACCATACGTCATCACAAGGTTTCTACAGAATAGGAAAAACTTAGATATCAAGAAATCATAAAGTAAGAGAGCCTGTATTTGTGTTAACAGTAAATAGATGAATAAACTAGCCAAGGAAAAGAATACAAATATACAGATATAAATGTGTATATAAACACATATGTCCATATACACATACAAACATATACACAGGCATTTTTATAGGTACATATAAGTGTCCATGTGTATCTACATATTTATATATATGTATACATTTATATCTAGTATAATTTGTTAGCAGGGAAAAATCAGATAGTCTTTTACCACACCAACTGGTAAGAATAAAAACTAGAGCTGTAACAAATCCTAACTTTAATGTTTCATACCTTTAATGTGAAGTTTTAGGATTTAAAAATGACATGTTACTTTAAAACTTCCAGACTCACTCTGTTGCACTTAACTTTCTCTTTTTCAGGTCATTTGATAAAGCACTGTGTGCAAAAGAATACCCTAAGTAAGCTACTTTTTATGGAAGAAAGGAAAAGATGAAAGAAAATGTTGAATAAATAATAATATTGAGTATGCTATAACTAAAATACATTAAGGAAAAATAACTGCAAGTTTTGTACTCTTATTTGTAAATGTTTTTCACAGTTTTAGGATAGCATTCTGACATTGCTTTAATTGAGTATTTTAGGAATGCAATAATCAGTAAATATATTGTAGACAACAAAATCCAACTTCTTATTGTCAGAGAAACTATCCAAGAAAGGAGTCACAAATACAGGGTGACTGGCTTGAGTGAACTCTACGATGTTGGAGAGCCCAGTGTGAACACATGGGGTTTGATCAATATGCAGACTGAAATTGAAGCAGATATGGATGTACGTGTGTGTATACATATGTTTCATATATTTCCCACCTCTGTACATTGAGAAGGCTTACATCCAACATTACCCCAGTAGCAATAGGCACACCTTTCCTGGTAAACGTATTCTCCAATAAAAGAAACCAGAGGTTCTTAGGCAGGTAATTGATTCATGGTTATTATTGTGCTTAAACAAATTAGTGTAATATGCATATGGGAACTAAAAGGACCATACGTCATCACAAGGTTTCTACAGAATAGGAAAAACTTAGATATCAAGAAATCATAAAGTAAGAGAGCCTGTATTTGTGTTAACAGTAAATAGATGAATAAACTAGCCAAGGAAAAGAATACAAATATACAGATATAAATGTGTATATAAACACATATGTCCATATACACATACAAACATATACACAGGCATTTTTATAGGTACATATAAGTGTCCATGTGTATCTACATATTTATATATATGTATACATTTATATCTAGTATAATTTGTTAGCAGGGAAGAACTAATCTATATAATTTGTGAGTATGAACACATACCATCGTATTAATTTCAAACTTAATCCCACACATTTATTGAAGCACACATCCTGTGGGTACTGTAACTGAGATACAGAAAAATAAACAGTTTCTACTGAGAGCCAATTATGGGCTAAACACACATCAAAAACATTTTCTGTGTAACATACTATAAGAACATGCATATATGGTTTGAGACTTAGTGAAGTATATGAAAGTGAAATATTATCATTGGGTTCATAATGTCAAAATCAAAAGAATTCCAGGCACCTATTTTAGTGAAAAAACTAGACTTGTGGGATATGAAACAAAAAAGCACTTTTTAAAAGCACCTTCTTTTAACCAACCTGTCCTGGAGATATATCAAAAAACTCCCAAAGCACTTTCATTTACTTACACATCTTATTAGACAGTCTAATTATTCCAGTTTTTAAAAAATAACAGAATATGATCAAATCCAGACACATCTTACTGTGTGATACAAATGAGAATTTCTGCCTAATTCCCATAACCTCAAAAGCCTTCCATGAAAAAGATAGGGTAGTGGTAAAAATATGGCCAAATGGTTTTTACTGGTCAGTCAGCTTCAGTATTTGTTTTACCCTTCCCCCTTGTTTCTGACTTTTCTTCCTCAACCCCCACCATTTTGTATACTTCTTGCTTTCCTAGGGTTTTGAAAATTGAAGGCTAAATCGGTGATGTAATAAAATTGGATAGGTCTCAAATCGTTTTTTTTGTGACTATTTTCTAAGTACTTCACCCATCTCTGTCTTACATCCAACATTACCCCAGTAGCAATAGGCACACCTTTCCTGGTAAACGTATTCTCCAATAAAAGAAACCAGAGGTTCTTAGGCAGGTAATTGATTCATGGTTATTATTGTGCTTAAACAAATTAGTGTAATATGCATATGGGAACTAAAAGGACCATACGTCATCACAAGGTTTCTACAGAATAGGAAAAACTTAGATATCAAGAAATCATAAAGTAAGAGAGCCTGTATTTGTGTTAACAGTAAATAGATGAATAAACTAGCCAAGGAAAAGAATACAAATATACAGATATAAATGTGTATATAAACACATATGTCCATATACACATACAAACATATACACAGGCATTTTTATAGGTACATATAAGTGTCCATGTGTATCTACATATTTATATATATGTATACATTTATATCTAGTATAATTTGTTAGCAGGGAAGAACTAATCTATATAATTTGTGAGTATGAACACATACCATCGTATTAATTTCAAACTTAATCCCACACATTTATTGAAGCACACATCCTGTGGGTACTGTAACTGAGATACAGAAAAATAAACAGTTTCTACTGAGAGCCAATTATGGGCTAAACACACATCAAAAACATTTTCTGTGTAACATACTATAAGAACATGCATATATGGTTTGAGACTTAGTGAAGTATATGAAAGTGAAATATTATCATTGGGTTCATAATGTCAAAATCAAAAGAATTCCAGGCACCTATTTTAGTGAAAAAACTAGACTTGTGGGATATGAAACAAAAAAGCACTTTTTAAAAGCACCTTCTTTTAACCAACCTGTCCTGGAGATATATCAAAAAACTCCCAAAGCACTTTCATTTACTTACACATCTTATTAGACAGTCTAATTATTCCAGTTTTTAAAAAATAACAGAATATGATCAAATCCAGACACATCTTACTGTGTGATACAAATGAGAATTTCTGCCTAATTCCCATAACCTCAAAAGCCTTCCATGAAAAAGATAGGGTAGTGGTAAAAATATGGCCAAATGGTTTTTACTGGTCAGTCAGCTTCAGTATTTGTTTTACCCTTCCCCCTTGTTTCTGACTTTTCTTCCTCAACCCCCACCATTTTGTATACTTCTTGCTTTCCTAGGGTTTTGAAAATTGAAGGCTAAATCGGTGATGTAATAAAATTGGATAGGTCTTACAAGGTTGATGCTACTGAATACTTCATTTGCATTGAGTTATTTCATTGTGACTATTTTCTAAGTACTTCACCCATCTCTGTTCTGCATTTTCCAGTTTAGGTCATATCTCTGCTAAGTGGACACTTACGCCTCTGCTCTCAGTCCCTGACTTCCAGTGATGAATCTCATGTTGAACCTAAGTAACTTTGACCTTCCAAACTCTTGACCACAGTTCTTTCCAAAGGACTCAAGTCCTGGCCTCTTTCCACCAAGTTTGCATGTGGTCAACAGGATTTAACAGTTCCACCCACCCCTCACCTGTGTGGTATAGCTCAAACTCTGTGCCTCTCTCTCCAGTTAGCCATTGGAGGCAGCTATAGCCATTGTTGTGCCTTTGGAATTTTCACAGGAAAGAAACACTTTTCCATGAAGCTTTTTCATCTCTAAAACCTCGAGGAGACACAAGTCAAGATCTATCAATGAGTGTTCTGTGTTATTCTTCTGGAAGCACCAAAGCCAGACTGATAATATGTGCAGCATGAATAAAATGTAAGGGTTGAGAAATCAATGCCACTTCCCTGCAAACAGCCCCATGCCCTATACATGTTTTCTTGAAAACAAACTAGATAAAACAGAACACTCCTACTTTACATCATATTAGTTATACAAAGATGTGTGACTATTATTATGTTAGTAATGAGAACCTGAAGATTTTGAACTGGAAAGTGACATGACCAGAGGCATGCTTTGAAGAGCAGTATCAATCACCTTTACTATTTCTTCTTGCACTTCTCTAAACCAGTAAGCTTAACCTGTTTTCAACTGAAGAGGATATGCATTTCCATATTCAGACACATCTTACTGTGTGATACAAATGAGAATTTCTGCCTAATTCCCATAACCTCAAAAGCCTTCCATGAAAAGATAGGGTAGTGGTAAAAATATGGCCAAATGGTTTTTACTGGTCAGTCAGCTTCAGTATTTGTTTTACCCTTCCCCCTTGTTTCTGACTTTTCTTCCTCAACCCCCACCATTTTGTATACTTCTTGCTTTCCTAGGGTTTTGAAAATTGAAGGCTAAATCGGTGATGTAATAAAATTGGATAGGTCTTACAAGGTTGATGCTACTGAATACTTCATTTGCATTGAGTTATTTCATTGTGACTATTTTCTAAGTACTTCACCCATCTCTGTTCTGCATTTTCCAGTTTAGGTCATATCTCTGCTAAGTGGACACTTACGCCTCTGCTCTCAGTCCCTGACTTCCAGTGATGAATCTCATGTTGAACCTAAGTAACTTTGACCTTCCAAACTCTTGACCACAGTTCTTTCCAAAGGACTCAAGTCCTGGCCTCTTTCCACCAAGTTTGCATGTGGTCAACAGGATTTAACAGTTCCACCCACCCCTCACCTGTGTGGTATAGCTCAAACTCTGTGCCTCTCTCTCCAGTTAGCCATTGGAGGCAGCTATAGCCATTGTTGTGCCTTTGGAATTTTCACAGGAAAGAAACACTTTTCCATGAAGCTTTTTCATCTCTAAAACCTCGAGGAGACACAAGTCAAGATCTATCAATGAGTGTTCTGTGTTATTCTTCTGGAAGCACCAAAGCCAGACTGATAATATGTGCAGCATGAATAAAATGTAAGGGTTGAGAAATCAATGCCACTTCCCTGCAAACAGCCCCATGCCCTATACATGTTTTCTTGAAAACAAACTAGATAAAACAGAACACTCCTACTTTACATCATATTAGTTATACAAAGATGTGTGACTATTATTATGTTAGTAATGAGAACCTGAAGATTTTGAACTGGAAAGTGACATGACCAGAGGCATGCTTTGAAGAGCAGTATCAATCACCTTTACTATTTCTTCTTGCACTTCTCTAAACCAGTAAGCTTAACCTGTTTTCAACTGAAGAGGAGCAGTTTGCCATTTTCAGTTGGTTTCTGGGTTATAGTAAACTTTGAGGTGTAATAATATCAGAAGCAGTGCAACACAAGAGAGAAATCAATGATTGGTTTTCTGAAGAGGATAGAATTTTTTTTTTATTATTTTTACATTTAATTTTTGGTTCAATAGAGCTATATTTATTTAAATGATGTGACTTGCTACATATTTTCCTTTTATAAAGTCAAAGGATTTTGCAAGTTTTTATTTGCTAGAGTCTAGACTTTAAATGTTTTAATTATACTTGCTAAAATATTCTAATTCATATGAAGAATATTGAATTGACTAGTTTTCTAAGATTATTAGCTTCATCTATAATCCCGCATTAAAGCCTTTTGATTTTAATCTCCTGAAGGCTTGAAAAATAATCAATAAAAGTAAGAACTCTTATGACATGGGTTTAAATCCTTTTCATTATAATTGAATTACTTCCCCTGTCTTGGCCCAGACAAGCCTTTGTAATTTTCTGTTAAGCTTTCAGAAGTGGCTTGCATTATGTAATCATAGAGATAAGAAATAAAATAGACTCTTTACTTAACAATATTATTTTTAAAAAGCACCACTGATTTAGTCTATAATATGCTGTTGACAAAATAAATTCATAACAATGAAAAAAGGCTGACTTGAAAGCAGTGATTGCTGAGCTATTGTTTATATTTAAATTTAGACAAAAAATAGCTAAAATAGTCTTGTTGCCTAAAATTACCTTGTTCAAATCTTTCCCATTAGAAAGAATGATATTTACAAATCAAACAGATGAGTTTGAGGCTCACATAATGAGTCCCTCTTCCTCAAAAATTTCTCATTATTACTCTATTTAAACACAGCAATGGAATTCCACTTTTCATCCTGTTCTTTACTTGATGAAGAAGATTTTACTGTTACATGCTTTTCAGACTTCAAAAGTTGGTAGGAAAACTAAAATAGCCTTAGGAAAATCAGGTTAAAAGGGCTATTTTTTGGTTCTATCCATGCCCAATGGAAAACTCCATGTCCAGTTGGACTGAAATTGGACATTGTCATTCCCACTGAGTTTCCTCTAATTCTCAATTTCCCAATCAGCCTCACAATCCAAGGAATGAACCAGGCTGTTGCAAGAAATTTCTACTTGAAAATACGGAAAGATGCACAAATATATTTTGTGACCTAGGGTGAATATCTGAAGGACATGATGGACACATACAATGATCACAAGTTTCCACAGATATTTTAGTGGGGAGAAAATGTTGCCACTTTTTAGTCACATTTCATGAGTAAAAAAGGCCTCAGAGAAATCCCTGGATTCAAGTTAATGCCATTTACTAATAGTCTCATGTGGAACAGACCTCTATGCTTATTTTAAAAACCCAAAGGCAAGGAGGTGTTAATACCTGCTGTCTAAGCATCAAAATGTGCTGAAATAATCAGACAGGCTAATTTCATAAAACAGAATAGAGCTGAGCACTGAAGAACAGAAAGCTACGTCAAAGAACCAGACTAGAGGAGTACAGCTGGTCCTATGGTGGGTCTCTCTGCAATTCGCCATCAGTGTGACCAAAGTTTCTACAGGCATGTGCAAGACGACTTAGGCAGAAATGGGATGACATGTTTAGAAAAACTATGAAAAAAGTTACATTTTAGGGAAAAGTGTGCATACAAGAGAAGTGTGCAAACTGGTTAAATAGGTCAAGTGGTAGGAAAACCACAGGAGGCTCTAAAGTCAGGTATGATACAGAAATACTAATACCAGTGCCAGCAGTAAATGTCAACACATATTGAGATTCTACAGTGGGTCTAACACTATACTAAGACTGAATATAAATTATATCATTTAATGTCTCACTATCAGATAAAATAAAAATGTTTATTGTCTCATTATATTAGTGAAGGAGAAGAGTCTGAAGGGAGGTTAAATATTTTCCAAGGATATAAGATTAATATATGGTCAGTCATGAGCTCGAGAGGAGGTGATGGAATTCCAGCTAAGGTATTTAAATTCCTAATTATGATGCTGTTAAAGTGCTGCACTCATTATGTCATCAAATTTGGAAAACTTAGCAGTGTCCACAGGACTAGAAAAGGTTAGATTTCATTTCAATACCAAAGAAAGGCAATGGCAAAGAATGTTCAAATTACTGTACAACTGCATTTATTTCATATGCTATCAAGGCTATGCTCAAAATCCTTCAAGCTAGGGCTTCAGCAGTACGTGACCAAGAACTTTCAGATGTTTAAGCTGGATTTAGAAGAGGCAGAGGAACCAGAGATCAAATAGCCAAAATTCATTAGATCATAGAAAAAGCAAGGGAATTCCAGAAAAAAAATCATTTACTTCTGTTTCACTGGACTATGGTAAAGCCTTTGATTATGTGGGTCACAAAAAACAAAAATTCTCAAGCATATGGAATACCAGTTCACCTTACTTGTTTCCTGAGGAACCAGTATGCAGATCAAGAAGCAACAGTTAGAACTGGACATGCACAGCTAGCTTACTGATTCAAAACGGGGAAAGGAGTACAACAAGGCTGTAGATTGTGCAAAAGGCCAGGCTGGATGAACCTCAGACTGGACTCAAGACTGCAGAAAGAAATAACAACTTCACATATGCAAATGATAGCATTCTAATGGCAGAAAGTGAAGAGGAACTAAAGAGCTTGGAGATGAGGGTGAATGAAGAATGAAGAAGCTGACTTAAAATTCGATATTCAAAGAACAAAGGTCATGACATCTAGTCCCATCACTTAATGGCAAACAGAAGTGGAAAAAGTGCAGTCAGTGACAGATTTTGTTTTCCTGGGCTCCAAAATCACTGTGGACAGTGACTACAGCTGTGAGACTAAAAGACACTTGCTCCTTGGAAAGAAAGCCATGATAAAGATAGATAGGATGTTATAAAACAGAAACATCGGGCTTCCCTGGTGGTCCAGTGGGCAAAGACACTGCCTTGCAGTGCAAGGGGTGCTGGTTCCATCCATGGCCTGGGAAGATCCTACATGCCATGGAGTGGCTGGATGGATGTGCCCAACTACCGAGCCAGCACTCTGGAGTGCATGCGCCTAGAGGTGGTGCTCTGCAGCGAGGGAGGCCACTGCGATGGGAGGCCGACACAGGCCAAAGAACAAAAATGGTTAAAAATAAATAAATGAAAGACCAATAGAAGTGGCAAAAAAAATAAAATAAAATAAAATGGAAACATCGCTTTGTTGACAAAGGTTTGTACAGTCAAAGCTATAGTTTTCCAGAAGTCATGTATGGATGTGAGATTTGGACCATAAAGAAGGATTGATGTTTTTGAATTGTGCTGGAGAAGACTCTTGAAAGTCCTTTGGACTACAAGGGGATCAAGTCAGTCAGTCCTAAAGGAAATTAACTCTGAATATTCATTGGAAGGACTGAAGATGAAGCTCTATACTTTGGCCACCTTATGTGAAGAGTTGACTCATTTGAAAAGACCCTGATGGTAAGAAAGACTGATGGCAAAGGAGAAGGGGGTGGCAAAGGATAAGATGATTAGATAGCATTACTGACTCAATGGACATGAATTTGAGTAAATTCTGGGAGATAGTGAAGGGCAGGGAAGCTTGGCATGCTGCAGTCCATGGAGTCACAAATCAGAACATGACTTCAGACTGAACAACAATAATGAGCTGAGTATCTTGTCTGATTCACCATCTACGATTACTTTTGCTAGCTTTTGGCACATGGTAGACCTTCCATAAACAGTAGCTTTATGTTTATAATTAATGTTATCACCATTATTCCATTGCTAATTAGTGGTGTTTTAATGGCAAAACCAGAAACAGAATCTTGTCTGATATGTTCTCCGGTGACTACATTTTCACCTAACAATACAGACAGTTCCTTACAATGAAGACTACTCCTATCTTACAAACTACTATAATTTTAATGTGGTGTCGTGCACTTATTATAAGTAATATACATTGCATGGAGAATATTTTCTAACATGTAATTATTATAAAAACTATGTTATTACTTCTGTTAAAAAGAAAAATGTAACCTTTACTGTGTATGTTAGTCATTTAGTCGTGTTCCAACTCTTTACAACTGTATGCATTCTAGTCCACCATACTCTTCTGTCCATGGGACTCTACAGGCAAGAATACTGGAGTGGATTATCATTTCCTTCTCCAGGGGATCTTCCCAATCCAGATATCAAACCCCACTTTCCTACAATGCAGGCAGATTTTCTTTTCCACCATCTGAGCCACCAAGAAAGCCTTTACCAAGCACTTGTCAAGTAAGGCACTATGATAATCACTTCATATTCATTTTAGCCTCCAAATAACAATGTATCCTATTCTTTTCACAAGGACAACTAAGGAGAATTTAAATTCTTCTCGATTTATATTACTAATAAGAAGGATTGATGATTTTGGAATTGTGACTGAGAAGACTCTTGAAAGTCCTTTGACTACAAGGATCAAGTCAGTCAGTCCTAAAGGAAATTAACTCTGAATATTCATTGGAAGGACTGAAGATGAAGCTCTATACTTTGGCCACCTTATGTGAAGAGTTGACTCATTTGAAAAGACCCTGATGGTAAGAAAGACTGATGGCAAAGGAGAAGGGGGTGGCAAAGGATAAGATGATTAGATAGCATTACTGACTCAATGGACATGAATTTGAGTAAATTCTGGGAGATAGTGAAGGGCAGGGAAGCTTGGCATGCTGCAGTCCATGGAGTCACAAATCAGAACATGACTTCAGACTGAACAACAATAATGAGCTGAGTATCTTGTCTGATTCACCATCTACGATTACTTTTGCTAGCTTTTGGCACATGGTAGACCTTCCATAAACAGTAGCTTTATGTTTATAATTAATGTTATCACCATTATTCCATTGCTAATTAGTGGTGTTTTAATGGCAAAACCAGAAACAGAATCTTGTCTGATATGTTCTCCGGTGACTACATTTTCACCTAACAATACAGACAGTTCCTTACAATGAAGACTACTCCTATCTTACAAACTACTATAATTTTAATGTGGTGTCGTGCACTTATTATAAGTAATATACATTGCATGGAGAATATTTTCTAACATGTAATTATTATAAAAACTATGTTATTACTTCTGTTAAAAAGAAAAATGTAACCTTTACTGTGTATGTTAGTCATTTAGTCGTGTTCCAACTCTTTACAACTGTATGCATTCTAGCCCACCATACTCTTCTGTCCATGGGACTCTACAGGCAAGAATACTGGAGTGGATTATCATTTCCTTCTCCAGGGGATCTTCCCAATCCAGATATCAAACCCCACTTTCCTACAATGCAGGCAGATTTTCTTTTCCACCATCTGAGCCACCAAGAAAGCCTTTACCAAGCACTTGTCAAGTAAGGCACTATGATAATCACTTCATATTCATTTTTAGCCTCCAAATAACAATGTATCCTATTCTTTTCACAAGGACAACTAAGGAGAATTTAAATTCTTCTCGATTTATATTACTAATGAGTAAACTGACACTTAGTAAAATTACATATATGACTTAAAATAACAGAGCTATTAAATGAATGAGGTTACTAATGTACAGAGATGGAGTGAGTTCCCAAGGTGGAAAAGGCAATAGAAAATTGAACTAGAATTCAAATTGTTAATTATCAGGGAGATTTCATGATGAGAACTACAAAAATGGTCAAATGAATGGTCTCAGTCATGGAACTTACAGGTAGTTTCTGGGGACAGCTGCAAATTCAGTAATCATATAAGCAGATATAAACTTACGTCACAATCATAGGAATAAAGACCCATGGTTCAGTGAAATGTTTCTTTGGGGGCCACAACATTCATAGAAGATAATTTCCCTGATGAAGGGGTGAGTAAGCTTTGAGGGAGCAAAATAGGCAAGGCGTGGTAGTGGGGGGAGGTGATTTGATGCTTGAAGGTCTTAATTTAGGAAGAGAATTTGAAAACTTTGCAGAATGTGTTTGGTTTTGTCCCACTCTGCTATTATTTGAGTTAAAAAGAAAAAGAACTCATGTTTTCTAGAAACAGGATAAGAAAGTGCGAGCTGAAGCCTGGGGAGCATTTCTTCCTTTAGTACAACCTAAGGTGTTATTGTCCCCAGGTAGGTTCTTGTTCAACAAGAAACAAATTTGTAAGGTTATGACATATTTGTCAAAATACGTATTAAAACATATTTTCTGTCTCCAGAAAATGTCTCTCTACCTTTATGGTTACACAGGGAATTTTCTTCAAACTAATTTTCAGGAGGCACTTAACCAAACGTCAGTCAGGAACTGGTCAGAAGGACATAATGAACCTACTCTTGACATTTCATGCACAGAAATTTATTGCAATAGGCTGGGTGGCAAAATTACCCAAAAAGATAGAGGGAAGGGTTAAAAAAGGGCCTAGGGTGGTTTCACTCAAAGACCAGAAAATACAAAAAGAAGGTCTTATTACTATTTCAGCAGGCCATAGTCATCTGTATCTAATGCACTCTGAAGAGCATCATGCTTTTTTTCTTGCTATCATTGCATGAGTGAGCTAACACAGTCCTGGGGTCCAATGGTGCACTCCCCGTAAAGTTTAGCATCCACTGGGAGAAACTAAAAAACACTTAGTAAAATTACATATATGACTTAAAATAACAGAGCTATTAAATGAATGAGGTTACTAATGTACAGAGATGGAGTGAGTTCCCAAGGTGGAAAAGGCAATAGAAAATTGAACTAGAATTCAAATTGTTAATTATCAGGGAGATTTCATGATGAGAACTACAAAAATGGTCAAATGAATGGTCTCAGTCATGGAACTTACAGGTAGTTTCTGGGGACAGCTGCAAATTCAGTAATCATATAAGCAGATATAAACTTACGTCACAATCATAGGAATAAAGACCCATGGTTCAGTGAAATGTTTCTTTGGGGGCCACAACATTCATAGAAGATAATTCCCCTGATGAAGGGGTGAGTAAGCTTTGAGGGAGCAAAATAGGCAAGGCGTGGTAGTGGGGGGAGGTGATTTGATGCTTGAAGGTCTTAATTTAGGAAGAGAATTTGAAAACTTTGCAGAATGTGTTTGGTTTTGTCCCACTCTGCTATTATTTGAGTTAAAAAGAAAAAGAACTCATGTTTTCTAGAAACAGGATAAGAAAGTGCGAGCTGAAGCCTGGGGAGCATTTCTTCCTTTAGTACAACCTAAGGTGTTATTGTCCCCAGGTAGGTTCTTGTTCAACAAGAAACAAATTTGTAAGGTTATGACATATTTGTCAAAATACGTATTAAAACATATTTTCTGTCTCCAGAAAATGTCTCTCTACCTTTATGGTTACACAGGGAATTTTCTTCAAACTAATTTTCAGGAGGCACTTAACCAAACGTCAGTCAGGAACTGGTCAGAAGGACATAATGAACCTACTCTTGACATTTCATGCACAGAAATTTATTGCAATAGGCTGGGTGGCAAAATTACCCAAAAAGATAGAGGGAAGGGTTAAAAAAGGGCCTAGGGTGGTTTCACTCAAAGACCAGAAAATACAAAAAGAAGGTCTTATTACTATTTCAGCAGGCCATAGTCATCTGTATCTAATGCACTCTGAAGAGCATCATGCTTTTTTTCTTGCTATCATTGCATGAGTGAGCTAACACAGTCCTGGGGTCCAATGGTGCACTCAGTAAAGGTTTTAGAAGTAGAATGGGGTTCTCCTTGTCACAGCCCTGCACTAATAGCTCTTATGGCAGATCCACTGGGAGACAGCTGCCAGAAGATCACGCCCTTTTCCATGTCAGCAATAACACTGATTACCAATAATTTCCAGGGGAAACACTATTAGTTCAAAAGTAGGAATGATCATTGGGAACAGAAATTGCTTCTCACTACAAAACTAAAGTGTCATATGATCCAATATCTATGTAAGTTAACAAAGAGCAACATTTTATGGGACATAATGGTATTTAAAACCAGATTTAATGCATGTATTTACTATAATACTCTAAATTGGACTCAGCTTAGTGTGGAAGTTTTTCTTGCTCATCTTCCTTGCAGCTGCAGCCATCTGATGTATTCACTTGTGCTGAATGATCTAAGGTAGCCAGGCACATGCCTGGCAGTTAACTGGGCCAGTTGTTGGGTACACTTGTTCTCCACATGTTTTCTACAGCTGGATAGCTCTGGAACCTTCACACTTTGCAGGTGAGAACAGAAAAATGAAGCAGCCACTTTGGAAAAGAGTTTGATAGTTTCTTAAAAAGATAGATACATTTACTTATAACAAAGTTATTCCATTTTTAGGATCCACTTAGAAGAAATGAAAACATATATCCATACAACAAGTATCCTTATGGAAATGTTTTTAGCAGAATTACATGTAAAATCCAAAAAAACCACAGGTAATTCACATGTCCATCTACTCAACACAAAAACAATTGTGAGATAGCCAAACAATGAAATACTGTTCAACAATAAAGATCAACAAAGCATATCTACAACACAAACTTTTAAAACATGATGTTTATGAAAGAAGCCTGACACAAAACACCACATATTATATGTCTGCATTTATATGAAAAAACAAATCTCTAGATACATAAAATATTAACAGATTAGTAGTTGTCTATAGCTTAGGTAGAGATAAACAATAACTGCGAACAGAAACAAATGATCTTTTCCAATGATGAAAATATTTAAATTGGATTGAAGTACTGGTTGCCCAACATTACATTTATTTAAAGTCATTGGATTATACACATAAAACAGTGAATTTAACTGTTGTTATTTAGGTGCTCAGTCATGTTTGACTCTCTCTTTGCAACCCCAGAGACTAAAGCCCACCAGGCTCTATCAATGGGATTTCCTGGGCAAAAATACTGGAGTGGGTTGCTATTTCCCCTTCCATGGGAGCTTCCCGATCCAGGGATTGAACCCATGTCTTGAGTATTGGTAGGCATGTTCTTTACCACTGAGTCACTGGGGTAGCCCTTTTATTGTATGTAAATTGTACCTAAATAAAGCTGTTTAACATGTCACTTTTTTAAGTTAACAGACTGATTTGGAAAAAAAATATATTCATGAGTAGAAGTTTTAAATAACTTGATTAAGTCTTTCATAGGATTCAGTTAGGCCATTTAGATAGTGTAAAAACTGAAAAAAAATAACTTTAATTTCCTTACTAATGTACAAAGTGAGTGAATATATAAAGCTCTGTGATTATAACAGCTAGATTGGCCCCATCTTTTAGCACAAGCAGTCACTGCTGCAGGGGTCCGCTTAATGGCATTTCATAGGAAATGTCAAGGTTCCTATGGTGTGAGAACAGTCGGAAAGCTTCTTCTCTACTTGGATTTAAATCACTCTTCCCACTACAATGTAATCAGAGTCCTGGCATTGTTAGAGAAAGCAGCCATCCAGAGACTAAGGTAAGAGAGCGTGAACAGCATTAATTGGTCTATTTTATTGGCCTGAATCAGAGCAACCAACTATGATTGAAGCTTCAAACAGAAATGTGGGATAAAAGCAAAATGGGATTTGGAAAGAGGATTTAGGCTGGCTTGTTACTATGAATTTAAACTGCATGGATTTGGGCTACACTACATACACACACACACACACACACACACAATATGTACATGCATATACAGTCATGTAAAAATACTGTTACATACTCTCCTGGACAAGTAAACTCTTCAATTGCAGTGTCAGTCTCAATAAAATAGAAGAAAGCAAGCACTATCATCCAATTTTGTCTTATGCAGTCACATTTCTCACATGTTATACTAATAGCGAACTAAAATATTCAGAGATTGCACCATAAATAGTAACACTTATATTTAAGTTGGTGACTATGCTGTGTAAAATGTCAGGAATATAAAGACAGTATACTCAATGTTCTTCTTTTATTACCAAGACATGTATGGCAAAACATATTTCTTATATTTTTCATTTGAACTAGCCAATTGCTACCTCAATTTACTGCAAATAATCAAACTAATAGCTAAATATTGAATTGCAATAAGATTTCAATGTTTCATCTAATTACCCAACAATAAGTTGACTAGAGATTACACATATAAAATGTTCAAAATTTTCAACAGAAATAATGAAAGAGGTGAATAGGCAGATTTCCTAAGGAGGCCAGTGGATTCCAAGGACAAGGTGGAGGGGCAGTATCAAACATTTTTAGCCAAGGTGCCTTCACCTTGATTGCCATGCCTATGACAATAATTCATTTTGCCTAAGAGTTCTTTAAGCTCAGAGCTAATGTTTATAACAATAATGTATCTTGCTGGAGGACATGTTTCTCCTTTTAACTTGTACCTATGTTATCTAAAGATGTATGTTTGTGTGTAGGTCTTAGATTGGCCCCATCTTTTAGCACAAGCAGTCACTGCTGCAGGGGTCCGCTTAATGGCATTTCATAGGAAATGTCAAGGTTCCTATGGTGTGAGAACAGTCGGAAAGCTTCTTCTCTACTTGGATTTAAATCACTCTTCCCACTACAATGTAATCAGAGTCCTGGCATTGTTAGAGAAAGCAGCCATCCAGAGACTAAGGTAAGAGAGCGTGAACAGCATTAATTGGTCTATTTTATTGGCCTGAATCAGAGCAACCAACTATGATTGAAGCTTCAAACAGAAATGTGGGATAAAAGCAAAATGGGATTTGGAAAGAGGATTTAGGCTGGCTTGTTACTATGAATTTAAACTGCATGGATTTGGGCTACACTACATACACACACACACACACACACACACACACACACAATATGTACATGCATATACAGTCATGTAAAAATACTGTTACATACTCTCCTGGACAAGTAAACTCTTCAATTGCAGTGTCAGTCTCAATAAAATAGAAGAAAGCAAGCACTATCATCCAATTTTGTCTTATGCAGTCACATTTCTCACATGTTATACTAATAGCGAACTAAAATATTCAGAGATTGCACCATAAATAGTAACACTTATATTTAAGTTGGTGACTATGCTGTGTAAAATGTCAGGAATATAAAGACAGTATACTCAATGTTCTTCTTTTATTACCAAGACATGTATGGCAAAACATATTTCTTATATTTTTCATTTGAACTAGCCAATTGCTACCTCAATTTACTGCAAATAATCAAACTAATAGCTAAATATTGAATTGCAATAAGATTTCAATGTTTCATCTAATTACCCAACAATAAGTTGACTAGAGATTACACATATAAAATGTTCAAAATTTTCAACAGAAATAATGAAAGAGGTGAATAGGCAGATTTCCTAAGGAGGCCAGTGGATTCCAAGGACAAGGTGGAGGGGCAGTATCAAACATTTTTAGCCAAGGTGCCTTCACCTTGATTGCCATGCCTATGACAATAATTCATTTTGCCTAAGAGTTCTTTAAGCTCAGAGCTAATGTTTATAACAATAATGTATCTTGCTGGAGGACATGTTTCTCCTTTTAACTTGTACCTATGTTATCTAAAGATGTATGTTGTGTGTGTAGGTCTGGTAAGACCTTTATCACCTCAAAATATTCTTTTGAACTGCTGCTAATAACCAATTGAAAAAGTATAAAACACCATGCCTAAAGTGGCTTCTGGGTGTATTCTTCTATCTCCCTTCCAGTGTCTATGCTGGAAGCTTTTCTCTATCTCTTTTCCTTTAATAAACTTTTCACTGCATGAAATTCTGAGTGACCAAAGCCAAGTCTTTTTGATCTCAATGTGAATTATTCTCCTTGTGATAGAAAATAACAGTATATGCAGTTATTTGCATGTCTCTAATAATTAATCAGGATTAATAGAGACATGCAAATCAAAGCATCATGAGGTTTCATCTCACTCTAGTCAGAATGGACCTTTATCAAAAAATCTACAGACGATAAGGGCTGAATAGTGTGTGGAGAAAAGGGAACGCTCATGCACTATTGGTGGGAATGTAAATGGATACAGCCACTGTGGAGAACAGTATGGAGGTTCCCTAAAAAACTGAAAAATAGAGCTACCATATGACCCAGTAATCCCACTACTGTGCATACACCCAGAGAAAAACCATAATTCAAAAAGATAAGCGCACCCCAAACTTCACTGTAACACTGCTTACAATAGCCAGGCCTAAATGTCCTCCAACAGAGGAATGGATAAAGAAGATGTGGTATATGGGTACATGTATAGACAATGGAATATTATTCAGTAATAGAGAGGAATGAAACTGGGTCTTTTGCAGAGACACAGGTGGACCTAGAGATTGTCATACAGAGTAAAATAAGTCGTAAAGAGAAAAACATTATCATATACTAATGCATATATGTGGTATCTAGAAAAATAATATAGATAATCTTATGTACAAAGCAGAAATGGGTATCAAGAGGAAAGGAGGGGTGGTGGTAGGAGTTGAGAGACTGGGGTTGACATACACACACTATTGGTACTATGTACAAATAGATAACTAATGAGAACACACTATATCACAAAGGGAACTCAAGTTAATGCACTGTAGTGACCTGAACTGTAAAAATCCAAAAGGGAGGAGAAATACGTACACATAGGACTGATTCCTCTTGTTAGTAGAAACTAACACAACATTGTGGAGCAATTTTACTCCAAATAAATATTAATATAAAAACAGTAACTCTATTTACAACTATTTGCAATGTGAAATACAAAGAAGAAATTTTAAAACTTAGAATTCAAAATGTTATTTTACAAATAGAGCTAGAAATGTAATACTGTTGGAGGTATTCAATTAGAATCATTGTGGGGAACTTTGAAAGTACTGAGCCTCAGTTCATATACTAGACCAATTTAACAAGAATTCTTTAATTGTGGGCTAGGCAATAGGATATTATAAACATTCCCAGATGGATTTTGATATACTGACTGCATTCAGACTCACTTCTTAACCTAGATTAAATGGTATAGGACAACTTGGAATGATATAACAAAACATATTTAACTTGGGTGCATTTCATCATATAAATCTTATTATATGTTATGCTTACTTTTCTGCAAACTTTGCTACATTAAATTACCTCTTACATGTCATAGTTATCTATTTTCATGATGGCGGTTTTGAGATATCACCTACCTAAACTTGCTATGATGCTATGAGGCTGATGATATATGCCCTTGGTGTGTTTCAAAAATGTAAGTTTAAATCAGATGAAATTAATTCAATTTTATGACATAAACAGAGTACAGCTTTGAAAAGAATCCTTATTTCATTCAAAACCATTTATAGAACACTTAGTTCTACTTGTAGAGAGGCAGAGATGAATTAGACACGTACCTATATCCCTCATATCCACTTTTCATTCTTGATATGATGATAGACAATAAACAAGCATTTAAATATTTCATGTTGTAATAAGTGATGTGAAAAAAATTAAGTAACATAAAATGTGACAAGCATACTTAGATATGTTAAAAGAAACTGGAGCGTATCAAGAGGAAAGGAGGGGTGGTGGTAGGAGTTGAGAGACTGGGGTTGACATACACACACTATTGGTACTATGTACAAATAGATAACTAATGATAACACACTATATCACAAAGGGAACTCAAGTTAATGCACTGTAGTGACCTGAACTGTAAAAATCCAAAAGGGAGGAGAAATACGTACACATAGGACTGATTCCTCTTGTTAGTAGAAACTAACACAACATTGTGGAGCAATTTTACTCCAAATAAATATTAATATAAAAACAGTAACTCTATTTACAACTATTTGCAATGTGAAATACAAAGAAGAAATTTTAAAAACTTAGAATTCAAAATGTTATTTTACAAATAGAGCTAGAAATGTAATACTGTTGGAGGTATTCAATTAGAATCATTGTGGGGAACTTTGCGAAAGTACTGAGCCTCAGTTCATATACTAGACCAATTTAACAAGAATTCTTTAATTGTGGGCTAGGCAATAGGATATTATAAACATTCCCAGATGGATTTTGATATACTGACTGCATTCAGACTCACTTCTTAACCTAGATTAAATGGTATAGGACAACTTGGAATGATATAACAAAACATATTTAACTTGGGTGCATTTCATCATATAAATCTTATTATATGTTATGCTTACTTTTCTGCAAACTTTGCTACATTAAATTACCTCTTACATGTCATAGTTATCTATTTTCATGATGGCGGTTTTGAGATATCACCTACCTAAACTTGCTATGATGCTATGAGGCTGATGATATATGCCCTTGGTGTGTTTCAAAAATGTAAGTTTAAATCAGATGAAATTAATTCAATTTTATGACATAAACAGAGTACAGCTTTGAAAAGAATCCTTATTTCATTCAAAACCATTTATAGAACACTTAGTTCTACTTGTAGAGAGGCAGAGATGAATTAGACACGTACCTATATCCCTCATATCCACTTTTCATTCTTGATATGATGATAGACAATAAACAAGCATGTAAATATTTCATGTTGTAATAAGTGATGTGAAAAAATTTAGGTAGCATAAAATGTGACAGGCATACTTAGATATGTTAAAAGAAACTGGAGCGTATTAAAAATTTTTAAAGTTGTGGGGTTTTCTTGTTCTGATTTTTAGTAGAAATGGATTCAAATCGGGTAGTGCCAAATTGGAAATGGAAGGAGCATTCCACTAGCTCAGAGTTGAGGGAAAACCATTTATAGAAAAATGACCAAAGTAAGGCAAGGATATTGTTTGATCAACTATATCTTAATCTCTTGTAATTTGGGGGAAAACTGAGCTGACTGCTTGTGACTGTTGTCCTTAGCTTCTGATTTCTAAGTGAGTGATAGTCGCTCAGTCATGTTCGCCTCTTTGCAACACCGTGGACTGTAGTCCACCAGGCTCCACTGTCCATGGAATTCTCCATGCAAGAATACTGGAGTGGGTTGCCATTTGTTTCTCCATCTGATTTCTAAATCTTGAGGCATTTTTTTAGCCAATGCTTTATTTGTTTACGGAGGATACAAAGGCACATGTCAACCTAAAAGCTTCCTTGCTTAACAGATAGTAAGGTTAGGGAAGGCCCATCTGAACAGGTATTATTAGATGAGAGTAAGTAATTGTTCTATATTATTTCCGGAAAAAAACAAAAAAGCTAGTATTCAAAGTAACTCGTTCCAGCAAATTTTGAGTCTCTATGTGCAGCTTCAAGAATAACTGATGTGTCAGCTGTATTCACATACTGTCATTAATGACCACAATCATGTACTTTGATTGTCACCATCTTAGTCAAAATAATGGCAATTTTTCAGAAAAAAAGAATTTCACTATGAATTAAAATTTTTTGTTATCAAGACAAAAAGCTATTTTGATGGATTCTGAAGAACATGTTAAGATGAAGTTAGAGCCTTTGTGTTGATCTGAAACTCTAGCAGCTCTTGGTAACTTATATTGCCTTCCAGGCCTTCAATCCTGCTGTAAAGTATAATGGCATTAGCTTAGTTTCCTCACAGCTTTTCAATGGTCAGCATTTCAGGGAATGGTAGAAAACAGTAAGAAAAATACTAGAAAAGGATATGATGATAGACATAAACAATGTTAGTGTAATAAGTGATGTGAAAATTTAGGTAGCATAAAATGTGACAGGCATACTTAGATATGTTAAAAGAAACTGGAGCGTATTAAAATTTTTAAAGTTGTGGGGTTTTCTTGTTCTGATTTTTAGTAGAAATGGATTCAAATCGGGTAGTGCCAAATTGGAAATGGAAGGAGCATTCCACTAGCTCAGAGATGAGGGAAAACCATTTATAGAAAAATGACCAAAGTAAGGCAAGGATATTGTTTGATCAACTATATCTTAATCTCTTGTAATTTGGGGGAAAACTGAGCTGACTGCTTGTGACTGTTGTCCTTAGCTTCTGATTTCTAAGTGAGTGATAGTCGCTCAGTCATGTTCGCCTCTTTGCAACACCGTGGACTGTAGTCCACCAGGCTCCACTGTCCATGGAATTCTCCATGCAAGAATACTGGAGTGGGTTGCCATTTGTTTCTCCATCTGATTTCTAAATCTTGAGGCATTTTTTTAGCCAATGCTTTATTTGTTTACGGAGGATACAAAGGCACATGTCAACCTAAAAGCTTCCTTGCTTAACAGATAGTAAGGTTAGGGAAGGCCCATCTGAACAGGTATTATTAGATGAGAGTAAGTAATTGTTCTATATTATTTAAAAAAAAAAAAAAAAAAAAGCTAGTATTCAAAGTAACTCGTTCCAGCAAATTTTGAGTCTCTATGTGCAGCTTCAAGAATAACTGATGTGTCAGCTGTATTCACAT
The DNA here is from genome assembly GCA_022376925.1 of Tragulus kanchil. Taxonomy (NCBI): domain Eukaryota; kingdom Metazoa; phylum Chordata; class Mammalia; order Artiodactyla; family Tragulidae; genus Tragulus; species Tragulus kanchil. The sequence continues at coordinate 22,457,520 of JAIOJX010000025.1, read as the reverse complement.
ACTGTCATTAATGACCACAATCATGTACTTTGATTGTCACCGTCTTAGTCAAAATAATGGCAATTTTTCAGAAAAAAAGAATTTCACTATGAATTAAAATTTTTTGTTATCAAGACAAAAAGCTATTTTGATGGATTCTGAAGAACATGTTAAGATGAAGTTAGAGCCTTTGTGTTGATCTGAAACTCTAGCAGCTCTTGGTAACTTATATTGCCTTCCAGGCCTTCAATCCTGCTGTAAAGTATAATGGCATTAGCTTAGTTTCCTCACAGCTTTTCAATGGTCAGCATTTCAGGGAATGGTAGAAAACAGTAAGAAAAATACTAGAAAAGGGATGAAATGAAAGCTGAAAAACAGTCATTAATATTGAAATAGTATTCTATATCATGACAATCTCACCCTAAAAATATGTAGTCTCTACTATTCTTGTTTAGGTCGTATAGTTTGTTGTTTAAATAAAATAGAAAAAAATTGTACTAAACTAATGAATATAAATCTGTTCAAATTTGTGCTATACAAGGAATGCATAATCTAATTCAAAATGTATAGACTAGATTTTCTCTCTAATTTCCAGAGAATTTATTTTCATATAAAATGAATTTGGTATTTTGGTATCTTTTATTATAAATTACAGAAATAAATCATAGAAATTTGGAAATTCAGCAAATATAACATCTCAATTTAAGACCAGTAGTAATGATTTATTCTTTTTTTTTTAAACATTTATTATATTTATTTATCTTTTGGGGGGGTGAGGTGGTGAGGGAGGGGGACAGGCGGGTCACTTCTATTGGTCTTTCATTTATCTATTTTCATCCATCTTTGTTCTTTGACTCTTGTGGGCCTCCCATCACGGTGGCCTCTGTTGTCACAGAGCGCCAGCTCTGGGCGCATGCGCCCCAGAGCTCCGGTTCGGTAATTGGACACATCAGTCCAGCCGCTCCACGGCACGTGGGATCTTCCCAGGCCAGGGATCGAACTGGCACCCTTTGCACTGCAAGGCAGTGTCCTTACCCACTGGACCACCAGGGGAAGCCCTGATCTATTCTTTAAGCAAATGATATGGCATTAAAAAGTGCACTCTTCATAATGAAATGCAAAGTTTTTAGAATTAAATACATGAGATGAGAGAAAAAAAGGACCTTGATATTCACTGCTAAATTTATTTGAAGCTTAAAGTTTTGAATAAATAGAACTAGTAATGGTTAGATGATGGCAGTGAAAAATGAATAAAATGCATAAATAGTCATGAAATGTTTTATCAACATGTGCATGTGTGCTCAGTTGCTCAGATGTGTCCAACTCTTTGCAGCCCCATGGACTACTGCCCACCAGGTTACGCTACCTATGGTTTATTCAAGCTAGAATACTGGAGTATTTGGTAATTGGACACATTGGTCTAGCTGCTCTGTGGCACATGGGATCTTCCCAGGCCAGGGTTCGAACCAGCGTCCCTTGCACTGCAAGGCGGTGTCCTTACCCACTGGACCACCAGGGAAGCCCATGAATTATTCTTAAAGACAGAAATGAAGTCAGCACTGTACAAGAGCAGAACATACATTGAGGATTATGTGCCTTTCATAATTAGGGAATTGGAGAAAAGAAATCATTGAAGAAAACAGAGAACAGTCTGAGATAATTTGGAGTGTTAACAAGAAAACCTAGAAGAAAAGGGCTTCATGAACTTTTTTGGCAAATAGTTACAAATGCACCAAACTACAACAAGATGAGTGTTCTTCATCAGAAAAAAATGACAATTGCTTAGAAAATTTCTGACATACCTATCATTTATATGTGCTTTCTCTTATTTAAGAAAGCCAAAATTAATTTTGTATATATTTAGCCTACCCTTCTTATTCTTAATATTTTAAGTAACTTTAAATAGAAAATTATCAATAGAATAATTCAAAGCCCATGTTATAGCATGACCTATGACAGTCTGTTTATTCCTTTTAAAACACATTTCTAAGAAATAACTAAATTAACAAAACATTTCCAGGAAAGGAAAAACATCTAGATAAGGAATAAAGGGGGACGAACAAGCATACTTATAATTTTTGTTTTTACTTCTTTTCTGAAACATTGCAAAGTGTACTAATTATATTTTTGCAAATTAAATATATTTTCAAGATTTATGCAATGCCCACTACTGCATGCAAGTAACCAGAAGTTTTTACATAGTAAATGATTGAATGTGAATAAATAATTAAAAATCATGTCACTACAAGATTTTGATCTAATTAAAGAAGTTGCTGTCAGAATATGGAAAAAGTCCTTGTATTTAACAGCTGGGAAAATGGAGCCTCAGCAGAGGTATGAACTTTTATTGTCAAGAATAAAATGCCCATTTTAATTTTATCTACTGTGTCAATTATTAATGGCACATAAAATACTAAATGAATTTCTCTTCTTTCCACCTCTGCTTTTGACTTGGATATAGATGTGAATTACCTATAAACTAGAGTGAATCCACAATTTAGTTCCCATTTTAGTAGTTGTAAGGTTCCTTCCATATAATAACCCCCATCTACCAAAGAACTGCAAGTTAATATGCCAGAAAACCACTGTATAATTATGTTTGCATCTTCAAACTAATTGCACTAGTGACAGTCATAGCTAGCAATGAACTTCACTACATGGTTTATTTCCAAGAGAATTTCAGTGCTGCCAATTCACTGTCATTCTTTCAGGGATTATGTGCCTTTCATAATTAGGAAGAAAAGAAATCATTGAAGAAAACAGAGAACAGTCTGAGATAATTTGGAGTGTTAACAAGAAAACCTAGAAGAAAAGGGCTTCATGAACTTTTTTGGCAAATAGTTACAAATGCACCAAACTACAACAAGATGAGTGTTCTTCATCAGAAAAAAATGACAATTGCTTAGAAAATTTCTGACATACCTATCATTTATATGTGCTTTCTCTTATTTAAGAAAGCCAAAATTAATTTTGTATATATTTAGCCTACCCTTCTTATTCTTAATATTTTAAGTAACTTTAAATAGAAAATTATCAATAGAATAATTCAAAGCCCATGTTATAGCATGACCTATGACAGTCTGTTTATTCCTTTTAAAACACATTTCTAAGAAATAACTAAATTAACAAAACATTTCCAGGAAAGGAAAAACATCTAGATAAGGAATAAAGGGGGACGAACAAGCATACTTATAATTTTTGTTTTTACTTCTTTTCTGAAACATTGCAAAGTGTACTAATTATATTTTTGCAAATTAAATATATTTTCAAGATTTATGCAATGCCCACTACTGCATGCAAGTAACCAGAAGTTTTTACATAGTAAATGATTGAATGTGAATAAATAATTAAAAATCATGTCACTACAAGATTTTGATCTAATTAAAGAAGTTGCTGTCAGAATATGGAAAAAGTCCTTGTATTTAACAGCTGGGAAAATGGAGCCTCAGCAGAGGTATGAACTTTTATTGTCAAGAATAAAATGCCCATTTTAATTTTATCTACTGTGTCAATTATTAATGGCACATAAAATACTAAATGAATTTCTCTTCTTTCCACCTCTGCTTTTGACTTGGATATAGATGTGAATTACCTATAAACTAGAGTGAATCCACAATTTAGTTCCCATTTTAGTAGTTGTAAGGTTCCTTCCATATAATAACCCCCATCTACCAAAGAACTGCAAGTTAATATGCCAGAAAACCACTGTATAATTATGTTTGCATCTTCAAACTAATTGCACTAGTGACAGTCATAGCTAGCAATGAACTTCACTACATGGTTTATTTCCAAGAGAATTTCAGTGCTGCCAATTCACTGTCATTCTTTCAGGGATACATGTAAACCTCAGGCCTGATTTACTTTTTAAATTTAAAAAGTAATATTTAATTGAAATATGATCTGAAAAAATCCATTCATTTGAATATTTGATTCTGCTGTGTTAAGCAATGAAAAAATAAACTTTCAGAATCTTCATCTCCAAAAGGCTTGACATCTATCTAGTGCATTCTGCACTCAAAGACTATATTGGCCACTCACATGTGAAATGTGAGGCAAAATTTGGACACAGCACCTTTATTCTAAACAACCTATATCAGTATGCAATCTTGGATTACTTTTCTAAGGAATAAATGTACAGTGGATACTCTGGTCAGTGAGCAATCTCTATAGCTTGTTATCTAATGTGAACTGAATTTGAGGACTACATGATCCAAGAGAAAACAGCTTGGCAGAGTCAAATAATGAAGAAGAGACAAGTCATTGCTTCATTTGCAATTCTTTTGATCTATATGCCATTTGATTTTATATCCAGAATGATACTGAATGCTCTTAGAAGACACTAACTTTAAATTTTCTTTCCTGAAAATGTATTCAATAGTGCCACGATGACAGCACCTAGAGCAATCTTTTAAAGTCTGCAGACTTCTGGTGGTTTCTCCTGAGTTACCTGATTAAAAAACTCAAGATAGTTTATCCCAACTGTGGAACAACAAAACAAGAATCTTTCAGGACAGGGCAAATTCTCGAGGTATGAACTTTTATTGTCAAGAATAAAATGCCCATTTTAATTTTATCTACTGTGTCAATTATTAATGGCACATAAAATACTAAATGAATTTCTCTTCTTTCCACCTCTGCTTTTGACTTGGATATAGATGTGAATTACCTATAAACTAGAGTGAATCCACAATTTAGTTCCCATTTTAGTAGTTGTAAGGTTCCTTCCATATAATAACCCCCATCTACCAAAGAACTGCAAGTTAATATGCCAGAAAACCACTGTATAATTATGTTTGCATCTTCAAACTAATTGCACTAGTGACAGTCATAGCTAGCAATGAACTTCACTACATGGTTTATTTCCAAGAGAATTTCAGTGCTGCCAATTCACTGTCATTCTTTCAGGGATACATGTAAACCTCAGGCCTGATTTACTTTTTAAATTTAAAAAGTAATATTTAATTGAAATATGATCTGAAAAAATCCATTCATTTGAATATTTGATTCTGCTGTGTTAAGCAATGAAAAAATAAACACTTTCAGAATCTTCATCTCCAAAAGGCTTGACATCTATCTAGTGCATTCTGCACTCAAAGACTAAGGCTGGCCACTCACATGTGAAATGTGAGGCAAAATTTGGACACAGCACCTTTATTCTAAACAACCTATATCAGTATGCAATCTTGGATTACTTTTCTAAGGAATAAATGTACAGTGGATACTCTGGTCAGTGAGCAATCTCTATAGCTTGTTATCTAATGTGAACTGAATTTGAGGACTACATGATCCAAGAGAAAACAGCTTGGCAGAGTCAAATAATGAAGAAGAGACAAGTCATTGCTTCATTTGCAATTCTTTTGATCTATATGCCATTTGATTTTATATCCAGAATGATACTGAATGCTCTTAGAAGACACTAACTTTAAATTTTCTTTCCTGAAAATGTATTCAATAGTGCCACGATGACAGCACCTAGAGCAATCTTTTAAAGTCTGCAGACTTCTGGTGGTTTCTCCTGAGTTACCTGATTAAAAAACTCAAGATAGTTTATCCCAACTGTGGAACAACAAAACAAGAATCTTTCAGGACAGGGCAAATTCTCGAGGTGACTCTTAACATATATTCACTTAAAGACCAAGGGCATTAAGGGAAGTTTGGACAAACTCGGCATGAAAAGCCTGGATTCCAAGATTTTGTTAATTACATTCCCCAAAACAAATCACTCAATTCAATCCACTCCTTCATAATCTTGCTTCAGAGAACTGTTATATCGAGGAAACAAGTATATAAGTGTTTATGGTTATATGTCTCTATCAATGTATCTTGTCCTCAGGGAAAGTCTATTCAATAATTTCAGTTTCCTGGAATATGAAAAGATATTTACTTTTAAAAATAAGGATATGTTAAAGATAACTCATTTATTAAAGAAGAAGTGGCCAGTGCATGATATAGAACTTAAATGTATCAGTTTTCCATATGGCTTCAAGAAAATCTAAAGCCTAATAATTCTCAACATATAACTCACCTCTCACCATGAGCTTATAATAATAGAAATGAGCAACATAAAGGTTACATCCAAAGGGTTCCTAAAATACTGGATAATTGGATTATTAGATATCAAGTCCTTCACCTCCATATTTGGACTTACCTATGTTTTTGTAAAGCAGCACTTTTCTAAGATGTACATTCTTCTTGAAATATTTCATTGCTAGAACCTTACTGCCTTTTAACATAGGCCAAACTGGACACCTTGAAGCTGCTGGTGCCAGCAACGGGAACATTCTAATTGAATGTCTTTGTTCCTTTCCCAATGAAACAGGTGAGGTTTTGTTCATTTATACATGATCCAAGAGAAAACAGCTTGGCAGAGTCAAATAATGAAGAAGAGACAAGTCATTGCTTCATTTGCAATTCTTTTGATCTATATGCCATTTGATTTTATATCCAGAATGATACTGAATGCTCTTAGAAGACACTAACTTTAAATTTTCTTTCCTGAAAATGTATTCAATAGTGCCACGATGACAGCACCTAGAGCAATCTTTTAAAGTCTGCAGACTTCTGGTGGTTTCTCCTGAGTTACCTGATTAAAAAACTCAAGATAGTTTATCCCAACTGTGGAACAACAAAACAAGAATCTTTCAGGACAGGGCAAATTCTCGAGGTGACTCTTAACATATATTCACTTAAAGACCAAGGGCATTAAGGGAAGTTTGGACAAACTCGGCATGAAAAGCCTGGATTCCAAGATTTTGTTAATTACATTCCCCAAAACAAATCACTCAATTCAATCCACTCCTTCATAATCTTGCTTCAGAGAACTGTTATATCGAGGAAACAAGTATATAAGTGTTTATGGTTATATGTCTCTATCAATGTATCTTGTCCTCAGGGAAAGTCTATTCAATAATTTCAGTTTCCTGGAATATGAAAAGATATTTACTTTTAAAAATAAGGATATGTTAAAGATAACTCATTTATTAAAGAAGAAGTGGCCAGTGCATGATATAGAACTTAAATGTATCAGTTTTCCATATGGCTTCAAGAAAATCTAAAGCCTAATAATTCTCAACATATAACTCACCTCTCACCATGAGCTTATAATAATAGAAATGAGCAACATAAAGGTTACATCCAAAGGGTTCCTAAAATACTGGATAATTGGATTATTAGATATCAAGTCCTTCACCTCCATATTTGGACTTACCTATGTTTTTGTAAAGCAGCACTTTTCTAAGATGTACATTCTTCTTGAAATATTTCATTGCTAGAACCTTACTGCCTTTTAACATAGGCCAAACTGGACACCTTGAAGCTGCTGGTGCCAGCAACGGGAACATTCTAATTGAATGTCTTTGTTCCCTTTTCCCAATGAAACAGGTGAGGTTTTGTTCATTTATACATGGGGATAAAGCCCTTTATGCTCATTTACAGGAATTGTTAGCGGCAGGTATTTGTGAAATACTGTTGATAATATTTAAATATAATTTATCTCTTGCTACAGAAAACCACAATTCTGATGAAAAACATTTATTCATTATGTTATGATTTACTTAGTTTTTTATTCATTTTCATTCCTTTATCTAGACTAGATTTCTTGACAGTCATTTCAAATTCCATTTAGGGAATAACACCCAGGGGGGTATGACCAAGATGAATAAGACTTTCCATTTGTACTCTGCAGAGCCTGTATTCTGTAGCTTTGAATGGAATAACAGATTTCCAGAAAGATACTAAGTCACAGGGTACATTTATAATGAACCTATACTATAAAGTCATTGAGAAAATATACCAATATTTAAAAAATTTTAAAACTATTCCTAATTTTAACTTTATTTTTTCCTTTCAAGGGAATAATGACCCCCTCCATGCAGGGAATAACGACTCACCTTTATTCTATACATCTGTTCCCTTGCCTCATAAATGGATGAAAAAACTAAGTGAAAATTCTACAGAATATACATTTCTAATACTACAAACATACTGTCTAGATCTTACATTGCAGGAAAGTACAGTCATAAACCAACAATAAATCAGAGGAAACACTGAATAAATGCTTCAGCTTCACCATATTGTGACTCCTACTGGTGTTTTATTCACAAGACTTAATGTAAAAAAAGGGAGAGTTCTTTATTTCTCCTCCCAGAATCCAGCACATTCTGAGGGAACCTAAACTCACTTCTTTTTCATCTAGATCATATCCCCATCAAAAGTATGTTAGAATATAGGACAATCAGAAAAGAAGGAAAAAATTGATTATACAGGAAAAAAGGAATTTCATTCTTAATGAAAATGCACATAAATTGTTTTCCAAGGTATTATTCTGAAACAATTCAACTCATATCACACAAGTTTTTTTTAAATGTAGACATGACAATGACCAATGCTTAAACAGATTATAAAGTTTTCAGTAAATGTTTATAAATCCACTGACCATATGGAAGTGTACTTACCTCATTACAGAATGATGTTTAAACTTAATAGGAAAACGAGCGATTCAGAAATGAGAGAACCCAAGATATCTTTTGAAAAAAACTTTGTATTATTCAAATTTCAGTTAATCATTGCAGAGATATTAGCTCCCTTATTAATCTGAACAATCAATAAATTGCTCTAATGGTCCCTAGAGCAAAAGGATCAGCAAAATCCTACAAAGAACATCCTTAAGTGATACATTGTTTAAATACCTTAATAAAAATCTCTGTCACTTATTCTGTACAGAGGCAGGGGTCTGCTGTATTAAAAAATAAATAAATAAAGGTTCTACAAATGGAGTCACTTGTGCAAAGTCCCAAGCCAAGACCTAATCTAATGGCAGTTTCGATCTTTCCCAGGAATGTGACTTTCAACCAGTTAGTCTGGGATTACGTGGTCATCATTAGTGAGGTAATCGGTTAGATAGACCTCATTTGGTCCCCAAGGAAGATGGTTTTGTCTGGAACACCTAGTTAGGATCTTCCACTCCTTATTAGGAACTTGTTTTTCCCACCCTCTTCTGCTTATAAAAGCTTACCACTGAGTAGAGCTCCTTGGAACTGCTTTCTGTCTGCTATATGGGATGGTGCACAATTTATGAATCACTGAATAAAACCAATTATATTTTTACATTTATTCAGCTGAATTTTATTTTTTAACACCTCAAAATACCAATATTTTTGGCATTTCTCACAATTACTATTGTTGTATATGTGTCTATCGTATCTAAATAGACTAAATTTTCTTGAGGAATAAACATAAAATTGTTTTTTTCCATTCTTCAACTATCATTATTACATACTGAATATAAGATAAGCTTAAAACATTTTCTTGAATAAAATTTATTAAGATAATCCACACCCTGAAGTAATGGAAATATTGATAGAAAGCTTATACATAGATAACTGTCAAACTTCTTGACTCACTATTCATGCACAGATTAATTACTTATGTTTTGAGAAACTGAGGCTAACCTATCAGCACAGATAAGTTGTAGAATATTGCATAATTATTTCATGAACTTTTCTCAATTTCAAAATCAATCTGTTCATAGTATACAAATGTGTCCAGATGCATATTTTTAAAACAAAATCTCAGATTTTAATGGGAATGTAGCAAATAAGTAAATGTACATTTACTATAGGATATTTACTATAGTTGGAAGTATAGCTATAATAATAATTTTACCTTTATAAATCTACTTTTGTGTATCAGGCATGCTTCTAAATCCTTTATAGGTATAATCAACTTAAGTCACAGACACTTCTCTGGCCTACTCTCTTGAGGCTGTCTTTCAAACTATAAAGGAATAGATGTGTAGTTGTAAAATTTAGAGCAGAATCACTGTTCTGTCACTAGAATATCTGGTGTCAAAAACATAAGGATTATTTTAAGTAAACAACCAAAACATTTGCATTTCAGACATGCAAAAGATTTAACTGAATTATTTATAATTAAAGATTTCTGTAAACCTCACTTAGACATAGAGTCTGTAATTATTTACCTGGCTATTTTTGATATTTTCCAATTCACATACCTAGAACAAATTAGCATCCCTGAAAGACTCAGCTAAATCCAAGATCCTGAAACAAATCCTTTTCCTAATCCTGGAAGATTTAATTTGTTCTACTTCAGATAACTGACATTTTACCATTTGGAACTGGTGTTATAATTTCTGTTATTATAAAGTTTTTAAGAACACCAAGAAAAATAATTTTAGTCCTCTGTACAAATAATTTTTACTCAACTGAAATGTTCCCCAGAGCAGAAGGATCACCAAAATCTTCAATCTGCAAGCTTCTGTTAAAGAAAATATCTAATCATTTTATGTGTGTGTGCACAGTTGCGTCCAAGTTTTTCCATGGGATTTCACAGGCAAGAATATGCGAGTGGGTTGCCATTTCCTTCTCCAGGGGATCTTCCTCACCCAGAGATAGAACTCAGGATTCCTGAATTAACAGGCAGATTTCTTATCACTGAGCTACCTGGGAAGCCCTCACTCCTAGTCCATCGAAAAACTGTCTTCCATGAATTCCGTCCCTGCTGCCAAAAGGGTTGTGGACCACTGAGCTAATAGTCAGTAGTTAGAATAGGGGGAGGGTGACATGGCTACTTGAATGAGCATGATGACAGCAGAAAGAAAATAAAGTTGTTTTTAGTGGAATTGTGAAGATATCAATCATGGAGATACCAACACTAGAAGAACTAGTTAATTTTTTTGTGTGTGTGGGGAGGATAAAGACAAGAGATTCTGAATTTACTTAGAATATATTCAATGTGAGGTAATTTTGGCCTTTACTTAACATATTGTTAATACTCTGCTTTGTGCCAAGAAAAGTTTTAGTTCCTTTAGGTATTAAATGGACAATTAAGTGATATGACTCTGAAGCTCAATAGAGTTTAAACATGAATTTGCAAAGAACTGGCATATACAAGACGCATAGATGACAATGGAAGTGTTTGACATGAGTAAGGTTAGAGTGAGAAAAGAGCACTGTCTTGAGGAATTCCAGTGTTGAGAAGGAGAGAGGAAAAAAGACGGAGAAGCAGGAGCCAAGTAGAGCAGAATGAGATAAACATGGCTTGAGTGGTCAGAGTCAAGGGAAATGTTTTGAAAAGAAAGGGATTCCCCAGTCAATTAAGAAACCTGAAAATATGCCTCCAAATTAATCTCCAGAAGGTCCTGACTAATTACAGTAAGTGTTGTTTTGATGGAATGATTGGAGCACAAGACAGCTGAATGGGTGTGAGATGGAAAAAGAGAAGTGAGAAAGTAAATACTGCATATGTTAACCATTCTAAAGAAACAGCATTGTGAAGAAGGAATTGATGTGCTTTTGGAGGTTACATATGGTCCAATAGATGATTTTAAAGATAATTTGATAAGCATGCTTCATCGACCATTGAAACATTTTCTTATAAAGTTAGTAGTTGAAAAACTAGATTATGCCTGATAAGGAGGGTGGAGATGACATTGTTGAGGTTCTGAAAAGTATGTGTAGTGCGAATGCACCGATATGAGTGCCTTATCTCTAGTAGTACATATGACCTTGTTTGGAAATGGATTTCCACAACAGGAGAAGTTGCCACAACCAGAAGCCTGGGCTCACCTCAACTGGAGAGTAGCCCCCACTCCCTGCAACTAGAGAAGAGCCTACAGCAGCAGTGAAAACCCAGAATAGCCAAAAAAAAATAAACAAAAGTCATGGAGATAGTTAGAATAGGGGAGGGTGACATGGCTACTTGAATGAGAATGATGACAGCAGAAAGAAAATAAAGTTGTTTTTAGTGGAATTGTGAAGATATCAATCATGGAGATACCAACACTAGAAGAACTAGTTAATTTTTTTGTGTGTGTGGGGAGGATAAAGACAAGAGATTCTGAATTTACTTAGAATATATTCAATGTGAGGTAATTTTGGCCTTTACTTAACATATTGTTAATACTCTGCTTTGTGCCAAGAAAAGTTTTAGTTCCTTTAGGTATTAAATGGACAATTAAGTGATATGACTCTGAAGCTCAATAGAGTTTAAACATGAATTTGCAAAGAACTGGCATATACAAGACGCATAGATGACAATGGAAGTGTTTGACATGAGTAAGGTTAGAGTGAGAAAAGAGCACTGTCTTGAGGAATTCCAGTGTTGAGAAGGAGAGAGGAAAAAAGACGGAGAAGCAGGAGCCAAGTAGAGCAGAATGAGATAAATATGGCTTGAGTGGTCAGAGTCAAGGGAAATGTTTTGAAAAGAAAGGGATTCCCCAGTCAATTAAGAAACCTGAAAATATGCCTCCAAATTAATCTCCAGAAGGTCCTGACTAATTACAGTAAGTGTTGTTTTGATGGAATGATTGGAGCACAAGACAGCTGAATGGGTGTGAGATGGAAAAAGAGAAGTGAGAAAGTAAATACTGCATATGTTAACCATTCTAAAGAAACAGCATTGTGAAGAAGGAATTGATGTGCTTTTGGAGGTTACATATGGTCCAATAGATGATTTTAAAGATAATTTGATAAGCATGCTTCATCGACCATTGAAACATTTTCTTATAAAGTTAGTAGTTGAAAAACTAGATTATGCCTGATAAGGAGGGTGGAGATGACATTGTTGAGGTTCTGAAAAGTATGTGTAGTGCGAATGCACCGATATGAGTGCCTTATCTCTAGTAGTACATATGACCTTGTTTGGAAATGGATTTCCACAACAGGAGAAGTTGCCACAACCAGAAGCCTGGGCTCACCTCAACTGGAGAGTAGCCCCCACTCCCTGCAACTAGAGAAGAGCCTACAGCAGCAGTGAAAACCCAGAATAGCCAAATATAAATAAATAAACAAAATTTTTTTAAAAAAGAGCAGAACACTAAATGGGTGGAACAGGATATAGCTTATGAGGTAGTATTATGGGGCTGCAGAAGGAGAAGGGAAAAAAATCATTGAAGACGAAGAGATTAAAGAAGATAGAGGTTGAGTGTTGAGATAGTCATCTCTATGCAAAGTGTGGTCCCCCAGAATATTGGCAACAAATGGGAAGAAGAGGAATACATAAGTTAGATACCTACAAATTATAGATCATAGCAAGAGGAAGAATGCTAGATAATACAGGGTAAATACACATGCCTCCAAGTGCAGAATATCTACCAGATTAGTGAGTACAGATCTTGACCTCATAACATGGATCAAAGAGAACATAGAGCACAGCAAACAAAGCTGAAGTGCATATGTGGTGAGTGAATGGTCAGCGCTGGGCAGGGTTACAGGTAAAGTAATTCTCAAGAAATGAGATATACTTCAGTTAAGGCATGAAACACTTAAGAACACATTGACATTGCTTAGCAAGTACAGTTCAGAAGGTAGAATAGACAGTTTATAATATATGTGCATGCTAAGTTGCTTCTGTCATTTCCAACTCTTTGTGACCTCATGGACTGCAGCCTGTCAGGCTCCTCTGTGGGATTCTCCAGGCAAGAATATGGGAGTGGGTTGCTATGCCCACCTCCAGGGGATCTTCCTGATTCAGGAATTGAATCCATGTCTCTTATGTCCCCTGGGTTAGCAGGTTGGTTATCACTATACCTGGGAAGCCCATGTAACATTTAGCTGAAGGGCAGGAAGGTCACTAAATCTTATTGAGATGAAGGAAGTTGCAGCTGATGGTAGATTGCCAATGGTAACATATGGGGAGAGTATGGGATTTTGAATGAGGAAGTTAGAACACTGATTTTCAGCACAGACTCTTTGGCAGTGTGTAGAAAATTTAAATAGAGGTTACCATCTTTTTTACATTCCATCGCAGTCTGTCATTCAAAATCATACAGGGACAATAGGCTCATTGTCCCTACTACATCCTTAACTCCTACCTACTCCCTTAAATTTGACAAAGTATCAACTTATAATGATCAGGCTTTGTTGTGTTTTGTTTGTTTGTTTGATTTGTTTTCTTTCTTAAGCTAACAGATATGGGGATAAGTGATCATTATGGTAGCAATCTGTATCCACTGCCTGAAAATATAATTCCTCTTCTATTATTTCAAAAATTGTTGATTATTTTATGAATACATCATATAAAGGTTTTTCTAGATGTTTTTCTGTTATTAATTTTATGATCTCTCCTATGCTTGGGTACTAAGACTGGAGCAAGTTAAAGCATAGATGGAATCATTTGTGCATATTCATGACCATTTCTCATTACTGGAGGCTGCCCATCACTGTATTTTCAAACATATCAGCTCGAAACATTTGGTATTTGCATAAATACTGTTCATCATGAAAGCATTAACATTGTGTTAGAAGGTGAAGTAAATGCAATAAATGCATCTGTTTTAACATTATGATCCTTCAATTTATGTTAATTTCAGAAGACATAAAACAGTATCTTATGTATCTGAAAAATCTGGATAAGGTTGTAATTTTAATTTATCAGTGTTTCTACATTAATTAAATATGCACAGGTTTTAAAAATAGAGATTAAAATATGAAAGAGATCAAGCTATTTACAATCTAATTAGCTCAAAATTGGATGAGTAATATAATGCATAATTAATCTGGTTTGACTATGACAAACTTGAAAGGGAGGTCATAAAATTAATAACAGAAAAACATCTAGAAAAACCTTTATATTCAAAGTGAGAGGAATTTCCCGGTATCGTTCAAATAATTCTTCCATACTGTATTTTCTGCAAAGTTTCCTATACTGGGTGAATAGGTACAGAGTGAAAGATATTTTACTTTCCCCAGATCCTAAAAAGAGCTCTTTTGTTGCAAAATACTTATGAAGTGTATAAGTAACAATTTGTATATAACCTGACTTCATTCATCTTTACTCGCTCTCTTCTTATCCTTTCTTTCACTAGGAACATAGCAGTTGTAATTGCATTGTCCTTTGTGCCTAATACTTCAGAAAGTATTTTCTAAGAATATGGATATTCTTTTATATAACCACAGTGAATTTATGAACATGTAATAGTGACTTTTATCTATTCCAACTTGCTGATTGCTTCAATAATCTTCTGTATTGTCTAGCATTTTTTTTCCTTCAATAAAGATACCAGTCTAGGTGATGAAAGAACTTAAAGATGACACAAACAGATGGTAAGACATATCATGTTCTTGAACTGATATTGTCAAAATGATTACTCATGAGCAAAATCTCCTTTATGAATACATCATATAAAGGTTTTTCTAGATGTTTTCTGTTATTAATTTTATGATCTCTCCTATGCTTGGGTACTAAGACTGGAGCAAGTTAAAGCATAGATGGAATCATTTGTGCATATTCATGACCATTTCTCATTACTGGAGGCTGCCCATCACTGTATTTTCAAACATATCAGCTCGAAACATTTGGTATTTGCATAAATACTGTTCATCATGAAAGCATTAACATTGTGTTAGAAGGTGAAGTAAATGCAATAAATGCATCTGTTTTAACATTATGATCCTTCAATTTATGTTAATTTCAGAAGACATAAAACAGTATCTTATGTATCTGAAAAATCTGGATAAGGTTGTAATTTTAATTTATCAGTGTTTCTACATTAATTAAATATGCACAGGTTTTAAAAATAGAGATTAAAATATGAAAGAGATCAAGCTATTTACAATCTAATTAGCTCAAAATTGGATGAGTAATATAATGCATAATTAATCTGGTTTGACTATGACAAACTTGAAAGGGAGGTCATAAAATTAATAACAGAAAAACATCTAGAAAAACCTTTATATTCAAAGTGAGAGGAATTTCCCGGTATCGTTCAAATAATTCTTCCATACTGTATTTTCTGCAAAGTTTCCTATACTGGGTGAATAGGTACAGAGTGAAAGATATTTTACTTTCCCCAGATCCTAAAAAGAGCTCTTTTGTTGCAAAATACTTATGAAGTGTATAAGTAACAATTTGTATATAACCTGACTTCATTCATCTTTACTCGCTCTCTTCTTATCCTTTCTTTCACTAGGAACATAGCAGTTGTAATTGCATTGTCCTTTGTGCCTAATACTTCAGAAAGTATTTTCTAAGAATATGGATATTCTTTTATATAACCACAGTGAATTTATGAACATGTAATAGTGACTTTTATCTATTCCAACTTGCTGATTGCTTCAATAATCTTCTGTATTGTCTAACAATTTTTTTCCTTCAATAAAGATACCAGTCTAGGTGATGAAAGAACTTAAAGATGACACAAACAGATGGTAAGACATATCATGTTCTTGAACTGATATTGTCAAAATGATTACTCATGAGCAAAATCTCCAGATTCAATGCAATCCTTATAAAATTAACAATATCATTTTTTAAAAAAACTAGAAAAAAAATTTCACTTTGTATAGAAACGTTGAAGATCCCAAATAGCCAATACAATCCTGAGGAAAAAATGGAGCCAGAAGACTCAATCCTCCTGGCCTTCAGACTAACGCTACAGTAATCCAAAGAGTATGTTGTTGTCGTTGAGTCACTCAGTCATGTCCAACTCTTTGCAACCCCATAGACTATAGCCTGCCAAGCTCCTCTGTTCATGGAATTCTCCAGGCAAGAATACTGGAGAGGGTTTTTATGCCCTCCTCCAGATGATTTTCCCAACTCATTGATAAAACTCATATATCCTGCATTGATAGGTGCATTCGTTGACACTGACCCATCAGAGAAGCCCAATCAAAACATCAGGATACTGACAAAAGAAATTGACACAGATCAATGGAATAGGAAGATAACTCAGAAATAAAGCTTGACCATACATCTATGGTCAATTAATCTATGACATAGGAGGCAAGAATATACAGTGGAGAAAAGACAGTCTCTTCAATAAAGAGATTGGTCCTGGGAAAACTAGACAGCTATATGTGAGAAAAGAAAATTAAAAGATTCTCTAATACCATCCACAAAAATAAAGTCAAAATGAATTAAAGACCTAAATGTAAGACTATGAAATTCTCATAGGAAAACACAGGTAGAATGATCTTTGACATAAATAATAGCAATATCTTGTTGCATATGTCTCCTACAGAAATGGAGATAAAAAGTACAATAAACAAAGGGGACCTAACTAAACTCAAAAGCTTTTGTACAGCAAAGGAAACTTAAATGAAAAGACAACCTACAGCATGGAAGAAAATGCTTGCAAATGAAGCAAGTGATGGGGATCAATGTCCAAAATATACAAGCAGTTCATATCTCAGTATCAAAAAAATATATAACCTAATCCAAAAATGAGCATAAACTCTAAAAAGACATTTCTCTAAAGAAGATATGGCCAAAAGGAACACAAAAAGGTGTTCAATATCACTAATTATTAGACAAATGCAAATCAAAACAATGATGAGGTATCACCTCATACCAGCCAGAATGATCATCATCAAAATATCTATAAATAATAAATGCCAGAGAGGGTATAGAGAAAAAGGCACCTGTCTATACTGTTGGTGGGATTGTAAACTGCTCTAGTCATTATGGAGAACAGTATGAAAGCTCCTTAAAAATAAGATCAGAGCTACCATATGAAACTGAAACCCTACTCCTGTGCATATATCCTGAGAAAACCATAATTTAAAAATATGCGGGGCTTCCCCTGGTTGTCCAGTGGGTAAGGACACCGCCTTGCAGTGAAAGGGCCGCCGGTTCGAGCCCTGGCCTGGGAAGATCCCATGTGCCGCGGAGCGGCTGGACCGATGTGTCCAATTACCGAGCCAGAGCTCTGGAGTGCATGCACCCAGAGCCGGTGCTCTGCAACGACAGACGCCACAGCGATGGGAGGAAGACAGATCAATAAAAAAGACCAAGAGAAGTGGCCTGCCCACTCCCCTCCCTCCCCAACCCGACCCCCGCCCAAAGTAAATAAATAAATAAATCTTAAAAAAAAAAATGCTCCAAAGTTCACTATAGCACAATTTACAATAGCCAAGACACGGATGCTATCTAAATGACCATGGACAAAGGAATGGATAAAGAAGATGAGGTGTATTTATATAATGGAATATTTCTCAACCATAAAAAACAATCTCAACCATAAAAAACAATGAAGTAATGACATTTGCAGCAACAGTGATGGATCTTAATTATCATACTAATGGACCTAAATTATCATACTATTTAAGCCAGAGATAAAATGTGGGGCTCTGAATTGAAAGAGGACTGTTGCAAGCATAAGGATGCTTAAGCACATTGTTTAAAGAAGCTTAAGCACATTGTTGCAGTTTGGAGCTAAGATGGCGCCTATAGGTAGAGACAAGGCATGATCTAAATTGTTAATTGATGGTCAAAATTTCTGATTGGTTCCCCTGGTTTCCATGCTCGTGAATGATTGCTTGACTTTTAGCTTGATTGGTGCAATCTATAGGAAGTCCCGTGCAAAACCCCCTTCACTTGCCTATAAAAGCTGTGCATCTACATTAATAAAGCAGAACTGCTTCGACAGAACCCCTGCCGTGTCTGGTCATCCCTGGCATGCTCCAGCGGGTGGGAGGGGGCACGGCAGTAAGGCTCATCTCTCTCCGAGATCTCCCGGTTGAGCCAGGGGCAATCCCGCTGCCTTCCCTTTCTGCGGAAGGACCCCGCAATAAAAATGCATATATTGCTTATGTGTGGAAAAAAAGGGTACAAATGAACTTATTTTCAAAAGAGAAAGGACCGACCAAGTGTCACAAGGAACTATATTTAATAATTTTTAATAACTTATAAGGGAAGAAAATCTGAAGACATAACTGAACTACTGTGCTATATAGTTGAAACTAATGATATCATAAATCAACTATACTTTATTGAATAAAAATAAAAGGCTGTAACTATGTATAGTGACAGATGTTGCCTAGGATTTTGGTAGTGATTCACAGTATATAAAAGTATCAAATAATCATTTTGTACAACCAGAAGCTAACATGTTACCTGTCAAATTATACTTGAAAAAATATAGTTTTGTAGAAAAAACCCAAAGAATTCAGTCTAGGGCTAGGTATTCTATTGAGCTATTTGTCTTCAGTCTCCTAGGATTTAGAAAAAATTGTTAAGCTTTTCTTTGCATAAAATGGTATTACCAAAAATTATCATTCTTCTGGTTATTGTTTAAATTTTGAAAACAAAACTTTTTGAGTTTGTCTTGCTTTCTTATGATTAGATTCAGGTTTTATATTCCTGGTTTGAATATTCTATATTTGTTCCTCTCAGTGAAGGTATCATATCTGAGGCAAACAATGTCCAATTGCCCCTTGTTAATAATGCTAATGTTTATTATACTTTCAAGATGTTATCTGATATGTTATGAACAGTATTCTCACTCTAGGGTCCCATGATGAACTCATAGGGTGATCAAGGGTAATTTTAATTTTCTCGGAAACCACAGTGACACCTGTTATCTGCCAGTAACTGCATAAACTATTAGCTTGAGGTCAGCTCGCAGTTAGCTTAGTTCATCCTGTGTTCTTCTCAAGATGTGACAGTACTGAAAACCTGGGTATTTACTGTTCACTGTGATGAAAGTAACACCCCAGAAAAAGCAATGTAGATGCTCCGTGCATAATCTGACTTCAAGTTGAGAATTTTCTCAGTGCCCAAAATGTCCACACATCCCATTGGTTATTACGAATGAAAGGAAATGGTTTTGTATTTCTTTCTACATTTTGCTACGGCAGTAAGGCTCTCTCTCTCGAGATCTCCCGGTTGAGCCAGGGGCAATCCCGCTGCCTTCCCTTTCTGCGGAAGGACCCCGCAATAAAAATGCATATATTGCTTATGTGTGGAAAAAAAGGGTACAAATGAACTTATTTTCAAAAGAGAAAGGACCGACCAAGTGTCACAAGGAACTATATTTAATAATTTTTAATAACTTATAAGGGAAGAAAATCTGAAGACATAACTGAACTACTGTGCTATATAGTTGAAACTAATGATATCATAAATCAACTATACTTTATTGAATAAAAATAAAAGGCTGTAACTATGTATAGTGACAGATGTTGCCTAGGATTTTGGTAGTGATTCACAGTATATAAAAGTATCAAATAATCATTTTGTACAACCAGAAGCTAACATGTTACCTGTCAAATTATACTTGAAAAAATATAGTTTTGTAGAAAAAACCCAAAGAATTCAGTCTAGGGCCAGGTATTCTATTGAGCTATTTGTCTTCAGTCTCCTAGGATTTAGAAAAAATTGTTAAGCTTTTCTTTGCATAAAATGGTATTACCAAAAATTATCATTCTTCTGGTTATTGTTTAAATTTTGAAAACAAAACTTTTTGAGTTTGTCTTGCTTTCTTATGATTAGATTCAGGTTTTATATTCCTGGTTTGAATATTCTATATTTGTTCCTCTCAGTGAAGGTATCATATCTGAGGCAAACAATGTCCAATTGCCCCTTGTTAATAATGCTAATGTTTATTATACTTTCAAGATGTTATCTGATATGTTATGAACAGTATTCTCACTCTAGGGTCCCATGATGAACTCATAGGGTGATCAAGGGTAATTTTAATTTTCTCGGAAACCACAGTGACACCTGTTATCTGCCAGTAACTGCATAAACTATTAGCTTGAGGTCAGCTCGCAGTTAGCTTAGTTCATCCTGTGTTCTTCTCAAGATGTGACAGTACTGAAAACCTGGGTATTTACTGTTCACTGTGATGAAAGTAACACCCCAGAAAAAGCAATGTAGATGCTCCGTGCATAATCTGACTTCAAGTTGAGAATTTTCTCAGTGCCCAAAATGTCCACACATCCCATTGGTTATTTACGAATGAAAGGAAATGGTTTTGTATTTCTTTCTACATTTTGCATATTTTTCTGAATGGTTATTAAGACTTTGATTATAACTATTGTTAAGTTGCTTGGATTTCCTTAATAAATAGAACTACTTGGTATTTCTTTTGGGCCAGTACAATTATTTTTAAAATTACTCTGATACTGTACTACGTGTTATAGTGTTCTCTGCTGTATAATGACTATTCTTTTACATTGTAATTAAAAGGCAAATTTTGCTGAGACACTAAGATATACATTTTATCTTCAATATTTAATCTATGGTGAAACAACTTAAGATCCTCACCAACATGCAGCAGTGATGATTATAACACAATTATTTCTATCTTGTTTATTTTTTCCAAAATTAGGGGTCCACATTTGGCCCTTTTGCTGAATGAGTCTACATTTTCTTCTTAACCATCCATTTAGCCAACATTTATGTATAGGTGTGGTCACATTGTATTACAAAATTTGTAATTCCTCACCCTCCTCATTTTGTACATTGAATTGTCCCAGATTTGGCCATTGGAAGCCTATTCAAGTGGTGTGTGTGTGTACATGCATGTGTGACCAGTCATATCTGAATCTTTACAACTCCACGGAACTGTAGCCTGCTTGCCAAGCTCCTCTGTCCATGGAATTTTCCAAACAAGAATATTGGGGAGAGTTGCTATTTCCTATTCTAAGTGATTTTCCCAACCCAGGGATTAAACTCATGTCTCTTTTGTCTCCTCGGGCAGATTTTTCACCAGTGTGCACCTGGGAAGCCTATTCAGGTGGTATCTATGTCCTTATGACAGGCACTCACAAGAATATTTGTTCTAGGGCAGAGTTGCTATTTCCATTCAATATTTTAATTTTCTCGGAAACCACAGTGACACCTGTTATCTGCCAGTAACTGCATAAACTATTAGCTTGAGGTCAGCTCGCAGTTAGCTTAGTTCATCCTGTGTTCTTCTCAAGATGTGACAGTACTGAAAACCTGGGTATTTACTGTTCACTGTGATGAAAGTAACACCCCAGAAAAAGCAATGTAGATGCTCCGTGCATAATCTGACTTCAAGTTGAGAATTTTCTCAGTGCCCAAAATGTCCACACATCCCATTGGTTATTTACGAATGAAAGGAAATGGTTTTGTATTTCTTTCTACATTTTGCATATTTTTCTGAATGGTTATTAAGACTTTGATTATAACTATTGTTAAGTTGCTTGGATTTCCTTAATAAATAGAACTACTTGGTATTTCTTTTGGGCCAGTACAATTATTTTTAAAATTACTCTGATACTGTACTACGTGTTATAGTGTTCTCTGCTGTATAATGACTATTCTTTTACATTGTAATTAAAAGGCAAATTTTGCTGAGACACTAAGATATACATTTTATCTTCAATATTTAATCTATGGTGAAACAACTTAAGATCCTCACCAACATGCAGCAGTGATGATTATAACACAATTATTTCTATCTTGTTTATTTTTTCCAAAATTAGGGGTCCACATTTGGCCCTTTTGCTGAATGAGTCTACATTTTCTTCTTAACCATCCATTTAGCCAACATTTATGTATAGGTGTGGTCACATTGTATTACAAAATTTGTAATTCCTCACCCTCCTCATTTTGTACATTGAATTGTCCCAGATTTGGCCATTGGAAGCCTATTCAAGTGGTGTGTGTGTGTACATGCATGTGTGACCAGTCATATCTGAATCTTTACAACTCCACGGAACTGTAGCCTGCTTGCCAAGCTCCTCTGTCCATGGAATTTTCCAAACAAGAATATTGGGGAGAGTTGCTATTTCCTATTCTAAGTGATTTTCCCAACCCAGGGATTAAACTCATGTCTCTTTTGTCTCCTCGGGCAGATTTTTCACCAGTGTGCACCTGGGAAGCCTATTCAGGTGGTATCTATGTCCTTATGACAGGCACTCACTTTTTTTTTTTAATGCTTCTTTACCTCCCAGCATGACATTATGTTCTAGTCCTATCTTGTACACCAAACCAGTCATACAATTAGCTACTTCTTCAAGGACATGCACAAATGTACTTCAGAAATGATCAATCCATATAAACACCTCCAATTCAACGTGGCCAATAATTTTATTTCTTTATCCTTTTGAATATTTGATATATTTTCTTCCAAACTCAGGTTGCTGGCTTTCAATACATCAAAATATTCACTCGTTTTCTAAATATTTCTAAATATTCAATTAATTATTTTAATTTGGGTATCTTATTGATTTGAAATATAGTTGGATTAATTTAATTATTTTCATTTTTTGTTTACCCTTCTTCCCATTCTTATTGCAATGTAAAAATAGGAATCATAAGCTTGTAGACAGCAACATTTTACAAAAATTATATATAGAAGTATCACTTGCTCTTATCCACATTCTTAACCCCACTTATTGTTGGTGAAGTCATTTTGTGCACTTCATTCTTTTTGTGTTTCTTCTCAGAAAAAAGGGAAAATATGGTTATCTTTTACTGTTTCTTCTTCCCTATGCCAAATGTAGCATAGTATATATTCTATTTGTCAATTGCTTTTTCATAGAAAATGCCTCTAAGAAGTTGTCTGATTCAGTTCACTATTATCTTCCTTATTCTTTTTTACAGTTGTATAAATACTCTAGTATGTTTATGTATCACAGTTTATTAAATTACCTTTTATGTTTGATTTTCTGGGTAATTCTGTATGTTGCAACTAATCAGCTTGTACATGTGTGTTTTTGCATTACTGTAGGTGCATATTTAGGGTATCTTTCTAAAACTGGGATGGAGTTGCTTGAAGGGTGAATTCATATATTTGTAAAATATTGTCGAAAATTTACTGTTAGGTACATAATTTTACATTACCAAATTATGAGATTGTTCCCCACATTTCACCGACTAAATTTTTCTGTCCATCTTTCCGTTTTGTGTTGTCTAACAATTTAATTCTTAGTCATTTTATTTACTTTTAAAATAATTGTTTCTTGTATAGAGCATAAAATTAATTTGCATTATGTTGTAATTTGAAATATTTTTAATAGGTGAATTACCTCAATCTCCTATTAATGCATCAATTTTCAGTAGATTCTATTTTATATTGGGGAATTCTATATTATTTGGTTCACAGTTATTCACAAATGTATCTTCAATTTGAAATGCATTTTTTAGCGTTGTAAGTTACACTTTATTGTCTCATTTATTGCTATGGTCATGAATTTGATTTTATCTGCTATCAGGATTACAACTTGAGGTTCTTTATTGTAAATCTGCCAGAGTTTGCCTCAATTCTGTGTTATATGCCTTTCACAGAGATAAATATACTAAAGATACTGATTATAAAAGTAAATACATATGGTAAATTTACAAGTAGTGATTAAAGTAAGAGAAACAAAGACCAGGTTTCCAAAAACAGAAGAGGGAATTTAGGCATGCAGACAGAAACTCCCAATGAATCTAAACATTTTGAGAAAAACGTGAAGGCCAGAGAACATGGGAAAACAAATGTAAAAACATAATGGAAGAAGTAAAACTCAATATATAAATAATCACAATAAATTTAATGTATCTAGTTCCAACTAAGAGTTTCCGTGGTGCCTCAGATGACAAAGAATCTGAATGCAATGGGAGAGACCTGGGCTTGGTCCCTGGGCTGGGATGTTCCAATTAAATACAGCGATGTCCCATTTCCCTCTGTCTCCCCTGCCCCTTTCTCTGTTTTCCTCTAATATCGTGAACAAAGCAAGAATACCCGCTTTCCCAATTTCTAGTCAACATATTATTCGAAGTCCTCAGCAGAGTAATCAGGAAAAAAATAAAAGGCATACAGTCAGCCAAGAAGGAAAGTTATGCCTGCAGTGTGCACACATACACAAACAAAACACTTGCTAGAATAAGCCAATTAAGTGAAGTTGCAAGATACAATATTAGTGTATGAAAATCAGTGGCATTTATATACACTAAGAATTAACAATCCAAAAGGAGACTAAGAAAACAATTCCATTTAAAATATCATACAGAATAAAAACACTTAGGAATAAACTTAACTAAGAAAGTGAAAGACATATACAGTGAAAATTTAAGTCACTACTGAAAGAAGTTTAGGAAAATACAAGAAAATAGAAAGCATCCATTGTACAGTTTTAAGAGACTTAACATTAAAATATCTGTAATAGAGGGAGGGAGGCCAAGATGGCAGAGGAATGAGAAGGGTTTGAAAAATCACCGGAACTAATTCTATTTTATATTGGGGAATTCTATATTATTTGGTTCACAGTTATTCACAAATGTATCTTCAATTTGAAATGCATTTTTTAGCGTTGTAAGTTACACTTTATTGTCTCATTTATTGCTATGGTCATGAATTTGATTTTATCTGCTATCAGGATTACAACTTGAGGTTCTTTATTGTAAATCTGCCAGAGTTTGCCTCAATTCTGTGTTATATGCCTTTCACAGAGATAAATATACTAAAGATACTGATTATAAAAGTAAATACATATGGTAAATTTACAAGTAGTGATTAAAGTAAGAGAAACAAAGACCAGGTTTCCAAAAACAGAAGAGGGAATTTAGGCATGCAGACAGAAACTCCCAATGAATCTAAACATTTTGAGAAAAACGTGAAGGCCAGAGAACATGGGAAAACAAATGTAAAAACATAATGGAAGAAGTAAAACTCAATATATAAATAATCACAATAAATTTAATGTATCTAGTTCCAACTAAGAGTTTCCGTGGTGCCTCAGATGACAAAGAATCTGAATGCAATGGGAGAGACCTGGGCTTGGTCCCTGGGCTGGGATGTTCCAATTAAATACAGCGATGTCCCATTTCCCTCTGTCTCCCCTGCCCCTTTCTCTGTTTTCCTCTAGTATCGTGAACAAAGCAAGAATACCCGCTTTCCCAATTTCTAGTCAACATATTATTCGAAGTCCTCAGCAGAGTAATCAGGAAAAAAATAAAAGGCATACAGTCAGCCAAGAAGGAAAGTTATGCCTGCAGTGTGCACACATACACAAACAAAACACTTGCTAGAATAAGCCAATTAAGTGAAGTTGCAAGATACAATATTAGTGTATGAAAATCAGTGGCATTTATATACACTAAGAATTAACAATCCAAAAAGGAGACTAAGAAAACAATTCCATTTAAAATATCATACAGAATAAAAACACTTAGGAATAAACTTAACTAAGAAAGTGAAAGACATATACAGTGAAAATTTAAGTCACTACTGAAAGAAGTTTAGGAAAATACAAGAAAATAGAAAGCATCCATTGTACAGTTTTAAGAGACTTAACATTAAAATATCTGTAATAGAGGGAGGGAGGCCAAGATGGCAGAGGAATGAGAAGAGGATTTCACCAGCTCCCCAATAGAATCACCGGAACTAATCAAGAAATGAAACACCAGCAACAAACTAGCCTCGATATGATAAAAAGAACTCCTCAGGTCTACAAGGGTCAGAGAGCAAGCATTCAGAACTTTCCCAGAGCCCCCATACTGAGGGCCACGTACCCCAACCCCCACACTGGACCTGGCTGAGACAGCGCTGGGAAGTGTGCCAGGAGAGAATCTGGGAAGTGCGCCGGGAGGACAGAAGGCAGCACTCAGCATGAAAATCTCACTGGGACAGTACAGGGACGTTGAGTGCCAGGTGAGCTGAGACAACACGAATGGGGGCATTCAGAAATGAATAGGGAAATCCCCCGGGGGTTGCAGCCCAAAAACCTGGCTCAAGCCAAACAGGGAAGCTCGCGCCGTTATTTGGGGCTTAGTCCCGGATCCAGCAGTGCACGCCAGCAGCTCGAACAGCCTGCGCAGCCTCAGAGCTGCAGCAAAGCCGGGCACCTGGGACGAGAAGCCTCATCCTGCAGGCAGCAGAGACAAGCTGCAGAGGAAACCGGAAGAAGAGCAGGGATTGACTGCTACCAGAGGTGCACAGTGGAACTGCGGAGACCCTGCTAGCACAGGGCCCGGAGGCACAGCCCCCATGGCCTCCTTCCCAATGGACTGGGAACCGCCTGCCTCAGCCAGCATCGGCTATCTGCAGAGCCTTTCCCAATTTCTAGTCAACATATTATTCGAAGTCCTCAGCAGAGTAATCAGGAAAAAAATAAAAGGCATACAGTCAGCCAAGAAGGAAAGTTATGCCTGCAGTGTGACACATACACAAACAAAACACTTGCTAGAATAAGCCAATTAAGTGAAGTTGCAAGATACAATATTAGTGTATGAAAATCAGTGGCATTTATATACACTAAGAATTAACAATCCAAAAGGAGACTAAGAAAACAATTCCATTTAAAATATCATACAGAATAAAAACACTTAGGAATAAACTTAACTAAGAAAGTGAAAGACATATACAGTGAAAATTTAAGTCACTACTGAAAGAAGTTTAGGAAAATACAAGAAAATAGAAAGCATCCATTGTACAGTTTTAAGAGACTTAACATTAAAATATCTGTAATAGAGGGAGGGAGGCCAAGATGGCAGAGGAATGAGAAGAGGATTTCACCAGCTCCCCAATAGAATCACCGGAACTAATCAAGAAATGAAACACCAGCAACAAACTAGCCTCGATATGATAAAAAGAACTCCTCAGGTCTACAAGGGTCAGAGAGCAAGCATTCAGAACTTTCCCAGAGCCCCCATACTGAGGGCCACGTACCCCAACCCCCACACTGGACCTGGCTGAGACAGCGCTGGGAAGTGTGCCAGGAGAGAATCTGGGAAGTGCGCCGGGAGGACAGAAGGCAGCACTCAGCATGAAAATCTCACTGGGACAGTACAGGGACGTTGAGTGCCAGGTGAGCTGAGACAACACGAATGGGGGCATTCAGAAATGAATAGGGAAATCCCCCGGGGGTTGCAGCCCCAAAACCTGGCTCAAGCCAAACAGGGAAGCTCGCGCCGTTATTTGGGGCTTAGTCCCGGATCCAGCAGTGCACGCCAGCAGCTCGAACAGCCTGCGCAGCCTCAGAGCTGCAGCAAAGCCGGGCACCTGGGACGAGAAGCCTCATCCTGCAGGCAGCAGAGACAAGCTGCAGAGGAAACCGGAAGAAGAGCAGGGATTGACTGCTACCAGAGGTGCACAGTGGAACTGCGGAGACCCTGCTAGCACAGGGTCCGGAGGCACAGCCCCCATGGCCTCCTTCCCAATGGACTGGGAACCGCCTGCCTCAGCCAGCATCGGAGCTATCTGCAGAGCCTTTGTTTTGCTGAAAGCAAAAACAGAAACCAGAGCAACCACCTCTGCAAGGGTCATAATTCCAAAAAAAAAAAAAAAAAAAAAAACTGACCCTCACTGAAATCTAAGACAATCCTACCTCAAGAAACAAGAAAAATACCAAACAGACAACCTATCCCTACCCTTAAAACTAATGGAGAAAGAAGAACAAAAACACCCCAGAGCTAGCAGAAGAAGAGAAATCATAAAGATCAGAGCAGAAATAAATGAAAAAGAAATGAAAGAAACAATAGTAAGGCTAAGCTGTTTGAAAAGATAAACAAAATTGACAAGCCACTGGCCAGACTCATCAAGAAAAAAAGAGAGAAGAACCAGATCACCAAAATCAAAAATGAAAAAGGAGAGATAACAACAGATAATGCAGAAATCCAAAGGATTACAACAGACTATTATGAACAACTCTATGGCAACAAACTGGACAACCTGGAATAAATGGACAGTTTCTTAGAGAAGATTAATCTCTCAAGACTCAACCAGGAAGAAATAGAAACGTGAACAACTCAATCACAAGCTCAGAAATAGAATTTGTGATCAAAAATCTAGCCAAAAATAAAAGCCCAGGGCCAGGTGGCTTCACAGGTGAATTCTACCAAACGTTTAAAGAAAAGCTAATGCCTATCCTTCTAAAACTCTTCCAAAAATTTGCACAGGAAGGAACACTTCCAAATACATTCTATGAGGCCATCATCACCCTGATACCAAAACCAGGCAAAGACAACAGAAATAAAGAAAACTATAGATCAATTTCACTGATGAATTTGTATATCAAAATCATCAACAAAATCCTAGCAAACAGAATTCAATGACACATGAAAAAACTCCTACATCGTGATCAAGTCGGGTTCATCCCAGGCATGCAAGAATTCTTCAATATCTGCAAATCAATCAATGTGGTACACCATATCAACAAATTGAGAGACAAAAACCACATGATTATCTCAATAGATGCAGGAAAATCCTTTGACAAAGTACAACATCCATTTATGATAAAACCTCTTCAAAAAACTGGCATAGAAGGATCCTATCTGAACATAATACAAGCCATATGTGAGAAGCACACAGCAAACATTATCCTCAATGGTGAAAAACTGACAGCATTCCCTGTAAGATCAGGAAAAAGACAGGGGTGTCCACTTTCACCACTATTATTCAACATAGTCCTGGAAGTTCTAGCAGCAGCAATAAGAAAAAGAAATAAAAGGAATCAGATTGGAAAAGAAGATGTAAAGCTTTCTCTTTTTGCAGATGACATGATATTTTACACAGAAAATCCCAAAGACACTATTACAAAACTACTAGAGCTAATCAATGAATTCAGAAAAGTCGTGGGTTACAAAATCAGTATACAAAAATCACTAGCATTCCTATACACAATCAATGAAAAATCAGAAAATGAAATCAAAGAGGCAATCCCCCTCACTATCACAACCAAAAGAATCAAATATCTAGGAATAAACCTACCCACAGAAACAAAAGAATTGTACACAGAAAATTACAAGATACTAATGAAAGAAAGAAGACTTAAACAGATGGAGAGATATTCCATGTTCCTGGGTCGGAAGAATCAATATGGTGAAAATGACCATACTACCAACTACCATGTACAGATTCAATGTGATCCCTATCAAATTACCAATGACATTCTTCACAGAACTAGACCAAAGAATAACACAGTTCATATGGAAACATAAAGGACCCCGAATAGCCAAAGCAATCCTGAGGAAGAAGAATGGAGCTGAAGTGATCAGCCTTCCTATCTTCAGACTCTACTACAAAGCAACAATCATCAAGACAGTATGGTACCAAAACTCTTATGTCATTTTTGACAACAATATAAACAATTTATGTCAGAATTTGTATATCAAAATCATCAACAAAATCCTAGCAAACAGAATTCAATGACACATGAAAAAACTCCTACATCGTGATCAAGTCGGGTTCATCCCAGGCATGCAAGAATTCTTCAATATCTGCAAATCAATCAATGTGGTACACCATATCAACAAATTGAGAGACAAAAACCACATGATTATCTCAATAGATGCAGGAAAATCCTTTGACAAAGTACAACATCCATTTATGATAAAACCTCTTCAAAAAACTGGCATAGAAGGATCCTATCTGAACATAATACAAGCCATATGTGAGAAGCACACAGCAAACATTATCCTCAATGGTGAAAAACTGACAGCATTCCCTGTAAGATCAGGAAAAAGACAGGGGTGTCCACTTTCACCACTATTATTCAACATAGTCCTGGAAGTTCTAGCAGCAGCAATAAGAAAAAGAAATAAAAGGAATCAGATTGGAAAAGAAGATGTAAAGCTTTCTCTTTTTGCAGATGACATGATATTTTACACAGAAAATCCCAAAGACACTATTACAAAACTACTAGAGCTAATCAATGAATTCAGAAAAGTCGTGGGTTACAAAATCAGTATACAAAAATCACTAGCATTCCTATACACAATCAATGAAAAATCAGAAAATGAAATCAAAGAGGCAATCCCCCTCACTATCACAACCAAAAGAATCAAATATCTAGGAATAAACCTACCCACAGAAACAAAAGAATTGTACACAGAAAATTACAAGATACTAATGAAAGAAAGAAGACTTAAACAGATGGAGAGATATTCCATGTTCCTGGGTCGGAAGAATCAATATGGTGAAAATGACCATACTACCAACTACCATGTACAGATTCAATGTGATCCCTATCAAATTACCAATGACATTCTTCACAGAACTAGACCAAAGAATAACACAGTTCATATGGAAACATAAAGGACCCCGAATAGCCAAAGCAATCCTGAGGAAGAAGAATGGAGCTGAAGTGATCAGCCTTCCTATCTTCAGACTCTACTACAAAGCAACAATCATCAAGACAGTATGGTACCAAAACTCTTATGTCATTTTTGACAACAATATAAACAATTTATGTCAGAATTTGTATAAAACTTCAAGGTTTAACTTTATAGTTAAAAAAACTGGAAAAGAAAAAATTTGGAGGACTAACTTCATGACTTAAAAACATCCTATAAACCTACAAAAATTACAACAATTTCATGTTGGCATAAAAACAGACCATCAAAACACTGGAATAAAATAGAGGATCCAGAAATAAACTTTTGTGTATATGGTAAAAAGATCTTCAATAAGGATACTAACAAAACTCAATGGGGAAAGGACAGTTTCTTCAACAAATGATGCCAGGAAAACTGGATAGTTAAATGCACAAAATGAAGTTAGGCCCTTATATTATACTGCATGCAAAACTGAATTCAAGATAAATTTAAAACATAAATATATGATTTAAAGCTATAAAATATCTAGAAGAATCTTGATGGAAACTTCTGAATAGTGGTTTTGGCAATGATTACTTGGATATAACACCAAAAGCACATGCAAGAAAAGCAGGCATAAATGGGGATTTCCTTGGTGATCCAGTGGCTAAGACTCTGTGCTCCCAATGCTGGGGACCTGGGTTCTATCCCTGGTCAGGGAACTAGATCCCACATACCATAACTAGGACCCAGTGCAACCAAATAAATACATTAAAAAAAAAAAAAAGCAGGCATAAATGATGGGATTAAATCAAACTTAACAACTTTTGTTCCGATGACACAATCAGATTGAACAACTACTTAGGGAATTGAGAAAGTATCTGCAAAGTATATTTGATGAAGGTTTAATAACTAGAATAATAAAGAACTCTTGAAATCCAACAGGAAATTAAATACACCTATTTAAAAATGAGCAAAAGACTTGGAACATTCCTCCAAAGATAATATACAAATTGCCAATAAAACATATGGAAAGATACTCAAGGTCACTTATTATCAGATAAATGGAAAGCCAAACCATAAAGAGGTATTACCTGATACCCGTTAGGATGACAACTATAAAAACAACAACAACAACAAACAGAAAATAACAAGTGTGGGCTGGGACACAGAGAAATTGGAATCCTTATGCATCCTTAGTTATATAACAGAATGGTGCAGCCACTATGGATAATAGTAATTTCCTCAAAAAACTAAAAACGGCATTGCCATATTGTCCAACAATCACACTCCTTGGCATATATCTGGAGAAAATCATAATTCAAAAATGTACATGTACCCAAATGTTCATTTTAGCACTAATTACAATAACCAAGACTTGAAAGCAACCTAATAGTTGACCAAAAGAACGGATAAGGATGTGGTAAACATACACAACCGGATATTATTCAGCCACAAAAGAATTAAATATTGCCATTTGCAGCAACGTGGATGGAACTAGAGATTATTTAGGCCAGAGAAAGGCAAATACCATATCACTCATATGTGAAATTTAATTAAAAAATGATATAAATTAACTTATTTAGAAAATAGACTTAGATTTAGAAAACAAACTGATAGTTACCAAAGGGGAAACAGTCACGGGGGGTGTGGGATAACTTAAGAGACTGATATTTGAGATGAACACACAAATTGCATGTGTGCATCCTAAGTCGATTCAGTTGTGTCCAATTCTTTGTGACCCTATGGACTGTAGCCCACCAGGCTCTTCTGTTCATGGGATTCTCCAGGCAAGAATACTTGGGTGGATCGCCATGCCCTCTCTCCAAGAGATCTACCTGACCCAGAGATCAAATCTGTCATCCCTTATGTCTCTTACATTGGCAAGTGATTTCTTTACCATTAGCGCCATCTGAAAACCCCACAAACATATACAATACTATATAAAAAATAGTGCTGCATAGCACAGGGAACTCTATTCAGTATATGTATAACTAAATTACTTTGTTGTACACCTGAAACTAATACTATATTATAAATCAACTATACTGCAAGAAAATTTTTTAAAAAAGAAATGAAAGCAGAGTCTGGAAGGAATATTTGAACATTCATGTTCAAAGCAGTACTATTCACAATAAGGTAAGAGATGAATGAAAGTTAACAAAAACCTCAACAACAGGAAATTAAATACACCTATTTAAAATGAGCAAAAGACTTGGAACATTCCTCCAAAGATAATATACAAATTGCCAATAAAACATATGGAAAGATACTCAAGGTCACTTATTATCAGATAAATGGAAAGCCAAACCATAAAGAGGTATTACCTGATACCCGTTAGGATGACAACTATAAAAACAACAACAACAACAAACAGAAAATAACAAGTGTGGGCTGGGACACAGAGAAATTGGAATCCTTATGCATCCTTAGTTATATAACAGAATGGTGCAGCCACTATGGATAATAGTAATTTCCTCAAAAAACTAAAAACGGCATTGCCATATTGTCCAACAATCACACTCCTTGGCATATATCTGGAGAAAATCATAATTCAAAAATGTACATGTACCCAAATGTTCATTTTAGCACTAATTACAATAACCAAGACTTGAAAGCAACCTAATAGTTGACCAAAAGAACGGATAAGGATGTGGTAAACATACACAACCGGATATTATTCAGCCACAAAAAGAATTAAATATTGCCATTTGCAGCAACGTGGATGGAACTAGAGATTATTTAGGCCAGAGAAAGGCAAATACCATATCACTCATATGTGAAATTTAATTAAAAAATGATATAAATTAACTTATTTAGAAAATAGACTTAGATTTAGAAAACAAACTGATAGTTACCAAAGGGGAAACAGTCACGGGGGGTGTGGGATAACTTAAGAGACTGATATTTGAGATGAACACACAAATTGCATGTGTGCATCCTAAGTCGATTCAGTTGTGTCCAATTCTTTGTGACCCTATGGACTGTAGCCCACCAGGCTCTTCTGTTCATGGGATTCTCCAGGCAAGAATACTTGGGTGGATCGCCATGCCCTCTCTCCAAGAGATCTACCTGACCCAGAGATCAAATCTGTCATCCCTTATGTCTCTTACATTGGCAAGTGATTTCTTTACCATTAGCGCCATCTGAAAACCCCACAAACATATACAATACTATATAAAAAATAGTGCTGCATAGCACAGGGAACTCTATTCAGTATATGTATAACTAAATTACTTTGTTGTACACCTGAAACTAATACTATATTATAAATCAACTATACTGCAAGAAAATTTTTTAAAAAAGAAATGAAAGCAGAGTCTGGAAGGAATATTTGAACATTCATGTTCAAAGCAGTACTATTCACAATAGGTAAGAGATGGAATTGAAATATCTATTGATGGATGAATGATCAAAATGCAGTATATACAGGAGATGGAATATTATTCTTGGTCATATGCTACAATATGGAGGAACTTCTAGGACATTATGATAACTGAAATAAGCCAATCACAAAAGTACAAGTACTATATTATTCTGCTTCTATAAAGTAGCCGAATTTATAGAAATAAAAAATAGAATTGTGATTACCAGGAGCTATGGGTAATGGGATAAGAGAGTAATAACTTAATATGCATAGCTTTCATTTTTTGTTTGTTTTTTTTTGCCACTTCTATTAGTCTTTTATTGATTTATTTTCATCCATCTTTGTTCTTTGGTTTGCGTGGGCCTCCCATTGCAGTGGTCTCACTCATTGCAGAGCACCAGTTCTGGGCACATGCACTCCAGAGCTCCTGCTCGGTAGTTAGGAATATCGGTCCAGATGCTCTGCTGCACGTGGGATCTTCCCAGGCCAGGGAATAAACTGGTGCCCCTTGCACTGCAAGGTGGTGTCCTTACCCACTGGACCACCAGGGAAGCCCTAGTTTTCATATTTTTAAGATGAAAAAGTTCTAGAAATACTTTTAAAACAATGCGAACATATTTAACCCTACTGAACTGCACACTTTAAAACTGTTAAGATTGAACTTCCTTGATGGTCCAGTGATTAAGACTCCATGCTTACAATGAAGGGGGCAGAGGTTTGATCCCTGATTGGAGAAACTCTGTATGCCACAAGGTGCAGCCAAAAAGATATTTAGTATAAAAAATGGTGGAGAATTTACATCAGGAAAAATTTTAAGAACCATTTTTGTGCTCTTCTGTTCATGGGATTCTCCAGGCAAGAATACTTGGGTGGATCGCCATGCCCTCTCTCCAAGAGATCTACCTGACCCAGAGATCAAATCTGTCATCCCTTATGTCTCTTACATTGGCAAGTGATTTCTTTACCATTAGCGCCATCTGAAAACCCCACAAACATATACAATACTATATAAAAAATAGTGCTGCATAGCACAGGGAACTCTATTCAGTATATGTATAACTAAATTACTTTGTTGTACACCTGAAACTAATACTATATTATAAATCAACTATACTGCAAGAAAATTTTTTAAAAAAGAAATGAAAGCAGAGTCTGGAAGGAATATTTGAACATTCATGTTCAAAGCAGTACTATTCACAATAGGTAAGAGATGGAATTGAAATATCTATTGATGGATGAATGATCAAAATGCAGTATATACAGGAGATGGAATATTATTCTTGGTCATATGCTACAATATGGAGGAACTTCTAGGACATTATGATAACTGAAATAAGCCAATCACAAAAGTACAAGTACTATATTATTCTGCTTCTATAAAGTAGCCGAATTTATAGAAATAAAAAATAGAATTGTGATTACCAGGAGCTATGGGTAATGGGATAAGAGAGTAATAACTTAATATGCATAGCTTTCATTTTTTTTGTTTGTTTTTTTTTGCCACTTCTATTAGTCTTTTATTGATTTATTTTCATCCATCTTTGTTCTTTGGTTTGCGTGGGCCTCCCATTGCAGTGGTCTCACTCATTGCAGAGCACCAGTTCTGGGCACATGCACTCCAGAGCTCCTGCTCGGTAGTTAGGAATATCGGTCCAGATGCTCTGCTGCACGTGGGATCTTCCCAGGCCAGGGAATAAACTGGTGCCCCTTGCACTGCAAGGTGGTGTCCTTACCCACTGGACCACCAGGGAAGCCCTAGTTTTCATATTTTTAAGATGAAAAAGTTCTAGAAATACTTTTAAAACAATGCGAACATATTTAACCCTACTGAACTGCACACTTTAAAACTGTTAAGATTGAACTTCCTTGATGGTCCAGTGATTAAGACTCCATGCTTACAATGAAGGGGGCAGAGGTTTGATCCCTGATTGGAGAAACTCTGTATGCCACAAGGTGCAGCCAAAAAGATATTTAGTATAAAAAATGGTGGAGAATTTACATCAGGAAAAATTTTAAGAACCATTATATTGATTGCACTCAAGTAAACATATGTACATACAAATTCATTATTCCAGCATTATTCATAATATCCAAAAAATGGAAAGAACCTGAATGTGCATCACTGGATGAATGGATAAATAAATTGTGATATATGGATACAAAAGAACATTCAGTCATACAAAGTAATGCCATGATACATGCTCCCACATGTATAAACTTCCAAAATATTATGCTAAGTGAAGTAATCCAGACACAAAATGTCATACATTCTATGATTCCTGTAGAGGTGGTGGTTGTCAATACTGTGAATGTACTAATGCCATTTGTTAATTTTACATCATGTGGACTTCATCTCAATACACTTAAAAAATGGAAACAACAAATAAAACACTGAATATAAAAATTTTTACAGGATTGGGACGTCCTTGGTGGTCCAGTGGCTTAGACTCACTGTTCCCAATGCAGGGGACCAAGGTTTGATCCCTGGTCAGGGAACTAAATCTCACATGCCACAACTAAAGTCCCACAGTCTGCAACAAAGATAGAAGATTCTGCATGCTGCATCAACTAAGAC
Organism: Tragulus kanchil; assembly: GCA_022376925.1. Lineage (NCBI taxonomy): Eukaryota > Metazoa > Chordata > Mammalia > Artiodactyla > Tragulidae > Tragulus > Tragulus kanchil. The sequence goes on along the minus strand of JAIOJX010000025.1, from coordinate 22,420,870 downwards.
CTGGCACAGCCAAATAAATAAATAAAAATATATTTTTAAAAAAATTAACAGGATTTTCTGACAAATTAGAAATAGGTAAGTTCAAACTTATGTGAAATATTCCCCAAGATATTTTATATTTTTATATTTGGAAAGCAGATGAAAGAAATGAGAGTGAAGGTAGACACAGATTAGGAAGCTATTGGGAGAGCAGAGGCTCTTACTAGGTCTATATTAGCAAAAACAAAAACATAGCATTTGATATATTTTAGACACAAACTCACAGGAAGTGCTGAGGAAGAAAAGAGCTTTCAAGTTTATCTCTCAGTTTTTTTGTTTTGTTTTGTTTTATTTATTTATTTAGGTGGGGATAGGGTGGGGAGGGAGGGGAGCGGGCGGGCCACTTCTATTGGTCTTTCATTTATCTATTTTTCATCCATCTTTGTTCTTTGGCTCACGTGGGCCTCCCATCGCAGTGGCCTCTGTTGTTGCAGAGTACTGACTCTGGGCGCATGTGCTCCAGAGCTCCAGCTCAGTAATTGAACACATTGGTCCAGCCGCTCCACGGCACGTGGGATCTTCCCAGGCCAGGGATCGAACCAGCACCCCTTGCACTGCAAGGCAGTGTCCTTACCCACTGGACCACCAGGGAAGCCTCTCTCAGTTTTTAATGTGTATAAACCTTTGGGTGAGATTGACAAACTTTAGAGAAAATCCTTGGAGTTGACATTTTAAAAAGTTAGTTAATAGCTAAACTTTCCTCTTAGACTTGAGCTAGTGTAACATACTGATGCCATTAACATTGATGATACATGTAGGTGCAGCATATCCCTTTAGAACAAATAAAACTTGAAGTCTAGAAGCCTGGCATGTAAAGACCCATCTTACTCTACCTGGTTTCTTATTGACAGAATAATTTTAGTCATTGAGAAAGAACACAGGAAACACTTTAAAAGTTAAAAGAAATATAGCATTTTGCTTAATAAAGTTGGACTTAAATAATTTGATAGTTGAAAATTTGCTGATAACCTACAGTTTTAGAGGGACAAGCGTATGAATTTCCCTGGTCAGAACTAAATCTCACATGCCACAACTAAAGTCCCACAGTCTGCAACAAAGATAGAAGATTCTGCATGCTGCATCAACTAAGACCTGGCACAGCCAAATAAATAAATAAAAATATATTTTTAAAAAAATTAACAGGATTTTCTGACAAATTAGAAATAGGTAAGTTCAAACTTATGTGAAATATTCCCCAAGATATTTTATATTTTTATATTTGGAAAGCAGATGAAAGAAATGAGAGTGAAGGTAGACACAGATTAGGAAGCTATTGGGAGAGCAGAGGCTCTTACTAGGTCTATATTAGCAAAAACAAAAACATAGCATTTGATATATTTTAGACACAAACTCACAGGAAGTGCTGAGGAAGAAAAGAGCTTTCAAGTTTATCTCTCAGTTTTTTTGTTTTGTTTTGTTTTATTTATTTATTTAGGTGGGGATAGGGTGGGGAGGGAGGGGGGCGGGCGGGCCACTTCCACTGGTCTTTCATTTATCTATTTTTCATCCATCTTTGTTCTTTGGCTCACGTGGGCCTCCCATCGCAGTGGCCTCTGTTGTTGCAGAGTACTGACTCTGGGCGCATGTGCTCCAGAGCTCCAGCTCAGTAATTGAACACATTGGTCCAGCCGCTCCACGGCACGTGGGATCTTCCCAGGCCAGGGATCGAACCGGCACCCCTTGCACTGCAAGGCAGTGTCCTTACCCACTGGACCACCAGGGAAGCCTCTCTCAGTTTTTAATGTGTATAAACCTTTGGGTGAGATTGACAAACTTTAGAGAAAATCCTTGGAGTTGACATTTTAAAAAGTTAGTTAATAGCTAAACTTTCCTCTTAGACTTGAGCTAGTGTAACATACTGATGCCATTAACATTGATGATACATGTAGGTGCAGCATATCCCTTTAGAACAAATAAAACTTGAAGTCTAGAAGCCTGGCATGTAAAGACCCATCTTACTCTACCTGGTTTCTTATTGACAGAATAATTTTAGTCATTGAGAAAGAACACAGGAAACACTTTAAAAGTTAAAAGAAATATAGCATTTTGCTTAATAAAGTTGGACTTAAATAATTTGATAGTTGAAAATTTGCTGATAACCTACAGTTTTAGGTTAATATTTGCTAAACAGAAACAGACCTGGCTTGATTAATGTTTTTATTTTCTTAGACATGCCCAACTAAAAAAGAGACTTAGAGTAGCATGTGAGCAAACTCTATGTGTGACAGTGTGAAAAGGGATCAAATATATCTATAAAAATGTCCCAAATGCTTAAATTGATATTGTATATATTTAGCTACAGAGTTGCTCTGATTAACAACATGTTCCATCTATCTGTACCTTACTAGGTTTTCTTAATGAATACAAAGATCAATATTTTTATCTATTGGTAACCATACTGCAATTATATGTGCTCAGGAGTGGTTTCTGTATAGAAATTTTTATTATAAATTAAATACATTTGTTCAATGTTTCCTATGCTTTATTTTTTTAAATCATATAATTACAATTAAAATAACTGTCTTTAGTAGCTTAACTTCCCTGATGATCTTAATGAGATAAACTCATATATTTTATCCATGCCAAAAGAAGTACTGTGTTCTAACATCAAAGTCCTATAGAAATAAGCAGGTGAAGTGTTGTGCTTTGTAACTTTTTCTTTTAATCACTCAAAAACTGGAAACAAACCATCCAAGACAGCTGGTAGTAATAGCACTTAATCTTCATGACAAGGGCTATCTTTCCCTCTTCTGCTCTTTGTGCTATGATGAAAAGGAAAATGATTTTTAGTTAAATTTCTCTTAAATTTCACCGGAAAATCTAGGCATTCTACCCAGGACCACCGGAAGCCTCTCTCAGTTTTTAATGTGTATAAACCTTTGGGTGAGATTGACAAACTTTAGAGAAAATCCTTGGAGTTGACATTTTAAAAAGTTAGTTAATAGCTAAACTTTCCTCTTAGACTTGAGCTAGTGTAACATACTGATGCCATTAACATTGATGATACATGTAGGTGCAGCATATCCCTTTAGAACAAATAAAACTTGAAGTCTAGAAGCCTGGCATGTAAAGACCCATCTTACTCTACCTGGTTTCTTATTGACAGAATAATTTTAGTCATTGAGAAAGAACACAGGAAACACTTTAAAAGTTAAAAGAAATATAGCATTTTGCTTAATAAAGTTGGACTTAAATAATTTGATAGTTGAAAATTTGCTGATAACCTACAGTTTTAGGTTAATATTTGCTAAACAGAAACAGACCTGGCTTGATTAATGTTTTTATTTTCTTAGACATGCCCAACTAAAAAAGAGACTTAGAGTAGCATGTGAGCAAACTCTATGTGTGACAGTGTGAAAAGGGATCAAATATATCTATAAAAATGTCCCAAATGCTTAAATTGATATTGTATATATTTAGCTACAGAGTTGCTCTGATTAACAACATGTTCCATCTATCTGTACCTTACTAGGTTTTCTTAATGAATACAAAGATCAATTTTTTTATCTATTGGTAACCATACTGCAATTATATGTGCTCAGGAGTGGTTTCTGTATAGAAATTTTTATTATAAATTAAATACATTTGTTCAATGTTTCCTATGCTTTATTTTTTTAAATCATATAATTACAATTAAAATAACTGTCTTTAGTAGCTTAACTTCCCTGATGATCTTAATGAGATAAACTCATATATTTTATCCATGCCAAAAGAAGTACTGTGTTCTAACATCAAAGTCCTATAGAAATAAGCAGGTGAAGTGTTGTGCTTTGTAACTTTTTCTTTTAATCACTCAAAAACTGGAAACAAACCATCCAAGACAGCTGGTAGTAATAGCACTTAATCTTCATGACAAGGGCTATCTTTCCCTCTTCTGCTCTTTGTGCTATGATGAAAAGGAAAAAATGATTTTTTAGTTAAATTTCTCTTAAATTTCACATCTCTGGTAAAGAATACACAAACACACATATTCTCCTTCTCTAGAAAATATCCATCTGTTTCTAAATAATATCTGTGTCTATTTATCTCTCCATGCTCCACAATCCGTTCCTGCTTGGAAATATATTTGAAGCTTAGAATTTATTACAAGTCATTTGTCTTTTCTTTCTAGCCCTCTCTTTAGAGTGTATTCAAGTTGGAAAATTTGAAGCAACTAGCAACAATTGGTCTTCTATAGCAGCTGTTCCATCATTCCAGAGCAGGAACTGGTTTTGTCTGTGGGAATGGTTTCCTTCACTCCATCATTCACGCAAAAATGCAACCTACAGTAGTCCACTCTCAAGGGGCAGACAATGTAACAACATTGGTTTTGCCCTTTACAGTCAATATTTTTATTGTATATTAAAGTATAACTGATTGACAATGCTGTAAGTTTCAGTTGTAGAGCACAGTGATTTAGTTATACATACATCGTACCTATTCCTTTTTAAATTCTTTTCCCATTTAGTTATTACAAAATATTGAGCAGAGTTCCCAGTGATGTACAGTAGGTCCTGGTTGGTTATGTTTTAGGTATAGTAGTGTGTATGCCAGTCCAAAATTCTCAATCTATTCCCCCATAACCATAAATTCATTCTCTTTAAGTCTGTGATTCTGCTTGCTTGTAAACAAGTTCATTTGTATCTATTTATTTTATTTAAGATTCCATATATCATTCTTTTTTCAAAATGATCGTACTATTCACTGATCTAAGTGTTTTTTGTGTATAAAAATCAAACTATTTTCTGTTGTTTTTATAAAGCAATAATTCAGGATTTAAAAATAATAGATCAAATATTATCAATGCCATATACAATATATAATACATTTATGAATGTTCAAATATACCAAAACTTGGGCATATTATTATCTGGTAGAATAAATGCATGAGAACCTTAATATTGTGAAAACCTCACTATAACAGGTAGGTTTGTCTGACTATCTTACAGCTCCTTGGGAAAATTATAATTCTGAATCTATAGATACCAAAATTAAATATATTTGCCCCTTAAAAAAAGCAGTTTGAACTGCATGCAGTATTTTTTAACAGTAACTGTTAAAGAACATGGTCCATGGTTGATTCAATTCACAAATGTGGAGGAATTGTGCATATGGAGGCCCAACTTAAGTTATACGTGGATTAACCAACCCTCATTGGTTACTCAAGAGTCAGCTATACATGGAATTAAAATATTAGTAAACTTTGTTCTTTTCTAAGTATGAATACACATATTCATAGATAAAAATATACTGTAATGCAAAAGTAAGAAGCCAAGAGATATCTGGAGTAACAGGCATGTTTGGCTGGGAAGTACAAAAATGAGGCAAGAGAAGTTTTTCCAAGAAAACTCACTGGCTATAGCAAACACCCTCTTCCAACAACACAAGAGATGAATCTACACATGGACATCACGAGATGGCCAACACCAAAATCAGATTGATAGTATTCTTTGCAGCCAAAGACAGAGAAGTTCCATACAGTCAGCAAAAACAAGACTGGGAGCTGACTGTGGTTCAGATCATGAACTCATTGCAAAAATCAGATTTATACTGAACAAAGTAAGGAAAACCATTAGGCCACTCAGGTATGACCTAAATCAAACCCCTTATAATTATGCAGTAGGAGTGACAAATACATTCAAGGGATTAGATCTGATAGAGTGCCTTAAGAACTATGGACAGAGGTTCATAACATTGTACAGGAAGCTGTGATTGAAACCATTACCAAGAAAAAGAAGGCAAAATGGTTGTCTGAGGAGGCCTTACAAATAGCTGAGAAAAGAGGAGAAGCAAAAGGCAAAGAAGCAAAGAAAATACATAGTTATCTAAAAGCATAATTTCAAAAAACAGCAAGAAGACAAGAGAACTTTCCTAAGTGAACAATGCAAAGAAATAGACAAAAACAACAGAATGAGAAAGACTAGAGACCTCTTGAACAATGCAAGAAATAGACAAAACAAATACCACTTAATAGGTAGAGTACCTTAATATTGTCTCACTATAACAGGTAGGTTTGTCTGACTATCTTACAGCTCCTTGGGAAAATTATAATTCTGAATCTATAGATACCAAAATTAAATATATTTGCCCCTTAAAAAAAGCAGTTTGAACTGCATGCAGTATTTTTTAACAGTAACTGTTAAAGAACATGGTCCATGGTTGATTCAATTCACAAATGTGGAGGAATTGTGCATATGGAGGCCCAACTTAAGTTATACGTGGATTAACCAACCCTCATTGGTTACTCAAGAGTCAGCTATACATGGAATTAAAATATTAGTAAACTTTGTTCTTTTCTAAGTATGAATACACATATTCATAGATAAAAATATACTGTAATGCAAAAGTAAGAAGCCAAGAGATATCTGGAGTAACAGGCATGTTTGGCTGGGAAGTATAAAAATGAGGCAAGAGAAGTTTTTCCAAGAAAACTCACTGGCTATAGCAAACACCCTCTTCCAACAACACAAGAGATGAATCTACACATGGACATCACGAGATGGCCAACACCAAAATCAGATTGATAGTATTCTTTGCAGCCAAAGACAGAGAAGTTCCATACAGTCAGCAAAAACAAGACTGGGAGCTGACTGTGGTTCAGATCATGAACTCATTGCAAAAATCAGATTTATACTGAACAAAGTAAGGAAAACCATTAGGCCACTCAGGTATGACCTAAATCAAACCCCTTATAATTATGCAGTAGGAGTGACAAATACATTCAAGGGATTAGATCTGATAGAGTGCCTTAAGAACTATGGACAGAGGTTCATAACATTGTACAGGAAGCTGTGATTGAAACCATTACCAAGAAAAAGAAGGCAAAATGGTTGTCTGAGGAGGCCTTACAAATAGCTGAGAAAAGAGGAGAAGCAAAAGGCAAAGAAGCAAAGAAAATACATAGTTATCTAAAAGCATAATTTCAAAAAACAGCAAGAAGACAAGAGAACTTTCCTAAGTGAACAATGCAAAGAAATAGACAAAAACAACAGAATGAGAAAGACTAGAGACCTCTTCAAGAAAATCAGAGATACCAAGGGAATATTTCATGTGAATATGAGCACAATAAAGGACAGAAATAGAATGGACCTAACAGAAGCAGAAGAGATTAAGAAGAGGTGGAAAGAGAACACAAAAAAAAAGTCCTAATGATCTGGATGCCCACAATGGTGTGATCAGTCACCGGGGCTATACATCCTGAGGTGTGAATTCAAGCGGAACTTAAGAAGCATTACTGCAAACAAAACTAGTGGAGGTGACAGAATTTCAGCTGAGCTATTTCAAATTCTAAAAGATGGTGCTTTTGAAGTGCTACACTCAATATAACAGCAAATTTGAAAAACTCAGCAGTGGCCAGATGGACTGGAAAATGTCAGTTTTCTTTTAATCCCAAAGACAGGCAATGTCAAACAATGTTCAATCTACCACACAACTGGACTCATTTTACATGCTAGAAAGGTAACACTCAAAATCCTCCAAGCTAGGCTCCAACAGTATGGGGATGAGAACTTCCAGATGTACAAGCTGGACTTAGAAAAGGCAGAGGAACCAGAAATCAAATTTCCAACATTTGTTGGATCAAATAAAAAGAGAATTCCAGAAAAAACCTACTTCTGATTCATAAACTATGCTAAAGCCTTTGACTATGTGGATAACAACAAACTGGAAAGTTCTTACAGAGATGAGAATACAGATCACCTTACCAGCCTCCTGAGCAACCTGTATGCAGGTCAAGAAGCAACAGTTAGAACCAGACATGGAACAATGAACTGGTTCTAAATTAGGAAAGGACTATGTCAAGACTGTGTATTGTCACATGCTTATTTAACTTCTATGTACTGTACACCATGTGAAATTCCAGGCTGGAAGAAGCTGAATTTGAAATCAAGATTCCTGGGAGAAAGAACAACATCAGATATGCACATGACACCACCCTTATGGCAGAAAGCAGAGAGGAACTAAAGAACTTTTGATGAAGGTGAAAGAGGACAGTGAAAAAGCTGGCTTAAAAGTCAACGTTTAAAAAAATTAAGATCATGGCATCCAGTCCCATTACTTCATGACAAATAGATGTGGAAAAAATGAAAACAGTGAGTGGCTTTATATTCTTGGGCTCCAAAATCACTACAGATGAAATTAAAACACACTTTCTCCTCGGAGGGAAAACTATGGTAGACCTAGACTGCATATTAAAAAGCAGAGACATCGGTTTGCTGACAAAAGTCTGTTTAGCCAATGCTATGTTTTTTCCAGTAGTCATTCTTTCCAAAAGTTTTTGCCCACAATGGTGTGATCAGTCACCGGGCTATACATCCTGAGGTGTGAATTCAAGCGGAACTTAAGAAGCATTACTGCAAACAAAACTAGTGGAGGTGACAGAATTTCAGCTGAGCTATTTCAAATTCTAAAAGATGGTGCTTTTGAAGTGCTACACTCAATATAACAGCAAATTTGAAAAACTCAGCAGTGGCCAGATGGACTGGAAAATGTCAGTTTTCTTTTAATCCCAAAGACAGGCAATGTCAAACAATGTTCAATCTACCACACAACTGGACTCATTTTACATGCTAGAAAGGTAACACTCAAAATCCTCCAAGCTAGGCTCCAACAGTATGGGGATGAGAACTTCCAGATGTACAAGCTGGACTTAGAAAAGGCAGAGGAACCAGAAATCAAATTTCCAACATTTGTTGGATCAAATAAAAAGAGAATTCCAGAAAAAACCTACTTCTGATTCATAAACTATGCTAAAGCCTTTGACTATGTGGATAACAACAAACTGGAAAGTTCTTACAGAGATGAGAATACAGATCACCTTACCAGCCTCCTGAGCAACCTGTATGCAGGTCAAGAAGCAACAGTTAGAACCAGACATGGAACAATGAACTGGTTCTAAATTAGGAAAGGACTATGTCAAGACTGTGTATTGTCACATGCTTATTTAACTTCTATGTACTGTACACCATGTGAAATTCCAGGCTGGAAGAAGCTGAATTTGAAATCAAGATTCCTGGGAGAAAGAACAACATCAGATATGCACATGACACCACCCTTATGGCAGAAAGCAGAGAGGAACTAAAGAACTTTTGATGAAGGTGAAAGAGGACAGTGAAAAAGCTGGCTTAAAAGTCAACGTTTAAAAAAATTAAGATCATGGCATCCAGTCCCATTACTTCATGACAAATAGATGTGGAAAAAATGAAAACAGTGAGTGGCTTTATATTCTTGGGCTCCAAAATCACTACAGATGAAATTAAAACACACTTTCTCCTCGGAGGGAAAACTATGGTAGACCTAGACTGCATATTAAAAAGCAGAGACATCGGTTTGCTGACAAAAGTCTGTTTAGCCAATGCTATGTTTTTTCCAGTAGTCATTCTTTCCTAGAGGAAATCAGTCCTGATTATTCATTGGAAGGACTGATGCTGAAGCTGAAGCTCCAGTACTATGGTTATCTCATGCAAAGAGCCAAATTATTAGAAAAGACTCTAATGCTGATTAAGATTGATGGCAAGAAGAGAAGAGGATGAAAGAGGATGAGATAGTAGGATGGTATCACTGACTCAGAGGATATGAGTTTAAGCAAACTCTGGGACTTAGTGAAGGACGGGGAGGCCTGCTGTGTTGCAGTCCATGGGGTCATAAAGGGTTGAATGTGACTGAGCAACTGAACAACAAAATTATTTCATTAATACATAAATATATATTATTGATTTATAATGTATCATTATATAAAAAATATTACTTACGCCAAACTCTAATGTCCAAAAGCAGATTTAGAACTCATTTCCTATAATGAAGTATAGGATAACTTTGATTTGCATCTACATTATGCCTTTAGGATTCCTTAAAACAGATTCAGTGAGCATCTTATAAAGATTAGCACTTATGTTAATAAGTGAAATCAAGTCATGATATCGTGTGGAAACATCTTTTAAACAGTGCTATGGTACTGATGACAAAATAGGATTTTAATGAAATATGTATATGATACTACTATTAATATATGTATGCCATTGTTTCTATATGCAGTACATTAAATTTAGTTACAGCTTTCTAGCGCTTCCTTGGTGTCTCTACAGTAAAGAAGCTGCATATAGTGCAGAAGGCCAGCTGTTCTGTCCCAGTTGGGATGATCCTTATGGCAGAAAGCAGAGAGGAACTAAAGAACTTTTGATGAAGGTGAAAGAGGACAGTGAAAAAGCTGGCTTAAAAGTCAACGTTTAAAAAAATTAAGATCATGGCATCCAGTCCCATTACTTCATGACAAATAGATGTGGAAAAAATGAAAACAGTGAGTGGCTTTATATTCTTGGGCTCCAAAATCACTACAGATGAAATTAAAACACACTTTCTCCTCGGAGGGAAAACTATGGTAGACCTAGACTGCATATTAAAAAGCAGAGACATCGGTTTGCTGACAAAAGTCTGTTTAGCCAATGCTATGTTTTTTCCAGTAGTCATTCTTTCCTAGAGGAAATCAGTCCTGATTATTCATTGGAAGGACTGATGCTGAAGCTGAAGCTCCAGTACTATGGTTATCTCATGCAAAGAGCCAAATTATTAGAAAAGACTCTAATGCTGATTAAGATTGATGGCAAGAAGAGAAGAGGATGAAAGAGGATGAGATAGTAGGATGGTATCACTGACTCAGAGGATATGAGTTTAAGCAAACTCTGGGACTTAGTGAAGGACGGGGAGGCCTGCTGTGTTGCAGTCCATGGGGTCATAAAGGGTTGAATGTGACTGAGCAACTGAACAACAAAATTATTTCATTAATACATAAATATATATTATTGATTTATAATGTATCATTATATAAAAAATATTACTTACGCCAAACTCTAATGTCCAAAAGCAGATTTAGAACTCATTTCCTATAATGAAGTATAGGATAACTTTGATTTGCATCTACATTATGCCTTTAGGATTCCTTAAAACAGATTCAGTGAGCATCTTATAAAGATTAGCACTTATGTTAATAAGTGAAATCAAGTCATGATATCGTGTGGAAACATCTTTTAAACAGTGCTATGGTACTGATGACAAAATAGGATTTTAATGAAATATGTATATGATACTACTATTAATATATGTATGCCATTGTTTCTATATGCAGTACATTAAATTTAGTTACAGCTTTCTAGCGCTTCCTTGGTGTCTCTACAGTAAAGAAGCTGCATATAGTGCAGAAGGCCAGCTGTTCTGTCCCCAAGTTGGGATGATCCTCCGGAGGAGGACAGGCAACCCACTCCAATATTCTTGCCTGGAGAAATCTCATGCACAGAGGAGCCCAGCAGGCTATAGTCCATGGGGTCACAAGAGTAGGACACAACTAAGTGACTAAACCACCGCTACAGGAAAAAAAAATCTATAATTAATACAAAAATATGGAGGCTAAACAACATGCTTCTGAAATAACCTATAGATCACTGAAGAAATGAAAAAGTCAATCAAAATATGCATAGTAACAAGTAATAATGAAAATGACAACCCCAAACCTATGAGACACAGTAAAAACAGTGCTAAGAGAGTTCATAGCAATACAAGCCTACCTCAAGAAACAAGAAAAGCATCAAATAAACAACCCAATTGTATACTTAAAGGAACAGAAGAACAACGAACAAAACCCCAAAGTTAGTAAAGGGAAATAAATCATAAAAATCAGAGCAGAAACAAAGGAAAATGAAATCTTTTAACAAACAGAAGCCCAGGACCAGATGGTTTCACAAGTGAATTCTACCAAAAATGTAGTGAAAAGCTAACATCTATCCTACTCGAACTCTTCCAGAAAATTGCAGAGGAAGGAAAACTCCCAAATTCATTTACAAGGCCACCATCATCCTGATACCAAGATAAACCAAAGATGCCACAAATAAAGAAAACTATAGGCCAAAATCCCTGATGCACATAGACATAAAAACCTTCACCAAAACTCCTGCAAACAGAATCCAACAACATATTAAACAGATCACACATCATGATCAAGGGGAGATAATTCTAGGGATGCAAGAATTCTTCAATATTCACAAATCAATGTAATACACCATATAAACAGGTTGAAAGATAAAAACCATGATTATTTCAATAGATGCAGAGAAAATCTTTGACAAAATTCTTCCTCATAGCTCAGTGGTAAACAACCTGCCTGCCAGTGGAGGAGATTAGAGACATGGGTTCAACCCCTGGGCTAAGAAGATCTTCCTTGAGAAGGGCATGGCAACTCACTCCAGTATTCTTGCCTGGAGAATCCCATGGACAGAAGAGGCCAGAGGACTACCATCCATGGGGTCACAAAGAGTCAGACATGACTTAAGTGGCTTAGCATATGGAGCACAACACTCATTTATGATAAAAAAAAAACTCTCCAGAAGGTAGGCATAGAAGGAACATGAAATGAAAGTTAGTCAAGTCCAACTCTTTTTGTGACCCATGGACAAGCCATGGAATTCTCCAGGCAAGAATACTGGAGTGGTTGGCCTCTCCCTTCTTTAGTAGATCTTTTCAACCCAGAGATTGAACCCAGGTATTCCACATTGCAGTGGATTCTTTAGCATCAAAGCCACCAGGGAAGCCATCATAGAAGGAACATACCTAAACATAACAAAAGCCTTATATGAAAATCCATGGCAAATATTATGCTCAATGGTGAAAAATTGAAAGCGTTTCCTCTAAAATTAGGAATAAGACAAGGATGTCCACTCTCATCACTACTATTCAACATAGTTTTGCAAGTCCTAGTCACAGCAATCAAAGAAAATGAAATAGAAAGAATCTAGACAAGAAAAGAAGCAAAACTCTCACTGTTTTCAGATGACATGATCGCCTACATAGAAAATCCTAAAGACGCCATCAGCAAATTACCAGAGCTAATCAGTGAATATAGTAAAGCTGTGTGCTTCATGTTCAGTTGTGTCCAATTCATTGTGATCTCATGGACTGTTGCCTGACAGGCTCCTCTGTCTATGGAATTTTTCAGGCAATACTACTAGACTAGGTTTAATTTCCTACTCCAAGGGATCTTCCCAACCCTGGGGTCAAAACTGTATCTACTGCATCTCTTGCACTGACAGGCAGGTTCTTTACCATTGGTGCAAACAGAATCCAACAACATATTAAACAGATCACACATCATGATCAAGGGGAGATAATTCTAGGGATGCAAGAATTCTTCAATATTCACAAATCAATGTAATACACCATATAAACAGGTTGAAAGATAAAAACCATGATTATTTCAATAGATGCAGAGAAAATCTTTGACAAAATTCTTCCTCATAGCTCAGTGGTAAACAACCTGCCTGCCAGTGGAGGAGATTAGAGACATGGGTTCAACCCCTGGGCTAAGAAGATCTTCCTTGAGAAGGGCATGGCAACTCACTCCAGTATTCTTGCCTGGAGAATCCCATGGACAGAAGAGGCCAGAGGACTACCATCCATGGGGTCACAAAGAGTCAGACATGACTTAAGTGGCTTAGCATATGGAGCACAACACTCATTTATGATAAAAAAAAAACTCTCCAGAAGGTAGGCATAGAAGGAACATGAAATGAAAGTTAGTCAAGTCCAACTCTTTTTGTGACCCATGGACAAGCCATGGAATTCTCCAGGCAAGAATACTGGAGTGGTTGGCTCTCCTTCTTTAGTAGATCTTTTCAACCCAGAGATTGAACCCAGGTATTCCACATTGCAGTGGATTCTTTAGCATCAAAGCCACCAGGGAAGCCATCATAGAAGGAACATACCTAAACATAACAAAAGCCTTATATGAAAATCCATGGCAAATATTATGCTCAATGGTGAAAAATTGAAAGCGTTTCCTCTAAAATTAGGAATAAGACAAGGATGTCCACTCTCATCACTACTATTCAACATAGTTTTGCAAGTCCTAGTCACAGCAATCAAAGAAAATGAAATAGAAAGAATCTAGACAAGAAAAGAAGCAAAACTCTCACTGTTTTCAGATGACATGATCGCCTACATAGAAAATCCTAAAGACGCCATCAGCAAATTACCAGAGCTAATCAGTGAATATAGTAAAGCTGTGTGCTTCATGTTCAGTTGTGTCCAATTCATTGTGATCTCATGGACTGTTGCCTGACAGGCTCCTCTGTCTATGGAATTTTTCAGGCAATACTACTAGACTAGGTTTAATTTCCTACTCCAAGGGATCTTCCCAACCCTGGGGTCAAAACTGTATCTACTGCATCTCTTGCACTGACAGGCAGGTTCTTTACCATTGGTGCCACCTGTGAGATATAAAATTAGTACACAGAAATCCCTTGCATTCCTATGCACTACAAAAAAAAAATCAGAAAGAGAAATTAAGGAAACAATCCTATTCACCACTGTAACAAAAAGAACAAAACACTTATAAATAAATTTACCTGAATAAAAAAAAAAGACCTGTATACATAAAACTATAAAACACTGATGAAAGAAACTATACATGGCCCAAATAGATGGAGAAATATACCATGTTCTTGCACTGGGAGAATCAATATAGTGAAAATGCATATACAACCAAAAGGAATCTATAGATTCAATGCATCTCTATCAAACTACCAACTGTATTTTTTCACAGTACTAGAAGAAATAATTTCAGGTTGTATGGGAACACAAATGACCCCAAACAGTCAAAGTAATCTTGAGAAAGAAGAAGGGAACTGGTGGAATCAGCCCTCTTGACTTCAGACCTTACTACAAAACTAGTTATCAAGACAGTGTGGTACTGGCACAAAGACAGAGATATAGCTCAATGGAACAAAATCGCAAGTCCAGAGGTAAACCCATCACCTATGGATATCTTCTTTTTGACAAAGGAGACAAAAAATACAATGGAGAAAAGACCATCTTTTCAACAAGTGATGCTGGGAAAACTTGTCAACTACATGTAAAAGAATGAACCAAGAACACTTTCTTCCACTTTCTACACAATGTTTTTTCCTCAGAGTAGAGGTTATCACATTCGTCTAACACCATACACAAAAATAAACTCAAAATGGATTAAAGACCTAAATGTAAAACAGAAACTATAAAACTCTGAGGAAAACATAGGCAAAATATTCTTCAACGTAAAAAAGATCCTCTATGACCCACCTCCCAGAGTAATGGGAGTGAAAACAAAAATAAACAAATGAGACTTTTAAAAAATTATTTATTTATTTATTTATTTATTTTTTGACATTGGGTCTTAGTTATGGCAAGTGAGTTCTTAATTGTGTCATGTGGGATCTAGTTCCCTCACTAGGGATTGAACTCAGGCCTCCAGCATTGGGAGCCTGGAGTTTTAACCACTGGATCACCATGGAAGTCCCAACAAATGGGACTTTTAATTAAACTTAAAAGCTTTTACACAATGAAGGAAACTATAAGCAAGGTGAAAAGGCAGTCTTCAGAATGGAACAAAATAACAGCAAATGAAACACATGAAAAAGAATTTCCAAAACGTACAAGCACCACATGCAGCACAATACCAGAAAAACAAACAACCCCAGCAAAAAGTGGGCTATAGACCTAAACAGTTATTTCTCCAAAGATAGAAGCCCATGAAAAGGTACCCAACATCACTTACTATTAAAGAAATACAAATCAAAACCACAATAAGGTATTATCTCATGTGTGTCAGAATGGTCATTATCAAAAACTACCAAAAATGTCAGCATATTGAGAAAAGATAACCCTTTTACACTGTTAATGAGAACAAAACTCGTATAGGCACTTTGGAGAACAATGTGGAGCTTCCTTAAAAAACTGACAATAGAACTGCCATATGACCCAGCAATCCCACTGTGGGACATATACCTTGAGGCAACTAGATTTGAAAGAGACACATGTACCCTCATGTTCACTGCAGCACTATTTACAATAGTTAGGACATGGAAGCAACCTAGATATCTATCGGTATATGAATGAATAAGGAAGTTAGGGAACATATACATAATAGAATATTATTTTGCTATAAAAAGTAATACATGAAAAAATTCCTCAGATATTTAAGGGAAAAAGTATTTCCTGCTTTATTTATTTATTTTTTTGAAATAAATAAAAGCTTCAAGTATGGTGGAATTAAAAAAAAAGAATGCATTTGAATCAGTTCTAATGAGGTGTATGAAACTCAAGTCTACTATACAGAATAAACTAAGTCAGAAAGAGAACTAAAAACAGTATATTATATATATATATATATATACACACACACACACATATATATATATATATATACACACACACAGTATTTAGAAATATGGTAATAACAATCCTACATGTAGGGCAGCAAATGAAGCCCATATATAAAGAACAGTCTTTCGGACTCAAAAATAGAGAAAGTTAGGGTGGGATGATTTGAGAGGACAGCATTGAAACAAGTATTTTACCGTAGGTAAAATAGATGACCAGCGTGAGTTCAAAGCATGAAGCAGGGTATCCAAGGTCAGTGCTCTAGGATAACCTAGGGGGATACTGTGGAGTTGGATGTGGGCAAGAGGTTCAAGATGGGTGGACACATCTATACTCATGACTAAATCATGTTGATGTATGGCAAAAACCATAACAATCCTGTTAAGTAATTATCCTCCAATTAAAGAAAATAAATTAATTGAAAACTAAGAGGACACAATAAAAAAGTTTATTTTTAAAAAAAAGCAAAAAATACAATACAAAACAAAGAATATCAATATCCTCATGGTGAAAAATGAAGTATATTATTTACAGGCAATTTGGAAAACCAAAGTATTGATATTTATACCAGCACTTGTAGGATAGGTTACATGTTGCTCAAAGTTCCAGATAAAATATGGTGTATATGTCAGCAAAAGATAACCCTTTTACACTGTTAATGAGAACAAAACTCGTATAGGCACTTTGGAGAACAATGTGGAGCTTCCTTAAAAAACTGACAATAGAACTGCCATATGACCCAGCAATCCCACTGTGGGACATATACCTTGAGGCAACTAGATTTGAAAGAGACACATGTACCCTCATGTTCACTGCAGCACTATTTACAATAGTTAGGACATGGAAGCAACCTAGATATCTATCGGTATATGAATGAATAAGGAAGTTAGGGAACATATACATAATAGAATATTATTTTGCTATAAAAAGTAATACATGAAAAAATTCCTCAGATATTTAAGGGAAAAAGTATTTCCTGCTTTATTTATTTATTTTTTTGAAATAAATAAAAGCTTCAAGTATGGTGGAATTAAAAAAAAAGAATGCATTTGAATCAGTTCTAATGAGGTGTATGAAACTCAAGTCTACTATACAGAATAAACTAAGTCAGAAAGAGAACTAAAAACAGTATATTATATATATATATATATATACACACACACACACATATATATATATATATATACACACACACAGTATTTAGAAATATGGTAATAACAATCCTACATGTAGGGCAGCAAATGAAGCCCATATATAAAGAACAGTCTTTCGGACTCAAAAATAGAGAAAGTTAGGGTGGGATGATTTGAGAGGACAGCATTGAAACAAGTATTTTACCGTAGGTAAAATAGATGACCAGCGTGAGTTCAAAGCATGAAGCAGGGTATCCAAGGTCAGTGCTCTAGGATAACCTAGGGGGATACTGTGGAGTTGGATGTGGGCAAGAGGTTCAAGATGGGTGGACACATCTATACTCATGACTAAATCATGTTGATGTATGGCAAAAACCATAACAATCCTGTTAAGTAATTATCCTCCAATTAAAGAAAATAAATTAATTGAAAACTAAGAGGACACAATAAAAAAGTTTATTTTTAAAAAAAAGCAAAAAATACAATACAAAAATAAAGAATATCAATATCTTCATGGTGAAAAATGAAGTATATTATTTACAGGCAATTTGGAAAACCAAAGTATTGATATTTATACCAGCACTTGTAGGATAGGTTACATGTTGCTCAAAGTTCCAGATAAAATATGGTTGTGTATATTCAGATGTTATTCCACTAAGGGTTTAGCTGGTATGATGATTAATCAAGAAAGTTTGTGAAAAGGGTGGCCAGTGAGTCTTCTTTCATATCAGGTAATATTTAGACACAATTTGAGAGAGGACATTTCTGTGCAGGGTATAGTAGGAGCAAAGTCATAGAAACATACTTCAGAGCATGCATGGAGAAAAGTAGAACAATCAGTTACTCAGCTTACGGCATGTTTAACAGTGTGGGTGGGGCATAGATTAGTAAAAGTATATAAGAATCATATGCTGAAAATTCCACTCCTTATCTTCTTTCTCTGTTCATTCCTCCTCCTCTCCTTCTTACTTTAATATTTCCCACAAATCTGGTTATTTAAAAGATGATCATAGTATTCCACAATAGGTATAATGTTTAATGATGTTGTTTTCCTGTAATTAGAGATTTTCTTAATTGTCTTATAAGCATTTCCTTATAAGTAATTATGGACACATTTGCCAGGGAAAACAAATAAGTTCATACGTTTATTTTATACTCCTATGACTCAAGCAGAGACTTAAATCAAATTAAGGATGATCTATATTGCCATGCACCCATGCCTCAATCTGAAATTAATCAGAGGTTCTTTGTATCAAGGGAATGTAAGGCACAAGGGCTATATTTATGCTAATTTTTGCTAATGTGGCTGGAAGGCATTAGAGGATAGTGCAACACAGTGCAGCTTTGGAGTCCTAAGAATAGAATTCATTTTTTGGCTTTACCAAAGCCATCATTCATACTATATAATACTAAGAAATTACTTTTGTCACTGAACAATTCATAATTTAACTTTTTCATTTCAAAATCTGTTTTGGATTTAATTGTGTTTTGGCACAGGATGTACTAAACATCTTCTGTTGTCTATGTATACATAAGTTGATTTTAATGTTATATACTGTATGATTAAAAATCAAAACACAATGAGCATCTGTTGATGTGTTCCCTTGAACATATATCTGAATATATATGTATGTATATTTAAGCTTTTACTGACAAATTATATTGAAATAAGTTGCAACAACTTGTTATCCTAACAAAGACCTGGGAAGTTGTAAAATGTTAATTTTTCTTGTACTTTTATTACCCTTCCATGGTCTCCTGTCAAATATCTACTTTGGATCAATTATTGAGTAAAGGTGACTAGAGTAAAACCACCTATAACATAACTAACATACCCGATAACATCTACAAAATAAATGTGTACCTTTTTTTGGTGTAAATCCATACAGTTTCTAATTCTACCAGCAAGTGTTTGTGTATAGCATCATAGTAGCTTACCATAAGCTGTTAAAATATCCTACTATATCTGGGCACTGAAATTATGTGTGATTTCACGTATAGAGATATTAAGAGAAATGTTTAGCACAAGGTAGATAGTGTAAAAGTATATAGAATCATATGCTGAAAATTCCACTCCTTATCTTCTTTCTCTGTTCATTCCTCCTCCTCTCCTTCTTACTTTAATATTTCCCACAAATCTGGTTATTTAAAAGATGATCATAGTATTCCACAATAGGTATAATGTTTAATGATGTTGTTTTCCTGTAATTAGAGATTTTCTTAATTGTCTTATAAGCATTTCCTTATAAGTAATTATGGACACATTTGCCGGGGAAAACAAATAAGTTCATACGTTTATTTTATACTCCTATGACTCAAGCAGAGACTTAAATCAAATTAAGGATGATCTATATTGCCATGCACCCATGCCTCAATCTGAAATTAATCAGAGGTTCTTTGTATCAAGGGAATGTAAGGCACAAGGGCTATATTTATGCTAATTTTTGCTAATGTGGCTGGAAGGCATTAGAGGATAGTGCAACACAGTGCAGCTTTGGAGTCCTAAGAATAGAATTCATTTTTTGGCTTTACCAAAGCCATCATTCATACTATATAATACTAAGAAATTACTTTTGTCACTGAACAATTCATAATTTAACTTTTTCATTTCAAAATCTGTTTTGGATTTAATTGTGTTTTGGCACAGGATGTACTAAACATCTTCTGTTGTCTATGTATACATAAGTTGATTTTAATGTTATATACTGTATGATTAAAAATCAAAACACAATGAGCATCTGTTGATGTGTTCCCTTGAACATATATCTGAATATATATGTATGTATATTTAAGCTTTTACTGACAAATTATATTGAAATAAGTTGCAACAACTTGTTATCCTAACAAAGACCTGGGAAGTTGTAAAATGTTAATTTTTCTTGTACTTTTATTACCCTTCCATGGTCTCCTGTCAAATATCTACTTTGGATCAATTATTGAGTAAAGGTGACTAGAGTAAAACCACCTATAACATAACTAACATACCCGATAACATCTACAAAATAAATGTGTACCTTTTTTTGGTGTAAATCCATACAGTTTCTAATTCTACCAGCAAGTGTTTGTGTATAGCATCATAGTAGCTTACCATAAGCTGTTAAAATATCCTACTATATCTGGGCACTGAAATTATGTGTGATTTCATGTATAGAGATATTAAGAGAAATGTTTAGCACAAAGGTATCCAATATATGCACCTATTCTGTGGTGCATATATTTTAGAACACTTCAAGAATATTCAGCCATAAAAAAGACTGAAATCTTGTCATTTGTGATAATATTAGTGGACTCTGAGGGCAGTATGCTAAGTGAAATAAATCAGACAGAAAGACAAATATCATATGATTGATCACACTTATCTGTGAAATCTAAAAATGAAACAAAAACAATGTCCCCCAAACCCAAAAAACTACACACAAGCTCATAGACACAGAGAACAAACTGGAAGCTGATGGAGTAAGTGGGAGGGTAAATGGTAAGCAAAATGGGTGAAGGCAGTCAAAGGTACAAACTTACAGTTAGTACAATTAAGTCACAGGGATGTATATAATCCACAGCATGGCCACTGTAGTTAACACTGTATTATATATTTGAAAGTTGCTAAGAGGGCAAATCTTAAAAGTTCTCATCACAAAAAATTCTTTAACTAGGTATGCTAACTAGACTTATTATGCTAATCATTTTTGATACAAATATAGAATCATTGTGCTATATATCTGAAACTAACATAATATTGTACACCAATATCTCACTAGCATTTTAAATACACAATTTCTATGCAAAGTCAACTAATCAAATAATACTCCTGATCCATTTTTTCAATGTTGAGGCAGGTGACAACAAAAATGTTGTATTTTATCTTCACAATGCATTTATAAAAAATCAATACTGCTAAAAGCTAAAACTGCTTTGTGAAGAGAATAAGCACATGTTGTCATTCAGTACAAAAGTATGCCCCATCAGAAAGATCAGCATTACCATCTATCTATTTACTTAAGCAACAACAACAAAAAAATATATGGACTACCCATCTTCAGCCTATCCCAGAGTGATAATGAGCCAGGGCCCAGTAGTATTGTAAAGCTGCTCCTGTCTATTCTTACTGATTTGACCTTCAGCCTGATTGTTACTTATGTTGATTCTTTGAATACTACGAATATTATACCTGATTACATTTCACTCTAGAGCTAATAAGTCTCTAAGACTTATAAGTTCCACCTCAGAAGCCTTCTTGCAGTATGTCTGTTTCTCTTCACCTTCACATGAGGATGCATGTAAATATTTTAAAGCAGAACAATATCCTATCTAAAAATACTAAAATAAATACCAAAGTCCTAAATCAAAGCTCTTGTGAATATTTGAAGGATTCAACACAAAGTCCAAATCCATTTATATTTCACAAAGCTTTTTTTTTTCCTTACATATTGAAATGGGGCGAATGCACCTTGGTTGAAAATTTTGGCTCCAAGATTTCTACATTTTTGGTTTGGGCAAAAGATTTAATAGCTTTTCTAGTTTCCACATGAAATAGGTATTACCATGGTTTCTCAAGAAAAGTTAGCCTTTCTCCATAATGTCTATAAAATGAAACCAATGTCCCCAAACCCAAAAAACTACACACAAGCTCATAGACACAGAGAACAAACTGGAAGCTGATGGAGTAAGTGGGAGGGTAAATGGTAAGCAAAATGGGTGAAGGCAGTCAAAGGTACAAACTTACAGTTAGTACAATTAAGTCACAGGGATGTATATAATCCACAGCATGGCCACTGTAGTTAACACTGTATTATATATTTGAAAGTTGCTAAGAGGGCAAATCTTAAAAGTTCTCATCACAAAAAATTCTTTAACTAGGTATGCTAACTAGACTTATTATGCTAATCATTTTTGATACAAATATAGAATCATTGTGCTATATATCTGAAACTAACATAATATTGTACACCAATATCTCACTAGCATTTTAAATACACAATTTCTATGCAAAGTCAACTAATCAAATAATACTCCTGATCCATTTTTTCAATGTTGAGGCAGGTGACAACAAAAATGTTGTATTTTATCTTCACAATGCATTTATAAAAAGTCAATACTGCTAAAAGCTAAAACTGCTTTGTGAAGAGAATAAGCACATGTTGTCATTCAGTACAAAAGTATGCCCCATCAGAAAGATCAGCATTACCATCTATCTATTTACTTAAGCAACAACAACAAAAAAATATATGGACTACACATCTTCAGCCTATCCCAGAGTGATAATGAGCCAGGGCCCAGTAGTATTGTAAAGCTGCTCCTGTCTATTCTTACTGATTTGACCTTCAGCCTGATTGTTACTTATGTTGATTCTTTGAATACTACGAATATTATACCTGATTACATTTCACTCTAGAGCTAATAAGTCTCTAAGACTTATAAGTTCCACCTCAGAAGCCTTCTTGCAGTATGTCTGTTTCTCTTCACCTTCACATGAGGATGCATGTAAATATTTTAAAGCAGAACAATATCCTATCTAAAAATACTAAAATAAATACCAAAGTCCTAAATCAAAGCTCTTGTGAATATTTGAAGGATTCAACACAAAGTCCAAATCCATTTATATTTCACAAAGCTTTTTTTTTTCCTTACATATTGAAATGGGGCGAATGCACCTTGGTTGAAAATTTTGGCTCCAAGATTTCTACATTTTTGGTTTGGGCAAAAGATTTAATAGCTTTTCTAGTTTCCACATGAAATAGGTATTACCATGGTTTCTCAAGAAAAGTTAGCCTTTCTCCATAATGTCTATCACTATCAGTTATTTAATCAAATGTCCTTAATATTACAGACAGGTCCCTGCTCAACTGTACTTTCATTTAATGCTAATCTACACATTTAAATATTGATATTGGTATTTCTATTTCAACTCAACATAGTCTCTATTATAATTTTAAGTGTCCAACTCTTGGAAAATCCACTTTAATTTGCAATTCTGCCACTCATTTGATACATTTTTTTGTGTGCCTCATTTTCAACATAGTCTGCTGTGCAGCTGTAGGAAATGAACATATCTGCCATAGAAGCCCTCCTGCTCTCAAAGCATGCTGATGAGATCACTTGCTAACTTCAGCATGTAATTGTCTATTTGACTTCCAACTTAGATTGGTCAGATATCCATAGCCCTTAAATATCATCATAACATTCAAGTTCTAGAGCTTCTGCATAAGCCAATGCTTCTCTTTCAATCTGTGGCTCATTCAAATCCACTCTAGGAAATGCTACATCATTGTAGGAGTTCTCACCAACTCCCTGACAATCAGCTCTTGTTTCAACCTGATTTAATGAAAGATCCAGTTTGAGATTCGCTATTTTAGAGTCCCCTGCTTTTTAAAGATAATAGTTTCATTTCTATTTTGTGGATGAAGAACATTGAGCAATGAAATGGCAACATCTGGTTGGTTTATAAAGCTGCAGAGCCTGGAATAGGACAGAGTTTTTTCTCCCTAATATTGCTCCTGCTTTTCAGTTTCCAAACCCTGGAGACTAGAGTTTATACCTGGAGATTATACCTAGCAAACAGACATATAGACATGGGTTTGAGAGCTTACTCACATGCTCTTTATTATAAATACTTTCCTTTGAAGGATTTATAGAAGAGGAAATTATAGTACAGAGATGAGATCATGTTCAGAACATGATGTAGGGTGAAAATTACAGTGGTAGTTTCACATAAGATTTGGATTAACACAAGCATTTTAGGAATTTGGAAATTATAGGCCTGATAAAGAAATTTAATGAGTATACCATCAAAAGAGAGTTAATGCAAAAGCCACTATTATTGAGTAAATGATATTTGAGAGCATCCTTATTGCTTGTGTCTAGTGGCCAAAGTAAACGGAAGGTGGGGTTTGCCTTTGTATCTATAAAATTCTCAGTACACACATTCTACATGCCCTTTCTCTAAGATTACAGAGAATGAAAATATTATTGATGAATCCTGAAAGGCATAAAAAATAGGGGGAAGGATGAAAAAAGATTGCCATTTAAGGCTCAGTTAAAATACTATCTTTATACACACTTTCTGGGGGAAGACTGAGAACCGTTTTAGGTTGCCCCCCCCCTCCCCACACACCCCCAAGAGGAAAGTACAAAGATTACCCACACAGAGCCAGTCCCCACACATGGATGATGCTTTGTTGACAGATCTGGTGGTGGAAGGATAGATGATTAGATGATTACTGAATGTTTGTTTAAATATTCTCAGTTAATCATGAGGCAAAAGCCATCAGGTAAATGTAAGGGGAGTTCAAGGTGTGTGGGAATATTAATGACAGAGGTATAAAACCATCACTTGGGATAGTGAGAAAGTGAATACACTTTTGCCAAGAATATCCTGAAGATTAGTGAATGGACATGTAATATTCCATGCTTTTAAATGAAATCTATTGGTGCCATCAACTTCAGAAACAAACCAGTTTCTGCACATGCATCAAAAATATTTGTAAGCAATTCATAAAATCATGAAAATGTGGGTTATGTGTGAAAGTATGGATAATAATCTTGAGGGCATTTTGAAATATAAAATACTCTAGTGGCAGAATTTAGAAGCAAGCATTACCTTTTTCTTTATTTACCTTCGTATTTCTTCAATATCTGAAAATGAGAAGTACTTTATAATAAAAATGGGTGAAAGAGGGGGAGAGAGAGTTTTCTCAATGATTCTGTGCATTATTCTGTAGCAGTGAAATGAAATCACACACATTTCCCTTCCTGAGATACAAATTGTGCTGTCGAATTATCTTAAGATTTCAGCTGCAATGGCATGAAGTCGAATCGACTAAGTAAAAGTGCTCTGTCCTCATTCTTTTGGACTTGAAATGGTTATTATACTATCTTTTTGCAGTTGTTTTTAGTTTATGGCATGAGTGACTTGTCCCAGGGTGCATACGATTGTTTTTCTAACTTGTCTTTCTCAAGATTTGTGGAAGTTACTTCATGGAATTGTTTTCCAAAATTCCGTACTTCAACACATAAAGAATATTAGGTATTTTTAAATTAATTTAAAACCTATTATATTGCTTTTGTCTGAGAATATATTATGCTAATAAAGTTTGTATGGTTAACATAAAATTATTACTTTAACAAATAGTGTTTTTGAAATATCCATTATTTTAGACATTTTTTTCATAAGCAAAGCTAAAGCTATATGGAGGAGACTAGAATATTTTGGATCTCAGCTGAAAAATACTAAAACTTATATTCTCTTTAATGACAGTAGCTAATTACTATATATGTGTGTGTAGATAAACTCATCACATCCTTTCCTATTTTATAACTTGTGTTGATTTGTAATATTTGATTTCTTATACTAAGAATGCATTTTGAGAAATCAATAAGAACCAAAGATTTCTTTTAAGAGATTTGTTTGAATATACATTATTGAATAAGACTCTGAACAGAGGAGTACAAGAAATCATGATCTATTTGAGTAACTAGGAGTCTAGTTTCCCAATTTCTTTAATCTGTCCTTTTCTTTTCCTTCTACTGTACTACTCACCTCACTTTAAAATATCCTGAACTAATTTAGAGACAATAATCCTATTGTTTTGATGTTGAATATACAGCATATATTTTCATTATCACTACTACTGAAATCTAGAAGAAATTAACAATCTGCATTCAATTGCACTCAGGAGGCAGTGGTTCAAAGTGGCATAGATAAAGGAGGAATTTCTTTGAAGGAGAATATTTAAATAAGGAGGAAGGGGATAGACGTCTTGCTGTTATTTAAAACATTGTTAGTTGGTTTTATCAGGTCATTAAAATATACTTCACTCAAGTTGAAAGTTCTTTTTAGAAGCATTTTTTTAATATGCCCAAACTATCTCTTTATAAACTTGTACTATGATCTTTTGTCTGTATGTCAGCACAAAAAACAAAGTCCAGCTGTGCATACGATTGTTTTGTCTAACTTGTTTTTAACTATCTTTTGCAGTTGTTTTTAGTTTATGGCATGAGTGACTTGTCCCAGGGTGCATACGATTGTTTTTCTAACTTGTCTTTCTCAAGATTTGTGGAAGTTACTTCATGGAATTGTTTTCCAAAATTCCGTACTTCACCACATAAAGAATATTAGGTATTTTTAAATTAATTTAAAACCTATTATATTGCTTTTGTCTGAGAATATATTATGCTAATAAAGTTTGTATGGTTAACATAAAATTATTACTTTAACAAATAGTGTTTTTGAAATATCCATTATTTTAGACATTTTTTTCATAAGCAAAGCTAAAGCTATATGGAGGAGACTAGAATATTTTGGATCTCAGCTGAAAAATACTAAAACTTATATTCTCTTTAATGACAGTAGCTAATTACTATATATGTGTGTGTAGATAAACTCATCACATCCTTTCCTATTTTATAACTTGTGTTGATTTGTAATATTTGATTTCTTATACTAAGAATGCATTTTGAGAAATCAATAAGAACCAAAGATTTCTTTTAAGAGATTTGTTTGAATATACATTATTGAATAAGACTCTGAACAGAGGAGTACAAGAAATCATGATCTATTTGAGTAACTAGGAGTCTAGTTTCCCAATTTCTTTAATCTGTCCTTTTCTTTTCCTTCTACTGTACTACTCACCTCACTTTAAAATATCCTGAACTAATTTAGAGACAATAATCCTATTGTTTTGATGTTGAATATACAGCATATATTTTCATTATCACTACTACTGAAATCTAGAAGAAATTAACAATCTGCATTCAATTGCACTCAGGAGGCAGTGGTTCAAAGTGGCATAGATAAAGGAGGAATTTCTTTGAAGGAGAATATTTAAATAAGGAGGAAGGGGATAGACGTCTTGCTGTTATTTAAAACATTGTTAGTTGGTTTTATCAGGTCATTAAAATATACTTCACTCAAGTTGAAAGTTCTTTTTAGAAGCATTTTTTTAATATGCCCAAACTATCTCTTTATAAACTTGTACTATGATCTTTTGTCTGTATGTCAGCACAAAAAACAAAGTCAAGTGAATAATATAAGAAAAAGTTTCTACTGATTGTTAAGCAGGACAGCTGGACTATTATTGGAATCTATATAAATCATCTCCTCCTAACTAATGTATGTCTTAGAGCCACAGTCAAGTTGATAAAGCTAATTTGGAGAAAAGGCATTTTCTTGATAATATAACTGTTAAATCTATTCATCATAGAATAATAATGACAGTGTTTTGAATATGTAAAAATCATGAATAATGGATTTTGGCCTTAGCTTTTATAATCTCCTAAAAATAGGAATGTGTAATTTCTTTTTCCTGATCTTATTTGGGGACTTTTCCTTATTGAGTATATGATTTACCTAGTCCATATTTTGCATACTTTAAAATATATTATTTGTACCTTTTAAATAATTTAATGATGAGTTAATCATTCAATATTCTTCCTTTATAGTTTTATTTTTTAATATTCATTATAAAATTAACCACTATACAGGCATAACCTTTAGCTCTCAAATACTTAAAATATTCATTCATTGTCTGATGAGGTGGTTGTATAGCTCAGTTATTGTCAGTGTGTCTCAAGAGGAAGTTTTATGGAACATAAATGGTTTCTGGGGAATATTCATGTTCTTGGTAACAGAGGTGATGCATAAAAACAGTCAATTTGCATGCCTTTCACTTATTTTTCCTATTTTCTGAAAATACGTTGCTTTTTCTTGAGATGGACAACCCAAAAGATAACAACAAAGGCACTACAGACAGGTGAATAGAATATTTAAGAGAATTAGGTTCTTAGCATTATTGTGTCAAGTATGACATTTCCTATCTGATTTCTCATTATGTAAAACAAGTACATGCCTTTAATAACTGCAATGGGGAGTAGTCTGTCAATGTGTAACCCAAATCATTCCTAACTGGTATATTCCAATATTTGACTTGATCTCAAAACACTAGATAAAATTTTTCTCCAAAATCCAAATGAACCATTCTGTAGGATTGGCACTGTAAGACACACAGTGGTCGTGTAGGAGGTCAAACGATTTTTGAGCAACCCATCAACTCTATGAGTTCCACATTCCCTTATAAGCAAGAGTATAGGGATTGATCCTGCTGCTTGGCTGTGTGCTATGTGATTAAGAGATGGCCTACAATTACCTCACATCAGGTTCAAGGCTGTCTAAAGCCGTGGTAATAACCCAGGAGAGAGCATACCTAAAGAAACTCAATGACAAAGCAGGTAAAACGTTTTCAGGCATATGGATGGGACAGTGAGTGAGCTCTCCTGTGATGATCAGGGTATTTTCTCAGGAATCCATGAAATGAATCCTAACAGCACTCCAATGCCAAGTCAAGCTGACCACAGCAATCAAACAGGATCATTCCTGAACCTTATTTCACTCTTCCCACATCAATTTTACATGATCTATTACGTAAGGGAGTACATTTGTCTTCTAATGTTGCTGTAACAAATTACTACAAATTTAGAAGTGCAAAATGACACAAACTTATCTTACTGTTTGCAGGTCAAAAGTCTGATTTGTAGCTTATGGATATAAAACTGACATGTTGTCAGGACCGTGTTTCTTTATGTAAGGATTGTTTCTTTCTGGGAGAACTTGTTTCTTGCATGCTACAGCCTCTAGAGTTCTACTGCATTCCCTGACTCATGACCTTCCATCTTCTGAGAGCCAGTGACGTTGTTCCTCCACAGCCCCACCCCCCAATCACTGTGCAAATTTCCACTTTTGAGATTGCCAAAGTAAAATTACAATTTAGCTTCATGAAACATACACTAAGACAACAAATTAAATATTGCCCCAAAATATTAAGACCCGTATGATTGACATTTTTGATAAATGCATTTAACTCTATTATTAGACATACATTAAGTCTAACACTAGTTGCCAGTCTCAATTTTGTGTCTGTTTGCACAAGTACTGTATTCATATAAAGACAAACTCATAGCTTAAAATCTCAAACATTTCCTTTCACAGAAACTTAGGAGTTAGTTTTGTGGTACAACAGATGTTATTTGGGGGAACAAAGCTTTATACCATGTAAAGAGGTTAAAATAAGGGAGGGAAAATGAATTTGGATATATGGGGAAGTCTATTTTCAAAACCATCTAAAGTCTAAAATTATACTAAATTTTTAAAAGTTTAGTAAAAAATAAAAAGAAAATAAATATGCAAGTACTTATATGAGATGGGTTTAATAAAATATGAAGTAAAATTTGGTAGAAAATAATTTCTGACTTAGTATTCAAATGCATATCAAAGTATGTCTTAAATGTAATTTCTTAAGTCAATTTAAAAAGCAGACTCATTGTTTGAAAGAAACTAAGTTTCCTTTAGATTATTTTACTTCTTTGTTATAACTTTCCATTGTCTCTAGAGCATTTGATATTTGAATTTTAGTTCTAATTCACAAAGTTCAATGAGCTGAAAGAATGGAAATATCTGGTGACAGTAATCATGACTTTTTTCTATTCACCAAGGACAGTTATATGGATGTCTCTAAATCAGCACTTGAAAAGTATAAACATGCAATGTTTCAGAACATGGTATGAGTCTTATAAGTGCACTCTTCAAAATTAGGTTTCTTTTTTGTTGAGTTGACTTTGATCTTTACAATGAAACTGAATTAATTATATATACAGGCATAGAATTTTAAATTAGAAATAATTAGAAAATTTATATAATTTCACTATATAACCAATGATTACAATGAATTATTGGCTAATAAATGGTGCGGAGCACTGTGCCATTTATAGTTTAGGAAATTATGATATTTAAAGAAAACATATGCATTTCTTGCTCTCTAGAAGTTTCACATTCTTCAGCAAGAAGAGAGACTAATAGCTCAATGACTGGAGAATATGCCAAATTAGATTACTCAATAGAAACTATGAACTACAAAATAAGGTAGTACTCTAGCAAGGGAATGGAGACATATGTCGAACAGAATAACTGGGGAAAGATTCATAAAATAGGTAAGCAAAATCCTGAAAGAAAATATTAGAAAAGATAAAAACAGAGAAAGAATAATGACAGGTGAGGGAATGTAGTACATGTAAAAGGTAGAAAATATAAATAAGACTGTATTTGGATTAGGAAAAATATATTTTGTGTGAAGTAACGAATGTAGAGAAAAGAACCCTACAGTGTGAATTTGGATATATGGGGAAGTCTATTTTCAAAACCATCTAAAGTCTAAAATTATACTAAATTTTTAAAAGTTTAGTAAAAAATAAAAAGAAAATAAATATGCAAGTACTTATATGAGATGGGTTTAATAAAATATGAAGTAAAATTTGGTAGAAAATAATTTCTGACTTAGTATTCAAATGCATATCAAAGTATGTCTTAAATGTAATTTCTTAAGTCAATTTAAAAAGCAGACTCATTGTTTGAAAGAAACTAAGTTTCCTTTAGATTATTTTACTTCTTTGTTATAACTTTCCATTGTCTCTAGAGCATTTGATATTTGAATTTTAGTTCTAATTCACAAAGTTCAATGAGCTGAAAGAATGGAAATATCTGGTGACAGTAATCATGACTTTTTTCTATTCACCAAGGACAGTTATATGGATGTCTCTAAATCAGCACTTGAAAAGTATAAACATGCAATGTTTCAGAACATGGTATGAGTCTTATAAGTGCACTCTTCAAAATTAGGTTTCTTTTTTGTTGAGTTGACTTTGATCTTTACAATGAAACTGAATTAATTATATATACAGGCATAGAATTTTAAATTAGAAATAATTAGAAAATTTATATAATTTCACTATATAACCAATGATTACAATGAATTATTGGCTAATAAATGGTGCGGAGCACTGTGCCATTTATAGTTTAGGAAATTATGATATTTAAAGAAAACATATGCATTTCTTGCTCTCTAGAAGTTTCACATTCTTCAGCAAGAAGAGAGACTAATAGCTCAATGACTGGAGAATATGCCAAATTAGATTACTCAATAGAAACTATGAACTACAAAATAAGGTAGTACTCTAGCAAGGGAATGGAGACATATGTCGAACAGAATAACTGGGGAAAGATTCATAAAATAGGTAAGCAAAATCCTGAAAGAAAATATTAGAAAAGATAAAAACAGAGAAAGAATAATGACAGGTGAGGGAATGTAGTACATGTAAAAGGTAGAAAATATAAATAAGACTGTATTTGGATTAGGAAAAATATATTTTGTGTGAAGTAACGAATGTAGAGAAAAGAACTATGAGAAATAACAACCATTATACAGTGTGAGGTCATCTAATCGTCTTGAATTGATTTAGCAAATAAAATGGTTGAGAAGAGCAACAGGCTTTATTATACAGAGTGAAGTAAGTCAGAAAAAGAAAAACAAATATTGTATATTAACACTTATATATGAAGAGAGAGCAATGGTACTGGTGAACCTGCTCACAGTGCAGCAAAACAGACTTTTAGACACAGAAGGGGGAGAAACGGGTGGGATGCTTTAAGAGAGTAGCATTGAAACATAGACATTACCATATTGTAAAACAGATAGCCAGTGGGAATTGACTGTATGATGCAGGGAACCCCAAACCAGTGTTCTGTGACAGCCTAGAACAGTGGGTTGGGGAGGGAGGTTACAGAGGGAGGGGGCATATGTATACCTATGGCTGGTTCATGCTGATGTATGGCAGAACCATCACATTATTATCAAGTAATTATCCCCAGTTACAAATAAAAGTAAAAAAAATTAGCCTGGGGGCTTCCCCTGGTGGTCCAATGGGTAAAGACACCGCCTTGCAGTGCAAGGGGCGCCGGTTCGATCCTTGGCCTGGGAAGATCCCACGTGCCGCGGAGCGGCTGGACTGATGTGTCCAATTACCGAGCCGGAGCTCTGGCGCGCGTGCGCCCAGAGCCGGTGCGGCGACAGTGGCCACCGTGATGGAGGCTCACAGGAGCCAAAGAGCAAAAATGGATGAAAATGGAGAAATGAAAGACTAGTGGAAGTGGCCCGCCCATCCCCATCCCTCCCCACCCCACCCTCCAAAAGATAAATAAATTTTAAAAATTAAAAAAAAAAAAAAATAGTCTGTAGTGTGGAAAACAAAAACAATAGAATGGAAATATCTGGTGACAGTAATCACGACTTTTTTGTATTCACAAATGATGGTTATATGGACATCCAGCCCAGCCTGGATGCCTCCTCATAGAACAAGGGGAAAACCAAATATACATCTCCACTTTTGCAGCTGGGGCAGGAAACAGTCCTAGGCCCAGGATCCTATGACAACATTACAAGCACACTGTAAGTGAACTAAGTAACAACTAAACCCAAATTCAGCTCAGTATCCACTTTGATTGACTCAAATCCAACTGTCTCTCACTTCACTGTCTGACAGAAGTCAAAGTCAGATGCTGAGTATGGTCTGTGTTTGGCAAGAAAAAATGAATATTAATAAATAAACTATAATCAGAAATTCATTATGATTAATTTCAGTTGTAGATGTAGTTTAGACAGATGAATAACTATTTGAATTATGTCTCTCTGTTCTTATTACAGAGTCTGGATTCAGACATTCTCACCAAAAACTTTTGTCTTCATTTTTTTATTATCTTTAAAGAATCACTCCAGGGGTTGCTATATATAGATATCTAATCTAAACCATATTGGCCAGCCTAGCTAGTTGATTCTAGACAGACTGAGAACAATCTGGTAATATACTGCACTTAGAAAGTTTGTTCTAAATGTGGTCATAGCATATACCACAGGTTAAAGTTTTCCATCAGATGTGTGTGGAGAGGGGCGGGTTTTGAGTTGGGGATGCAGAGAGGGTTAGGAAGACAGCTAGTGAGAAATTTCAAAAGCTTCAATCTACTAACTTGATACTGAAAAATACAGCCATTTTATTTTGATATTTAAAAATATGTAAGTATACTACTAAATAAAAGCTGTGTTCTTACAGGTTTAAGGCAGCTATATGAATAACACGATGCCTCATGTATTCACAAAACCAATTCTGTAGCAATCTTTCAATAAATTATATTATATTGCCTATCTGCACTCTGATACACAGTGGTACTCCCTTCAACATACACAACTAAGTTATTCAGTGCATTTCTTCATCGGGCATTTACTAATCAATGCATAACATTTACATGAGAACTCGGATAAATGCATTAGTTCCTTGTATTTCTTAAAGTGAGGGGAAACACTGGGAGGAGAGGCCCTGGGCAGGTGTGATAGGTTATCTGCTCTAATTACAGTCAGTACTTAGTGGTTCTCATGTCAGAATAGGTACAGTGTCTAATTTATTGGCAAGAGAGTAGGTGCTAATTTTGCTTGTAAATGAAAAGAACAAGTGTTTTCGAATTAAATCGAGCAGTTACTTCACAGTCAGTAACACCAATAGCAACCAACAAAACTCCAAGTCATTACTCCAAATTGTTTAATGAACTGCTTTTAATAAGTTGTAAACTATAACCCTGATTCCTTCAAAATGCTAGGCTGGGGCTTAACTGTTCAACATTGACCTCTCAGTGGCTCCCCTACATTTATTACAGAAGGGAGGAGCCACAGTTTAACAACCACCTTGCACAGAGAGTTATATACCAGTTTATTTGAATGTGGCATCCACATTTACAGTCTCTTATATGTTCAGGTGTTTTCTGCTATTATATTCAGCATTTTTTTAGCTACATATTCTAATTATAAAGAACAGAGCATACTTACTTTTATCTATTGCTACCCAAATAATATCATCATTTAATAAAAATGATAGGCGATGGAAAACAGTAAATATAACCTCAATTTTCACAGGTAACTGGACACCTCACACCTTTGACACTGCACAGGACTCTTTAAAACATACATAGTTTGTAAAACCTGGAAAAGTTTGATGTGAACCTATGCTTTGGTATTAGGAAGCTTTCACCCTTTTTGGAAGAATATTAAGATCCACCTACAGAATCTAAAATGACTAGGATTACCTTTCAAAATCTTGTGTCATTACCAGAACTATTAATACCCAGAATGTATCTGAATATTTCAGTTTTAAATAGGAACTCAAAAATACTCTAAATACATAGATACAAAGTATGATGGCATCTCTCATATCACAACTGTCTTTGGAGGCCTTTCCAAAGAAATTTGGAAGCTTTTTTTGTGTGTCTTCCATAGTAAAAGTCTGAGCTTTCTATGTGGCATCCATGATGAAACAATACATTTAAACAAATCTAATTCATATTGTCACCAAATTAAAATTATATCTGTAAAAAGTAAATAGCTATAGTCTTAAAACTGAGTGCCATCAAATATAAATTCTATCTACAACATGCAGAATTTTGAGGCCACTAGCAACTAAACACAACAAATACTGACTTTACAATAAGTCTGAAATTTTTCTTACTAAATATTTTTTATGTTTTGAATTTACAGAGTAAAACAATTAAAAGACACAAGGACATATATTTTAGTTTCTGACCAAAAATAGTCACCTGAAAAGTATTCCTGAAAATTTATCAGAGACGATCTAACAGGCATTCTAAACAGTCATCAGGTGATTTTCATTACATGGAAAAGCAAACTGACTCGTTAACAACCACCTTGCACAGAGAGTTATATACCAGTTTATTTGAATGTGGCATCCACATTTACAGTCTCTTATATGTTCAGGTGTTTTCTGCTATTATATTCAGCATTTTTTTAGCTACATATTCTAATTATAAAGAACAGAGCATACTTACTTTTATCTATTGCTACCCAAATAATATCATCATTTAATAAAAATGATAGGCGATGGAAAACAGTAAATATAACCTCAATTTTCACAGGTAACTGGACACCTCACACCTTCGACACTGCACAGGACTCTTTAAAACATACATAGTTTGTAAAACCTGGAAAAGTTTGATGTGAACCTATGCTTTGGTATTAGGAAGCTTTCACCCTTTTTGGAAGAATATTAAGATCCACCTACAGAATCTAAAATGACTAGGATTACCTTTCAAAATCTTGTGTCATTACCAGAACTATTAATACCCAGAATGTATCTGAATATTTCAGTTTTAAATAGGAACTCAAAAATACTCTAAATACATAGATACAAAGTATGATGGCATCTCTCATATCACAACTGTCTTTGGAGGCCTTTCCAAAGAAATTTGGAAGCTTTTTTTGTGTCTTCCATAGTAAAAGTCTGAGCTTTCTATGTGGCATCCATGATGAAACAATACATTTAAACAAATCTAATTCATATTGTCACCAAATTAAAATTATATCTGTAAAAAGTAAATAGCTATAGTCTTAAAACTGAGTGCCATCAAATATAAATTCTATCTACAACATGCAGAATTTTGAGGCCACTAGCAACTAAACACAACAAATACTGACTTTACAATAAGTCTGAAATTTTTCTTACTAAATATTTTTTATGTTTTGAATTTACAGAGTAAAACAATTAAAAGACACAAGGACATATATTTTAGTTTCTGACCAAAAATAGTCACCTGAAAAGTATTCCTGAAAATTTATCAGAGACGATCTAACAGGCATTCTAAACAGTCATCAGGTGATTTTCATTACATGGAAAAAACGCGAAAGCTTAGAACTGGTTTCTCTTCCAGGTGTTACAAAGGAAAATGGCTAAAAGAAATGCAATATTTATAATAACTTTTCAAAGTGCACATGTAGAGACTGGTAGTTCTGACAAATATATAGTGTAATATGTAATTAAAATAGTTTTTAAGTGTACAAAGACTTTTGCTGAAGTTTTTAAACCAGCACACATTTTCCAAAATTTAAAATGACTATTACTTGAAAGCATATTGTTCATATGGAAACTTCACAGATGGAGCATTTAGAGGTGTATTATTTTTCTATGGTTTGCTAAAAAGTTATCACAAATTTAACAGCTTAAAACAACAAAATTTCTTACCTCACTGCTTCCTTAGGTCCTAAAAATCCGGTACTGTGTATCTGGGATACCTGCTCAGGAAAACACAAAGCTGACGCCAATGGTTGGGTCAGGCTGAGTTCTTACCTGGAGGCTACGAGCGATGTCTGCTTCCAAGTCAAATTTCAAAGCATGTAAGTTCCAAGAAAAAATTTAGGCTTTTGCAGTTGTTGGACTGAGGCCACTGTTTCCTTTCTGACTGACTGTCCTCTGAGGCTGCTCCCAGGAGGCACACTTCTGCTGTCGTTGCTTGCCACCAGACTGCCTTCACCTCCAGCCAGAAATGGTATTTAGCACCTAGACCTGGATTTAAAGACTGTATGTGATTGGTCAGGTCCACTATTCTCGCTCCTGTTAGGTCATGTGATTTGGTAACTTAATTGAACCTGTTGAATTCCTCCTTGAAGAGACCTAGAGAGCTCTTTGATTGATAATTGGGAGAAGATGTGTGCACACGCAGGGCCTGGGGAATACTATGTTTCAGACCATCTCAGAAGTCTGGGTGTACAAGAGCTGCCCTGTTTCTTAGTGCCATAAAAACAACAAATTTTGAGGCCACTAGCAACTAAACACAACAAATACTGACTTTACAATAAGTCTGAAATTTTTCTTACTAAATATTTTTTATGTTTTGAATTTACAGAGTAAAACAATTAAAAGACACAAGGACATATATTTTAGTTTCTGACCAAAAATAGTCACCTGAAAAGTATTCCTGAAAATTTATCAGAGACGATCTAACAGGCATTCTAAACAGTCATCAGGTGATTTTCATTACATGGAAAAAACGCGAAAGCTTAGAACTGGTTTCTCTTCCAGGTGTTACAAAGGAAAATGGCTAAAAGAAATGCAATATTTATAATAACTTTTCAAAGTGCACATGTAGAGACTGGTAGTTCTGACAAATATATAGTGTAATATGTAATTAAAATAGTTTTTAAGTGTACAAAGACTTTTGCTGAAGTTTTTAAACCAGCACACATTTTCCAAAATTTAAAATGACTATTACTTGAAAGCATATTGTTCATATGGAAACTTCACAGATGGAGCATTTAGAGGTGTATTATTTTTCTATGGTTTGCTAAAAAGTTATCACAAATTTAACAGCTTAAAACAACAAAATTTCTTACCTCACTGCTTCCTTAGGTCCTAAAAATCCGGTACTGTGTATCTGGGATACCTGCTCAGGAAAACACAAAGCTGACGCCAATGGTTGGGTCAGGCTGAGTTCTTACCTGGAGGCTACGAGCGATGTCTGCTTCCAAGTCAAATTTCAAAGCATGTAAGTTCCAAGAAAAATTCAGGCTTTTTGCAGTTGTTGGACTGAGGCCACTGTTTCCTTTCTGACTGACTGTCCTCTGAGGCTGCTCCCAGGAGGCACACTTCTGCTGTCGTTGCTTGCCACCAGACTGCCTTCACCTCCAGCCAGAAATGGTATTTAGCACCTAGACCTGGATTTAAAGACTGTATGTGATTGGTCAGGTCCACTATTCTCGCTCCTGTTAGGTCATGTGATTTGGTAACTTAATTGAACCTGTTGAATTCCTCCTTGAAGAGACCTAGAGAGCTCTTTGATTGATAATTGGGAGAAGATGTGTGCACACGCAGGGCCTGGGGAATACTATGTTTCAGACCATCTCAGAAGTCTGGGTGTACAAGAGCTGCCCTGTTTCTTCCAGAATGAATTCTTTCTTTGGAGGCAAATATCTCATTAAACCGATTTAAGAAAGTGTTCTGATATCAGGGAGGAAGATAAACAATAAAACCAACCATGGGGAACCTATATATTCAGTTTCCTGGAAATTAATAATAATAAATCCCTTGAACTGATGGGAACTGAGGGAGAAGTGACTAGAAGAGAAAACTGATTGTTGTGGATGGCACTGAGGTACTGGTTAGTGTTTGTGAAGAATTAAAAGCGGAATTTACTTTTAATTACTTCAAGCTTCTGGAACGTGACCATATGAAGCTGTAGTCTCTGCACTAAGTAGGTTATATGTGTATGAACATGACCACTTCTACAGGAAACTTTCTCTCTGTATTAGACAGGAGGAGAGAGACTTAATTAGGTTACCACGAGTCCCACACAGCCTTATTAGAGCACGTTGTTTACACATAGTTTGGTTCATTTCTTTAAAACTGTTGTTTTTTTTTTTTAACACAATTTTTTACTTTCCTTTTACATTTATTTCAAATATTCTCCATGTTGTATGATATATCCTTGAGCTTATCTTATACCCAACACTTTGTTCCTCCTCCTCCCCTACCCCAGGCTTCCCAGGTGGCACAGTGGTAAAGAATCCACCTGCCAATGCAAGAGATGATGCAAGAGACCAGGGTTCTATCCCTGGGTCTGGAAAATCCCTGGAGGAGGAGGAAATGGCAACCCAGTCCAGTATTCTAGCCTGGGAAATCCCATGGACAGAGGAGCCTGGCAGGGTACAGCCCTTACTGTGGCAGAGAGTCCCTCATGACTAACCATGCACACACACACTCCTCCATCCTTAGCTTACCCCTTTCCCTTCTTCTGGCCACTAGTAGTTCTCTATACTTAAGTGTGAATGGTCAGGTCCACTATTCTCGCCCCTGTTAGGTCATGTGATTTGGTAACTTAATTGAACCTGTTGAATTCCTCCTTGAAGAGACCTAGAGAGCTCTTTGATTGATAATTGGGAGAAGATGTGTGCACACGCAGGGCCTGGGGAATACTATGTTTCAGACCATCTCAGAAGTCTGGGTGTACAAGAGCTGCCCTGTTTCTTCCAGAATGAATTCTTTCTTTGGAGGCAAATATCTCATTAAACCGATTTAAGAAAGTGTTCTGATATCAGGGAGGAAGATAAACAATAAAACCAACCATGGGGAACCTATATATTCAGTTTCCTGGAAATTAATAATAATAAATCCCTTGAACTGATGGGAACTGAGGGAGAAGTGACTAGAAGAGAAAACTGATTGTTGTGGATGGCACTGAGGTACTGGTTAGTGTTTGTGAAGAATTAAAAGCGGAATTTACTTTTAATTACTTCAAGCTTCTGGAACGTGACCATATGAAGCTGTAGTCTCTGCACTAAGTAGGTTATATGTGTATGAACATGACCACTTCTACAGGAAACTTTCTCTCTGTATTAGACAGGAGGAGAGAGACTTAATTAGGTTACCACGAGTCCCACACAGCCTTGTTAGAGCACGTTGTTTACACATAGTTTGGTTCATTTCTTTAAAACTGTTGTTTTTTTTTTTTTTTTAACACAATTTTTTACTTTTCTTTTACATTTATTTCAAATATTCTCCATGTTGTATGATATATCCTTGAGCTTATCTTATACCCAACACTTTGTTCCTCCTCCTCCTCTACCCCAGGCTTCCCAGGTGGCACAGTGGTAAAGAATCCACCTGCCAATGCAAGAGATGATGCAAGAGACCAGGGTTCTATCCCTGGGTCTGGAAAATCCCTGGAGGAGGAGGAAATGGCAACCCAGTCCAGTATTCTAGCCTGGGAAATCCCATGGACAGAGGAGCCTGGCAGGGTACAGCCCTTACTGTGGCAGAGAGTCCCTCATGACTAACCATGCACACACACACTCCTCCATCCTTAGCTTACCCCTTTCCCCTTCTCTCTGGCCACTAGTAGCCACTAGTTTGTTCTCTATATCTGTGAGTCTGATATTTTTGTTATACTTCCTACTTGATTGTATGTTTTTAGATTCCACACTTAAGTGACATAGTAATATTTGTCTTCTTTGTTAGTTATTTCACAAGTCCATACACAGTGCTGCAAATGGCAAAATGTTATTTTTATATGACTGATATTCAGTTGTGTATTTATACCACATATTTAGCCATTCATCTCTTGATGCACACTAGATTGACTCCATGTCTTGGTTATTGTAAATAACATTGCTATGAACATTGGGGTACATGTATATTTTTGAATTAGTGGGTTGGTGTTTTTTTTGCCTTTTTTTTTCAGCTAAATACCCAGATTTGGAATTGCTGGGTAATATTTATTTTTTAAGACATAGTTTTAAACACATTTCTATGGATTCTCTCAGGTTTTTTCCTGTCTGAATCTCTGTGATCTCGTATCTTATATTTCAATGTTATATAGGGTAAATATGGGCGTGTGTGCATGCTAAGTCTCTTCATCATGTCTGACTGCTTGTGATCCTATGGACTGTAGTCTGCCAGGCTCCTCTGTCCATTGGATTCTCCAGGCAAGAACATTGCAGTGGGTTGACATTTCCTCCTCCAGGGGATCTTCCTGGATCAGAGATTAAACCCACATCTCTTTTGTCTCCTGCATTGACAGGTGGGTTCTTTACCACTAGTGGTACCTGGGAAGCCCAGTATATACATTTACCTAAAGCAAGTTTAAGTGATTTGTGAACAGTCTTACTTGAGTTGTCTCATCACATTCATGGTAAAAACGGCTGAAAGTGTTATGAGGTTTATTTGCAAAGGCAGTAAGAAAGAATAACAAACTTTGCTAAATTTCTATTTATTTATAGAGCTGAAATTACCAAGTCTTCTAGGATTTTATACTTGGTTGAGAGTCCAGAGTAATATTCTTCCAATAGCATATATTAGGTTGATTCTTTCCAGGTGATTTGACTAGTCATCTGGAATTGATTATGTTAAAAATGATTACCCTGGGGGATTGGGAGGGGGCAAAAGAGAGGTCAGTGATATACGTATGATTAATATGAAATTATACATATCTGTAAACAACAAAACTCTGTAAAAGCAAAAAGTAAAAATAAAAATTATTAAATGGAAAAAAGATTATCCTCATAAACAATGATCTCACAAAATAAACGTCAAAAAAAAGGATTAATTCATGTGTATCCTGAAGAAAACTGAAGAAGAAAAGGAAAACACACAAAAATGGTGAGATGCAACCATTTCTACATGCCATACAAGGAGAAAAACTACATTTTTAGACTCGAAAAACACAGTTTTATATATTTGCCACTTGTCCTAATCTCCACAACAACATTGGTTTTCTAATGGATAGCCAGAACCAAATGAAAATATGCCTCCCCAGCAAGGCATTCAGAATTTTATATATTTTATAAAATATATCTTTAATATAGTTTAAAATATATAAATTTCATATATGTGAAATAATATACATATATTGTATATAAATTAATTTTCAATGGGGTGCTGATTTTAAAAGGAATTCTTTAATTCCTAACATAAGCCAAATATACAAGCATTTGTCTTAAAGTATGGGCAGATGAATAAATAATGTAATGAAAGCTGATTTTAATCTCAGAGGATATTGTATCTCAGAGAATATTTTGCAGTTTCTGTTATTACTATTAGTCATGAGACCAAACTTGCAGTGGGTTGACATTTCCTCCTCCAGGGGATCTTCCTGGATCAGAGATTAAACCCACATCTCTTTTGTCTCCTGCATTGACAGGTGGGTTCTTTACCACTAGTGGTACCTGGGAAGCCCAGTATATACATTTACCTAAAGCAAGTTTAAGTGATTTGTGAACAGTCTTACTTGAGTTGTCTCATCACATTCATGGTAAAAACGGCTGAAAGTGTTATGAGGTTTATTTGCAAAGGCAGTAAGAAAGAATAACAAACTTTGCTAAATTTCTATTTATTTATAGAGCTGAAATTACCAAGTCTTCTAGGATTTTATACTTGGTTGAGAGTCCAGAGTAATATTCTTCCAATAGCATATATTAGGTTGATTCTTTCCAGGTGATTTGACTAGTCATCTGGAATTGATTATGTTAAAAATGATTACCCTGGGGGATTGGGAGGGGGGCAGAGAGAGAGGTCAGTGATATACGTATGATTAATATGAAATTATACATATCTGTAAACAACAAAACTCTGTAAAAGCAAAAAGTAAAAATAAAAATTATTAAATGGAAAAAAGATTATCCTCATAAACAATGATCTCACAAAATAAACGTCAAAAAAAAGGATTAATTCATGTGTATCCTGAAGAAAACTGAAGAAGAAAAGGAAAACACACAAAAATGGTGAGATGCAACCATT
Source organism: Tragulus kanchil (assembly GCA_022376925.1). NCBI lineage: Eukaryota > Metazoa > Chordata > Mammalia > Artiodactyla > Tragulidae > Tragulus > Tragulus kanchil. The sequence goes on along the minus strand of JAIOJX010000025.1, from coordinate 22,378,601 downwards.
TCTACATGCCATACAAGGAGAAAAACTACATTTTTAGACTCGAAAAACACAGTTTTATATATTTGCCACTTGTCCTAATCTCCACAACAACATTGGTTTTCTAATGGATAGCCAGAACCAAATGAAAATATGCCTCCCCAGCAAGGCATTCAGAATTTTATATATTTTATAAAATATATCTTTAATATAGTTTAAAATATATAAATTTCATATATGTGAAATAATATACATATATTGTATATAAATTCATTTTCAATGGGGTGCTGATTTTAAAAGGAATTCTTTAATTCCTAACATAAGCCAGATATACAAGTATTTGTCTTAAAGTATGGGCAGATGAATAAATAATGTAATGAAAGCTGATTTTAATCTCAGAGGATATTGTATCTCAGAGAATATTTTGCAGTTTCTGTTATTACTATTAGTCACTTATTTTACAAGGATAAGTTTTTCCAGGTCTATATTTTATAATTGCCATTTAAAAGTTTTTTTCATCTAAAATTAGCATTTTTGTTTTCTTTGGATAATTCCAGGAATGGAATTACTAGGTCATATTATAGTTCTATTTTTTGCTCTTTAAAGAACCTTCATAGTGTTTTCCTTGTGGCTGCACCAATTTACATTCCCACCAACAGTATGCCAGTGTTCCCTTTTGTGTCTGCCTTTTATCATCAACATAATGCTTTTATTTTTAATTTTTTATGTATTTATGTTATTTGTGGCTATGTTGGTTCTTGATAGCTATGAATGGGCTTTCTCTAATTGTGGCTACTCTCTAGTAGCTAAGGCCTCTTTCTAGTTGCAGTAATGTGTTTGACACATTAAAGTACAACCAGCCTGATTTTCCTGGGACTGCTTGTTTTAGAACCTTAAGCAACCTGGGACTGTTGACCATCCAATTCATCCATGTTTTGCATGTCTTTGTAGTTTGTTTCTTTATTTGCTGTTATTTATTGCATTCATTTTCCTGTTGCCACCTGTATTTTTTTTTTCTTTTCACAACTGTGACTAAATTGCTAAGACATTATTGTACAAGAATTTTCTCAATAAATATTTTTATTCTCCTTGAAAAATACGTGGAATTGAAAATTTCCCATCAAACTGTAGATAATCTTTAACTTTATTAAGAAATACCAGAATTTGTTTATAATGGTAGCACCATGTTACCTTCTATCAGTATTGTATAAATGTTCCAGGTGTGCTACATTCTTATCAAAATTTGGTACTATTCAGAACTTTCAAAAACTTTTCAGTGTTTCTAGTGGGTATACCAGTGGTATCTAATGTTATCTCAATTTACATTTTCCTAATGACCAGCTGTGTATAACATCTTTTCATGTCATTATTTGACAGTTATAGATTGTCTTTTGAGAAGTTTCTGTTTTTTTTTCTACTTTTTAAAATAGTTGAAATGTTTTTTGTTATTATTGAGCTACAAGAGCTTTTCATATATTATAATTGATTTTAATCTCAGAGGATATTGTATCTCAGAGAATATTTTGCAGTTTCTGTTATTACTATTAGTCACTTATTTTACAAGGATAAGTTTTTCCAGGTCTATTTTTTGCTTTTTTTTCTTTGGGATAATTCCAGGAATGGAATTACTAGGTCATATTATAGTTCTATTTTTTGCTCTTTAAAGAACCTTCATAGTGTTTTCCTTGTGGCTGCACCAATTTACATTCCCACCAACAGTATGCCAGTTTTCCCCTTTTGTGTCTGCCTTTTATCATCAACATAATGCTTTTATTTTTAATTTTTTATGTATTTATGTTATTTGTGGCTATGTTGGTTCTTGATAGCTATGAATGGGCTTTTTCTAATTGTGGCTACTCTCTAGTAGCTAAGGCCTCTTTCTAGTTGCAGTAATGTGTTTGACACATTAAAGTACAACCAGCCTGATTTTCCTGGGACTGCTTATTTTAGAACCTTAGGCAACCTGGGACTGTTGACCATCCAATTCATCCATGTTTTGCATGTCTTTGTAGTTTGTTTCTTTATTTGCTGTTATTTATTGCATTCATTTTCCTGTTGCCACCTGTATTTTTGTTTTATTTTCACAACTGTGACTAAATTGCTAAGACATTATTGTACAAGAATTTTCTCAATAAATATTTTTATTCTCCTTGAAAAATACGTGGAATTGAAAATTTCCCATCAAACTGTAGATAATCTTTAACTTTATTAAGAAATACCAGAATTTGTTTATAATGGTAGCACCATGTTACCCTCTATCAGTATTGTATAAATGTTCCAGGTGTGCTACATTCTTATCAAAATTTGGTACTATTCAGAACTTTCAAAAACTTTTCAGTGTTTCTAGTGGGTATACCAGTGGTATCTAATGGTATCTCAATTTACATTTTCCTAATGACCAGCTGTGTATAACATCTTTTCATGTCATTATTTGACAGTTATAGATTGTCTTTTGAGAAGTTTCTGTTCAAGTTTTTTTCTACTTTTTAAAATAGTTGAAATGTTTTTTGTTATTATTGAGCTACGAGAGCTTTTCATATATTCTTTTTTTTTTTAATGTTTTTTTTTAAACCTTTATTTTACTTTTAACTTTTACAGAGTTTTGTTGTTTACAGATATGTATGTTCTCAGATTAGTCATATGTATATCCCCCCCTTCCCTCCCCTCCCCTCCCGACTGTTTTGCCAAATAGGTTTTGCTGATAATTCCCCCAGATTGATCTCCCTAGGGACTTTCTGAATGATGTGCTTTGATGAACAAAACTTGTTTTTTATGATTCTGTCCTTTCAGGTGTGACCTAAAATAAAAAAAAGATCTGCATTCTTCTTTCCAACATTAAATTGTATTCTTTCTCATATTTATTGTATTTTATTTTATTTTTTCGCCACGTCTATTGGTCTTTCATTTATTTATTTTCATCCATCTTTGCTCTTTGGTCTGTGTGGGCCTCCCATCACAGTGACCTCCCTTGTTGCAGAACACTGGCTCTGGGCGCATATGCTCCAGAGCTCTGGCTCAGTAGTTGGACACATCAGTCCAGCTGCTCCACGGCACGTGGGATCTTCCCAGGCCAGGGATCGAAACAGCACACCTTGCACTGCAAGGCAGTGTCCTTACCCACTGGACCACCAGGGAAGCCCTCTCATATTTATTTTTTAATGCCATACATATCTATCCAACAGGGCTCTGGGATGCCTGATATAATTTCTATGTCTACTTTCAAAAATACCCCCAAAATGATTATCTTTATGTAGATTCTGATCTGAGACTTGCCAAAATTACCAAGGAATAGAGTTATTATGAAACACTCTAACTTCTTGGAAAAGGGAGAGGAAAAGGAATCTGTATGAGAAAAAAAATAGATTAATCTCTCAACAATTATCCTGACCTGCTATTCCCCTAGAACATATGTGCATGGAGGAAAGGAAATTCTATCATTCTATTCTGGTGCTTTATTTTCCCCCAATATGCCACCATGTGACATGTAGTCCTTGTGTCTCAGTCTTCTGATGTTGGCCAGACTCTCCATAATGAACTGACCACATGTTCTGCTTTAATCAGATTGAGCCTTGTTTTACTTGCAGAGCTTTTCATATATTTTTTTTTTTTAATGTTTTTTTTTAAACCTTTATTTTACTTTTAACTTTACAGAGTTTTGTTGTTTACAGATATGTATGTTCTCAGATTAGTCATATGTATATCCCCCCCTTCCCTCCCCTCCCCTCCCGGCTGTTTTGCCAAATAGGTTTTGCTGATAATTCCCCCAGATTGATCTCCCTAGGGACTTTCTGAATGATGTGTTTTGATGAACAAAACTTGTTTTTTATGATTCTGTCCTTTCAGGTGTGACCTAAAATAAAAAAAAAAAGATCTGCATTCTTCTTTCCAACATTAAATTGTATTCTTTCTCATATTTATTGTATTTTATTTTATTTTTTCGCCACTTCTATTGGTCTTTCATTTATTTATTTTCATCCATCTTTGTTCTTTGGTCTGTGTGGGCCTCCCATCACAGTGACCTCCCTTGTTGCAGAACACTGGCTCTGGGCGCATATGCTCCAGAGCTCTGGCTCAGTAGTTGGACACATCAGTCCAGCTGCTCCACGGCACGTGGGATCTTCCCAGGCCAGGGATCGAAACAGCACACCTTGCACTGCAAGGCAGTGTCCTTACCCACTGGACCACCAGGGAAGCCCTCTCATATTTATTTTTTAATGCCATACATATCTATCCAACAGGGCTCTGGGATGCCTGATATAATTTCTATGTCTACTTTTAAAAATACCCCCAAAATGATTATCTTTATGTAGATTCTGATCTTAGACTTGCCAAAATTACCAAGGAATAGAGTTATTATGAAACACTCTAACTTCTTGGAAAAGAGAGAGGAAAAGGAATCTGTATGAGAAAAAAAATAGATTAGTCTCTCAACAATTATCCTGACCTGTTATTCCCCTAAACATATGTGCATGGAGGAAAAGAAATTCTATCATTCTATTCTGGTGCTTTATTTTCCCCCAATATGCCACCATGTGACATGTAGTCCTTGTGTCTCAGTCTTCTGATGTTGGCCAGACTCTCCATAATGAACTGACCACATGTTCTGCTTTAATCAGATTGAGCCTTGTTTTTACCTTTTGCTATATCAAATCTGTATGGATTAGTTTTTTGTTACTATTTTAAAGTTTTTAATTTTAATTATTGATATTAAATAATATGGGATGAATTTTGTAGATTGTTGCTTTGTCCATCCAAGTTCTTCCATGGTCTCAGCTAGTAACATAGGAAATTGCTATGCCTTGTGCCAAGTTCTCATTTTAATATGTTGTCCAAAATGAGTAACTACCAGCAATATGCTCTCTCTTTCCCCAACTCTTTGAAGAATTATCTAGTTTTTCTCTTTAAGGTCAGCATGGGAAGCACTAGCTGATAAAATTAATTACAGGGGGCATGTTTGAGTGGGGCTAATGAATTCTATCTGGTTATGGTAGGAGAAGTATTAGATAGGATTGTTGCATCCTGCAATTTGATAAAACAGATTGGTGTGCCATGTTTGTGATGGGGTGTTTACCATGCAAGATTCAGACAAGCTATCAGTCAGTGGTGTCAATGTGAAACATAGCAAAATAATACAATCATTTGTAAACTGAAATCACTTGAAAATACAGAAAATTGAGGCTAATCAGAGTATAGAGCATATAGAGAAAAGCTCGAGTACTCTTGCTATGGTGTATTTAATTTGATTGGTATAAAGTCTCACCTTTTTTGTGCTTTGTAACACATTAAAATTTTTAAATATATTCATTTTAAAATATTAATCTTAAAAGAAAAATGTTTACTATGTACTGAATTTCCATTTCTTAGGAATATTTATGTTTGACGATGTATGTGTAAGCAGTAAAATGAATGGAAACCAAGACTTTATCATTGACTATGTGGAAACCAAGAGAAACAAATCTTAGAAGACCCAGCAACCACAACATGAAAGTAATTTTCGTTTTAGAGATTCTTCCTACCTAAGGAACAAAATTAAATGTGTTCAGCTGCAGAATGTTCATTTACTTGATAAAACATGGCCTTTAATTTTAGGTCAAAATATTTCTCTAAAATAATGCCACTCATTTTCATTCCAAGTTTTCTTCTGAAGACACTAAACAAGAAGAAATATCTTCATTATATCAGAAGAATACAAAATCTGCAAATGTTATCAGATACCTAAAATAAAAAATACATTTCAAAAATAAATCAGTTTATTTCAATCATGATTTTAGTTATTTAGTTACCTCAGAGAATCAAGGTAAACTATGTGGTAGCTCATTCTATCCACATATAACACAAGAAATATTCAAATGTGATTGCAAATTTAGTTAAGATATTCTAGTTAAAAGATAAAATGATTTACTTTTGCACAATAATACAAATAATATATTTATGATAAAATAACATGGAGCAAAACCATGTTTTGAAATGGTGGTGGTGTATACAAAATTTGTATTATTTCTAAATATTTGGAACAACTTCATTTTTCTTTTTTTGGTCACACATGTACAGCATATGAGAACTTAATTCCCCAAACAGGGATCAAACCCAGGCCCTCAACAGAGAAAGCAGGAAGTCTTAACCACTGGACTACCAGGAAATTCAAAAGTTCATATCAGTCTAGGTAAGCATTAATGTATAACAATAGCTCCAATAAGAGCTATTATTATCAAAATATGTATGTAAAATATACAAACAATAACTCAACTCTATTTTTGTATGAAATATAGTAAATAATGTAACACATATATTACAGCATGATAATAAATGCTTTTTGTTTTGTGGACATCAGTCATTTCATAAATAAAAAAAGTAAACTGAAATCACTTGAAAATACAGAAAATTGAGGCTAATCAGAGTATAGAGCATATAGAAAAGCTCGAGTACTCTTGCTATGGTGTATTTAATTTGATTGGTATAAAGTCTCACCTTTTTTGTGCTTTGTAACACATTAAAATTTTTAAATATATTCATTTTAAAATATTAATCTTAAAAGAAAATGTTTACTATGTACTGAATTTCCATTTCTTAGGAATATTTATGTTTGACGATGTATGTGTAAGCAGTAAAATGAATGGAAACCAAGACTTTATCATTGACTATGTGGAAACCAAGAGAAACAAATCTTAGAAGACCCAGCAACCACAACATGAAAGTAATCTTCGTTTTAGAGATTCTTCCTACCTAAGGAACAAAATTAAATGTGTTCGGCTGCAGAATGTTCATTTACTTGATAAAACATGGCCTTTAATTTTAGGTCAAAATATTTCTCTAAAATAATGCCACTCATTTTCATTCCAAGTTTTCTTCTGAAGACACTAAACAAGAAGAAATATCTTCATTATATCAGAAGAATACAAAATCTGCAAATGTTATCAGATACCTAAAATAGAAAATAAATTTCAAAAATAAATCAGTTTATTTCAATCATGATTTTAGTTATTTAGCTACCTCAGAGAATCAAGGCAAACTATGTGGTAGCTCATTCTATTGACATATAACACAAGAAATATTCAAATGTGATTGCAAATTTAGTTAAGATATTCTAGTTAAAAGATAAAATGATTTACTTTTGCACAATAATACAAATAATATATTTATGATAAAATAACATGGAGCAAAACCATGTTTTGAAACGGTGGTGGTGTATACAAAATTTGTATTATTTCTAAATATTTGGAACAACTTCATTTTTCTTTTTTTGGTCACACATGTACAGCATATGAGATCTTAATTCCCCAAACAGGGATCAAACCCAGGCCCTCAACAGAGAAAGCAGGAAGTCCTAACCACTGGACTACCAGGAAATTCAAAAGTTCATATCAGTCTAGGTAAGCATTAATGTATAACAATAGCTCCAATAAGAGCTATTATTATCAAAATATGTATGTAAAATATACAAACAATAACTCAACTCTATTTTTGTATGAAATATAGTAAATAATGTAACACATATATTACAGCATGATAATAAATGCTTTTTGTTTTTGTGGCCAATCATTAATTTTGAAGAGTTTGAATTTTTGTACTAAATAAATAATAAATATTCCAATAATATTTGGATTTATTTTAAAAAAAAAAACTGTTTGGAAACCTTTGATCTAACATCCAAAAATGGGACAACAAAAATAATTCTGAAGCATGTGTTAATGTGCAATTATTGAAAGTAAGAGATACAGGAACATATTAATATTAAAATACTCAACTGCAAGTTCAGGAGAGGAAAGAAACAAATTGAGAGAAAAATATGTGCTGTAGTTTATTTTACTTTTAATTTGGAATTCTATAAATTCACCTTGGAAAATAGTTTTTGCCAGAATGATTTTTTGATGGAGTTCTACATTAAATTAATATACTTCCTGTATACAAAAAAATAATATTTAGAAAAAAAATTGGTTTTATGATCAAAATTTTATAAAATATTCTAAAGATTTATAGACATGTTACATGAGCAATTTTATTTTACTACTATTTTTCCAAGATAGCTACTATGACATGAGGCCAAAAATAAATTTATATGTGAAAATATTTTGAAATATACAAAGATATCAATATAAAAATGAAATTGAGAATTTCTTTTATTTTCAGAATTTTCTCTATGCTTACCAGACTTCAGTTACTATAGAGTTCCAATTAAAATAGTATTATGGCATAGAAATAGGTTTATAAAATAAATGGTAAAGAATATTGAATATATTATTCATTAAATATAACTAGAGAGAAAGTAAGTAACTTTGACAAAATCAAAAATATATAACTGGTCTTCCCTGGTGGTCCAGTGGGTAAAGAGTTTGCCTTATATCAGGTCACACTCATAGAGATCTTAATTCCCCAAACGGGAAAGAAGGGCAGGAAGTCTTAACCACTGGACTACCAGGAAATTCAAAAGTTCATATCAGTCTAGGTAAGCATTAATGTATAACAATAGCTCCAATAAGAGCTATTATTATCAAAATATGTATGTAAAATATACAAACAATAACTCAACTCTATTTTTGTATGAAATATAGTAAATAATGTAACACATATATTACAGCATGATAATAAATGCTTTTTGTTTTTGTGGCCAATCATTAATTTTGAAGAGTTTGAATTTTTGTACTAAATAAATAATAAATATTCCAATAATATTTGGATTTATTTTTAAAAAATAACTGTTTGGAAACCTTTGATCTAACATCCAAAAGTGGGACAACAAAAATAATTCTGAAGCATGTGTTAATGTGCAATTATTGAAAGTAAGAGATACAGGAACATATTAATATTAAAATACTCAACTGCAAGTTCAGGAGAGGAAAGAAACAAATTGAGAGAAAAATATGTGCTGTAGTTTATTTTACTTTTAATTTGGAATTCTATAAATTCACCTTGGAAAATAGTTTTTGCCAGAATGATTTTTTGATGGAGTTCTACATTAAATTAATATACTTCCTGTATACAAAAAAATAATATTTAGAAAAAAAATTGGTTTTATGATCAAAATTTTATAAAATATTCTAAAGATTTATAGACATGTTACATGAGCAATTTTATTTTACTACTATTTTTCCAAGATAGCTACTATGACATGAGGCCAAAAATAAATTTATATGTGAAAATATTTTGAAATATACAAAGATATCAATATAAAAATGAAATTGAGAATTTCTTTTATTTTCAGAATTTTCTCTATGCTTACCAGACTTCAGTTACTATAGAGTTCCAATTAAAATAGTATTATGGCATAGAAATAGGTTTATAAAATAAATGGTAAAGAATATTGAATATATTATTCATTAAATATAACTAGAGAGAAAGTAAGTAACTTTGACAAAATCAAAAATATATAACTGGTCTTCCCTGGTGGTCCAGTGGGTAAAGAGTTTGCCTTGCAGTGCAAGGAGCACTGATTAAATCCCTGGCCCAGGAAAATCCCACGTGCTGTGGAGCTGCTGGATCTGTGCGTCCAATTATGTGCCAGTGCTCTGGAGTGCATGCGCCCAGAGCTGGTGCTCTGCAACGAGAGAGGCCACTGCGATGTGAGGCCAACCCAAGCCAAAGAATAAAGATGGCTGAAAATAAAAAATTAAAAAAGAAATAAAAACAATAATAGAGGCCACAAATTAAAGAAAAACACTATACACAAATATAAGTTGTTGGGAAAAATATAACTAATAAGATACTAAATGTATATATGTTGAAAAAATAGTTTTTACTACAAAATTATATATTAGGAAAATTGTCCTATTAAGTTACTTTAAATGGGAAAAAATAAATTCATATATATTCTGTATATGTGAGTCATTTGTAAAAATAATTTAAATAAATCTATTCTATGTGTTTAGCAATGAAATAAAACCTACTTATTGGCCAATAAATATAAGACTTCAAAAGTTAGTTATTCTTCAGTCTTAGCATACTCTTTCCATTTCAGAAACATCCACATTTGCCTACAGGTATCTCATACAATGCTTCTGGAGCAATGCTTTATTCGTGTTCTCCAAGAAAGAAAATGTGAACTCTCTTCCTGATTTTGAGAGACCAGCCTTCTTAGAGTCTATTTTTCCATGAGAAATGACCTCAGCCATCCAAGGTTCTAAACATTGAACAGACTTGACCCTGGGTTTATGAAGATGTTACATGCACTTCTCAACCTCAAGATAATGAGCCTTGTGGAAGGTTCACATGTGTGAGTGATGTTAGTTAACTTTCTAACCCAGTTACACCAATGTTCACTCAATGCCTCAATTCAGCATTTCTCCTATCTCAGGTCCTCACAGGGGGTGTTCTTGACCCTGCCAATATATTCTCAGGGCCAGCAATATGAAAGGGAAAATTATTCTGACACTTGTTAAAACAGTAGGGAAGGTTTTATTTAGAACTGTTCTGAGGGACTTCCTTGATGGTCCAGTGGCTGAATCCATGCTCCCAGGGCAAGGGGCCTGGGTTTGATCCTGGGTTAGGGAACTAGACCCACATGCCTCAACTAAGAGTCCACATGTTGCAACTAAGACCCCAGCACAGCCAGCATTTGAGATGTAGTTAGGCATTTGAGATGTAGTTAGGTCATGCATGTGGAATCCTTATGAAAGGATTAGTGCCCTTATCAGAAGAGACACAAGGGAGTATGATGTCTTTCTCTCTTTCTTTCCTCCATGTGAAGGTACAACTGTGTCCAACAGCTAGAAGGTAACCATCTGAGAGTCAGGAAGTGGACTCTCATCCAAATTCAATCATGCTGCTACTCCAATCCTGGACTCCCAGTCTCTAGAACTCCAAGCACTACAGAAAAGTATACCCAAATTTGTTGTCTTAGTGGGTTCTATGATATGCTCACACCTATAACAATAAATGGAAACATTTAGCTTAGAAAAGCTAATCTACATGTGATATGTGAATATCACTTACTTTCATAAAAACTGAGTTTGGTACCATTATCATACTAATGTTACAATTTTGCTCCTATCAAGGGGTGCTGATTCCTATAAGTCTATGATAACTGCCTTATTTTCCAACCTGTATCAGTGTTACAGATAGTCATTGTCTCAAGTGTTAGGAATGTCATAATGAAACATACATTGCCCTCAGATACCTTATATCCTTGTAGTAGGATATAAATAATCAACATGGAAATAAATACATTATTAAATGCTTAATACTATGGAAAAAAGCAGGAGACAAAGAACACATTAAAGAATAGATCACATGTGTTATTGATAACTGCCAGAGCCAAAAATAAAACAATAACAAATCAAATAATTCTAAAATAAAAAATTATCTTCTGGATATCTTATTAGACATAGATATAATAATAAGTAAACATAATAAGTAGCATAAACATAATAAGTGGTATATTCTCCTTTCCTGAGAAATGATACATTAGAAAAAGGAAGTATTTCAAATTATTGGGTTTATGACTCAGAAATATTTTAAAAATTTATCATTATGATAAGTGCAAGAAATACGATTGCAAGATAACTGCTCTATTTCTAACTGAATCTCTAAATGATTTGGTGCTGGTGAGCGTATTTTTCAAAATCATATGCAAAAATTGTGTATTTTTCAGTACCCAAAATGTAAACCAATGAAAGAACATTATTTTTATCATTTAATGCTAAAATAGTAAACTAATATTTATTTTAAATATTGAAACCAGTGTGCTTTTCGTAGAAAGATTTCAGTATTTTAAATAGGAGGGATGAGAGCCTTTCAGTAGTACCAATCTTCTCCAGGCATAAGAACTTCACGATTTGACATGCCCTATGCGATAGACTGCAGACTTATTTCAGTATCTTTTTTTTATTTTCCAACAGCTAGAAGGTAACCATCTGAGAGTCAGGAAGTGGACTCTCATCCAAATTCAATCATGCTGCTACTCCAATCCTGGACTCCCAGTCTCTAGAACTCCAAGCACTACAGAAAAGTATACCCAAATTTGTTGTCTTAGTGGGTTCTATGATATGCTCACACCTATAACAATAAATGGAAACGTTTAGCTTAGAAAAGCTAATCTACATGTGATATGTGAATATCACTTACTTTCATAAAAACTGAGTTTGGTACCATTATCATACTAATGTTACAATTTTGCTCCTATCAAGGAGTGCTGATTCCTATAAGTCTATGATAACTGCCTTATTTTCCAACCTGTATCAGTGTTACAGATAGTCATTGTCTCAAGTGTTAGGAATGTCATAATGAAACATACATTGCCCTCAGATACCTTATATCCTTGTAGTAGGATATAAGTAATCAACATGGAAATCAATACATTATTAAATGCTTAATACTATGGAAAAAAGCAGGAGACAAAGAACACATTAAAGAATAGATCACATGTGTTATTGATAACTGCCAGAGCCAAAAATAAAACAATAACAAATCAAATAATTCTAAAATAAAAAATTATCTTCTGGATATCTTATTAGACATAGATATAATAATAAGTAAACATAATAAGTAGCATAAGCATAATAAGTGGTATATTCTCCTTTCCTGAGAAATAATACATTAGAAAAAGGAAGTATTTCAAATTATTGGGTTTATGACTCAGAAATATTTTAAAAATTTATCATTATGATAAGTGCAAGAAATACGATTGCAAGATAACTGCTCTATTTCTAACTGAATCTCTAAATGATTTGGTGCTGGTGAGCGTATTTTTCAAAATCATATGCAAAAATTGTGTATTTTTCAGTACCCAAAATGTAAACCAATGAAAGAACATTATTTTTATCATTTAATGCTAAAATAGTAAACTAATATTTATTTTAAATATTGAAACCAGTGTGCTTTTCGTAGAAAGATTTCAGTATTTTAAATCGGAGGGATGAGAGACTTTCAGTATTCCCAATCTTCTCTAGGCATAAGAACTTCAGTATTTGACATGCCCTATGATCTGCCTCCACACAGTAGACTGCATTCCTGACATGCCATTTGGTGAGGGTTGAGTTAAGGACATGAGAAAGGCATGAGAAACAATTGTTCATGCTACTGCCCAATCAGATTCATAGAAAACATTTGCCAACGTCAAATAAATTGCTTCATTTCCTCTTTTTCCATGGTATGAAGTATTCTCTTTTCCCTTTCTCTCTCCCTTTCCCCCGCATTTTTTTTGGGGGGAGGGGTAGTTATTCTATAACTTTTCATTATGGGAAACCATACATACACAAATATTAATATAAATATATTTCCCACAGTTCACCTCTTTCACACATATGACTTTCTTCTTTGCAGGTGTGCCTAAAATGTTAATCAACATAACTTACAACTTTAACAGAATATTATAAATGTGACAGAAAATGAAGGAGAAATGTTCTTAGAAAGTGATATCCACTCTCTCTTATCTTTACTAGACCTCGATTTAGGAGATTAGCATTTACGATTTCCAGAGGTTTCACTAAAGGAAAGCTCATAAATTGGAGAACAAATAAACCTAAAAGCAAAAGGTTATTATTACTTTCAATCTTCACAGTATCTAACTGCAAATCTGCTCCTCAAAAAGAGTCTGTAAACTCACTTACATTAAGGTATGAAGACGGATCCGTCTAAATTTTTAGTATTGCTGAAGGTAACTACATTTAATGAACCCAAAATTCTACCTGAAAATTATTCTTAGAACATGGGGAATTGATGAACAGGGTGAATGGATTCATGGCACTTTTTTTGTGGATTGCAAACACGAGTCTTTTGGGGGCTTCTGAAATAACATTATGCACACAGTTATCTATTCATAATATTGACAGTGTCTAGAAATGTAAAAACTGTTCTTCTAGTGGAACTGACATTGAGAAACACATTTCTTATTATAGTTTGTCTTTTATGTCACTATATAATATTTTCCAGGTGACCACATTTGGAACTTTGTATTACCATTTTTCCAAAAATGAATTTTCTCATGATATTCCTGGGAATGAATCCTTAAATGCTAATACATTTTATGCTTTCTATAGATTTTGGCATTTGTAGCATCCAGTTGCCTAACTAGTCAAATAATAAGTATATGAATAAATCCAAAAACAATTTTCCTGCTATTACTATTGGTTATGACTCTAAGGGGTGAACTAGCGTATCTTATAAAAATTAAGAAATATATTTACATTTGAGTTTTTTTCATTTCTTTTAGTTAACTTGTTAGCTAATAGGAATATTTATTAAAGCAAAAATCAAGATTGTATGACAACTTCCTACTTTTTAATTTATATGTAGTAATGTAAAATACAAATTTGAAGATACTTCAGCTCTTATTATTATAAATTAAATTTAATCTATTTTTTTTCATACAAAATATAAAATTTTGTTCACCTCTTTCACACATATGACTTTCTTCTTTGCAGGTGTGCCTAAAATGTTAATCAACATAACTTACAACTTTAACAGAATATTATAAATGTGACAGAAAATGAAGGAGAAATGTTCTTAGAAAGTGATATCCACTCTCTCTTATCTTTACTAGACCTCAAATTAGGAGATTAGCATTTACGATTTCCAGAGGTTTCACTAAAGGAAAGCTCATAAATTGGAGAACAAATAAACCTAAAAGCAAAAGGTTATTATTGCTTTCAATCTTCACAGTATCTAACTGCAAATCTGCTCTTCACAAAGAGTCTGTAAACTCACTTACATTAAGGTATGAAGACGGATCCATCTAAATTTTTAGTATTGCTGAAGGTAACTACATTTAATGAACCCAAAATTCTACCTGAAATTTATTCTTAGAACATGGGGAATTGATGAACAGGGTGAATGGATTCATGGCACTTTTTTTGTGGATTGCAAACACGAGTCTTTTGGGGGCTTCTGAAATAACATTATGCACACAGTTATCTATTCATAATATTGACAGCGTCTAGAAATGTAAAAACTGTTCTTCTAGTGGAACTGACATTGAGAAACACATTTCTTATTATAGTTTGTCTTTTATGTCACTATATAATATTTTCCAGGTAACCACATTTGGAACTTTGTATTACCATTTTTCCAAAAATGAATTTTCTCATGATATTCCTGGAAATGAATCCTTAAATGCTAATACATTTTATGCTTTCTATAGATTTTGGCATTTGTAGCATCCAGTTGCCTAACTAGTCAAATAATAAGTATATGAATAAATCCAAAAACAATTTTCCTGCTATTACTATTGCTTACGACTCTAAGGGGTGAACTAGCGTATCTTATAAAAATTAAGAAATATATTTACATCTGAGTTTTTTTCATTTCTTTTAGTTAACTTGTTAGCTAATAGGAATATTTATTAAAGTAAAAATCAAGATTGTATGACAACTTCCTACTTTTTAATTTATATGTAGTAATGTAAAATACAAATTTGAAGATACTTCAGCTCAGTTAATTCTATTATTTTACTATTATTTTGGGAAATTTGATGATCTATATCTTCCTTCATATTTCCCCAATGGCTTAAAGTTTTTTACAAATCTTAGAGCAAGCAATCATGCCCTTTTTCTCTGACACATTATGAATTTTCTCATATCAGATATGAGCACAAATCCAACTTAAAACTCTGTATCAGTAAGACGCCTCATTGTTCTAACACAGGGAGTTCTGCTCCCTCGTAACAGAAAGTCAGCAGGAATGACCACCATGCATTGGTGGGCGGCTTAAGACAAGATAATGGAATGCTGCAACATCACATGTAATTGTGATTTTGAAATTAAAATAAGGAGTGTTGGTGTGAGTCCCATGTTAGTTAGGTGAAGAAGAGATCTGAGAGCCAGTGAATGACATGAACACCTTGATATTTGATTGATTATAAAGCCAAGGTCTGTTTACATGCTTTAGAGAGGAAGTAGAATCTAGGTGTCATCTCTTTCCTATATGATTCAGGTGTGCTTTTCCCTTCTTCCTTCCCATGTAGCACTTATCAATTGATCAATCTATCTATCTATTTATAGAGACACATATTTAAAATTCCAAGTCCTTCTTAGTAAACAATCTAAGAAAGGGAGGGCAGGGGCCTGTCATAAGAATTGGCTAGAACAAATAGTAAGTGTTCGTGGTAATGGTGGGCTTTCTCAGGCAGGCATTTTGATGGCAGGAGAGAGGGTTGGTAGTGGTGCTGTGGTGTCATCCTAGGGATGCAGCCTTCTGCTGCCACATGCTTTGCTAGAGTTTAGTCAAGTGTCTCAGGGGGAAAGTTCAGTTTTCAATCTTTCTGATGCCCTCATTCCTAACACAGAGGTTAACAGATAACCTACTTATCCCTTCCTCTCTGCATATATAAAAATGGAAAAGTGATGATTTGGAATTTTAGTTGGAAAAAGTAATAAGGAAATCCTATTGTCAGGAAGCTTATTGGAAATTTGATTCCTTTATAATCATACATTTTCTGGAATATCCAAGCTTGACTTTAACTGTGATTAAGTCTAGAAATCAATGCAGTCAGATACTTGTGTTGCTAAGTCCTGTCTGACTCTTTGTGACCCCATGGACACAGCCTCTTCTGTTCATGGGATTCTCCAGGCAAGAATACTGGAGTGGGTGTCCATGCCCTCCTCCAGGGGATCTTCCTGAGCCAGAGATTGAACCTGCGTCTCCTGCATTGCAGGCAGATTCTTTACTGCCAAGCCACAGAGGAAGCCCATGGTCTTTTCTTATCCATTATTGTACTTTGGGGCCATATATTCAAGTTCTGTTTTTTAACTCACCATTTATGTAAGTGTATCTGTGCGTGCTTTAGCAATAAAATTATGGCTACTAATATTATATCAGAACAAATTATATATTATTACATTAAAATTTGTATTTAGAATATTTTGTTTAAATTTTAATAATGCAAGTATAAAGTATAATAACCAGACTAAAAGGAACAAATTATAACAATACGAATACAATTCATAGCCCTGCATTTGTACTTTTAAAGATAATCGATTCAGTCAATTGAGTTGTCTATTCTAAAACTTAACTTTTCAAACATAAATGGGATGAGTGCATTGATTAATCAAAGTAGCTTTTTATGGGAAAAGTTTACCTATCATTTTGGAATTTTCAATATTGACCTGTGATGTCCATTTCAGGGGAAAGCATTCTATAGTCAAAGATTCCCATCTTTGTGGAAAAGAAATTTAATATTTAAAAATTAACTGGTGCCAACTGTGAGTTTTGGATCAGATCAGAGAACAAGCTCTCACATATAAGTGGACTTTCCATTTGGGAAGCTTTGGCTTGCGTTGGCTGGCTAGACTAGCTGTCAAGAGTCAGTCTTCCTTAGTTTAGTATAGTTACTCTCTTCCAGAAGCTATCACACCTCTGGTGTTGCTTCATATTTTTCCTTGACACTGGATCATTTCTCACTTACTTATCAACCTGTTCCAGATCTAGTCAGCAAATCCATGTTTGTCTTTCATCTGTTTTTATCTGTTCACCACATTATTCATTAATTATTTACCCTATGAAACATCATTGCTCTGACCTGATGAGTGTGGCATTATCATACAATTTTAATAGAAGGATTATCCTGTGGGAGTTCTGTGCAAATCATTTAATAATACATGCTATTTTGCACTTGTATTCCTCACTGAAAAATTAATCCATCGCTTTTAAAGCCTGATGACAATTTTCTTCTTTTTTTTTTTGGTCAGGCTAGAAGGCAGTGAAAATAATGTGAGTCAGCATTACATGTAGTGCCTGTTGCTGTTTTATCATAGCTTATTACATCTGACAGTTTTGCAAACTCATCTTTAATGTTATACCACAGAATAAGTATAAAGTGTGCCAATACTGCATGGTGTTACAAAGAAACAAAGAGCAGGGTTTAGTGTTTTGTGCTGAGGCAGTTACCTAGAGAGTTTGCTTTATAATCTAGATGATGTTTAAACTACTATATTAATTTGCAAAACCAAAAATAAAATACTTTTTTTCTTATTTGTAAATCTTATGTTCAATTAAATATCTTGCTAGTTTAAAAAAAAGTCATACAATTAATTAAAATACTCACTGTATTTTTCATCCTTGTTCACAATTCATAGCCCTGCATTTGTACTTTTAAAGATAATCGATTCAGTCAATTGAGTTGTCTATTCTAAAACTTAACTTTTCAAACATAAATGGGATGAGTGCATTGATTAATCAAAGTAGCTTTTTATGGGAAAAGTTTACCTATCATTTTGGAATTTTCAATATTGACCTGTGATGTCCATTTCAGGGGAAAGCATTCTATAGTCAAAGATTCCCATCTTTGTGGAAAAGAAATTTAATATTTAAAATTTAACTGGTGCCAACTGTGAGTTTTGGATCAGATCAGAGAACAAGCTCTCACATATAAGTGGACTTTCCATTTGGGAAGCTTTGGCTTGCGTTGGCTGGCTAGACTAGCTGTCATGAGTCAGTCTTCCTTAGTTTAGTATAGTTACTCTCTTCCAGAAGCTATCACACCTCTGGTGTTGCTTCATATTTTTCCTTGACACTGGATCATTTCTCACTTACTTATCAACCTGTTCCAGATCTAGTCAGCAAATCCATGTTTGTCTTTCATCTGTTTTTATCTGTTCACCACATTATTCATTAATTATTTACCCTATGAAACATCATTGCTCTGACCTGATGAGTGTGGCATTATCATACAATTTTAATAGAAGGATTATCCTGTGGGAGTTCTGTGCAAATCATTTAATAATACATGCTATTTTGCACTTGTATTCCTCACTGAAAAATTAATCCATCGCTTTTAAAGCCTGATGACAATTTTCTTCTTTTTTTTTTTGGTCAGGCTAGAAGACAGTGAAAATAATGTGAGTCAGCATTACATGTAGTGCCTGTTGCTGTTTTATCATAGCTTATTACATCTGACAGTTTTGCAAACTCATCTTTAATGTTATACCACAGAATAAGTATAAAGTGTGCCAATATTGCATGGTGTTACAAAGAAACAAAGAGCAGGGTTTAGTGTTTTGTGCTGAGGCAGTTACCTAGAGAGTTTGCTTTATAATCTAGATGATGTTTAAACTACTATATCAATTTGCAAAACCAAAAATAAAATACTTTTTTTCTTATTTGTAAATCTTATGTTCAATTAAATATCTTGCTAGTTTAAAAAAAAGTCATACAATTAATTAAAATACTCACTGTATTTTTCATCTTTGTTCACTTTAAAATATTTCAGAGTTATATCTTTGTGAAACTGTGTATGGTTATATGTCTAATGGATATAACAGATATAGTGCACTCATAACTGTTTTTTATCTCATCCATGAACATTAGGTATAAGTATACTACATGTAATGTACATACTGAAGTGGGTCGTCAAGTGTCAATTGCTTTCCATTGGTTTGAAGCCATTTGTGTGTTATATATGCTTTATCATAATGGTTCTCACAGTGTTTCCCTGAGGTCTATAGCAATTTTTAAACCCTGCTGTGGCTCAGTGAGGCCCAAACTATCAATTTCTCTATAATACCATGATAATATTTGACTTTTTCACTCTCATTCTCTTACAACTATCCCTTTCCAAATGCCACATCATATGGGATAGTTTGAATGTAAAAGTAGAGATGAGAATTCAGGTGACTTCTCTTAGGTCAGACATCTGAGAAAATTTAATGCACGAAATTTGCAAAAATATGAAACCATATCACTTTTCTTGTCTCTTAAATTCTCTAGGACATTATAGCTATTTTTTTTAATTAACTTGTAAGAGGCTTATTCTTGTAGCATTCAGTGGATTAATAAAAAAGTGGTTTTAAATTTCTCAGTTTTAATTTCTAGTGTAGTAAATATTAGCCACATAAAGAAAAGCTGCTTGGTAAGCTCAATACATTCTAACAGAGAAAAGAAGCTCTTAAGACTGAAAAGCTGATCTAGAAGATAACCATGGATACTGATTGCTTCATTTTTGATTTTCTTTCAATACCTAGAATACTATACTAATATTAATTTGCATGCATATTCAGCCGTGTCTGAATCTTTGTGACCTCATGAGCTGCAGCCCACCAGACTCATCTGTCCATGGTGTTTCCCAGGTAAGAATTAGGAGTGGGTTGCCATCTCAGGGATCAATGGCCAACCCAGGGATCAAACTTGTTTCTCCTGCATTGGCAGGCAGGTTCTTTACCAATGAGCCACCTGGGAAGCTCAGTGGTAAAGCATCTGCCATGAAAACCCACCAGATATTTATTTTATTCAAACACCTTTCTTTCATCTAAGTTTTTCTTTTCTTTTCTTTTCTTTTTTTAAACCTTTATTTTACTTTTAACTTTTACAGAGTTTTGTTGTTTACAGATATGTATGTTCTCAGATTAGTCATATGTATATCCCCCCCTTCCCTCCCCTCCCGAACATACAGCACCCCTGAAGGATCCCCTTTTCTCACAGAGCAATGACTAGAGCTATTTTCTTCACTTATGATAGTACAGGCCTTCATGCTACTTCCTTTACGCCTCTCACCCACTGTTCCTTCCCCACAATGTCCATATGTCCACTGTCCATGTCTGTCTTTCTGTCACTTCACTGCGTGTGCCATCATCACCATCCTACTAGATTCCATATATATGTGTTAATATACTGTATATGTCCTTCTCTTTCTGACTGACTTCACTTTTTATGATACGTTCTAGATCCAGCCACCTCATTAGGGTTGATTCTTCTGCATTTCTTTTTACAGCTCTGTAATATTCCATTGTATATATGTACCAGGGCTTTTGTATCCATTCATTTGTTGATGGACATCTAGGTTGCTTCCATGTTCTAGCTATTGTATAGAGAGCTGCAATGAACATTGGGGTACAAGTGCTTCTTTCAGTTTTGATTTCGTCAGGGTATAAGCCTAAGAGTGGGATTGCTGGGTCATATGGTGCTTCTATTTTTAGTTTTTTAAGAAATCTCCAGACTGTCTTCCATAGAGGCTGTATCAATTTACACTCCCACCAGCAATGCAGGAGTGTTCCCTTTTCTCCGCAGCCTCTCCAGCATTTATTGTCTGTTGATTTGTGGATGATGGCCATTCTGACGGGTGTGAGGTGATATCTCATTGTAGTTTTGATTTGCATTTCTCTAATTATTAGTGAAGTTGAGCATCGTTTCATGTGTTTTTGGGCCATCTGTATGTCATCATTGGAGAGGTGTCTGTTTAGGTCCTTTTCCCATTTTTTGATTGGGTTGTTCCTTTTTCCAGTGCTGAGTTGTCTGAGTTGCTTGTAGATTTTGGAGATTAATTCTTTGTCTGTTGTTTCATTTGCTATGATTTTCTCCCACTCTGTGGGCTGTCTGTTCAGCTTTTTTGTAATTTCTTTAGCTGTACAAAAGTTTTTAAGTTTCATTAGGTCCCACATGTTCATTCTTCTTTTTAGTTCTGCTATTCTAGTAGGTGGGTCAGAGAAGATCTTGCTTTGATTGATGTCCTTGAGGGTTTTGCCTATATTCTCCTCTAAGAGTTTGATGGTTTCTGGCCTTACATTTAGGTCTTTAATCCATTTTGAGTTGATCTTTGTGTATGGTGTCAGGGAATGTTCCAACTTCATTTTTTTGCATGTAGCTGTCCAATTTTCCCAGCACCACTTGTTGAAGAGGCTGTCTTTGTCCCATTTTATAGTTTCGCCTCCTTTGTCAAAAATAAGGTACCCATGGTGCGTGGGTTTATCTCTGGGTTCTCGATCTTGATCTATAGTTCTGTTTTTGTGCCAGTACCATACTGTCTTGATGACTGTTGCTTTGTAGTAGAGTCTGAAGTTGGGGAGGCTGATCCCCCCAGCTCCATTCTTCTTCTTGAGGATTGCTTTGGCTATTCGAGGTCTTTTGTGTTTCCATATGAACCGTGTTATTCGTTGGTCTAGTTCTGTGAAGAATGTTATTGGAAGTTTGATAGGGATCGCATTGAATCTATAGATGACATTTGGTAGTATGGTCATTTTCACAATATTGATTCTCCCGACCCAGGAACATGGAATATCAAGAATGATATCCACCAGTTAATAAGCAAACTAAGTAGAGCATCAATTGGAGAATAATGCTAGAGCAGGTTTCCCGTTGGGGATAAGGCAATGAGGACAGAACAGACTAAGAAATATAGTGGGGAAAGCTTCCACTGAAAACCCCCAGCAATGCAGGAGTGTCCCCCGCAGCCCATTTATTGTCTGTTGATTTGTGGATGATGGCCATTCTGACGGGTGTGAGGTGATATCTCATTGTAGTTTTGATTTGCATTTCTCTAATTATTAGTGAAGTTGAGCATCGTTTCATGTGTTTTTGGGCCATCTGTATGTCATCATTGGAGAGGTGTCTGTTTAGGTCCTTTTCCCATTTTTTGATTGGGTTGTTCCTTTTTCCAGTGCTGAGTTGTCTGAGTTGCTTGTAGATTTTGGAGATTAATTCTTTGTCTGTTGTTTCATTTGCTATGATTTTCTCCCACTCTGTGGGCTGTCTGTTCAGCTTTTTTGTAATTTCTTTAGCTGTACAAAAGTTTTTAAGTTTCATTAGGTCCCACATGTTCATTCTTCTTTTTAGTTCTGCTATTCTAGTAGGTGGGTCAGAGAAGATCTTGCTTTGATTGATGTCCTTGAGGGTTTTGCCTATATTCTCCTCTAAGAGTTTGATGGTTTCTGGCCTTACATTTAGGTCTTTAATCCATTTTGAGTTGATCTTTGTGTATGGTGTCAGGGAATGTTCCAACTTCATTTTTTTGCATGTAGCTGTCCAATTTTCCCAGCACCACTTGTTGAAGAGGCTGTCTTTGTCCCATTTTATAGTTTCGCCTCCTTTGTCAAAAATAAGGTACCCATGGTGCGTGGGTTTATCTCTGGGTTCTCGATCTTGATCTATAGTTCTGTTTTTGTGCCAGTACCATACTGTCTTGATGACTGTTGCTTTGTAGTAGAGTCTGAAGTTGGGGAGGCTGATCCCCCCAGCTCCATTCTTCTTCTTGAGGATTGCTTTGGCTATTCGAGGTCTTTTGTGTTTCCATATGAACCGTGTTATTCGTTGGTCTAGTTCTGTGAAGAATGTTATTGGAAGTTTGATAGGGATCGCATTGAATCTATAGATGACATTTGGTAGTATGGTCATTTTCACAATATTGATTCTCCCGACCCAGGAACATGGAATATCAAGAATGATATCCACCAGTTAATAAGCAAACTAAGTAGAGCATCAATTGGAGAATAATGCTAGAGCAGGTTTCCCGTTGGGGATAAGACAATGAGGACAGAACAGACTAAGAAATATAGTGGGGAAAGGGAAAAAGAGAAAGGGAGGATAGAAGAGAAATATAGAATAATATTGCAAAGTTAAATATAGGGAGATAAAGATTTGTATGTATTAGAATTTAGCGCTATAGGAAAGGAGCTTCAGAGAAAGCAAAGAATTATAGAGGAAGTAGTAGTACAAATGAAAAATTATTAAAAATTAAAAGATCTAAATTGTATAGAAAAACAAAGCAAAAATAATAAAAACAAACAACACCCCCACAGAACCTTAAAAGGCCAATGGGGAACCAGAAGTTTATACCAAAATAAAATGTGTGGTTTAAAAGGAAAAAGAAAAAAAAAAAAGATTATGTAAACTTGAATATATTCAGTCTTACTGATAAGATTAGTAGCTTCAATAGAATTCAGTGAAGGAAATGAACACACCCACTCTCTCTCTCACACACACCCCCAAGAAAAGAAAAGAAAAGAAAAAAAAAGGGGTGGGTGCACTGAGTGGGTTTGGAAAAAAGAGAAAAAAAAAAAAAATTGAAACAAAGTAATGCAATACAAAAAATGAAATTTTAAAGTCCAGCAGTAACTCCAGCTTCAGACAAAACGTGAAAATAGTGTTTATGTTCTTCTGTCTCTTGCTGACTATTCAGGAATTATCAGTCTTTTTCTTGCCTCTGGCAGTGGTTGGATCTGAAGACCTCTTTGACTGCTTGTTTGTTTAGGCCTATTCCAGAATTAAAAGGCCCGCCCAGGCTGGCCCTGGGAGTTTCTTAATCCAAATCCCTTTTCTTGCTGGGTGGAGCTAAATTCCCTCCCTGTAGCTTGACCAGCAGCCCTGCAGTTTGACCAGCAGCCAAACTACAGTAGGGAAAATGGTGTCTGTCTCACAGAGGATTTATTCCCACACGCTCTATGGGAAGCACTTCCGCAGTGACCCCGACCCTGCTGCAGGCCACCGTCGACCCCCGCCACCGCGGGAGACGTCAGGTTACTCAGAGGTGAGTCTGGCTCAGTCTCATGCAGGATCGCTATTCCTCTCTCCCGGATCACAGTGCGCAGAGACTTTCCAGTCCTCCTCGGCGGCTCTGTGATCGGGTTAATGGTGACCTCCTCCAAAGGGAACTGAGTGCTGCCCTTCCAAGGCCTGCTCAAGGGCACTTCTAGCTCAAGGGGGCACCTGGACCCTCCAAAGCAGGTCTGGCTCAGTCCCTTGTGGGTGTTAGTGCTCCTCTCCCGAGTTTTGATCTGCAACAGGCTTTGCGGCTTTGGCCCGCCCAGCCTCTCCGGCGGGTATGAGGTTTGACTTTTAAAAGTGCGATTGTGCCCCTACTACCGTCTTGATGCGGCTTCTCCTTTGTTCTTCGATGTGGGGTGTCCTCTCTGTGATCAGATCCAACCTCCTTTCGTCGATGGTTTCCCAGGAACTCGTCGCAATTCAGGCGATTTTGCAGGAGAGATGAGTGCACGTCCTTCTACGCCGCCATCTTAGCTCCACCCCCTAAGTTTTTATTTTAAACAATAGCTTTTGTATTGAGAAGTATTCATATTGCAACTTTCACATATGATTTAATTGCAGATCACAAATTTTTTTCTTGCTTATTTCAACACTGACTCAGATAAGAAGAATATGGATTGCGGCCTCAAGGATTTGAAGTCTGCTCTAGAAGGCATTTGACAAGTGTTACAGAAAGTAAATGTAGTTTCCACAGCACCTGTCTGTATCATGATAAATGAGCACTTAGACTTTTCTGTAATTTCAACACTCCTATTATTAAATATTTTCTTTCTCAAGAGTAAGAGACAAGAGAAGAAATGGCAACCCATTTGTATTCTTTCCTGGCAAATCCCCATGGACAGAGAAGCCTGGAGGGCTACAGTCCATGGGTCACAAAGAGTTGGACAGGATTTAGGCGACTAAACAACTATGTACTTTACAATCCTAAAGACCATGGAATTTAAATAGTGTTAGGAATAACAATACGAAAACTCTAACCAAAGAGTAAGAGACCGCTTTAAATGTTTAAAGGTGCTTCTATTTAATAATCAAATTTCCAATATACTATATGGCACTAAATGTAGAAAGGAACTTGATTAAATATTCTGATTGTATTTTACAAGTTCAAAATGTGATATATTCCCTATTGATTATTCACACAGAGCAGAAATATTTGCTACTCACACATATATTATAAATGGCATATTCCCAGCATCTTGAACTTAACCATTTTTTCTAATGAAAAGTACTTTAAAGTCATTAAAGAAGGAATTTATTCTGCTGACAACATCCTACAGAATTTTATTCTTTACTAGCCCTTTCAAATTCAAAGAGTAAGTAATTCAAGAGCAATTGCTTATGAGAGATAGAGTATATTTTTGCTTTATGCATTAATAATTTCAATTAAAGCACAGTTTATGGTCTTTTAAAATGTTCAACATTAAAAATTCCTGTGTGAAAAAAGGAAAGACAGCTGGGTATATGATGAAATAGTGAGACCAGTAGGTATATGGGACATCTGGAATTGGTAAGTGATGCATGAATTCTTTTTGTGACATCCTCTACTGCTATTCTGGGAATTCAGGGAAATGTTGAATACTGTTGGAAAAAAATTTTAAAAAGCAACAAAAATTGCATTTTATAAAACTAATTCATTTGCTCACAATTTGATACTGAATCCTATAATGTAGGAATTTTGCTTGAAATAAAAAACATGTCTGATACAAATGACATATAAATAAGCCTTTATAAACATGTATTGATTAGCTAAGAAAAAAGTTATGTTTAACATATCATAAAGTAATATTTATTAAGGTCAAGCACATACATGTACCTATTAGCATATAGATGCACATTAAAATTGAATTCAAGTGAAGTTATTTTTAAAGATTTGATCCTGTCTTAATATGTAAAATGCTGAAATGCGATAAAAATAATGTGAACTTTCTTATGTAACTATTAATATTCCAATTTTTTTCTAGCACTCATGCCTTATATTTGAAAAACAAGTATACTGCTAAGGTTTCTTGTAATGCTCTTTTGGTTTTCCTCATCACAGCCACAGTAGCTATATATTCTCCCATAAGTGAAAAAATAAACAGAAAGAAAATATAAAATACATCCATTTCTATCATCTGTCTGGTATTGTGCCTGGTAATTCTCTTTTAAGTAAATCACACCACAAAAATTACATTTACATGTGGATCAGAAAAGAGATATGACTTTACAGATGGCTGTTTTTCTTAATTATATGGATAACAGTTTAGAAATAACTAATTGGTCATGCCTGATAAGTAATAGCAGTTTTTCCAAGATAAACAAATGCTCACATTTTTCATACTTAATCAGAGACTTTATGGGCAAAAATGACCAAATGTATCATCTATTCTAAGCCTCCTGTGTTGTTTTGTAATAAACGACCATCTGTACTTTGATTCGACTGAGTTTGTCTGTGTGTGATGACCAGAGAATTTGATTACATGGCAGATGGTTTTGGGAGAAGAACTTATCTTTTAGAAGTAAGCACACAAGCACTTCTCAATATTTTGCCCATATTCTTCCAACTGGCATCTGCTAATTTTGACAGAAAGGTAAGATCCAAAATATCAGTGCTTTGATGTTGTTCTCTTTACTTTCCTGTCTCATAAAGAAATGTGAGGAAGAGCTTGTACATAGATAGCAGAGCCACTGTCACAGGCATGCACAGATGAGAAAGTGCTTATTGATAGCCAAAATGGAAGTGTGTGCCCAGGTTCATGGCTTGGAATTATTAATGTGGGAACCTGTATCTGATTTTGCCTCTCAGTCACCAGGTAGTACTTTGCATTCTCTTAGGCCTCTACATTTCAGTGCCCCTTGTTAGGCACTCTCAAACGCAAGACCAGATCAGGATCAGAAATCTAGTCAGGTAAAAATGCACTCATTTAATAAAGTCCTGCACACTTGTGCACAATATCTTGACATATTTATTCTTTGAGTTTCTTAGTTATCTTATGCAAGAAGCACATCACTACATTTGACTACATTGTTCAAGAAGCTGAGGTTTTGAGAGACTGAGTCACTTCCTCAAAGCCATCATTTATTAACTAGCAGAGCTGTAACTACAACTCAGGATAAAAAGAACTGTTGTCTATTCTCATGTTCTTCTCTCCCACTAAGCAATCACCTGCTTGATGAAATAACTGGTAATGACTTTTCATTAGTAAATCGGTCTGGTATTGTGCCTGGTAATTCTCTTTTAAGTAAATCACACCACAAAATTACATTTACATGTGGATCAGAAAAGAGATATGACTTTACAGATGGCTGTTTTTCTTAATTATATGGATAACAGTTTAGAAATAACTAATTGGTCATGCCTGATAAGTAATAGCAGTTTTTCCAAGATAAACAAATGCTCACATTTTTCATACTTAATCAGAGACTTTATGGGCAAAAATGACCAAATGTATCATCTATTCTAAGCCTCCTGTGTTGTTTTGTAATAAACGACCATCTGTACTTTGATTCGACTGAGTTTGTCTGTGTGTGATGACCAGAGAATTTGATTACATGGCAGATGGTTTTGGGAGAAGAACTTATCTTTTTAGAAGTAAGCACACAAGCACTTCTCAATATTTTGCCCATATTCTTCCAACTGGCATCTGCTAATTTTGACAGAAAGGTAAGATCCAAAATATCAGTGCTTTGATGTTGTTCTCTTTACTTTCCTGTCTCATAAAGAAATGTGAGGAAGAGCTTGTACATAGATAGCAGAGCCACTGTCACAGGCATGCACAGATGAGAAAGTGCTTATTGATAGCCAAAATGGAAGTGTGTGCCCAGGTTCATGGCTTGGAATTATTAATGTGGGAACCTGTATCTGATTTTGCCTCTCAGTCACCAGGTAGTACTTTGCATTCTCTTAGGCCTCTACATTTCAGTGCCCCTTGTTAGGCACTCTCAAACGCAAGACCAGATCAGGATCAGAAATCTAGTCAGGTAAAAATGCACTCATTTAATAAAGTCCTGCACACTTGTGCACAATATCTTGACATATTTATTCTTTGAGTTTCTTAGTTATCTTATGCAAGAAGCACATCACTACATTTGACTACATTGTTCAAGAAGCTGAGGTTTTGAGAGACTGAGTCACTTCCTCAAAGCCATCATTTATTAACTAGCAGAGCTGTAACTACAACTCAGGATAAAAAGAACTGTTGTCTATTCTCATGTTCTTCTCTCCCACTAAGCAATCACCTGCTTGATGAAATAACTGGTAATGACTTCTGTTTATTTCAGTTACCAGGAAATGCTTTACAAGAGCAAAAAGGAAAGCGCCAAAGTTCTAATTTCCAAAAGCAGTATTTTTATGTCCTAAAATAAAATTTCAGTCTGCTGTGAAGATTTGTTGATCATATTCTCATGGAAATTCTGCTGGTCTAAGAGAGTATTTCCTTTCTATGAGTTATGTCCTAAATCTTGAGAGATCAACATAGAGGCTCTCGAGAGTCTCAATTATGAGAATATTTTCCCAGTCAATAACCAAGTCAAAGGAATAAAACTGTGTACCAGTTGATATAATACCAAATACTAGAAAACAAGGCTTTGTAGGCATTAGAATATTAGGCCATGCATATACACCTCAGATAATTGTTAAAACATCCAGTTTCTTAGGGACTAAGAACCAGCTTATATAGTTTTAAAAGTATCTGAATGTACAACATTTTAAAGTATATTAAAAAGTTACTGGAGACAGATGATTAAGGCTTCATATCAAAAGGTAAGATTTGAATTTATATATTATCCTCTCCACCATTATAATCAGAAACCCTTGAAAAAATATGAAAATTTAAATGAATCCATCCATTCACTAGAAATAAGCAACCATGGTCAAAGGTAATAAAAATGTTAAGCAAATTTCCAACTTTTAAAGCAGACCAAGATTGATGAAATAGAGCAAAAATACTAAAAAGGAGAGAGGTAAGCTGTTTGAGGTGATTACTGATTGATTTTTCCCTCAAGAATACCACAATTAAAAAAAAAAAAAAGGCCCTGAGCAAAGTAAACTCTCAGCAAGTTACAGAGCATTTACTGGAGTGATTAAAGTGGATAAAGAACTAACCAGGGTTTAATTGTCCATGGAGGACACAGTGTAGCTTTTACTCCAAACTGTTAGGTGAAGTTCCCTCTGGGCATTGATGTCTGCCATCTAAGTGCCTAACACAGATATTCTGGTCATAAAAAAGTCCGAAAAGACTACTGCATTATAGTCGGAGTAGAAAAACAGATCCTATATGCTGGATACAGTAGAAAATTCCTAAATTCTTCTATTAAGACAACATAAATTTTTACCTTCTCAATTAAATACTATCCTCACTCTGCCAGTCTTTGTCCTTTAGGTCAGTCATAGGAAAGACTTTATTCAGGGAAATCCCATACATAGAAAGGAGCCCACTCAGAGATGCATTGGCAATCTCAGGTAGGTTCATGCTGTTCTTTATTCCACTGAACAAACATAGAAATATAAATCTTAAGATAGAATTGGGAAAATATTTAATAGAAATTTTAGAAAAAATACAACATACAAATAAGCAAAAAGGACCATCAAAGAAACAAGGACAATTTATCTGAGCTGAAAAGAATCTTACTTGGGTCAAAATGTTCTGCTTTGTGTCGGACAATATTAAAGAAAAAGGGAAAAGAAACAGGGACATATGTGTATATAAAAATAAAATCACTTGCATATGTTCTTTCGACAAAGTGACCATATCAAGAATCACAAAGGAAATAGCTATATTAATGAAACTATTTAGTTCTATATCTATAGTACTTATATTAACAAAAGAATTGACAGACGGTAATGTGCATGCTAATGAATTTTATATTATCCTCTCCACCATTATAATCAGAAACCCTTGAAAAAATATGAAAATTTAAATGAATCCATCCATTCACTAGAAATAAGCAACCATGGTCAAAGGTAATAAAAATGTTAAGCAAATTTCCAACTTTTAAAGCAGACCAAGATTGATGAAATAGAGCAAAAATACTAAAAGGAGAGAGGTAAGCTGTTTGAGGTGATTACTGATTGATTTTTCCCTCAAGAATACCACAATTAAAAAAAAAAAAAAGGCCCTGAGCAAAGTAAACTCTCAGCAAGTTACAGAGCATTTACTGGAGTGATTAAAGTGGATAAAGAACTAACCAGGGTTTAATTGTCCATGGAGGACACAGTGTAGCTTTTACTCCAAACTGTTAGGTGAAGTTCCCTCTGGGCATTGATGTCTGCCATCTAAGTGCCTAACACAGATATTCTGGTCATAAAAAAGTCCGAAAAGACTACTGCATTATAGTCGGAGTAGAAAAACAGATCCTATATGCTGGATACAGTAGAAAATTCCTAAATTCTTCTATTAAGACAACATAAATTTTTACCTTCTCAATTAAATACTATCCTCACTCTGCCAGTCTTTGTCCTTTAGGTCAGTCATAGGAAAGACTTTATTCAGGGAAATCCCATACATAGAAAGGAGCCCACTCAGAGATGCATTGGCAATCTCAGGTAGGTTCATGCTGTTCTTTATTCCACTGAACAAACATAGAAATATAAATCTTAAGATAGAATTGGGAAAATATTTAATAGAAATTTTAGAAAAAATACAACATACAAATAAGCAAAAAGGACCATCAAAGAAACAAGGACAATTTATCTGAGCTGAAAAGAATCTTACTTGGGTCAAAATGTTCTGCTTTGTGTCGGACAATATTAAAGAAAAAGGGAAAAGAAACAGGGACATATGTGTATATAAAAATAAAATCACTTGCATATGTTCTTTCGACAAAGTGACCATATCAAGAATCACAAAGGAAATAGCTATATTAATGAAACTATTTAGTTCTATATCTATAGTACTTATATTAACAAAAGAATTGACAGACGGTAATGTGCATGCTAATGAACTCCAATCCATTAATCCTCATTAATCTGACTCAGTTTGAAGGATATTATGTTTAATTACATACTTATTAATTTTGAAATCTAGATGGAATAGAGTTTTGAAGAAATAAATGAATCATGCAAGTATGCATAAAATTATCTTAGAAAGGCTAAATTGACCAATACATGTAAAATAGAAAGTAAAAAAAAGTAAACAAACAAGAAAACTAAAATGCCCAAGCCCTCACATAAAATAATTTAATTCACAAAAGTATCTGCCCAAAGATTTCTAATAAAAAGGGAAGTAAAATCAAGCATACAAACATTTCTTTGCCACCAAGAATTTCCAATCATAAGTAAAAGTTATAAAGCTTCCAAGTCCATTTTAGCTTAGTGTTATATAAAGAAATAATTTATATGCAATGCAAATGCTGAACCAATCTTGCTTATCAGCATGGAAACAATAGTTCTAAACAAAATAAATGTAAATCACCACCAGTAGGGCATATGATTAGTATAGCAGGATTTTAGATGTAGTTACTGATTCAACACTGTATTTTTTTTTTCCTGTAACTTTTAAGCCACTTGAGTCAATTCTATTCTATTTTTCCTCCCACTTCTCAGAGTGTACATCAGTATTCAGTCATTAGAGAGTTTTTCCTAGGTTGATCTATTTTTTCTTCAGGGTGTTAAAATTTTAAGTCTTGATTTCCCATATTTATCTCCAAACTTCTTTTTAAAATTCATCCTCTAATATTGAATTTGTTCCTGACTCCTTCTCCCAATTGGGAAAATATTTAATAGAAATTTTAGAAAAAATACAACATACAAATAAGCAAAAAGGACCATCAAAGAAACAAGGACAATTTATCTGAGCTGAAAAGAATCTTACTTGGGTCAAAATGTTCTGCTTTGTGTCGGACAATATTAAAGAAAAAGGGAAAAGAAACAGGGACATATGTGTATATAAAAATAAAATCACTTGCATATGTTCTTTCGACAAAGTGACCATATCAAGAATCACAAAGGAAATAGCTATATTAATGAAACTATTTAGTTCTATATCTATAGTACTTATATTAACAAAAGAATTGACAGACGGTAATGTGCATGCTAATGAACTCCAATCCATTAATCCTCATTAATCTGACTCAGTTTGAAGGATATTATGTTTAATTACATACTTATTAATTTTGAAATCTAGATGGAATAGAGTTTTGAAGAAATAAATGAATCATGCAAGTATGCATAAAATTATCTTAGAAAGGCTAAATTGACCAATACATGTAAAATAGAAAGTAAAAAAAAGTAAACAAACAAGAAAACTAAAATGCCCAAGCCCTCACATAAAATAATTTAATTCACAAAAGTATCTGCCCAAAGATTTCTAATAAAAAGGGAAGTAAAATCAAGCATACAAACATTTCTTTGCCACCAAGAATTTCCAATCATAAGTAAAAGTTATAAAGCTTCCAAGTCCATTTTAGCTTAGTGTTATATAAAGAAATAATTTATATGCAATGCAAATGCTGAACCAATCTTGCTTATCAGCATGGAAACAATAGTTCTAAACAAAATAAATGTAAATCACCACCAGTAGGGCATATGATTAGTATAGCAGGATTTTAGATGTAGTTACTGATTCAACACTGTATTTTTTTTTTCCTGTAACTTTTAAGCCACTTGAGTCAATTCTATTCTATTTTTCCTCCCACTTCTCAGAGTGTACATCATTATTCAGTCATTAGAGAGTTTTTCCTAGGTTGATCTATTTTTTCTTCAGGGTGTTAAAATTTTAAGTCTTGATTTCCCATATTTATCTCCAAACTTCTTTTTAAAATTCATCCTCTAATATTGAATTTGTTCCTGACTCCTTCTCCCATGCAAACTCCATTTGACCTATTGCAAACAAATTAGCAGTTTTAGAAAATCTCTTTGCCCATGCTCTACGAATCAAAAAATTTCTACATCTGTTTTGTTTAAAAAACAAAAATACCAACAAAACCCAGGCTCCTTATTTTGACTTTTAAGACCTTTTTTAATGTGGCTATCATTAGCACACTTATCTTTCCATGTACTTTTACAAAAAATATTGTATTCATCCAAACTGACATTACTGAGTCTAATATGTATCTAATTCATATGACATTCTTCCCCTTTGCCGACACTTTCCTTGTCACTTGGCATCTGTCCTCTTTTGTATTTCTATTTTATAACCTTAACTTCAAGGCTGAGTTCAAAGTTGGTCCTTTCAAACTCTTCCCAAGTTACTAACTCTTTTTTTTTTAGTTATTAGCTTCTTTATGACATTCTCTTATTTCCTTCATAATTAATATGCAAATGAAGATAGCTTTGGATCATAAAATAGGCCTAATAAATAGTTATCAAATGTATGTACACAAGATTTTTAATATATAAAATTAACCTCCATCCATAAAATGACTTAAGTAGAAGTGAAGAAAAATTATAATCAAGGAAGGGTGTGTAGAGATGCTTTGGTTGTCATGGCAATATTTACTTAGGAAGCAACAGCCTATGAAATACTTCCTAGTAGACCAAAAAGGAAAAAAAAAAAAAAAAGAGTAAAAGGAGAACATGAGGACATAATTACTAAAAATAACAGCAGAGGTGCTTGGAAAACTGGATAGCTATGTGTAAAAGAATGAAATTAGAACACTTCCTAACACCATAAACAAAGATAAACTCAAAATGGATTAAAAACCTCATGTATGACCAGAAACTATAAAACTCTTAGGAGAAAACTCTGGCAGAACACTCGATGACACAAATCAAAGCAAGATCCTCTATGACCCACCCCTAGAGTAATAAAAATAGAAACAAAAATAAACAAGTGGGACCTAATTAAACTTAAAAGCTCTTACACAGCAAAGGAAACTATTAATAAGGTGAAAAGACAATCCTCAGAACGGGAGAAAATAATAGCAAATGAAATAACTGACAAAGAATTAATGTCCAAAATGCACAAGCAGCTCATATAAGTCAATACCAACAAAACAAACAACCCAAGCAAAAAGTGGGAAAAAGATCTAAATAGACAATTCTTTAAAGAAGACATATGGATGGCCAACAAATGCTTGAAAAGATGCTCAACATCACTCATTATTAGAGAAACGCAAATCAAAATTACAATGAGATAATCATCTCACACCAGTCAGAATGGCCGTCATCAAAAATTCTGCAAACAATAAATGCAGGAGAGGGTGTGGAGAAAAAGGAACCCTCTTGCACAGCTGGTGAGAATGTAAATTGATACAGTCACTATGGAATACAATATGGAGATTCCTTTAAAAACTAGGAATAAAAATGCCATATAACCAAACAATCCCACTACTAGGCATATACCCTGAGAAAACCAAAATTGAAAAGGACATATGTACCGTATTGTTCATTGCAGCACTATTTACAATAACTAGAACAGGGAAGAAACCTAGATGTCCATCGACAGATGAATGGATAAAGAATATGGTACATATGTACAATGGAATATTGCTCACCCATAAAAAGGAATGCATTTGAGTCCATTCTAATGAGGCGATGAACCTAGAGCCTATTATACATAGTGAAGTCAGAAAGAGAAAGATAAATAACATATAATAACATATATATATGGAATCTAGAAAGACAATATTGATGAATTTATTTGCCAGGCAGCAATTGATGACATAGTGAAACATAACATAATAAAATAACAGCAGAGGTGCTTGGAAAACTGGATAGCTATGTGTAAAAGAATGAAATTAGAACACTTCCTAACACCATAAACAAAGATAAACTCAAAATGGATTAAAAACCTCATGTATGACCAGAAACTATAAAACTCTTAGGAGAAAACTCTGGCAGAACACTCGATGACACAAATCAAAGCAAGATCCTCTATGACCCACCCCTAGAGTAATAAAAATAGAAACAAAAATAAACAAGTGGGACCTAATTAAACTTAAAAGCTCTTACACAGCAAAGGAAACTATTAATAAGGTGAAAAGACAATCCTCAGAACGGGAGAAAATAATAGCAAATGAAATAACTGACAAAGAATTAATGTCCAAAATGCACAAGCAGCTCATATAAGTCAATACCAACAAAACAAACAACCCAAGCAAAAAGTGGGAAAAAGATCTAAATAGACAATTCTTTAAAGAAGACATATGGATGGCCAACAAATGCTTGAAAAGATGCTCAACATCACTCATTATTAGAGAAACGCAAATCAAAATTACAATGAGATAATCATCTCACACCAGTCAGAATGGCCGTCATCAAAAATTCTGCAAACAATAAATGCAGGAGAGGGTGTGGAGAAAAAGGAACCCTCTTGCACAGCTGGTGAGAATGTAAATTGATACAGTCACTATGGAATACAATATGGAGATTCCTTTAAAAACTAGGAATAAAAATGCCATATAACCAAACAATCCCACTACTAGGCATATACCCTGAGAAAACCAAAATTGAAAAGGACATATGTACCGTATTGTTCATTGCAGCACTATTTACAATAACTAGAACAGGGAAGAAACCTAGATGTCCATCGACAGATGAATGGATAAAGAATATGGTACATATGTACAATGGAATATTGCTCACCCATAAAAAGGAATGCATTTGAGTCCATTCTAATGAGGCGATGAACCTAGAGCCTATTATACATAGTGAAGTCAGAAAGAGAAAGATAAATAACATATAATAACATATATATATGGAATCTAGAAAGACAATATTGATGAATTTATTTGCCAGGCAGCAATGAAGAAACAGACATAGAGAACAGACTTCTGGACATGGGGGTTGGGGAGAATAAAAGGGTGAGATGTATGGAAAAAATAACATGGACACTTACACTGCCATATGTAAAATAGATAAGCAATGGGAGTTTGCTGTAAGACTCAGGGAACTCAAACAGGGGCTCTGTAACAACCTAAAAGGATAGGATGGAGAGGGAAATGGAAGAGAAGTTCAAGAGGGAGGGGGCATATGTATACCTATGGCTGATTGATGTTGATGTCTGATAGAAAACAACAAAGTTCTGTAAAGCAATTATCCTTTAATTAAAAAAAATATATATCAATTACTTCTGTTTGAGTCCTTTAAGGAAATTATCCCAGCAATATTGGTATTTAGGGTGGATAATTATTTGTTGGTAGGGACTTTCTCGAGCCTTGTGGAATGGTATGTACCCTCCATAGCCTCTACCCACTAGATGCCTACAGCATCATTCCCCCAATTTCACCACAAATGTGACAACCAAACATGTCTCTTGATATTGCCAAGCATTCTTTGCAGGAAAAAAATGCCCATGCTTGAAAACTACTGCTTTAAAGAATCTTTAGGAGTAAGATACACAAGGAGGAATTTTTTGTTTCATTTGCTTGAAAAGTGAAGTGAAAGTGTTAGTCTCTCAGTGTGTCTGACTCTTTATGACTCCATGTGATCCAACCAGGTTCCTCTGTCCATGGAATTCTCCAGGCAAGAATACTGGAATGAGCTGCCATTTCCTACTCCAGGGAATTTTCCTGACTCAGGAATTGAACCTGGGTCTCCTCCATTGCAGGTAGATTCTTCACCATCTGAGCCACCAGGAAAGCCTATTTAGGTAATAACTTTTATGGAGATAAAATGGTATAGAACACTCTCTAGCACTTTCCATCACTTAAAAAGAAGAATAATTTTATGCTACCAAAAATTAAAGAGCAAAATTTTATACCATATTTAAATCCTACATAGATCATGTGATTTCTACAAACATTAAAATAATTTTCCTGCAGTTTTAAAGTCATAGTCATGACTTCATACTGAGTGGCAATGATCTAATTTTAATTCTGTTACTACTCTGTCTTATAAATTCATTTTCTGTAATGCTTTGAATTCAAATCTACATTGGTATTTCTGAGTCAGTTCTTTATACAAAATGTAGAGAATTGCATGTTGGTCATCTCAGAGGGGAGAAAATTATTATGAAAATAGGAATAGCTTTTAC
Organism: Tragulus kanchil; assembly: GCA_022376925.1. Taxonomy (NCBI): domain Eukaryota; kingdom Metazoa; phylum Chordata; class Mammalia; order Artiodactyla; family Tragulidae; genus Tragulus; species Tragulus kanchil. The sequence continues at coordinate 22,341,555 of JAIOJX010000025.1, read as the reverse complement.
ATTATCTGGCTTAAAGAGCAAATCTCCCTTTGACACAAAACTCAAAGGAAACTCTTTACTCTTATTTTTCTAGAATATACAGCTATTTTAGGCAACATCAAAAAGATTTACTATTGACTGGTGGGAATGCTTAGCCCTTTGGGGGTAATTTGGGTTAGGTTAAGGTACACTGACTTCCACTGAGAGTCCCATTTCTTCTTGTGCCAAAAAAAAAGTGTTAAGAAGAAATCTTTTGTATTCATACTACAGGTGACTAAGAAACAATCTGGAGAAGAATCTCTCTTTTAAGACTCCATACTAATTTGACATAGTGAATCTCACACTACTACTGAAGGACATAGCTAACCTGTGGGTTAACAGCAATGCTATTCACTTCTGTGATATTTCATGTTCAATTATGTGAAAAGGATACAGTAATTGTAGGAAAATTCCTACATGCCTAAAAAGAATCTCCCATCAATATAAAAAATGTGAAAAAGCTAAAACATGTGTTTCTCTCCTTTTATAATTTTATTTTATTTTTGATTGTATTTTTTACTACCACTCTGCTTTTTTCCCTCCTACTTCCAGTAACCCAGTTTTCTAGTATGTTTTTTCTACTGGAAAACTGTCTAGAATCCTTTTATTATTCTTGTACAAGAAAGCCTATTTAGGAATACTTAGGGAATTTGATAGAATTACCTGGTCTCCCTCATTGCAGGTAGATTCTTCACCATCTGAGCTACCAGGAAAGCCTATTTAGGTAATAACTTTTATGAATAAAATGTATAGAACTCACATTTCACACTTAAAAAGAAGAATAATTTTATGCTACCAAAAATTAAAGAGCAAAATTTTATACCATATTTAAATCCTACATAGATCATGTGATTTCTACAAACATTAAAATAATTTTCCTGCAGTTTTAAAGTCATAGTCATGACTTCATACTGAGTGGCAATGATCTAATTTTAATTCTGTTACTACTCTGTCTTATAAATTCATTTTCTGTAATGCTTTGAATTCAAATCTACATTGGTATTTCTGAGTCAGTTCTTTATACAAAATGTAGAGAATTGCATGTTGGTCATCTCAGAGGGGAGAAAATTATTATGAAAATAGGAATAGCTTTTACATTATCTGGCTTAAAAGAGCAAATCTCCCTTTGACACAAAACTCAAAGGAAACTCTTTACTCTTATTTTTCTAGAATATACAGCTATTTTAGGCAACATCAAAAAGATTTACTATTGACTGGTGGGAATGCTTAGCCCTTTGGGGGTAATTTGGGTTAGGTTAAGGTACACTGACTTCCACTGAGAGTCCCATTTCTTCTTGTGCCAAAAAAAAAGTGTTAAGAAGAAATCTTTTGTATTCATACTACAGGTGACTAAGAAACAATCTGGAGAAGAATCTCTCTTTTAAGACTCCATACTAATTTGACATAGTGAATCTCACACTACTACTGAAGGACATAGCTAACCTGTGGGTTAACAGCAATGCTATTCACTTCTGTGATATTTCATGTTCAATTATGTGAAAAGGATACAGTAATTGTAGGAAAATTCCTACATGCCTAAAAAGAATCTCCCATCAATATAAAAAATGTGAAAAAGCTAAAACATGTGTTTCTCTCCTTTTATAATTTTATTTTATTTTTGATTGTATTTTTTACTACCACTCTGCTTTTTTCCCTCCTACTTCCAGTAACCCAGTTTTCTAGTATGTTTTTTCTACTGGAAAACTGTCTAGAATCCTGTCATTATTCTTGACAAGCTTAAATTCTTCCCCTTCCTAGAATCTTGATGCAATACATATTCATTGGTATATCAAAATAAACATTTTATAAATAATAAACTGTAAATTGGGGAGACCAGGATGGGACTAAATTCAGCCTGGAAAGAAAAGAGGAGAATTTAGAATAAACTGCACTTATAAAAGCTACCTCAGATAGTTGCTCTTTTGTATGATATTGATTGTCATGTGGAAGTTCTGAAGTGATACAGACCTAGGAAAGGTTTAAAGCTCATATACACAGTGCCTTATCTTATGAATTAGGAAAAATCTACGGAGATATGTAAGCTATTGTACAAAGGTTACACTATCAGCTGTGTGTGTCAACCTGAATACTCTTCCATTATTCTGTCAAACACTAGTCTATGTAGTTGTGAAGGTATTTTCTACATTTTATTAAAGTTCATAATCAGTTGACTTTAAGTAGATTAATCAATTCTAAGTCCTTACAAACAGAACAGTGGCCTCAACTCATACTGAGAATTTTATCTTGCCTTTCCTGATGGTTTTACTCTGTGGATTTTTGGACTTGCTTCTGCAACCACGGAAATCAATTACCTCCGATAAATCACTTTGCATGTAATGGTTAGGAAATAAATACAGGGCCTTTCTATCTTTGTTAAATTTCTATAAGTTCTATGACGTGAGCAAGTTAGATATACTTTCTACGACAAAAGATAAGTTGTTGCACTTGGCACAACCAAAAAGGACAGTCAGTGTTTAGTGTGCTTCTTTGGATTTTGGAAGTAACACATTCCTCCTTTAAGTATGCCATGCTAGTCCATTACCAAGCGGCCTGAATCACTGCTACTTTGGAGTTCAGAAGAAAGGAAAGCTCTTGGACAGTGGCAGCCTTCTATGGATCTGACACTTGGGTCATATGATCCAGCAGATGCAAGGATGGGAGTGGCAGATGGAGATGCTGAATCAAGTCAGGCACCTACAGATGAATCACAGAGAATATTTTAGGATTTTGCAGAATAGTGCTATCACCCTCTCAGATAACTACTCTTCTTTTGAGAAATACTTCTTGGCCTGTTGTTGGACCTTAGAGACTGAGTGCTTAAACTTCAGCCATCAGGCTGCAATGCAACCTGAGTTGCCCGTCATGAAGTGAGTATTTTCTAACTCACGAAGCCATGAAGTTGGACATTCTTAACAGCAATCTAGTTTCAAATAAAAGTGAAATCTATGCTACTAAACAAACTCTGAAGACACAATCAAGTTACATGACAGAGTGGTACAAATGCACATAGCTCCCACTCTTGCTTCATTACTTCAGTCTGCTTGTCTTAACCAAAGCCTATGACCTGAGTAGTTTCCCATCAATAGTTGATTGAGCAAGAGAAAACTCAGGAATGTTTTACAGCGGATCCTGAATGACATGCAGGCAACATCTGAAGGTGGACAGTTATAGGACTCCAGGCCCTTCCTGAGACATTGCTGAAAGATGTGGTAAAGGGAGATCTTCCAGTTGAGAGTTTCCGACAGGTTACCTGGTGGTGCGTTTTGCTTGGAAGGAACAGATGCCAATGGCACAAGTATATACTGACTCAAGGGCAGTGGCCAAAATCTAGCTGAACAGTCAAAACATAGGAAGGAATGAAATAGGAAAACAGGTGACAAGAAGGTGCTGGGAAGAGATATGTGGATGGGCCTGCTGAAAGGGCAAAGACTGTGAACAGTCTTGTGTCCCATGTGAACGCTCATGAAAAAGTGGTCTCTGTGGAGGAGGACGATTTTAATAATCAAGTAGATAGGATAACATATCAGTGGATACCAGTTAGCCTCTTTCCTCAGTGACTCTGGCTATTGCTCAGTGAATTCATGAACAAAGTGGGCATGGTAGCAGGGACGGAGGTAATTCATGGGCTCCACAACACGGGCTTCCCTTCATCAAAAAGAACCAGCTGTAGCTACCCGTGGGGCTGCCCAGTGCCAGCAGTACTGACCAAGAGTAACTCCCTAATATGGCCCCATTTCCCAGGATAATCAGTCAGCTACCTGTTGGCTGATTGATTACACTGAACCATCTCTTGTATGGAAGGGGCAGCACTGGGTTCTGTGTGACACTTATTCTGAATATGGATTTACTTGCTTTGCATACTTCTGTCAAAACTGTTTATGGACTGACACTGAATGCTTATCCACCATGGTAGTGCTCCAAACAGCATTGTTTCTGATCAATGAAGTAATGACCACTTCTTAAGCAGCAAATTAAGTTGAGCAATGGATCTATGTTCACCAAATTTGCCAGTTGTACCATGTTCTCCATCACCTAGTATCAGCTGCCTTGTCAAAACAGAGCTATGGCCTTTTGCAGATTCAGTTACAGTGTCAGACAGGGGGTCATACCGTGTGGGCTCATGGCCATTTTCCCCATGAGGCTGTATATGCTTGAAATTAACAATCAATATATAATGCAATTCCATAGTAGTACTCATGCCTAGGATTCAAGGGGTGGAAATGAGATTGGCACCACTCACTACTGCCACTAGCAAAACTATTCCTTTCTGCTCCCTGTGACTTTATGCTCTGCTGGTTTAGCTGTTTTAGTCCAAAGGGAGAAATGCTTCCACCAGGAGCCACGACCACGACCTCCTTGAACTAAAAGTTGAATATCACTGTCCACTCTGGTTTCCTCAGATCTCTGATTCAACAGTCAAAGAAAGGAGCTTTATATTGAATGGGTTGATTGATTTTCCAAGGGGAAATTCTTTTGCACAATTTTTGATTTCCACTATACAATAGAGATGGTATTTTCCTGGTGGCTCAGATGGTAAAGAATCTGCCTGCAGAGCAGGAGACATGAGTTCTATTTCTGGGTCAGGAAGATCTCCTGGAGAAGGATACGGCAACCTACTCCAGTATTCTTGCCTGGAGAATTCCATGATGAGAGGAAACTGGAGCACTATAGAACAAAGTGAAAGCCTCTTTCCTCAGTGACTCTGGCTATTGCTCAGTGAATTCATGAACAAAGTGGGCATGGTAGCAGGGACGGAGGTAATTCATGGGCTCCACAACACGGGCTTCCCTTCATCAAAAGAACCAGCTGTAGCTACCCGTGGGCTGCCCAGTGCCAGCAGTACTGACCAAGAGTAACTCCTAATATGGCCCCATTTCCCAGGATAATCAGTCAGCTACCTGTTGGCTGATTGATTACACTGAACCATCTCTTGTATGGAAGGGGCAGCACTGGGTTCTGTGTGACACTTATTCTGAATATGGATTTACTTGCTTTGCATACTTCTGTCAAAACTGTTTATGGACTGACACTGAATGCTTATCCACCATGGTAGTGCTCCAAACAGCATTGTTTCTGATCAATGAAGTAATGACCACTTCTTAAGCAGCAAATTAAGTTGAGCAATGGATCTATGTTCACCAAATTTGCCAGTTGTACCATGTTCTCCATCACCTAGTATCAGCTGCCTTGTCAAAACAGAGCTATGGCCTTTTGCAGATTCAGTTACAGTGTCAGACAGGGGGTCATACCTTGTGGGCTCATGGCCATTTTCCCCATGAGGCTGTATATGCTTGAAATTAACAATCAATATATAATGCAATTCCATAGTAGTACTCATGCCTAGGATTCAAGGGGTGGAAATGAGATTGGCACCACTCACTACTGCCACTAGCAAAACTATTCCTTTCTGCTCCCTGTGACTTTATGCTCTGCTGGTTTAGCTGTTTTAGTCCAAAGGGAGAAATGCTTCCACCAGGAGCCACGACCACGACCTCCTTGAACTAAAAGTTGAATATCACTGTCCACTCTGGTTTCCTCAGATCTCTGATTCAACAGTCAAAGAAAGGAGCTTTATATTGAATGGGTTGATTGATTTTCCAAGGGGAAATTCTTTTGCACAATTTTTGATTTCCACTATACAATAGAGATGGTATTTTCCTGGTGGCTCAGATGGTAAAGAATCTGCCTGCAGAGCAGGAGACATGAGTTCTATTTCTGGGTCAGGAAGATCTCCTGGAGAAGGATACGGCAACCTACTCCAGTATTCTTGCCTGGAGAATTCCATGATGAGAGGAACCTGGAGCACTATAGTCCATGGGGTCATACTTGACCGAGTAACTAACACTTTCAATTCTTTTTCCACTTTCATACAAGGGAGGTAAGAAATAATGGGTGGAATACAGGAGATCACTAACTCATTTACTAGTAGTGTCTTTCTTGTGATTAAATTAATGGAAAATTACAGTAACCCAGGTAAGGTAGACTCATGGCCCAGATACTTCAGAAATGAGCATTTAAGTCACTTCAAGAGGCAAAGAACCATGGCCAACTGAGGTGCTGGAATGATAGTAGAAATGTGGTTTTAAATATTAGCTATAACCTTATGACCAGTTGTAGGACTGTAACATCTTTAATCAACTATTTCTTATTTTGTAATGGATATGTTTGTAGAAGAATTGATAGAGGTACATTAAGCACTTTCTCTTTTTCTTGCCATTCTTCTTTTTATCATCTAATATAAGATGTATTAGTAAGAGGTAAGTTTATATCACAGTATTTAAGATAAAGAATATTAAAGAAGAGTAAACACTACACATTGACCGCGTGTCCTCCTCCAGGGAACTGGTTAGTGCATTTTGGTGATGACAGGATAGCTGTATCATGTTAGCTGGAAAATAGGACTTTGCTATTGCTTTTATTTAGTGGGTAAACATACTTTTAAAGAGATGTGTGTAGGTGCCAAGATGTTATGTATTAGGCTTTAATGATCAGTGTTATATGTTAATTTGGCTCGGTAATCTTACCCTGTTATTCAGTCAAACTAACCTAGATATTGCTGTGAAGATTATCTGTAGTGTGTAGTTAGCATTTATAATCAGCTGACTTTAAGCATAGGAGATTATTTTAGATAATCCGGGTGGACCTGATTTAATCAGTTGAAAACCCTTAGAACAGAACTAAGGTCTTCTGGAAGAAATTCTACGTACTGCATTTATAGCTCTGTCTGAGAGCTCCATTCACCCCTTCTTGATAGTCTGTCCTGAAGATTGTGGACTTATCTATACAGCTCTCACAATTACGTAAACTAACACCCCACAAAAACTGACCTCTTCATGTATATTTACTACTGATTCTATTTATTTGATTGAATATTGCCTAAAATGTTTCTTAATTATTTGGTGGCACATTTAGGACTAAAATAAAAACAGACCTTCCCTAGTGGCTTAGTGGTAAAGAATCTGCCTGCCAATGCAGAGGACACGGGTTCAATCCCTGATCCAGAAAGCTACCGCATGCTGTAGAGCAACTAAACCCGTGCTCCACAACTACTAAGCCTGTGCCCTAAAGCGTAGGAGCCTCAACTGCTGAACCTATGTGTTACAACTACTGAAAGCCCTTGTGCCCTAGAGCCCTTGCTCTGCCACAGAGAGACTGCTACAATAGGAGAAGCCACCACGAGAAGCCTGCTCACAGTAACTAGAGAAAAGCCTGAGCAGTAACCAAGATCCAGGATAGTCAAACATAAAATAAAACTCAACTCTATTAAAAATACAATCACAGAGGAATTAACCAAAATAAAATTTCATAGACTAAATATTAGACTGAGTTATACAGATTTCCTGTGTGTGCTCAGTCACTTAATTGTGTCTGATCCCCCTTAGTTGTGACTCTTTCCAACCCCCTGAACCATAGCCTGCCAGGCTTCTCTATTCATGGGATTTTCCAGGGAGGAATAGTGGAGTAGGTTCTGGTTTCCTCCTCCAGGGGATCTCCTGCCCCTGGAGGAGGAATCTAACCTGCTCTCCTGACTGTGTCTCCTGCTTTATAGAAGGATTCTTTACCATTTGAGTCACCTAGGAAGTAGATTTTCTGTAGGTCTGCTCATTTACATTCTTGTAATTATTTTATACTAGAAAATAAAGCACTACTACTACTACTGCTACTAAGTAATCCATAGATAAAAACAAAACGAAATAAACCTGACATAGTTCATTTACTTAGAAAAAGAATTCTGGAAAGATGTCTCATTGTACCAAATTATGGCAACTGAGGAATATTTAGAAAAGATCCATGCAAATGAAGTGATGGTCAATCTTCAGTGGTTGAACAAAATGACCTCTTAAATTCACCCTTCTTTTTGATAGTCTGTTCTGAAGATTGTGGACTTATCTATACAGCTCTCACAATTACGTAAACTAACACCCCACAAAAACTGACCTCTTCATGTATATTTACTACTGATTCTATTTATTTGATTGAATATTGCCTAAAATGTTTCTTAATTATTTGGTGGCACATTTAGGACTAAAATAAAAACAGACCTTCCCTAGTGGCTTAGTGGTAAAGAATCTGCCTGCCAATGCAGAGGACACGGGTTCAATCCCTGATCCAGAAAGCTACCGCATGCTGTAGAGCAACTAAACCCGTGCTCCACAACTACTAAGCCTGTGCCCTAAAGCGTAGGAGCCTCAACTGCTGAACCTATGTGTTACAACTACTGAAAGCCCTTGTGCCCTAGAGCCCTTGCTCTGCCACAGAGAGACTGCTACAATAGGAGAAGCCACCACGAGAAGCCTGCTCACAGTAACTAGAGAAAAGCCTGAGCAGTAACCAAGATCCAGGATAGTCAAACATAAAATAAAACTCAACTCTATTAAAAATACAATCACAGAGGAATTAACCAAAATAAAATTTCATAGACTAAATATTAGACTGAGTTATACAGATTTCCTGTGTGTGCTCAGTCACTTAATTGTGTCTGATCCCCCTTAGTTGTGACTCTTTCCAACCCCCTGAACCATAGCCTGCCAGGCTTCTCTATTCATGGGATTTTCCAGGGAGGAATAGTGGAGTAGGTTCTGGTTTCCTCCTCCAGGGGATCTCCTGCCCCTGGAGGAGGAATCTAACCTGCTCTCCTGACTGTGTCTCCTGCTTTATAGAAGGATTCTTTACCATTTGAGTCACCTAGGAAGTAGATTTTCTGTAGGTCTGCTCATTTACATTCTTGTAATTATTTTATACTAGAAAATAAAGCACTACTACTACTACTGCTACTAAGTAATCCATAGATAAAAACAAAACGAAATAAACCTGACATAGTTCATTTACTTAGAAAAAGAATTCTGGAAAGATGTCTCATTGTACCAAATTATGGCAACTGAGGAATATTTAGAAAAGATCCATGCAAATGAAGTGATGGTCAATCTTCAGTGGTTGAACAAAATGACCTCTTAAATTTGGTACACACAGCATTAAGAATGATAGTTACATAATACCACTTATGAGGTTAAAAAAAAATACATAGCAAGAGAATACAAATTAGAACTGAAAAAAGAGTAACACAAACAGCATTGTGTATGTCTCTGGCAGTTGCATTAACAAACAAACAAAAAAAAACCCTGCTAATATATGCATCTTCACATGCCTCATCTATTGATGCCATTAATCTCACTCAGTGTGAAGGATATCAAACCAAGAACATCTCAAGAAAGAAATGCTAATTTCCTGACAGTTTCTACATTTTCTGGAATTTATATATGAATCAACAAGAGGATTCTGCAAAACGCAATTCCATTTGCTCTTCTGATCAGAACTCAATGAGGAAATAAAAGAGGAAGAAGAATATAAGGAAATTGAACTGCAATAATAAATAGAAAGAAAGCAGGTATCATTCCTAGAAACAATAAATACATCTTGAAAAGCAATGTGCCGATTCTTTGTATACAATGTACCCTTTTTTTCCCTTAAGAACTTTGAAAACCAAACCAAATTATTTGCTTTATGCACCTGGTGCCAGAGACAATTAGTCATTTCTGCATATCTCTGGGAAAGCACAGCTTTTCTCATGGATGTAAATGCTTTCAGCATATTTCAATAAAAGGCACTTCTGTCCTGTAGTGTCCCTTTTTGAGACGGTGGATTTGGAGCACTTAGATAAAACTAAACTCCCTATGCTCAGAATGTGATTACAGCGGCTGTGTGGGCAGCGAGTGGGAGTGGAGAGCACAGGGGAGCTAGGCATCAATCTGAGCCTTGTGACAAGCTTCGGGCTAACAAGGGGAAGCCCAGGTGATGCTTCTAGATTTCACAGGCCACTCAACAAATTGGCCGTCTTCATTCTCAAAGTCAATTCCAATAATAGCATTAGGCTGCAGACCCAACAACGATGAAGTGCTGATAAAGTCATTAGCAAATGGAACTTTCAGAAACCTCAGTGTATGGACTAAAACAGGACAAAAATCCTATAAAAGCACAGAAGCATTTTTGTTTCTCCATCTCATAAAATGATGAAATTATACTTTTTTTTTTTTTTTGGTCTCTGCCTGCCTCTGATTTATGAAAATAGCATTCCCAATTTCACACATTATCTCTTCAGCTACCATGAACAATATGACTCATTTTACTCAAGTTTCTTGCTGTTAGTGCCACCTTGAAACAACCTGAAATTTTGGTTGTTTTGCTTTTTAATTGTGTTTACTTAAAATGTAACAATCTTCAGAGGAAAGCATTCTTTGAAATCCAAGATCATCTTCAAATAGACAAGCTGTTTCTACTTCTTCCACAGTGAAGTATAATGTTACAGTCAATAAAACAACAGGTGGTTAGTGCCTGATTACCATAGGAAAAGTGATTGCTGGCTGCCATATCTCAAAAAATAAATCTCATAACACTTACTTTATTAATCTAAACAAAACAAAGGAACTATCATTCCTAGATCAGAACTCAATGAGGAAATAAAGAGGAAGAAGAATATAAGGAAATTGAACTGCAATAATAAATAGAAAGAAAGCAGGTATCATTCCTAGAAACAATAAATACATCTTGAAAAGCAATGTGCCGATTCTTTGTATACAATGTACCCTTTTTTTCCCTTAAGAACTTTGAAAACCAAACCAAATTATTTGCTTTATGCACCTGGTGCCAGAGACAATTAGTCATTTCTGCATATCTCTGGGAAAGCACAGCTTTTCTCATGGATGTAAATGCTTTCAGCATATTTCAATAAAAGGCACTTCTGTCCTGTAGTGCCCCTTTTTTGAGACGGTGGATTTGGAGCACTTAGATAAAACTAAACTCCCTATGCTCAGAATGTGATTACAGCGGCTGTGTGGGCAGCGAGTGGGAGTGGAGAGCACAGGGGAGCTAGGCATCAATCTGAGCCTTGTGACAAGCTTCGGGCTAACAAGGGGAAGCCCAGGTGATGCTTCTAGATTTCACAGGCCACTCAACAAATTGGCCGTCTTCATTCTCAAAGTCAATTCCAATAATAGCATTAGGCTGCAGACCCAACAACGATGAAGTGCTGATAAAGTCATTAGCAAATGGAACTTTCAGAAACCTCAGTGTATGGACTAAAACAGGACAAAAATCCTATAAAAGCACAGAAGCATTTTTGTTTCTCCATCTCATAAAATGATGAAATTATACTTTTTTTTTTTTTTGGTCTCTGCCTGCCTCTGATTTATGAAAATAGCATTCCCAATTTCACACATTATCTCTTCAGCTACCATGAACAATATGACTCATTTTACTCAAGTTTCTTGCTGTTAGTGCCACCTTGAAACAACCTGAAATTTTGGTTGTTTTGCTTTTTAATTGTGTTTACTTAAAATGTAACAATCTTCAGAGGAAAGCATTCTTTGAAATCCAAGATCATCTTCAAATAGACAAGCTGTTTCTACTTCTTCCACAGTGAAGTATAATGTTACAGTCAATAAAACAACAGGTGGTTAGTGCCTGATTACCATAGGAAAAGTGATTGCTGGCTGCCATATCTCAAAAAATAAATCTCATAACACTTACTTTATTAATCTAAACAAAACAAAGGAAGGCAGAATCTGTTATTATGTAAAGCAGTCATGGAGCAGAAATAAAACAAAAAGTAAGTGGGTTAAAATATTTGAAATTCAAAAGTACTAGTGCAGATCTTCCCAAACTGTATTGTCAAAATTACAGTAAAATTTATACTTTACCCTTTCTCCCAGTTTTTCCCCAAATGGACCTGTAGACATCTACCAGGGTGATTGTGCACTAGATAAAGGAAAATAATCAGATTTGCTGAGGATCCTCTCCTTCCACAAAAAAAGGAGCATTCACATTCACCCTTTTGGGGATTCAGTGTTCAGTGGCATATTAAAGGCTCTGATATGTCCTGCAATGTAAAAATATAAAATAAAAGCAACCATCAACCAAACTCTGTTTCAGTTTGGTTGAACTTAAAACTTATGTAATAATTTTTTTTTTTTTTGAAAACCTTTTTCATCAAATAAAAATATTATTCTGATCATTTGTAATGAGAGGAGCTGTACTAGATTATTTACTTCACACTCTGGATTTATCAGGCTTCCCTACTGGCTCAAGGGTTAAAGAATCTGCCGACAATGCAGAAGGCACAGGAGATGGGGGTTTGATTCCTGGGTCAGGAAGATCCCCTAGAGGAGGAAATGGTAACCCACTCCAGTACTCTTGTCTGAAAAATCCCCTGGACAGAGTAGCCTGGTAGGTTACAGTTCATGGGTTGCAAAGAGTTGGACATGACTGAGCATGCTTGTTGGAGGACTTGGATTTATTTGGAAGAAAATCTATTCTTAAAAAGGATAGTTTTTTTTTTTTTTTTTTTTTTTTAAAGATTATCATCATGTTTGGAGACTCCTTAAATCCAATAAAATTGTCACTGTCACTATTTTATAGATTCTAATCCTTAACCACCCAGACTGATTTCTGTAGAAATGCACATTTCCACAGTCACACTTTATTTTTTTTTTTTACAAAAAACTATGCTATTAACTTTGCCACATACTGCTCCATACTCTCTCAATGCCAATAACTGACTCATGTTTCATTGAGAAAATAGGAAATAAAAATTTTCCTATTCTTCTTTTCATTGACAAAATCTATCAGTCTATCTGTATTCAATATCCTGTTTTCCCATGTGTTGTTCCATCACTGTTTTATGTTTGACTCTTTTGTGGCCCCATGGACTGTAGACCTTCAGGCTCCTCTGTCCACACGATTTCCCAGTCAAGAATACTGGAGTGGGTTTCCTTCTCCAGGGAATCTTCTCAACCCAGGGATTGAACCTGTGTCTCCTGTGTTGGCAGGTGGCTTCTTTACCATTGAACCACCAGGTATAAGCCCTTGTGCTACAAACAATCAAATCACAAAAGTGCTTCCAATTTAAAAACAAATAAAAGCTTGTTTGACTCCCTGAGACCTCACATACCTGGTTGTTTCCATATTCATATTTACCTGTCCTTTTGCAACACAGTTGAATACTACTTTTCACTAAGTGGTTTAATACTACTAAGAAATTACTATTATTAATGTTACCACTGTCTTCACTGGTCATTGATCAATTTTAACCATCATCATACTGGAAATTACGAATCATTTGATATAATACCCATTCATTCTCTCATGAAAAGTTTTCTTTGTGGATTCTCAAACAAAAATCTCTACCACACTTCTTTCTTCATGGCTCAAGGGTTAAAGAATCTGCCGACAATGCAGAAGGCACAGGAGATGGGGGTTTGATTCCTGGGTCAGGAAGATCCCCTAGAGGAGGAAATGGTAACCCACTCCAGTACTCTTGTCTGAAAAATCCCCTGGACAGAGTAGCCTGGTAGGTTACAGTTCATGGGTTGCAAAGAGTTGGACATGACTGAGCATGCTTGTTGGAGGACTTGGATTTATTTGGAAGAAAATCTATTCTTAAAAAGGATAGTTTTTTTTTTTTTTTTTTTTTTTAAAGATTATCATCATGTTTGGAGACTCCTTAAATCCAATAAAATTGTCACTGTCACTATTTTATAGATTCTAATCCTTAACCACCCAGACTGATTTCTGTAGAAATGCACATTTCCACAGTCACACTTTTTTTTTTTTTTTTTTTTTTTTACAAAAAACTATGCTATTAACTTTGCCACATACTGCTCCATACTCTCTCAATGCCAATAACTGACTCATGTTTCATTGAGAAAATAGGAAATAAAAATTTTCCTATTCTTCTTTTCATTGACAAAATCTATCAGTCTATCTGTATTCAATATCCTGTTTTCCCATGTGTTGTTCCATCACTGTTTTATGTTTGACTCTTTTGTGGCCCCATGGACTGTAGACCTTCAGGCTCCTCTGTCCACACGATTTCCCAGTCAAGAATACTGGAGTGGGTTTCCTTCTCCAGGGAATCTTCTCAACCCAGGGATTGAACCTGTGTCTCCTGTGTTGGCAGGTGGCTTCTTTACCATTGAACCACCAGGTATAAGCCCTTGTGCTACAAACAATCAAATCACAAAAGTGCTTCCAATTTAAAAACAAATAAAAGCTTGTTTGACTCCCTGAGACCTCACATACCTGGTTGTTTCCATATTCATATTTACCTGTCCTTTTGCAACACAGTTGAATACTACTTTTCACTAAGTGGTTTAATACTACTAAGAAATTACTATTATTAATGTTACCACTGTCTTCACTGGTCATTGATCAATTTTAACCATCATCATACTGGAAATTACGAATCATTTGATATAATACCCATTCATTCTCTCATGAAAAGTTTTCTTTGTGGATTCTCAAACAAAAATCTCTACCACACTTCTTTCTTCATAATGAATCCTACTTAATCTAATTAATAATCCCTCCTCTAATTCTCAACACTTATTTGCTCACTCTCAGATCTTTTCTTCTCTCATTTGAATCGATTACATACATTCCTGTGGATTTGAATTCATTTTACACACTGACAATCCTAAAATGTTTACCCTGGTTTCGTAACTTGGTATTTCTGCTTCTAAATGTTTCATCTAAATGTGAATTTGGTGTGTAAAACTTAATATAGTCAAAATGTATTTCCTAGCTCAAAATCCTGCTCTTCCAATATTCCCTGTATCAATGGGTGATACCCAAACCCCAGGATTTATCCTTGCTTCTGTTCCTGCAGATTTTACATGCAGTCTGGTTGCTCAGCCATCAGTAAGCTGGTTGCTTTCCTGTTGGTAAGCTCAGCCATAAGCTTTCAAATTTGATTTATTCTAATTACTTATACTGGTACAATTCCAAACCAACATTATCTCTTTTCCAAATTACTTTAAACACCTATCAACAAAATGGTCTCTGGAATTTCACTTGATTACCTATATTCTACAAAGAATCCAAAGTACTCTTTTGGAAACATAAATCCAATCATATCTCTATCTTGCTCAAAACCCTCCAGTGGCTTTCGATCACAGAGTAAAATTCAAATTCTCTAGTTTACAAGACTACTGACTACTTACAATGACCCCATGCCCAGGTCTCTGGCCCTGTCTCCCACCTTTTTTCCCCCTTATTATTCTGCCCAGCCCCTCTCGCTTTACTGCCCTTGAACACACCAGGTCATTTCTGTCCATGCACCTTCTTTTATTATTTTTTTTTTTCTATCAGGAATATCTTTCCCCAAATATCTATTTGACTGCTTTTTCTGTAATTCTTGTCTAATCCACTTTGTTATCACATAAGAAAGAGGAGGTCTTCTCCACAGCTCTCTAACCTCCTTTTTATCTTCACCTTTTATTCCCCCCATCCTACTTTAGTTTTCATATATCATTATCCCCAAACTGTATCTTAGACTTAGGTGTGCCTTTATTTCCTGTATCTTCCACTAGAATGTAAACTGTTAACAGCAAGATAATAATCTCAGAGCTTATCTTTCTTCCTCTATATTTGGATATCTGTCACAAAATAGATTCTTAAAATATTTGCTGAATCAAATGCTTCCTTTGTTACATGCACTATGCTGTATGTTTATGCTATAAGTGAATGAAATATGGTACCTAAAGAGTTCACACATAACAGGGTATGCTGGTGTTAAAGTAATTGTATAGTTTCTCTTTTTATTGTACTTAAAAATTTAGGTTACTTAGAAAAGCATTGTCAAGTTGCATCAGTTTTTACCTTAAAACTTGTTTTAATTGTTAAATATACATACATACATATATATATATTTGGCCACTTCTATTGATCTGTCATTCATTTATTTTTGTTCTTTGGCCTTTGTGGGCCTCCCATCGCAGCGGCCTCTCTCATCGCAGAGCACTGGCTCCAGGCACATGTGCTCCAGAGCTCCAGCTCAGTAGTTGGACACATTAGTCCAGTTGTTTCACAGCACGCGGGATCTTCCCAGGCCAGGAATCAAACCAGCGCAAGGTGGTGTCCCTACTCACTGGACCACCAGGGAAGTGCTATTTATTTTTTAATTGAAGGATAATTGCTTTACAAAATTGTGTTGATTTCTGCCAAATATCAACATGAGTCAGCCATAGGAATATGTATGTTCCTTCCTTCTTGAGCCTCTCTCCCACCTCCCACCCCATTCCACCCCTTTAGGTGTTACAGAGCCCCAGATGGGTTCCCTGCATCATACAGCACATTCCCATTGGCTATCTGATACATGGTAGTGTGAGTTTCCATGTTACTCTCTCCATATATCCCAACCTCCCCTTCCTCCCCTACCACTGTGTCCATGAATCTGTTCTCTCAGTCTGTGCCTCCATTGCTGCCCTGCAAATTATTTCATCAGTATCATCTTTCTAGATTTCATATATATACATTAGTATACACATTTGTTCTCTTTCTGAATTGATTCATTCCATATAATAAGCTCTAGGCCCATCCACCTCATTAGAACTGATGCAAATGTGTTTCTTTTTATGGCTGAGTAATATTCCATTGTATATAGGCACCATATTCTTCTTTATTCATTTATCCATTAATGGGTATTTAGGCTGCTTCCCTGTTCTAGCTATCGTAAATAGTGCTCTGATGAACAGTGGAGTACATTTGTCTTTTTCAATTTTGGCTTCCTCAGGGTATATGCCTATTAGTGGGATTGCTGGGTCATATGGTAGTTTTATTCCTAGTTTTTAAAGGAATCTCCATACTTCCTTCCATAATGGCTTTATTACTTTACATTCCCACCAGCAGTGTAAGAGGGTTTCCTTTTCTCTACACCTTCTCCAGCATTTATTGTTTGTAGATTTTTCAATGATGGTCATTCTGACTAGTGTAAGATGATATCTCATTGTAGTTTTGACTTGCATTTCTCTAATAATGAGTTATGTTGAGCATCTTTTCATGTGCTTGTTAGCTATCTGTATGTCTTCTTTGGAGAAATGTTTGTTTAGGTCTTTTTCTCATTTTTTGATTGGGATGTTTGTTTTCCCTCTAAGATCAGGAACAAGACAATGGTGCTCACTCTCACAACTATTACTCAACAGTTTTGGAAGTCTTAGCTATGGCAATCAGAAAAGAAGACAAAAGGAAACCAGATCAGAAAAGAAGTAAAATTCTCACCATTTGCAAATTACATGGACACTATACATATAAAACCCTAAAGATATTATCAGAAAACTACTAGAGCTAATCAGTGAATTTAGTGAAATTGCAGGGTACAAAATCAATACACAAAAATCACTTGCATTCCTGCATACTAATAATGCAAAATCAGAAAGAGAAATTAAGGAATCAATCCCTTCACCATTGCAACAAAAAGAATGAATTATCTAGGAATAAACCTACATAAGGAGACAAAAGACCTGTATGTAGAAAACTACAAGACACTGACGAAAGGAATCAAAGACAACATAAACTGATGGAAAGATATTTCATGTTCCTGGTTTGGAAGAATCAGTAATGTGAAAATGACTATACTATCAAATGTAATCTACAGATTCAATGTGATTCCTATTAAATTGCCAATGGCATTTTTCACAGAACTATGAACAGAAAAATTCACAATTCATATGGAAACACAAAAGACCCCGAATAGCCAAAGGAATCTTGAGAGAGAAGAATGAAACTGGAGGAATAAACCTTCCTGACTTCAGACCATACTACAAAGCTACAGTCATCAAGACAGCATGGCACTGGCAGAAAAACAGAAATATAGCTCAATGGAACAAGATAAAAAGCCCAGAGATAATCCACACACCTATGGGTGTCTTATTTTTGACAAAGGAAACTTATTGTTTGCCCCCCAAAATAGCCTCTTCAATATATGGTGCTTGGAAAACTGGATAGCTATGTGTCAAAGAATAAAATTAGAACACTTTCTAACACAATTCACAAAGGTAAACTCTTAATGGATTAAAGACCTAAATGTAAGACCCTATAAAACTCTTAGAGGCAAACACTATGACATAAATCACAGAATGATCCTCTATGACCTACCCCCTGAAGCAATGGAAATAAAAGCAAAAATAAACAAGTGGGACCTAATTAAACTTAAAAGCTTTTGCACAGCAAAGGAAATTATAAACAAGGCGAAAAGACAAGGCTTAAAACAGGACAATAATAGCAAATAAAACAACTGACAAAGGATTAATTTCCACAATATGCAAGCACCTCATATAAGTCAATCCTTTAAATTTTTTAAAGCTTCATTTGGTACATAGTGAATTATGAGGTCAAATAGTACTGGGATAATTGCCCACAGTTGTAACTTACTTGGCTAGTAAAATTATGATTATTTTTAATCCTTTTTCAATTTTCTTATACATGATTCTTCTCTGTTCCAAGACCTCTGCTTCATGGTGTTATAAAAATATTACAAAGATGCACTTAATTTATCCTTAATGAAGAAAAAATACATTTATAACATTTGGACGAAGTACCCAATTCTGTACACATTTTGGTGTAATGTTGTGCAAACTAAGAAGGCAAATAATAATTAAAGGCTGCCTATGGAAGTGAAGATGAGTTTCACATATTAGACAGTGGGCTCTTGGAAGGATGAGGAAAGATATTTCATGTTCCTGGTTTGGAAGAATCAGTAATGTGAAAATGACTATACTATCAAATGTAATCTACAGATTCAATGTGATTCCTATTAAATTGCCAATGGCATCTTTCACAGAACTATGAACAGAAAAATTCACAATTCATATGGAAACACAAAAGACCCCGAATAGCCAAAGGAATCTTGAGAGAGAAGAATGAAACTGGAGGAATAAACCTTCCTGACTTCAGACCATACTACAAAGCTACAGTCATCAAGACAGCATGGCACTGGCAGAAAAACAGAAATATAGCTCAATGGAACAAGATAAAAAGCCCAGAGATAATCCACACACCTATGGGTGTCTTATTTTTGACAAAGGAAACTTATTGTTTGCCCCCCAAAATAGCCTCTTCAATATATGGTGCTTGGAAAACTGGATAGCTATGTGTCAAAGAATAAAATTAGAACACTTTCTAACACAATTCACAAAGGTAAACTCTTAATGGATTAAAGACCTAAATGTAAGACCCTATAAAACTCTTAGAGGCAAACACTATGACATAAATCACAGAATGATCCTCTATGACCTACCCCCTGAAGCAATGGAAATAAAAGCAAAAATAAACAAGTGGGACCTAATTAAACTTAAAAGCTTTTGCACAGCAAAGGAAATTATAAACAAGGCGAAAAGACAAGGCTTAAAACAGGACAATAATAGCAAATAAAACAACTGACAAAGGATTAATTTCCACAATATGCAAGCACCTCATATAAGTCAATCCTTTAAATTTTTTAAAGCTTCATTTGGTACATAGTGAATTATGAGGTCAAATAGTACTGGGATAATTGCCCACAGTTGTAACTTACTTGGCTAGTAAAATTATGATTATTTTTAATCCTTTTTCAATTTTCTTATACATGATTCTTCTCTGTTCCAAGACCTCTGCTTCATGGTGTTATAAAAATATTACAAAGATGCACTTAATTTATCCTTAATGAAGAAAAAATACATTTATAACATTTGGACGAAGTACCCAATTCTGTACACATTTTGGTGTAATGTTGTGCAAACTAAGAAGGCAAATAATAATTAAAGGCTGCCTATGGAAGTGAAGATGAGTTTCACATATTAGACAGTGGGCTCTTGAAGGTACTTAGGAGCTGGTGCTATAGACAGGGTGACCACCTTCTAGCAAACATCCTTTATGCTTGATCAGTGTCTGTGCAGTACTGGAGGTTGTTTATGTCAAATATATTGTCTCATTATAGGAAATGGCTAAATATTTTCTAATACACTTAGATATAATAAACATGGTGCAAGTAAATAGGCCTAGACTCATCTGTATCATGTGGACCTAGAGAAAAACTTTTAACTTCTGAATTGAAATACTAAAATCTGCAATTCTGTAGCATCTGGTGAAACAGCTCTGTCCTCAGTCTTCTATTACCTCGCTTGGTCATCTCATCTAATCTCATGGCTTTAAATGTCACATATATGCTGCTGACTTTCTTATTTGTACCACCTTTGCAGACATTTCTCCTTCAGTCCCCAACTTGTATATTTATTGGTTTATTTGAGCTCTGCACCTGAATGACTAAAACTTAGCATATGCAAATCTTAGTCCCCTCCAAATTCTGCTCCATCTTGATCTCAAAGAAATTCCTTCTTTCTAGTTGTCTATTCCCCAAAGCCATCAGTTACCTCTTCTCTTTCTCTCACATCTCATATCCACTTATCAGGAAATACTGGTGGCTATATATCCAAATACAGTGACTTCTCACTGCCTGTATCACTCTCCCCATTGTCTGAGTCTCTATAACTACTTTCTGCATTTTTGTAAGGTTCTCTATAATATTTTTCTCTCCTTCTAGGCTCATATTACATTTGCTTCTCTATTTTCTTTGAAGTTATGTCAGGACCACGTGACATGCTTTGGCTAATAAACTGTAAATGGCTGTGACACTAGAAGTTTTAAGAGCTGATATATGTTTTGACACACCCCCTGTCCTCCTTTATCCATTGTTGCTGGCAACAAGACAGAGCTTCTGGCTACTTAATGACCCTGATAAGTAAAGAACCCTTGTAAGCTTGGATTGACCATGTAGGTATGAGAGGTAAAATTCACTGTGGTAATTTACTATGGTGATGGGATTATTTGGTATATCCATATACATGACTATTGTAACTAGTATACACTTTTTAAAGATTTATTTATTTATTTATTTTTGGGCAAGGGTCGGGTTGGGGAGGGAGGGAGTGGGCGGGCCACTTCTATTGGTCTTTCATTTTTCTATTTTCATCCGTCTTTGTTCCTTGGCCCGTGTGGGCCTCCCAACACGGTGGCGTCTACCATCGCAGAGCACTGGCTCTAGGCGCATGCGCTCCAGAGCTCCGGCTCAGTAATTGGACACATTGGTCCAGCCGCTCTGCAGCACGTGGGATCTTCCCAGGCTAGGGATCGAACGGACGCCCCTTGCGCTGCAAGGCGGTGTCCTTACCCACTAGACCACCAGGGGAAGCCCGTAACTAGTATACACTTTTAAGCAAAACACATGCCTTACCCAGTCTTCTCTTAGAAGTTCAGGTGTGAATGGATAAAGAAGATGTGGTGCATATACACAGTGAAACAGTACTCATCTGCACCAACATGGATGGGCCTAACTGAAATAAGCCAGAGAAAGACAAATATCATATGATATCATTTACATGTGTAATCTAAAAATGATACAAATGAACTTATCCACAAACAGAAACAGACTCATAGAAAACAAGCTTATGGTTACCAAAGGGGAAAGGAATGGTTACCAGAAAGGGAGGAGAGAGGGATAAATGAGGGATTTGGGATTAAAATATACACACTATTATGTAAAAAATAAATAACCAGCAAAGACTTACTGTATAGCACAGGGGAATTATACTCAATATCTTGTAATAAGCTATGATGGAAAACATTTAAAGGATACACAAGTTCAGTCTCTGAAATGGGTAGATCCCCTGGAGGAGGAAATGGCAACCCACTCCACTATTCTTGCCTGGAGAATTCCCATGGACAGAGGAGCCTGGCGGCTACAGTTCATGGGGTCACAAAGAACCGGACATGACCGAGTGACTGAGCACTACATATGTATGTGTCACCTTGCTGTACACTTGAAACTAACCCAGCATTGTAGGTCAACTATAATTCAGTAAAAACAAGGAAAAAAAGTACAGCCAGAGCAACAGAAGCTGTCTTGTCACTCTTTTGCTTAAAACTCACCCATGATTCCTTATTCTTTTCAAATAAATAATAAACTTCTTACTGTGACACACATGACCCAAGGTGATCTGACCCCTATTTTCGCTTGGATCTTACTTCTTCTACTTCCCCAATGCACTCTCATACAGCCATGCTCATCTCTGTGCTGTTGTCATGACATGACAGGAAAGCTCCTCACTCTGAGATTTTGCCCTGGCTTATACCTCTTCCTGAAGTGCTCTTCCATCAGAAACTCTGACTGATCACTCCCACTGCTCCTTCAAACCTTTTCTTAAATGTCAACTGCTCCATGAGGCCTTTTCTATCTAATTCTTTCCCAGTTGCAGTCTCTCTAGGACCACACCCATAAATCTAGTTTTCTTGGGATGATCACTTTAGCACATAATTTGTTAATTTCTTTTTATGTTTCTCTGTCTGACATTCTACACTAGAATGTGAGCTTCACAAGGGCAAGGAGGATTTTGCCTGTTTTGTTTAATGGTGTATCATCAGTTCTAGAACAGAGCTTGATATCACTGAATGGGCTTCTGATTAAATAATGAATAGATATGATGGGGGAAGAATTTATTATGAGTGTTTTTAACTCATTCTATTTTACATGTCTCATTGAATATCTTATTAAGTAGAATATTATTGGAACATTAATCAAACTCTGATTCTCAAAACAGGAAAATATAAGCATCACTGTATATATGAATATTTGTATATATGTGAATATCTGTGTATATCTGCATATATCTCTGTATATGCAAATGTCTGCTTATTAAAGAAATATATATTTTAGAAATAACTGTTTGCCCATATTGAGTGATACTAAAAATCAGGGTCTCACTATGTGAGTGTTAGGGTGTGTAATTATGCATATTTTAATAAAACAATTCAGAAAAAGTACTGTTAAAAACTTGAGGTAAAGAGTAAAGACTGACACACAATAGCATATGTAGAATAAGTATAATCTACCTTATAAATAATGAAACTATCATATTAATCAATACTAGCTATGTTTAAACAAGATAGTCATTTCTAATTCTACACTAACTAAAGCTTGGTCTTGTCAAGGAAAAAAGTACAGCCAGAGCAACAGAAGCTGTCTTGTCACTCTTTTGCTTAAAACTCACCCATGATTCCTTATTCTTTTCAAATAAATAATAAACTTCTTACTGTGACACACATGACCCAAGGTGATCTGACCCCTATTTTCGCTTGGATCTTACTTCTTCTACTTCCCCAATGCACTCTCATACAGCCATGCTCATCTCTGTGCTGTTGTCATGACATGACAGGAAAGCTCCTCACTCTGAGATTTTGCCCTGGCTTATACCTCTTCCTGAAGTGCTCTTCCATCAGAAACTCTGACTGATCACTCCCACTGCTCCTTCAAACCTTTTCTTAAATGTCAACTGCTCCATGAGGCCTTTTCTATCTAATTCTTTCCCAGTTGCAGTCTCTCTAGGACCACACCCATAAATCTAGTTTTCTTGGGATGATCACTTTAGCACATAATTTGTTAATTTCTTTTTATGTTTCTCTGTCTGACATTCTACACTAGAATGTGAGCTTCACAAGGGCAAGGAGGATTTTGCCTGTTTTGTTTAATGGTGTATCATCAGTTCTAGAACAGAGCTTGATATCACTGAATGGGCTTCTGATTAAATAATGAATAGATATGATGGGGGAAGAATTTATTATGAGTGTTTTTAACTCATTCTATTTTACATGTCTCATTGAATATCTTATTAAGTAGAATATTATTGGAACATTAATCAAACTCTGATTCTCAAAACAGGAAAATATAAGCATCACTGTATATATGAATATTTGTATATATGTGAATATCTGTGTATATCTGCATATATCTCTGTATATGCAAATGTCTGCTTATTAAAGAAATATATATTTTAGAAATAACTGTTTGCCCATATTGAGTGATACTAAAAATCAGGGTCTCACTATGTGAGTGTTAGGGTGTGTAATTATGCATATTTTAATAAAACAATTCAGAAAAAGTACTGTTAAAAACTTGAGGTAAAGAGTAAAGACTGACACACAATAGCATATGTAGAATAAGTATAATCTACCTTATAAATAATGAAACTATCATATTAATCAATACTAGCTATGTTTAAACAAGATAGTCATTTCTAATTCTACACAACTAATATTACTTCCAGATAATTTATCCCTGCTGACTTCACTATTGTTACAGCCTTATATAAAGAAGGCTTTAGATGTTTATGTAATCTTTCCTCCAAATTCTTTAGTATCCCCAATTTATCATTTCTTTTAAGTGGAAGTTCAGAGTTATTGGGCAAACTGTTAGCTGGCATATCAGATACTAAGTGGAAATAAGAACCCATCTTTAGGTGGAACATGTATTTCAATCCTTATGTGTCTATAGGTTATTTCTCAGAATAGGGAAGATAAAATGAGCCAAAGGAAAAAAATGGGATATTTCTCTTTGCATTCATAAATTTGTAAAATCATTTCAGAAACATTTATGGCACTGTTATGAACTGAATATTTGTTGTGCCCTGCAAATTTATATTTTGAATTCTAACCTCTGATGTGGTAGTAACAGAAGATAAGGCCTTTGTGAAGTCACTAAGTTCAGTCTCTAGTCCTCAGGAATGGGATAATTGTCTTTATAAAAGATAACCTCCCCATCATAGATCACAGCCTTGTGGCAAAGAGGCTTGTGTAACTCAGTGAAGTTATGAGCCATGCCATGCAGGGCCACCCAAGATAGATGGGTTATAGTGAAGAGATGAAATAAAACATGGCCCACTGGAAAAGTGAATGTCAAACCACACCAGTATTCTTGTCATGAGAACCCCAAGGACACTATGAAAAGGCAAAAAGATATGACACCGAAGATGAGTCTGCCAAGTTAGAATGTGTCCAACTGGGGAAGAGTGGAGGGAAATTACTAAGAGAAAGACTGAAACAGCTGGACCAAATAGAAGTGACAGTTGTGGATGTGGCTCGTGGTGAAAGTAACATCTGATACTGTAAAGAACAATATTGCATAGGAACCTGTAATGTTAGGTCTATGAATCAAGGTAAATTGGATGTGGTCAAGTAGAAGATGAATTGACATTTTAGGAATCAGTGGACTAAAATGGAAAGGAACAGGGAAGTATTTAAAAACTTATAAGTAACTAAACTTTTCCTTATAAATAATGAAACTATCATATTAATCAATACTAGCTATGTTTAAACAAGATAGTCATTTCTAATTCTACACAACTAATATTACTTCCAGATAATTTATCCCTGCTGACTTCACTATTGTTACAGCCTTATATAAAGAAGGCTTTAGATGTTTATGTAATCTTTCCTCCAAATTCTTTAGTATCCCCAATTTATCATTTCTTTTAAGTGGAAGTTCAGAGT
Organism: Tragulus kanchil; assembly: GCA_022376925.1. NCBI lineage: Eukaryota > Metazoa > Chordata > Mammalia > Artiodactyla > Tragulidae > Tragulus > Tragulus kanchil. The sequence continues at coordinate 22,316,412 of JAIOJX010000025.1, read as the reverse complement.
TATTGGGCAAACTGTTAGCTGGCATATCAGATACTAAGTGGAAATAAGAACCCATCTTTAGGTGGAACATGTATTTCAATCCTTATGTGTCTATAGGTTATTTCTCAGAATAGGGAAGATAAAATGAGCCAAAGGAAAAAAATGGGATATTTCTCTTTGCATTCATAAATTTGTAAAATCATTTCAGAAACATTTATGGCACTGTTATGAACTGAATATTTGTTGTGCCCTGCAAATTTATATTTTGAATTCTAACCTCTGATGTGGTAGTAACAGAAGATAAGGCCTTTGTGAAGTCACTAAGTTCAGTCTCTAGTCCTCAGGAATGGGATAATTGTCTTTATAAAAGATAACCTCCCCATCATAGATCACAGCCTTGTGGCAAAGAGGCTTGTGTAACTCAGTGAAGTTATGAGCCATGCCATGCAGGGCCACCCAAGATAGATGGGTTATAGTGAAGAGATGAAATAAAACATGGCCCACTGGAAAAGTGAATGTCAAACCACACCAGTATTCTTGTCATGAGAACCCCAAGGACACTATGAAAAGGCAAAAAGATATGACACCGAAGATGAGTCTGCCAAGTTAGAATGTGTCCAACTGGGGAAGAGTGGAGGGAAATTACTAAGAGAAAGACTGAAACAGCTGGACCAAATAGAAGTGACAGTTGTGGATGTGGCTCGTGGTGAAAGTAACATCTGATACTGTAAAGAACAATATTGCATAGGAACCTGTAATGTTAGGTCTATGAATCAAGGTAAATTGGATGTGGTCAAGTAGAAGATGAATTGACATTTTAGGAATCAGTGGACTAAAATGGAAAGGAACAGGGGAATTTAATTCAGATGACCATCATATCTACTACTGTTGGGAAGAATCTCTTAGAAGAAACAGAGTAGTCCTCATAGTCAATCAAAGAGTCTGAAATGCAGTACTTAGGTACACTCTCAAAAATGACAGATGATCTTGGCCAAGGCAAACCATTCAGCATCACAGTAATCCAAGTCTGTTTCCCAAACACTGATGCTGAAGAAGCTGAAGGTGACCATTTCTATAAGACTTACTACACTTCTAGAACTAACACCAAAAAGATGACTTTTCATCATAGGCAATTGGAATGAAAAAGTAGGAAGTCAAGAGATAATCAGAAATATGACACAAGCTTGGACTTAGGCTACAAAATGAAGCAGGGCAAAGGTTAACAGAGTTTTGTGAAGCGTACACTCTGATCATAGCCAACACCCTTTTCCAACAATACAAGAGATGACTCTAAAGATGGGCATCACCATATGGTCAATACCGAAAATTAGATTGATTAGGTTCTTTGCAACCAAAGATAAAGAAGTTCTATAGAGTCAGTAAAAACAACACCTAAAACTGACTGCAGCTCAGATCAAGAGCTACTTATTGCAAAATTCAGGCTTAAATTAAAGAAAGTAGGGAAAAACCACTAGGGCATTCAAGTATGACCTAAAACAAATCCCTTTTAAGCATACAGTGGAGGCATTGAAGAGATAGAAGGGATTATAATAGGTAGATAGAGTGCCTGAAGACCTATGAATGGTCACTGTAAAGGAGGTAGTGACCAAAACCATCCCAAAGGAAAAGGAAAGCAAGAAGGCAAAGTGTGTGGTCTAAGAAGGATTTACCAATTGCTGAGGAAATAAAAGAAGCAAAAGACAAGGAAGCAAAGAAAATATATACCTAACTAAATGCAGAATTCCAGAGAAAAGCATGTAGAGATAAGAAAGACTAATTAAAGGAACAGAGTAAAAAAAAAAAAAAAAAAAAGAGGAAAGCAAAAGAATGGGAAAGATAAGGGATATATTCAAGAAAATTGGAGATATCAAGGGAACATTTTATGCAAGGATGGGAACAAAAAGAATAGAAATGGTAAGGACATAATAGAAGCAGAAGAGATTAAGAAAAGGTGGGAAGAATGCACAGAAGAACTATACCAAAAACAGGTCTTAATGATATATAGATAACCACGATCATGTGGTCACTCACCTGTAGAGCCAGACATCCTGGAAAGTGAAATCAAATGGGTCTCAGAAACCATTAATTTACGCAGAGCTAGTAGAGGTGATAGAATTTCAATAGCTCAACTACTGAAAATACTAAAATATGATGCTATTTAAGTGCTACACAAAATATTTCAGAAATTTTGGAAAATTTCGGACTTTTCATCATAGGCAATTGGAATGAAAAAGTAGGAAGTCAAGAGATAATCAGAAATATGACACAAGCTTGGACTTAGGCTACAAAATGAAGCAGGGCAAAGGTTAACAGAGTTTTGTGAAGCGTACACTCTGATCATAGCCAACACCCTTTTCCAACAATACAAGAGATGACTCTAAAGATGGGCATCACCATATGGTCAATACCGAAAATTAGATTGATTAGGTTCTTTGCAACCAAAGATAAAGAAGTTCTATAGAGTCAGTAAAACAACACCTAAAACTGACTGCAGCTCAGATCAAGAGCTACTTATTGCAAAATTCAGGCTTAAATTAAAGAAAGTAGGGAAAAACCACTAGGGCATTCAAGTATGACCTAAAACAAATCCCTTTTAAGCATACAGTGGAGGCATTGAAGAGATAGAAGGGATTATAATAGGTAGATAGAGTGCCTGAAGACCTATGAATGGTCACTGTAAAGGAGGTAGTGACCAAAACCATCCCAAAGGAAAAGGAAAGCAAGAAGGCAAAGTGTGTGGTCTAAGAAGGATTTACCAATTGCTGAGGAAATAAAAGAAGCAAAAGACAAGGAAGCAAAGAAAATATATACCTAACTAAATGCAGAATTCCAGAGAAAAGCATGTAGAGATAAGAAAGACTAATTAAAGGAACAGAGTAAAAAAAAAAAAAAAAAAAAGAGGAAAGCAAAAGAATGGGAAAGATAAGGGATATATTCAAGAAAATTGGAGATATCAAGGGAACATTTTATGCAAGGATGGGAACAAAAAGAATAGAAATGGTAAGGACATAATAGAAGCAGAAGAGATTAAGAAAAGGTGGGAAGAATGCACAGAAGAACTATACCAAAAACAGGTCTTAATGATATATAGATAACCACGATCATGTGGTCACTCACCTGTAGAGCCAGACATCCTGGAAAGTGAAATCAAATGGGTCTCAGAAACCATTAATTTACGCAGAGCTAGTAGAGGTGATAGAATTTCAATAGCTCAACTACTGAAAATACTAAAATATGATGCTATTTAAGTGCTACACAAAATATTTCAGAAATTTTGGAAAACTCAGTAGTGGCCACGGGACTGGAAAAGGTCAGTTTTCATTCCAACTCCAAAGAAGAGCAGTGCAAAAAAGTGTTCAAACTACCACACATTTACATTCATTTCACATGATAAAGACTATGCTCAACATCCTTAAAGCTATAAGGTCCAGCAGTGCATGACCCAAAACTTCCAGATGTACAAGTTGGATTTAGGAAAGGCAGAGGAACCAGAGATCAAATTGCCAGCATCCGTTGGATCACAGAAAGAGCAGGGAATTCCAGAAAAATATCTACTGATGCTTCATCAACTATGCTAAAGTCTTTGACTGTGTGAATCACAAAAAAACTGTGGAAAATTCTGAAAGAGATGGGAATATGAGACCACCTTACCTTTCTCCTGAGAAACATGTATGTACGTCAAGAAGGAACAGTTAGAACTGGACATGGAACAACAGACTAGTTCAAAATTGGGAAAGGAGGACAACAAGGTTGTATATTGTTATCCTGCTTATTTAGCTTATATGCAGAGCACATGTGAGATTCCACGCTGGACAAATTACAAGCTGGAATCAAGACTGCCTGGAGAAATATCCCTAACCTCATGGATGCAGATGATACCACTGTTACGGTAGAAAGTGAGGAGGAACTACAGAGCCTCTTGATGAAGATCAAAGAGGAGAGTGAAAAGACTGGCTTGAAACTCAAAACAAATAAAACTAAGATTATGGCAACAGGTCTCATCATTTCACGGAAAATAAATGGGGAGAAGTAGATTTTAATGGGCTCCAAAACACTGTATATGGTGACTGCAGCCATGAAATTAAAAGACACTTGCTCCTTGGAAGGAAAGCTATGACAAACCTAGACAGTGTATTAAAAAGTAGAGACATCACTTTGCCAACAAGGGTCCACATAGTCAAAACTATGGCTTTCCCTGTATGGATGTGAGTGTCAAACCATAAAGTATTCCAAGTGCCAAAGAACTGATGCTTTCAAACTGTGGTGTTGGGGAAGACTCTTGTGAGTCCCTTGGAGAGCAAAGAGATCAAACCAGTGAATTCTAAAGGAAATCAACCTGAATATTCATTGGAAAGACTGTTGCTGAAGCTGAAGCTCCATACTTCAGTCACCCACTGCAAAGAGCTGACTCTTTGGAAAAGGAAAAGATTGAAGGCAAAAGGAAAAGGAGCCAGCAGAGGGTGAGATGGTTAGGGAGCATTACCAAATGAATGGACTTGAATTTGAGCATACTCAGGGAGACAGTGCAGGACAGAGGAGTCAAGTATGCTATGATCCAAGAGGTTCCAAAGAGTTAGCCCAACTTCATGACTGAACACTGATAAAAGATACCCTATAACACTCTCTCATTCCTTGCACCAGTGAGGATATGGTGAAAAAAAAGGCCATCTCTGAATCCGGAGGAGGCTCTCACCAGGTACTGATGCTTCATCAACTATGCTAAAGTCTTTGACTGTGTGACTCACAAAATAACTGTGGAAAATGCTGAAAGAGATGGGAATATGAGACCACCTTACCTTTCTCCTGAGAAACATGTATGTCGTCAAGAAGGAACAGTTAGAACTGGACATGGAACAACAGACTAGTTCAAAATTGGGAAAGGAGGACAACAAGGTTGTATATTGTTATCCTGCTTATTTAGCTTATATGCAGAGCACATGTGAGATTCCACGCTGGACAAATTACAAGCTGGAATCAAGACTGCCTGGAGAAATATCCCTAACCTCATGGATGCAGATGATACCACTGTTACGGTAGAAAGTGAGGAGGAACTACAGAGCCTCTTGATGAAGATCAAAGAGGAGAGTGAAAAGACTGGCTTGAAACTCAAAACAAATAAAACTAAGATTATGGCAACAGGTCTCATCATTTCACGGAAAATAAATGGGGAGAAGTAGATTTTAATGGGCTCCAAAACACTGTATATGGTGACTGCAGCCATGAAATTAAAAGACACTTGCTCCTTGGAAGGAAAGCTATGACAAACCTAGACAGTGTATTAAAAAGTAGAGACATCACTTTGCCAACAAGGGTCCACATAGTCAAAACTATGGCTTTCCCTGTATGGATGTGAGTGTCAAACCATAAAGTATTCCAAGTGCCAAAGAACTGATGCTTTCAAACTGTGGTGTTGGGGAAGACTCTTGTGAGTCCCTTGGAGAGCAAAGAGATCAAACCAGTGAATTCTAAAGGAAATCAACCTGAATATTCATTGGAAAGACTGTTGCTGAAGCTGAAGCTCCATACTTCAGTCACCCACTGCAAAGAGCTGACTCTTTGGAAAAGGAAAAGATTGAAGGCAAAAGGAAAAGGAGCCAGCAGAGGGTGAGATGGTTAGGGAGCATTACCAAATGAATGGACTTGAATTTGAGCATACTCAGGGAGACAGTGCAGGACAGAGGAGTCAAGTATGCTATGATCCAAGAGGTTCCAAAGAGTTAGCCCAACTTCATGACTGAACACTGATAAAAGATACCCTATAACACTCTCTCATTCCTTGCACCAGTGAGGATATGGTGAAAAAAAATGGCCATCTCTGAATCCGGAGGGAGGCTCTCACCAGGTACTCTGCCACTACCTTGATCTTAAGTTTTCCTGCTGCCAGAAGAGTGAGAAATAAATTTCCTGTTGTTTATAAGTTACTTGGTCTTGGTATTTTTGTTACAGAAGTCTGAATGGACTAAGATGACATCTTCAAATAATGCGAAGTATTCAGCTTTCATAAATAAACTGACATTCTGCAAATAGTTCTGTTATATGAACTATTATATATACTGACCAACATATAATCTTTTGATTACAGATAAAAAATTTGAGACCTAATAAGCAAATGAACACTTTGAGACCAAATAAGCAAATTCTTTAGGCAGCGGTGGTGACCTCAAATTTCAGAGATAAAGTTATGAATAGAATCCATGGTTAATGGACTTACAGTGGACAGTTTATCCCTTTATACTGGCTCTTAGAATCTGTTAGCTAAAAAAAAGTGTGGCTTTTGTATGAAAAGGCTTATTATTTTTACTAATACTGTTAATAATTGTCTTATTTCTTTTACTAATTGTCTTTTAAAAACAAAGTTTACTGCATCTAATGTAAGCATCTAGAGCTAAATGTAACTTTTGAGAACAACAAGATGAATGGGACATAACCTTAGGAGCCACTTAGGCTACTAATCATCATACAATGGGTAATTAGACTTTAAGATATGTACTTTTAAACCCTAATTTTGTGGAACCACTTCAGTAAACCTTAAGAAAACTATGACATTCACTTACCCATTTCCACAAATTTTACAATTGATGAAGACTAGGGTTTGATTTGAAAAGTTATCACTAAACCATGAAAAATGCCATTTATTTGACTTTTATTGTTAATTTGCAATTTTAGTCAAAGTCATTAAAGATAACAGAGTAACTAAAAACCAATTTTGTCTGTTTTGAAGATGTAAGTAGAATTAAACCATAATTACTGGAGAAAAATTTTAAATCATGATGCATCTGTAAACTTGACTAAGCTGATATAAATTATTCTATCTGGTAGCTTGTTTTGGGTTTTTACTTGTTTATACTAATTATATACAGGAATATGCTTATAGAGAAATATTTAAGCAATTATATTACAAAATAGCATAACTTTCTTGCAGTTAAACAGAATCACAGTGAATTTTTCCCTTCATATAAACTGATCCAAAATAGAAAAATTTCAAGATAATAAAAGTAAATAAATGTTAGTGAAAGTTTATGACTTTCCTTTTAGTAAGATAAATAGAGAGATAAAAAGAAAACTCTAGAGATATACCCTTATTCTGTAAGCTTTTTACATGTGCAACCTCTTTTGTAAAATTTATAGAAGCAAATTTTCTTCCTAACTTGACAGTGTATTTGCTTATTAGCCAGTGTATCAGAGCTGCCAGTCAAGAATTCATGACTGTTACCTAAACTTATATATTCTTCACAAAATGCTCTCTTATATGTTAACTAGGGTAATGAAATAGAGTAAGAAATTTTTCTTATAATAATAGTTACAAAATAGTCATGACTATATATTTAATAGATGGAATGAGGTACTACTCTAATAAATTTCTTTCCTCCCTAACAACTCCTGACAATTGTACTCCCTCAGTAGACCCAAGAAAAAAAAATACCACTTTATTTTCTATTCATTGCCTCTATTAGCAGTAGTATTATTAGTCCTCCATTCTCTTTTTTCCCTCTTTGGTTTTAATTGAGCATTTTGTATGATTCCATTTTCCCTTTATCATTTTCCTTTTCTCTGTACAATTTTCAATCTTTCTTGCAAAGTAAGACCTGGCAACAAATTCTTTCCATTTTTCCCTGCATATTTTCCAAAGTTTGATGAAATTCATATCATTTTCCTCTAAAGGAAAGATATTTTTATCCTCTCAAGAGTTTCACTTTGGCCCAGGGGCCACATGGCAGTGCCAGTAGTGCAGGCCCTGGCTTGGGCCTCCTGAGTTGGGTAGCAGACTGAATGAGCAAGAACACCAACAAGCAGAACTTTTACAAGAGCCCAGGGGCTAAGGGAACCAGTTTCTATAGTGCAGCCACAAGTTCATGCAGGTCTAGAAAATTGTCCCCGAGCTGCTGATAACCTAGATTGCCTACTTCAAGCTCAAATCCAGTGTGAACTACTGTGCCCCTAAGGACACAGTCGCTCCAGAGAAGACCATGCAGCTCTTTCTGGAGATGACGGGGGCACTTGCTGTGAGAAGGACTTCAAGTCCCATACTTTCATCCCTGAGCATCTAGGAAAGTACCACTTGGAGCCCATGCAGGAAAGCAAGATCTTCCAGCTGTCCATCAAGTACTCCCCTTCCTTGGAGCCAATGGCAGTGTCCAAGGGTGAAACGGTGACTGAGGACTTGTAACCTGTTAGGCAGGAAGTTACTCTTGAGCAACTGAGAGGCATTCCAAAGGCTGAACATCCAATAACTGTCTAATATCCCCAACCTGTTTACTAACACTATCCCAAGCACATATTATTCATATTCCAAAATGGTCAGGAGTCCAGGAAAATCTCCAGCTAGCCCACTAGTAGGACTTTCCCCACTCTGGCACATGCACACACCTCAGGCACACTTCATGCACACCTTGTGTACTCATGCAATCTTTGACGTCCACTGGGCTTATTAAATATTCATAAATACTCTATGAATACACACATCTAATTACTACAGAGTGAACTCCTGACAATTGTACTCCCTCAGTAGACCCAAGAAAAAAAAATACCACTTTATTTTCTATTCATTGCCTCTATTAGCAGTAGTATTATTAGTCCTCCATTCTCTTTTTTCCCTCTTTGGTTTTAATTGAGCATTTTGTATGATTCCATTTTCCCTTTATCATTTTCCTTTTCTCTGTACAATTTTCAATCTTTCTTGCAAAGTAAGACCTGGCAACAAATTCTTTCCATTTTTCCCTGCATATTTTCCAAAGTTTGATGAAATTCATATCATTTTCCTCTAAAGGAAAGATATTTTTATCCTCTCAAGAGTTTCACTTTGGCCCAGGGGCCACATGGCAGTGCCAGTAGTGCAGGCCCTGGCTTGGGCCTCCTGAGTTGGGTAGCAGACTGAATGAGCAAGAACACCAACAAGCAGAACTTTTACAAGAGCCCAGGGGCTAAGGGAACCAGTTTCTATAGTGCAGCCACAAGTTCATGCAGGTCTAGAAAATTGTCCCCGAGCTGCTGATAACCTAGATTGCCTACTTCAAGCTCAAATCCAGTGTGAACTACTGTGCCCCTAAGGACACAGTCGCTCCAGAGAAGACCATGCAGCTCTTTCTGGAGATGACGGGGGCACTTGCTGTGAGAAGGACTTCAAGTCCCATACTTTCATCCCTGAGCATCTAGGAAAGTACCACTTGGAGCCCATGCAGGAAAGCAAGATCTTCCAGCTGTCCATCAAGTACTCCCCTTCCTTGGAGCCAATGGCAGTGTCCAAGGGTGAAACGGTGACTGAGGACTTGTAACCTGTTAGGCAGGAAGTTACTCTTGAGCAACTGAGAGGCATTCCAAAGGCTGAACATCCAATAACTGTCTAATATCCCCAACCTGTTTACTAACACTATCCCAAGCACATATTATTCATATTCCAAAATGGTCAGGAGTCCAGGAAAATCTCCAGCTAGCCCACTAGTAGGACTTTCCCCACTCTGGCACATGCACACACCTCAGGCACACTTCATGCACACCTTGTGTACTCATGCAATCTTTGACGTCCACTGGGCTTATTAAATATTCATAAATACTCTATGAATACACACATCTAATTACTACAGAGTGAATCATGGGAAGGACTTGGGCAGTGGAGCCTCTTGTTTTAGAACCTGCAACTGTTAATTAAGGCTGCCAATCAATGACTTTCTGAACTACGCAAAAAACTGCCTTAAAAACTCTGCACCACAGCCCTCTGGGACACTTTCCTTTCTTGGCCTGGCCCACCTCTCTCTTAAGGTATTTGCTCTGTTCTCTCCTTATTATCAATAGAGTCTCTTGCAAGGGTAAAATCTCAGATTCATCTTTGCATCCTTACCAAGAACTGAGGACCAGCCGCCCCCCACCCCTGCTGCCAAGAAGGGATCGCCAGACTCTTCGCTAATTGACCCTCCTTCTCTCATCTACTTCCGGGGTAGTGGGTGGACATGTTTCCTTAGTTTTGTTTTTATGACAGATCTTGGCTGTGCTCTGAGCTTTGGGGAGACACTTAAGTCACTGATGACTGACATTAGCACCTTGCTCCAGAGAGATTCCTAACTACTTCTACCATGTGAAGAGACAATGTGAAGACTATCACTCAGAAGCCTGTGACCTGAAACAGATAATGCTGGTATCCTGATCTTAGACTTCCAGCTTCCAGAATTGCGAGCAATACATTTTTATTAGTTTGCAAAGTACCCAGTTCCAGTAGCTTGTTATGGCATCACAAATGTAACAAGGTATTATCACACTTTGTGTGTCCCAACCATAGTCAAAATGCTTCTAATGTCACTGGGGTATTACAGATGAATAAAAACTCAACATATATTAATGGTTTACTTCAGTCCCAATATATCAACTAGGCAGGAAGTTACTCTTGAGCAACTGAGAGGCATTCCAAAGGCTGAACATCCAATAACTGTCTAATATCCCCAACCTGTTTACTAACACTATCCCAAGCACATATTATTCATATTCCAAAATGGTCAGGAGTCCAGGAAAATCTCCAGCTAGCCCACTAGTAGGACTTTCCCCACTCTGGCACATGCACACACCTCAGGCACACTTCATGCACACCTTGTGTACTCATGCAATCTTTGACGTCCACTGGGCTTATTAAATATTCATAAATACTCTATGAATACACACATCTAATTACTACAGAGTGAATCATGGGAAGGACTTGGGCAGTGGAGCCTCTTGTTTTAGAACCTGCAACTGTTAATTAAGGCTGCCAATCAATGACTTTCTGAACTACGCAAAAACCTGCCTTAAAAACTCTGCACCACAGCCCTCTGGGACACTTTCCTTTCTTGGCCTGGCCCACCTCTCTCTTAAGGTATTTGCTCTGTTCTCTCCTTATTATCAATAGAGTCTCTTGCAAGGGTAAAATCTCAGATTCATCTTTGCATCCTTACCAAGAACTGAGGACCAGCCGCCCCCCACCCCTGCTGCCAAGAAGGGATCGCCAGACTCTTCGCTAATTGACCCTCCTTCTCTCATCTACTTCCGGGGTAGTGGGTGGACATGTTTCCTTAGTTTTGTTTTTATGACAGATCTTGGCTGTGCTCTGAGCTTTGGGGAGACACTTAAGTCACTGATGACTGACATTAGCACCTTGCTCCAGAGAGATTCCTAACTACTTCTACCATGTGAAGAGACAATGTGAAGACTATCACTCAGAAGCCTGTGACCTGAAACAGATAATGCTGGTATCCTGATCTTAGACTTCCAGCTTCCAGAATTGCGAGCAATACATTTTTATTAGTTTGCAAAGTACCCAGTTCCAGTAGCTTGTTATGGCATCACAAATGTAACAAGGTATTATCACACTTTGTGTGTCCCAATCATAGTCAAAATGCTTCTAATGTCACTGGGGTATTACAGATGAATAAAAACTCAACATATATTAATGGTTTACTTCAATAACAGGTAATCATTTTCCAAAGGGCATATAATAGTGATGGGATATGTTTTCTGAGCTAGCTTAGCTAAGTTTCTTGACTCTAACGCTGACACTACTAAATATGTTAATCAGTTATAAAGTGTTTGAAAGCATTATTTTTGAAGATTGAAACAACATTCTAATCCAAAAATAATGCATTTACAGAGTATTAGAATGTCTGACTCCTGGTACAAACAGCCTTATGTGGGGACTGTTGCGTTAAAATGATAAACTGAGCCGAATGAAACTGTCAAAAATGTGAGTCATAGTTAAGTGAAAAAATAGGTAAAATATTTGTATACTTTAATCCATTGTAAACAAACCTGTACATTTTTATCTGTTGTAATCTGAGATTAGTATTTGGAGAATGTGGATCAGAGTTATGGTCTAATGCTGAATGAGATCAGAATATTTATTTGCAATGAAATGCTTATAAAGTAAAATTCTTAGATTTCTTATGTATTGCTTTCTAAATTATTTGAGGAATCAAAATATATTTTTAAATGTAAATACATGTTTTGTCTACCACCAGATTTTCTACTATTTTATATCCACTTGAATTATTTAATAAGACTTTTGATAATAACCAGTATTTTCGTCTAATGAGTGAGCATTTTCCTGCAATTTCTGTGATTTTCCACAAAAGAATCAAATATTCTATTCTATTTTTAGTATAAACATTTACAAACTAGGTAATTTTTTTTTAATTTCTGAAATAAATGGCACGTAGTTAGTTTTTATTCAGTTATGGTTTTGAACAGATTGTGTTGAGACTAAAAAATCCTCATATTTATATGAATCATCAATTGAGATTTTAAACCAAGAATAAGGATAATGTTTATAATAAAATCTTAGAATAGGATTTTCTTTTAATATTGCATTTGTTTCTTTTATCTCCTGAAAGGGTGATCAAACAGACTGTAGTACAGTAAAGGAACTGGAAAAGCTCCAATAATATTTAAAGTAAAACATTTTTTTTTTTTTTTCAGAGCAGGGTTGTAATTAGCTAACATGCTAAAGAATTCCTTCTAAAACCATCTTGCATAACTTAAGAGAATTTCTCTTAAAGCATACTCATTCCTGCAGGTAGAGATTTGCCTTTAGGTATTTATCTGCCTGTCTTCAGTAAAAATGAAAGATAATTAAGGCATTTTTTTAGCAGCATATATTAAACTTCTGTCTCCTGAAAGAAAGAATTCTTAAAGCATATGTACCTGCAGATGGGAATTCATTGGAAAATGTTTTCTGCTGAAGGCCAACATTAGTAAAATAGAGTAGACTATGTTTAAGTTGGAATAATCAGAGGAAAACATAATGATACTAAGTACAAATTAATAATATTGGCACTTAGCACAAAATGTTACAGAAGTAGCTTTTGCTTGCTTCTTTTTTCTTGTTGTTTTTGATTTGGCCTTTTCTTTAGGACTATTAGTTACATTTTTAGTATTGAATGTCTGCTGCATTACAGATATTTTTCCATCAAAATAACACTAATTTGTAAGTGACTGTGTTCTTTAAAACAGAACTTGTGCTCAGTTACTTGAAATATTAGTTTGCAACAGAAGTAAAGACAAGAACTGAACAGCAACTCTTCTGCTAAGGTGCAGGTTGGGATGGCAACAGTTCTACTCATGGATTTTAAGACTTTGTTAACTAATGAGTGAGCATTTTCCTGCAATTTCTGTGATTTTCCACAAAAGAATCAAATATTCTATTCTATTTTTAGTATAAACATTTACAAACTAGGTAATTTTTTTTTAATTTCTGAAATAAATGGCACGTAGTTAGTTTTTATTCAGTTATGGTTTTGAACAGATTGTGTTGAGACTAAAAAATCCTCATATTTATATGAATCATCAATTGAGATTTTAAACCAAGAATAAGGATAATGTTTATAATAAAATCTTAGAATAGGATTTTCTTTTAATATTGCATTTGTTTCTTTTATCTCCTGAAAGGGTGATCAAACAGACTGTAGTACAGTAAAGGAACTGGAAAAGCTCCAATAATATTTAAAGTAAAACATTTTTTTTTTTTTCAGAGCAGGGTTGTAATTAGCTAACATGCTAAAGAATTCCTTCTAAAACCATCTTGCATAACTTAAGAGAATTTCTCTTAAAGCATACTCATTCCTGCAGGTAGAGATTTGCCTTTAGGTATTTATCTGCCTGTCTTCAGTAAAAATGAAAGATAATTAAGGCATTTTTTTAGCAGCATATATTAAACTTCTGTCTCCTGAAAGAAAGAATTCTTAAAGCATATGTACCTGCAGATGGGAATGCATTGGAAAATGTTTTCTGCTGAAGGCCAACATTAGTAAAATAGAGTAGACTATGTTTAAGTTGGAATAATCAGAGGAAAACATAATGATACTAAGTACAAATTAATAATATTGGCACTTAGCACAAAATGTTACAGAAGTAGCTTTTGCTTGCTTCTTTTTTCTTGTTGTTTTTGATTTGGCCTTTTCTTTAGGACTATTAGTTACATTTTTAGTATTGAATGTCTGCTGCATTACAGATATTTTTCCATCAAAATAACACTAATTTGTAAGTGACTGTGTTCTTTAAAACAGAACTTGTGCTCAGTTACTTGAAATATTAGTTTGCAACAGAAGTAAAGACAAGAACTGAACAGCAACTCTTCTGCTAAGGTGCAGGTTGGGATGGCAACAGTTCTACTCATGGATTTTAGAAGTGGCAACTCGTTAAAAAGTAGAGGATCTGATTCTTTATGAGATATTTTCTTTTTTTGGCCACTTCTATTGGTCTTTCATTTATTTGTTTACATCCATCTTTGTTCTTTGGCCTGTGTGGGCCTCCCATCACAGTGAGCTCTTTCCTTGCAGAGCACTGACTCTGGGCACATGTGCTCCAGAGCTCCAGCTTGGTAGTTGGACACATCGGTCCAGCTGCTCCACGGCATGTGGGATCATCCCAGGCCATGGATCAAACTAGCACCCCTTGCACTGCAAGGCGTTGTGTTTACAAACTGGACCACCAGGGAAGCCTGAGATATTTTCTTAAGAGACAGTCTCTATGTTCATATGAGCCCAAACCTATAATATCTAAATCTTATCTGTGTTTTATTTTTTAGGTATTACTCATAACTGATTTCTCCAATCTTGTATTTCTGCAAATGTCTTCTAGAATGAAGACAAAGAATTTAATTTTACCCAAAATTACCTGTATGCCTTTCTGTGCTTATATCTGCTGTCTGTCATGATATGTTGGAGAAGGAAATGGCAACCCACTCCAGTATTCTTGCCTGGAAAATTCCATGAACAGAGAAGCTTGAAAAGCTACAGTCCATGGGATCTCAAATAAAAATATATGTATCTTCCCTGATGGCTACGTGGTGAGGAATCTGTCTATAATGAAGGATGCCCCAGATTTCATTCCTTAGTTGGGAAGATCCCCCTTCAGGAGGGCATGGCAACCTACTCCAGTATTCTTACCTGGAGAATTCCATGGACAGAGGAGCCATCAGGGCTGCAGTCCATGGGGTCACAAGAGTTGGATTCGACTCAAGTGACTAAGCAGTATCATGATATATGTGTCTCTATCTTTGTAAATCTGTGGTGAAATCTTCACATCACATCGTGGTCTTGTATTCCACATACTTACATTACCCACATAAAACCTACAGTCTGCAGCCAGAAAATCAATGCAGATCTTCATTGTATTTGTATATGCATTTTTCTAGAGTTTTAAGGAAATAAAATCTCATCATTTTGTCTAGCTCTTAGAACAAACCCATGAAGAGAGTTTTACTGTACTCTGTTCAGAGATATGCAATCTGTATTTTAAAGAATATGAAAACTGTGGAATTAATATTCATGTTAAATAGCAGAGATCTGATTTCAAAATCAACTAGCAACATTTGGTTGGAGAGGAATCTCCACTGTTGACTCCTTCTCATAAAAGTTTTGGACACAAAAGCTTGATCTGCCAATTCTTGCTGTAAATTACTTAGGATAGAAAGTGCTGTATTGATTTTACTGTTGAAATACCAGTATATTAATATAAGATGTTAGGATATAGTTAAATGGGTAATGAAGCTAGCCCCAACAGGGGAGGCAGGAGCCAGTAGGTGAGAATGAGAGCAGACAAGCAAATTGGATAAAAGAGGGCATAGAAGCTGGCTCCCAGGTAGTGCTCTATTTTTCTGTTTTGGCTTAAGGTATTACTCATAACTGATTTCTCCAATCTTGTATTTCTGCAAATGTCTTCTAGAATGAAGACAAAGAATTTAATTTTACCCAAAATTACCTGTATGCCTTTCTGTGCTTATATCTGCTGTCTGTCATGATATGTTGGAGAAGGAAATGGCAACCCACTCCAGTATTCTTGCCTGGAAAATTCCATGAACAGAGAAGCTTGAAAAGCTACAGTCCATGGGATCTCAAATAAAAATATATGTATCTTCCCTGATGGCTACGTGGTGAGGAATCTGTCTATAATGAAGGATGCCCCAGATTTCATTCCTTAGTTGGGAAGATCCCCCTTCAGGAGGGCATGGCAACCTACTCCAGTATTCTTACCTGGAGAATTCCATGGACAGAGGAGCCATCAGGGCTGCAGTCCATGGGGTCACAAGAGTTGGATTCGACTCAAGTGACTAAGCAGTATCATGATATATGTGTCTCTATCTTTGTAAATCTGTGGTGAAATCTTCACATCACATCGTGGTCTTGTATTCCACATACTTACATTACCCACATAAAACCTACAGTCTGCAGCCAGAAAATCAATGCAGATCTTCATTGTATTTGTATATGCATTTTTCTAGAGTTTTAAGGAAATAAAATCTCATCATTTTGTCTAGCTCTTAGAACAAACCCATGAAGAGAGTTTTACTGTACTCTGTTCAGAGATATGCAATCTGTATTTTAAAGAATATGAAAACTGTGGAATTAATATTCATGTTAAATAGCAGAGATCTGATTTCAAAATCAACTAGCAACATTTGGTTGGAGAGGAATCTCCACTGTTGACTCCTTCTCATAAAAGTTTTGGACACAAAAGCTTGATCTGCCAATTCTTGCTGTAAATTACTTAGGATAGAAAGTGCTGTATTGATTTTACTGTTGAAATACCAGTATATTAATATAAGATGTTAGGATATAGTTAAATGGGTAATGAAGCTAGCCCCAACAGGGGAGGCAGGAGCCAGTAGGTGAGAATGAGAGCAGACAAGCAAATTGGATAAAAGAGGGCATAGAAGCTGGCTCCCAGGTAGTGCTCTATTTTTCTGTTTTGGCTTAAGGTCTCCCCCTTTTCATTCATTTCCTTTTCTCTACAAGTCATCTGGATATCAGTGTTGCAGTCAGCAAGACTGTATTTTGGCTGGGGCAACTCTATTTCTTATTTTCCTAGTACTAGTGAGCTTTTAAATATATGTGCTTCCATGGAGAAGTTTGAAATGCAAGAGTGAAAACTCTACCACATAAGTATCTTCCAAGCAATAAACAGTGCCTAGGGTCACATCATCTGACAATCCACTGGCTAAATCAAGTTGCACGTATTTACAACTCTGTGTACGCCTATGTGTGTTGGGCTGTATCTCTCAGTTTATGTCTTTCTCTCTCTCATATGTAGAAATGAGAGGCACGACTTGTAAAAATTCCCTTTACAGTCATAGACATCTTGGTTCTTTAGTGAATTTTGCTACAATATACAATATTTTTGTGCATTTGGTATATGTCTCCTAGGGCTGGCTGCCTAATTTAGGGGGCCCAGTGCAAAATGAAAATGCAGAGCCCCTTGTCCAAAAATTGCTTAAGAGCCACAAGATGATGATAGATGGTTCTGAGAATAAAAGAAAATGTGGAGACCCTATAAGCGCAGAGCACAATGTGTCTGCACAGGTTGTGCACCTGTGAAGCTGGCCCTGTCACTGAAACAGATACACAAAATGTTTCATTAGACTAACCTAGAAATGAACTTAGGTGGTAAACAACTCTGACTTTGTTAGATAATGCCAAAATATTTTCAAAGTGTTCACTTTAAACTAAAATATCAAAAAAATGGGGGCTGTGGATTTCAGAAATAGCAGAGATCTGATTTCAAAATCAACTAGCAACATTTGGTTGGAGAGGAATCTCCACTGTTGACTCCTTCTCATAAAAGTTTTGGACACAAAAGCTTGATCTGCCAATTCTTGCTGTAAATTACTTAGGATAGAAAGTGCTGTATTGATTTTACTGTTGAAATACCAGTATATTAATATAAGATGTTAGGATATAGTTAAATGGGTAATGAAGCTAGCCCCAACAGGGGAGGCAGGAGCCAGTAGGTGAGAATGAGAGCAGACAAGCAAATTGGATAAAAGAGGGCATAGAAGCTGGCTCCCAGGTAGTGCTCTATTTTTCTGTTTTGGCTTAAGGTCTCCCCCTTTTCATTCATTTCCTTTTCTCTACAAGTCATCTGGATATCAGTGTTGCAGTCAGCAAGACTGTATTTTGGCTGGGGCAACTCTATTTCTTATTTTCCTAGTACTAGTGAGCTTTTAAATATATGTGCTTCCATGGAGAAGTTTGAAATGCAAGAGTGAAAACTCTACCACATAAGTATCTTCCAAGCAATAAACAGTGCCTAGGGTCACATCATCTGACAATCCACTGGCTAAATCAAGTTGCACGTATTTACAACTCTGTGTACGCCTATGTGTGTTGGGCTGTATCTCTCAGTTTATGTCTTTCTCTCTCTCATATGTAGAAATGAGAGGCACGACTTGTAAAAATTCCCTTTACAGTCATAGACATCTTGGTTCTTTAGTGAATTTTGCTACAATATACAATATTTTTGTGCATTTGGTATATGTCTCCTAGGGCTGGCTGCCTAATTTAGGGGGCCCAGTGCAAAATGAAAATGCAGAGCCCCTTGTCCAAAAATTGCTTAAGAGCCACAAGATGATGATAGATGGTTCTGAGAATAAAAGAAAATGTGGAGACCCTATAAGCGCAGAGCACAATGTGTCTGCACAGGTTGTGCACCTGTGAAGCTGGCCCTGTCACTGAAACAGATACACAAAATGTTTCATTAGACTAACCTAGAAATGAACTTAGGTGGTAAACAACTCTGACTTTGTTAGATAATGCCAAAATATTTTCAAAGTGATAATAAAAATATACATGCCTATATGCCATGTATGGGGCTTTCCAGGTGGTGCTAGGGATAAAGAACCCACCTTTCAATGCAGAAGACTTAAGAGACATGGGTTCAATCCCTGGGTCAGGGACATTCCCTGGAGGAGTCCACGGCAACCCACTCAAGGATTTTTGCCTGGAGAATCCCATGGACAAAGGAGTCTGGTAGGCTACAGTACAGTGGGTCGCAGAGAATTGGACACAACTTAGTGACTAAACAACAACATATGCAATATATAAAATTTGCAGTGCTAAGCATTGGTATTATCATACTGTGAGATAAGAAAACCTTCTGAGAGGACCAAATCCTGGAATTCTTAATGCTGTGGCGAAAGACAGAGGTCTTGGTTGTATACAATAATCTCTTAGTAGTGCTATCTATTGCTAATGGAGATATAAGCCACTATATCCAAGACTGGTGATATGTGAAGTAAAAATAAATGTAAATAGCTTCAAGGTGTTTTTTTAAAAAATAGACCTTGGCCAATTAGAAGAATAGTCAATTCCCCCCTCACATTCTTAGGTACCTGGTTTGATTATCTCCTCTGTCCTGTCAGTAATTATAAAAAAATAGATCTTTAAACTCTCTCTAAGTTGAAGCATAATAAAAATAGAAAAGTTCGTAACAGATATTTGTAAGTCATTGGGAATATTATATTCTCATGTGTTATCTTCATGTAGTTCTATTGTTCACCTGATACTGATTTCAGTGTGTGGTGTGAGATCGGATCAATTTTAAATGACAAAATTTTTAGTTGTTACAAAAATACCTAAACAGACTGGGGAAAATGAAATGATTATTGTAAAAAGAAATAAAGAGGTACAGCAGGAAGGTAACTTTTGATTTACATCCTGATTCTTCAGGAAATAGATCGCAACAAACAAGGAGGGTCCCTGGAACAAGTAATAGTGAGCATTACTTTTCCAACTCTATGTGCTACAAAGGGAGTAGTAGTATTAGCAGAGACAGCCACAGAATGCATCTAAAGAGCAAAATTACCAGCACAGATTGTAAAGGAAACAATAGATAAAAGAGCAAAATTTTAAAGATTTTTCTATACAGAAAATCTGAATGAACAAGATTTCTTGAAAGAATAATAAATATAGTCAATTCCATGTAATGACTAGTCTATTAAACAAATCCAAAATATGACTATGGAAAAAACTATGTGAGGGGAATCTGGACAATAAAAGACAATTGAGAAGACCTTAAACTATAAAGTCTAAGTTGTGTTTTATATGTTACAAAACAAAACATTTACTAATAGTTGTATAAGTCATATCTGAGAGTTCTAGATTGGTAAGGACAATATTAGAAACATGAGCAGCAGAAACACTACAAGAAACTCTAATATGACTGTCCAAGCATGAGAAGATTACTAGCTGTGAAGGATAGTGCCTGAAAAGTGGCAAGTATAAATCAAAAAGAAATTGTGGAGGACAAAAGTACTTGGCATATTTGAAGTATTAATGTGATAGATGAGAAAAGAGAAATAAATATTTTGGAGTGAAAATGCCCAGGTTAACTTTTGGATAAGTCACAGATGGGACTGAATATAAAATAGTAACAGGGCAATATCTGGGCTAGAGGCAGCTTTAGGAAACTTCTCTTGATAGATATATAGTCCCAAGTGCACAGATTCTCAAAGGGCCTTATTATAAAGAAATATCAATGGAGGGCCAACAGTTAGGTGTTCTTAAAGCATGGAGTCCTGAAAATCCAGTGAGATGATGGAGTAGTCAACATTAACAGATAACATTGGAAAGACTTTTAAAAAATGAATGGAAAACTGTAATTTTCAAAGCACCATAGTGATTTATTTATTAATACTTATTTATTAATTCATTATGCTTCTATTTAATTTTTTAAGTATTGTTCTGATTTAGGCCCTGCTCTCATGGGACACATCTATATTGGTAGGAAGATGAATTTAGAATTTATAAACAAATACTTTGAAATGCTATTTGAGTATCTAATGGTGCTTAGTATTGAAATTAACAAATTGCTAATTCAACAAGAAATACTTAATAGAAATCTAATTTCATTTTACTTTATTTGAAATGTACTCTTTCTGGTAACCACTCTCATATTTATTATAGCTCTTCATGATAATAAAATAAAACTCTTATAATAAAATTGAGAATTCATAGCTGACATGTAATTTGGAAAATTTTTCATTTAAGAAGTTTCTGAGTAGCATTTTTAATATCATCTTAGAATTTAATACATGGGCTGTAAATCATAGCAAATCTTATTGGTCCAAAAATAAAAATGAGAATATTGACAATTTAAACTTTTAAAGAATTTGATTTTAAAAAGAACAAATTATTATTGTGCTAGCTATCATTACAGCTATTTAAAATACAAAGTTGTATGCACTGTATAGCAACAGTAGGTAGCAACTGCTAATTCAATGCATATCACAAATTATAAATTTCAGTATATTAGACTTAATATTTTCATTCATTGTCCATTATTCCATTTTTAATTAGGAAGAGATACTTTGTCTTTATTTTGATGGTAGAAAGCAACGGGTAGGGTTTTTTTGTTGGTTTGTTAACTTAAGTGTGCATGTACTGATGGTAACAAAGATTATACTTTAGGATTTTTTTAGTAGGTAATCAATTGCACGCATTTTAATGGAAAGATAATAAAGACATATTATAAGCTATGAAATATGGTAAATATATAATTTATTTTCTTAGAAAGTATACCACTGAATGTGGTACAATTTAGGCATCATTTTCTCTTCTTAAATGTCCCTTGTTATTAAGCTACATATTAAAAATATTTATGAAAAATTAAATATTATTATCTCTCCAACTTACTACCTATAAACTTTGAAATGCTATTTGAGTATCTAATGGTGCTTAGTATTGAAATTAACAAATTGCTAATTCAACAAGAAATACTTAATAGAAATCTAATTTCATTTTACTTTATTTGAAATGTACTCTTTCTGGTAACCACTCTCATATTTATTATAGCTCTTCATGATAATAAAATAAAACTCTTATAATAAAATTGAGAATTCATAGCTGACATGTAATTTGGAAAATTTTTCATTTAAGAAGTTTCTGAGTAGCATTTTTAATATCATCTTAGAATTTAATACATGGGCTGTAAATCATAGCAAATCTTATTGGTCCAAAAATAAAAATGAGAATATTGACAATTTAAACTTTTAAAGAATTTGATTTTAAAAAGAACAAATTATTATTGTGCTAGCTATCATTACAGCTATTTAAAATACAAAGTTGTATGCACTGTATAGCAACAGTAGGTAGCAACTGCTAATTCAATGCATATCACAAATTATAAATTTCAGTATATTAGACTTAATATTTTCATTCATTGTCCATTATTCCATTTTTAATTAGGAAGAGATACTTTGTCTTTATTTTGATGGTAGAAAGCAACGGGTAGGGTTTTTTTGTTGGTTTGTTAACTTAAGTGTGCATGTACTGATGGTAACAAAGATTATACTTTAGGATTTTTTTAGTAGGTAATCAATTGCACGCATTTTAATGGAAAGATAATAAAGACATATTATAAGCTATGAAATATGGTAAATATATAATTTATTTTCTTAGAAAGTATACCACTGAATGTGGTACAATTTAGGCATCATTTTCTCTTCTTAAATGTCCCTTGTTATTAAGCTACATATTAAAAATATTTATGAAAAATTAAATATTATTATCTCTCCAACTTACTATCTATAAACCTTGAAATTATTGGAAATGTAGAGAACTGCATCTTAATTATCCCTGGTAATTAAAAATTATATTTGCTTAGAAATGACAATAGAACACTTTTTAATACTTTGGTGGTACAAATATAGAGCAAAAATAGATGGAATATGCTTATTACTCAGCTAAACAAAGATTACAGTTGATGAGGATTTTTCTTGCTTTACTTTCAATTATTGCCTGTAGTACTAGTAATTGCTTATTTGTTTATGTAGTTTAAGCATAGACTGGGAGAGGGGTGAACTGAAATTAAGCAACATTATCTTGAAAATATTTCTTTTAAAAGGATTTAGAACAAGAATTTGATTTATTCAGTCTTTCCTTTTTTAATGCAGATTTTTCGACACTCAGCTATAATCTGTACCAATGTATGAACCTTTCCACTCCCCTTTTTTCAAAGTATTATTTTAGAAGTTACTTTTCTTAGTGTTTTCTTTTTCTTATGTATATTTCCTTTTGTCACACTGAGTTCTGTTTTCTATGGTTTGCAAAGTGTTATGTTGTCAGAGGAAGCTGATGTGTTTGATACTTTTGGACTTTAATTACTAAAAGTAATTTGCTACAGGTTCTAAGGAAAGCATTTCAATGGGGAACAAAAAGGACAGGGGCTGTATTAATTTCCCATCTGATTGCAGTTGGGGCAAGCTAAAAGAGCGAGAAAAAGACAAATACAAGAACCAGGTTCAAGAGTGACTGCTTGAAGTCAAAATAATAGTAAGAAACAGGCTGGTTTGTGGAATTCTTTTGCTTTGTTTTGTAGAAAATTTGCATTTTTCACCATACCTAAAACAGTACGTGTACTTTCCAAACTATGTGCTCTTACCTCGCTCGGGCCAGGATTATACTTTAGGATTTTTTTAGTAGGTAATCAATTGCACGCATTTTAATGGAAAGATAATAAAGACATATTATAAGCTATGAAATATGGTAAATATATAATTTATTTTCTTAGAAAGTATACCACTGAATGTGGTACAATTTAGGCATCATTTTCTTCTTAAATGTCCCTTGTTATTAAGCTACATATTAAAAATATTTATGAAAAATTAAATATTATTATCTCTCCAACTTACTATCTATAAACCTTGAAATTATTGGAAATGTAGAGAACTGCATCTTAATTATCCCTGGTAATTAAAAATTATATTTGCTTAGAAATGACAATAGAACACTTTTTAATACTTTGGTGGTACAAATATAGAGCAAAAATAGATGGAATATGCTTATTACTCAGCTAAACAAAGATTACAGTTGATGAGGATTTTTCTTGCTTTACTTTCAATTATTGCCTGTAGTACTAGTAATTGCTTATTTGTTTATGTAGTTTAAGCATAGACTGGGAGAGGGGTGAACTGAAATTAAGCAACATTATCTTGAAAATATTTCTTTTAAAAGGATTTAGAACAAGAATTTGATTTATTCAGTCTTTCCTTTTTTAATGCAGATTTTTCGACACTCAGCTATAATCTGTACCAATGTATGAACCTTTCCACTCCCCTTTTTTCAAAGTATTATTTTAGAAGTTACTTTTCTTAGTGTTTTCTTTTTCTTATGTATATTTCCTTTTGTCACACTGAGTTCTGTTTTCTATGGTTTGCAAAGTGTTATGTTGTCAGAGGAAGCTGATGTGTTTGATACTTTTGGACTTTAATTACTAAAAGTAATTTGCTACAGGTTCTAAGGAAAGCATTTCAATGGGGAACAAAAAGGACAGGGGCTGTATTAATTTCCCATCTGATTGCAGTTGGGGCAAGCTAAAAGAGCGAGAAAAAGACAAATACAAGAACCAGGTTCAAGAGTGACTGCTTGAAGTCAAAATAATAGTAAGAAACAGGCTGGTTTGTGGAATTCTTTTGCTTTGTTTTGTAGAAAATTTGCATTTTTCACCATACCTAAAACAGTACGTGTACTTTCCAAACTATGTGCTCTTACCTCGCTCGGGCCAGGTTTTACAGAACTCTGTCTTGTGTTTTTCATTTGGTGTTATAATTTCTCTATCGCTCTCTTGTAATTTTTTTCTCTCTCTTTCTCCATCTTTTTCTCTCTTTTGATGATTCCCTATGGAAAAGTTTAAAATAACTTTAAAGATGTGGAACAACTGGTACTCTGTTACATTGTTGCTGACAACATAATTTGAAATAGCCACTTTGGAACAAATCTTTGGAAGTACACACTTTCAAAAATTAAAGATAGATAATTTAAACGAACTAATTAAATAATCTGCTTTTAGATAAGGAAGGACACTACATAACGATCAAGGGATCAATCCAAGAGGAGGACATAGCAATTATAAATATCTATGCACCCAACATAGAAGCACCTCAATACATAAGGCAAACACTATCAGACATAAAAGGAGAAACTGCTTTTAGATATATTAAAAAAATTAATGTGACTTCAAGAAAGAAACACTGATGTGTAATAAAATGTGTAAAACATGTTCATAGATGACTATTTTAATGAAAAGCTACCAATATCCATCAACATTAGATTGCATAATTTAATTTTTTATAGAGAAATATAATACAGCAATACTTACATACACAAAAGCAAATAGGAAGGTAACAACAATCATAGTATTTTTCTTTGGAGAAATCCAGCACAGGAAAGTATTCTCTATGATTCTAGCCATGTGGAAGCAAAAATAGACATTACTAATCATTAATCTATGATGATAGCAATCAGAAGAGTGGTTACTTTAGAGCTAACACAAACATATGCTCAGGAGCCCTCCAGGAGAGTGGGGTTATTCTGCACCTTGATCTGTTACATAAATCTATATGCATGTAAAGGTTCAATAATTGGTACACCAAAGCTTTGTAGATTTTACTATAAATAAGATATACTTTTATAAAGTTCATTTTGGGGCTTCCTTGGTAGCTCAGTAGTTGAGTCACAACTATTGAGCCTGTGCTCTAGAGCCTCAGCCACACTATTGAGCCCATGTGCCACAACTACTGAAGTGCGTGTGCCCCAGAGTCCAAGTTCCAAAACAAGAGAAGTCACAACAAGAAGTCTGCTCACCTCAACTATAGAGTAGCCCCCACTCCCTGCAACTAGTGAAGAGCCTGCAAGCAGCAGTGAAAACCTAGAATACCCAAAACTAACTAACTAAAGAAAGGGCATTGTTCAAAAAAAAAAAAAAAAAGCCTGCACTTTTTTTGGAATATAGCCTGAGAAAATCATAGGCTGTTAAGTAAGTCTATTCATATAGCATGGTGTCACAGTAAAATATTTTTCAGGTTTGCTTTATATTTGTTGGGAATGGATTTTTTATTTTGTTATTTTTTTAGAGCTATTTTTGCTGGATACAGAATTTAAGTTGGATTTTTTTTTTTTTTCTTTTAGAATTTTAAAGCTGTTGTACCTCTGTCTTCTCACTTGCATTGTTTCTGATAAGAAATACACTGCTATCTTTGTTCCTGAACAAAGGACTTTAATTCTTAGCTGCTGTTTGGATTTTCCATTTATCCCTAATTTTGGGAGATTTGATAATGACATGATATGACTTTAGTTTTCTTTGTATTACTTGTGCTTAATATTGAGGTTGTTGGATCTGTGAGTTTATAGTTTAATCAAATTTAGAAAAATCTTCAGTGCTATTTCCTTACATATTTTTGCTTCTTCTCTTTATATATGCAGGGTTGGGGAGGGGAGAGCTTCTCTGGTGGCTCAGATGATAAAGAATCTGCCTGCCATGCAGATAACCTGGGTTTGATATTCTTGCATAGAGAAATCCATGGATAGAGGAGCCTGATGGGCTACATTCCATGGGATCACAAAGAGTTGTACACAACTGAGGGAGTAACACAAACACAGACATATGTGTGTGTGTGTGTATATATATATGTATATATATGTATACACATGTGTATATACATGTATGACTGCCTGAGTGTTTCACAGTCCACTGAAGCATTGTTAAAATTCTTTTTTATGAGGTGGTATATTTTTTCTCCATGTTTTTATTTCAGATAGTTTCTGTTGCTATGTCTTACGTCTACTTATTTTTTAAGCCTTTAAAACTACTTGAAACTGCCTCTGCCTCATCACAGTGCATAACCTCAGAAAGCAAAAGCAAGTAATTGCTTTAACAAGCATATATTGTGAACAGAAAGCCCATTCATTTGATATTTTGAATGGACATGAGCAATGGAAATTTGAGTTACACAAACATCAGAAATATTCATTTTAGCATTTACATTTATTATTCTCAATCATCTAGAAAGTAAGAAATGAAAAAAAATACTTTATTTTAAAGCTATATAAAATATAATACCGATTTAAAACAATTTTGCTGTTAAGTAAGTCTATTCATATAGCATGGTGTCACAGTAAAATATTTTTCAGGTTTGCTTTATATTTGTTGGGAATGGATTTTTTATTTTGTTATTTTTTAGAGCTATTTTGCTGGATACAGAATTTAAGTTGGATTTTTTTTTTCTTTTAGAATTTTAAAGCTGTTGTACCTCTGTCTTCTCACTTGCATTGTTTCTGATAAGAAATACACTGCTATCTTTGTTCCTGAACAAAGGACTTTAATTCTTAGCTGCTGTTTGGATTTTCCATTTATCCCTAATTTTGGGAGATTTGATAATGACATGATATGACTTTAGTTTTCTTTGTATTACTTGTGCTTAATATTGAGGTTGTTGGATCTGTGAGTTTATAGTTTAATCAAATTTAGAAAAATCTTCAGTGCTATTTCCTTACATATTTTTGCTTCTTCTCTTTATATATGCAGGGTTGGGGAGGGGAGAGCTTCTCTGGTGGCTCAGATGATAAAGAATCTGCCTGCCATGCAGATAACCTGGGTTTGATATTCTTGCATAGAGAAATCCATGGATAGAGGAGCCTGATGGGCTACATTCCATGGGATCACAAAGAGTTGTACACAACTGAGGGAGTAACACAAACACAGACATATGTGTGTGTGTGTGTATATATATATGTATATATATGTATACACATGTGTATATACATGTATGACTGCCTGAGTGTTTCACAGTCCACTGAAGCATTGTTAAAATTCTTTTTTATGAGGTGGTATATTTTTTCTCCATGTTTTTATTTCAGATAGTTTCTGTTGCTATGTCTTACGTCTACTTATTTTTTAAGCCTTTAAAACTACTTGAAACTGCCTCTGCCTCATCACAGTGCATAACCTCAGAAAGCAAAAGCAAGTAATTGCTTTAACAAGCATATATTGTGAACAGAAAGCCCATTCATTTGATATTTTGAATGGACATGAGCAATGGAAATTTGAGTTACACAAACATCAGAAATATTCATTTTAGCATTTACATTTATTATTCTCAATCATCTAGAAAGTAAGAATGACATACTATTAAAGTATTATAAAAAAATCAACTAAATACTGAGTAAATATGGAATTGTTTCCTAAAGCTATATAAAATATAATACCGATTTAAAACATTTTTGGGCTCTTTTATTGGTTTTTCATTTATTTATTTTCATCCATCTTTATTCTTTGGCCTGTGTGGGCCTCCAACTGTGGTGGCCTCTATCCTTGCAGAGCACTGACTCTGAATGCATGCCCTCAAGAGCAATGGTGCGTCATAATTGGACACACTGGTCAAACCACTCCGCGGCATGTGAGATTTTCCCGGGTCAGGGATTGAACCAGTGCTGCTTGCACTGCAAGGTGAACTCTTTACCCACTGGACCACCAGGGAAGCTCTTATCCATTTTGATATATATCAGTAAAAATTTCCTTAACACAGAACTACTAATATGCCAATCTAATTTTTTCCACCATTTAACAAAAAGTGATGGATAATACATTGTTCAGAAAACAAGAACAGGGAGTTATCTGTCTTTTCCCTCCAATTCTGAGTAAATTGAAACATGCCTTCAGCCCTGTTGAGCTTGTTTCCTTCAAGAAATATAACTAATTTGTTTCCCCCGAGCCAGTTATGTGTGATTTCTGCTGTGGGAGGCACTCTCTCCACTACGTGAAAAAAAAAAAAAAAAAGAGAGACTCTCAAAGGAAGGGCATTTGCATGAGAGAAAGAACACAAAGCAAAAAATGTATGCTGCTCATACTGTCATCACACTGTACAATTTTTAACTTCAGATGAAATTAAACCACTTCCAAAATCTAAATTTCTTTCATATCTTGAGATATCAATTGCCTAAATTAAATGTCATGAATGAGCCCAAATGAACAGACATATTTCATTTCTAGATGGCTACTGGTCTTGTCTACCCTATTTTAATCATGTTTAAGAGAATAATTATTGATTACAATTCCTCTTCTTCTTTAAAGATCTGTAATAGTTATAATTAATAATAGTAAGTTGGGTCTGTGTGTGCAGAGGAGAGGCTTCTCACCTCATAATTTCAATTATTTTAAAAATAGGTTTGAAACATCTTATTTTATTACTATTTTATTCTTTGGAAAACATACTATTAAAGTATTATAAAAAAATCAACTAAATACTGAGTAAATATGGAATTGTTTCCTAAAGCTATATAAAATATAATACCGATTTAAAACATTTTTGGGCTCTTTTATTGGTTTTTCATTTATTTATTTTCATCCATCTTTATTCTTTGGCCTGTGTGGGCCTCCAACTGTGGTGGCCTCTATCCTTGCAGAGCACTGACTCTGAATGCATGCCCTCAAGAGCAATGGTGCGTCATAATTGGACACACTGGTCAAACCACTCCGCGGCATGTGAGATTTTCCCGGGTCAGGGATTGAACCAGTGCTGCTTGCACTGCAAGGTGAACTCTTTACCCACTGGACCACCAGGGAAGCTCTTATCCATTTTGATATATATCAGTAAAAATTTCCTTAACACAGAACTACTAATATGCCAATCTAATTTTTTCCACCATTTAACAAAAGTGATGGATAATACATTGTTCAGAAAACAAGAACAGGGAGTTATCTGTCTTTTCCCTCCAATTCTGAGTAAATTGAAACATGCCTTCAGCCCTGTTGAGCTTGTTTCCTTCAAGAAATATAACTAATTTGTTTCCCCCGAGCCAGTTATGTGTGATTTCTGCTGTGGGAGGCACTCTCTCCACTACGTGAAAAAAAAAAAAGAGAGACTCTCAAAGGAAGGGCATTTGCATGAGAGAAAGAACACAAAGCAAAAAATGTATGCTGCTCATACTGTCATCACACTGTACAATTTTTAACTTCAGATGAAATTAAACCACTTCCAAAATCTAAATTTCTTTCATATCTTGAGATATCAATTGCCTAAATTAAATGTCATGAATGAGCCCAAATGAACAGACATATTTCATTTCTAGATGGCTACTGGTCTTGTCTACCCTATTTTAATCATGTTTAAGAGAATAATTATTGATTACAATTCCTCTTCTTCTTTAAAGATCTGTAATAGTTATAATTAATAATAGTAAGTTGGGTCTGTGTGTGCAGAGGAGAGGCTTCTCACCTCATAATTTCAATTATTTTAAAAATAGGTTTGAAACATCTTATTTTATTACTATTTTATTCTTGTTAAAAGCAGCTGAAAATGTTCAGCTTCTCACTGGAGTCCTGTTTTTAAAAATACACACATTATGAATATAATAAAACATATGCATTTTTCTTCAACCTAGAAAATATTTTTGTCATAACCAGAAAATGAGGATTACTATTAGGTACAACAATTAAAAGGGGATTTAAGACACACTTTTGGGTTTAGTTATGAAATCCCACTTTAAGGACTAGTGGCGGAATCAGAAAGAAGAGTATAAATGAGAAGGCCTGCAGTACATACTAATGACTAAGGCTTAGTCAACTTCTCAAATCATCTTGATCTTTATGAGTCTTTCTGCTAGATGTTACTAACCCAGCTCTGACAAAGTAAGATAAAGTATGGCAGTACCACATTATTTCTTCAATGTAACCCAGTTTCCTTGACAACAATAGCCTTTATGCCAAATAGGATACCAAGGCAGCCATCAGTGTTTGTAAGACAAAACAGAGCAAAACAAAAAACCAGAAAGGAGTCCAAGGTGTTTGGAGAATCTGTCTCAGAGTGTATTTATTTGGTACCAAAATATATGTTTATTTTTTCTTCTAAATAGAACTAAAGATAGAGTGCATGAAAATGTTCTTGTCAAGTATCAAAATGTATTGATAACAAGAACATTACTTAGGCAACACAGGTACCTAAGAATGACCCAGTGTAAGACAAGCAATGCACCATATTACAGGACAGTGATGAGATCAGAGACTGTAGCACAACTAAAGAAAAATTTTTTACCCAGTGTAAGCCCAGCACCTATCAGATTCCAAAATCTAAATTTCTTTCATATCTTGAGATATCAATTGCCTAAATTAAATGTCATGAATGAGCCCAAATGAACAGACATATTTCATTTCTAGATGGCTACTGGTCTTGTCTACCCTATTTTAATCATGTTTAAGAGAATAATTATTGATTACAATTCCTCTTCTTCTTTAAAGATCTGTAATAGTTATAATTAATAATAGTAAGTTGGGTCTGTGTGTGCAGAGGAGAGGCTTCTCACCTCATAATTTCAATTATTTTAAAAATAGGTTTGAAACATCTTATTTTATTACTATTTTATTCTTGTTAAAAGCAGCTGAAAATGTTCAGCTTCTCACTGGAGTCCTGTTTTTAAAAATACACACATTATGAATATAATAAAACATATGCATTTTTCTTCAACCTAGAAAATATTTTTGTCATAACCAGAAAATGAGGATTACTATTAGGTACAACAATAAAAAGGTGATTGAAGACACACTTTTGGGTTTAGTTATGAAATCCCACTTTAAGGACTAGTGGTGGAATCAGAAAGAAGAGTATAAATGAGAAGGCCTGCAGTACATACTAATGACTAAGGCTTAGTCAACTTCTCAAATCATCTTGATCTTTATGAGTCTTTCTGCTAGATGTTACTAACCCAGCTCTGACAAAGTAAGATAAAGTATGGCAGTACCACATTATTTCTTCAATGTAACCCAGTTTCCTTGACAACAATAGCCTTTATGCCAAATAGGATACCAAGGCAGCCATCAGTGTTTGTAAGACAAAACAGAGCAAAACAAAAAACCAGAAAGGAGTCCAAGGTGTTTGGAGAATCTGTCTCAGAGTGTATTTATTTGGTACCAAAATATATGTTTATTTTTTCTTCTAAATAGAACTAAAGATAGAGTGCATGAAAATGTTCTTGTCAAGTATCAAAATGTATTGATAACAAGAACATTACTTAGGCAACACAGGTACCTAAGAATGACCCAGTGTAAGACAAGCAATGCACCATATTACAGGACAGTGATGAGATCAGAGACTGTAGCACAACTGACCAATGGCCTAGAACTTTAAACAATATTCTCTTGGTATTCACAGTGTTAGCAGCTGGTAATGATGTAGGCACCTTCAAAAGCCATTATATCTTGTATATCAGTATGCTCAGCAGAGTTGGCAAAGCATCATGCAATTGCACGTAAGAACAGAAACAACTGTTCATGAACTCACAAAAGATCAACTAAGGACTAGCATGTAATATGGTTTAAACTTTGGAGGACCAAACGGAGTAACTTATTCAAATTTCCACAAGATTAGAACCTTTAAAATATTATTTGAAACATTTTTGATGATGTTAACATATATACATATATAGGTGTTGTTTTTGTTGTTTAGACACTAAGTCATGGTCAACTCTTTGTGACCCATTGACTGTAGCCAGCCAGGCTCCTCTGTCCATGGGATTCTCTAGGCAAGAATACTGGAGTGGGTCACCATTTCCTTTCCCAGGAGATCTTCCTGACTCAGGTATTGAATCCACACTCTAGAGCACAGGCTCAGTAGCTGTGGCATATGCAGTTAGTTGGTCCACACCACGTGGGACCTTCCTGAATCAGGGATCAAACTTGTGTCTCCTGATCAGGGGTCAAACTCGTGTCTCCTATCTACATGGGCAGGTGAATTCTTTACCACTGAGCCACCAGGGAAGCCCCACTACATACACGGTGTGTAAATTAATAAATACTAACTTACTATCTAGGACTCAGGGAAAAAACTATTAAAGTTAATAAATACAAAGAAGTGACTTTAGGAGTCAATAATGTACATAATGAATCAGATCACTCTTTCTTTTTCTCTTTCTTCTTTCATTTAGTAAACCTTCATTGAATATTTGTTCAGAGATAAGCACTATGGACTTTCCAGATGGCTCTTGTGGTAAACAAACTGCTTGCCAGTGAGACATAAGAGACTCAGGTTCAGTCTCTGGTTGGGAAGATCCCCTGGAGGAGGGCATGGCAACCCACTCCAGTATTCTTGCCTAAAGGATCTCCATGGACAGAGCAAATTGCCAGTCTACAGTTCATAAGGTCACAAAGAATTGTGCCTTAGAACTGAAGTGACTTAGAACTCACATGCACAGGCACTAGACATAAAATGACAAAGCATGGATGATGTTACTGGGGAGATCATAGTCAAGTAAAGGAGTTCTAATGAAGCACAGTGATCATGTGCTTCCAAGAAGACTGAGAAATTACACCCTTGTACATTTATCCCAGAAAAATAAAAAAACATGTATCCACTCAATACCTGAAAACAACTCACATGTCCTTTAATTAGTGAATGTTAAACTACACATTCAAATCATGAAATATTACTTAAAATATTTTTAATAAAAGAACTATTAATACATGCAACAGCTTGGATGACTAAGAATCATTTTAAGAGAAAAAAGCCAATTTCATAATATTACATAGTAACTGATTCCATTTAATAGCATTCTTGAAGTGACAAAAGTATAAGATGGAGAACAGAGTAAGGTGGTTGGTTGGAAGGTAAGAGTGTTCTGGTTGTGATTATAATATAGCACAAGGAATTCTTGTGATGGAACTCTTCTGTATCCTGACTTTGGTGGTAGTCACAAGAATGTACATAGATGATGAGATTGTGTGTGTGTGTGTGTGTGTGTGTGTGTTTTACACTCAGTCATGTCTGAGTCTTTGTGACCCCATGGACTGTAGCCCCTTTGTCCACGGGATTCTTCAGGCAAGAATACTGGACTGAGTTGCCACTTTAAAAAAAAAAAAAAAAGATTTATTTATTTATTTATTTTTTGGGGGGTGGAGTGGGGAGGGAGGGGGATGGGTGGGCCACCTCTATGGGTCTTTCATTTCTCTATTTTCATCCTTCTTTGTTCTTTGGCTCCTGTGGGCCTCCCATCGCGGTGGCCACTGTCGTCGCAGAGCACTGGTTCTGGGCGCACGCATGCCAGAGCTCCGGCTCAGTAATTGGACACATCAGTTCAGCCGCTCTGCGGCACGTGGGATCTTCCCAGGCCAGGGATCGAACCGGCGCCCCTTGCACTGCAAGGCGGTGCCCTTACCCACTGGACCACCAGGGAAGCCCTGGGTTGCCACTTGCTTCTCCAGAGGATTTTCCAAACCCAGCAATCAAACCTGGGTGTCCTGCATTGCAGTCAGATTCTTTACTGAGTTACCAGGGAAGCTCTTGATCAATTACACAGAACTAAACACACATACATAACACACCCTCACACACTGATAGGAGCAAGTGCAGGTTAAACTGATGAAATCATATCTGTGAATTATATAAATGTCAGTTTATTAGCTATAAAATTATCATGTAATTAGGTAAGATGTCATCACTGGGGAAAACTAGGTGGAGGGAATATTTGATCTCTGCTATCATTTAAGAGAAAAAGCCAATTTCAATTTAATAGTAATTTTTTGATATCCTATTAATACATGCAACAGCTTGGATGACTAAGAATCATTTTAAGAGAAAAAAGCCAATTTCATAATATTACATAGTAACTGATTCCATTTAATAGCATTCTTGAAGTGACAAAAGTATAAGATGGAGAACAGAGTAAGGTGGTTGGTTGGAAGGTAAGAGTGTTCTGGTTGTGATTATAATATAGCACAAGGAATTCTTGTGATGGAACTCTTCTGTATCCTGACTTTGGTGGTAGTCACAAGAATGTACATAGATGATGAGATTGTGTGTGTGTGTGTGTGTGTGTGTGTGTGTTTTACACTCAGTCATGTCTGAGTCTTTGTGACCCCATGGACTGTAGCCCCTTTGTCCACGGGATTCTTCAGGCAAGAATACTGGACTGAGTTGCCACTTTAAAAAAAAAAAAAAAGATTTATTTATTTATTTATTTTTTGGGGGGTGGAGTGGGGAGGGAGGGGATGGGTGGGCCACCTCTATGGGTCTTTCATTTCTCTATTTTCATCCTTCTTTGTTCTTTGGCTCCTGTGGGCCTCCCATCGCGGTGGCCTCTGTTGTCGCAGAGCCCCGGTTCTGGGCGCACGCATGCCAGAGCCCTGGCTCGGTAATTGGACACATCAGTTCAGCCGCTCTGCGGCACGTGGGATTTTCCCAGGCCAGGGATCTAACCTGCGGCCCTTGCACTGCAAGGCGGTGTCCTTACCCACTGGACCACCAGGGAAGCCCTGGGTTGCCACTTGCTTCTCCAGAGGATTTTCCAAACCCAGCAATCAAACCTGGGTGTCCTGCATTGCAGTCAGATTCTTTACTGAGTTACCAGGGAAGCTCTTGATCAATTACACAGAACTAAACACACATACATAACACACCCTCACACACTGATAGGAGCAAGTGCAGGTTAAACTGATGAAATCATATCTGTGAATTATATAAATGTCAGTTTATTAGCTATAAAATTATCATGTAATTAGGTAAGATGTCATCACTGGGGAAAACTAGGTGGAGGGAATATTTGATCTCTGCTATTTCCTATGTGCAGATGATATCACTCTATTGGAAGAAAGTAAAGAGGAACTAAAGAACCTTTTGATGAGGGTGAAAGAGGAGAGTTAAAAAGCTGGCTTGGAACTCAGAGTTAAATATCTAAGATAATGGCATCTGTTCCCATTACTTCATGACAAATAGAAGGGGGAAAAGTGGAAATAGTGATAGATTTTATTTTCTTGGGCTCCAATATCACATTGAACAGTGACGACAGCTGTGAAATTATAAGACAGTGAGTACAGCTGTTAAATTATAAGACACTTTCTTGGAAGAAAATCTATGACAGGGGCTTCCCCTGGTGGTCCAGTGGATAAGGACACTGCCTTGCAGTGCAAGGGGCGCCGGTTCGAGCCCTGGCCTGGGAAGATACCACGTGCCGCGGAGCGGCTGGACTGATGTGTCCAATCACCGAGCCAGAGCTCTGGAGCGCATGCGCCCAGAGCCGGTGCTCTGCAACGACATACGCCACCGCGATGGGAGGCCCGCAGGGGCCAAAGAACAAAGACCGATGAAAACAGAGAAATGAAAGACCAATAGAAGTGGCCCGCCCACTCCCCTCCCTCCCCAACCCGACCCCACCCCCACCCAAAAAGAAAATCTATGACAAACCCAGTTTGTTACAAAGTAGAGACATCACTTTGCTGACAACGGTCTGTATAGTCAAAGCTATGGTACTTTCAATAGTCATGTTAGGATGTGATAGTGGGACCATAAAGAAGGCTGACTGTCACAGAACTGATGCTTTCTAACTGTAGAGTTGGAGAAGACTTTGGAGAGTCCTTTGGACTAAGGCAGATCAAACCTGTTAATCTGAAAGGAAATCAACCATGAATATTCATCAGAAGGACTAAAGCTGAAGCTGAAGCTCCAGTATTTTGATCACCTGAGGTAAAGAGCCAATTCCTCATTGGAAAAGACTACGATGCTGGGAAAGACTAGATGCAAAAGGAGAATATGAGATGAGATGATGGGAGGATGGAATGATTAGATGACATCCCCATCCTCTGGTGATGGACATGAATTTCAGCAAACTCAGGGAGATAGTGGAGGACAGAGGAGGCTGACAGACTAGAGTCCATGGAGTCACAAAGACTTAGTGACTGAACAACAACAACAATTTCCTACAACTTCAATTGAATTCCATGTCATCTCAGTGCAAAAAATAAATGAATAAACAAACAAATAAATAGATGAAAATTAAAATTATAGAAGTAAAATCAGAGTATATACTACATACATCATTATATATCTAGTCTTCTCAAATGTGAAAATAAGATTTTTTAACAGACTTTTCTTTCAGTTTTAAGGTTAACAAAAAAGTTTAATAAAAACACTATTTTTGTCAATGTATTCCTGATAATTCTGGATAAAAATCCCACTACTGGGCATATACCCTGAAGAAACCATAACTGAAAAAGACCCATGTACCTCAATGTACACTGCAGCACTAATTGCAATAGCTAGGACATGGAAACCACCTAGATGTTCATCTATAGGTGAACTGATAAAGAAGTTGTGGCATGTATATACATTAGAATATTACCCAGCTATGAAAAAGAACAACTTTGAGTCAGTCATAGTGAGGTGGATGAACCCAGAGCCTGTTTTACAGAGTGAAGTAAGTCAGAAAAAGAAAGACAAATAACCTATATTAATGCATATATATATATATATATATATGGAATCTAGAGATGGTATGGATAAACCTATCTACAGAGCAGCAATGGAGATGCAGACATAGAGAACAGACTTTTGGACCCAGTGGAGAAGTGAGAAGGTAGGATGACTTAAGAGAGTAGTATTGAAACATATATATTAGCATATGTAAAATAGATGTGGTTTCAAAATGTGGTGCTAGAGAAGACTCTTGAAAGTTCCTTGGCTTGCAAGGAGATCAATCCTGTCAATCCTAAAGGAAATCAACCCTGAATACTTTTTGGAAGGACTAATACTGAAGCTGAAGCTCCAATACTTTGGCCCACAGGTGCAAACAGCTGACTCATTGAAAAAGACTCTGATGTTGGAAAAGATTGAATGTAGAGCATAAAAGGGGA
The DNA here is from genome assembly GCA_022376925.1 of Tragulus kanchil. Taxonomy (NCBI): domain Eukaryota; kingdom Metazoa; phylum Chordata; class Mammalia; order Artiodactyla; family Tragulidae; genus Tragulus; species Tragulus kanchil. The sequence continues at coordinate 22,279,257 of JAIOJX010000025.1, read as the reverse complement.
TGAGATGGTTGGATGGCATCACCAATTTAAAGGACACAAACTTGGGCAAAATCTGGGAGATGGTGAGGGACAGGAAGGCCTGGAATGTTGCAGTCAATTGGGTTGCAAAAAGTTGGATACAACTTAGCAACTGAACAAAAAACGTAAAGTAGATAGCAAGTGGAAATTTGCTGTTTGGCACAAGATAACCAAAGCCAGTTCTCTCTGACAAGCTAGAACGATGGAATGGAGAGGGAGGTTTAGGAGAGAGGGGGCATATCTATAGCTATGACTGATTCATGTTATGTATGGCAGAAACCCTTCTCAAATGTGAAAATAAGATTTTTAACAGACTTTTCTTTCAGTTTTAAGGTTAACAAAAAGTTTAATAAAACACTATTTTTGTCAATGTATTCCTGATAATTCTGGATAAAATCCCACTACTGGGCATATACCCTGAAGAAACCATAACTGAAAAAGACCCATGTACCTCAATGTACACTGCAGCACTAATTGCAATAGCTAGGACATGGAAACCACCTAGATGTTCATCTATAGGTGAACTGATAAAGAAGTTGTGGCATGTATATACATTAGAATATTACCCAGCTATGAAAAAGAACAACTTTGAGTCAGTCATAGTGAGGTGGATGAACCCAGAGCCTGTTTTACAGAGTGAAGTAAGTCAGAAAAAGAAAGACAAATAACCTATATTAATGCATATATATATATATATATATATGGAATCTAGAGATGGTATGGATAAACCTATCTACAGAGCAGCAATGGAGATGCAGACATAGAGAACAGACTTTTGGACCCAGTGGAGAAGTGAGAAGGTAGGATGACTTAAGAGAGTAGTATTGAAACATATATATTAGCATATGTAAAATAGATGTGGTTTCAAAATGTGGTGCTAGAGAAGACTCTTGAAAGTTCCTTGGCTTGCAAGGAGATCAATCCTGTCAATCCTAAAGGAAATCAACCCTGAATACTTTTTGGAAGGACTAATACTGAAGCTGAAGCTCCAATACTTTGGCCCACAGGTGCAAACAGCTGACTCATTGAAAAAGACTCTGATGTTGGAAAAGATTGAATGTAGAGCATAAAAGGGGATGAGATGGTTGGATGGCATCACCAATTTAAAGGACACAAACTTGGGCAAAATCTGGGAGATGGTGAGGGACAGGAAGGCCTGGAATGTTGCAGTCAATTGGGTTGCAAAAAGTTGGATACAACTTAGCAACTGAACAAAAAACGTAAAGTAGATAGCAAGTGGAAATTTGCTGTTTGGCACAAGATAACCAAAGCCAGTTCTCTCTGACAAGCTAGAACGATGGAATGGAGAGGGAGGTTTAGGAGAGAGGGGGCATATCTATAGCTATGACTGATTCATGTTATGTATGGCAGAAACCATCACAATATTGTAGTCATTATCCTCCAATTAAAAGTGAAATTAAAAATTTTCCCATCTACGACACATATTTTATCAACTGCTCTTTTGTGCTCTAAACATACTGTAGCATATTTGCCACTGGCTTTTATTTACACTATGATATTGTTTCCATTATACACTGTTAAATGATGTAATTTAACACAGCCTAGGGAAATTTCATAAAAGCATCAAAATACTAGGTTCCTGTACATAACAACATTTTTGTGTTTGTAGTATTATTTCCTTTTTTCAAATATATAGAGAATGTATTAAGATAACAAACTTGCCAACTTTCCAAAAATTGAGATTATATTCTAAATTAACATAATATTTCTAATAATATTCAGAATTTTAATCAATATGAATTTCAATGTAGAAGTGAACATTATAAAGTAATCATTAAAAACTTTTATCAAGGTCCATTAAAAAAATCAATTAAAAATTAAATTATGCCTTCCATTTGTCACTCTGTACACAAATATATTGCTTCTATTTAAAAACAATTATTTATTTTTGTGCTGCATCTTAGTTGCTGCACATGGGACCTTTAGTTTCAGTATCTGTGATCTAGTTTCCTGACCAGGGATTGCACCCAGGTACCCTGCATTGGGTGCATGAAGTCTTAGCCACCAAACCACTAAGGAGGTCCCAAGACGCTACTTCTTAAAAGAAATGAAATTAGATGTTGAATTCTGAAAGATAGGGCCACTTTGTAACCCAATATTCAGGACCTATTACAACATCTGCAAAATGTTTGAAAAGACTCTGAGGGAAAGATGGTGAGTGGACATCACCAATTTAAAGGACACAAACTTGGGCAAAATCTGGGAGATGGTGAGGGACAGGAAGGCCTGGAATGTTGCAGTCAATTGGGTTGCAAAAAGTTGGATACAACTTAGCAACTGAACAAAAAACGTAAAGTAGATAGCAAGTGGAAATTTGCTGTTTGGCACAAGATAACCAAAGCCAGTTCTCTCTGACAAGCTAGAACGATGGAATGGAGAGGGAGGTTTAGGAGAGAGGGGGCATATCTATAGCTATGACTGATTCATGTTATGTATGGCAGAAACCATCACAATATTGTAGTCATTATCCTCCAATTAAAAGTGAAATTAAAAATTTTCCCATCTACGACACATATTTTATCAACTGCTCTTTTGTGCTCTAAACATACTGTAGCATATTTGCCACTGGCTTTTATTTACACTATGATATTGTTTCCATTATACACTGTTAAATGATGTAATTTAACACAGCCTAGGGAAATTTCATAAAAGCATCAAAATACTAGGTTCCTGTACATAACAACATTTTTGTGTTTGTAGTATTATTTCCTTTTTTCAAATATATAGAGAATGTATTAAGATAACAAACTTGCCAACTTTCCAAAAATTGAGATTATATTCTAAATTAACATAATATTTCTAATAATATTCAGAATTTTAATCAATATGAATTTCAATGTAGAAGTGAACATTATAAAGTAATCATTAAAAACTTTTATCAAGGTCCATTAAAAAATCAATTAAAAATTAAATTATGCCTTCCATTTGTCACTCTGTACACAAATATATTGCTTCTATTTAAAAACAATTATTTATTTTTGTGCTGCATCTTAGTTGCTGCACATGGGACCTTTAGTTTCAGTATCTGTGATCTAGTTTCCTGACCAGGGATTGCACCCAGGTACCCTGCATTGGGTGCATGAAGTCTTAGCCACCAAACCACTAAGGAGGTCCCAAGACGCTACTTCTTAAAAGAAATGAAATTAGATGTTGAATTCTGAAAGATAGGGCCACTTTGTAACCCAATATTCAGGACCTATTACAACATCTGCATTTGGTTGGCACACAATTAGTATTTGTTGAGGAATGAATGAATAAGCAGATGTATGTATCAGGTTCGTCATTATTGAACATTTGAGATCTGTCTTTTCAAAAACATTCTCCAATTTATTGAATGTATTTTCAGCTATTTCTTGCCCACCCATGCATTGTCCTTTTTACTTGTTCCTAAATAGTATTTGTATGGTTTAGTAATGATTACATTTTGTTCTACAGGAGATATAGGTAGCCAAGCAATGCCATCTGTGTTTTGATTTACCATTTATAGTCAATTATATTGGTTTTTGTTGTAACTAACAGAAAAAAATCAAGAGAATTTATTGGATCATTCAACTAAATGCTTTAGATGTGGTTCAGAAAACAGACATGGTTTGATCAGGAATGAGATTTATTTTCCTTCCATTCTCATGTATCTGCCCCCATGTGGATATTGTCTTCCTGTTCAGTTTGGACCTCATAGCTGAGGAAGCCTGAAGACAGCATTCACCCTCACAATGAAACAAATTCCAAAGCTATGTGCATATTGAGCCACATTCATCCAGTGCTTGTTATACACGGAATGACATATAGTAATTAGATTGGTTCTGGTTGCTTTAAAAATCTGATTGGCTCAGATCCCAAGTAATTAGGACACCACATCATTTCTTAAAAATATTTGTGTAATTAATCCTATCTAACTGCACATTATAAGGAGAGAGTTTAGGAGTGACTGTTGTAATGGTCTTTGCTGGATATTTTGTTATCTGTTTCTCAATCAGAGAGACAAAGTGAGCGGTAAAGCTTGGACAGCTTATTGGTGAAATTTGTTTGTAGAGTTATAGCTCTAATTCTTGAGCATCTGCTTGGACCATGGTGTTTTTCTCACTGAGCATTGGGAATATATAGATGGAAAAGGGAAAAGAAAATGATATGATTGAAAATAATGTGTATTTCAGTTGCTGGCACTGTCAGGATTTTGTGAAAAACATGTTACTTTTGTTTATGAATATTTGATATTTCATATGAAATTGTACACTGAGATTCTTAGAACAGATGAAGAGTGAACCTAGAATAAAGTGAAAAAGAAGATGTTCAGATCACTGGGGCTTCAAAAATAAACACACGGATTTCAGTAAGATATGCTATTCCCTCCTGTCTCCAATCATTCTCCTTCTAAGATATTTAGGTAAAAACAGTTTGCAATAAATACAAGAAATATAACATATATAAATATTATGTTATATGTAATATATATTGGAATAGATATAGAAACAAAAATGGCTTTATAATGCTTAGCATGTAGTATTTAATAATCATATTAGAAAATACCATGGAGCTAGAGTAGGGCTTAGGTGTCAAACTGAACAGTTAAAAAGCTAAGGAACTGGAGTCATAATGTAAAGTGGGGCTTAGGCAGTTAACCCAGAAGAGAGGTATTCAGGTTTTGGAATAAAGATGAAATAAGAATGAGTGTGTGGAATCCAAAGAGGGAGAAAAGTTAAAAGGCACCACAGAGATGAGAGCAACCAAAAGCCTAAAGAGACGTTTGACTTAGAAAAATGCCAGAAACACAAATTATTTTTGACAGGTTTCAATGAAAAGCCACAGTGAGACCAGTGACATCTGTTTGATTATGTATTTATACATATATGTATGTTTAATGAACTTAGTATGTGCAATTGAATCTCTACATTTTTTTGTTAGCCTGTTCCAGGAACAGATTTGTTTCCTTCCATCTCCCAGACAAAGTTCTCAGCAAGTCTTTTCTTTTCTAGAAGTTGGCAAACTGGTTCTAAAACATGTATGAAAAGAATAGCTGAAAATTTCTGAAAAAATGTAGTTGAAATTTTCTACTGGGTTTTGAGAATTTTTATTAAGGTGCAGTATACAATTTTTGCCTGGAGAGTCCCATGGACAAAGTTGCCTGGAGAGCTATAGTCTATAGGATAGCAAAGAGTCAGACACGACTGAAGCAACTTAGCACAAACTAATGACAGGACTAATACCTGCTAATGGAAGAAAAGAGGATCCAGAATAAAGTCACATAAGTACATCATTTTTTAAAACAAATGTACTAAGCTAATTTAATGGTGAAAGATTAGGCTTTCCATCAAGTGGTAATAGGCAAACTGAATATTCAAAGTTAGTTTTAAAAAGAGGAAAAGATTGACCAATATCGCATATCATTAAAAAAATTAATTTTAGATTTATTATATAGCTAAATACATATTATGGAAATTTCAGAGAAAAATATAAGGCCAAATTTTAGGACATGGGGTTTTCTAGGTGGTGCAGTGGTAAAGAATCGACCTACCAATGCAGGAGACACAAGGCACATGAATTTGATACCTGGGTAGGGAAGATCCCCTAGAGGAGGAAGGGGCAACCACTCCAGTATTCTTGCCTGGAGAACCCCACAGACAGAGGAGTCTGCTGAGTTATAGTCCACAAGACAGCAGAAAAGAATTGGATACAACTAACTGCACACGCAACAATCTTGGGATACAAAAAGCACTAACAATAAAAGAAACAGGTATAATACATTGGGTCTCATCAAAAATAAAATCTGTTTTTCAATAGATACTGTTAATAAAAAGTAAAGAAACCCATATTCTATGGTAATATAGTACAATACTTGTCATATAAATATCTGATAAAAACCTATACCCAGAATAATATATCAAGATACATACAGATGCAAATCTTGAAAATCATCAATATAATGATAATCCAATAAAAATACAGAATTACTTGTACAAAAAAAGATTTCCAAAAGTAAAATGTTTAAATGATCAGTGAAAATACACAAGACATGATTAGTTTCTAGGGAAATGAAAATGAAAATTAAGACCATAATGAGTTGCATCTTTAGATCTCAAGAATGTCCAAAACAATGCCAAGTATTTCAGAGGGTGTAAGAGAATGAAGGGCTTCCCCGGGGGCTCAGTGGTGAAGAATCTGCTAATGCACAAGACCTAGGAGAGTCGAGCTAGATCCATGAATCAGGAAAAGAAATTGCAACCCACTCCACAGTATTCCTGCCTGGAAAATCTCATGGACAGAGGAGCCTGGCCGACTATGGTCCATGGCATCACAGAGTCAGACATGACTGTGTGACTGAGGAAACACAAGCAGGATAAGACCTAATTCCAAAATCTGCACTCTTTCCATGCACCAGTATGCTCAGCAGTGGTACATGATAGAAGAGCATACAATTACAAATTTGGAAGAGTTTGAAATTTGCTCATAAACTATACACCTAAAAAATGACGCAGTAATTCCTTTCCTAAGCATTTACCCCAAAGGAATGAAAATATGTATGTTCATAGCGACTTTAAGCATAATCATCAAAAATTGACAAAAGATTGTCTATCTTCAGGCAAATGGATGTATTTATACAATGGGATACAATCAAGCAACTCAAAGGAGCAAACAACTGCTTTTCTAAAAGCATTTATTTATAAAAGAACATAATTTGGTTGAGTGAAAGAAGTCTGAGACTCAATAAGATGTACACTGCATGTTTTCCAGGTAGTATCAAGTTCCAAACAGACAGAACTAAGATTTGATGAAAAATATCAAATCAGTGGTTGTGTTGGGCTGAGGAATAGAGAGAATTCAATGGTAGTATAGGAAACTTTTGAGGATAACAGAAAATTTCTGTATTTTGATTGAGGTGGTATTTAAAGAAAGGCATATATTTGTCAATACACAATGATCGGCACATTTTAGATCTACATACTTTATTTTATGAAAACCATAGCTCAATGAATTGATTATAATAAGACAAAATGACTTTGTGAAACTTTACTTTGTGAATTATAGGGCTGTAAATCTTTGTTACATAGCATCCCAACAGAATCTTACAATACCAGAACAAACTGGGAGTTTGAAAACAATGAGTTGCATCTTTAGATCTCAAGAATGTCCAAAACAATGCCAAGTATTTCAGAGGGTGTAAGAGAATGAAGGGCTTCCCCGGGGGCTCAGTGGTGAAGAATCTGCTAATGCACAAGACCTAGGAGAGTCGAGCTAGATCCATGAATCAGGAAAAGAAATTGCAACCCACTCCACAGTATTCCTGCCTGGAAAATCTCATGGACAGAGGAGCCTGGCCGACTATGGTCCATGGCATCACAGAGTCAGACATGACTGTGTGACTGAGGAAACACAAGCAGGATAAGACCTAATTCCAAAATCTGCACTCTTTCCATGCACCAGTATGCTCAGCAGTGGTACATGATAGAAGAGCATACAATTACAAATTTGGAAGAGTTTGAAATTTGCTCATAAACTATACACCTAAAAAACGACGCAGTAATTCCTTTCCTAAGCATTTACCCCAAAGGAATGAAAATATGTATGTTCATAGCGACTTTAAGCATAATCATCAAAAATTGACAAAAGATTGTCTATCTTCAGGCAAATGGATGTATTTATACAATGGGATACAATCAAGCAACTCAAAGGAGCAAACAACTGCTTTTCTAAAAGCATTTATTTATAAAAGAACATAATTTGGTTGAGTGAAAGAAGTCTGAGACTCAATAAGATGTACACTGCATGTTTTCCAGGTAGTATCAAGTTCCAAACAGACAGAACTAAGATTTGATGAAAAATATCAAATCAGTGGTTGTGTTGGGCTGAGGAATAGAGAGAATTCAATGGTAGTATAGGAAACTTTTGAGGATAACAGAAAATTTCTGTATTTTGATTGAGGTGGTATTTAAAGAAAGGCATATATTTGTCAATACACAATGATCGGCACATTTTAGATCTACATACTTTATTTTATGAAAACCATAGCTCAATGAATTGATTATAATAAGACAAAATGACTTTGTGAAACTTTACTTTGTGAATTATAGGGCTGTAAATCTTTGTTACATAGCATCCCAACAGAATCTTACAATACCAGAACAAACTGGGAGTTTGAAAACAATGAGTTACAAGAATAACAAAAGATTTTATAGACTATATAGGTTACAAACACTTTAAAAATATTTCAAATGTTTTAGTTTGTAGGATGTCATTGTTGACAGGTAAGCAGAAATGGAAGAAGAAAGGAAAGGGCATGAATTAATACCTGTATTTTTTTCTTTATAAAAAATTTTGGATTTGAAAATATACAAGTAATACTAATAAGAACGACTAGATCTTTTAAGACAAAGCCAGACTAATTTTTTACTTCAAAATATTTCATGCTTGACCAAGGATAAGTGAACTTTCCAGCAAAAGATCAAGTTTAGTTTAAAGTTATGACCCTGGAACAATTACAGATTCTGTAAAACATCTCCTGTCAGATACATCCCTGTTTCACTCACTCCCTTCCCACTCTTCCTCTTTTTTAAACAATATAAATTCTTATCCATAAATCTGTGTTCATGTTTTCATGCAACTTATATATAATACCTATTATTTTTCAATGAAAAATGATTCATTGTTATAGAGTATAAATTTTCCTATTTCTTTAGGTCCTTGGAAATTAATTGTTGTTGTAAGGATTTTGTCTTATTTTTCTCCCTGACAAGTAACTTATTGGTACAAATAACTAAAAGCACGTATCTTGAGATGGGTTCCTGCCTCTGGGCAGAGAACACAACAGCACTGTCCTGTATACAATTAATGGGTCATATCATAAAGACTCATGTTGCTAAATACTAAAGACTGATGGGGCACAAATGTTTGCTGCAGTATCTCAGTAGAATTTCAGTCATGAGTATTTAGATTCTGGCCATCTGGGTACAACTTATAAATATGTATATAGATAACTTTTTTAAACTTATTTTTTGCCTTTTGGATGATAGGTAGGTATGTTTTCAGAGGAAAGATAATCAAAAGTACGCAGTCTGCTTCCCTTGAGCACTACCAATATAATTTGCATTTAAGTTGCTTACACGCAGTCTTGAGCAATAGATGCTAAAAGCTAAAATATTTTGATTGATTGAAATGAAAAATACCTTCAATGTTATTTTGGTGCTGTGTATGTGCGTATGAGTGTGTGTGAGTGACTTTAGAATGTCATATTTTACCTGAGAATAACTTAATGTTTTTACTGGAACGATTTTAAGTCAATGCTATTGTAAGGAACATTAGCTATTCTATAACTCCCGCACAGTGTGTTCTCTATAACTAAATGAATAAACATGTAATGCTTTAAAATTATGGCATAAACAAACACTGTGCTCTCTTATTTCATGCCATGAGGGGCATTTACTGAATCTTAACAAAGCCAAACCATCAAAATGTTACTTTTTACTTCAAAATATTTCATGCTTGACCAAGGATAAGTGAACTTTCCAGCAAAAGATCAAGTTTAGTTTAAAGTTATGACCCTGGAACAATTACAGATTCTGTAAAACATCTCCTGTCAGATACATCCCTGTTTCACTCACTCCCTTCCCACTCTTCCTCTTTTTTAAACAATATAAATTCTTATCCATAAATCTGTGTTCATGTTTTCATGCAACTTATATATAATACCTATTATTTTTCAATGAAAAATGATTCATTGTTATAGAGTATAAATTTTCCTATTTCTTTAGGTCCTTGGAAATTAATTGTTGTTGTAAGGATTTTGTCTTATTTTTCTCCCTGACAAGTAACTTATTGGTACAAATAACTAAAAGCACGTATCTTGAGATGGGTTCCTGCCTCTGGGCAGAGAACACAACAGCACTGTCCTGTATACAATTAATGGGTCATATCATAAAGACTCATGTTGCTAAATACTAAAGACTGATGGGCGCACAAATGTTTGCTGCAGTATCTCAGTAGAATTTCAGTCATGAGTATTTAGATTCTGGCCATCTGGGTACAACTTATAAATATGTATATAGATAACTTTTTTAAACTTATTTTTTGCCTTTTGGATGATAGGTAGGTATGTTTTCAGAGGAAAGATAATCAAAAGTACGCAGTCTGCTTCCCTTGAGCACTACCAATATAATTTGCATTTAAGTTGCTTACACGCAGTCTTGAGCAATAGATGCTAAAAGCTAAAATATTTTGATTGATTGAAATGAAAAATACCTTCAATGTTATTTTGGTGCTGTGTATGTGCGTATGAGTGTGTGTGAGTGACTTTAGAATGTCATATTTTACCTGAGAATAACTTAATGTTTTTACTGGAACGATTTTAAGTCAATGCTATTGTAAGGAACATTAGCTATTCTATAACTCCCGCACAGTGTGTTCTCTATAACTAAATGAATAAACATGTAATGCTTTAAAATTATGGCATAAACAAACACTGTGCTCTCTTATTTCATGCCATGAGGGGCATTTATTCTTAAAGCTGTTACTTTTGAATTTCACTGAATCTTAACAAAGCCAAACCATCAAAAGTATACGCTTTCTCCACAATTGTTAGTTTCTGCACAAAAGCTGTCTTCCATCATATTTAAACAAAACTGTCATTTGCAAAATTAGATTATTAATTTTCAGAAAGCATGAATCTCAACCTTCGTGATACTTTTTCAATATAATCATTAAGAGAAAGTTCATGAATGCTTAATGAAAAAGAAGCATTTGCATCCTATAAATACCTTCCGATTCCTGTTCTGTATGCAGTGGTTGTACTGCCATCTGGCAAAGGTTTCAGTCGATTGAAGCTAAAGCAATAAATTAATACAGTAAAAGATGCTACCAACAGTTTTAAACCAATTAAAATGCTTGAAGCAAGCTCAGTGCAAGTTAAAATGTTATGTCTGCTTATGCCAATAGCCATGTATAAAAGAAATGTAATAAGCCAACCATGCTGAAGGAAAGGTAAAAAAAGTCAAGGGTTCTTTCCACCGTGGGCACTTACAGCAAAGGGTTCACATAATTAAAAAGTAAATACTGGCCTGTGCCCACGCTTCTCACCACACCATCCCTAGTTCTCAGGCAAAACATTAAACTTACTGTTTATTTTTATTGCACCTTTGTATTTCAAATAACAGAGTTTAATATTTTATATGTCTGGAGAGATCTCTCCTGATGGGGATCAATTAGTTGTAAAAGTAACATTTTCTTTCCAAAATTTCCACATATCACTACTGACTTAAACAAAGAGATTGGACTCAGTCTGCTTCCCTTGAGCACTACCAATATAATTTGCATTTAAGTTGCTTACACGCAGTCTTGAGCAATAGATGCTAAAAGCTAAAATATTTTGATTGATTGAAATGAAAAATACCTTCAATGTTATTTTGGTGCTGTGTATGTGCGTATGAGTGTGTGTGAGTGACTTTAGAATGTCATATTTTACCTGAGAATAACTTAATGTTTTTACTGGAACGATTTTAAGTCAATGCTATTGTAAGGAACATTAGCTATTCTATAACTCCCGCACAGTGTGTTCTCTATAACTAAATGAATAAACATGTAATGCTTTAAAATTATGGCATAAACAAACACTGTGCTCTCTTATTTCATGCCATGAGGGGCATTTATTCTTAAAGCTGTTACTTTTGAATTTCACTGAATCTTAACAAAGCCAAACCATCAAAAGTATACGCTTTCTCCACAATTGTTAGTTTCTGCACAAAAGCTGTCTTCCATCATATTTAAACAAAACTGTCATTTGCAAAATTAGATTATTAATTTTCAGAAAGCATGAATCTCAACCTTCGTGATACTTTTTCAATATAATCATTAAGAGAAAGTTCATGAATGCTTAATGAAAAAGAAGCATTTGCATCCTATAAATACCTTCCGATTCCTGTTCTGTATGCAGTGGTTGTACTGCCATCTGGCAAAGGTTTCAGTCGATTGAAGCTAAAGCAATAAATTAATACAGTAAAAGATGCTACCAACAGTTTTAAACCAATTAAAATGCTTGAAGCAAGCTCAGTGCAAGTTAAAATGTTATGTCTGCTTATGCCAATAGCCATGTATAAAAGAAATGTAATAAGCCAACCATGCTGAAGGAAAGGTAAAAAAAGTCAAGGGTTCTTTCCACCGTGGGCACTTACAGCAAAGGGTTCACATAATTAAAAAGTAAATACTGGCCTGTGCCCACGCTTCTCACCACACCATCCCTAGTTCTCAGGCAAAACATTAAACTTACTGTTTATTTTTATTGCACCTTTGTATTTCAAATAACAGAGTTTAATATTTTATATGTCTGGAGAGATCTCTCCTGATGGGGATCAATTAGTTGTAAAAGTAACATTTTCTTTCCAAAATTTCCACATATCACTACTGAATTAAACAAAGGATAGAGATTGGCCACTGATAACAGAAGGAAACATGGTTTTTCTCCACTTTATTTATTGTTTAATTTTTTTTGGCTGCACCTCAGGGTATGTAGAATCTTAGTTCTCTCACCAGGGAGCTGTGGCTCTTGCATTGGAAACATGGAGTCTCAACTGCTAAACATTCAGGGAAGTCCTACTGTTGTTTCATTTTAAAGCTACTTTTTATTTTTGAGTGTATATATACAGATGAAAGAAAGCAAGTGAAGATTTTTAAAAAGTCTTCCAGTTACATAGGTGATTCCTACAAGATCATTTAAGGTTGGGAAAACAAATTTATTGTGTTTCATATATGAGATAGTATTTGTCTTTTCTCTTTACAATTTTCATTCTTCATAAATATGAGCAACTTTGTGAGTTCACATGTCTAAGGCTGGTAATGTATACCCTACATTCTGATTATTAAATAAAATGGATTGATTTTAGTGGTAGGAGCTCAGTTCTATAATATTTCTGAGAGGTATGGTCTGTTTGATGGCTGTTTATCCTTATTGTCATAATTTGTAGCTAAATATAACTATCCTGAAAGCCCAGTTTGTTTATTCAGCTTTTCAATTGTATGGGCAATATTGCTTTTCTTACAATGTTGTGTTAGTTTCTTCTGTTTAGCAAAGTGAATCAGCCATAGGTATATATATATATACATATATAATATGAATGAATGAATGAATGGGTTCCGATGCCCTCCTCCAAGGGATCTTCCCAACCCAGAAATTGAACGTACATCCCCTGTGTATCTTGCATTGCAGGCGGATTCTTTACCACTGAGCCACCAGGAAGCCTATTTCCATCCCCTGTTTTTTGGATTTTCTTCCCATCTAGGCCACCACACAGCAAAGGGTTCACATAATTAAAAAGTAAATACTGGCCTGTGCCCACGCTTCTCACCACACCATCCCTAGTTCTCAGGCAAAACATTAAACTTACTGTTTATTTTTATTGCACCTTTGTATTTCAAATAACAGAGTTTAATATTTTATATGTCTGGAGAGATCTCTCCTGATGGGGATCAATTAGTTGTAAAAGTAACATTTTCTTTCCAAAATTTCCACATATCACTACTGAATTAAACAAAGGATAGAGATTGGCCACTGATAACAGAAGGAAACATGGTTTTTCTCCACTTTATTTATTGTTTAATTTTTTTTGGCTGCACCTCAGGGTATGTAGAATCTTAGTTCTCTCACCAGGGAGCTGTGGCTCTTGCATTGGAAACATGGAGTCTCAACTGCTAAACATTCAGGGAAGTCCTACTGTTGTTTCATTTTAAAGCTACTTTTTATTTTTGAGTGTATATATACAGATGAAAGAAAGCAAGTGAAGATTTTTAAAAAGTCTTCCAGTTACATAGGTGATTCCTACAAGATCATTTAAGGTTGGGAAAACAAATTTATTGTGTTTCATATATGAGATAGTATTTGTCTTTTCTCTTTACAATTTTCATTCTTCATAAATATGAGCAACTTTGTGAGTTCACATGTCTAAGGCTGGTAATGTATACCCTACATTCTGATTATTAAATAAAATGGATTGATTTTAGTGGTAGGAGCTCAGTTCTATAATATTTCTGAGAGGTATGGTCTGTTTGATGGCTGTTTATCCTTATTGTCATAATTTGTAGCTAAATATAACTATCCTGAAAGCCCAGTTTGTTTATTCAGCTTTTCAATTGTATGGGCAATATTGCTTTTCTTACAATGTTGTGTTAGTTTCTTCTGTTTAGCAAAGTGAATCAGCCATAGGTATATATATATATACATATATAATATGAATGAATGAATGAATGGGTTCCGATGCCCTCCTCCAAGGGATCTTCCCAACCCAGAAATTGAACGTACATCCCCTGTGTATCTTGCATTGCAGGCGGATTCTTTACCACTGAGCCACCAGGAAGCCTATTTCCATCCCCTGTTTTTTGGATTTTCTTCCCATCTAGGCCACCACAGAGCAGAGTGGAGTTCCCTGTGCTCTGCAGCAGGTTCTCATTCGTCATCTGTTTCAGACACAGGACTGTGTGGATGTCAATCCCACCCTCCCCACTTACCCCACTCCCCATTTTCCCCCTTCTATCCATGCATCTCTTCTCTACCTCTGTGTCTTTATTTCTACTTTGCAGCTAAGTTCATCTATATTTTTTCCCAAGATTTCACATATAAGCAATATTAAACAATGACTGTTTTTCTCTTTTTGACTTACTTCACTCTCTATGACAGTATGTCTATCCATGTCTCTGCAAATGATCCAGTTTCATTCCTTTTTATGGCTCATATTCCATTGTATATATGTACCACATCTTCTTTGTCCATTCTTCTATTGCCTCCATGTCCTGGAAACTATGGATAGTGCTGCAAAGAACATTGAGGCACATGTATCTTTTTCAATTATGGATGTTCCCTGAGCATATGCCCAGCAGTGGGATTTCTGGGTCATATGGTACTTCTATTTTTCATTTTTTAAGGAGCCTCTATAGTATTCTCCATCGAACTGGCTACAACAATGTATATTCCCACCAACAGTATAGACGCATTCTTTTGTCTCCATACCCTCTCTGTCCGGGACTGCGGGGCGGCCCGGCCACATCCTATAGCCTCCTATACGTGAATGCTGCAATGCGCCACTTTAGATGGCGCCTAGCGGAGCCTTTCATGAATGAGCCCTGGCCACACTTTGCAGCCTCCAGTTTAGGAGCATCGTCATGTTTTCACAAAGATGGTGCCTGGTGGATGTAGGGAGGTGTGGTTTAAGGTGTGTGCATATTGCTCTGATAGGTTGTTCCTGGTTTCCGTGCCCGTGATCAGTGCATGCTTCCCTTGCATTCCTATGGGGTCGGAAGCCTGTGTGCATCTGACCTTTTACATGATTGGCTTATGAGTAGCTCCTTCCTGTTTCTGTGTAGTATAAATACCCCCTTGTTTCCGCAATAAAACGAGACTTGATCAGACTCCTGTCTTGTCTCCATTTCTCTTGTCTCTTGTCCTCTCAATTCCCACTCTCCCCCTTTTAGGGCCTGCATTGATGAATCCTAGGTCTGCACTGATGAAGCCCGCGGGTCGGGACACCTCGCCAGCATTTATTGTGAATTTTTATGATGATGGCCATTCTGACTGATGTGAGTTAATACCTCATTGCAGTTTTGATTTGAATTTCTCTAATAATTAGTGATGTTGAGCATCTTTTCATGTTGACCATCTGTATTTCTTCTTTGGAGAAATGTTTATTTAGGTCTTCATACAGGTAGTCTTAGATACACTAATGTAAATTTAAAGAATCAACAATTCCTAAGTATTATATATCTATAATCTATCAATCTATAATCTATCAATTATCTATATAGTCATATCTCAGACATATTGCATATTTGGTTCCAGATCACTACAATAAAGTGAATATTGCAGTAAAGTGAGCCATACAAACTTTTTGAGATTCCCAGTGCATATAAAGTTTACATTAATACTTCACTGGAGTCTGTTAGGTGTGTAATAGCATTATGTCTAAAAGAAATAAGTATACCTTAATTGAAAAAAATACTTCATTGTTACAAAATGCTTACCATCATATGCATCTTTTTGCCTACTGGAAGGTCTTGCCTTGTGTTATACCTGATGACTGATCAGGGTAGTGGTGGTTGATAGTGGGGATGGCTTTGGCAGTTTCTTAACGGAAGATAATAATGAAGTTTGCTGCATTGGTTGACTTTACCTTTCACAAATAATTCCTCTGTATCATGCAATACTGTTTGATAGAATTTTACCCATAGTAGAATGTTAGACAAGATTCTCAAACCCTTCTGATGCTAGGCACCTCTGAAAATTAGCTATCCTGTCTGAGTAGTAGCGTACACTGAAGAGTCCCACTTCCCTCATGAGCCCACAGAGCCAAGAGTCAGTAGGGAAACCTCCATCAAAACATAGGAGTCATCTTACCTCCAAAATGGGGAAAGTTTACTTTGGGAAGAGAAACGACTAATGCCTATTGCAACTTTAACTTATAATTCCCTTTTCTGCTCACCTTGTTTCTAATTTCTTAAATTTATTTCAGAGTGTGATTACTTATTTGTCTAAAATCCAAGTAGTATGTGAGAGGGTGAAACATACAGGATACTCTCGTATTCCTATGCTGAGAACCAGTCCTGGGGCTGTACTGTGGTCAAACAAGCCTTCTCTAATGTCAATTACAAGCAGAATAACTGGAAGTATAATATCTACCATTCATTAAGAGCTGTGTTCCACATATGCTTCTACACATTATTATGGAGAAGGGATTTTACATTAAGATCTCGGGAGAAAGAAAGATTTGCCTTTGAATGTACTTCCTAATGGAAGCTTAACATTCTAAGCTTTTATTTTCATAGGGATACTGAAGCAGCACAGATTTCATAGCCTTGTGATGATATTTAAATGAAAAAATAACATACATATTTAGCATAATATAGATTTGTTGGGAACTCAGCATATATCAGAAATGCATAATAATAAATGTTTGCTACTTATTAATGTCAGATAGGAAGCCAAGTCTTGCATAATCATGTTACTTGCTCATTGTCACAAAAATCAAAGATAACAAGTTTTAAATCTTATCTCTTTGACTTCAGAATCCTGATTTTGAAACAATGCACCATTTGCTCTAGGCCTTTATTATTAATGCAATGATTTTCCTGCTATATATTCAAAGTCATAGAATTTTTATACAGAAGAGAAAGTTAAATGTATACAGCTTAAATGCTCACTTTATACATGACACTATAGCCAGAGACTATTTAGTTCCATGTCAAATATCATAGAATTCGTCTATAGCTCAGTTGAGACTTGGGTTAGCTCTCTTAATGCCCAAGACAATGCTTTAAACTGATGTTATGTTGAAAGAATCAGAAAAAAGTATACAATACACCTGTAGTTTTTGAATCATCATAATTTAAATGAAAATGATTACCAGTAACTCACTACTAAATTTAAGAAAAAATAATATATTCAGTAATATTGAAATTATCACTCTTCATGATAAAGTTCCTTATTATCCTGAAATTTACCAATACATTGACTTAAAAAGCATTTATCATGCATATATTCATCTATGGTTCATTTTTCTTTGCTTTTGATTTACCTAAATGTTATTGGGCAACTTTAACTTATAATTCCCTTTTCTGCTCACCTTGTTTCTAATTTCTTAAATTTATTTCAGAGTGTGATTACTTATTTGTCTAAAATCCAAGTAGTATGTGAGAGGGTGAAACATACAGGATACTCTCGTATTCCTATGCTGAGAACCAGTCCTGGGGCTGTACTGTGGTCAAACAAGCCTTCTCTAATGTCAATTACAAGCAGAATAACTGGAAGTATAATATCTACCATTCATTAAGAGCTGTGTTCCACATATGCTTCTACACATTATTATGGAGAAGGGATTTTACATTAAGATCTCGGGAGAAAGAAAGATTTGCCTTTGAATGTACTTCCTAATGGAAGCTTAACATTCTAAGCTTTTATTTTCATAGGGATACTGAAGCAGCACAGATTTCATAGCCTTGTGATGATATTTAAATGAAAAAATAACATACATATTTAGCATAATATAGATTTGTTGGGAACTCAGCATATATCAGAAATGCATAATAATAAATGTTTGCTACTTATTAATGTCAGATAGGAAGCCAAGTCTTGCATAATCATGTTACTTGCTCATTGTCACAAAAATCAAAGATAACAAGTTTTAAATCTTATCTCTTTGACTTCAGAATCCTGATTTTGAAACAATGCACCATTTGCTCTAGGCCTTTATTATTAATGCAATGATTTTCCTGCTATATATTCAAAGTCATAGAATTTTTATACAGAAGAGAAAGTTAAATGTATACAGCTTAAATGCTCACTTTATACATGACACTATAGCCAGAGACTATTTAGTTCCATGTCAAATATCATAGAATTCGTCTATAGCTCAGTTGAGACTTGGGTTAGCTCTCTTAATGCCCAAGACAATGCTTTAAACTGATGTTATGTTGAAAGAATCAGAAAAAAGTATACAATACACCTGTAGTTTTTGAATCATCATAATTTAAATGAAAATGATTACCAGTAACTCACTACTAAATTTAAGAAAAAATAATATATTCAGTAATATTGAAATTATCACCTCTCTTCATGATAAAGTTCCTTATTATCCTGAAATTTACCAATACATTGACTTAAAAAGCATTTATCATGCATATATTCATCTATGGTTCATTTTTCTTTGCTTTTGAACATTATAAAATTATATCAAACTACTAAGTATTATATTTACATGAGACCAGATATTTACATGAGACTGCAACATATAGAACATGAAATATATAGAGAAAAAATGCTCTATATTTATTATTAAAGGTGATCTCTGTAATAGATACTCCTTAGCTGTATTTGTCACTCCCTGAGCATCTGTAATGTGCCTGATTCAGTCAGAAAGAGAAGACTGAGAGAGAATATGCTTCTATACCAAGGAAGGCAAATGTAATTCCTTACGTATGGTAGCCTACTTTATGGCACAATACTACTAGTTATGGGAAATACGCATGAATGCCAACTAAATAGAAAAAGTTCTCTTGAGTGAAATGTGAGAGAATGTTAAAAATAAAATAGTAAGTAGTGTGAATGCTTTTATCTGGATTTTGATTTGATCAAGAAACAGAATACTAAAGTTATTAAAACCTCCCTGGTAATACAACCGAACAAGAGTAGAATCACATTTTCAGACAATGTGTAACCCCCATGGTATGTTAATTTTCCACTTATCCTTTAGATTCATTCATCCTTATCAAATCCTTTGCTCTTTCTCTCTCATATCTATTTGCATAATTTCTTTCTTTTGTCAACACTGCTTATTCGTTCTATGTGATCAGATAATAAAACAATATGAATAATATTTTCTATATTAAAGTCAAAACTGCAAAAGATATGCAAGAGTAACATCACTATTAAAAACTTTGTTTCATCTCCCTAAATACCATTAGCTTCACACAGAGGAAGCCCTCATCAGGTCAACTGGATAACTTCATGAATACACACATGCTATTCCTACCCCTGACTGGGGTGCTTTACTTCCATTCATATATGTTTTACTAATTATTCATAACCTCAGTCCAAGCACCACCTTCTCAGGAAACTCCACCTGATCTCAGAGCCAGAGAGAGAACTCACTACTAAATTTAAGAAAAAATAATATATTCAGTAATATTGAAATTATCACCTCTCTTCATGATAAAGTTCCTTATTATCCTGAAATTTACCAATACATTGACTTAAAAAGCATTTATCATGCATATATTCATCTATGGTTCATTTTTCTTTGCTTTTGAACATTATAAAATTATATCAAACTACTAAGTATTATATTTACATGAGACCAGATATTTACATGAGACTGCAACATATAGAACATGAAATATATAGAGAAAAAATGCTCTATATTTATTATTAAAGGTGATCTCTGTAATAGATACTCCTTAGCTGTATTTGTCACTCCCTGAGCATCTGTAATGTGCCTGATTCAGTCAGAAAGAGAAGACTGAGAGAGAATATGCTTCTATACCAAGGAAGGCAAATGTAATTCCTTACGTATGGTAGCCTACTTTATGGCACAATACTACTAGTTATGGGAAATACGCATGAATGCCAACTAAATAGAAAAGTTCTCTTGAGTGAAATGTGAGAGAATGTTAAAAATAAAATAGTAAGTAGTGTGAATGCTTTTATCTGGATTTTGATTTGATCAAGAAACAGAATACTAAAGTTATTAAAACCTCCCTGGTAATACAACCGAACAAGAGTAGAATCACATTTTCAGACAATGTAACCCCATGGTATGTTAATTTTCCACTTATCCTTTAGATTCATTCATCCTTATCAAATCCTTTGCTCTTTCTCTCTCATATCTATTTGCATAATTTCTTTCTTTTGTCAACACTGCTTATTCGTTCTATGTGATCAGATAATAAAACAATATGAATAATATTTTCTATATTAAAGTCAAAACTGCAAAAGATATGCAAGAGTAACATCACTATTAAAAACTTTGTTTCATCTCCCTAAATACCATTAGCTTCACACAGAGGAAGCCCTCATCAGGTCAACTGGATAACTTCATGAATACACACATGCTATTCCTACCCCTGACTGGGGTGCTTTACTTCCATTCATATATGTTTTACTAATTATTCATAACCTCAGTCCAAGCACCACCTTCTCAGGAAACTCCACCTGATCTCAGAGCCAGAGAGAGAATCCCTTTCTGTGTATCCATAGCACCTATTCATGAGCCCTAGGCATTTTGAACTTCATTATAATAAAGTTGCCTGCAATAGCTTTGAAGATGGGCACTCAGTCTTGTTCATCCAGTCTCGGCATGAAACTATCTGGTAGATGAAAAAACAACTGAGGAATGAAGGAATGAACTAGTGGAAACTGTTAGGCGTCAAAAAAGAGTGATCATAACTTCTCTTTATCTTGTCTTTTAAAATTTTCTAATAATCCAAATGCTTCTTAGGAGCTTGGGTTATCAGTTTTTAAAAAGTGAGGGCCTCCTTATTCAAATAGGACACACATTGTATGATTATCCAAGCCTTTCTTTTAATCTAGCAGTAATTTTTTAATTATATGAGCTATGTTTCACTCATATTAGCTTCTGTGACTAGTACCATATCTCGTTCCCCTGTGTCTACAATTAGCATGACTCCTGGACAATATGGCAAAAGTTTAACATAATTTGAACAGAAACAAAATTAATAAAATGGGACATGGGGCCCTCCACCAAGAGACAATGATTAAATGACAGTATACCTTGATATTTGAAAGTCTGTGAATATTTACTTGGGAAGAGGAACTGCTATTGTTTTCATTTTTACCTTGTCATAATTTAACCTTTTTATGTGAAACATAACATTATGTCTACCCATATTTCAATTAAAATTCTCCTTTTATGATCACATCCCTGACCTTAAATGTGTGAAATAATTAAGTATATAAGTGACTTCTGTAAAGAATGAAAGTTGCTTTACCGATCAGAAAACACAAGTTTAATCAAAATCCTACTTATTTTGAAGTTAGAAAAACATTATTTTAATTTAAAATAAAGGCATTCCTTTGAATGCTAAATGATTGACATTATGCAAATTGGATATAGACCATTATAATAGTGCTTCACACAGGTATGCTATATTTCAAAACTACCGTCATAATAATCTGCTCAATTCATATTTGATGAGCATAGAAAACTGTATTGTAAACTTGCCATGCTTTGAGATTTATCACTAGAATGCTGTGTTTAAAGCATTTCTGAGTTGCGAATTAATTATGATGAAAGCGTCCTCATGAAGTTACTATTTTCAATCATTTTATATGCTCTACAGAGTGGTTTTACAGAAATTTTCACATTTTTAAGCATCGTCACCAGACACATATTCTGATTGCTGAAGAATTAGCAAAACAAATAGTAAAGTCAATTACCTTTGGAATAGCATTGGAGTTAAGTACAGACAAAATTGACTTACATAGTTCGTAGTGCTTCCGGAGATTTTGCTAGTGCAATAATACTCGTAATGATAACTACAACATTTATTGAAAGCATACTGAATGCTACAGACCCTGTGATAAGCCAAAATATAATGCACTATAACATTTCACATATAAATTCCATTTGTTTGACCATGGCAGCAAACAATGTTTACATTACGACACTAACAAGTCTCCTTTCTTAGTTGTATCATTTATATATTATTGCCTAACAAACTACTCCCACTCTTTGTGACCTAAAAAGCAAACTTGATTTTTTTACCATAATTCTGTGGGTTGAGAATTTAGGCAGAGGTTAACAGAGATGGCCTGTCTTTACTCCAGGTAATGTGGACAAACATTAACCATGTGTTTGCAGTCAGATGGCAGGCTGTGTGAAAGGTGTCTGATCCAGATTTTCTTATTCATATGTGTGATATTTGACTGAGACTGTCAACTGACGTATCATTATATTCTCTACACAGCCTCTCCAGCAGCTAGGTTAGGATTCTTTATATGGTCACTGAACTTCAAAAGGGTAAGTGTCAGTTGATGAGGTTGTCAATCCTCTACCTGTGTCATATTTGTCCCATTGGTCAAAAGAAACTTAGATTCTTATAGGAATAGAGTACATAATGGTCAGGATAACCATTAAGTATTGATTTTCATATCTGGATATTAAAGTAGCAATCTACAATGCATTGTGACCCTAATTTCACTTAGCCCACGTCTTTTTTGAAGTTAGAAAACATTTTTTGGAAACTAATGACCAAATTGGATATAGACCATTATAATAGTGCTTCACACAGGTATGCTATATTTCAAAACTACCGTCATAATAATCTGCTCAATTCATATTTGATGAGCATAGAAAACTGTATTGTAAACTTGCCATGCTTTGAGATTTATCACTAGAATGCTGTGTTTAAAGCATTTCTGAGTTGCAATTAATTATGATGAAAGCGTCCTCATGAAGTTACTATTTTCAATCATTTTATATGCTCTACAGAGTGGTTTTACAGAAATTTTCACATTTTTAAGCATCGTCACCAGACACATATTCTGATTGCTGAAGAATTAGCAAAACAAATAGTAAAGTCAATTACCTTTGGAATAGCATTGGAGTTAAGTACAGACAAAATTGACTTACATAGTTCGTAGTGCTTCCGGAGATTTTGCTAGTGCAATAATACTCGTAATGATAACTACAACATTTATTGAAAGCATACTGAATGCTACAGACCCTGTGATAAGCCAAAATATAATGCACTATAACATTTCACATATAAATTCCATTTGTTTGACCATGGCAGCAAACAATGTTTACATTACGACACTAACAAGTCTCCTTTCTTAGTTGTATCATTTATATATTATTGCCTAACAAACTACTCCCACTCTTTGTGACCTAAAAAGCAAACTTGATTTTTTTACCATAATTCTGTGGGTTGAGAATTTAGGCAGAGGTTAACAGAGATGGCCTGTCTTTACTCCAGGTAATGTGGACAAACATTAACCATGTGTTTGCAGTCAGATGGCAGGCTGTGTGAAAGGTGTCTGATCCAGATTTTCTTATTCATATGTGTGATATTTGACTGAGACTGTCAACTGACGTATCATTATATTCTCTACACAGCCTCCCCAGCAGCTAGGTTAGGATTCTTTATATGGTCACTGAACTTCAAAAGGGTAAGTGTCAGTTGATGAGGTTGTCAATCCTCTACCTGTGTCATATTTGTCCCATTGGTCAAAAGAAACTTAGATTCTTATAGGAATAGAGTACATAATGGTCAGGATAACCATTAAGTATTGATTTTCATATCTGGATATTAAAGTAGCAATCTACAATGCATTGTGACCCTAATTTCACTTAGCCTCTCCTAAGACGTCCCAAATCTTAAACAGTAAGACATTAAGTCTAAATTCTATGATTTCAGGATTTGGATTACATCAGGATGCAGATGAAGCTTCTTAATATAACTTCTTGAGTATTTTCTCCTCTTTATACATAGTCTTTAGAATTAAAACAAAGATGTCTGTTTCAGGCAGAGTTAAGACAAGGACAATGTAATGGATTTTTACATTTCTATTTTAAAATTGGAAGTTATGGAAAGCACACAGGAATGATTGTAACAATTAAAAAATTCAGTCAGACATATCTTTAGCCTCCCATTCTAGGAAGAGTTATGCTTTTAAAGTTTGGGGTGTTATCCATGAATTTTATTAATATTCACCCCATGATCCAAAAGCCACTTCCATAACTATTTTAAAGACAATCTTTTCTCTGTTTTGGGTTTGGGGTCCCAAGGCTGTTTGGGGTCCAACATTTAGATTCATATAAACAATTTTGTATAAACATGATGGTCTTCAAATACTAACCTGAAAATTTCCATAGTCTTGTGAATGGATTTTACTTTCACAAATCTCAGGTCATTTCTTATTTAAGAATACCTTGCCTAATGGAGAAACTAAGGAAGAGATACATGCAATTTTATGCTCCAGCCCACTATGCATGGAGTTTTCAGTTTCTTCTAAATTCTCTTGAATCAAGTACATTATCATATGCAGCTAGAAATTCATGACTAAATTTTTCAACATTTTTCCTAGAAATATGCCTAGCTAAATCCACAATATTTGGATCATTATTATTATTTTTAATCTTCTTGGTAAAACATTTTATTTTATCCAGGTAATGTGGACAAACATTAACCATGTGTTTGCAGTCAGATGGCAGGCTGTGTGAAAGGTGTCTGATCCAGATTTTCTTATTCATATGTGTGATATTTGACTGAGACTGTCAACTGACGTATCATTATATTCTCTACACAGCCTCTCCAGCAGCTAGGTTAGGATTCTTTATATGGTCACTGAACTTCAAAAGGGTAAGTGTCAGTTGATGAGGTTGTCAATCCTCTACCTGTGTCATATTTGTCCCATTGGTCAAAAGAAACTTAGATTCTTATAGGAATAGAGTACATAATGGTCAGGATAACCATTAAGTATTGATTTTCATATCTGGATATTAAAGTAGCAATCTACAATGCATTGTGACCCTAATTTCACTTAGCCTCTCCTAAGACGTCCCAAATCTTAAACAGTAAGACATTAAGTCTAAATTCTATGATTTCAGGATTTGGATTACATCAGGATGCAGATGAAGCTTCTTAATATAACTTCTTGAGTATTTTCTCCTCTTTATACATAGTCTTTAGAATTAAAACAAAGATGTCTGTTTCAGGCAGAGTTAAGACAAGGACAATGTAATGGATTTTTACATTTCTATTTTAAAATTGGAAGTTATGGAAAGCACACAGGAATGATTGTAACAATTAAAAAATTCAGTCAGACATATCTTTAGCCTCCCATTCTAGGAAGAGTTATGCTTTTAAAGTTTGGGGTGTTATCCATGAATTTTATTAATATTCACCCCATGATCCAAAAGCCACTTCCATAACTATTTTAAAGACAATCTTTTCTCTGTTTTGGGTTTGGGGTCCCAAGGCTGTTTGGGGTCCAACATTTAGATTCATATAAACAATTTTGTATAAACATGATGGTCTTCAAATACTAACCTGAAAATTTCCATAGTCTTGTGAATGGATTTTACTTTCACAAATCTCAGGTCATTTCTTATTTAAGAATACCTTGCCTAATGGAGAAACTAAGGAAGAGATACATGCAATTTTATGCTCCAGCCCACTATGCATGGAGTTTTCAGTTTCTTCTAAATTCTCTTGAATCAAGTACATTATCATATGCAGCTAGAAATTCATGACTAAATTTTTCAACATTTTTCCTAGAAATATGCCTAGCTAAATCCACAATATTTGGATCATTATTATTATTTTTAATCTTCTTGGTTACTGAGGCAATAACTATTTGCCATTTTTCTGTTACTACATGAGTCTTCTTTTGATCAGCCTGCAATATTAGTTTCACACCTTCTTCCTGGTTTTATCTAGAAATTACAAACTGCCTTCTCATACCTTTTTGGTTAGTGCTTGCCCCTAATCCTGAAGCAATTATCTCAAGGTTTAGATTTTTGTTTCTGTAGGACTTAGTTTCTGTACTTATCATCTACTACTGCTGCCAAACCGATTTTGTGGCTTACAAAAGCAATCATTTATATGCTTGTTACTCTATATAAGTTACCAGCTTTGGTGCTGACAAAATTCCACTTTATGTGAGGTCAGCCATTCTCCTCATGCTTTTGCTGTCAGTTAACACTGTGGTTGGAAGTAACTGGTCGTGGGTGACAAGTCACTTGATCGTCAGGTTCTGGGAGCTGTCAGTCACATTACCTCAATTTTCCTAACCAGGACTTGCCTATAGACTAACTGGGGCTTTCTTGGTTTCTCTTAGTCTCCAAGAAGAGAAACCTCAATACATAAATATTTTAAAATTCTCTGTGTACACCATATGGGCTGATATTCCACTGGCTAAAGTCATGATCAAGCTCAGTCATTGTGGGAGGGAACTAACTAAGCACATGCTACCAGGATTGGTAGAAGTCATTAAGGGAACTATTTCCTACAGTAGCCTTATTTTACCCTTGTTTTCTAGTATTTTGATTATGAATCACAGTTTTCAAAGATTCCTGGAAAATAAAGGACTTGATAGTCTGGCTGTAACAATTCAATTATAGATAAGCCAGAAAAAATTTATTTATGTCAGGCCAATGGATTTTACTTTCACAATTTTCTAAAAGGTCATTTCTTATTTAAGAATACCTTGCCTAATGGAGAAACTAAGGAAGAGATACATGCAATTTTATGCTCCAGCCCACTATGCATGGAGTTTTCAGTTTCTTCTAAATTCTCTTGAATCAAGTACATTATCATATGCAGCTAGAAATTCATGACTAAATTTTTCAACATTTTTCCTAGAAATATGCCTAGCTAAATCCACAATATTTGGATCATTATTATTATTTTTAATCTTCTTGGTTACTGAGGCAATAACTAT
Source organism: Tragulus kanchil (assembly GCA_022376925.1). Lineage (NCBI taxonomy): Eukaryota > Metazoa > Chordata > Mammalia > Artiodactyla > Tragulidae > Tragulus > Tragulus kanchil. Next base: position 22,252,295 of record JAIOJX010000025.1, on the reverse strand, counting down.
TTGCCATTTTTCTGTTACTACATGAGTCTTCTTTTGATCAGCCTGCAATATTAGTTTCACACCTTCTTCCTGGTTTTATCTAGAAATTACAAACTGCCTTCTCATACCTTTTTGGTTAGTGCTTGCCCCTAATCCTGAAGCAATTATCTCAAGGTTTAGATTTTTGTTTCTGTAGGACTTAGTTTCTGTACTTATCATCTACTACTGCTGCCAAACCGATTTTGTGGCTTACAAAAGCAATCATTTATATGCTTGTTACTCTATATAAGTTACCAGCTTTGGTGCTGACAAAATTCCACTTTATGTGAGGTCAGCCATTCTCCCTCATGCTTTTGCTGTCAGTTAACACTGTGGTTGGAAGTAACTGGTCGTGGGTGACAAGTCACTTGATCGTCAGGTTCTGGGAGCTGTCAGTCACATTACCTCAATTTTCCTAACCAGGACTTGCCTATAGACTAACTGGGGCTTTCTTGGTTTCTCTTAGTCTCCAAGAAGAGAAACCTCAATACATAAATATTTTAAAATTCTCTGTGTACACCATATGGGCTGATATTCCACTGGCTAAAGTCATGATCAAGCTCAGTCATTGTGGGAGGGAACTAACTAAGCACATGCTACCAGGATTGGTAGAAGTCATTAATGGAACTATTTCCTACAGTAGCCTTATTTTACCCTTGTTTTCTAGTATTTTGATTATGAATCACAGTTTTCAAAGATTCCTGGAAAATAAAGGACTTGATAGTCTGGCTGTAACAATTCAATTATAGATAAGCCAGAAAAAAATTTATTTATGTCAGGCCATCTTCCCTTGAAAGTTAAACTTATTTTATATAAACATAACATATATTTAATAAATGTTAAATATATATGTATACATAATATGTATGTATGAAAATTACATTTACTAGGTATATTAAATGTATATGTAATTATTTAAACATATTCTGTAAAATTGACATTAGTAATAATTGAAAGAAAGCAAACATATTAATGGAAATATAAAATAGGAGAAGCACAGTAGAATAAGCTATTAATATTATTTCTTAGTTTTAGATTCTAGAAAGAATGCTAACTCTATATTTCTCCTAATTTGCTCTCTTTCAAACCATCTTTTCTCCTTTGTGGCCTGGTATTTCCCTTGATCTTGTTGAGACTGAATATTTCAGTCAATAATCATTTTCAAAGACTTCAGAGGTATCTCCCAAGCAATATTGCAGATCTCTTAAGTTGTCAGTTATATGTAACTTGTTAATAAGTCTGACTTCAGTAGTCTGACTTCAAGCATACTCAAAATGAGAGATCAGATTTAAAGGACTACTTCAGATTTCATCCCATCCTTTTAATGTGTGATCAGCCTTTGACACTGCTTTTCTGTATTAACAACTAACTATTTAATCCACATCTCAAATAACAAGTACAATAGAAATATAATGACCATAAAAAAATGAACATATTTAAATCTCTTGATATTTGGTATGGCTGGAGGGCAGAGTATTGGGTGGGTGGACAAAAATTATAAAATGGGAGAACCAGTACCATCTGATTTAGAGTTTATCCTTTGTGAGAAGCCTATTATGAAGAGTTTGAAGCTTATGTAAATATTATAGAATTTTTCTGAAAGACAAACTTGTGGAGGATGCATCTGTAAGATACTAAAGCCTTTGTTAAAAAAATCGAGGATTTTTTTTTTCTTTTTCAACAATAAGATAACTGGCTAAAGTCATGATGTGTAGTGGGGGAACTAACTAAGCACATGCTACCAGGATTGGTAGAAGTCATTAAGGAAACTATTTCCTACAGTAGCCTTATTTTACCCTTGTTTTCTAGTATTTTGATTATGAATCACAGTTTTCAAAGATTCCTGGAAAATAAAGGACTTGATAGTCTGGCTGTAACAATTCAATTATAGATAAGCCAGAAAAAAATTTATTTATGTCAGGCCATCTTCCCTTGAAAGTTAAACTTATTTTATATAAACATAACATATATTTAATAAATGTTAAATATATATGTATACATAATATGTATGTATGAAAATTACATTTACTAGGTATATTAAATGTATATGTAATTATTTAAACATATTCTGTAAAATTGACATTAGTAATAATTGAAAGAAAGCAAACATATTAATGGAAATATAAAATAGGAGAAGCACAGTAGAATAAGCTATTAATATTATTTCTTAGTTTTAGATTCTAGAAAGAATGCTAACTCTATATTTCTCCTAATTTGCTCTCTTTCAAACCATCTTTTCTCCTTTGTGGCCTGGTATTTCCCTTGATCTTGTTGAGACTGAATATTTCAGTCAATAATCATTTTCAAAGACTTCAAAGGTATCTCCCAAGCAATATTGCAGATCTCTTAAGTTGTCAGTTATATGTAACTTGTTAATAAGTCTGACTTCAGTAGTCTGACTTCAAGCATACTCAAAATGAGAGATCAGATTTAAAGGACTACTTCAGATTTCATCCCATCCTTTTAATGTGTGATCAGCCTTTGACACTGCTTTTCTGTATTAACAACTAACTATTTAATCCACATCTCAAATAACAAGTACAATAGAAATATAATGACCATAAAAAAATGAACATATTTAAATCTCTTGATATTTGGTATGGCTGGAGGGCAGAGTATTGGGTGGGTGGACAAAAATTATAAAATGGGAGAACCAGTACCATCTGATTTAGAGTTTATCCTTTGTGAGAAGCCTATTATGAAGAGTTTGAAGCTTATGTAAATATTATAGAATTTTTCTGAAAGACAAACTTGTGGAGGATGCATCTGTAAGATACTAAAGCCTTTGTTAAAAAAATCGAGGATTTTTTTTTTCTTTTTCAACAATAAGATAACATGTAACTATTATATGAACTGAGGAGAAACAATAGGTAAGGATACATTCATAGTATTGAATGATATATATATATTTTGTAAGATGAAAGCACAAGATTTATTGAGAGCTTGGATGTGGAAGAAGAGTACAAGTGAAACTGAAAAGCTTCCAGTTTTCTATATTATAAATGTGTTGATAATATTATGGTGGATTTGTAGCAAGTCAACTGAGCTATGATGGAATCACATTTCTTGGAGCTTTCTTCTCTGCCTGCTTTAGGGCTGGCATGAACCATGAAAGGTATTTTGCATAAAGTTTTGAAGGAATAAATAAGCAGCATCCATCTTCTTCTTCTTGTGCTCAAAAACTTTGCAGTGGGGGTGGGTTGTTGTGGAAGATTATGCATGTTGATATCTGTTGGCTCATCTGGTGGACTTGGGGATAGTAGGTGGTCACATGGCACTTCCAGCTCCTGGTGAACCTCCTGTGTCAGCCCCTTTAGCCCCATGATGAAGGGTGCTTCTCAAGCAGATCACCCATGCCCCAACTGGAGATCTGAAGATGAAGAGAGAGGATACTGGGTTCCAGTGCATCCTCATGGTTCCTGGCTCAGACTAAGGTTTCTGTTTGTCTTTGTTTTTTCCTTCATTTTATTTCCTTTCCCTTTTCTGATTGCTTTTCTTTCAGACTCCAGTTTCCAGCACCAGATACAAAACTAGCAGTCTCACACAGACTGAATGTCTCCACCCTTGTGTGAGTAAAATCCTTATAATGAACTATAGGTAAATCATAGATAAAACTTATGTAGACAGATACATGTATGTTGCTTCAGTTGTATCTGATTCTATGCAATCCTATGGACTGCAGACCACTGGGCTCATCTGTCTATGGGATTCTCCAGGCAAGGATACTGGAGTGAGTTGCCATGCCCTCCTCCAGGGAATCTTCCTGATGCAGAGACTGAACACACGTCTCTGCAGCTCCTGCACTGGCAAAAGAATTATTTACCACTAATGCCACCTTGGAAGCCAGACATAGATACATACATGGATTATACACACATATAAGTCACTCAGTCATGTCTGACTCTTTGAGACCCACGGATTATAACTGGCTAGGTTCCTCTGTTCATGGAATTCTCCAAGCAAGAATCCTGGAATGGGTAGCTATTTGCTTCTCCAGGGATATTGATGATATATATATTTTGTAAGATGAAAGCACAAGATTTATTGAGAGCTTGGATGTGGAAGAAGAGTACAAGTGAAACTGAAAAGCTTCCAGTTTTCTATATTATAAATGTGTTGATAATATTATGGTGGATTTGTAGCAAGTCAACTGAGCTATGATGGAATCACATTTCTTGGAGCTTTCTTCTCTGCCTGCTTTAGGGCTGGCATGAACCATGAAAGGTATTTTGCATAAAGTTTTGAAGGAATAAATAAGCAGCATCCATCTTCTTCTTCTTGTGCTCAAAAACTTTGCAGTGGGGGTGGGTTGTTGTGGAAGATTATGCATGTTGATATCTGTTGGCTCATCTGGTGGACTTGGGGATAGTAGGTGGTCACATGGCACTTCCAGCTCCTGGTGAACCTCCTGTGTCAGCCCCTTTAGCCCCATGATGAAGGGTGCTTCTCAAGCAGATCACCCATGCCCCAACTGGAGATCTGAAGATGAAGAGAGAGGATACTGGGTTCCAGTGCATCCTCATGGTTCCTGGCTCAGACTAAGGTTTCTGTTTGTCTTTGTTTTTTCCTTCATTTTATTTCCTTTCCCTTTTCTGATTGCTTTTCTTTCAGACTCCAGTTTCCAGCACCAGATACAAAACTAGCAGTCTCACACAGACTGAATGTCTCCACCCTTGTGTGAGTAAAATCCTTATAATGAACTATAGGTAAATCATAGATAAAACTTATGTAGACAGATACATGTATGTTGCTTCAGTTGTATCTGATTCTATGCAATCCTATGGACTGCAGACCACTGGGCTCATCTGTCTATGGGATTCTCCAGGCAAGGATACTGGAGTGAGTTGCCATGCCCTCCTCCAGGGAATCTTCCTGATGCAGAGACTGAACACACGTCTCTGCAGCTCCTGCACTGGCAAAAGAATTATTTACCACTAATGCCACCTTGGAAGCCAGACATAGATACATACATGGATTATACACACATATAAGTCACTCAGTCATGTCTGACTCTTTGAGACCCACGGATTATAACTGGCTAGGTTCCTCTGTTCATGGAATTCTCCAAGCAAGAATCCTGGAATGGGTAGCTATTTGCTTCTCCAGGGGATACTGTGACCCAGAATCCAACCCAGGTCTTCTGAGTTGTAGGTGAATTCTTTACCATTGGAGCCACCATGGAAACCGAAGAATACTGGAGTGGGTAGACTATCCCTTCTGCAGAGGATCTTCCTGACCAGGAATCAAACTGGGATCTCCTGGATTGCAGGCAGATTATTTACCAGCTGAGCCACCAATATATACACATATAAATTATGGAACTTCTCTGGTAGCCCAAATGGTAAAGGAGACGTGGGCATGATTCCTGGGTTGGGAAGATTCCTGGAGAAGGGAATGATTACCCACTCCAGTATTCTTGCCTGGAGAATTCCACGCACAGAAGAGCCTGGTGGATTATAGTCCATGGGGTCGCAAACAGTTGGACATGTCTGAGGGACTAACACACACATATACACAATACTCATACATACAAATTAAATACTTATTTTTGTGCATCCTGACTGTATTGGGTTACTGATATCTTGATACAATTATAAACTGGATAGCAGTGGATGTGGAGGACTGGCTAGTAGAAGAAAATTTTTGAGTATAGTTTTTCATATGGTATTTTCATTTGCCTGGGATTTATCCAGGACAAGATCAACAGTAGATCTGAATCTTACAATGCATGATTGAAAAGTGAATGTGAAAAGTGAAAGTGTTAGTTGTTTATGGAATTTCCTACACAAGAATACTAGAGTGGGTAGCCATTTCCCTTTCCAGGGGATCTTTCCAACCCAAGGATGAACCCAGGTTTCCTGCATTGCAGGCAGATGCTTTACCATCTGGGCCACCAAGGAATAGCTAGAGCTAAATATTTGGAGGTGGACAGCATATCAGAGGTGGTGGTATCATCAGTATAAGTGGAACTTGAGAAAAGATGGGCACAAAATCTATTAGTACATAGTAATATTTCAGAAGGTAATAGAGAGAAAAACCTACAAAGAAATGAGAAGAAGACATAAAGAAGAGTAGCATCTTAGAAGCCAAAATGAGATTAGCCATAAAGAGATTAGAGAAGAAAGTCATAAGCAGTAGAACACAATATCACAGGTGATCCAAGTAAAATTGGAACTTAAACCAATCCATGGATTGGGAAATTGAAGGACCTTGCTCATTTTGGCAACAATAGCTTCAGTGAAATGGCAAGGTAAAAAACCCAGTGTATTAGACCACATGATGAATGGCAATATGGGAAAGTGGAAATGGAATGTGGAATCTTTGAAAGTGTAAATATTAAAGGAGTAGGAAAGCAAATCTTAGAGTGTATTTTGAAAGCGGGATTTTCATTTGTTTGTTTATGTTTAAGATGAGATAGATTTAAAAGCAAAATCTGAGGGAATAGAGATGGTAAATGGGGCAAGGGAGAGAATGAGGATGGTCAAATTTGGTTTTCAAGTGGATGTCAACCTCAGTCTAGGTTATTTCATAAACCTGGTTGAGGGAAATTTATACAGGTTCTATTAAATTATTAAAAATATTAAGAATAGTTGCGGTGCAAATAGGTTTTATAGGGGTGGGAGAAAAAAACTGAGGAAAAAATTGAGGTATCTTATTATAAATAAATTTCTTGTTTGTAGTGGATTGAATAGTGTCTCTTGAAAAGCTGAGACCAAGTTTTAAACCATGGTCCCTGTGGATGTGACCTTATTTGAAAACTGGGTCTTTGAATGCTATTGAGTTAACATGAGGTCATATGGGGTTATGACATTAGAGACTACATTTCTGAATCTCTTTGAAGTTAGGTGTGAGAACGCTACTAACTATAGCAAAGAGAATGAAAATTACAATGATATAGGTACTCCTTGAGTGCTTATTTGTAAGGAAGTTTGCCTTTTACTTCCTCCCTTTCCTCTTAAGTTGGGATGTGAACATCACATGGCAGCAGCCACATCTGTGCACCTGAGGGCAGTACCTCCAGGGATTGGAGAGCAACAAGTGGGAAGGAATCAGGATTATTGTGTAACAGGTGGTACAGAAGCATGTGCCTGACACAAACTGCCACCATGGAGCCTTCCACAGAGACCAATAAAATTCTGTTGCATTTACGCCACTTCTTGTAGGATATTTCCATGACAATAAAATGGTATCTCACTAAATTACAAGCTATGTATACATGGTGTAATAAGTCATAAGCAGTAGAACACAATATCACAGGTGATCCAAGTAAAATTGGAACTTAAACCAATCCATGGATTGGGAAATTGAAGGACCTTGCTCATTTTGGCAACAATAGCTTCAGTGAAATGGCAAGGTAAAAAACCCAGTGTATTAGACCACATGATGAATGGCAATATGGGAAAGTGGAAATGGAATGTGGAATCTTTGAAAGTGTAAATATTAAAGGAGTAGGAAAGCAAATCTTAGAGTGTATTTTGAAAGCGGGATTTTCATTTGTTTGTTTATGTTTAAGATGAGATAGATTTAAAAGCAAAATCTGAGGGAATAGAGATGGTAAATGGGGCAAGGGAGAGAATGAGGATGGTCAAATTTGGTTTTCAAGTGGATGTCAACCTCAGTCTAGGTTATTTCATAAACCTGGTTGAGGGAAATTTATACAGGTTCTATTAAATTATTAAAAATATTAAGAATAGTTGCGGTGCAAATAGGTTTTATAGGGGTGGGAGAAAAAAACTGAGGAAAAAATTGAGGTATCTTATTATAAATAAATTTCTTGTTTGTAGTGGATTGAATAGTGTCTCTTGAAAAGCTGAGACCAAGTTTTAAACCATGGTCCCTGTGGATGTGACCTTATTTGAAAACTGGGTCTTTGAATGCTATTGAGTTAACATGAGGTCATATGGGGTTATGACATTAGAGACTACATTTCTGAATCTCTTTGAAGTTAGGTGTGAGAACGCTACTAACTATAGCAAAGAGAATGAAAATTACAATGATATAGGTACTCCTTGAGTGCTTATTTGTAAGGAAGTTTGCCTTTTACTTCCTCCCTTTCCTCTTAAGTTGGGATGTGAACATCACATGGCAGCAGCCACATCTGTGCACCTGAGGGCAGTACCTCCAGGGATTGGAGAGCAACAAGTGGGAAGGAATCAGGATTATTGTGTAACAGGTGGTACAGAAGCATGTGCCTGACACAAACTGCCACCATGGAGCCTTCCACAGAGACCAATAAAATTCTGTTGCATTTACGCCACTTCTTGTAGGATATTTCCATGACAATAAAATGGTATCTCACTAAATTACGAGCTATGTAAACATTTACTAAATTATATTTCTGGATAGTATGTGAAATAATTGGTTCTGATCTCTTGAAACTTTATGAATTCGTGCTTACATTGGAAACTATTTCTTTTTTTTTTAATTAATTAATTAATTTATTTATTTTTTGGGCGGGGGTCGGGTTGCGGAGGGAAGGGAGCGGGCGGGCCACTTCCATTGGTCTTTCATTTCTCCATTTTCATCCGTCTTTGTTCTTTGGCTCCTGTGGGCCTCCCATCGCGGCGCCGTCTGTCGTTGCAGAGCACCAGCTCCAGGCGCATGCGCTCCAGAGCTCCGGCTCGGCGATTGGACACATCAGTCCAGCCGCTCCGCGGCACGTGGGATCTTCCCAGGCCAGGGCTCGAACCGGCGCCCCTTGCACTGCAAGGCGGTGTCCTTACCCACTGGACCACCAGGGGAAGCCCTGGAAACTATTTCTAACCAAATTTATAACTCTGCTCTTTTTTTCCAAGTAGTAGAAATACAATTTAAAGACTGAAAGTCTCAAACCTGCTGAAAAGTTAATGAGGATGACCGTTTCAGACAATTTCTTTCTTTCTTTCTTTAAATGTAGGCCTCTTTTTATTTTTTGGCCACTTCTATTGATCTTTCATTCATGCATCTTTGTTCTTTGGTCTGTGTGTGTCTCCCATTGCAGGGGCTTCTTGTTGCAGAGCACCAGTTCTGGGTGCATGTGCTCCAGAGTGCTGGCTGGTAACTGAACACACTAGTCCAGCTGCTCCATGGCACGTGGGATCTTCCAGGGCTAGGGATCAAACCGGTGCCCCTTGCACTGCAAGGTGGAATCTTTACAAGGTAGACCACCAGGAAACCCCTGCTTCAGACAGTTTCTTAAGCAAAAATACATAGCTTCAAATTACACGGTGGTTTTTTTTTTTTTTTTTTTTTAGACAATAATCAGAGAAGGCAAGGGGTGGCAATGAATTAAAAGGTGGTTGTATGCTGCTGCTGTGAAAAAAGTCAATGTTTTTTTCAAATGTACATACTGAGTAGTTTCTTGTAAAGCAGAGGAGTTAATATTTGAGAAAATAGCCTTGTTCCAAGGATGTCAAAAGCTTACTATGATACATTATTTTTCTGTTTAAGGAGACAAAATAAACCTTAAAAGAATATAATTCTGAAGTTAATATACTTGCTAGACTCACAGTGGATCCACTATATAGTTATCATATTCAAACCTACCCAGTATACATTTATTGCTTAAAATAATCTTTATTTCTTGTTATATATGTAAATATTAATATTCAGTCAGTAAAAGTGTTATTTTTAAGGAAAAAACCCATTTGTTTACTTGTGACATCAAAATTATATACTTACTAGATGTTCAATATATAACAGTCAATGTGGCCAAACATGTGAGCGAAATTAAGGACAAAAGATTGTTTTAGTATTTTATATGATGCAAAGGAAAAAGAATAGCATTACATGGAAACTGTTTAAAATGCTTATTATAAAATCAAGCATGAATACTCCTAGAGCAATTTGAATTGAACTCTGACTTAGGATTTAGAGATCAAGCCAGTCAATCATAAAGGACTGCAAGGAGATGAAATCCTAAAGGACTGCAAAGAGGTCAAACCAATCAATCCTAAAGGAAATTAACCCTGAATATGCATTGCAAGGACTGATGCTGAAGCTAAAGTTTTGTAATACTTTTTATAATACTATTGTAATGCTTTGGCCACCCGACGTGAAGACAGGACTCATTGAAAAAAGACCCTGTTTCTGGGAGAAACGGAAGGCAGACTGGGAAGGCGACGACACAGGATGAGATGGTTGGTTGGATGGCATGATCAACTCAATAGATATGAGTTTGCGCAAGCTCGAAGATTGTAAAGGACAGGAAGTCTGGTGTGCTGCAGTTCATGGGGCTGCAAAGAGTCAGAGGTGGCTTAGCAACGGAACTGAACTGAACTAACTTAGGGCACCAAGGAATCTTTTATAAGTTTATATAGATATTTAACAAGTTGTAGAGGAAGATGGTCGGCTAATATTTTATCCAACTGTGCCTTTTTTCTTCACTCCCAACACACAAACAGGGTACTTTTTTCCCACATCTATTAGATTTGCCATTGATCTATCTTTCTCTTTCATTTGAAATAAGCTTTTGTCTAGATGACATAATGCACAAGGCAATAAGGCAAGAAAAATCTCCCCCATATATCTGTTCAATCCTGTTACTGAGAATCTCAACAAGACAACTGCTCTCCAGTTATCCCAAGTCAGATGCCGTGTTAAAATACATTGCCTCAGTAGAACTGTCCAGTAATCATTTTCTTAATTTTTAATTAACAGTATATACTCTGCTTTAGTCAGGGTAAGAATATTCTCCAAGTTCAGAATCTTTCTTGTAAAGTCAGAGATAATGGCCCAAACTAAATAGCCTGAAACAGCACTAGTTCTGTTTCCCACATGTGAAAGTGAAAGTGTTAGTTCAGTCGTGTCTGACTCTTTGAGACCCCATGAACTGCAGGCCTCCAGGCTTTTCTGTCCATGGAATTCTCTAGGCAAGAATACTGGAGTGGGTTGCCACTCCCTTCTCCAAGGGATCTTCCTGACCCAGGATCTCCGGCATTGCTGGCAGATTCATCTGAGCCACCAGGGAAGTCCTTCCTGCATGTGCTCTGCTAGAATTTTTTTGTTTTCGAATAAGCTTTTTCCTCAAGCTATTGCTGTTTATTCCTTAAAGTAAATGTAGTGACTTAAATTGAATGCTCCACTGACTTCACTGGCAAACTACCTCCACAGCCTAGAGAACACTATGGTTTTGGGGGCTCCCTTATTGTAATGCTTTGGCCACCCGACGTGAAGACAGGACTCATTGAAAAGACCCTGTTTCTGGGAGAAACGGAAGGCAGACTGGGAAGGCGACGACACAGGATGAGATGGTTGGTTGGATGGCATGATCAACTCAATAGATATGAGTTTGCGCAAGCTCGAAGATTGTAAAGGACAGGAAGTCTGGTGTGCTGCAGTTCATGGGGCTGCAAAGAGTCAGAGGTGGCTTAGCAACGGAACTGAACTGAACTAACTTAGGGCACCAAGGAATCTTTTATAAGTTTATATAGATATTTAACAAGTTGTAGAGGAAGATGGTCGGCTAATATTTTATCCAACTGTGCCTTTTTTCTTCACTCCCAACACACAAACAGGGTACTTTTTTCCCACATCTATTAGATTTGCCATTGATCTATCTTTCTCTTTCATTTGAAATAAGCTTTTGTCTAGATGACATAATGCACAAGGCAATAAGGCAAGAAAAATCTCCCCCATATATCTGTTCAATCCTGTTACTGAGAATCTCAACAAGACAACTGCTCTCCAGTTATCCCAAGTCAGATGCCGTGTTAAAATACATTGCCTCAGTAGAACTGTCCAGTAATCATTTTCTTAATTTTTAATTAACAGTATATACTCTGCTTTAGTCAGGGTAAGAATATTCTCCAAGTTCAGAATCTTTCTTGTAAAGTCAGAGATAATGGCCCAAACTAAATAGCCTGAAACAGCACTAGTTCTGTTTCCCACATGTGAAAGTGAAAGTGTTAGTTCAGTCGTGTCTGACTCTTTGAGACCCCATGAACTGCAGGCCTCCAGGCTTTTCTGTCCATGGAATTCTCTAGGCAAGAATACTGGAGTGGGTTGCCACTCCCTTCTCCAAGGGATCTTCCTGACCCAGGATCTCCGGCATTGCTGGCAGATTCATCTGAGCCACCAGGGAAGTCCTTCCTGCATGTGCTCTGCTAGAATTTTTTTGTTTTCGAATAAGCTTTTTCCTCAAGCTATTGCTGTTTATTCCTTAAAGTAAATGTAGTGACTTAAATTGAATGCTCCACTGACTTCACTGGCAAAATACTACCCTCCACAGCCTAGAGAACACTATGGTTTTTGTGCTCTCACACAGAGGGTGGACTGGTCACACCTGGTACTAAAATGGGAAAATCGAAGCAAGCAGAGTCAAGAACATTATGGCATCTACTGCATGGTGCACGTGGAGGCTTGCTAGAACATCAGTAAAACTGGGAGAACTGAGTACTGATTCATTTATTTACAGAACATTTAAAGCACACTGTATGATGTTTAGAGGTAAACAGAGAACATAAAATAAGATTTGGCACAGTCTGGATAACTCCCACTGGGAAGGGCCCAGTGCCAGAAAATGAATTTTGTCCAGACAGGTGGGGGAAAGATCTTTTATAATACCTTAACTCCTTTCTTTTATCCAGTTGTCGGTGTACTACACATTTCTGAATTTTTTGTTTGCTTACTTTAAGTATGTATTTAGAAATGTTTCAAATAACATGCTAAACTTTGAGGACACAGGAATTGTCAGTATCATGCTAAATCTTCTCTGGAAGTTATTGTTCTGTGCAATCCTTTGTTCACAGTAATCTTCTTTCCTTTAATGCTTCTCCATAGACAGGCCATGCAGATACTTCTAGACTCAGCACAATAGCAATGCCACTGAAAGCTTGCAATGTCATTTTCCTCCAGACTGGGTTAGATATTCCTCACTTATGTCTGCAGAATAGCATGCATACCTCTGTCTAAACAGTCCTTCTCAGGAGGTACAATTATCATTTTACTTATCAGTCTCCATTATTTAGGGGCAGTTTTCTTTCATTTTTCTCATTTCAGGAAACTAGCACAAGTGTGTGGCACCTCTGTGTCCTCAACAAATGTTTACTGAAAAACTGAATGAACTACTTATCTCACACATATTAAATTGTTGCTCCTTTTTCTTTTTTACTCTTTGAGACCCCATGAACTGCAGGCCTCCAGGCTTTTCTGTCCATGGAATTCTCTAGGCAAGAATACTGGAGTGGGTTGCCACTCCCTTCTCAAGGATCTTCCTGACCCAGGATCTCCGGCATTGCTGGCAGATTCATCTGAGCCACCAGGGAAGTCCTTCCTGCATGTGCTCTGCTAGAATTTTTTTGTTTTCGAATAAGCTTTTTCCTCAAGCTATTGCTGTTTATTCCTTAAAGTAAATGTAGTGACTTAAATTGAATGCTCCACTGACTTCACTGGCAAAATACTACCCTCCACAGCCTAGAGAACACTATGGTTTTTGTGCTCTCACACAGAGGGTGGACTGGTCACACCTGGTACTAAAATGGGAAAATCGAAGCAAGCAGAGTCAAGAACATTATGGCATCTACTGCATGGTGCACGTGGAGGCTTGCTAGAACATCAGTAAAACTGGGAGAACTGAGTACTGATTCATTTATTTACAGAACATTTAAAGCACACTGTATGATGTTTAGAGGTAAACAGAGAACATAAAATAAGATTTGGCACAGTCTGGATAACTCCCACTGGGAAGGGCCCAGTGCCAGAAAATGAATTTTGTCCAGACAGGTGGGGGAAAGATCTTTTATAATACCTTAACTCCTTTCTTTTATCCAGTTGTGGGTGTACTACACATTTCTGAATTTTTTGTTTGCTTACTTTAAGTATGTATTTAGAAATGTTTCAAATAACATGCTAAACTTTGAGGACACAGGAATTGTCAGTATCATGCTAAATCTTCTCTGGAAGTTATTGTTCTGTGCAATCCTTTGTTCACAGTAATCTTCTTTCCTTTAATGCTTCTCCATAGACAGGCCATGCAGATACTTCTAGACTCAGCACAATAGCAATGCCACTGAAAGCTTGCAATGTCATTTTCCTCCAGACTGGGTTAGATATTCCTCACTTATGTCTGCAGAATAGCATGCATACCTCTGTCTAAACAGTCCTTCTCAGGAGGTACAATTATCATTTTACTTATCAGTCTCCATTATTTAGGGGCAGTTTTCTTTCATTTTTCTCATTTCAGGAAACTAGCACAAGTGTGTGGCACCTCTGTGTCCTCAACAAATGTTTACTGAAAAACTGAATGAACTACTTATCTCACACATATTAAATTGTTGCTCCTATTGATTTCAGGGCTCTTTGTTATTAAATTACTTGCAAGTCAAAACACAGCCTCTACATCTTAGGCCACATTTGTTGTCATTTCAATTTATGTCCACTCAGAATCACATGCTCTCTGTCTCTGCCCCGTACCAACAATTCTTAATGATTAGGAATAGACTTCCTGAGACCAAGACTTCAGCTGGGAGAAGTTAAGTGGGTAAAGAGCAACTGCTTAAGAAAACATTTGCTTTTTTGCGTATCTCTTACTGATTTTTTATACAGCAACTGTTTATAAGTCTGTCCTCACTTGCTTTGTCCCAGCTGTAGGAAACTGCAGGGGGAAAAATGTACAAAATCCGTTTCTCAATTTGGTGCACAGCAGTTTGATTAGATAGCATTGAGGTGAACTTTGACTGTCACAGCAAAACCTGGGAAATGCCGTGAAAGAATTATTGGTGCAAAGCTCTTCAAGAATTAAATGCATGCCAATTTCTCACTCTTTATGATTCATAGGAAGATTATAGAGCATAGAATTTAAAGAGTGTTTTCTTTTTTCTCTCAAGACTTTTTATTCCTCCAAGGTAGATTAATATTTTTATATTAAACTAGTCAGAACTATTAGTTTTTCTAATAAAACTGTTATCTTCAGCATGAAATGAATTTTAGACCAAAAAATAAATATCAAGATGATTTGGAATAATCTCTTTTTTTTTTTTTTGATATATGGCAACTAAGGTTCAGAAAAAGAAAGCCATGTACTCATGATCATACTACTAATTAAAAGCTAATATAATTCTAGGTTTTTGCTTATATTAGCTCCTTCTATAATTTCAAAGAAATCAAATTTCCACATTCCTCAAGAATTTTCATTTGAAAAATTTGAAGAGTAGTTAATATTGTGTCCATACCATGTTAATATGAACATAAGAAATATACATCACTGGTTCTAACTTTAAAAATTGGATAAACAACTCATATCTGATATTTTTCAAATCTGTGAAATAGGCAGAATTCAAATTATCATTTTAACCTCTGTAATGATGTCCACTTTTATCATGCAGAAAACTATTTTGGTGCGTATGTAATTCTCTTTGTAATTTTCAAGTTTTATTTAATCTGTCCCACATACCAAGTTTGGTTTTATTTTGTTGGTTTCATGTAAGGCACTGTTGAGGGTAAACTGGAAACTATTTCCCTTAATGTAAGACACTAAAGTCTTTTTATATCAGATTGAATGTTTTGATGCACATTCCAGATTCTGTTGAGAGATTAAACTGAAAAAAATTAGTATCTAGAATTCTGTCACAAAATGTACACTATGTTTTGCATAAATTAAGCAGTGAATTAGTTTGTTATGACTGCCACAGCAAAGTACTTACTACAGGCTGAGTGGCTTAAGCAACAAATGAATTTCCTCACAGTTCTAGAAGCTGAAAGACTAAGATCAAGTCAGCAGCTTTGGTTTCTTCTGAGGCTACTTTTCTTGATTCACAGATGGCCACCTTCTACTGTGCCTTCAAAAGGTCCAGTATGTCTTTGTGTGTCCAAATTTCCTCTTTTTGTAAGACATAATTTATAGAACACCAGTGGATTTGGATTATAATCCATTCTACAGGTCTTTCCACGTGATGCTAGGAAGCATGGTTCCATCCCTGGGTCTGGAAGATTCCCAGAAGGAGGGCACGGCAACCTACTCCAGTATTCTTGTCTGGAGAATTATGGACAAAGGAGCCTGGCGGGTTACAGTCCATAGGGTTGCAAAGAGTCAGAGTTGCGTGAAACAATTTAGCACACCCACATTTGTCCTAAAGTCTTTTTTTTTTTTTTTAAGGTTATCACCCCTTTAAATGCTTTGTCTCCAAATTCAGTCACATTCTGTGCTACAGAGGATAGGGCTTCAGCATAGTTTTGGAGGGGACCCAACTCAACCCATAACAGGTAGAACCTATTTCAAACATCTTATAAAATAAGTTCTTCTGTATTAAGAGGCAGCAATACTGCAGAAAGCATGCTGGTTTAAGAGTTAATATTTCTGAGGATTAGACCTAGCCCTCTCTGTCTACTCTCATATAAGCCAAAATCTTTCTATGCTTTAATAATCTCAACAGCAAAATGAAAAGCTGGGTCCAAAAGATTCTTAAGGTCCACTTGCCAAAGTTCAATGATCCATGAAATTCTTAAGTATGTAAAAATTCATTTTGATTTCATACTACCTCTGATATTTTCTATAATATGAAATAATGAAGTTCCAATTTCTCAAGGTTCCTAGACTATCTTTTAAAATAAGAATATAACTCTTTCCACTTTGTTGCCTTCAAAGTTTTGCTATCAGGACTGTGTTAAAAATGCAAAATGAATTTTTAACAGAGCATTGACACTTGCATTGTTAATGTGCCTTCAGGCATGTAATTAGCTGAGAAGTTTAATCTTTTATATTCCAAAGTTTGATCAGAATGCATAAGTTCAAAAAAGCTATAAAGTATTGACCAGCATCTTTGATAAAAAAGAGAAAGTTCTAAGCAAGTACTTGAGGATACTTTCCATAAAATCAAATGTTTCTTGTTGTTTCTCAGTAAGTACATTCAATTTAACATGATGTTTTTCTCTTTTTCTATATCAACCAGAAACAAAATGTCTGCTATTATCGTATTTTAATTTTTTTTAAAATTCTGGTCTCTTTTATTGGTTATTTATTTATTTTCATCCATCTTCATTATTTGGCATGTGCGGACTTCCCATTGCTGTAGTCTCTCTTGCCACAGAGCAGCGGCTCTGGGCACATGCGCTCCAGAGCACAGGTTCCCAACTGGACACACTGGTCCAGCTGCTCCGCGTCACATGGGATCTTCCCAGGCCAGGGATCAAACTGGTGCCCTGTGCACTGCCAGGTGGACTCTACCCACTGGACCTCCAGGGAAGCCCCCAGCTTTAAATTTTTGAGTGATCTATCTTTCTTGGGAATATTTGAAGAGAGTCACGTGTACCTTTCTGAGAAATGAATAATTTATCCTTTAAATGATTCATCCCTAACAAAATATATCACTCACTTAAGGAAAATAAAAGTCTGCTAGGTGAATATATGAAATTAAATTACAATGTAGCTTATTTAAATAATGTTTCCCTTTTACTTATGCTGAGTAGATATGAACACACAGTTATTTCTGTGTGTTCTAACTCGATGTTAGAACATGACATTTCTTTGTAGGAGATTAAAAGAAGACATAAGGCAGTTTGGTTAAGTAAGGAACAGAAAAAGAAAATTTCCATAAGAATAGAAAACATATCGAAATTGGGAAGCATTAGGGAATTAATTTTCTTTCTTTTGAAGCACATGTGCATAGGTATATACTCGAATTGTTCAAAAGCTGTTTCTTTAGTTACTTTTATATCCACTCATTTTTCAGCAGAGAGTAGGCGATAAGTAAATCTTGTTAATTAAAAGCTATGCAGGCCTCAGAAGAAAATCAGATTTATACAGTGCTTCTCCTTTAGGGGAAATGTGGGATGAGTTCTGGTGTGATTATGTGGTGGCCAGAGAGGAGAAGCTAATGTGTGGGATAAGAAGTATGCAGACCCTTACACCAAGGAAACATAATATTATTATAAAGCAAACACTAGTGGTGAGAGAAGTAGTAAAAAGTGACTCTTTTTGGAAATAACCATTTCTGTGGCCAAGATAACCCTGATATCAGTATTTTAAAAATACATTATAAAGACAGTTGATTTGTACCACATTCTCCTCAGAAGACAGCTACTCATGGATTAATGAGATATTAAAATCAATCACTTTACAAAAGAACTCTTTTGGATCCAGTTGAAAACAAAGATGAACAAAGTTATCTGACCTGTTTCTACGTTTCCATATTTTGTATATGGGACATTATGTATTTTAAGATGGTAGAGTACTCATTACATTGCATTTCATGTTTACCTATGGTTGAAATCATCCCATTATCTACTTTGTAAGTTTTCTGAGCTATGAGATTATTTCAGTTTTATTTGTACTAATCACAGCACCATCCATTCTTCCAACAAATATTTGTTGAATTTTCACTGTGTCAATTGTGGGGCTATACATAAAATAATCAAAATGGAAATGTTTCTGGCATCAGTGAACGCTCTGATGCTATGGTCTGTGGACACACACACACACACACACACACACACACACACTCACTCACTATCCTACAATATTACCAATACTTGGTGAACTTAAAAAGAGCAGGAGTGTTGGGAAGTGTGTGCAGGGATTATTCTGGAAGTCAGAGAAGGTTACCTAGCTGTAGGGAGCTTCATATGAGATTAGAACATGAACAGGATTTTATGTTGGAAACATTGAGGACAATCATTGGTAAAACATACAATTTGTGAGAAATACCTGCGTTTGGGAGTCCCAGAAAGTTTATTATTTTAGGAAGCTCAAGTGTGAGTTCTAGGATATGTATTTTAGGAAGGATGGTTTATGATAGGCAGGATGACACCAGGAAGAGAAAGACATGAAGAAGAAAAAAGATACAGACAATGTGGTTGATCAGAAGAAAAAGGAATCGTTCATACAAGAATATTGTTTCATGACTGAGTGTTTGCATTTTATACTGCAGAGGAGAAGTCTCATTAGATAAATTTAGCAGGGGAGTGACAGTTAAAATTGTATATCAATAAGATTTTTTTGGCAAATAAAAGAGGCTTGGAAATTTCTCCAAGGATAATTATGGTTGAGGGGTGGAGCTAAGATGGCAGCGTAGAAGGACGTGCACTCGTCTCTCCTACAAAATCGCCTGAATTGCAAAGAGTTCCTGGGAAACCATCAATAGGAGGAGGTTGGATCTGATCACAGAGAGGATACTCCATATCGAAGCACAAAGATGAACAAAGTTATCTGACCTGTTTCTACGTTTCCATATTTTGTATATGGGACATTATGTATTTTAAGATGGTAGAGTACTCATTACATTGCATTTCATGTTTACCTATGGTTGAAATCATCCCATTATCTACTTTGTAAGTTTTCTGAGCTATGAGATTATTTCAGTTTTATTTGTACTAATCACAGCACCATCCATTCTTCCAACAAATATTTGTTGAATTTTCACTGTGTCAATTGTGGGGCTATACATAAAATAATCAAAATGGAAATGTTTCTGGCATCAGTGAACGCTCTGATGCTATGGTCTGTGGACACACACACACACACACACACACACACACACACTCACTCACTATCCTACAATATTACCAATACTTGGTGAACTTAAAAAGAGCAGGAGTGTTGGGAAGTGTGTGCAGGGATTATTCTGGAAGTCAGAGAAGGTTACCTAGCTGTAGGGAGCTTCATATGAGATTAGAACATGAACAGGATTTTATGTTGGAAACATTGAGGACAATCATTGGTAAAACATACAATTTGTGAGAAATACCTGCGTTTGGGAGTCCCAGAAAGTTTATTATTTTAGGAAGCTCAAGTGTGAGTTCTAGGATATGTATTTTAGGAAGGATGGTTTATGATAGGCAGGATGACACCAGGAAGAGAAAGACATGAAGAAGAAAAAAGATACAGACAATGTGGTTGATCAGAAGAAAAAGGAATCGTTCATACAAGAATATTGTTTCATGACTGAGTGTTTGCATTTTATACTGCAGAGGAGAAGTCTCATTAGATAAATTTAGCAGGGGAGTGACAGTTAAAATTGTATATCAATAAGATTTTTTTGGCAAATAAAAGAGGCTTGGAAATTTCTCCAAGGATAATTATGGTTGAGGGGTGGAGCTAAGATGGCAGCGTAGAAGGACGTGCACTCGTCTCTCCTACAAAATCGCCTGAATTGCAAAGAGTTCCTGGGAAACCATCAATAGGAGGAGGTTGGATCTGATCACAGAGAGGATACTCCATATCGAAGAACAAAGGAGAAGCTGCATCAAGATGCCGTCAAATCTTCATTCCCTGGTCAGGCAACAAGCCTGGGGGCTTTAGGGAGGGAGCACTGACTCTACAACTCTACAATACTAGAGAACGCCTAACACTAGAGAGCACTATACAAGTGAGAACGCCAACAAAGTTAAGCACTTGTATGCAAGTCCTGACATAGACCGACCACCAGCATCACTGAGAATAAGAAGCTCCCTCCAAACAACAAGTACCAACAGACGTAACTCAAAGTCTGGGAAAAGGAAATCCCAAATAGAGTTAGTTAAAACATTAATAATAGCAGTGAAAAGGCAGAGAAATACCAAACAAGTGAAGGAACAATCTACAAACACACAAGATCAAAGCAATGAAGAGAATTTGGAAAAACTTTCTGAAAGTGACTTCAGAAGAATGGTAGTAAAGATGATCAAAGACACTGAAAACAGAATGTTAGGGAAATTGCAAGACACAACTAACACACTGAATAAAGAAATATAAGAACTTACCAAAAAAGTAACAGAGACAAACAACTCAATTGCTGAACTGAAAAACACTGTAGAAGGAATCAGAAGCAGAGTATCTGAGACAGAAGACTGGATAAGTGAGCTGGAAGATAGAATGGTGGAAGTAAGTGTTGAAAAACAGAATCTAGCTCAAAGAATGAAAAGAGCAGAGGACAGCCTCAGAGACCTCTGGGATAATATCAAATGCAACAATATTCAAATTATAGGGGTTCCAGAAGAAGAAGAAAAAAAGAAAGGTTATGAGAAAATTTTTGAAGAGATTCTAGTTGAAAATTTCCCCACCATGGGAAAAGAAATAGTCAATCAAGTTCAAGAAGCACAAAGAGTACCATACAGAATCATTCCGAGAGGAAACACACCAAGACACATATTAATGAAGCTAACACAAAGTAAACACAAGGACAGAATTCTCAAAGCAACAAGGGAAAAGCAACTAGTGACATACAAGGGAAAGCCCATACGTTTAACAGCTGATCTTTCAACAGAAACTCTGCAGGCCAGAAGGGAATGGCAGGACACATTAAAATGGCTAAAAGAGAATAATCTTCAATGAAGAATCCTCTACCTTGCAAGGATCTCATTCAAAATTGATGGAGAAATCAAAAGCTTTACAGATAAGCAAAAATTAAAAGAATTTAATTCTTTTAAGAACCAAACCAGCCTTACAACAAGTGTTAAAGTGACTTATATAGATAATAAGGATAAAAGGAGAAAATCCACAACACAAACCCATCATAACATCTAAGAAGATGACAATAGGATCATTTGTATCAATAATTTCTTTGAACGTAAATGGACTAAATGTCCCAACCAAAAGACACAGAGAGGCTGAATGGATTCAAAACACGACCCATACGTATGCTGCCTCCAGGAAACTCACTTCAGACCTAGAGACACTCATAGACTGAAAGTGAAAGGCTGGAAAAAGATATTCCATGCAAATGGAAATCAAAAGAAAGCTGGAGCAGAAATCCTCATATCAGACAAAACAGACCTCAAAATAAAGAAAATTAGAAGAGAAAAGGCAGGACACTACATAATGATCAAGGGATCGTTCCAAGAAGACATAACAATCATAAATATCTATGCACCCACTGCATGAGCACCCCAGTACATAAGACAAACAATTTCAGACAAAAAAGAAGACATCGACACTAACACAATCATAGTAGGAGACTTTAACACTCCTCTCACACTAATGGACAGATCATCCAAACAGAAAATTAATAAAGAGACACAAGCCTTACATGCCACACTAGAAGAAATGGACCTCATTGCTATCTTTAGGACTTTCCATTCCAAAGCAGAAGAATACACTCTCTTCTCAAGTGCTCACGGAACATTCTCCAGGATAGACCACATCTAGGGCCACAAATCTAACCTAAGTCAATTGAAGAAAACTGAAATTATATCAACCATCTTCTTGGACCACAATGCAATGAGATTAGAGATCAACTACAGGAAAAAAGCCGCTAAAAACAGAAACACACCAAGACACATATTAATGAAGCTAACACAAAGTAAACACAAGGACAGAATTCTCAAAGCAACAAGGGAAAAGCAACTAGTGACATACAAGGGAAAGCCCATACGTTTAACAGCTGATCTTTCAACAGAAACTCTGCAGGCCAGAAGGGAATGGCAGGACACATTAAAATGGCTAAAAGAGAATAATCTTCAATGAAGAATCCTCTACCTTGCAAGGATCTCATTCAAAATTGATGGAGAAATCAAAAGCTTTACAGATAAGCAAAAATTAAAAGAATTTAATTCTTTTAAGAACCAAACCAGCCTTACAACAAGTGTTAAAGTGACTTATATAGATAATAAGGATAAAAGGAGAAAATCCACAACACAAACCCATCATAACATCTAAGAAGATGACAATAGGATCATTTGTATCAATAATTTCTTTGAACGTAAATGGACTAAATGTCCCAACCAAAAGACACAGAGAGGCTGAATGGATTCAAAACACGACCCATACGTATGCTGCCTCCAGGAAACTCACTTCAGACCTAGAGACACTCATAGACTGAAAGTGAAAGGCTGGAAAAAGATATTCCATGCAAATGGAAATCAAAAGAAAGCTGGAGCAGAAATCCTCATATCAGACAAAACAGACCTCAAAATAAAGAAAATTAGAAGAGAAAAGGCAGGACACTACATAATGATCAAGGGATCGTTCCAAGAAGACATAACAATCATAAATATCTATGCACCCACTGCATGAGCACCCCAGTACATAAGACAAACAATTTCAGACAAAAAAGAAGACATCGACACTAACACAATCATAGTAGGAGACTTTAACACTCCTCTCACACTAATGGACAGATCATCCAAACAGAAAATTAATAAAGAGACACAAGCCTTACATGCCACACTAGAAGAAATGGACCTCATTGCTATCTTTAGGACTTTCCATTCCAAAGCAGAAGAATACACTCTCTTCTCAAGTGCTCACGGAACATTCTCCAGGATAGACCACATCTAGGGCCACAAATCTAACCTAAGTCAATTGAAGAAAACTGAAATTATATCAACCATCTTCTTGGACCACAATGCAATGAGATTAGAGATCAACTACAGGAAAAAAGCCGCTAAAAACAAACACATGGAGATTAAACAACACATACCTAAAAAACCAACTGAATACCAAGCAAATCAAAGAAGAAATAAAAAAATTCCTAGAAGAAAATGACAATGAACACAAGACAGTGCCAAACCTATGGGATACTGCAAAAGCAGTTCTAAGAGGGAAGTTTATAGCAATTCAATCCCACCTCAAAAAACTAGGAAAATCTCAAACAGACGACCTAACCTTACGCTTAAAACAACTGGAGAAAGAAGAACAAAAACACCCCAAAGCCAGCAGAAGTGAAATCATAAAGATCAGAGCAGAAATAAATGAGAAAGAGACAAAAGAAACAATAGTAAAGATAAATAAAACAAAAAGCTTGTTCTTTGAAAAGGTAAATAAAATCGACAAACCACTAGCCAGACTCATCAAGAAAATGAGAGAGAAGAACCAGAACAACAAAATCAAAAATGAAAAAGGAGAGATTATAACAGATAATGCAGAAAGCCAAAGGATTCTAAGAGACTATTATGAACAACTCTATGGCAATAAACTGGACAACCTGGAAGAAATGGACAGTTTCTTAGAGAAGATTAATCTCCCAAGACTCAACCAGGAAGAAATAGAAACTATGAACAACCCAATCACAAGCTCAGAAATCGACTTTGTCATCAAAAATTTGCCCAAAAATAAAAGTCCATGGCCAGATGGCTTCACAGCCGAATTCTACCAAACATTTAAAGAAGAGCTAATGCCTGTCCTTCTAAAACTCTTCCAAAAAATTGCACAGGAAGGAACACTTCCAAACACATCTATGAGGCCACCATCACCCTGATACCAAAGCCAGGCAAAGACAAAATTAATAAAGAGACACAAGCCTTACATGCCACACTAGAAGAAATGGACCTCATTGCTATCTTTAGGACTTTCCATTCCAAAGCAGAAGAATACACTCTCTTCTCAAGTGCTCACGGAACATTCTCCAGGATAGACCACATCTAGGGCCACAAATCTAACCTAAGTCAATTGAAGAAAACTGAAATTATATCAACCATCTTCTTGGACCACAATGCAATGAGATTAGAGATCAACTACAGGAAAAAAGCCGCTAAAAACAAACACATGGAGATTAAACAACACATACCTAAAAAACCAACTGAATACCAAGCAAATCAAAGAAGAAATAAAAAAATTCCTAGAAGAAAATGACAATGAACACAAGACAGTGCCAAACCTATGGGATACTGCAAAAGCAGTTCTAAGAGGGAAGTTTATAGCAATTCAATCCCACCTCAAAAAACTAGGAAAATCTCAAACAGACGACCTAACCTTACGCTTAAAACAACTGGAGAAAGAAGAACAAAAACACCCCAAAGCCAGCAGAAGTGAAATCATAAAGATCAGAGCAGAAATAAATGAGAAAGAGACAAAAGAAACAATAGTAAAGATAAATAAAACAAAAAGCTTGTTCTTTGAAAAGGTAAATAAAATCGACAAACCACTAGCCAGACTCATCAAGAAAATGAGAGAGAAGAACCAGAACAACAAAATCAAAAATGAAAAAGGAGAGATTATAACAGATAATGCAGAAAGCCAAAGGATTCTAAGAGACTATTATGAACAACTCTATGGCAATAAACTGGACAACCTGGAAGAAATGGACAGTTTCTTAGAGAAGATTAATCTCCCAAGACTCAACCAGGAAGAAATAGAAACTATGAACAACCCAATCACAAGCTCAGAAATCGACTTTGTCATCAAAAATTTGCCCAAAAATAAAAGTCCATGGCCAGATGGCTTCACAGCCGAATTCTACCAAACATTTAAAGAAGAGCTAATGCCTGTCCTTCTAAAACTCTTCCAAAAAATTGCCCAGGAAGGAACACTTCCAAACACATCTATGAGGCCACCATCACCCTGATACCAAAGCCAGGCAAAGACAACACAAAAAAAGAAAATTATAGGCCAATTTCACTGATGAACTTAGATGCCAAAATCCTCAACAAAATCCTAGCAAACAGAATTCAACAACACATCAAAAAGCTCATTCATCACAATCAAGTTGGGTTCATCCCAGGCATGCAAGGATTCTTCAATATCCACAAATCAATCAATGTGATACACCATATCAACAAATTGAGAGACAAAAGTCACATGATCATCTCAATAGATGCAGAAAAAGCCTTCTACAAAGTACAACATCCATTTATGATAAAAAACTCTTCAGAAAATGGGCATAGAAGGAACCCATCTCAACATAGTAAAAGCCATATATGAGAAGCCCACAGCGAACATTGTCTTCAATGGTGAAAAACTGAAAGCATTCCCTCTAAGATTAGGAATAATACAAGGGTGTCCACTTTCACCATTCTTACTCAACATAGTCCTGGAAGTTCTAGCAACAGCAATAAGAGAAGAGAAAGAAATCAAAGGACTCCAGAGTGAAAAGGAAGAAGTCAAACTCTCTATTTGCAGATGACATGATATTATACATAGAAAATCCCAGAGACACTATTACAAAACTACTAGAGCTAACCAGCGAATTCAGCAAATTCGCAGGATACAAAATCAATATACAGAAATCACTGGCATTCCTATACACAAACAATGAAAAATCAGAACACGAAATCAAACAGGCAATCCCCGTCACCATCACAACCAAAAGAATCAAATATCTAGGAATAAACCTACCCAAAGAAACAAAAGCACTGTACACAGAAAATTACAAGACACTCATGAGAGACATTAAAGGAGACTTAAACAGATGGAGAGATATTCCATGTTCCTGGGTTGGAAGAATCAATATTGTGAAAATGATCATACTACCAAATGTCATCTATAGATTCAATGCGATCTCTATCAAACTTCCAATGACATTCTTCACAGAACTAGACCAACGAATAACACAGTTCATATGGAAACACAAAAGACCTCGAACAGCCAAAGCAATCCTGAGGAAGAAGAACGGAGCTGGAGGGATCAGCCTCCCCAACTTCAGACTCTACTACAAAGCAACAGTCATCAAGACAGAATGGTACTGGCACAAAAACAGAAACATAGACCAATGGAACAAGATCAAGAACCCAGAGATAAAGCCACACACCTATGGGTACCTTATTTTTGACAAAGGAGGCAAACATAAAATGGGACAAAGACAGCCTCTTCAACAAGTGGTGCTGGGGAAATTGGACAGCTACATGCAAAAAAAAATGAAGTTGGAACATTCCCAGACACCATGCACAAAGATCAACTCAAAATGGATTAAAGACCTAAATGTAAGGCCAGAAACCATCAAACTCTTAGAGGAGAAAATAGGCAAAACCCTCAAGGACATCAATCAAAGCAAGATCTTCTCTGACCCACCTACTGAATAGCAGAACTAAAAAGAAAAATGAACATGTGGGACCTAATGAAACTTAAAAGCTTTTGTACAGCAAAAGTAATCACAAACAAGCTGAAAAGACAGCCCACAGAGTGGGAGAAAATCATAGCAAATGAAACAACAGACAAAGAATTAATCTTCAAAATCTACAAGCAACTCAGACAACTCAGCACTGGAAAAATGAACAACCCAATCTAAAAATGGGAAAAGGAACTAAACAGACACCTCTCCAAAGAGGACATACAGGTGGCCCAAAAGCACATGAAACGATGCTCAACTTCACTTATAATTAGAGAAATGCAAATCAAAACTACAGTGAGATATCACCTCACACCCGTCAGAATGGCCATTATCCACAAATCAACAGACAACAAATGCTGGAGAGGGTGCAGAGAAAAGGGAACACTCCTGCATTGCCGGTGGGAATGTAGACTCATACAGCCTCTATGGAAGACAGTATGCAGATCTCTTAAAAAAGTAAACATAGAAGCAGCATACGACCCAGCAATCCCACTCTTAGGCTTATACCCTGGTGAAATCAAATCTGAAAGAAGCACCTGTACCCCAATGTTCATTGCAGCTCTCTATACAATAGCTAGAACATGGAAGCAACCTAGATGCCCATCGACGAATGAATGGATAAAGCAGCTCTGGTACATATATACAATGGAATACTACACAGCTGTAAAGAGAAATGCAGAAGAATCAGCCCTAATGACGTGTCTGGATCTAGAACCTATCATAAAAAGTGAAGTCAGTCAGAAAGAGAAGGACAAATACAATATATTACCACATATATATGGAATCTAGTAGGATGGTGATGATGGCACATGCAGTGAAGCGGCAGAAAGACAGACATGGACAGTGGACATATGGACATTATGGGGAAGGAACAGAGGGTGGGAGGCGTAAAGGAAGTAGCATGAAGGCCTATACTATCATAAGTGAAGAAAATAGCTATAGTCATTGCTCTGTGAGAAAAGGGGATCATTAGGGGTGCCGTGTGATGGTCGGGAGGGGTGGGAAGTGGGGGATATACATATGACTAATCTGGGAACATGCATATCTGTAAACAACAAAACTCTGTCAAAGTTAAAAGCAAAATAAAGGTGTTTTTTTTTTTTTTTTTTTTTTTTTTTTAAAGAGGCTTGGGAAACTAATGAGCTGAGGACGTATAACACTTGAAAACCACAGAAGCTATTCTGGAAATACCTGAAAATGATTGGCATGTCAATGACTCAAAAGAAAATAAACAGGGAACAGCAACAGAGTCAAAGGTTATTCTTTAACCATACAAACTCAGAAGTCTACTCCACACTTTTAAGTTATCTGGGAATGAGATTGAGTTCTCTGCATTTTAGCAAGCATTGCCAGGTTACTCTTATCTAGGTGGTAGCTGAAACATGGCATTATAGGCAGCTCTCAGTTGCTTCAGTGGATCACATTACATATAAAGGGAAGAAATTTGAAATCCAGCTTCTAACTGAGATTATGGATGATAACAATGCACAAGTGCATCTGTGTGCATAGGCATGTGTGTGTGCGTGTATGCGTGTGTGTAAAGTTGCATTGGTTCCAAACCTTCAAAAACATTGTCCTATTTAATCCACCCAAAATCTGATGATAAATGCAGGTGAAGTATTTTGGCAGAAAGGTGACTTACTCCAAGTAAGAAAAAAGTAAGTAAGAGGCAGAGGAGAAATGCAAACTAAATCCACATAATTCCCAGCATCACTGTAATTTCCTCTCCTCTTCACTGTAGTTCATAGCCCATTTAAAGGACACTAGTCAAATTCTTGATATTTCTGATTGTCATAAATAAAATGGTAGCTTAGACATGTGGTTCTCAACTAGGGGTAATTTTGTTCCCAGGGGCACACATTTGGGCGTGTGCTTTGGTTATCACAACTTCAGGCTTGGGAATGCTACTGAAGTCCAGTGAGTAGTCCAGGAATGTGACTAAACCATACAGTGTATAAGACACTTCCATCCTTATCCCCAGAAAAAGATCTTAACCTAAGTGTTAATAGTGCCAAGTTTGAGAAGAGCGGATTCAGATGAAGTACATTCTAAGGTTCATTCAGGCTCGGAAGTTCAATGACTGTAAAACTATGAATGCACCTGATGCAAGAAACAGGACACATTTGAGTAAGTGTTAGTGTTATAAGTCTTGCATTTCTCTTTTGTCTCAATACTGTCAAAAGTTCTGACTTCTTAGTTTATGTCTATTCAGATATCTCTTAGACTCAATGTCTGTGTTATTTTTTTGTGTGTGGGGGAGGGGGAGGGGGAGGTTGTATCTTCCATTAAATAGTAAAAAGGGCATAAAGATTCACTGATGTGACTCTATGTGTCAGGTATTTTCACTATGTTGACTCATTTGATCCTTAAATCAATGAATTAAACAGATATTATTTAGGTTGCTTCCATTAAAAAGGTTAGCAGAGAAGTAAGACTACGGGGTGGAGGGATAGTTAAGAGTTTGGGACATATACATACACACTACTATATTTAAAATTGGGCTTTCCTGGTGCTGCTAGTGGTAAAGAATCCACTTGCGAGTGCAGGAGACATAAGAGACATGGGTTTGATCTCTGGATCAGGAAGATTCCCTGAAGGTGGAAATGCCATCCCACTCCAGCTTCCTTTCTGGAAGAATCCTATAGACAGAGGAGTCTGGTGGGCTATTGTCCATGGTGTTGCTAAGAGTCAGACATGAGTGAGTGACTGAGCATCTGAACATAACCAACAAGGACCAGACATGACTGAGCATTGAATATCTGAATACAACCAACAACGACCTACTGTACAGCACAGGGAACTCTGCTCAATTTTATGTAACAACCTAATTAGGAAAAGAATATGAAAAAGAGTGGATACACGTATATGTGTAACTAAATCATTTTGTTGTATACTAACACAACATTACTAATCAACTATGCTTCAATAGCAAGTGAAAAGTTAAAAAAAAAAGAAGGTGGTATTAATGCCACTACCTGTGTTGTATATAATTAGACAGTCTCATAATATTGGACTCAGAAATAATGGTTTGATTTTCTTTCATAAAGAAATGAGTTGATTATTCTTATCTTTATATCTTTTAAATAGATGAGTCTGGTTAAACAGTCTGAATGTGAGCATCAACTCATGCTGGGCAAGGCCCATGCCATGCTGGCAAGATTTTCAGGGAGAAAGGAAGATCAACATATGAGTCATAGGACTCAGCATGAACATGTCAGAGAAGCAAAGATAGCTAAAATCCTTGTCATTTTTATGATACACTACCAGTAAAACATAAAGGGCTTGGTCTGCAAGTGAGAGAAGTCAGCAGACTTTGTAAAACCAAGTACTTACAACTCCAGCCTTGTCACTAATTAGCTATGTGATTTTGGGAAATCCAATCTTAGCTGTCATGGTCTTCAACTGTAAAGTACATGTTTGGTATCTAACTTATCTAGCACTCTTTCCAGCATTATGAAATAACTTCTGTTTGTGTAAATCTCTCACTTGGAATTCATTTGGAGGATCTCATATGTTTGGCAACTTTCTTATAACAGAATTTAGTAGAAAGTGTATGTTTGTGTGTTGTGTAGGTGTTGATTTTACTTTCCTACAACTTTTATTTTACTTTATTTTCACGGTGAAGTCTTTCTTTTTTCATTTTCATTTGTAAACTCAGGCTTGGAAATCCATACAGGAACATGACGGGGACTGCGAAGATTCCCTGAAGGTGGAAATGCCATCCCACTCCAGCTTCCTTTCTGGAAGAATCCTATAGACAGAGGAGTCTGGTGGGCTATTGTCCATGGTGTTGCTAAGAGTCAGACATGAGTGAGTGACTGAGCATCTGAACATAACCAACAAGGACCAGACATGACTGAGCATTGAATATCTGAATACAACCAACAACGACCTACTGTACAGCACAGGGAACTCTGCTCAATTTTATGTAACAACCTAATTAGGAAAAGAATATGAAAAAGAGTGGATACACGTATATGTGTAACTAAATCATTTTGTTGTATACTAACACAACATTACTAATCAACTATGCTTCAATAGCAAGTGAAAAGTTAAAAAAAAAAGAAGGTGGTATTAATGCCACTACCTGTGTTGTATATAATTAGACAGTCTCATAATATTGGACTCAGAAATAATGGTTTGATTTTCTTTCATAAAGAAATGAGTTGATTATTCTTATCTTTATATCTTTTAAATAGATGAGTCTGGTTAAACAGTCTGAATGTGAGCATCAACTCATGCTGGGCAAGGCCCATGCCATGCTGGCAAGATTTTCAGGGAGAAAGGAAGATCAACATATGAGTCATAGGACTCAGCATGAACATGTCAGAGAAGCAAAGATAGCTAAAATCCTTGTCATTTTTATGATACACTACCAGTAAAACATAAAGGGCTTGGTCTGCAAGTGAGAGAAGTCAGCAGACTTTGTAAAACCAAGTACTTACAACTCCAGCCTTGTCACTAATTAGCTATGTGATTTTGGGAAATCCAATCTTAGCTGTCATGGTCTTCAACTGTAAAGTACATGTTTGGTATCTAACTTATCTAGCACTCTTTCCAGCATTATGAAATAACTTCTGTTTGTGTAAATCTCTCACTTGGAATTCATTTGGAGGATCTCATATGTTTGGCAACTTTCTTATAACAGAATTTAGTAGAAAGTGTATGTTTGTGTGTTGTGTAGGTGTTGATTTTACTTTCCTACAACTTTTATTTTACTTTATTTTCACGGTGAAGTCTTATCTTATAAGTTGAAAAATTTGAGTCTATTTTCTTATTTGAAATAAAGCTCAGGCTTCCCATACTGAATGGCACTTTCTCAATTTTTTAATAATAATTTTCAGTAAATTTTTAATTTAGAGCTAGACAAAAGTATACATCTAATGGGAAAAAATGGAGGTTTACTCGGGATAGAGATATATACTTAAACTTGAGTGTGTCTTATCTTTATGAATCTCATAACACTTCAAAATAACTCCACTGGGAAAATACCAAATCCAAAGAAGCCAGGATTTCCAGAGATTCTCTAATCTTCCTTGCTAGAGACACTTGGTGGTTATCTGTCCATGCAGGTGTGTTGAAAGTAGTACTGTGCATGTAATCAAAATAGAAAAAAAAATACAGGAAAGTTGCATTTTCATGGCAAATTCAACAGCTTTTGACTCTAGTTGCTATTGCTTACCTTATGGAAAGAAAGTACAGTGTTTTGACTATTTTCTCTCTCCCTTCCCCCTCATCCAGCTGGAACCTCAGCTGTGACTTTAAAATGTAACTTTATTTGGAAGAAGACTTTTGCAGATATAATTAGTTAAGGATCTTGAGATTATATCATATTTAATTTAAGGTGAACCCTAAGTCCAAGGACTAGTGTCCTTATAAAAAGAGGAGAGGACACCCCAGGGTTTCTTCCTGACCCAGGGATCAAACCCAGGTCTCCCACATTGCGAGAAGATTCCTTACCACCTGAGCTACGTGTAAGTGGAGTGCTTTTTTTATTATTAAATATTTTGAAATGTGAAAATTTCTTTGAAATTGTATAATGGTGTGAAAATTTGACAGAAAAAGTTTAGGTTGCCTTGAAATTATGAAAATATGGAAATCCAATCTTAGCTGTCATGGTCTTCAACTGTAAAGTACATGTTTGGTATCTAACTTATCTAGCACTCTTTCCAGCATTATGAAATAACTTCTGTTTGTGTAAATCTCTCACTTGGAATTCATTTGGAGGATCTCATATGTTTGGCAACTTTCTTATAACAGAATTTAGTAGAAAGTGTATGTTTGTGTGTTGTGTAGGTGTTGATTTTACTTTCCTACAACTTTTATTTTACTTTATTTTCACGGTGAAGTCTTATCTTATAAGTTGAAAAATTTGAGTCTATTTTCTTATTTGAAATAAAGCTCAGGCTTCCCATACTGAATGGCACTTTCTCAATTTTTTAATAATAATTTTCAGTAAATTTTTAATTTAGAGCTAGACAAAAGTATACATCTAATGGGAAAAAAAAGGAGGTTTACTCGGGATAGAGATATATACTTAAACTTGAGTGTGTCTTATCTTTATGAATCTCATAACACTTCAAAATAACTCCACTGGGAAAATACCAAATCCAAAGAAGCCAGGATTTCCAGAGATTCTCTAATCTTCCTTGCTAGAGACACTTGGTGGTTATCTGTCCATGCAGGTGTGTTGAAAGTAGTACTGTGCATGTAATCAAAATAGAAAAAAAAATACAGGAAAGTTGCATTTTCATGGCAAATTCAACAGCTTTTGACTCTAGTTGCTATTGCTTACCTTATGGAAAGAAAGTACAGTGTTTTGACTATTTTCTCTCTCCCTTCCCCCTCATCCAGCTGGAACCTCAGCTGTGACTTTAAAATGTAACTTTATTTGGAAGAAGACTTTTGCAGATATAATTAGTTAAGGATCTTGAGATTATATCATATTTAATTTAAGGTGAACCCTAAGTCCAAGGACTAGTGTCCTTATAAAAAGAGGAGAGGACACCCCAGGGTTTCTTCCTGACCCAGGGATCAAACCCAGGTCTCCCACATTGCGAGAAGATTCCTTACCACCTGAGCTACGTGTAAGTGGAGTGCTTTTTTTATTATTAAATATTTTGAAATGTGAAAATTTCTTTGAAATTGTATAATGGGTAAAGACTGCAAATATTGAGGCTCATGACAGAAAAAGTTTAGGTTGCCTTGAAGAGACTCTTGATGAAAATATGAACATAAAATGTACTTTTGCTGAGTTCTCATAAGGGAAGGAGAAGCATGCAATTTGAAATTGGAGAAAAGGCAATTTGTGTTATAAGGAGACAAAGAATATATACTGGTTGAATTGTGTATTAATGTTAGGCAGAAAGTAGAACTCGTTAGCAATAAACTTGGATATTTAGCTCAGAACATTTGCAAGCAGTGTATTGAAAGTGTAGTCTGGTTTCTCTTTGCTGTTATAAAAAATGAGAAGAATGATAACAATAGATCAAAAGAATATTTTTAAGGAAATAATGCTCAAAATACTCTTTAAAAAAGCTTAAGAGGAAATTTCTTAAGCAAAAAACAGTGCCAGAATTTGATATTTTGGAAAATTATCAGCCTATCCTTATGTAAAAAGGTGCTAAATCGTACTCTGGAGAGAATAGCAAGAATTAGGAGGATGATATGTTGCTGGTGATATTAGGTCTGCAAATTGTGGATCCAACAGTTATTAGAAGAAATTGGAAATAGAGAAGTTACCAGGAAGGATGGGTGGAGAACCTTTGTTTTTAAAGGCTTGTACTCCCCGTGACACACATGGGCAATGAACAAGACTCTTGAGAATGTCAAGCCAGCAGACAGATAATATACAGAGTCACCCCCATACTTGTTTTATATGATGTGATTTGGAACACATTTAGTTAAGAATATTTAGAGAGATTTTGAATTTGGAGAGCTTTTGCTAACTAAATTGAAACTTAAGAGTGTTGGGACAAAGTGAATATGTTTTGCTTGTAGAATAAATGTGAATTTTGGAGAAACAGTAAACTACAATCCAAATTTATGTCCAACCACCTAGTCTGTGGTAGTTTGTTAGGGCAAATGAGTGAGAGAAGGACAGAGAAAAATATCTTGGAAAGATTTTCTGAGTTTATGGATCTTTATGGTATCCTACACCATACACATTTTTTTTGTAGTATTATTCATCATTTCTCATCCTTTCCCAAATAGGCAACATTCTTCTCAATCAAAAAATTCAGGATTCAGATTAGTTTTTATACTGGTATGTGGTGGTAGTCTGCCTTAGAGAAGATTAGACAGAATGCTAACTTGCTAACTTGTTCCAGATAGTCAAAATTCAGTTCTGGTTCCCAAAATAGTATAAGCAACATTCAGAGTGTAGTCAAGTATATTAAGTGATGCAGAACAAAACTTCTGAATATTTTAGTCTTAGCTAAAACTTTAGAGAATTGTAGTGAAAGGGTGAATAGGCAGACTTGGTAAGGCGAAGGGTTTCCAAGGAGGAGGAAGTGCAGGAGGAGGAACAAACATTTTACAGCCTAAATGTTTACCCTATTGTTTTACAGATACAAACTATTTTACACTGGAATGTCTCATCTAGTCTTATTACTAATGATAAGACTTAAGACCATCTGGCTAATCCTATGCTGATATGTTGTGGGTATAGGCCTAGTAAGACCTTTACAACCTTAAAATAGTCTTTTGATCTATTGCTAATAACCAACTGAAAAAGTACATTTATCCTGCCTAAACTAGCTACTCAAGGTACTCTCCTACCCATTCCAGTGCCTTTTGTTGGAACCTTTCTTTATCCTTTTTACTTTAGTAGAACTTTTGCTGCAAGAAACTCTGAGTGACTAAAGCCATGTCTTTTCATTCTGAAGTGAAATTTTCTCTTTGGAGATCACCAATCCCACAATGTTCACTGTAAGCTATCTACCGTCATCTATCAGTAGTTAGCACAAGTAATATTACAGGTCACCCCATACTTGTTTTATGATGTGATTTGGAACACATTTAGTTAAGAATATTTAGAGAGATTTTGAATTTGGAGAGCTTTTGCTAACTAAATTGAAACTTAAGAGTGTTGGGACAAAGTGAATATGTTTTGCTTGTAGAATAAATGTGAATTTTGGAGAAACAGTAAACTACAATCCAAATTTATGTCCAACCACCTAGTCTGTGGTAGTTTGTTAGGGCAAATGAGTGAGAGAAGGACAGAGAAAAATATCTTGGAAAGATTTTCTGAGTTTATGGATCTTTATGGTATCCTACACCATACACATTTTTTTTGTAGTATTATTCATCATTTCTCATCCTTTCCCAAATAGGCAACATTCTTCTCAATCAAAAAATTCAGGATTCAGATTAGTTTTTATACTGGTATGTGGTGGTAGTCTGCCTTAGAGAAGATTAGACAGAATGCTAACTTGCTAACTTGTTCCAGATAGTCAAAATTCAGTTCTGGTTCCCAAAATAGTATAAGCAACATTCAGAGTGTAGTCAAGTATATTAAGTGATGCAGAACAAAACTTCTGAATATTTTAGTCTTAGCTAAAACTTTAGAGAATTGTAGTGAAAGGGTGAATAGGCAGACTTGGTAAGGCGAAGGGTTTCCAAGGAGGAGGAAGTGCAGGAGGAGGAACAAACATTTTACAGCCTAAATGTTTACCCTATTGTTTTACAGATACAAACTATTTTACACTGGAATGTCTCATCTAGTCTTATTACTAATGATAAGACTTAAGACCATCTGGCTAATCCTATGCTGATATGTTGTGGGTATAGGCCTAGTAAGACCTTTACAACCTTAAAATAGTCTTTTGATCTATTGCTAATAACCAACTGAAAAAGTACATTTATCCTGCCTAAACTAGCTACTCAAGGTACTCTCCTACCCATTCCAGTGCCTTTTGTTGGAACCTTTCTTTATCCTTTTTACTTTAGTAGAACTTTTGCTGCAAGAAACTCTGAGTGACTAAAGCCATGTCTTTTCATTCTGAAGTGAAATTTTCTCTTTGGAGATCACCAATCCCACAATGTTCACTGTAAGCTATCTACCGTCATCTATCAGTAGTTAGCACAAGACACACAAAATCTATTCATGCTACATTATGCTTAATAACAGGTACATATTACTGTTTATTGCTTATGTCAATTTCTTCACCTCAAGTTACTTGAAATTTTTCCAGACTGAACACATAGTTGAACACTCAGGATTCCTGATGAGTGCTACTAAAAAAATAATCGCCTACTTTTCATCGAAGTTATAGTCCCAAACTGTATTTTGTATGTATTTATAGCAACAAGTACATACACATATTGTGGTGTCCCATGGATGAAAGACAAGGTGAAGAAGGAGGGTCTTGGAATGTAGGAACAGATACACCAGATTCTTTTTGTCCTTCCCAACCCCATGCTGCCTTCCTATCACCTGTTACCATCTGTCTCTCTCTGTCTCCCTCTACTTCAGATTTCCTAGATAACCCCTAGTCGACCTTTCCTATCCACATTTGATCTCTATTGTCAGAGACTAGCTAAGGATTCCTAGGTTCCCTTTGGTCTTTCTCCTATATTCAAAAGCCTGAGAGTCTCATTCTTATCTCTCAGGTGTGGAGGGACCATTCTTCCCTCACTCCTGAAAATTCTAAAAAATTCCATTCTAACTACTCCTGTCTCTCAGGGCAGGAAGTGACCAAGCTTTCCCCACCCCTGAAAATTCCCATACTTCTTTTGCATATGCAATTAAAATCAGCTTATTTGTTAAAAGGTCTGCTTACGGAAAAACCTGAAGTTAGTCCTTGCCTAGCCTTTGAAATACACAACCTATTTTACCTGAAACCTCAGACTTGGGTAAAGGAAAAATTCATGCCACACACACACACACACACACACACACACACACACACAAAGTGGGGAGGAGGGGAGTCAAAGAGACTTTTTTTTTTTTCATTTGCTCTGGGGCATCAGATGAACATCATGCTTCCTCAACACAATCAGTGAACAGAGGCTGCAAAAGCCCTTGAGAAGCGGTCACTCCTGAGCCTCGAGAGTGCCAGAGAGAGTTTAGGCAGAGCATTCCGAAGTAATCATGGAGCAAAAGACAAATGGCATTACTTTGCCATCAACAATAAGAACTCATAGTAAACCAGTCAGTCCTAGAGGCCATTTAAATTTCCATAAGCTTTTGCTTCATCCTAATCACTATACCCTGAAGAGCTGTGAGCTTTTCATTGTGGTTTATTGTTTCCTACTCCAGAAAAGTCCAAAAGAAACCATGAGATGGCAGGAAAGAAGAAATGGGCTTGGAAAGTAAATGTTATTTGTAATTTAGGCTTTTTTAATGACAGGTTTTTTGTTTTTGGTATATTTGTGTTAATTTTGCTGCAAGAAGCATAGAGTAGAAAGAGCTCTCAATAGATACTGGGCGCTCTGAGCCCCCTCAAGGAGACATTTTAAATTGCAGGCAGAAAAGATTTCTGTCTATCTGTCCATCTGGATTTATGCATGTCTATGTGTTGTTTTTTGTTTTTTTTTTTAATTTTTTTTTGGGGCTACTTCTATTGGTTTTTCATTTATTTCCATCTTTGTTATTTGGCCTGTGTGGTCTTCCCATCGCAGTAGCCTCTCTCATTGGATCTTTCTCCTTTTTTATATTCAAAAGCCTGAGAGTCTCATTCTTATCTCTCAGGTGTGGAGGGACCATTCTTCCCTCACTCCTGAAAATTCTAAAAAATTCCATTCTAACTACTCCTGTCTCTCAGGGCAGGAAGTGACCAAGCTTTCCCCACCCCTGAAAATTCCCATACTTCTTTTGCATATGCAATTAAAATCAGCTTATTTGTTAAAAGGTCTGCTTACGGAAAAACCTGAAGTTAGTCCTTGCCTAGCCTTTGAAATACACAACCTATTTTACCTGAAACCTCAGACTTGGGTAAAGGAAAAATTCATGCCACACACACACACACACACACACACACACACACACACAAAGTGGGGAGGAGGGGAGTCAAAGAGACTTTTTTTTTTTTCATTTGCTC
Organism: Tragulus kanchil; assembly: GCA_022376925.1. NCBI lineage: Eukaryota > Metazoa > Chordata > Mammalia > Artiodactyla > Tragulidae > Tragulus > Tragulus kanchil. Next base: position 22,214,080 of record JAIOJX010000025.1, on the reverse strand, counting down.
TGGGGCATCAGATGAACATCATGCTTCCTCAACACAATCAGTGAACAGAGGCTGCAAAAGCCCTTGAGAAGCGGTCACTCCTGAGCCTCGAGAGTGCCAGAGAGAGTTTAGGCAGAGCATTCCGAAGTAATCATGGAGCAAAAGACAAATGGCATTACTTTGCCATCAACAATAAGAACTCATAGTAAACCAGTCAGTCCTAGAGGCCATTTAAATTTCCATAAGCTTTTGCTTCATCCTAATCACTATACCCTGAAGAGCTGTGAGCTTTTCATTGTGGTTTATTGTTTCCTACTCCAGAAAAGTCCAAAAGAAACCATGAGATGGCAGGAAAGAAGAAATGGGCTTGGAAAGTAAATGTTATTTGTAATTTAGGCTTTTTTAATGACAGGTTTTTTTTGTTTTTGGTATATTTGTGTTAATTTTGCTGCAAGAAGCATAGAGTAGAAAGAGCTCTCAATAGATACTGGGCGCTCTGAGCCCCCTCAAGGAGACATTTTAAATTGCAGGCAGAAAAGATTTCTGTCTATCTGTCCATCTGGATTTATGCATGTCTATGTGTTGTTTTTTGTTTTTTTTTTTAATTTTTTTTTGGGGCTACTTCTATTGGTTTTTCATTTATTTCCATCTTTGTTATTTGGCCTGTGTGGTCTTCCCATCGCAGTAGCCTCTCTCATTGCAGAGTACCAGCTCTGGGTGCATGCACTCCAGAGTGCTGGCTTGGTAGTTGGACACATTTGTCCAGCTGCTATGCTCCGTGGCCTGTGGGATCTTCCCAGGCCAGGGATCAAGCACCCCTTGCACTGCAAGGCAGTGTCTTCACCCACTGGAGCACCAGGGAAGCCCGTGTTAATATTTTTTTAACAATACTGATTTAATTTCCCTAAAGAAAAGTAAGTGCTTACAATAAGTGCACTAAGTGCTTAGACACAAGAGAAATAAAGCTAAAAACATTTCAGGCTCATGTGAACTGGGAAATATTCAATATTAATAATATTTTCATTGTGTCTAGGTTTAATATAAATTAAATATATATTGTATTTTTAATATAGATTAAATATATATTATATTAAATTTAATATATATATTAAATACATATCTTATTGTTATATCTGTTATAAGTTTCTCAGCAAGGAAAGTACCTCAAGTGAAGAAATTTCCAAAAAAAAATGTAAATGAGACATGAGTTTTTAGATAAACTCTATTAAGAATAATTATACTTGGAGGAGGAGCCAAGATGGCAGAGGAATGAGGGGAAGATTTCACCAGCTCCCCAACAGAATCACCAGAACTAATCAAGAAATGAAACACCACCAACAAACCAGCTGCTAGACGACAGAAGAACTCCATAGGTCCACGAGAGTAGAGAAGTGAACAGCCAGAACTTTCCCAGAGCTACCATTCTGACAACCCTCTATCCAAACCCCCACGCCAGACCACACCGAGGGAGAGCGCGCCAGCAAGTGCCCTAAAAGGGGGCCTGAGTGGAGCGCGCCAGCAAGTGCCCTAAAAGGGGGGCAGAGCAGAGCGCTGGGGGAGAGAAGGCAGCACTCAGCGTGAAAATTCGAAGAATCCGCCCAGATCACTGGCAGAAATTAAGACACTGCGAAGATAGGATACTAGAGCAGGACAGGGCGGAACGCAATTGGGAAGTTCCCTGCGGTGAGCCGCCTAGGGACCTGGAGCCAGAAGAGAGTGCCCACCGTGAAAATCGCGCCGCTTGGCTGGGCGAAAAACGCGACTTTCCGCCTGGCACCGGGTAAGTGCAAACACTCCTAGTGGGGGACTTGCTGAACGGAGGGGGGAAGTTGCCCACGGATTGCTGACCAGGGACCAGGCTCCAGCTGAAAGGGGAAGCTTGTGCCTGCCTTTGGGACTTGTACGCGTAACTGGCAGTGTGCGCGCGCCAGTGGCAGAGGAGCCCGTGCACCCCCATAGCTACACCAGCAGCGGAGAAAGCCAGGAGAAGGGCAGGTATTGGAGGCTACCGGCGGGTGCACAGCAGAGCCGGGGCGCCCCTCTGCAACACGGGACTTCCCGTGCAGCGGGGCCCCGCCAGACGAACTGGTGTCAGCCTGCCGCCCTGGCCAGCATCTGAGCTTGCAGCACAGCCAGTAACTGGCTGAAAACAAACTATAGCAACCGGTGCCGTAAGGGAAAGGCTACATCATCAAGACAGCACCATCGAGAGCTGATTGGCTTCCACCAGACAGATGAGAGGATAAAAACCAGGGACAGTATTTAGCTTTTTGTTTGTTTGTTTGTTTGTTTATTTGTTGTGGACAGTTCTGTTTATTTGTTTGATCATTCAGGCTTGTTTTTTTTTTTTTTTCTTTTTTGTCTCTTCTTAAGTTTTTCTTCCCTTCTCAATTTTTAAATTTCCTTTCTTTTTTTTTTGGATTTTTAATTTTTAATTTTTTTAAAAATTTTAATTCTTGGAAACTTCTAATTTTCTTTCCTCTTTCCCACTGCCTCCTCCATGTTCTAAATGTAAAACTTTCTCCTATCTACCACTATCCTCTAGATAAATATTTGCTACCTTCCTGTCTCCACTATTCTCTTCCAGCTGCACTAAACAATACAACACACTAATCTTGGCTACGTAACCCTATAAAATCCCTCCATAATGAATCTATTCCTTCTCATTATCCATACACTCTCCTCCTCCTCACCCCCAACATATGTCTTAGCAAAAAATTGCTTTCAATGAAATAATCCAAGCCAGGACCTTGCCCCAGATCTATTTTTCCAGGCACTATTTTAATTAATTCAGAGCTTAACGGGCAAGTATCATCTTTGATTGTGTCGTTTGCCAGAAAAATTTCCTATGCTTTATCACTGTAAGACTGGTTAGATGTGGTTATTGCTGTGTATGTATGTATATCTTATGACTATGTTAGGAAACATCTGCATGCTTTTATGACTGTCATCCATCAGGGATACACCTTTTGTTCTTCAGATGCTGGTATTTGAACTAATATCACGGAACACCATAGCAAACCAGACATAGAGCCTACACCCCCTGACCAATCATCAAACCAAGGATCCTCGGAGCAGAAGCCCTGATTCCAAGACCCCACACTATCAAAGAACATACAACACTAAAGATTATTCACTTGCAAACAAGACCTAACACCACCCAAGACACAAACCACTGAACCCTTCTACAAGGACAGAAACCCAAAGGAAGGGAGAATTCAACCAAGAAGCATGGTGGGGGAAAAGAACTCCACACACACATACACACACAAAGAAACAAAAACTAACCTAATAATGAAACGACAGAGAAACACTGCACAAATGAAGGACCAAGCCAGAGAAACACAGCTTCAACTGACAGAGGAGGAGATAGACAAATTATCTGAAAGAGAATTCAGAAAAACTATACTAATGAGGATGCAAAACACCAAAAACAGAATATTAGAGGAAATTAGTGCATTGAGAAAAGACATGCAGGAAATGAAAAATAAGCAAATAGAGACCACCAACTCCATTGCTGAACTCAAAAATACTATAGAAGTTCTCAACAGTAGAGTATCGGAGTCAGAAGAACGGATAAGTGAGCTGGAAGATAGATTGTTGGAAATATGTGCTGAAGAACAGAACAAAGCTGAAAGAATTAAAAGAACTGAGGATAGCCCTTAAGACCTATGGGACAATATCAAACGCACCAACATTAGAATTATAGGAGTTCCAGAGTGTGGGGCTATGAATTGAAAGAGGACCGTTGCAAGCATAAGGAAACTTAAGCACATGTTTGCAGTTTGGAGCTAAGATGGCGCCTACAGGAAGGGATGTGGAGTGAAAGCAAGCTTAAGCAGATTGTTTGTTTGGAACTAAGATGGCGCCTACAGGAAGGGACATGGGAGTGAAAGGAAACTTAAGCACATGTTTGCAGTTTGGAGCTAAGATGGCGCCTACAGAAAGAGACAGGGCATGATCTAAATTGTTAATTGATGGTCAAAATTTCTATGGTTCCCCTGGTTTCCGCGCTCATGGATGATTGCTTGACCTTTAGCTTGATTGGCCTTTAGATTGATTGACCTTTAGCTTAATCTATAGGAAGTCCTATGCAAAACTCCCTTCACTTGCCTATAAAAGCTGTGCATCTGCATTAATAAAACGGAACTGCTTTCACTGAACACCATAGCAAACCAGACATAGAGCCTACACCCCCTGACCAATCATCAAAGCAAGGATCCTCGGAGCAGAAGCCCTGATTCCTAGACCCCACACTATCAAAGAACATACAACACTAAAGATTATTCACCTGCAAACAAGACCTAACACCACCCAAGACACAAACCACTGAACCCTTCTACAAGGACAGAAACCCAAAGGAAGGGAGAATTCAACCAAGAAGCATGGTGGGGGAAAAGAACTCCACACACACATACACACACAAAGAAACAAAAACTAACCTAATAATGAAACGACAGAGAAACACTGCACAAATGAAGGACCAAGCCAGAGAAACACAGCTTCAACTGACAGAGGAGGAGATAGACAAATTATCTGAAAGAGAATTCAGAAAAACTATACTAATGAGGATGCAAAACACCAAAAACAGAATATTAGAGGAAATTAGTGCATTGAGAAAAGACATGCAGGAAATGAAAAATAAGCAAATAGAGACCACCAACTCCATTGCTGAACTCAAAAATACTATAGAAGTTCTCAACAGTAGAGTATCGGAGTCAGAAGAACGGATAAGTGAGCTGGAAGATAGATTGTTGGAAATATGTGCTGAAGAACAGAACAAAGCTGAAAGAATTAAAAGAACTGAGGATAGCCCTTGAGACCTATGGGACAATATCAAACGCACCAACATTAGAATTATAGGAGTTCCAGAGTGTGGGGCTATGAATTGAAAGAGGACCGTTGCAAGCATAAGGAAACTTAAGCACATGTTTGCAGTTTGGAGCTAAGATGGCGCCTACAGGAAGGGATGTGGGAGTGAAAGCAAGCTTAAGCAGATTGTTTGTTTGGAACTAAGATGGCGCCTACAGGAAGGGACATGGGAGTGAAAGGAAACTTAAGCACATGTTTGCAGTTTGGAGCTAAGATGGCGCCTACAGAAAGAGACAGGGCATGATCTAAATTGTTAATTGATGGTCAAAATTTCTATGGTTCCCCTGGTTTCCGCGCTCATGGATGATTGCTTGACCTTTAGCTTGATTGGCCTTTAGATTGATTGACCTTTAGCTTAATCTATAGGAAGTCCTATGCAAAACTCCCTTCACTTGCCTATAAAAGCTGTGCATCTGCATTAATAAAACGGAACTGCTTTGACGGAACCCCTGTCGCGTCTGATTGTCCCCTGTGTGCGCCAGGGGGCTGGGGGCGGGCAGAAAGATTCACCTCTCTCCGAGATCTCCCAGTTCAGCCAGGGGCAATCCCGCTGTCTTCCCTTTCTGCAGAAGGCCCCCGCAGAAACTGGCGCCCAACATGGGGCCTGATGGCAAGAAAGTAGAAGGCAGCATCACTGTGCAGGTTTGAAAGAGAACCAACGAGCGACCGACGGGCCTCAGCGCGGGTCCTCCCTCTAGAGAGGCATCTTCTCGGAGTAATCCAGATTTCAAGGTGAGTCTTCCTCTTTTTCGTGCCCTGAGAGGGTGGGGATTTAGGGTAGTCACAAAAAAACTGAACACTGCTTTTCCTTGTTCGTCCTTCTTTGCTTTAATTCCTACTTTCACGTTCTCTCTGATTCGAGACTTCCATTGAACCGGCGGACAGTCTAAAAAGCAACTGACAGGTCCTGGTCAGGGCTACTCTCTAGTGGTCCCGGAAAGCTTTAAGATAGTTCGCCTCAGCAGCGGCAGCCCACCTGGGTGGAAGCCTCTCTTTTCTATATTTCAAATTAAGGACGTGGCCTAAACCTCCCCCTCGCGGACACGGGTAAGGCATTTAAAAGCCACTAGGGCACCTGCCGCTTGAAGACTCCCATGACAGGATAAGAGGGTTACGGAACGGGCCAGAGCCTCTTAGAGTGCCCGCCCCCAGCAAGACAATGTCCGTGCAACACTAGGGACTCCTTCACCGTTTCACAAGCACGACATAAGCCCAACTTCCGGGCCGCCACCACTCCCGTTAGGATTTTTGGTGGTAGTCCTCAGTAATCTTTCTTTTCTGTTCTCTTTCTTTTTTTTTTTTTTAAGATTTATTTATTTATTTATTTATTTTTTGGGGGTGGTGGGGAGGGAGGAGAGTGGGCGGGCCACTTCTATTGGTCTTTCATTTCTCTCTAGTTTCATCCGTCTTTGTTCTCTGGCTCCTGTGGGACTCCCATCGCGGTGGCGTCTGTTGTTGCAGAGCACCGGCTCTGGGCTCATGCGCTCCAGAGCTCCGACTCGGTAATTGGACACATCGGTCCAGCCCCTCCGCCGCACGTGGGATCGTCCCCGACCAGTGATCGAACCGGCGCCCCTTGTACTGCAAGGCAGTGTCCTTACCCACTGGACCACCAGGGGAAGCCCTGTTCTCTTTCAACAACATGGGAAACTATATCCAAGCTTTTAGCAGAGCCTGGGACTCCTTGATAAATGAAGAAGAAACTAGCTATGATGAGTGTTTCCCCAATCATTTGGGGTCAAGACCTCAAGAAAGAGGACTGTACTCCACATTCCCTCCCCGCTTTGGAGAGATCACAGAGACATCACAGGGAGGGCAGGCACTGGGGTCACCTTGGGGAGAGAGGACCTATCCTGAAGGCCCTTGGGAGCCCTCAGCGCCTTCACGGGCCCAACACAAGCTTTTCCTTGTTGGTCCTTCTTTGCTTTAATTCCTACTTTCACGTTCTCTCTGATTCGAGACTTCCATTGAACCGGCGGACAGTCTAAAAAGCAACTGACAGGTCCTGGTCAGGGCTACTCTCTAGTGGTCCCGGAAAGCTTTAAGATAGTTCGCCTCAGCAGCGGCAGCCCACCTGGGTGGAAGCCTCTCTTTTCTATATTTCAAATTAAGGACGTGGCCTAAACCTCCCCCTCGCGGACACGGGTAAGGCATTTAAAAGCCACTAGGGCACCTGCCGCTTGAAGACTCCCATGACAGGATAAGAGGGTTACGGAACGGGCCAGAGCCTCTTAGAGTGCCCGCCCCCAGCAAGACAATGTCCGTGCAACACTAGGGACTCCTTCACCGTTTCACAAGCACGACATAAGCCCAACTTCCGGGCCGCCACCACTCCCGTTAGGATTTTTGGTGGTAGTCCTCAGTAATCTTTCTTTTCTGTTCTCTTTCTTTTTTTTTTTTTTAAGATTTATTTATTTATTTATTTTGGGCGGGGGTCGGGTTGGGGAAGGAGGGGAGTGGGCGGGCCACTTCTATTGGTCTTTCATTTCTCTCTAGTTTCATCCGTCTTTGTTCTCTGGCTCCTGTGGGACTCCCATCGCGGTGGCGTCTGTTGTTGCAGAGCACCGGCTCTGGGCTCATGCGCTCCAGAGCTCCGACTCGGTAATTGGACACATCGGTCCAGCCCCTCCGCCGCACGTGGGATCGTCCCAGACCAGTGATCGAACCGGCGCCCCTTGTACTGCAAGGCAGTGTCCTTACCCACTGGACCACCAGGGGAAGCCCTGTTCTCTTTCAACAACATGGGAAACTATATCCAAGCTTTTAGCAGAGCCTGGGACTCCTTGATAAATGAAGAAGAAACTAGCTATGATGAGTGTTTCCCCAATCATTTGGGGTCAAGACCTCAAGAAAGAGGACTGTACTCCACATTCCCTCCCCGCTTTGGAGAGATCACAGAGACATCACAGGGAGGGCAGGCACTGGGGTCACCTTGGGGAGAGAGGACCTATCCTGAAGGCCCTTGGGAGCCCTCAGCGCCCTTCACGGGCCCAACACAAGCTTTTCCTGTAAACGTTAACCTGGGGGGGAAACAGACCAGAAGCCTGGTATCCATGGGAGGCCAGTGACCTAAAGGAACTTAAGAAGGCGGTAGCAGAGGATGGCCCAAACTCCCCATGGGTAGAAACCATATTCCAAGGGCTAGCCCACCAACCTTGTACCACCCAAGACTGGAAGATGCTATGTAAGGCAATACTTCCCAGTAAGATTTATATCAAATGGTGTGCCTTCTTCAAAGAGGAATGTCATGTTCAAGCAGAAAGAAACCAGGCTGCCAATCCCGTCATTCCAATAACTTTTGGAATGCTATCGGGAATGGCAGACTGATGGAGCACTGGTATTCAGCAAGCCGCCATCCCTGTCCCTTATCAAGACCAAGTACGGGCTATATGTCTGGCTGCCTGGAAAAAACTTGCTGAGGGCCCTACTGAACCCCCCATATCGGGTATAGCACAAAAGAATAACAAAGGCCTTGCCACTTTTGTAGATCCTGTAGAAAAGAGCCTACAGAGAAAGTTCCCTCCAGGGCCTTTAAGAGATCAGTTCCTCAAAATGCTAGTTTAGGAGGGAATGAATATAGACCATAAATTGGCCTGCACAGGACAAAAAGATCATTCTGTTGAGCGATGGGTTGTGTCTTCTAAAGATATAGGTACACATAGCCACCAAGCCTGCTCTATCACTAGTGCTCTTCAGGCTCAAACTGAGGCTCTCTCTGAGGCAATGACTAAAGCCTTATCCACTGTAATGGTTTCAGGCAGGGCCTTGTCCCAGGGCCCCCCCTCCGCGCCCCGCCTCACCTGAATCAGGCCACTGCTTTAACTGCGGCCAACCAGGACACTTTAAGAGACAGTGCCCCCAAGGAGATAAGAAAACATCCCACCGAAACACCCCCTGAAGGAAATCAGGGTGGAGCAAGACACTCTGTGCTTAGGGGAATCCAGTGGAACAGGTCTTTAGATAGGTAACTGACTTTTAGAAAGAGCTTTTATTATCTCAATCACTGCATCTCCTCACAACTTAAAAAGTACTAAAATCCTTCATGAAGACATCACATCCTCATGTCAGACACAAGCCATTTGTAAAACAAAAGCCTTTAAAAAAAAACCCTTTCTTTAACATTTAAATTTCCCCCACACTGAAACCCTTGTGTTGACTTTCTTCCCCGAACTCTTTGGAGTGGTCTCTCGGAGCTATCTGGGGTGCTGCCACCAGGGCTGCAGTCCTAATTATATCTCAAATAAAACTTAACCCACAACTCTCAAGTTGTTCATCTTTTTAATTGACACTTGTAAGTCTTGCCTCCCTCACTTACAAGTTCCTCCCTTACAGTCGCAGGGAGCAGACCCTCGAGGACTGAGGCCTAATATTTTGTGGCAGACAGATGTCACTCACTTGTCTCCCTCTGGAAAACTCAAGTACATCGTTGTATTCATTGATACTTATTCCCATGCCTGCTGGGCTACAGCCCACTCAGGAGAAAAAGCAAAACATGCCCAGAGTCATTTCTTACAATGCTTTGCAACTCTGGGTCTACCTTATCAGATAAAAACAATGGTCCCTGCTTTGTTAACAAAAATTTACAAAACTTCTTTCAACTATGGCACATCCGCCACACCACAGGAATCCCATACAACCCTCAAGGACAGGCCATAATTGAACGTCATCATCAAAATTTAAAGGCCCAATTACAAAAACAAAAAGAGGGAATAAGTCCTCACCAGCAACTTGGAAGGGCACTCTTTACTCTAAATATTTTAAACTTTTCAAAAAATGAACTGATGGCACCCTTTCAAAAACACTGGTACAACCAAGAAATAAAACCTGAAATACAAGTGAGATGGAAGGACCTCATCACTGGCCAATGGAAGGGGCCCAATTCACTCCTTACGATGGGGAGAGGATTTGGGTGCATATTCCCCATTGGGGAACTCAGCCCTATATGGGTACTGGCAAGTAATCTTAAATTTATACCACAAAACAAGGATCAAACCTTAGAATCTGCTGCAGATAACAAATGACCCATGATCAGGCCCAAGAACAGAAAGTTCTTGAGGCATCTCTCTCTCTCTTTCTCTCCTTAATAGGTACAACAGTAACAACATCTGTGCTCGGAGTTCAACAAGTGCACACCATCACAGCGGTAAACAACATATCCACTGCCTCTGCCCAGGGACTTCAGACCAGCCTACACCAACTTGAACACCTGAGGGTTGCCATAATGGGACTCCAGCAAAAGCTTGATCTACACGCCAGAGCTATCGAGACATTAAGCGTTCTGGCACACTTGGACTGTGATGTGAGATATCCCTGCTTTTGCCTGACAACAGGGATTATATCTCAAAAAACCCACAACTCTCAAGTTGTTCATCTTTTTAATTGACACTTGTAAGTCTTGCCTCCCTCACTTACAAGTTCCTCCCTTACAGTCGCAGGGAGCAGACCCTCGAGGACTGAGGCCTAATATTTTGTGGCAGACAGATGTCACTCACTTGTCTCCCTCTGGAAAACTCAAGTACATCGTTGTATTCATTGATACTTATTCCCATGCCTGCTGGGCTACAGCCCACTCAGGAGAAAAAGCAAAACATGCCCAGAGTCATTTCTTACAATGCTTTGCAACTCTGGGTCTACCTTATCAGATAAAAACAATGGTCCCTGCTTTGTTAACAAAAATTTACAAAACTTCTTTCAACTATGGCACATCCGCCACACCACAGGAATCCCATACAACCCTCAAGGACAGGCCATAATTGAACGTCATCATCAAAATTTAAAGGCCCAATTACAAAAACAAAAAGAGGGAATAAGTCCTCACCAGCAACTTGGAAGGGCACTCTTTACTCTAAATATTTTAAACTTTTCAAAAAATGAACTGATGGCACCCTTTCAAAAACACTGGTACAACCAAGAAATAAAACCTGAAATACAAGTGAGATGGAAGGACCTCATCACTGGCCAATGGAAGGGGCCCAATTCACTCCTTACGATGGGGAGAGGATTTGGGTGCATATTCCCCATTGGGGAACTCAGCCCTATATGGGTACTGGCAAGTAATCTTAAATTTATACCACAAAACAAGGATCAAACCTTAGAATCTGCTGCAGATAACAAATGACCCATGATCAGGCCCAAGAACAGAAAGTTCTTGAGGCATCTCTCTCTCTCTTTCTCTCCTTAATAGGTACAACAGTAACAACATCTGTGCTCGGAGTTCAACAAGTGCACACCATCACAGCGGTAAACAACATATCCACTGCCTCTGCCCAGGGACTTCAGACCAGCCTACACCAACTTGAACACCTGAGGGTTGCCATAATGGGACTCCAGCAAAAGCTTGATCTACACGCCAGAGCTATCGAGACATTAAGCGTTCTGGCACACTTGGACTGTGATGTGAGATATCCCTGCTTTTGCCTGACAACAGGGGATTAATGATTTTTGGCTATGGATACAAAGCCCATTCACCTGGTTTAAAAATGTTTTCTATCTGCTTGTTTTTGTTGTCTTGCTAGCTATACTGTTTAAGGTCAAGGGCGTTATGGCCCACAATTGACAGTTACAACAAAAAATAATTATGCTTGCTCAGGTCCTTGAAGATGAGCCCCACGTTGGACAAAACCCCTGGGTCAATATGGCCTTTCAAGAAATCACTCGAGACATACAATGAGGACTTTGAATGAAAAATGCTCTAAAAACTCCGTCCAGCCCCCGTAAGATGGCTGGTTAGCCAATGACGGGTAAGATTCTCGGAGGAGGGCAACCTAGAACAGGCACAGCCACTGGGGAGAGCTGACAATGTACGATGGCTGGTTAGCCAATGACGGGTAAGATCCTCGGAGGGGGGGATCCTGCGACAGGCACAGCTGCTGTTGGGAGCTGACAAGGCTAGAGGCTGGCCACCTCTTAGCTCTATCCCTTGCCTCATTAAGAGTCTCTTAATTTTAAAATAAAAGAGGGGCACCAAGGAAGAAGAGGGGAAGAAAGGCTATGAAAAAATTCTTGAAGAGGTTATAGTTGAAAATTTCCCCAGCATGGGAAAGGAAATAGTCAACCAAGTCCAAGAAGCACAAAGAGTTCCATACAGGATAAATCTCAGAAGAAACACACCAAGGCACAATCTAATCAAACTAGCATGGACTAAATATAAAGACAGATTACTAAAAGCAGCTAGGAGCAAACAACAAATAACATATAAAGGAAACCGCATACGTCTAACAGCGGATCTTTCAACAGAAACCCTGCAGGCCAGAAGAGAATGGCAAGACACATTTAAACGGCTAAAAGAGAATCACCTCCAACCAAGAATCCTCTACCCAGCAAGAATCTCATTCAGAATTGATGGAGAAGTCAAAAGCTTCACAAATAGACAAAAACTAAAAGAATTCTGTAACATAAAATCAGCCCTACAACAAGTTTTAAAGGGCCTGATATAGCCAATAAATACAAGAGAAGGAGAAGTCCTAGAAATCAAACCCCAAACATCTAAGAAGATGACAATAGGAACATTTGTATCAATAATTACTTTGAATGTAAATGGACTAAACGCTCCAACCAAACGACACAGGCTGTCTGAATGGATTCAGAAACATGACCCATATATATGCTGTTTACAAGAGACCCACTTCAGACCTAGAGACACTCACAGACTGAAAGTAAAAGGCTGGAAAAAGATATTCCATGCAAATGGAAATCAAAAGAAAGCTGGGGTAGCAATCCTCATATAGGACAAAATAGATTTTAAAGTAAAGAAGATTCTAAGAGACAAGGCAGGTCACTACATAATGATTAAGGGATCTATCCAAGAGGAAGACATAACAGTCATGAATATCTACGCACGCAACACAGGGGCACCGCAATACATAAGAGAGATACTTTCAGACATAAAAGTAGAAATCAACAATAACACAGTAATAGTAGGAGACTTTAACACTCCTCTTACACCAATGGATAGATCATCAAAACAGAAAATTAACAAAGAAACACAAGCCTTAAATGCCACACTAGAAAAAATGGACCTCATCGATATCTTTAGGACGTTCCATCCAAAAGCAGAAGAATACACTTTCTTCTCAAGTGCTCACGGAACATTCTCCAGGATAGACCACATCTTGGGCCACAAATCTAACCTAAGTCAATTCAAGAAAACTGAAATTATATCAACCATCTTCTCGGACCACAATGCAATGAGACTAGAGATCAACTACAGGAAAAAAAACGCTAAAAACACAAACACATGGAGATTAAACAACACATACCTAAAAAACCAACTGATTACTAAGGAAATCAAAGGAGAAATTTAAAAATTCCTAGAAGAAAATGATAATGAACATATGACTATGCAAAACGTTTGGGATACCGCAAAAGCAGTTCTAAGAGGGAAATTTATAGCAATACAATCCCACTTCAAGAAACTAGGAAAATATGAAGCAGATGACTTAACCCTCCACTTAAAACAATTGAAAAAAGAAGAACAAAAACATCCCAAAGTCAGCAGAAGAAGAGAAATTATAAAGACCATAGCAGAAATAAATAAGAAAGAAATAAAACAAACTATAGTATGGATAAATAAAACAAAAAGTTGGTTCCTTGAATAGGTAAACAAAACACTTGAACTAGAGACACTTCATTCAGAAACATGACCCATATATATGCTGTTTACAAGAGACCCACTTCAGACCTAGAGACACTCACAGACTGAAAGTAAAGGCTGGAAAGATATTCCATGCAAATGGAAATCAAAAGAAAGCTGGGGTAGCAATCCTCATATAGGACAAAATAGATTTTAAAGTAAAGAAGATTCTAAGAGACAAGGCAGGTCACTACATCATGATTAAGGGATCTATCCAAGAGGAAGACATAACAGTCATGAATATCTACGCACGCAACACAGGGGCACCGCAATACATAAGAGAGATACTTTCAGACATAAAAGTAGAAATCAACAATAACACAGTAATAGTAGGAGACTTTAACACTCCTCTTACACCAATGGATAGATCATCAAAACAGAAAATTAACAAAGAAACACAAGCCTTAAATGCCACACTAGAAAAAATGGACCTCATCGATATCTTTAGGACGTTCCATCCAAAAGCAGAAGAATACACTTTCTTCTCAAGTGCTCACGGAACATTCTCCAGGATAGACCACATCTTGGGCCACAAATCTAACCTAAGTCAATTCAAGAAAACTGAAATTATATCAACCATCTTCTCGGACCACAATGCAATGAGACTAGAGATCAACTACAGGAAAAAAAACGCTAAAAACACAAACACATGGAGATTAAACAACACATACCTAAAAAACCAACTGATTACTAAGGAAATCAAAGGAGAAATTTAAAAATTCCTAGAAGAAAATGATAATGAACATATGACTATGCAAAACGTTTGGGATACCGCAAAAGCAGTTCTAAGAGGGAAATTTATAGCAATACAATCCCACTTCAAGAAACTAGGAAAATATGAAGCAGATGACTTAACCCTCCACTTAAAACAATTGAAAAAAGAAGAACAAAAACATCCCAAAGTCAGCAGAAGAAGAGAAATTATAAAGACCATAGCAGAAATAAATAAGAAAGAAATAAAACAAACTATAGTATGGATAAATAAAACAAAAAGTTGGTTCCTTGAATAGGTAAACAAAATTGACAAGCCTCTGGCCAGACTCATCAAGAGAAAGAGAGAGAAGAACCAGATCAATAAAATCAAAAACGAAAGAGGAGAGATTACAACAGATCTTGCAGAAAGTCAAAGGATTCTAAGAGACTATTATGAACAACTCTATGGCAACAAACTGGACAACCTGGAAGAAATGGACAGTTTCTTAGAGAAGATTAATCTCCCAAGACTCAACCAGGAAGAAACAGAAACTTTGAACAACCCAATCACAAGCTCAGAAATCGACCGTGTGATCAAAAATCTACCCAAAAATAAAAGCCCACTGCCAGATGGCTTTACTGGTGAATTCTTTCCAATATTTAAAGAAGAGCTAATGCCTGTCCTTCTAAAACTCTTCCAAAAAATTGCACAGGAAGGAAAACTTCCAAACACATTCTACGAAGCCACCATCATCCTGATACCCAAACCAGGCAAAGACAACACAAAAAAGGAAAATTACAGGCCAATTTCTCTGATGAATTTAGATACCAAAATCCTCAACAAAATCCTAGCAAACAGAATTCAACAACACATCAAAAAACTCATACATCATGATCAAGTTGGGTTCATCCCAGGCATGCAAGGATTCTTCAGTATCCACAAATCAATCAATGTGATACACCATATCAACAAACTGAGTGACAAAAATCACATGATCATCTCAATAGATGCAGAAAAAGCCTTCGACAAATTACAGCATCCATTTATGATAAAAAACTCTTCAGAAAATGGGCATAGAAGGAACCTATCTCAACACAGTGAAAGCCTAAAAACCAACTGATTACTAAGAACAAGGGTTTAAAAATACCTAGAAGAAAATGATAATGAACATATGACTATGCAAAACGTTTGGGATACCGCAAAAGCAGTTCTAAGAGGGAAATTTATAGCAATACAATCCCACTTCAAGAAACTAGGAAAATATGAAGCAGATGACTTAACCCTCCACTTAAAACAATTGAAAAAAGAAGAACAAAAACATCCCAAAGTCAGCAGAAGAAGAGAAATTATAAAGACCATAGCAGAAATAAATAAGAAAGAAATAAAACAAACTATAGTATGGATAAATAAAACAAAAAGTTGGTTCCTTGAATAGGTAAACAAAATTGACAAGCCTCTGGCCAGACTCATCAAGAGAAAGAGAGAGAAGAACCAGATCAATAAAATCAAAAACGAAAGAGGAGAGATTACAACAGATCTTGCAGAAAGTCAAAGGATTCTAAGAGACTATTATGAACAACTCTATGGCAACAAACTGGACAACCTGGAAGAAATGGACAGTTTCTTAGAGAAGATTAATCTCCCAAGACTCAACCAGGAAGAAACAGAAACTTTGAACAACCCAATCACAAGCTCAGAAATCGACCGTGTGATCAAAAATCTACCCAAAAATAAAAGCCCACTGCCAGATGGCTTTACTGGTGAATTCTTTCCAATATTTAAAGAAGAGCTAATGCCTGTCCTTCTAAAACTCTTCCAAAAAATTGCACAGGAAGGAAAACTTCCAAACACATTCTACGAAGCCACCATCATCCTGATACCCAAACCAGGCAAAGACAACACAAAAAAGGAAAATTACAGGCCAATTTCTCTGATGAATTTAGATACCAAAATCCTCAACAAAATCCTAGCAAACAGAATTCAACAACACATCAAAAAACTCATACATCATGATCAAGTTGGGTTCATCCCAGGCATGCAAGGATTCTTCAGTATCCACAAATCAATCAATGTGATACACCATATCAACAAACTGAGTGACAAAAATCACATGATCATCTCAATAGATGCAGAAAAAGCCTTCGACAAATTACAGCATCCATTTATGATAAAAAACTCTTCAGAAAATGGGCATAGAAGGAACCTATCTCAACACAGTGAAAGCCATATATGAGAAGCCCACAGCGAACATTGTCCTCAATGATGAAAAACTGAAAGCATTCCCTCTAAGATCAGGAACAATACAAGGGTGTCCACTTTCACCACTCTTATTCAACATAGTCCTGGAAGTCTCAGCAACAGCAATAAGAGAAGAGAAATAAATCAAAGGAATCCAGAGTGGAAAGGAAGAAGTCAAGCTCTCTCTTTTTGCAGATGACATGATATGATTCATAGAAAATCCCAAAGACACTATTAGAAAACTACTAGAGCTAATCAACAAATTCAGCAAAGTCACAGGATACAAAGTCGACATACAGAATTCACTGGCATTCCTATACATAAACAATGAAAAATCAGAAAATGAAATCAAAAAGGCAGTCCCCTTCACCAGTGCAACCAAAAGAATCAAATATCTAGGAATAAACCTACCCAAAGAAACAAAAGAATTATACACAGAGAATTACAAGACACTCATGAGAGACATTAAAGCAGACTTAAACAGACGGAGAGATATTCCATGTTCCTGGGTTGGAAGAATCAATATTGTAAAAATGATCATACTACCAAATGTCATCTATAGATACATTGCGATCTCTATCAAACTTTCAATGACACTCTTCACAGAACTAGACCAAAGAATCACATAGTTCATATGAAAACACAAAAGACCTCGAATAGCCAAA